>JAMPTR010000006.1:10000000-12400000 GCA_023703485.1 Diaporthe caulivora | reverse complement strand
TGTCGCATCGATAAAAGTATATTACATTTAAAATAGCGCCATATAATCCATTAGATTTTATAAGTCATTTATTAGAAACCCTTTATATAGTTACTAGAATACTCTACTTTTTATTAGTAAGATTAAATATCCGAAGTACGAAAGGTAAGATGTACTTTTTTATAGTAATAAGAAGATATATAAAGGCTTAGTTTAATTAGGTAATAAATAGCTATATCCGTTACTTAATATTATAGTATTATAAAAAGCACGATTATTAAGATAGTAATGAATCGGACTTTAAAGCTGCTTATAAGAGTCTTTCTAACATTTTTAATCGGCATTTCTATAACGATGATGAAGAGGCTTAAGAGTAGGTTAATCACTTAAAGTATAGGTATAGGATAGATAATTATATTAAGCCGCTTCGTAGTAAAGTCGAAAAATACCTTAAGATTAAAGAAACTAAGAATAATAGTAACTAGGTAACCTAATTAAAATTAGTAGATGTTATCCTAAATTCTAAAAGGGGATTTACACCTAGCTACATTTAGTATAATAAGTTATATACGTTAAGTTCGTTATAGCCTCGCTATAGGTATAATAAAATAATTTAAATTAATAAGACTTACACTATTAATTATATAATATATTTTTATTAAAGTTTATTTTTTAATATTTTATTATAAAATAGCACCGTGTATAGCTTTAATTATATATAAAAACCGAAATAAGTATTTTAAGATAAGTAATTTATATTTAAATAGAGTCTTTTTTTAATTTATAAGATATGAAATTTAAAATTCATTTCGAGGTATATATAGTTTTAAAGTTCCGTTAAGAATGAATGCCTTTATTTTATAAAAGTAACTATCTATGCTTACATAGTATAAGTTTGTGACCATGGATCTTAATACTTTCGACGGTGATGTAGTTATGTTATTATTAGAACCGCTCATAGATAAGTAAAATTGCGGCAGCCACACGGAAAGCTGTGAGGTTTAGATAACGGGATAGTAAGTAAAAATAGCTATATAAATAATAGTAAGGCCTGATGTAAAGCTAGACTTTGCGGCCCATATCTTCGATATATATAAATTTTGGGTCTAATTAAGTTGTGACATTATGTTGCTAAAAAACATAGCTTGCACGGATCCTGCTATTATAAGAGCCTTTTAGGCGGTGGACTAAGTCATTAAGGGTAGCGAAAACCATTTAGCTAGACTTAGGCATACCCGTCTAATCCGCCTATTAACAACGCTAGAGGGTATTATAGTAGCCGATCGGAGGCATGGTAGGATTTAAACTAGTGTTGGATATAAGAATGCAAGTGTGGCGCTTAATCTATATATCATAGCCTAGGGGGAGCAGCAGGACTGTGTATGCAGTAAGCTTTATAAACGAACACGCACTGTGAAGTGATGGTTCCATCTTGGAGGAAACTTACCATTATTGCTATTTGCTCACACAGACACAGCCAAGAATATTATATAAGTACAACCCTTCAAATCTCTGCGCCACTCATATTAGTAACCAGCCTCCATCCAAGCAGGAGCTCTGCGGTCACAAGCCGCAACCTCATGGAGCTCGCAAATAGATGTTGTATATATACCCTTCTAAGCTGGTGCAAACCGTCACATTTTTGGCTCATACTACGGATCTCGTGGTAAACTCTAGTAACAGGTTTGATTTCAACCATCCGTTTCAAGACATTCTTGACCTGCAGCACTTGTTGGAATCATGAAAGCAGGACCCGTTTTATAGATCTCAATCATAACTCAGCTTTTAGGTCCCTTGTCGTAGTCTGTTTTCGTGGCCTCTGTTGGTGACCTCAATTCGCGGCCCCAGTTCGTGGGCCCAATTTGTGGCCTAAGTTGATGGCCGCAGATAGTGACTGTTGTCTGATGAAACTTGTGTAGTCCCCTTTCGTGGTTCCCTTTCGTGGTCCCCTTTCGTGGTTCCTTTCGTGGTTCCTTTCGTGGTTCCTTACATGGTTCCTTTCGTGGTTCCTTTCGTGGTGCCTCATTAGCTCCTTTACCGGTCTCCTTCACCAGCTTTCAAGTTGTTGACATTTAGGACGTGTGAGAGTTGTCGCACAAGTCCGCAGACCTCAGAGATGAGGAGCTGACTAAGCTAAGAACCATTATCCTTAGTGGCCCGTGCGCAGTCAGAGACCCCTTATTAGGTACATACCAAGGTACACTTGCTTCTGCATCCCTGTACCCATAGATCATTACACTGTGCACCCCTAGTAGGGATACCTTGCCTTGCCGACAGCAAGGTATAGCAGCGCCTACATTAATTACCTAAGCGCAAAACTGGGGATATACTCACACATTTCGTATAAGTGGCCAGGTGCGATAGTGGGCACGACCAACATCCCTCTCATATTGGTCCCATACTCAAGCGCACTTATAATCAACATGCTTGTATCTAACTCTAATCATAGATGCTCTAAGTATTTGCCCTAGCGTCTTTACAACTTCCGCTTAACTGCCCATTCAGCAGACGTAACTCAAATTTCAAAGGACACAATCTCAAGTACCGGTTTTAGACTAACATTTCCCTCTTATCAAATGGAGCTGCCTATTTTAACTGACGAGATGACCACGGACCTCCTCAAGAGAGTGGAAACTATGGAGCAGTTGGTAAACAAAGCCCTCACGCCCGCCCACGCACAGTCAAATCCATCAACTCGCCACTCTCGACGACGTAATACGGTGACCAATGTGACCATCAGCGTCAGTGAATTCCAAGAATTTTCCAAGTATCTCGCCCAGCTGAAGGAAGACTTGAAGTCCGCTGGGGAAGGCCGGAAGCTCACGCAACAGAGGACTCGTGGCATACCCACAAACGAAACATCGCTGTTGGCCGACGGCGGTGACAGCCAACGGGTAGGGAATGAAGTTTCAATGGGGGCCGACTTTGTCTTTCATAGGAGGGATATGGGAATGGAGCTGATAGAGAGCCTTCGCCAGTACAGCACCGACTTCGCCGGCACAATTTATATCTCAGACCTTGGGCGCTTTGACTTGGCAAGGATTTCAAAAAGACTTGCCCGACCATACCCAAAGACACGCTCCTCACTCTTTGTGCGGCACTTATCTAGCTCTAAGAGTGGAACCTCGAAGCTTGTCACTTTTGAAGGAGAGGGTCCCGACTTTTCGGATTTCTCAGAACTCCCATAACGTCTGCAAGGTTACGAGAAGTTATTTGAGAATATCATTGCTTCAGCCCCCTAGGAGCCCATCTTCTACTATGTGGGCCCCACTCTTACTCTAGACTTTGATGCTCTGCTCACCCCTAGGAAATTGGTTAATCTTAGAGAGATTCTAGGTATAAATACACCTTATTAGCATGTTGGTAAGAAAGGCTTTAGGACCGCCTTTTACTATAAGGACGCGGCTATATGATCTTATAATGTTATAATTGCCGGCTTTAAATTATGGATCCTTGTTAATGTATCTTTAAATAAAGACTTTGAAAACTTTATTATAAGTCTTAAACCTTTAGTAGCTAAGTAACCTCAGTGTGGGTAGTAGCTTCGCTACCTCGATATCCTTATTCTCCTTAAGAAGCTTATAGAATAGGGCATTAAGTTTAACCTTATTCTTACTAGTCCTAGGGATATAGTCGTTACTACACTATATTAATACTATATAATTTTAAATCTAATAATATATTTTGCTGTTACGATTAACTTTATACTTCTGAAGGACCTTCTTCTATCACCAAGTCTCGTTTATTCAAAGTGCGGGCTCTATAGGCTTTAGAACCCTGTAATCGAGAAGATTAAGAGACCAGTGCGACGCGCCCTTTCGCAAAGGAGATAAAACTAAGTGTACAGATCTATCGCTCAGCCAGTCCCTCAGCCTGCTGTATTAGAGCCGGCTGGTGGTGATTCCAGGCAGGATACAACCTTTGTGGAACCGTCTATCTCGGGCGCAAGGTCGGGGGTTTCACTTAACGAAGACTTTGATGATTCAGATGCTGAAGGAGATGAGACTGGGAGTGAGCCCCAGCTTAATGATTCTACTACATCAGAGCAAAGCGAGGATGGGGAGGAAATCACGCCGGAAGAGCAACGAGGTGATTCCTAAAGCGCTACCAACTTATTTTTACCGGTTCCTTCTATCAACCCTTCCATACTAAGCATAGCCCGCCCTGGGCTTAAACGGGTGGCATTAAGTCACGAAGTCTCTAAGCGTTCAAAAAGGCAGCCACTTCTACCCGTTAAAAACAGTTCATATTTCCATATGGATCTACAAACACACCCTCCTTGTTTTAAGGCCTCTTAAGTCTTTAAGATAATTCGCAATCGTTATGCACTTAAGCAGTTCTACAACCTGGTAAGCATAAAACGGAATTTGCAGCTTCACAGGGTCTTTATGTTAGTATAGAAAAGCATAGCACGACGCCTTATCGCTATAGAAAAAGTCGAAACTAGCTATAAGGCTCTTAAACTTATTAATTAATACCTTTTTACTATTAAAATTCTTGAAAAGATAAGGCTTAGATCCTACTGTTAGAATATTCTAGACTAATAGCATTATTAATACGGGATTTCTTTATTCTTATAGAAAAACTATATATAGGAGGGCTAGTTCCCACCTATTAGCAATCTAGATAATCCGAATATTAAGGTTTATTCCTATAAAATCTAACACCCACCGAATCGATTCGTCACGTAAACAAAGATTTCTTAAGGATATAAGACTCAGCGAAAACTAATATAAGGTCGCTTAACGAGACGGCAACTTCTTACGAAAACTATGCGGATCCTTCGATAACATACTATATTTCCTACCTCTTAAAAAGTGTTTCGATTGGCAATTATCAATAACAAAGTATATGAAGATAGACCTATCTAAATGTAAAGAACTCTATAAGCTCTTTAAAAAAGATGATTATATTTAGAACCTTTGCGTGGCATGGAAGGCTTTCTACTAATCTCTAGGTGAGCGTGATACTTACTTTGCGTGAGAAACCTTTAATTTAAATAAACTTTTATACGAAATGTCGGTAGATAGCATCCTATATTACGTTAGGCCGGTTCGATTATAAGAAGATATTTTTAATGCAATAGATTTCTTAAACTAGCTAGACCCGTAGGTAATATCATATATAGAAATATCTTACTATTACTTATTTTAATCTTATAACTATTATAAAGCTAAGAAATTAGAAGTGAAGCTTCGAATTATAGTATTTTCTATGAAATAACTCCATCTATAAGCTATCTTAGAAGAGCTAAAGGTAGTTATTTATAAAACTAAGGAGCTCCTTAGATTCTTAACGAGAAAGCTAGTATTACCCGGGAACCTAAATAATCATAAATAGGTGTTTGATACTAAGAAATGCTAGGTTAATTATTATAATAAGAGTAATGAATTTAAGCTTTTGCACCATATTTACTAGGTGTATACCGTCGCGAAACTAATAGAAGAAAGGGTATCTAGCTGCATTAGGCTTGCTGTTATTGCCTAAAAGGACATTTATAACGATAAAAAGATCACAATCTACTTTAAGAGTGGGCACAAGACTTGTATAGAGTGTGAGGGTGGGCTTTGATCTTGGCTTCTAGTATCAATTAGCAGTGTTAGAATATTTGCGACTCCTAGGTTCGCGATGCGATGCAAGCCTTTGGTGGAACAGCATCGGGCGCATAATTAGTTTTTCTCTAAGGCTGCAAAATGATTCGAGGTGAGGCTTAACTGTCTCCTATCTGTGGTTAGCTATATATGTACCTAGGTAGATGTTTGAGCATAAGGATTTACGCCTTATTGCTCCTAATACCCATGGTGCCTAGGTGCCGAAGTCGATAAGTCTAGGCAGACTTATACGTGCGACAATTCTAAGCTCTAATTAAGGACAATGTAAGCAGATAGTTACATGGGAGTCATCTAGCTGAGTGGGTTCTGCGTTATTTCAACATCCCGGAAATGACACCATGCTCGATCCGCTTGGCTATCTGAACCCAACATGCTCCTTTCCATGCCACCGCAGACTGGTCCAAGGGCCGCAACTCTCTCTGCTTCACCTTAAGCGGCCTGGTATTAGGGGGCTGGTACGCCATCTACTTGGATGGCTGGGGTTAAGAGGACGACGGATGTGGGAAAGGAGCCTTTGACAACCTCCGCGGCCAGTGCAACGATGTCTGGTACTGGAATTGCCGGAACTGGGGACCTGGCGTGCTGCTGACTTTCTCCCTCCTAGGTCCTCCCAGGCCTAAGTGTGCTGTGGACGCAATGTGGCTTGCTTCACTAAAAGATAGGCGGGACGGTCTCTACTGTGTGTATCTAGGACCTTGGGTCAATGAACAAGTGTTATTATTACTTTATGGCCGCTCTTATTATAGGACTTAAGACGCAAGGAGGAGATTCAAACCCGGCTCCACCATAGACGGCCTTTATCATAATAAGCCTAAGTGGCTACTTACTATTTGTACAATCACCCATCATAGGTACACATCTATCTAGTAAGCTTTAGCTCCCCCCCCCTTCTTACATGTAGGACTTATAATAGTAGGCTCCACTTTCCCACGACCTTAACCTACCTCATCACCCTTCCTAACTTCTTCATTTAATCCTCTCTTATTATCTTAGCCACCTAGGTGAAATTGTTAATATAGAGACGACCTTAAATATAAAATATTTTAAGGACCTTTAACGGCTTTTCTATAGTTCTTTAGGTCTATCATTCTAAGATAACTATTAATAATCGCCCGAGCCGCGTCATTAGGTATGTAAGCGCCTTAAAGGAATCCTTTTTAAACTACATCTTATATAATAACTCGTAATCGGAATCACGTTATGTGTTTAACATTTAAGGCTATGCTAAATCCTTTAAGTGCTGCTAGACTTAATAACTTAAGGGCGATTTCTTCTTATCTACTTTAAAAAATAGGTTAACGTCTTCGACTTACGTTCTCAACTATAATGATGTTAATAAATAGTCTCGTGTAATATGATTAGATAAGGATAAAAAGATATTTGAAACATGTCTTAACGTTAGGCTTAAACGAGTTTAAAAATAAAAAAAATAAGAACTATAAGAGCTAAGTATATCTAAATTAGGATAGGTGTAAGTAGGCGCTAATTAATTCGATTAAAGATCGTTAAATAAGAAACTATCTTAAGTAGCGCGGTGATTATACCTAACATAGTAAGTTCTATCTTATTAATTATTCCTTAGTTATATACATTGTCGTGAAGGTAGGGGAATGTTAGAAAAACAAATGTATTTATAAATAAAGTAAGCAATAAGTATCTCCTAAAGCTTTATATTAGCAGGGCTTATATAGAGGTAACCTAGAGACAAGCTGGGTAGCAGATAGTAGTCTTAGTTGGATGCTAAATTTAGCAGCCAATGGCAGGCCTAGATGTGTCGTTGGCATCGGTGCTGCGCTTTGGGGTCTTCACCAAGGTGTCTCGCTAGTAGCGCAGTGCTAGAGCTTTGGGGGCATTTAGTCTTGGCGCCGACCGAAACAGCCGCCTCCGCACAGCATTTTATAAACATTCTGCGTAGTCCCTATGCATATACATTTTCGCTACGCCTGTTCCCCACAGTTCGCCGAACATGCTCCTTTCCATCGGTCAAACAATAGAGAGCTAGGCAAAAACATCGACCTAGAATGTTCATCTCCTCCGCCAAAAATAGACCGCGCAACCGCAGATCCCATAGTCACCTTGGCCGTTCGGGCGTCTTTCTTACAACTTTTGTTAATAATGTGTGTCCAGCCATCCTTGTTAACATGATCCACTTTCTCTAAAGAGCGATATCCTACGTCATACGTGCTTGCTGGGAGCCAGCGCTTGGTAGCGTTGTCCACCTTCGGGATCGTAGCAAGCGCGCTCATGCTAAGCTGTAATCGGTTTTCAGGAGCCTGTAGGGCTGCATTTGGATTCTCGGCCGGAACAGTCGTTGCTGCTTGATCTTTGAGGAAGACTGTGGCCGTTTCTGCGTCCGCGTCTACATCGCGGTCTTGCGAGATGTCGGGGCCTTGTACTAAAGGCGTCGCCTCCACCTTGTCCATGCTATGCTCGGGCTCGAGGGTGATGGATGGTCCAGCCTCGGATATATGCTCCTTAGAAGCTGTAGGTTGCTATTAGTTCATGTCAGTACTAACTTGCTTTAAAGGTCTTGTTAGCTGCACTAACCTTTTCCATATTACCCTTAACCTTCTTGTTAGCAGCTATAGCCACGTCCAAACTAGAGCGGGTCTTCTCCTTAATCTCCCTATCTTCCTAACCCCTTATAATCCTCTCCTTCTCAATTTTAGCAATTTGGAAGGAAGGATAAACACATATAACGCTAGCTTTACCGTTATACTTAATCATTTCTAGCATTTATAAGTGAGAGTGAGGTATAAAGGCTGAAGCCTTAAGACTATTAATCTAATAGCGTCCTTTCTTATTAGTGCGGAAGTTAAAGAAGACATTTATTAGCTGTTTAACTAGGTATAAGATCTGCCTTAAACGACTATTATATATAACAACATCTTAAAGATAATCCTAGCGGACTTATTTTTCTTTAAAGTTATATTTTAAATTCTTAAACTAGCTTATAAGGAAGAAGGGAGGGTTATAAAGTAACCCTTCCGTCCTCCTCACTTTTATATCATATGCCTCCTTAGCTTCTTTCTTGTTCTGCATGTCTTTATGTTGCAGGTTCTTTGCTCCTCCCTCCTTGGACTACTCGTTTATTGGTGGCGCATTCTCGCTTCCGCTACCCTTCTATTCTTTGTTTAGTGCTTAACTTTCCGTCTTAGGATCTATTAGAGATTCTTCTTAGTCTAAAGCTGCTTCATCGGCAGCCTTTACGCCTGATAAGGTGATACTAGGAGTATCTCGACAAAGAATAATGTCCTTATTAACGCTTATTAATAATTTATTATAGGGCGGTTCAACCTCTTTAATAAAAAAATGCTCCTAAAGTAGCTTATCTTCTAATAATAAGATATTATATATCCACTTAGCGTCTTAATTTCTCTTATATATACCGTAGCTATTTATAGCCTCTTTTATTATAATTAAAGATTCTTTTAGGTTAAGTAGGGAGCACTAGTTAAAGAGTTCTAATTAAAACACGCTTTATAAGGCATGCTTACCTTAAGTCTTATCTTTACGCAAAAGTATATTAAGGAAAGGCGCTAGTACCTTTGCGTGGAATGCATTATTAACCTATTTACGCAAATCAAGACGCGTCTTTAAAGAGCGTATAAAGACTAAGGTTATATAAATAAACCTTCACACTTTAATATCACGCGTATCTACCTCTTATAAGAGGTAAGGGACTATAATAGGAACTATCGCGATGATTGCATTATGAATGTTCCTTAATTTTACCATTTTAGCAGTAATATTAACTCGGTCTATAGGTATTACAAAATTAGGCGCCCACGTTATAATTATCACGCTCTATCTTTTAGAGGTAGTGGGGATTCCTAACAGTAATTAGCAAAGTAGGAGACCGAGTTAAGCGTTATAAACACTTAGTTAAAAGTAGAAGTAACCTAAAATTATTAGGGTATATAAACCTTAAATAAATCCTAGATTCCTAAGCCCGTTCCGGCCCATTAATCTTTGTAAGTTTCATATAAATAGCCTAAAAGTAGTCCTTTTTACTAGCCTTATATCTATATACCTTAAGAAGCTCGAGTTTTAAAAAAGTAATAATAAGGTTTATAATAGCGGTAAGGAAGTAGTCCTTATTATTCGGAGGGATATTAGCCGACTTCTTAGCTTCCTCTTTAATTTAAGTAATAAGTGGATCGATTATAGTAGTAAGCAAGGAATCCCGTGTAGTAGCAAACAAAGTTTCTATAATAAGAGACTTAGTAAAGTAGAAAAGCTAAAGCATTATAGTATTAAAGTGTTCATTAAAATGGGGCGCGAACTTAGGCTATAATAGGATAGTTAAGTAGTAATAAAAGCGGCTAACACTAGTATTATTATTTAAAGCCTAAGTGTATTACTCTTAAGTAATAGACTCCTAGCGCCTTTTTATTCTACCCTTAAAAAGGGCCCATTTGCGGCAGATATAAGTATTTTATAGTGTATGTATTTGTAGCATTATAGGGTAATGACCCTTATATACTTATATCGAGCTATATCTCCTTTAAATTCGACCTAAAATGAACGGAATTATAGTATAGTCTTATCTAACAAACTTATTATATTATATGACTAGTAAATAAAAGCATCTATAAATTCCTAAGATTTAAGTAATTAGATCCTTAAGAGCTTAAGAAAGGTATATATACTATACCGCCACATTCTTACTACTATATTATATTTCTTAGTAAGATTCCAAAGTATTAGTAACGTTATATAATGTTAAGATGCTAAGAAAACGTCGTGATACTCCTAAATTAACACACGGAAAAGATTAAAAAGAGCCTAATATTATTTATTATTAAGGCTAATAAGCATGTATAATGTCCTACATTTGTTTTCAACTATTACTAGGCCGGTATAAATGGCTTTCACTTTAGCTAATAATTACTTTTAAGAAACTAAATAGGTTTTAAGTTGCTTAAACATTAATAATAAGTTATTATTATCGGCTTTAATTTAAGCCTTTAAGGTAATTATAGTAGTGCTACTATCTTTTCCCTAACTAGTGGCCGCAGCTATCTTATAGCTTATACCGTCTATTATATTATTTATTTCGTGGCTATCATTATACCTAATATCATTCTTAACGAGCTAAGAAGACTGCATCAATGTACTATCGGACTTATAGTTAAAGGAACTATAATTATTCTATTTATGTACTATACTTAGGATTGATGGGTCCTAGGCTATTTAGATACATTAGAATGCCCGCTTATATTGAGACTTAGTAGCAGCAAGCCGACTGCTTAATGTAGTAAAAGGATTAAGCCCTAGAGAGAATGAGTCTAAGGCTATAATGCTATCTGCTAGACCACCACCCATGGTGTAGAATTAAGGAAGGATCTTTTAGTTAGTAAGGTCCTTAGTAGGGTCCTTGTAGTTAAAGAGATGAGAATTTAATGGGTTAGGTGGGTGAAGGGATTGAACATGCAGTTGGAGGAGCAGATAAGGAGATAAAATTGAGATAAGTAAGGAGGAGCATAAGAGGAAAGTAGCATAATTTATAAATATTCCTTATAATCCGCATGTTCCACCTCCTACATAAGTGGCTACCTTTTAATACCTTTTAACTACTTAATGTTTCTAGGTCTTAAGAGGAACATAAGGTATAAATAATTAAGAAGGCTGTAAGTAAGGTAGGCGATTAGAGAAGAAGGCGGATAATTACGCCCTTAGTTCGCCTAGTTTGCCTAGTTCGCCTAGTTCACCTAGTTTGCCCGGTCTAAAGCTGCATAAGCACATTAGCAAATGATCGATGCTACTTCTCTCAATAAGGCTAGTCCGGCTGATCTTTCTAAGGGACAAGCACATTATATGCTAGAGTCGGGAAAAATTAGAAGCAGTTTCGTCTAAACTACACATATTTCGGCAGCATCACCTAATTATAAACATTCATGGTGGGCATTGGATCTAAGCAATATAACATGCTAAGTTGCATGTTCTTCACCTATCACTGCATTTAAGGAGCTATGTGCTACAATAGAGAGTTTAGGGCTTAATAACTATTATACTAAAGAGCTTTAATACTAGGTTAGTAGAATTAGTTACTTATAGATAATGTATAGGTCCTTTAAAGGGAAACCTTTAAGAAAATAACCTTAAGGTCGAGATTTTAAAAGTAATAAGCTATAATATAAAAGGTTAGCCCTTAACCCTTATTTATTCTTTAATAAGGTAAGTAGTAGCTTAATATTTTAAATAAGTAGCCTTAGTGTTTATAATAGTATCTATCGTAGAGGCGGGCTTATTTTAGCGGTTAATTAAGTACTTTTAAAGCGTGTAGGTGGGCAGCTTATAATAGGAGTAGACTTCTTAGTTGGAATACTTATAATAAATAAATTAAGGTAAGTAGCGGTGCTAAATCTAGGTGTATATTAAATACTATATAGTAGCCTAGCTATATTAGTAGCTATATATAAACTCTATTTATATATAAGGGTTAGTTTATAAGTATTTACTTTAAAAACTTAGGAACATTTATACCTTATTATATTTACACATTAATTATAAGGTAAATGTGGGGCGATGTGCACTTTTCTTAGTAAATGTAGTAGAAATAAGGAGTAGAGATACAATAGGCGTGGTTATATAAGTAGATAGTATTAAAGCTTATTAAATATAAGTAATAAATAATAGGTATCCTTAGAAGCCGAATTAATAGCAATTATGCCACGGCCTCTAATCGATAACTAAGAGCATATAATAGTAGTTAAGTATTAGTGGCATAAGTTTAGGATGCTACTATCTCATTGCTTTTGCTTCTATACTTAGATACCTAGTAAGCATGGATGTATATCACAAGTTTAAGACATTAAAATACTGTGTTGGGATAGTGTGATGATCGGTTTCCCTAGGAAGGGGAGCTCCTTCACATCTTATCTTACCTACTTAGGTATCTAGGTCACAATCCTTACTATACTAACCCTTAGCCCTCCCGCCTAAGCATCTACCTTAGTAATTAAATCCTTAGCTAATAATTAAGGATTTACTTTAAATCGTTATAACACATATATATATAGGTGTTTATTTATTTAGGTTATTAAGCTTAAGTAGTAATAGCGCCACCTAGTAGGCTAATAGGGGGGGGGGGGTTGCTGCTAATAGAGCTTTATACTAACTAGATCTATCCTAGGGTGTTATTATATTTAGACCTTATCTAACTAGCTAAGAGAAGGCTTAGTTTAATTTAAGGCTAGCTCTCTCCTTAATATCCCAAATCTTAACTACTCATAGGTCCTAAATACATAGTCTAACACAATTTAAGAGACTTAAGCCATTCTACTACTATAATAGTTAATTTACAATCGTTGTAATTCTAATAGCAATTTAAATGCAAATTTAATTTTTACGTTATTAATAATGCCCTAATAATTTATAAACACTACTATATATCTTATATAATATTACTACTAAAATATTTATATTATCCCTAACTAAGTTATCTTTAAGTTTTTAATAAAAGAAACCCCTACATTTATAATTATATATATTAGCATTTACTCTATAATGCTAATTAATCACCCCTAGTATAAAAATGCTATAATTATAAGTTAGACATTAATAGTTATATCAACTATGTTTTATAAGGCCTACATATATTATCCTTATTTCTAAGGTACCTTCGTCTAGTATTTAATGAGAAGCATTTGCTTATAAGGTCTAGCATGTTAAAGGAGGTTACACAAACTCCACCGAAAAGAGTAGATACTAGCAACACGCATCACCAAGTAAATACACACGATTTAAACATTTAACATACTAGCCCACCAAATTCCCGCTTTAAATAACCGAGCATTAGCATATAGAGCTAAGGCAGGATAGCCGGCATACGAAAAAGAATACCACTAAAACAACCCTACCACACACTTTAGAAGCTTACTATAAGCACTTCGACTCCTAGACCACATGTAGGAATAGATATAGGATTGCTACGTTAGAGAGTGGGGGGGGTTTTCCGTGGCCGAATTGTTATCCACGTCGGGCATAGAACCTAGAGTAAGTACCGCCTTTCTATTAGAAACCTTAATGCTAATAGTTGAGTAAGATAGTTTGCCTTAGTTTTCTTAAAGGATGGACATCTCTTATATTATAGATAAAAGATAGGTGACTTTACCTTTATTTTAGGCTAGAATGGCTTACTCTTATTATTGGAATTAGTATTTAATATTAAATATTGTTTATTTTGCTACCTAGTTGATTTAATTACTTTGCTTATGAATTACGCACGGGATTAAAATAAAGAGCTCATTTTAATAAATAAAACTAGATATTAGTAGATTTATTAGTTGTATATCGAAGGAACAAATATCCTCCTCCATCCTTTATAAGAAATTACTTTAACTTCTATAATGGTACAAATCTATCCAAATTTCTGTGACCTGCGCCATATCTAACTTGCCACAGTCTTCAAAGATCTTGAACTGCCGGAGATATTGCTTCAAAGTGCTAGCTCAAAACGCCAAATGGCACTATCTCAAGTTCAGTGTCATCAAAGAAGAGGCAACTGACTTTTCAACATGCCCTAGGGCTAAGTATTCCCGCTCCAGGGCGTCCGAGCGTGGCCCGGGTCCGTCGCACGCGAATGCGAACATGGCTTGTAGGAGTGGTAGCGCTTGTATGCCCGCCTTGCTTCGTGGAAGACTACTTGCCGTTAGATCCTTCTTGCAAGGGTTTTCCAAACGCGGAGTATACCTTTTATCGCGTAGAAGGATGGCCAATTCGACTGTAAGCGAAAGGCTGCGGGTGTTGTGGTAATCGAGGCTAGAAAGATAATATCGGTCAAGACCTTATCCGTGCTTCCCTGAGGAAACAGCACGCATAGCGTTCATGTTGAATCGCCTTTCGGCCTTCTCTTTCGCTATGGCATATCCGTAGACATTGATCTCTCCCTGTCTCGGCTGTAACACGTCATAATGAAGGGTTTCCAACCACTTTTTAACATTGTCGGAAGGCTCGATAAACACGACATTGCCAGTGACTGACACGAAATCCTTGGTGGTCTTGAAAGGCTTGGCGGACTTGGTGGAAAGATTGTACTTAGTGTGCTTGACGAGAACGAACTCGTCAGATTCGGCAGACTTGATGGGCCCGACATAGACAGATTTGTGAGGTTTATGGGATTTGGTGGACTTAAGACAAACAAACTTATTAGATTCAGTGGGCCCAACATGAACGATCCCGCTGGAGTCGTTGCAATTAACGGAGTTGATATAAATGAACTTGTTAGGGGCGGTGGACTTAGTAGGTGTGATGTTTATAAAACCATCTATAGACCGGAATTAGAATGTGTAACTAATATAGTGGAATAAGAGGATATAGGAGTTGCATATAACGACTTTATAATACTTATTATTCGAAGTCTTCCTTACAATGTGAACTAAAAGTATATTTTCGAAAAAGGGTAATAAAGGTTCGAGTTAGTATATATAGATAAGATATCGCCTCCATATTACATTGTTTAACGGCCTTATAAAAAGCTTTTTAAGAATCTTCTTAACTTTCTATTTAGTATAAGTTAAAGGTCTTTAACATAGGTAATTATTTTATTACTTATTCGATTATAAGCTTTAATCGCACAATGTTAAGTATGGCGGTATAGTTGGTCTCCTTTAAGTAAGATTTATTATTAGCCTTTGTTACTTAGTAAGGCTATATAAAGGTAGAAATAGTTGTGATTAGCATTAGGGCTTTAATTAATAGTAGGAAAGCTAAAGAAGAAGGTGGCGAGAAAAGTAAGGTAACTAAATCTTACTTTATAGGAGATTCGATTATATAGAAAGGTAGTAAGGTAACCGGGCTATATAAGTAACATATTTTACATTAAGACTAAGTTATAAGGTAGACCCCTTATTAAACTTACTTATATATATTAAGCCCTACCCCTTATTAATAAGTAGCGACCTAGTGTGTATTATTTATAGTTTATGTGAGTGGGTTATAGAATGTAATTCCTAGCTATATAATTTTAACTAGTATACTCTTTTAGACTAATTTCGAATAGTTATAAAACGCGAGGGTAGTAATATAAGTAGCCTACTTTTATTTTATAGTTTTCTAAAACTATAAATTAAGACTTATATCCACTTTTAATTTATAACTTCTAATAGCTACGAATAATAGGCCGCTCTTAATAAGCTTATAAATAATAAGCGTTGAATAGCTTATAAAGTAATAACTAAACTAAGCCTAGCTACTCACATCCGACTAGTAAACGGGCCTATAGGTAGCACACTAAATAGTAATAACTTAGACTATATATTACGTGATTACGCGGGCATCTTATCTAAGAAAATAAAGATAAGGTAAAGAAAAAGGGAAGAGCGTGAAGTAAAGTAAGGATATACCGCCTCGAATGACTATACCTAGCCGATTTATTAGTGTATGTAATAGGCTACGAATAAGAGCTTTAAAGAGTACTTAGATTAAGTGGAGTATGTATTTATAGTAGAGATTAAAGAGTTAACGATGAATAGAAGAGCCTAAATTATATAGTTTATCTTTTTTTACCTCTGGCTTATTAGAGATAAACGACATGGAGGCTGTAAGCGCTTACTAGCTTAAAGGGCGAAGTTAGCTAACCTTATTATTAATTACCTCCTCGTTTCTAATAGTATAGCCGTGCTAGGTATATACGATACCCTTATAGGTGAGGAATGCACATTCTCCTTCGCGCGCATAGCTGATGGATTTTAGAGTAATATTATAAACTATGTTAGGCATCTAAGTGCTCTACTAAGGACATTGATCGCCTAAGTGGCCTAGTGTCTAAGGAGCTCTATAGTGTGATTTATATACCTCTTAACCATTCCTAGCTACTATTACTTAGGGTCTTACTAAGTAGTCTATTTAATAAAATCTTATAAGTATATCGAATCCCTTTAGAAAGTTAGTTACTAACATAGCGGAGGTATCACATTATCTATAAAGATATCGGACTTCTTAACCTTACTCATCTACATTTCATACCGTTATACCTAAATAGGTTTATAGTAGTTAGCTTAAAGATGTCTATTATAAGGAAAGAGTAGGATATGTTTTCCTTTAGATACTTAGGGTTATAGGGAACTATTAAGCGATGCAACTTAGGCTATAATATACTAGCTACTAACTTCTCTTATAGTATACTCTCTATGTAACGACCGGGCCGAAGTGGCCTAGAAGTCCCGTGAAACCCCACTCTAGCCTACCTTATAAGGAGGCTCGAAGCCCCTACGTCTAAGGTAGACAGGGGCAAGAATCAGTCTTATCTAGACAACAGACCTAATATACACACTTACCTTCCAGTTCACCAGACCATTGTGCCTAGTGCCTTAGCCTATAATAATTCTAATTCTTTACCCCCGCACTACCCACGATACTACTGAGAATTAGTGAATAAAGAGGTAGGTCTTAATAGAGTCCTAATAATAGCGAAGGAAGTTTAGAGATACTTCTACCTAGCGACACCCTTATATAGGAACGCAAATGGAACCGACTCCTTTAATAGAGGATCGATACCTTAGAAACAGTATAAATAGCTACTAAACCTAGGCTGAAAGACCTAAAATTAGCTAATATTACTTTATTACCTATAGCCTATACCCTATAATAGTATAATAGCTGGATAATGGACTTCGAATAGGCCTATATCTTATAACCGCAAACCCTCTATAATAATAGAACGAAGGTTATCTATACGCCAGACTATATAAAGAAAGAGTGTTAAAACTATTAGGATACTTTTATAAAGTTTAAGAAGAAAGGGGATAAGTTTATTTTCGACTATTATAAGTAGGATAAATTTAAGACCTTTAGTACTAATTTTAAGAAGGACCCCTAAGGTATATCGGGCGCTATTTAAAACTCGATTAACACTACTTATTAATAGGAAAACTAAGACCTATAGACCTTCTACTAATACCTAGAAACCCTAGAACTCGAATAAGAAGCGAGGAGTGATAGCTTAAGGGCTAAATTCTTTCTCTTAAAGCTATTAGGATAGATATCGTTAGAAACTCGAATAAAATATGCCCTTAATATACCGGAAACTAGAGATAAGATAGTTAGAGTAGCCTAGGCGATTTAGGTAAACACTCTAGAGGCAATTAGAAAGAGAAAGTATAAGGAAATAGGCCTAAAGCGAGGGGGAACCGCTGGAACCCCCAATAAGAGAGGAAGAGGAGAACACCCCTCCGGAAGCGATCCGACCATAAGGGGAAGAACCTTAAATACCCCGCGAGGCAGAGGCCGAGCGAGGGGCTAAGGATCCAGAGGCAGGGGCTCACACACCCAATCCCACTAGAATTCTTAGGGAAGTAACCCTATACCTACCCTAAAACTAAACCCTCTAGATAAGATAGGCAAACCGAATACCTATTTCAGGTATAGAAGCACCTATTACTACTCCCTAGACTGCCTAGTACTGGTAGAGGCCGCAGCATTAGTAAACTAGGTATAAGACGGCAGCAATAGCCGATCGAGGGGCTATCGAGGCCGGAGCAGAGGGAGAGGAAACCAAGCAACCCCTTAGCCACCTGCTGCGACGGTTGTAGAAGTAGAAGAGAAGAGTTAGGGACTAGGGTTAGAAGGAGATGAGAAGATAGTGGAAGTCCAGGACACATTCACGATCCTGGGTAAAGTAATAATAAAGTAGGGTTAACGACGTATAAAGGTCGATCTAGATATATAAGCATAGGTTAACTTAGTTAATATATTATTTATCTAGAGATTTAGTCTCGAATTATCTATAAAGTTATCTATACCTATAGTAGGAATCGGAGATATAGTAGTTCCTATTTATAGTATCTATCGAGTTCCCTTATTACTTAAGGACTACCTTAGGAATTAATAGAAGGAGATATAAGACTATATTATAATCGAGCGGAAATGTTTAGAATCGGTTTTATTATTAGGCACTCTAGGCTTAGAATATTTCTAAATTAGTCTAAAAAGCTAGCTAAAAGATTAGTAGCTTTAATAAAATAATATCCGAATTATCTAGTAAACTACTAAGTCGTTTATAAGGAATCGAAGTAAGATCTCCTACTATTATACTATCCTATTATTAGAGGACCTATTAGGTTTCACTAAATAAGAGGAGCCTTAGGAACCTTAAGGAATGGATAATGGGGAATAACTACCTATCGATCCCTCTTAGTTATATCTATAATTAAAGGGCTTTAAGGAATTCTTTATTAAGGCTAGGGTTAAGGAACTACTATTAAGGAGATAAGTAGATTATATAATTAAGTTAGAGAAAGGGACTTTACCCCCTTTTCTACCTCTCCGCCCGCTTTCTTTAAAAGAACTTTAGGTATTAAAGGAATAGTTAGATGAAAGCCTAAAGATAGGATAGATTATCCCTAGTAAGAGCCCTATAGGCGCGCCGATTTTATTTACGCCTAAGAAGGATAGGACCCTTTAGCTCTATATTGATTATAAGGCTCTTAATAAGATAACGGTGAAAAATCGGTACCTATTACCATTAGTTTCGGAAATTTTAGATCGATTATTAGGTATATAATTCTTCTCTAAAATCAACCTAATAAACATATACTACCGGATCCGCATTCGAGAGGGTAACGAATAGAAGATAGCTTTTTATACTCGATATAGGTATTACGAATTCTATATAGTACCTTTTAGATTAACTAACGCATTAGCTATATTTTAATCTTTTATTACTAAAGTTCTAAGAGACTATATTAATATCTATGTGATTATTTATTTGGATAATATTTTAATTTTCTTAGGAAGTGAAGAGGAGCATAAGAAACACATCCGTATAATTATAGATCATTTCTTAACAGCTAAGCTATATAGGAACATTAAGAAGTATAGCTTCTTTTAGGAGGAAATCGAATTCCTAGGATTTTTAGTTAGTAGGAATAGGATTTAAATAGACCCTAATCGGATTAAAACTATCTAGGAATAGCTAATGCTAACGATATACCGCGATATTTAAGTATTTATAGGATTCTATAACTTCTATCGAAGATTTATTAAGGAGTATTCAAGGATTGCATAGCCGCTTAACGAATAACTAAAGGGGATAAAGCACGGCCGAAAGCTAGGCGAGATCGATTTATTTACTCTAGAAAATACTAAGCCGCGAAGGGCTTTCAAGGAGCTCAAGACAAGGTTCCAGCAGGCACCTCTTCTTCAACACTACATCCCTATACTCCCTACTCGAATTAAGACCGATACGTCAGACAGAGCCGCCACATCCGTAATCTCTCAGCAGCACTACTATAAAGGCAAATCGCGATGGTATCCAATTACTTTCTGGTCGAGGAAGTTCTTAGGAGCTGAGCTCAATTGGACCACCTACGATAAGGAGCTAAGTGCCATTGTGGAGAGTTTCAAGCATTGGCGACAATACCTCGAAAGGGTATAAGAACTAGTCATAGTACTCTCTAATTATAATAACCTCTAAGGATTTATAAAGTAGAAGGAGCTAACCTAGAAATAGGTTTAATAGCTTATATATCTAGCGGGATTCGATTTCACTATTAAATACTACCCTAGAAAGATAAACTTAGTAGATAGTTTATTAAGAAGACCTAACTATTTATTGGAAGAGAAGCCCCTAAATTTAAGTTAGATACTAACTCTTAAATCGAAGATAGCTGCGGCTATAAGGATAGGTCTACGAACCTATTTAGAAGACTAATAGTAGGCCTAATTCGAGGCTGCAGTCAGAAGTGCTAAAGTGTAAGAGGTCTTAAAAGTTAATTCCTCACTAATAGAGCGTTAGCTTAAGTCTGCGGCTCCCCTATAGGGGCAGTTCATATTAAGAGTCTAGGCCCGGAAGCGCGTATATATAGGTATAAAGCACTATTAGCCCCACTCTCTACTATTAGATTTAATACACAAAGCCTAAGGGTAAGACCCTATAATTTAGGCTATAATTAAGTCGATATAATCCTTAGATAGTGCTATTTTAGATAGCTTTAGGTATAAGTTTAAAGATAGACTGCTTTACTAAAAGAGATATATATTAGTACCTAAGTAGGAGGCCTTAAGATAAGAGATCCTACGAATCTACTATAATGAGCCGCTGAGTGGGCATTAGGGTTAGACTAGGATACGAATCTTAGTCGAAAGACACTTTAGCTAGCTGGGCTTAAGGGCCTCTGTTATAGACTATATACGCTATTACGTAACGTGCTAATACGTATCTGCACCACGCTATCGCTCGTATAGAGAGCTCGCTTCGCTACTGATTCCTATAGGGCCTATGTAAGAACTAAGTATAGATTTTATTACTAAACTTCCGATAGCTATTAGAGATAGTAAGGAAGTAGATGCGATCCTAGTAATAGTAGATTAATTTACTAAGATAAGTTTCTTCCTTCTAGTGAATATAATAATTAATACTACTGAATTAGGTGAGATCTTCTATAGGGAAATCGAATGTAAATAGGGGGTTCCATAAGGAATCGTAACTAATAGAGGCACGATCTTCACTAGTAAGTTCTAGGAGACCCTATATAAATTAAGTAAGATTAAGAATTAATATACCACCGCTTATTACCTATAAGGTAATAGATAGACTAAATATATAAACTAGACCTTAGAATAATACCTTAAAGCGTTCACTATATAAAATAACTAGAGCTAGTTAAACTTATTATATACTATGTTCTTTGTATATAATTCGGCCCTAAATATAATAATTAAAATAAGCCTATTTAAAGCACTATTTAACTATAAACCATCCTTCACCATTCTATATAAACAATGGCCCACTGAGGCTAGTGTCCTATAGAGGGGGATACTAGTAGTTGAAGAGCGACTAGAGAAGCTCTAGAGAATCCGAGCTGAATGTAAAGAGAACTGGAAATAAGTGGTCGAGAAATAAGCCTAAAGCTACAACGATCGACACTAGCCTAAATAGTTCAAGATCGGCGAATGGGTATCCTTAATAACTAAGCACCTTCGCCTTAAAGATAAGAAGCTTACCCTATAAAGGGTTAGACTATTTAAGATCCTATCGCGAGTTAGTAAATAAGTTTATAGCCTAATCCTTCTTAAAAAGTACTCCCGAATGTATAATGTTCATTATGTTAGCTAGCTAGAACCTTAGGTAGCGAGAAGCCTAGGAGACCTTATAGAAGAATAGGTAAACCTACCTAACCTAGAGGATAAATAAATCGATTAGGAGCTAGAAGAGATTTAAGATTATTAAGAAATTAAAGACACTACCTACTACTTAATAAAGTAGAAGGGGTAGCCTAGCGAATATAATTCTTAGGTATCTAAGGATAAGATATTAGCTAATAAAATAGTTATGAAATATTAGAGAGGAAGGGGACTCTAATAAAAACGAAAGAGGACCTAAGACCGAACTAATAAAACTTAAGGGAAATGTCTATAATATGAATGAGATGACTGGCCGATAAAGTATAAGTGATTAAAATGCTATAGGGATAATGGCTAGATAAGGCCCTAATAATCTAGAGGAGTGCTAAATATCTAGTTATGAAATAAGGGGTATTATTATAAAAGATAGTTAAGAGGTAATGGTTTTCGACCTTACTATAAGGGGAGAGGGATTCTAATCTTACTATATGGTTTTGGAATATAACGTAATGGATTTAAGAAACTACTAAAGGGTATCTCGACCTAAGGGCTAGAAGGGCCTATGAAAAGGCTCCGAGAGGTCCTTATTCTATAGGTTATCTCCTAGGGAAGTAGAAGAAATCCCTCCGGCCATTCTACAAAGGCATTATCCATAACCCTCGCAACGTCTTTAAGGAACGCCTAAACCGAGGAGTGCTAGGCTGGGAAGCTATTGTCCGCTAGGACTAAGTGTAGCATTATATAATAGGTCTCCATCAGATCCCTCAGGATCGACTCCTAAAGAGTATCTAAAGAGTATCCTAGGCTAAACTCCACTAGATAAAGGGTAGCTGTATAGGCTAGGACCTGCGATTGAAAGTTACTACTCTCTATAATTGCGGTTTCCTGAAAATCTTAGTACCTAGATCCAGCCACGAAATAAGGGTAACTTATGTTTAGGACTACAACGTATTTCGGCTCCTAGTTACCCTTCTAGTACTTAGGGTTTAGTGCGGTTATCTTGAATGCGGGATAATGGCTGGGACTATGTGCTAATAAGCTTATTAGTGTGCGGGCGAGGTGTAGCTAAGCGATATATAGTCGACTCTCCTAGTTAATTAATAGCGCAGGGTCTGTACCCTAAATAATCCCCTTTAGAAGGGCCTTTGCGAAATGTAGGTTAGTAATTAAGCCCACTAGTAACGCATCTCTCTATAATAGCTATTAGAATAGGATAGTTAAAAATAAAGGGGGTACCTACTATAAGGCAAGGAGTGTGATGCTTCTCGATATAACATTTGTATTAAAAGGTCCCTAAATCCTTAAAGAGGCAAGGTATACCCTATCTAAGGGGGGAGGCACCGATTTCTCTACCTCCTTTAGGAAGGCGCGCGTATAGCTATCACAAGGAGCTTATAACTTAAGCGCCTCCCTCTAAAACTAAATCCTCTTATCGCGGCCTTATTAGATCGAGGGGTATATAGATTGGCGGTAGTCTGCTTTCCTACCTTCTTTAGAGGAAGCGTTGGAAGATATAGGAATGGGGCTGGTGCAATCACTACCCTTAACGGGCCACCTCTGTAAAGGTGAAGGAAAAGTTGGAAGGAGAAGGACCGCAAGACCCACGATCGCCCTGTGAAGGGGTAGGAGAGATGTTCATGTCCGTTATCCACTCCTCGATTAGTCCGCTAGGTAGAGCCTATAATAAAGCCCTACCTTCTAATAGGTCGGGCGAAAAGCCACGGAACGAACCTGAACTAGAAGATTAAGATATAATAATATAATAGTTGATGAAACGATGGATGATGAAGTGAATTAGAAAGATGTCCAAAGGGCATAAGAAGTAAGGCTAACCGAAGGTCCCTTGAAGTTGGTGGTATACTAGCAGAAGGAAGAAGCCAGAACCAATTTAAAGGATGACGTTTTACACCACGCTAAGTGGACCGTGCACCGCCGAACGAGAGTTCAGAAGGTGTTAGAAAGTTGAGTGACTCACTAGGAAGAGTAAGGAAAGAAGTGGATAAGAAGCCAACAGGAAAGAACTGTAAGAAGGCTTAGACTGAAAGGGGACCAGTAGATAAAAGAAAGCTGTCAGTTCCCTAGATAAAAAGAAGCGTTTGGAAAAGCCGGAGCAAACGGCCGAGGACGGCCCTCCGGAGGGAAGGCACAGTTGTAACGACCGGGCCGAAGTGGCCTAGAAGTCCCGTGAAACCCCACTCTGGCCTGCCTTATAAGGAGGCCCGAAGCCCCTACGTCTGAGGCAGACGGGGGGCAAGAATCAGTCTTGTCCAGACGACAGACCTAATATACACACTTGCCTTCCAGTTCACCAGACCATCGTGCCTAGTGCCTCAGCCCGTAACACTCTACTACATTAGAGTAAGGAAATCCCTATAGCACATCCTCTTATAAGGCTTATCCGAACCTAAACATAGCCTAGCTTATTAGTAATCTTAATAACTTTCTAAGGTAATATAAGAAGTACTTATAAACTATTATCCTTATACGATTTTATTCTTCTACCTAGTAGTATATAGAGTTATAAGTAAGTAAAGGTTATAAAGGTCTACATCGCCTACCTTATAAGACCTTAGCCTCTTTCCTCCTTTAAGGATGATAACGTCCCCGACTTTGCATTAGAAAGTTAATTAAATAAATTAGTTTTCTATAATAAGTCTATTAATAATGCCTTTAGAAGGGGGTTCTTCTTAAGGTACATGCCCTTCGACCTACTTATACTTTAGCTAACATAGAACTATAAAAATAGAGATTCGTTCCTTCTTTACTAATACACCACCACCTTAGATCTATATTATTTATAGTCTAGTATGCCTTTCTTTAAGCTCGACACTAAGGTTCTTCTAGGTAGTTAAATTATATATAATAGCTTACTTTTAAATGGTCTATTAGCCCTTTCAACATTCATTTTTCTAATATTAGAGCAATGTATAAACCATGGTTTCATTGCTATGAAAAAGATTATTAAGTTATTGTGCGTGATTAGGTAGAAGGGGAAGAGGTTATCTTATCAGATTTAGCAAGCCGGGAACATCTCCCATGTCTTTACAGTCGCAAGAAACTTGGGCGGCTAATGCCTAGATGTCACCAAGAAGCATCTGGAGGTCCGTATTTTAATGGTCATTCGTAGATTTGACGATCAACATAGAAGTATGAGGCTGTTGTAATGCTTTTGATAAGAGAGTTAGGAACATATCCATCGATGAAGCGGATGTGAGGTAGTTGTTGCAGGTCCTCGACCGCATGCAAGCTTGTGTCTGCGGGGTTGAGCCACGTGTGCATGAGCAGCAGTAATTCCCAGCGTGAAACCCTAACCCTCTACTGAATCCTCACTTAAACCAGATGAGGCCCCATGCTTTCCACTTTTCGTATAGCTATGTATTGTCTGACCTTTTGTCCTCTAATTGACAAGGAGAACTGCAAATTTTGGGTTAAGTGGTTTGGAAGATGTGGCCAGCCAGTGGTGGGAACATGTGATATATCAAGGCCACATGGAAGGAGTGATGTGAAGTATGTACACACGGCTTATCCAAGTTGGCAGAGTTCTCAATGACTTCATAGGGGATGCTGGTGGTCTACTTTTCTGTCAGAGAACATCCAACTGGTGTTTGAAAAATCCAATCATGTATCACAAGCGACAAGTTTGACCGGCCGGCTCAATCTCAAAATGACCTAGTTGTAACCATTGTTCAGGTTTTCACAGGTACAGGCCCCCCAACATGAAGAAATCAATGAGCGGCCTTCATTTCTGCTATGCGTGCTTTAACATAGTCGTTATTTTTATAATCACATATGCTGCATTCACCTAGTAAAATTTCTCAGTAAGAGTGCTTTTGAGTGTTCGGGCGTGCTATGGGGTGGGTAGGACAAACACAGGAATTGTTCGAATTTTCTCCACAGAGGAAGGTCCTGGTCTTCCTGGCCCTCCTCCCCCGTCCCTTCTACGGCTGGTGTAGCCACAGTCTCGGATGCGGAGGACTGAGTATGAAGGTTCGCCACAGAAGCCGCGCATGGCGTCGTCGAAGGCCGCTCGTTCGGGCTGTTTTCTGGTCGACCATCTCGTCCAGTGATCGGTGACGGCGAGGGAGGAGGACTTAAAGTTTCCGTGCGTCGAGTTCCAGCTCCGAATGCTGATATCACGTTGCTGTCAAGAAGCTCCAGAATAGAGTTATCGAACTTCGGTCCTCGGGTCGCCAGCCAAAGAAGCAGAGGCTGGCATTCCTTCTTGGTTAGTTCTGACAGAGCAGTGTACGAGAGACACATCCCGCATAGCAAAGCCGAATCGGGGCCGACTTTTCTGATGATACTGCGGAGTATGTTTTGTACATTCCGTTCTCTCGTTCGGTTTGATTTTGAGGGGTTGTTGGACCTCTGGCCTTTCTTGAGCAAATCTGCAGCTACTCCAGCCCTCTTTTTTTGCTCTTGACTTAGTTGACGACATCTCATGATTTCTTTTCCTTCGTCCAGGATGGTCCGCTTGATATATTTCATACCAGGTTTACCCATTTCGGATGGGTGGATTATCAGATGTGTGGATGAGTCGACTGGGTGAATAGATAGATGGACAGGTGGACAGATGACCAGATGGGCGGATGGGGAGTTCACAAGACAAGGAACCGGGCTAGGTCGGACAGACTGACGGGAGATATAAAGACAGTAGCATGAGTTTGTCCAGAAAAGAACCACCTGCCTCGAACTCTGTTCTAGGTAGTCGACCCAGCAAGTCACCCTGCAGGAATACGAGGACCAAGGAGATAAGTGGCCGGTTGGCAGCTGTGTCCACGGGCCAATGTCCACAGTGGACAATGAGAGGTGCTCAGCTCCCGTAAATGGAATCGATGTGGCAATCCTCATTTGGACGCTCGGCGCTTAGATCGGCTAATCGACGACGGTGATATATTTGGTTGTAGCCAGGTGTGGTCGGATACTGAATCCAGCCCCCCCTCGACCCTCGGTGTCTTATCCTCTTTCACTAGACGAGACGTTGGCTACCGGGCAGGGATGAGCGTCCTCAAAATGTGAATGCGGCACTCAGGTATCAGGTACTGAGTCACATCACTGATCTGATTAAACCTAGTCCTTGACAGTTCATGGACGCCATGCGACCATTGTCACCAACTTGCGCATGAGACGAGTCAGCCCTCCAATCCCTCCATCAGTGGCTACATGGCTTGAGAAGGCTGCCTGGCAGAGCAGTCATCCATCTGGGCCTTCTCCAGAGCAGATGCCGGATCTTGGCCGCCTCCACAGGCCAAGCGTCTCGCAAGAGCCTGTGTGCCGTTACATGGTTTCTTAAATAGCGCTCGGGCGCTGTGATGAGTTCTCTCCAGTGGAGGCCATTCTTCGATGTTCTTTTCCCCTAACTCCTAGCCCACGGATCTTGTACAAAAGTCCCAAAACTACTTCAATCTCAACTTTGCTTCCCAACGATGGAGACTACACCCAGATACGTTCAAGATCTCAAGGAGATGGCCAAGTCGGTACACAAGCATCTCTGTCAGGCCATCGATCACAATCAAAAGTTCTTGAATACGACCAGTGTGAATTGGCACACTCTGTCGATTTTTCATTGCAAATTGGCCACCCTTGAATATGTCAATTTTGTGCTCACGCAAGAGACCAGCTCCTTCCACATATGTCTGGAGAAGGGTTTGTTTGTCGCCACCCGTGCTTTCCTTACGAATACTCCTACTCCACTATCACCCGTCAACTCGGAACATATAGCCAAAGTGGTCGACACAGTGAGGTGCATTGTAGCGTTGCTCTACTACACTGCTCCGTGGGCCAGGGAAACATGGACCGAACACCTCGTATTTCTCGATAAGTTCTGGTTCGTCTACACTAAGCATATTGTTTGTAGAGAGACTCATTTTCGGGGCAGGTCAAAAGCAGTACCAAGCGAGACATTCGCAGACAGACCCAGTGCGGCAGCAAGTGACACAGATCAAACCGCGTTCTCCAAGTTCCTGGAAACGGACAGCTGTGGAGCTGTGAAGTCAATACTCGAACAAACAACAATCTCCTTAGCTACTCAACGAATCGACCATGCCATTTCTAACATGGTTCTAAAAATTTACAAAGATGTCTTCCTGCACAAGAACTCATCGTCCACTATACGTGAATTTCAACCCATACGAGACAGTTGGTACTTCGTTTTTCCACGCAGCCAGGAACACCGAATGGGCAAGTGACAGGCGGCGGAGTGGAGGGAAATGACTGTGTTCAAGGGGATATAGACTTATACTGCGATTTCGGGACAAGTATTTAAGGATATTTATGCAGGCTACCTTGTCTAGGGGCACGTTTTCCCAGCGGAAGCGGGAGAGTGCTTGGAGCGGAGGGGAGGAGCGGTGAATGGCACGTCTGAGGGCATTACATCGTGGTGTAGAGCCCCGAACGTATGTCGGCCACGACTTCTCCTTATGGCATCGAGTTCAGGCAACGGTGTCCAGGAAAAAGCACCGAAGGAGACGAGTCAAATCACAGTAGTGCTATACTAGTAGATAACATATGTGGCATTGCTTTCCTACGAGATATAACATCCCTCGCGTCACTGTCCATTCACCCGCGTTTCTGAACGACCACCTCCAAATCGCCTATTCTTGTTGTAGAACCACTTTTTGAAGTCTTTTTTCCTTATTATTCATGGTGAGGAAACTGGCTGACGATTACTAACCGAGGAATCATTGGAAGAGGAAACAGGAGAAGGTGGAGGGGGTGGAGGAGGGGGTGGAGGAGGTGCCGGAGGCTCTGAGTTTCTCTGTTCTGTCGGCATGATTGATCCTGCTCCAGAGTTGCTTATGAAAGAGGTATGGCAAGGGAACACGATTCACCCTGGAATTTCTGGCGCGGAGGAAGAAGTGATGATTCTTGCTACATCGAGCACCGGAAAATGTAGAGGTAAGAGGGATAGGTAAGACTTTATATTCACCAGCAGGCTCACTGCAATGCTCTTAAGTGGCTCTAAAGGACGTACACACTCTCGGACACTGCCGTGGTGTCCTGCAGCTCGTCGTCATGCTAGGCCACTACGGGGCCAATGGGATGGATGCCATCAGATGCAATCTGGGCATGCAGGCCGGTCGAGCTAAGGTCAACTGCGTTCGCTGGAATATCCCCACACATCGGTACTTTCTCCTGTCGGGCAGTCTGCAATCAGCTATAAGGAGCAAGACTCGAGGGAATTGTGATAGACTAGATCCTTGTCTAATATGCACAAAGGAATAGTATCTTGGCACCGAGATTTCACCTCGACTTTGGGTAAACATGATTTTGTAACGAAGCTGAAAGCAGGCATTAAGTCGGGTACTGCACATCTGGGCCACCCCCCCATCTGGGACACTTTTTCAACTAACGCTGCACCACTTAATATTGCAGCTATAGAGCTAAAATTTATATAGTATATATTTTATATATATTACTATATATAAAAAGTATTACTAAAATTTTAGTCTTAGGATTTATTATAATATTGTATAAAGTAGAATTTAAAGAAAAGAAAAAGAACTAGTAATAACTTATTAACCCTAACCCTAGAATTTCTAATAATATTATTTTTAAAATCTATATTAAGATATAATATTAGAAGTTTAATAATATACTATTAAAACTTTATATTTAGAAAGAAAAACCTATTCTTCTAATTTTCCTCTTTTTTTTCTTAAGAAATTCCTTAAAGAAAGACCTTTTTTATTATATCTCTTTAGTATTATTTTTATATTATAGTAAAAGCCTTATACTATATATTATATAATATGTGAAATATATAAAGAACATCTTTATAAATCTAGCTCTTTATATAACGAAATAATAAAAGATTTAAATCTATTAAAGATACCTATTTAAATATGTGAATTTCTTAACAAATCCTTTTTTTCTTACTTTAAGAATTATTCTAATAATATTATAGACCTTAAACTATTTTTTTAAAATTTTATATATAGTAGACTAAGAATAAGCTATTTTATATATATTTTTTCTTCCTATTTAGGCTTAGTGTGGTGGAAATCTAGATCCCTATAAAATGACGATTTTGGTGGTGAAAGTGGGCCAGATGGGGGGGTGGGCCAAATGTGCAGTGCCAGACTTAGAAGGTCGACGAACCCGCGCCTTTGGGATCAACGGGGCATGGTGCGTCTTAGGAGGTGTGGGTTGCATGACAGGGTCAATCCGAATTGCGAACCCTCGCAAGTGTGTCTCGAGAGGTTCTTCGTGTGTTAAGCACGGGTCATTATGTTCAGTTCTATTACATGGGTGAGGTGTGCGGGGCCCTAGAAGGTGCCAGCCTCTGCATCACAAGCGACCAAGCAGCCGCCGTATCCGAGCTTAAAAGGCTGTAGAATTCTCACCAGCGAAGGCGCTTATGTCACAGATTTGCAATGGGTAGGGAGCTTTTAGTATTCCTATCTCCTTTTCGGTGCTGGAGGGTTTGTTAAGAAGTTCTAGTGAGAACTGGGATACGTGTGAACATGAACTGTAGGTAAGTCTATTTACAACATATAGAAAACCGCAGTCTCACAACCGAAAAGCAGGAAATAAAAAGAAAACAGACCTGAGCCAGTTGGAGGTCAGCTGTGGGATCGCAACTGTTGGGCCTGCTGCGCCCCTTTGGCTGACGAGGAGGAGTGAGCTATCCACCAACATAGGCCGCGGGCAGCCCGGGCACGAAGGCCGCGATGGACACATGAGGGCAGAATCAGACCACAAAGCGAGGCCGCCGAGATGGAGGGGGCGTTCGAATAGCCTCAGGACAGCCAGGTAGGCACAGCCAGAACTGGGCAGACGGTAGGGACGGGCTTTACTGCATACGGTGGGGAAACGGTGGGCAAGGCCCGGAGGCCGGCCATGGCGCGGCCGGCTGTCCTCCGTAGACGTCGGGAGGGAGGCTGACACGGTGACGACTACGAGTCTATCGATTACAGGCTTGACTATGGGAGAGCGGACGGGATCCCGTATTTTCCTGTATCTATGGCCGTATGTGATACAGCAAATGGTGGTGTGGACTATAACTGGAGTTTACTTGACTCGAGGGCCCCGAGGCAGCGATGTCCTCGGTCAGCTTAGCAATCCCGGGTTTGTCGCCGGATGCGATGTAGACAACCATCTTGTGTGTGTCCGGCATGTCCGGGTCTGCAGGACGCGTGCTGCCGCCCTTGCGTACTCCCAGTCGCTCCGCCATATAGTTGGCTTGTTCTTCGTATGAAAGCCAGTGCCAGTCGATCGAATCCTTTTCGACGCGAAGGTGGATCCCGACGAAAGCATTCGCATGTACTGAAGGCTTGTCTCTGGTGCGGAAGCCTATATGGGTGCCGAATTTGTCTTGCATATTAAGCAGCGCCGAAGCTGCTAGTATTTTGGCATCATCCAATGGCCGTACCAGTTCGCCGAAATGGCGGACGAGTGAGGGGGGATCGTACGCCGTAGGCCATGCAAACATGACTTCTCGAAGTGGGAAAGCAACTGGCGAATCGGTTGACGGCCGTTTGCCGTTGGTTGAAGATTCGATCCACTTGTCCAAGGCAATGGGCCATTGTGTCGGGTCCGAGGGCACAGCGAAGTCGGTTTGCATACCTTCACGCAGATCACTGTCGATGTGAAAGTTGAGGACGGGGGCTATGTCGGGCAAGTGTCGGATTCGTGAGTCCTCATAATCTGGCGGATGGATGACGAATTCGGGGCAGTGTTTGTTCAGGCTTTTCCGTAAATGAACCTCATCGACCAGGTATTCGATCCCCACATGATCGCTTGTAATGAAGTCGCTGACGTCTTCAGTGCTGCGACGGCCAATATGTGGCAGCTTGATTGATACTGTGTCAAACACGTAATGTCAGGGAAAGCATGTTCACATCGAAAGGTGAAAGTGGAAATATCCCCAATGGCTTACCTCTAGCTTCGATCGCATAACGAATGCAATCAAGAAGGTTCAGGCGGCAATTTCCAAAGCCACCAAATAGAAAAGGGCACTCGATAATGAATTTGGGTTCCAAGACCTGTTCCCATTGCTGCATAGAACAGCGAGATCAGCGCCGGTGTCCTCTCCGGTGATCTGTTGGCTCAATAGTTCTGTGATTGGCAATCAGTCAGCGTCCAAAACCAACGAGGATTTCCTTGGTCAAAGGGACCGGTAGCATACTTTGGAGACTGTCTTGCTGCAAATTTGATGATGGTTTATGGCCAACCTCGGGGGAATGTGGCTCTATGTCGAGAAGTTGTGTCTCCAGATGTTCGCGATTGTGATAACTTAGGTTTCGGATCCGCTCGAGCGACAGGTAAAAGAGAAACAGCACACAAAGAATGGAAAATATTCTCAAGACTGCCTTAGAGAAAGCAGAATGTGGTCGGTTCTGCAAAATTGACAGCCCTTTTGAAGGTGGAGCTAGAACGGCCATTATTCCGAGTGAAATACAATCATGAGACCTTTATACCGTTGGTTTCGATGCGACTGGACCTTCTCGACAAGAAAACAGGTACGGGAAAGGAAAGAATAAGAGCCGAATGGGGAACAAAGGGATGGCCCTCAAGCGATGGAATCCAGGCGTCGTCTTGTGGCTGAGAGGCGTCCAACCTTAAGTCAATATACGACGCCTCGCGCAGATGGCCCCTGCGGAAACAAGACGGCTTGCGCGGAAACAAGGCACACACGGGATATGTGTGTCTCACTCACGAACACGCGAATGTTCCCCAACCAGCGCTCAAAAACGTCGAACTCATATGATTTCTCAAATTAGCAAAAGCAGAAACTCGATCAATCGGCACTGCAAGTTGTAGGTACCTCGGTATCTCAAACAAAGGCCGAACGATTACATCAGCTGACTTAAGGGATGTGAGAGGAAAAGAATAATGAGAATATTATCCTCATAGCCGAATCTTTGAAATCTGGTTTTTCGGCCAATATTTCTACGTTACCTCGCAGTCCGTAACTAGATCGTGTCAACATCCGTACTTCTATACTCCACATTCTAGTTGGTTTCGTTCTGGATCCGGTTACAGTACTTTTTTTTAAGAAAAAAGCCTGGCGGCGGTTCCTCCATACAGTCGTAAGTGTAAGTGTCTAGACTGAGTGTCACACTCTAACGTCTATTTTCTCTATGAACAAGAAGACTTCTCTAGGGAGAGAAGTCTTTCCCCTTTGACTAACTTACAGGTTCCTACTGATATATACTTGGTTGTCGTCCTTCGCTGGTCCTTCTTGTAGATGCTAGCAGGTTCTGTGGGGAATCGTGCTGTGGGTCAGTGGGTCGTACGAAAGGCCCTGGCCCTGAGTTCTGTTGACAAGGGTCCATCCCATTACAGTAAGCGCTACACCACATTCTAGGCATTACTTTTCTATGTGATGTGTATCAGCTTGCCTCGCTCTGAGATGAAGAGATGTGTTCGATGAACCAAGGCGAGCTTTTGTGCACTGGCGTCATCTGAAGAATTTTTGTATATTACGAAGATACAACGACGAAGGAGGTCAGGGGAGGTAGGCCGGCGTACAGTCTACTGAGAAATGGAAAGACACTGCCGATGTGCTGTTATATGTGATTGTTTTCGCATAGTCGATTCCCCATCACGCACTGTTTTGGAAGTTTCGAAGTGCTGCCCCAGGCACTCACCGGAGAAATCGAACAGTCGGATGGCAGTGGCCGGGGGCCACCCTAGGCAGACGCAGCTTTGCTTTCGATGACTTCCAACCGTGCAGCTCCTCATGCAGCAGCTCCTAAGTTCTAGACGAAGCTTAACCCGAAGCTTAGCTGCAGATCTTGCTTCATCGGGCAGGTCACTTCCGGCTCGAGCGGGTGGATCCTGCATGACGCTCACCTCTCTCGACCCATGCTAATCCACTTATATTGTTGCTGCCTATGCGCAGCTTGTTGCATAATATGCCTCTCCCGGATGGCTGGACCTGACGATGATGTACAGGTTGACCCCTCTTTACTATGAGGCCGTGGCTTTTATGGCGGTCGGAAAGGGCCTCTGGGCAAACTAGAAAACAGTGCTTATTTACCTACCGCATAACAAGTAGGTAAATATGATGTTATTTATATGCATTATTTGAGCTGAAGTTGTGTAAAAAATGATATACGGAGGATCTCTGCTTTTTAAGCAGGGTCATTGTGAGTCTTCAGGCTTGTAGTAGATACCGGCATGATCATGATAAAGAGGGGCCCACCTTGTACCTAAAAGAGGAAGGTTTGCGCTGCTATTACTTGGTTTCATTCAATTTTGTTCTGGTTACGAGCATATTCAAAAGTTCACTGTCCCACCAGGGCTTTCCCCAGACTATTATTTAAAGAGTGGAGGCGTGCCACCCACTTGGCTTGTCGCTTTGTTCCTCGTGGCTGATTGTACCATTTGAGTATCTTGTGCTTCTCATACAACTTTGCACTGCTTACCTTTCTGAGGTCCGTCGTTTGTGATTTAGCCCCTTGAACCATGCGCCTTTCAATCGCGGCGGCCACGGCCACCCTCGTTGTTGCATGCTGCGCGGCCCCAACGTCTGGCAGATACAGTCTCCATGAGAAGCAAGATGGTCAACCACATGCCTGGCAGAAGCGCCACCGGGCGGTCGCTGATCAGGTGCTGCCCATCCGAATTGCACTCAAGCAAAGAAACCTTGAGAACGCCGCGAGCTACATCTACGATGTTGCAGATCCGACCTCTCCCAACTTCGGTAAGCTAAGAATCAGGCGCACTATAAATGGACGACTTTACACAGAATTGTTCAGCAGTCTGAATGCGGATTATCACGGAGCACGTCACTGACCGATAATGAACAAACAGGCAAGCACTGGTCTGCGGAGAAAGTGGCAAATACGTTTTCCCCGCATAAAGAGACCAAGGGCACAGTCATGGACTGGCTGGTCGAGTCTGGCATCGACCGCTCCAGACTGTCTCTATCAGCCGGTAAGTGAACTCCAAGAACAATTACGGCACGAGGATGCAGCAACTAAGCCTCTGTAGGACACAATTGGGTGCAGTTCGACGGAACAGTCCAGGAGGCAGAGCAGCTGTTCGCGACCGAGTACTGGCACTACCAACACACCACGAGCGGCGGGCTACGCCTCGCCTGCGACCACTACAGCCTGCCCGAGCATGTCCAGCCGCACGTTGACTTCGCCATGCCAACGGTCCAGCTCGACGGCCTAAAGCCCGTGGCAAACGTCGACCGGACCCTGATGGCGGCCGTCCCAGGCGGCGCCACACTCGGCTCCCGCTCTTGTGGCGAGCTGATCACCGTCGAGTGCCTGCGGAAGCTGTACAACTTCCCACCGGGGGACTTATCGGCGGCCGATAATCAGATGGGGATTGGCGAATGGGCTGACTATCTATATGAGGACGACTTGCCAACATATTTCAAGAATTTTACGTCGCCTGAGATTCCTGCTGATACCAGGCCTGATTTCGTTCCTGTTGATGGCGGTCTGAGGGCGAACCTAACCACTGTCTCGCAGGGCTCCGGCGTTGAGTCTGCTCTTGATTTCCAGGCTGCTTACTCGATCGTCTATCCGCAAAAGTTGCGGCTGTATCAGGTGGGAGACGGAATTAATGTCGACAGTGTTGGAACTTGTGAGTGGCCAACACAATTCAAAAATCTCGTCTGCTTGCTGGAAAAGATCTGCCACGGGATCTTTTTGCGATAATTCCCAATACTCCTGTTGTCTCCAAATGATGTTTCTCACTAACCAACTGAAAGTCAACATTTTTCTGGACGCTCTGGATGCAAGCTACTGTACTTACGAGGGCGGCGACCAGCCCTATATCGGTAAGTGACCTTTTAACCATAATCTTTTAACAAGTCACTGTCTAAAGGCTTGCGCTTACTACGTACAGATCCTGCATATCCCGATCCCAACGACAATGAGAGCGGCTACCAAGGCCCATTACAATGCGGCGGTGCCCCGAAGTCTAACGTAATTTCGGTCAGCTACGGCCAGATCGAGGTACGTCACTTTGGATCAAGCCTTTGCGGTTTTCCATTATTTGGACCGATGCTGAAGCTGCTGTAGGGTGCTCTTCCATACTTCTACCAAGTCCGCCAGTGCAACGAGTGGATGAAGCTCGGCCTCCAGGGTGTGAGCGTGCTCTTTGCCAGCGGAGACTCGGGTGTCGCGAATCGGTACAACGCCGGGTACCCGGACTCCTGCCTCAACGCAGACGCGCATTATGTCGACAACAATGGCACTCGCTTTTCACCCTCGTTCCCAGCCAACTGCCCTTACATTACCTCTGGTAAGTCTACCCAGTTTCATATAATACCGCACATCATGCGAGACCGACACTAAATGTGCTTTACAGTTGGCGGCACAACCCTGATCGGCAACACCACAGACAGTGGAGAACGCGCCGTGGCGGCGTTCGGCTCCGGAGGTGGCTTCTCGAACGTCTTCGAGCTGCCGTCGTACCAAGCCTCAGCCGTCCGGAATTTCCTGGGGAACTATGCGCCCTCCTACGGCCCTAAGGTGTACAACGACAGCGGGAACGCCAGGGGATTCCCGGACGTGGCGGCTATCGGGCTCAAGGTCGCTACCGTCTTCAACGGGTCGACCTATGGTGTGGGCGGCACCAGTGCCTCGGCTCCCATCTTCGCGGGCATCGTGACGCTGCTCAACGAGGCGCGCATCGCGGCCGGCAAGGGGCCCGTTGGGTTCTTGAACCCAACTTTCTACAGCAACCCGGATGCGTTTAATGATATCACTATCGGCAATAACCCTGGTTGCGGGACTAGTGGCTTCAATGCGACGCCGGGATGGGATCCCGTCACGGGGCTGGGTACCCCAAACTTCCAGAAGTTGAGGGATGTCTTCTTGGCTCTTCCATGAGAATCCTGAGGCGCCGATTTCTTTCAGTTTCAGTGCGGTGGTACATAGAGACCTAGTAATATCTCATTTGGAATGAGAAGGAAATAAAGAAATCTTACCCTTGCATCTTAGACTGGCTACCTAGGCATGCAATGCTGTGTGTTTATTATTTAGCGCTGGGTCTTTGAGCGCTTACGACTGTATGAAGGAGCCGCCCCCAGGCTTTTTTCTTGTTTTTTTAATTTTTTGTTTATTTTTTTTTTAAAAAAAAAGTAAGTACTGTGACCGGATCAAGAATGAAAGCAACTATGCAATGCTGTGACAAGGATGTCGACAAAATTTACCACAAGCCCATATCAGAGAAGAAAAGATCAGTTCATGACTTGGTGAACCAAGTGATCTGTATAATATGTGCAAATGTTGTGGTGGTGCTTACTGCTCTAACAGCTTGTTAACATGTAATTGGACTGATAAACTGTCAAAATGAAGTCAGGCAGAATAGCATCAAATTACCGGTACTCCTTCCTCGTGAGTCAGAGATAGTGTTCAAGGATGCATACGAGTTTATGGTAAACGCGATACGTGTCTGCCATGACATACTCTTCCAAACATGATTCTGCAAATGGTGGAAGGTCAACTTACTCTCCCTCTTCATCAACATCGTGGGCAAATCCATCAAGATCCATATTGACGTGGCTTAAGTTGCATCAAGCGGATCATTAACTATGCAGGCCAAAGGTGTCTATTCTGCTGTAATCATCAAGGCTGAGTCAAGTCCATGAGGGAAAGGGGGGTTGAAGATGCATCAAAATCTAGTAGTTACTGATCCGTAGAAACTTGATGATCCATCATAATACGATCTCCTTATGCCAAGGACCGGTGCATTGATTCACCACAAAATTGCTCACTGTGCAAGGGAATCAATCATTCGCCTCGAGTGGGCTGTTGCTGCGAATCGTGGGCATTGACACCATAGGTAATATCGGACGCATCATCCTCTCCGCAATCAGAAGACGTATCTGGGACTATCTCGAAACTGTCAGAACTTATGTCCGATCGTCATCCGGGCCTAGCTCATAGCGACACTGACTCCATTCCCTTGAATTTTGAGTCGAATGTAGGTTCTTGGTGTCCACCATATCGGCTTCCACTGTGTGCTGTCGAACAATTTCGCAACGTCAAAGACGTCTTCTGGAATCTGCCACAGGTTTGATATGGATCAATTGGGTTGGTGTGATGTCCCTTGTGCCACACTGGCACTGCCCAGGTGTATGAGATCTGTAGTGGGCGAGTTCACGACAATAACGCACATTATAAAGCGTACGGATTGTGTAGATAATATGAAATTGAATTGATATTCAAGTGTGTCTAGATCAACAAGGAAGCTCTCTGCGAAGTTGCTGTCGAAGCCCTTAAGAAGGGGCGCCACTATGAGTGTCTAGAATCCAGTGACCATGTGGGTCGCCCACACCCTGCAACAGCAGCGTATTTATTCTTTGCAAGCATATATCCTGACAAAGATCTTCAATTGGAGTGGTGAATATGCTCAGTAATATAGGTATACGTAGGTATAGTAAGCGTATTGAAAGTGTCCGGCGTTGATGCTCATGTGCCTAGAAAATCTTGAACAATTCTAAGACTTCGTGTTTCCATATGTCTTGTCTGAATACTTCACCATCCATAACCCCATGAACGTAAGCCTCTCCGTGGAGAGTATACCTACCGCCCGATTGCGGCCGAATAAGGAACGGAACTGATCCGCCAAGAAATACGCAAACAATGTCCCCTACACAGCAACCCTGTTCTGTGAATCCGAGCAAACGCCGATCTGTGACGAAAAGCACCTTCCCATCAATGATGGCCTTGACCGATGCAGCAATGTCAGTCCGGTCATATTGTCCTTCTAGTGTGGCGGAATCAGCAACATCCTGGGATGACGATTGGTCATTGAAAAAGGTCGCCCTGTAAGAGTGATTGATTCTGTCGGATAATGCGGACCGATCTGCTGTAATTGTTCGAAAGAGAGCAAGCCATGATGGTTCCCTTGATTGAGAATAATCCTTTGATGAAAGAATCTTGTTCGCCAAAAAAATTAGATGCGGCTTGGAAATGGAAATTGTTCCCGCTCTTGGATCGCAAAGTAAGTTATAGATGCCAATGACGTCCATTACATATCGTATTCGAATTCCAGAGATCGGTAATTCATCCTGGTCGTCTTCAACATGCACTTGTGGCTGTGTGTTGAGTCCTGCGTTGAACAGCCGCTTCGGCTCAAAACGGTGATATCTCTGGAGCACCCCGCCCTCGTCGATTCCAACGCTCCAGTCTGGAACCCAGGATGGCAACCGGAAATTTTATTTTCGCCTCTGCTCTTGGCGGACAAGTGATAGCAATCGGAGATCTTTCTTTACCGTTAATACTTGCTTGGTAAAATCGATGTAAACCATTTCGACGGGCCGGGAATAATCGACCACCATGCTGTCCGCGATTGTTGGGCTAGCAATCCCGCGTAGGGCGAATATTTTGTCCCTCGCATCTGTTGCTTGCCTTTCACTTCCGACCATACTCATTATTCTGAGCTCTAAGGCTTCATTTCTCATGGCTGCGTCGCTTTCGTTCAGAAATGTCTCTCTCCAATGGCCCATGTTGGTGACCCTACCGGCAAAGTTTCCCGAATATAGGTAATATCCACTTCCAGTCATTCTTGTAATGCCGATGTATAACGTTTCCCAAGGTATCTTTAAATGACCGCACTGGACAAGAACATGCTGGGCCACCACAACTTCTTGTACCACCCAAATTCTTCCGAACCAGGACATATTCACCATATTCCGTACAGCCGCTATTCTTGTCTCCTGCTCAAGATCCAGATCCTTAGAAGTTTGACTCCCATCAGGTATGCCGTCTTCACTCGCGAACTTCTCCAGAGTGTCGAAAGCTAGTGAAGTTGTCTGATCAGCCGGACCGAGCCAAACCAAGCACCGATAAGCACGCATTCATACATCTTTCATTTGTGCCACTTGAATTGACTTCTCTGCCGTGTCTTTCTGATTTATGCAGATTCCATCGATCCATATTCGAGTGAAGGCTTCTCCGCTCTCTTCGCGTTTACCCTCAAGAATATGTTCTAGGGCCTCGTGCACCCTAATGGAGATTGGAAATGTGAGGCTATTGAGTTTGATTTGTTTTGTTCCAGTGTTGCTTCCCCATGAGTAAGAAAGAGCCTCATAAGGACGGGCGTCATCGAGTGGATATGTTCGAAGGTACCCATGCAGCAAGATGGAAGCTGCTGTAGCCTGGTGAGGATAAGGAGATATTTCAAGGAGTCGGATCGACGGTCGACTCAGAGGTAGGAGCACGACATTTTAGTATATATCCATTATAGGGACAAAGTCAAGCTTTGTGGCAATTGTCTCGGGGTCGATGAAGTGAAATGTGAAAAGAGTGTTGCAGGTTTGAGATATGCGGCCAAGACCACAATTTGGGCTCGAGGGGCAGCCCAAATATATTTAATAGCAGTCATTTTGTATCTAGTAATACACATAAAATGTCCTGGTTTATCATTCTTAGGAGGAATTCGCTTATTCGCTGTGTGTAGAGCATCTTGAAGTTAGCAGCAATCCGCCAGTCGACAATAGACACACCACACCCTCAGAATCCCAGAGGCGTCACCGATTAGGCCACAGCTGAAGCACCGCATGAAACTATTGAAGAGAGACCAGTCAGTTCACGCGAAGCCGGCTGAGATCCAGCCAGGGAAACGATAATAATCTTCACCGGTGTTCACCGCACAAATCAATGCGGTATGACGCAGGTGCTGCAGGTCGGTGAAGGAAACCTTCCCGCAGTGGTCCGGTCTGTCAGATCAGGCTACGTGAAGTAACTCCCGACAAGTCCCTAATGTCTGTCTATTGAGGATGAGCTACCAATGTATTTAGTTACGAATGTGCCTATACCTGCCATCTCCACTATGCCTAACCCAACAAGTTCCTCTCCATCCCAAGTTTCACATTGTCTTGTATTTTAAAAAGAAATGATGGAAATCGACGCTATGAACAAGGAGGAGTTGTTAGAACGTATTATTGAAATTGTACAAGAGGCTGGGGAATTCATCTTGTCTGCAAGTCAGTCTTCGAGTGAGGTTCTAGAGAAGAAGAACAGTGGGCACCCACAGTCTGAAATTACTTAAACTGTGAACGAAGATTAATAAACTCAACAGCAACCGATGTGGTCACTGAGACAGATCAAGCTGTCGGAACGCTAATAGAAGAGCGGTTGAAAACCGAGTACCCCGAGGCGCTGTTTGTTGGCGAAGAATCCTACATGTCCGGCACCAACATAACACATGGCCCTGTCTTCATTGTCGACCCCATCGATGGAACGTCGAACTTTGTCCACGGATTTCCAAATCTGTGTGTTTCGATTGCCTTTGTCCTTGACGCAATCCCCACTGTTGGGGTGGTTTATAACCCGTTCCAACAAGAGTTGTGGACCGCCATTAAGGGGCACGGGGCGCACCTGCAGGCTGGTAATGGCGGGCAGCAAAGACTTCCTCTGAAATGGAAACCATTAGAGGGTCTTAAGTCTGCTTGCATTGGTCTTGAAGGGGCAGTGATCGTGAAGGGCCGATCTTCGAGCTCAATCTACATGTATTCACTGCATTGGCACGCACGGTACGATCAGGCGGGAAATTCGTGAATTCCCTGAGATTCACAGGGTCTGCCGCGATTTCTATTTGCCGCATTGCAGCAGGGCAGCAGGACATGTTCTGGGAGTGTGGCTGCTGGGCTTGGGACGTTGCGGCTGCTTGGTGTATCTTGGCCGAAGCCGGCGGACGGATCGTCGATGGTCATCCGGGAGTATGGAACCCATCGATTGATAACCGCAGATATCTCGCAGTCAGACCAGCAACAAAAGGCCAGGAGGAGATAATTGAGGAGTTTTGGTCAATCATAGGAGGTAACCGATCGACATATGGCCCGTTGAGGATTTAAGTAGACATATCTCTGGGGAAATATCACACATTTAGTACAGGAAAAGCCACACGAGTAAGATTACTTTATACTGCTGAACAATATAGTATGTTGTCAGAAGTGAACAGTCTCCCCTCCACCGTACCATAGTCTTCCCTTTCTGACCTCCAGACCTGATTCGCGGCCAACTGACCATGCTGTAGATTACTCATCGCAAATCTTGCCATCATTCCAGCATTCCAGCCTCAGCCATTCATTCAACGATCCTATCTTTTCTACCCATGCTTCTCTCTTCCTTTTGTCTTCTAACAACCCGTGTGTGGTAAATCGTACCAGGGTGATGTGACACGACGTTGTGAAGTATCGTGAGCGAACCTGAACCCCATTGGCCTTGCAAATTCTTGCCAAGTCCCTACGCAGGTGGAGATACGTATATGATTCATAGCTCCCTGGGACGAAACTTATGGAAACAGCACCTCCGTCGTAGTTCAGCTGTGGCTTGACAAGCGCTGCTGTCGTGCGAGAGCCAAGGTCGATCAATTGAATAGGAATGGCTTGATCGTATCCAAAGTCAGGTTGACAAACTCTTCACTTTCGGAGTGCACAATCTCCAGAACGGTCATATGAAGAGATGACAACGGTCTTGTCCATATATATCTAGGTAATATAAGTCTTTGGCCAGATGAGGGAGGGAATGTTGGGAAGGGCTGTGCTCTCTGACCTGGTTCAAGTGCTTTCAGCTCCTGCTGAATTCGACTGGCAACCGTACGAATGCTTGAAGGTGGCCGAGCCCAGATGCAGAGGTTGTTGCGGGGGTCGATGTAACCTGGGTCCTGGAGGATTCTGGCCAGAATCACGTCCGTCTCCATTCCCTTAAACGTGGGGCAAAGGAGCTGTTTCCTCCATGATTCATCCCTTTCCCGCCATTGGCTGTCACAACGATCCTGGATTATACCAGGACTATTATGAGCTGACTCAATGAATTCCTCAAAAGAACTGACGAAGTCCATTGCTAGGGAGGGACCGAGCGGCGTGGAGCCTCTGCACACACCACTCTGTTTCGTGCTATAGCCGCAAGAGGCTAGGGCGAAATCGAAGTCATCTAGGAGCGGGGTAAAACGTGCCCTACCCCGATCTTCTCACTCACTGATTTTCAATCCCAATCTTAAGTGTCACAGTGCTAAGGCATAATCAACCCATGGCCACCGCGCCCAGCGAAGATTAAAGGTCTCGTAGATACCCTATACTGTAATAATGTTGATAACAATAATACAATTCCATATAAAAATATATAATTATATTAACGTGGTTTACCAGTGAGTGGCGCATATCAGTAAGTGGCTCACTTTTGCTATTTCCACCAACTTCAGCCAACCCCAGCACCCGCCCAGGGCCAAATACTTAATAAAAGTTGGCAGCAATTGGTGCTAACTAGTTTAAATTGCTTATTATTCATTGATTCTATTAATTTAGAGGTATTGGCATGGTTGCAGTGCTAATCGAAACAGGCTGACTTTTGGTGGGAAATACACACTTTGCACCAAATGAAGCCAACTTCGCTTATAAAAGCACGATCCGCCGCAGACCACCAACACACATATATTCACACTAATTAGTGCCAACTAGGCTGGATTTGCTATAATACAGTCAGAATCCGATTGATCAGACCTTGCTTCCTCTTTTTCACAATTTCTTGCATTGTGCCCAGTCTCGCCGCAGTTCCCAATGATTGGCCTGTGCAAGCAAAAACTCCTCCGAGGGTTGCTGCTCGTCGTCCACCATCAACGAGAAGTAATCAGGGTGCGAAAGCTCGTTCCTGCGTTCCACACGGTTCCGAACGATTTTGCTGTTCTCTCGCAAAATGGTCGGGATGATGACCGCAATGGTAGGTGGCAGCGCGAAGAATACTAAGGGACTAAAGAGAGGAAACCGCCTCATGACTTTGTTCAGAGTGCCCCAGGGACCGACACGGCGCAAGATACTGAGGAAAGGGTTGCTTTGACCTTAAGCAACACGTCAATATTCTTTTCCCATGGTGAAGGTCTACCATGCGGGACCAGCATTTCGGATACCCCCGCATCTCGGACAGCCAATCGCACAATATACACTACACACACCCCTTCATTCGAGAAGCAACTGACAAGTCAATTCGAGTCATAAATAGACGATCTATATATGAAAATGAAGCTCTGGATCAGGTCTTTCAAGTCATGTATCGTGATGGCTTTTTTCTCTGCCTCCCAGACCGAGTGCTGACCTCTGCAGGCATGCCGCCTTCGTCGTCAAAATTGTCCTCTTCCTCTGCATCTGTTTCTTCGGCTAATTCGGCCGGATCTTCTTCTCTGGGCTCAACTTCTTGGTTGAGGGCATTCCCAGCTTCCAATTCCTTGCCCAATATGTCCTCGATTGACATAAACTTCTGGTTGGGGTTGGGGACGGCTTTGCGCTTCTTGGCGGTGAGGCGCTCAACTTGAGCTTCCAGCTCCTGAATACGACGTTGGGCAAGCTGCAATTCAGCATCTTTTGATTCGAATGCAAGACAAATCTTCCGGAATTTCCGGCGATCTCCAGCGGTGGCGTTGGGGCCAAGAAGATTCATAATGTCACGCCCAGAAGCGATGGCCTCGTCGTCTTCTGGCTCTTCAGACTCGGCACGGCGTTTCTCCTTATCCAATTGGATTTCTGGGTGGGACAACGCTTTTCTGCGGCTAATTAGCCAATTTCCAGTGGTCCTCCACATATTCTTGATGGTGTATTTAGTCATACCCTTTGTACGGGCTTCGTAATAGGCCCTGATAAAGTTGATCTTGTCCACGGGCGACGAATCGGTCAACGACTGCCAGGTCGTGATAATTGACGCATAGTATGCCTTGACGGTAAGAAAGACTCCATTGTCAAGTGGCTGTAGCCCATGGGAACAATGGGCTGGAAGGTAACAACAAAAGATGTTGTTGAGGAAGCAGGTCTTCATGAACTCGTCCTACAAAGATTGACAATTAGTCTTCAACGCTCAAATCAAAAGAGGCTTATCTATAAATACCGTATTATGGCTGAAATAAGGCCATCTAGAATCAATAGAATCGCTTCCGAATCGTCTTGACGGCGGGCATTCATCTGGGGCAGAAGTACTTGCTCGAGCCACAGAACGCCGATTTCATTGCTGGTCCAACCATCGGGCAAGGTCAACCATCGCCAACCAGGGACTTCCTTTCGGAATTGATCAATGAACCATTGAGTTCGGAGGTCTTTTCCTTTAAGATCACTCCGGGATTGAGGGCTACGCCCAGGACGTCAATAGACTCGATTATAGTCGACCGCCATCGTGACTGATCGGACTTGATTAAAGCCTTCTTCGTTTCCGACGTTCCTACAACCAGAGAATCGAGGCCTATAGATAACGAGCCAATATAGTCAATTCTAAAACTATAGACTTAGAAATACGTATCAAAGCCTGCCATCAAGCCAAACTTATCCACCTTGACGGTCAGAGATTGCTTCACCCACGCATATTCGCCCTTCTCAAATGTCAAAATACTAGTTGAAGGCTCTAGGGGTAAACTCGTGGAAATGTGCGGCCTCTTGCCTACGCCCAATTTTGCTTTGTAGCTCAGGGTGGCGTTTGACGAATCGCTCAACCCAGTGCTTGCCAATAGCCGAATTCGAGAGGTTTCCGGCTATGTTCCGCACAACACCATGAGAGGGGGCGAAACCCAGTCTTTCTTGGCGCATAATCCATGCTACTAGCTTCGTTTCTTGAGCTTCTGAGAGGATGGTATTGGAGGGCAAAGATTCTGGGTCTTGCTTCGAATTGTGCTTGCCCGAGAGTCGATCCGAGAGCGTTGAGGTTGGTACACCCCATTTGGCAGCCGCTTTGTTTACAGAGAGGGCATTATCATGTACGTCGAATACGGCATCCCGTAAAGACTCCTCAGAATAGGCTTTGGGCATCGTGACAACGGGGGGGGGGGCACATAGGGTGATTGAGGGCTGAAAAGGGCTGAAGGAAGAGTCCTCTCGATTCCCCGCAATCGGCACTCGGATCAATCAGGCCACGACGGCACTAGACTATTCCCAAAATAAACCAAAACGTAGATTGAAAGATTCTCTATCTATCTATCAAGACTCCTTGTAAATAACTTCAATGGTTGTCGAGAAACGTGTAAGTGTATGTATGGCTATTACGTAGGGAATGGTGGGGATTGGGTGTCCGAAATGGGAGGGTACCCGAAATGGTGGTCCCGTATGGTAGGGTAGAACTTGGAAAGCCTGTACGATCTTCAACGTTATGAAAGTCATGTCCGTAGCACATGTCCCCGGCTATATCGCATGCGAGTCGGTCAAACCACTGATGATTATTAGCACCTCAATCAACCTTAGAAGCCTTCCCGCAAGGGATGTGGGACAGCATCCAGTCTGCACACCTCTGTCATATCAACATCATCCTTGCTCTCAACCGCAAGCTTCTCTATAAGCCTATCAATATGCTGATGAACGACAGGCTCTTGCTCCTTCAAGGCGCGGCGATTCAAAGCGGGAGCAATCATCTTGCGGACGACTCGGCGTGTCTCTGGATTGGGGCCGGCGGCGGTGCCAGCGTGCTCTCCCTTTACACGCTGAATCTCCTCAGCCTTGATGAACGGTGACTTGTCTTTGGAGACACCAGGCAAAGGATATCTGTGATGAGAAAGCTTCATCAGCATTCCCGCGCGATCTAGTCATTATTTAAGTTCTTGGCAGCACACCTGATTCGGCTTCGACTCTAAAGAACGCAAGTTCGTTGGGTGCAATCCGTACAACGTCGCCGTATTTTTTTGAAGGCGTCCTCAATTGCCCAAGGGTAACGGCCATGATACCTACTTCCAAGTCAGCTTCATGTGTTAGGTAAATGGTGACTAGATGGGGCTTTTTGTCGATTTTACCATTTGTGCGCAAACCACCAGTCACTTATTGCTGCTAGCTTTGGACCTGGATACTTGGCGAATGGATGCAGATAGAGCCGGTATAAAATCAAACTGGACCAATAACACAAATACTATCAGGCACTTGTTAAACAGCTGCACAGTAAAGAGAGTATGACACATATGCCAGACCGGAACTGTACCTAGAGATCGCACTTATTGTTACTACTCCTAGCGTCAGTATCGAGTTCCAAGGCACGTTGTTGAGATCGAATGTTGCCATGATATCGGAGTTAATCTTAGATAATCTCAGGAGAGATAGAATAGAGTTTGTCTCTACTTTTCAAGTGTCCAGTAATTGAGGTAAGTAATATGGTTGGCGAGAATAGGCCAGTTCATGAGCGGTACATGTACAGTGAATTGAATTGATATCACGTAGCTTGTGCTCTGAGTTCAGAAATCCTCCTCTTTATGCCTTTGTGTCCGCACTTCTTGTTTCTGACTAGCACTGGGCTTTTAATGGAAGTTAAATGGCTCGTGCAGGGAATTTCCAAGGCTTTTGCATGAGTAAGTCTGGTGATGACAGTTTGCCAACATGCCTGTAGCCATCCCGTTTCAATGTGGATTCTATGTCCAAGCGCTTCACAAGCTCAATAGAAGGACGACTCATCGAGTTTTTCTTTACAGAACGGTTCTAAAGACCCACCAAAAAAATTTAAATCATTCATAACTATTCTTATACCTACCGGCATGGTCTTTAGATGCTCACGTGACAAGAAAATACAACAGAAATTACGATTATTCGTGGCAGACTGAAACTTGTTTCCAAAGTCTACGCTGGCTACAGTCGAGATTGATTCTCAAGGACGTATCAGCTTATCTCAGGATAAATGTGATTTGATGTTGGGTCCATAGCTGCCTAGGTATCTCACCGGCTTCAAGCACCCTATACAACTTCGAAACTCTGGTTAGGTACTTGTCGTGGTGATCTTAAGTGTTGTCAGTGTTGCTGTTGATGTATTTAGCCCATTGAGTTTATGAGAGCATCTGACGTAACTTATGCTTGCCCCCAAGCAATCACTTCATGGAGGGAGTGCGCCGGCATGCGCCGGATTTGTGCAAATCCGATTACAAGCCTCGTTCTTACGGCAACTTCCGATAATTTTGACCAATTTCTCGATGGAAATACTTCAAGCAGCCGACGCGGCCTTTGCAATGCACGTTCGATTCACAAGAATCATTAACGGTCTTGAATACTCCGTATCCATCAAGCTCTCGAACTTCATGATGGGCCGTGAATCCAGCCAGCTGTCCACATATGCTCTAAAATACTTGTGAATAGGGGGAAAAGTTGCGATTGCCACGGAGCGACCTCTGGTGGATGTTGTCAATGCCTAGGTAGTTGAAACGGGCTTTTGCGATCAGATCTTGTCCGTCGGCCGCTACAGAGTCCATGCTATTGGTGGCAATGCAACTATCACAGCCACCAAGTCCCGAAGTGCTCCTAGGCGTCACGTAGAGACTTTTGGTTTGGCAAACAGGGCCCAGGTCCTTGGCACAGGCATAGCCGGACTTCCAAAAAGGGGCACAGCTAGAACCACACTACTAGTATGACCCATTTAAGTATTGAAGCTACAATGGCAGCGAGCGCTGAAAGATCAAATTCGTACGCGATTTCTTCCCCCTGACGGAGACCTCAGGGGATGACGATTACTTCCCGCCAAAATCCACATTGGCTTACGACGCTGGATATAGTGTGGATTCATCCGCGTAAACCCATTGTCGACCGTATTCCCCCCAGCCAATGGCATTGCACTGATTCATCATCGGTCCACTTTAACCACCCTCCCACATACCGAAGGCTTGGAATATATCAAATTAATTTGCATTGCCTCCAATTCGAAGGCGATCGCTGGTATAAATCGACATTGAATTGATCGAAATTCCATCAAATTTCCATCCAAGGCGCATCTCGTTCTTTCATTGTCTAGCACATTTCATATCTCACAGCACTCTCGTTTATCGCCTTCTTAAGATTACAGTCGTTGAACACCCGCTCCCACTTATAGAGTCCTGCGCGAGAATCACCGCATTACCTCCTTGAAATGAAGATCTCTTCCTTCATGGCAGCCAGCCTGCTGGCCATCACCGACACATTAGCTCACCCTGAGCACCTTCCGCGCTCAGAGGTGGCCCGTCGCTCTGCAATGTCTAAACGCTGCGAGGCAAACGCTGCCAAATTCAACAAGAAACGCCATGAAAAAGCAATGGCCAAGCGTGCATGGGGCACTGGCAACTCCACCGTCGAGATAACCACAGAATCTTCATACTGTAAGGTCCTTTCCCCGCTGCCTGGGTCCAGGCACTGTGAAACCGTGGTGATCTCAAGATAGTCCACGTATCGCCTGAGTACCGAGCGGGCAGTTTTAAGCGGAGTCCATGTTTACTGACACAAGGAAGACGACACATTGCAGAACGATACCTGTGTCCTGACACCAGACGTCACACCAGGCCCATATGTGTGGCCTCGTTCCCAGACCCTGCGGCAAGACGCAACAGAGGATCAACCAGGTGTGCCATTATGGATGGATATAGGCGTTCTCGACATGGCTACCTGTGAGCCACTTGAGGGAGTGCTAGTGAGCTTCTGGCACTGCAACGCGACGGGCTCCTACTCGAGCTTCACGGCCCTGTCGCCCAACACCGGATTCCCCACCCTGCTCGAGGAGCTCAACATCACAGACACGTACGAACTCGGCGTTACAGACCTGCATACCGATGACACGACTTGGCTACGCGCGATGTGGCCGACCGATGCCAACGGCATGGTGGAGATGAAGACTAATTTCCCCGGCTTTTACATCGAGCGGGCCATCCACATCCATGTCCAGGTCTACACCGACTGGACACTCCATGACAACGGCACTGTCACGTCGGGCAACCTGATTAGCACGGGCCAGGGGTACTTCGATGAGGCTCTGGAGCAGCAGATCATGGCCCTGGACCCGTACGCCTCTCACACTGAGATCAACCGCACTACCAACGACGTGGACTCAGTATACAGCCAGGATGCGGAAGGCGGTTACAACCCTGTATTCAGTGTTGTTGCGGCTGATGGGGAGAACGTTGAAAACGGAATGGTGGGCTACATCACAGGTCAGTGTTAACGCATTTTTGACATCAGTTTTGGCTTCTTTTACTAATTTTGATTCTGCAGTTGGCGTTGATACTACTAATCTCCTCACCAACAGTGATAACACAACTCCTTAACTGGTGTCAGATGGTTCACCTGTGTCGAAGGATATGTTCTCAGTACACTTAATCAACAGATCTAAATACAAAGCCAAATTCAGATTCGCTTGAAAATGAGACCAAATGAAACGTATAGGAAATGATAGTATCAAGAACACCGTTATGTAGCTCTCGTTCATGTGAGGAGAAAGAAGAGCACTGAAGAGGCCCTCCCTGTCGATCATTCACGCTGTTCTTGTGCATACTCTGATCACTTCCTCACCATGGGAAATGTATGTCTGTCCGTTCGCAGATTTCGGCATTGTGGATTCCAACACGGATAGAACGGTCCTCACATCAGTGACGGGCGTCGTATCATCACGCAGGACTTTTTCTGCTTCTGCTGCCCTCAGCAACTCCAAGGAAAAGCAGCTGGACGACTCGTCTATGACCAACTCGATGCATCTGCTCCGGAAGCAAGATATTCCACGCTGTTTCGGACTAAAGAGTTCTTTCCGGCCGGGTTTGAGCTTCACGTTTGCGGGTGAGCAAGCAATAGTGACGGTGGAGCCTTCAATGTATGTGCTGTCTTGGGGCACAGGTGCCTTGGCTCGGTCGTCCGTGTGCTTTGACTCGCGGTCGTCACTAACCCCTTGAAAGGCATCTTCGTTTTCTTCTGATATTTGTGTGCCGAGGCTCTCAATAGAAGGTCTTTCAGCGCCATGACTTTGTGCGGATGGTGTTCTAGGAACTTCAACTCCCAGGTCCATGCCCGCAACTGCAAGTGTGGCGTTGTGGTGTTTAGACACGTGAGAAATCGACGAGTCGGTCCGTGTCGATGCTGATAGACTGAAAGAGAATATGCTGCTCTCATTTTCGAAATCATTTCGTGGTCTCCTGGAGACTTGCAATAGTCTTGATAATGTCTCCGTGATCGAACTTTCGAGAACTTCGTTCAGGTCGTCCTGCAATGGCCCCTTCTGGTGCGTGGGAGGCAGCCTCCAACCTCTATACAATTTTCCATGTGATTTCGGTACGCGATACACACCATGAATTGCAATGAATGCGTTGCAAAGAGCACAGGCCTTTTTGCTGGCGGCTAAAATCCTTGGTCGAATGCCCTCGACGGGGTGATTTTCGTAGTAAGCTAGAAGCTGAATTTCAGCATGGACTTTGGCTTCCTTGAGCGTCTTGCGAACATTCTGTGAATATAGGTCGGCAGATAGTTGTGCTTGGACTCTAAGCCACTCTGGAAGCATCCCCATCTGAACTGTTTCGCCCATGTATTGGAATCGAGCGAGAGATCGCCAAATATCCATGTTTTTTCCGCTCGAGATAGAGGTGTTGTTGCAACCAACCAGACCGGAGATTAGTCTAACTCGGACATTCCGCAGCATTGGGATCCTCCTAGCTCTGCGACAGAGAATAGACGCAATTTCTCTGTATCGGTGGATCTTGTTGAGGCAGCCGACCAACCACGTTCGCAGTTTAGGGTCCATATCGTTGTTGTCAAGAAGTGAGACCAAGCCTTCGATTGGAACCCTTTTCACTGTTTCGGATATTGATTTGACAAGTCTCAATAGATTCTGGTGATGAACGTCATCTGTAGCTTCGAAATCGTCCAAGTCTCCCACAAGGTCTTCCAAAATGGGTCGATATACGTTCATATTTCGTTTTGTAAGCAACGGAGAACTGTTTTCGGCGGATCTTCTCCAAGTTGTGGCTATGAAATCTCTCATTACACTGCCAAGGGAACGCCGATTGTGGTTCTTCGATTTATAAGAAACTTCAGCGTGCCTCGACCTCAAGCGAATTAGTATCCGCTTGTGACACAGAGCAATGATATCGTTGAACACAGTCTGCATGACATCGAGTCTTTCCTGTCTGCTAGAGTCTACACAAGGCTTAGATAAATGCGATTCTCAGAAAGTGTTGTGCATCTTACCAGCGGAAAGTACAGCCAATCTCCCGAATATCTGTTCAAATCCTTTCTCGACTCTTTTCAAGATCTCAATACCGTCTGATGGACGACATTGGTTGACTGATACCATGACTTGGCATCCCTTGATGTCCGGCAGCTCCTCTACGCAGACACCCATGATATGGTCAGAGTAACCTGATATTCCTGCCAGAAAGGCCAAGTTGGTAGCAAGCTCTCGTTCTTTCGGCATGGATAGGGACCTTTCCTCGCCATTGTTCTCTGTGGCATTTGACCGGCTCTGATAAAACTTGTTGTCCAAGTTCTGCGGTCTCGGTTCCAGAAGCTCCAACAAGGTGACATTGTGAGCAGATCGTAATGCTGGAGAGAGCTCCTCCGATTGCGTCCGAAAATGTAACTTGCTTTCTTCTTGAATGGTCGTGGAGGACATTTGATGTGTCTCGCGGCCATGAGGCGACGACGTCGCGTATTGATCCTGGTCTTGCGATTGCATGTTTTGGTCCGTCTGATGTGTCTCGTGAAGTTCAACCAGTGGCAGACGGCTGTCAATTAGACTTCTTCATCATCCCCGTGCCATATACTAGTGTCGAAATAAAAGATTGTTTTGAATTCCTCTTTGAAATAGTCTTTCGGTCAGAAAAGAACTGATCAAAAGACTGCCATGAGAACTTGTTGGGAAAGATGATGTTCTAAGCCCGTTTGTTCCGGGGGAGATCATCAAGACATTAGCGCATGCAATAAGGCTCCCTGCATCAGTATCACATAGAAGTGATCATTTCATTGGTCGTTATGCATGAGGCCCACCACTTCCACATTCAAGTTATGACCATCATAGCTGCAAGAATCCCAGATTCTTATTGCCGCTGAATCTTCCCATCTGCCACATTCACCCGTCAAATTCTTTCCAAGATATACGACTTGAAAGTTTAGCCCTGTATTTGAATATTTGGCTTGTTACCCGGATGTGCAGTACATGGTATATTTTACGATGCTGACGAGGAGCCAATGAATTGTTTGCCAGTTACAAGGTCCCTCTTGTCCCAATGACTGATAGAGCCTCCACAAGCCCTGCTACTGAAATAGCTGACGAGCGAGCACGTTTTCACCCTAGCGATTGAATCCTGCATCCGCCACGTGGCGCAGTCAGCAGAGGCAAATGAAAAAAGGCACATACGACAATATCTAGGTAACAATCTTGGAACGGTGCCCTTCCCGGCGCTTCATGCTCTTGCCTACAAGTCTAGCTATGTACCCACTTCGAACACGATCATTCGCAATGTGTGCCTGGGTTATCTTTGTCTGTCGCATTTTATAGGGCTTAGACTGGAGGTACTCGTTTCAGCCTACTCATAGAAGTCACTGCCATGGCTCCAAGTCCTTAAGACGGTCTTTATGCGGGAGCGTATGTTCCGATATGATATGTGAATAAGGTACCTGAGATGGATAAGATTCATCCCAACGCTTACAAGGACCTTTCAAAATGCTTGTCAATTGATCAAAATCTCAAATACATCCGCCTAACTGTCGCCATGAAAAGCAATAGTGCCCAGGTGAGTGCCACTAAGTGGTTGTGCCTTGCTCTCTAAACACTGGAATGTGACCTTAGCACAACATGCCAGAAAAGAGTGTCACTCCAACAATTTTTTGCTGACCTTCCAAGACATGGAATAAGGCAACAATTCTCAAGTGGGAGCAAGTACCTAGGGTACCGATGCCTGTATGATGCTAAGCCAAAGCCTGCCTCTGTCTACAGAAACCCGACCTGCACACTTCAAATTCAGAAACTCATTTCATGCAAGACGTTTGTGTCAAATATCGGGATCTAAGCGAACAGGACACTGAAACTCAAAGTTCAGCTGGAATATATTCCAAACTCTCGATGGCAATCAGTAAGGCCGCACAAGTGGTGACCCCACATCAGTCACATCCGGTCATATCATTGGCGAGAATTGTGAGAGATCCTTGTCGCCAGCCATCATCCTGCCGACGTCGAAGGATCAATTAACTATCTACCACGGTGGGGTTGTGTAATGCACCCCAGATTAGTCCCCTTGCCTCACGTACCGACATTGGGGATTTGCCTACAACAATCACGAACGGCCCAAGCTCAAGTATCTGTTTCTACTTGTGCTCGGCTCTTGAGCTCCGCGCCATCCAACGAAGTCTAAAATGCCATCCATTCGGGAAATGAGCAAGGTTCGTCCCACGTGGCAAATATAACTCCTGCAGCGGAGACCGTTGTCACCCGTTCCGACTTCCAGGAACCTGGGTTTTCAGAAGCTTGCTCCGAACCCACCCTCAGACTATGTATTTACCCACGCGAAACCAGCGAGAAGGGTCTCCAATATTTATTAATCACTGATTGCACAGTTACGAAGTCGCAATCTTGGAGAACGCTATGCTAGCTGGGTACTTCTACTGCTGTTTGGACGCCACAAGAGACATGCATTGAACTATGATGCGGTCTGACAACGGCCACACAATTCCCATGCGACCAGCAGGATCATTAAACCTCCAGGAAACTTCGGAGATCACGGGTGCTTTCGATAGTTCCGCAGCGGACATGGCGAGTCAGTCTGTGGAGACAACGACAGAACCTTGGCTGGGTGGCCCCTTCACGGACACGTTTTGCACACGTTTTGCAAATGCGTCTCGCCGAACTTGGCTTGGCTTGTCCACTTTGTTGGCCCACAGCGAGACTGTCTCTTTCTTTGCACAAATGCCCCTGAATGCAAATGAGAATGTGGGCTTGTGGTGGCAGCCGATCACACCGCAGCGGTAAGTTGACGACATTTCCCGGGAGCTGTGGATTCTTCGACAAGAAGGGCCACGATGTCTTGACATGATCCGTATGCTAGTCGCCTGCCGTGAACAGCTCCCACGGCCTTTCCCCGTAGATCCTGCACAAATGCTGGGCACTCGTGGGGAAGCATACAAAGCAAAGAAAAGTACCGACCTAATCTGTGGACCCCGCGCAAATCAATGCAGCACCTTATCCGATACGATGATTGGCATCACTACAGGTAACGGTTTCTATTCTGGAAGTTCACCCGGGCTCGGGAGCTTTGACCTTTAAGTAACTTTTCCTCGAGCAAGGAGCTTTTCCTTGGGCGTTCGATGCATCTTTCGATTCTCTGAATTCTAAGAAGCTCTCGGTTCGAACTTCGTTTCACTTGTGCTCGCTCCAGCTTCTGACACTCCTGCATACCGACTACCTGGTTCATCGATCCTTGTATAGTGTGGTTGTATTGGGAAGACAGGTCCAAGTCAACCCTGTCTATCTCAGCATTTGCAAGCGCGCGTGCCGACAGATCAACTCATTCATGAATGTTTCGAGAGAAGGTCCACCCTTCACCGAGCCCACATTCCAGGCGGTCTCCCCGTCCAAGACCATTCTGCTGCTCTATCCACACCTATCCAACTCGCGAAATAGTGGGATATAAATCCTGTGGTTGCTCGGAGGGAAACTCCGACTGGTTGTCTGACCACATTGCCTCCCCAGTGTGGCCATTCGACCAACACCAACCCTCACATTCGATTTGCCGCCATTCCAAGACAATATGGCCACAAAGCCTATGACGTTGTCGTCGATTTTGTCCAAGGTCGAGGACACGTTCTCTCTCGCCCATCTCATCACAGAAAGCAACATCAAGGCATATGTCCTCCCAGTCGCGCTCTTCTCCATGCTGAGCCTGGCATCTGGGGGAGTCACCAGCAACCCGCCGAGCTGGTATGATGTCGCCTCAGCCTTCCCCAGGGCGCTGACATATATCTGGCTCTACGTCTTCCACTTCGATCTCAGCAACCAGAAGGACCCAGGATCCATCGAGGAGGACAAGCTTAACAAACCCTGGCGCGCGATTCCCTCTGGACGGCTCAGCATCGAAGCCGCCCAGAAGTGGTATGTCGTGGCCACCTGCATGTTGCTGACGGCTAGTATCCTGCTTGGGGGCTTCCCTGAGGCGTTGTGCTTCATGGTTGAGACCTGGGTCTATGACTACGTCGGCGCCAGCTCTTGGTGGGGCAAGAATATTATCAACGCCCTCTTCTACACGACCGGTCAGCTCGGTACTACTCGCGTTGCCGCCATGAAGTCCACTAGCATGACCCGCGTCGGCTACGAGTGGTGCGCTCTTCTGGGTCTCAACACCCTGACGACTGTCCAGATTCAGGACTTTAGAGACCAGGAGGGTGATAAGATCCGCGGCCGTCGCACCGTGCCTCTGGTCTTAGGAGACGGCATCTCTCGCGTACTGACGGCCATCATCATCCTCTTCTGGTCAATCGCACTTCCTGTCTACTGGGAGAGCCGTTTACTCGAGATCTTATGGCCTCTCCTGACAGGTGGTATCGTTGCGGCTCGCCTGCTGCTCTACAGATCTGCCAAAGCTGACCGCATAACATTTCATCTTTACACGTTGACGTGGCTTCCGGCACTCTACGCCGTCCCATTTGTTGTCAAGACCGGCTTTCTGTGGTTTTGGAATTAGAAATTATTTGTAATTATACATAGAATAAAGCGAGGCGATATTGTTGAGAATCGCAGGACATTGGCGGCCTGTGGACGGTTTATATCGCTCGGCGCAAAACGGAGTTAGAGGCTGCCATGATCGGTATTGTACCTGGGTAATTTAGATCAATGGAAGCACATGACTTGGCATATTGCCTCCACACTCAAACATGAGATGTTATCACTCGGTTAGAAATTCTCCATGTCATTGGCGCAATACCAGTCAACGGCATTGGCCAGCACATCATGCAGATTCTGGGTAGGACCTACGCTTCTTTGTGCCTCACCTGATTATGTTCTCCTGTCCCCCCACCCCCCCCCCCCCGGTGTGGACACCGATGACACATCAAGGAACACGGTCCATTCGATGGGAGGGAGTAAAGATGGGAGAGGGGCGGGCCGAGTCATCACTGCGTGGCCAAGATGGAATTTGGGATCACATCATATGACGGTCCTGCAAGGGCGGGGATGCCAATACAATTTACTCGGGAGTAGGGCCAGGACGCGAATGAACTCTGATTGTTGCTGATCTCTTTCTCTATGTATAGTAAGCCGAATCTTGACACCCTTGCATGTTGCAGGCATTCGAAGCCGGGATGCGCAACCCGGCCACATGGCTCTGGAGGCTGACCGTACAGCTGGGAGCCGCAAGCGAGCACGCAAGCAGGCAAGTCAACCCTTCCATCCACTGTTCTGTTTCGCCCAGACAGGTGACACCTCCGGCATTAGGCCCTGCAAGGCCCAGCGGCAAGACCCAGTGTTCTGGAGCCGGCTGGGGGCCTCAAATATTCACAGGCACGTGGGCTTTGTAAGTGCATTGCAGCTCTGGGGCCGAGCCCCATCGCCTTTCCTAATCGTTCCGGCCATTGCCAGCCATTGCCGTCAATGGTTTGACTCGCTCACCCTGCACTGCCTCGTGGCCTGGGAAGCGGATCTCCACAAGCCGAACCTCGGGGATTCGCGGCCAAGGACTGCCCGTATATGCAGCGAGATGGAGCCTTGTCGGCGCCTGTCTGGCCGCCGACGCACACCCATTGCCCTTGCAGCGTTGTTATGAATCGAGATCGAGGCTCATACTTCCTTCATCTGATAAAGTTACGATTCCAAAACCAATGATCGTGATTTCCGTTGTTCCCTGCCGATTCTTGCCAAGGAGGCCGAGTGAAGATCTCTCGCACGTTTGGGGGGTTACGGGCCTGGCGAGCTAGTCATGAAAGTGACAGCCAAATCTAAAATCGAAAGAGACTGGATGGGCTGGAAATTGGGCATCGATCTGCATCGACGCTGCTCAAATAGTACACTGGGCAGGCAGTGAAACCCCCGAAACCCGCAAATTTCGGTCGCTTGCCTTTTTTGAGCTCGCGATCTCTCGGGAGATGGGAGGGCATGTATATCGGCATCTCGTAGAAATATGGGTCTCATACATGCTCGTAGGGAAAGCTTGAGTGAAAGCCGGCTTATTGAAATGATGGTGGGGCTGTCTGTGCATCTGCATTGTTCGGACTTGTACTTGTCTTTTCGGCCCATCATCTCAGTATGTGCCAAGTAAGCACGGTTTCTTGGATAAAGTCAACAGGATGTGAACAACTGAAATACATATACTTGTATTACACCACGTAGATGAGGGTAGCCATTCTGTGTGACAATATAGTCTCTCTTTAGGTTCTGGGTCAAATATTGGATTTCATGGATGGATTTTCTAGATCTTAAGATTCTTCCTCCAAATTGTCGCCATGGCCTGCTGCAGTGAGGATTGTCATTGCTACCACATATTCTGATCTAATATAAGCTCTCCGGGATGACCGCCTCATCGAATGTGAATCTCATGATTGCTATGTGATAAGTCCGTCTTGTTGTAATCTGTGTCAAGACGGTTTGAATACTTGTACGGTCTTGAGCGACTTGATGTGGTTGCAATTGGGCAACCTCGCACTTTGTTTTGGTGCACTCCCACTAGAAAGCATCAATATTGAAAGCATTTCTTTTCTCTGATGACGGCAATGATAATTATTTTTGCCGTGGAGATTGTCTAGCATATCGATGGGAAGCTGGTTAAACTATGACTTCTCGTTGTCGTAGTTGTCGATGAGGAAGGTTTGGTGGTTTGTTTATTGAGGGGGAAGATCGCTCTATGACTAATTCTGTGTAGCCAGACTCTCATCAGTCAATGAAGAGGTGCGGAGCTTTGTTAATTGGCAAAGACTCTGACGACAACAAGTGAATAGAGATTGTCTGTGAGAAAGAGGAAGTTGAGTAGCCCCAAGACAAGGATGAACAATCGTAATCAAGGCGCTGACCATTGAGCTGCGTGACTATTTTGAGGACGAACTTTGGTAAAGTAAAATCTTCAGGCTTCTTGCATACTGAATAAAATGCGCCAACCACCCCATTGCCGTTTATCTTGGTGTATGTAATTTATAAAGGATTTCGCATCCTTACGCCCCGCCGTATTATTGCAATTTTCACATCACAAATTGCTTACATCCGCACCGCTATAGTTAAACGCGTTCATACTACGTAATAGGAGGGCACATGTTGCCAAATTGAACCACAAAAAGTGAGAGCGTTGTAACGCCCACACTCTTTACGTGGCTCACGCCGTATCGAATCACTTCAAGCTCAAGCTCAACCTCTAGGATTAGGGTGGCTTCGGCTATATTGTGTATTACTAATTAATTAATAACTTAATTTTATTATTTTATTTACATATTATTTATCAAACCCTTTACTATTTTTATTAAGACTTATGTAAAGAATGAACAATTATTTTATACAAAGATTTATTTTTAAATGTATTATAACTGTTGGTTGGTCTTCATGTTTGCACACGAGTGTTGCTGGGTACGGTTGTATTCACCTCTTTGGGATTGTTGTTAGAAGGGAAGGGGTAGCCGAAGGCTTCTTCGGCCTTCCCATCGCAGCTATGGTCTGGCTTCCATGGACTGTGCGCTGCCAGCTGGTACACAGCTGGCGGACGGACCGTCAGCAGTTTGGCTATCTACCGTACACCTCCCTCAGCGTGCGTCGCACCCACGATACGGCTTATACCCACATTAGCCTTAATAAACAGGAACGGCGGTCCGCACTACCCATCCCTACTAATAAATTCGATACTTGTTGCCCACTCACGGCTCCCAGGCTGTATTGATTTCGCTCTATTTTGCTAATCGGAACGTATAACTACTGTTTTAGGTGCACTAGTGCCTATTATAAAGCCGGACTTATCAAAGTTGTAAATATTGCCACCTGTTGGAATATCACTCGGCATGGACCGTACGCTGATACTTACGGCTTGGTCAGATGACTAAGCCGGCTGAGCCCCTGGGCGGTAGGCATGCTTATCGTGCCCATCGCACATCAAGGGCTCCATTTCCTATTAGTTAGAAACAACAACAAATAATCAGCACCGAATCCACCCATCGTTTACGCGATACCCGTACGTACGTATAGAAAGCCCATTCAACACCATCTAAGATTTCATATTTATTATATATTTGAGATATAAGGTTAAACTGGGCGTCTATCGCGTCTGAATCTTTGCGTAAGGCCCCCCTATAGTGGTATATACAATTAACGCGTGTTTTAAGACGTATTTCTGACGTAATAAGTCTTTCTGCCCAGTTGATCCTAATAGCTCCGCTGCTGCGGTTATAGAGTAGGGAATTAGCCATATCTTCAACATCCGTAAGGACAAGCCAGTATCCCCGGGAATCCCACTGAAGGACGTATTAAACAAGCACCTCCTCTTTTGTTTTTGTTAATCTCTTATTGCAGGGTGGGTATCTCGTCTTGCAGTTCGGCCGGCTATTCTGTGGGCGAGTGTTGAGTGAGGGGTGTGGTATTTCTTCGCTGCGCGTTGAAAGCTTAGTTTTAGGCCGGATTTAATAGCCTGGATGGAAAAGTTGATATCGCTTTCTTTTGTTTTGCTCATTATAAGATGTAGCGCGAAAAAAAGCGGTAGGAGGTTGAACTAGAGTGAGTTGCGGAAAAGTGTCTCGGTCGCTGGTGTGTCTCGCCCGTTGGTGCTTGACGTTAGTATTTTATAATACATCATTTTAAATAAGAATTATTTTATGTTCAAATTAATGTGAAATTAAGATTGAATAATTTTTAATATAGTTTATAATATATATGTGTGTATTATGAATAAGAAATATAAAAGTCTTTATTAAAATTTAATATTTCTAGTTGTAAAGTCCCAAAGCCAGCCGGCACTGGGTGGCCGGCGCAGCCTGTAAAGGGGGCGTGCATTTCCGGGGAGGGTACAGTTGTAATGTCCCGAGCCAGCCGGCACTGGGGGGCCGGTACAGCCTATAAAGGGGGCTAGCCGGCCCGCCCACGAACCGGCTGGAAGAAGGGCAAGAATCAGTCTTGCACCTACAGTACCCCTAAATATCATACTCTCTTCCCAAGACCCTCAGTGACTATTGCGCCTAGCGTTGCCGCACGTTACACTTTTTTCTAAACATATTTATTAATTTATAATTTATAGATAATACAATTCGAATTAATTGCATTACATAATTGTTATTATTAACTTAATAATTAATATATTTATAATTATGTTTAAAAAAACCTTATATATAACATAATTCTACTTAATTGTATTATCAAATTATTATTACTAACTTAATAGTTATTATATTTATAATTACGTAAAAATAATCGCTTTTAGACTGTTTAAAAAAAGAATATTATAACCGGATTAAAAATAAAATCAATTAGGATTAGGGTAGTAACTACCTAACATGTAAGACGTAAAACTGAAGTTGCTACGAATACCTATAAATGATACTCTAGAAAGACTTGGTGGCAAGTTAACTATATGAGTAACCGCACGTAGCACCTAGGTAGTCCACGTGTCGGCAATACTTTTGAGACCAGATCAGGCAATTCAAACCTAGACTATACCGGTACGTAGTACTAGTAGATAAAAAAGAAGAAACCAGATCCATATTTTGTCAACGTGGTCCGGTATGTACGATTCCTCCTGATTGAAAAAACCTATGTAGAGACAGGCGCTTCCAAAGTCATAACATGCTGCCAGCACACCATTTTTTCATCATCCATAGAGGAGATTGTTTCAGGGCAAGTTTGTCGCTCACGCATGTCACTTATAGCCCATCCAGGCGTCAGCGCCCTCCAATCACTCCCTAGTTGCAGTTTTGAAGGATCAAGCTAGGGGTTGTTATGGTTGTACGACAGGCTTGAACAGGCCAACCTGAGCTACCTTTGTGATCCATGTGAGGCATGTGCGATGGCGATGGCTTACCTGCATGCGTTCGTGACGTGGCGAGCGTTTGGAATGGTATCTGGAGCTGAAATTGTCCAGAAAAGCTGATATAACTGGTGTGATCTTTTCCAGAGCTTTGAATACATGTCGTCATAGGTCGCACCTAACTTGTCTTCGGTGTCTACGGGTAGTCACACCGCGACCCGTTGACGTCCCCTGGGAAGCACCACACCAGCCAATTATGGGGATTCTTGGATCGATCGTCACTGTGATCGAGATCGACTCATTAAACTTGGCTTAGACTCGGAAAAGGCCCGTCGACGGTCCTAAACTGAACTCAAATACTCACCTTGACGCACACAAGAGAGAGATGTTTATTTTTCTCATGTCTTATTCCCTCTTCCACAAGGCAATCCACGTGTCTGAATCTCATGGGACCTGACAAATTGGCCTAGAGTATACACAACGCCCTCAAAACGGTTCGTCGTCTGCCCCAGAATCCACAAGAATACCTTCAATCAGTTTGTACCGTTAAGCTCATTCTTCAGGCTTGATGCGCCGTTCGGGCAGCTCCTGCCAAACGAGTAGCCCTCAAGGAACCTCGAGCATTCGAAGAAATCTAGATATAATTAGTGCTTCATGTCCTTATGTGCATAGGCAAGCCTTTTCATAGGTGTTTGTAGTCGATCCTTAGTCCCTATCGATCAATAAGTTGACTCGGGGGAGCACCATGTAGAGGTTTCTTCAATATTTTGTGCTTATGGGTGACACTAGGGTAGAAAGCAGGATATTTTTCGTCAAACTCCATTCCTCCTTCAGGTCTCAAAAGTTCGGGCTCAGAGAGTAGTACCGCTACGGGAAGCAACAGGAGCCCATATCCGTTTCAGGACCCACCAGTGCAGTACGCAGCGAGTCAATGAGAAACAACATGGCAACCATCCACGACTGTTCCAAGGACGGAGCACGTCCTGGTGTAGAAATTGGACTGGATAAGGACAATTGCCATATCAAATGTGCCGACTCAAGAGAACGTCTTGATCTACATATTGCGGGTCAACAGCAGCCCGGGCCCGGCAATCGAGGGGACATAGCGAATCATCAATAAACGCCACGTCCCGAGTGCTTTGTTGGACCCCTGATCGTGCAGGAACTCGCCAGGACGATCCACTCCTCGATAGCGAACTCGAAGACTAAAAGGGTCACGTATACCAGTTATGAGCTAGAGAGGAACTCTGATGTAGTCAACGCTGCAGATCTCGCATGCCTGGTGGTATACTCAGCATCTGCTATTGACCATGTCGGACCCAAATTTCTAGTCATGGGACGCAAGTATCATTGCCATTCAGGTCTTCGCAGTACCGCTTGTCACTAAGTGGCTATATGGCTTGCTAGTGGTTGACTGCCCGTTTATGATGATTTAGGGGATAGAATGACAGATCTCAAGCGAGGAATGGTGTCAGAGGAAGGAGTACTTTTTGCGTTTGGGAGGACGGAGGGTAGTTCCAGTTCCGATCTCTCGCTAGCTATACTTTATACCAGTCAAGCTTTACAGACTATCTAGCCACGGCCAGGTACTAAGACCTTTGGTGCAAAATGATAGCTTCTGAGTCAACATCAGCTGGCAGAAGTAGATTAAATGGTCACTGTTTCAAGCAACGTATCACAAAGTAATTAATTGCTCATAACCTATACTCTGTTATTTTTCGTCACAGGAGGATCACTACTACTGTTCAGGCTTAGTAGAGAAACTCAAAGAATGAAAATAGTCCGTAGAAATTCATAACGAGACCATGGACGGAGTTGCATTGCGAGTTATCAGCAATATATACCGAGACGTCTGAAGCATCCAGGAATGCGGGCTAGCTTGGCTCAATTTACAGTACTGCCTAGAGGGTTTCAACGACTTCAAACTATCCTTACTTAAACTATCTCCGCCAAACCGTGAAGATCTGAGAATACATACAGCTGTAGGTGTAGCACTGCGAAGTTGACCACAAAGTCGATAAAAGGATGAGTGTGGTAAGGGATACTTGCAACTTACCATAGCTAGCTTACACCAATAAAGCATCTCTATGACACAATCCCCTGGTGGCATAATGCACTGTATGCTGCGAACACTCATGCAGCGATTGTTGATGACTAGGACATGTGTAAGCGGCTCTGTCGGAACCAGATCCGGATGTACAACCACTACTTATTGGCGGAAAGAAAATATGCATGTATATTGCCGGGGGCACGTTAAGTGGCACAGATGAAATAGAAGATGTCAGGGCCGCATCACAGTTCATGCTAGTGGAAGCAAACCGAGCTTTGAGCTGGGAATATTTAAAACTGGCTTCATTCTCGACAAAAAGTAACGCGCCATTTAGTTTGTCCCAGGGAGCCATCTACTTCGAGACGTGTTTTCTTCTCTGAATCACCGCCACGATGTCATGTAAGTTCATTGTACTCTTGTCATCTATCCATCACACGATCTGGTCAGCGCTTCTCGCCTGAAGAAGACACCAACCAGGAGAAAAGTCCTAATCCTTGCCAACAGTTCTTGATACCACAAGTACTATGGAACCGTATTCTCAGCTGCCGGACGGAGTCAGCCTGGGGCAGGGCGTTGCGATGCTGCATGACAACGAGTTTTTCCTCTCCTGCGATCCTCATTTGAAAAAGTACGAGGCCAAAGGGGAGGTTGCTGAGCCTCTCATCCCCGAGAGCTTTGGTCCACGAGGCCCGACACTGTTCTATGAAGTGACGGATGAGCTCGAAAACATACCCAAAGGCATCTGGGGCTCCACCGTCGTTTCCACATATGAGTTCACGAACATCAAATACGGTGTATTCTCAGGTGTCAAAAGTCCCCTTGGGGTTGCCATCGATACTCGCTGGGAACTCAAGGAGGTCCAAAGTGGGAAGCTGGACTTCGTTGAGGCTGCAGAGATCAGTTGCTCAAAGCCCTTGATGTCCCTGGTCAAAGGGCGTTGCGAGGCTGGATGTATGTATCGAATCGCATTATTAGGTCCACGAGATTGCGTGTTACTTAACGCTTGCATGATGGCCAATACTGACGTCTCAAAAGGGGGTAAGATCCATGCCAAGATATTGGAACGACTGCAGAACGAAGCTAAAAGTGGTGTTGCTTAACGGTGTCTTTTGGAGAATTAGAAGCGAGATAGCAATGTGCGGATTTCGTGGAAATCATGACTGGTTGCAGACACCTGACCGACCAGCCCAAATTTGACCTTGATATGACTTATGAATTGCATACATGCCACATAGATATCTAGAAACATGGTTTCTGTCCTGTGGCTAAAACGAGTCTCTAAGTTCGCTGATTGACAATGTTCGACACTGACTTCGGAGTTCTAGATAATGAAGAGTCATAGAATATCAACAACATTCCGAAGGTATTTCACCCAGGACACATCATGTCAACCGGCTGTTTATGTGATATTCGGTAATATGTAACCAGTACCTAGGTAGTCAATATGTCCAATGAAATTCTGGACTATGCAGCCTTAGCTGGAGAACTCGACAACCTTATCCTTCATGTTCGAGATATGCGCCGATGTGATGACCTCTTTTGATCTTGTCCAGCCCTCGGCAAACGGGAGCCGAGACTCGCGGAAGAAGATGTCAACCCAGTCCACCCTAGCATTGCCCTCGATCTTGTCGCCGAAGATCGCCACGAAGAGAGCGGTCTCTCCAAGGCCAGCAGCCTCCCCGGCCGAAGTGAGGTTGTACTCAGGGTTTTCGACCTTGTCCTTCGCGATCCGTGCAAGCCTGCCCTTAGCTGCGGCCTCGATCGAAATAGTGGTGGCGTTGGTGTCCCTCCAGACGGCAGAGGTCCCCGCCCAGACCTCAGGGTCGAAGTCTAAGGCGTTTCCGAAGTAGGCATCCTTGCGGCTCAAGCTGGCATCGTGCTCGATCAGGTTGTGCTTCAGCAAGTCGTGCAGGTTGAGCGTGTCATTGCGGCCGGTGGTCGAGGCAGTCACGCCGACGCCGAATGGCCCGACGGAGAATGCCGGCTCCAAGTTGATGGCGGCCTTGAAACCGTCCTGCATGTCCACAAGGGATATGTTCTTTCCATCGCGGGCGACATAGCCGTGGTTTGCCAGGGTGTTCAACATAGGGCAAGGAGAACGGCCTGAGAGTTTATTAGTCAAGTTTTGACTTCAGTAAGGATGGGGCACAACGACTCACTGTCGTCCGCATTTGGCGCCTGAAATTCATTCTGGTCGGCAACGGCCCGCGGTTGCGGATAGGCAGACACTGCCAGTGCCAGGAGGTTGAGGGACAGGATTGAAGAGCGCATCTTGTCTGAGTTTGAACCGTTGAGATATTAAACCAGTGGTGTGGTCAAGATTTCTTGGCGGGGGAGCAAAACTCAAAAAAAAATGAAACTTTCCCTAGACCGAGTCATTTACTTATAGTTCACGACTTAGACCTCGGACCTGCCAAACGGAGATCCCCTGGAATATTTGGACGTATAGGGGCTTCTGTGCGTCTCTCTGCAGCCCAGGCGGATTCAATGACGCTGTGTCGCCGCTTGTTCTCCTTTGAAGAAGTACCCCAGAGTATCGGGATCCACTGTCCCACAGATCCCCTTACACTAGAAGCATTCTTAACCTATGCGATCCCTGAGTCAATCTGGGTTCACCCGAGAATTGTGGCTCCTTACTTCGAAGAACCAGTCAAAATCGAGACATTGTAATGAGATCAACAACCATGTCCACATAACCAAAGTCGTTATTCAGCGACTTTCCAGTCCTGGTCATTTGCGGTCTCCACAGAAGGAGCTTTGTTTCTGGCACTGGGCCGTCTATTTATCTCCCACGCTCGACGAATTCCATATTTTTCGTTTCACGTATACCCTGCTGATGGCTGGAACCTCAAAATCTGCATCTGGCAGACCCCACGCCGAGGACTCAAGCCTCTGCGGATACGAGATCGGGCAAGAAAACATTCCGACGGTGCAATAAACTATCCGTTTCGGGATCCTGGTGGCGAATATACAATTAAGAGTTGGCTGGATCCAGCTGTTTAGCTCTGTGATCCATTAAAGGCTGTGAGTCCTACCTCATTTGGTAGACCCTAAGGCCTTTGATGGAGGCTTCATCCACTACGAGGAGTAGCTAGGGAAGAAATTGTGGCTGCGATCGTTGATGACCGAAATTCTTTATCCTAATTACATCAATACTTCTCAAAGTCCACATGCTTCATGTTCTCCAACGTACCAGAAGAAATGTATTGGCAACATTAGATACTACTGCTTCTCAACTGTGGTATTGTGCGAACTCGTCTCGCCCACAGAAACTGTTGGTGGGTGTCTTTCCTCCAAATTGGTAGTATCATGGCTCTTGATATGGAATTTAATGTAGGCGGATCTCTGCCTCTCTGCTCATCCAGCAAGTACACCCAATATCGCGTGAATGACCGTGGAGGGAAAGTGAAGCTACAATGCTCGAAACGGTACCATTTCGGATGAGTGTGACGCTTGCCCACGCTGTGGCCTTGACATTCAGAACTGCAAAGAGTTGAAGTTTAACAAAACCAACAGATCCAACTGCTAGTTAAGTACCGCAGCTGTCCTGTAATAGGTTAGGAACATTAAATCTACTATCAATCTCTACGCCTAGGACAGCCACCGGGCAGCTCAAGCGTCATGTTCTGACCGACTGAACTTCCGACCAACGTGATCCATCATTAATTCAGCCCCGAATTCGAAGCCATCGGAGTGCCCAGTGACGCATTATTCGCTTCTTGGATAGGCGAACTTCACCCACCTCTGGACTGGACCCTTTGTCCGTACCTGGAGTGGAGGCGATTGGTGGCCAAAATGGGTGCCTGGTGCTTTGTATCCATTCCGGTGGCCACATTCTGCACATAAGTGGGTCACAAAAGTTGAGTTTAAAGTGTCGGTCTGCGCTTTACTGATTGATGACCCCCACACACGGATCTGTGCCTAGAAGGTTGATACTGTCCGTTGGTGGGGCAAGATTGGCACGTAAGTATTATACGCATATCAGTAGAACATGCTTCTAGAATTGAATTTGCTCACTTATGATGAGCCTGCCCTCAGTGATACGAGGTTGAGAGAAGCGGCTGAGACCTGGGGTGCGAGACCATGAGTGCAAGCATCTAGAGAGCTGAGTTCATACTTTGGTGTTGAAGTGTGATAAATCAGATATTCTGGCACATAAGTAGACTTATCATTTTTGAGACCACCCCATTGCCATAGTTGTTTACTGGTCCATTAGCTGTACCTCATTCATATCTTTCTACTGCAGCATGGTGACTTGCACACATGCTAAAGCGGGTAAGTTCTGCGCCTGTTCAAATTGAGGCAATGCTATGACCTTGCATCTCACACACAGGGTCGTGGGAGCACATAGAAGCTGTAGATGGGTTATTCTGATGCAGTAGATTTGAGCTCTTCTTGCATGGAAATTTATCGAGCTACTTTGCGGATCTGAATGCTCCGAGGTAAGCACAGGCATTTTATCATTCATGATTGAATGAACTGTTACGGGTTTTACCGCTGTAAATAGATAAATATTCCAAGTACGCCAAAACTATAGACCGCCATGAATGGCATTGGTGGATCTCGATCTGATTGGCAAGTGTGAGCATGAGCAGTCAAGATGAATAATATTACACCTCCTTGGAGATTACCCAGCTGCCTAACGAATACTTATTGTAGTGTTCAGTTTCATGTCGATCAATCTGAGGATACCATTTTGAGGAATTAAACCCATGAATGTGTGAAGGCTCGTTGTTTTCCGCAACCCTGCCCATGCATCACCCTCCTTCAGAAGAAATGGTTAGTTAAGTCAAGGGACCCACATTCGGACCACCCCCAGATTCGGACCCCTATTTCACCAAAATACGTCTTTTTCAAAACACTACAGTTAAATCTATAAAGTATGTATAATTATGCAATTTTTATAATTATATACATATTTATATCATTATGATATACATAATTTAAACTATATATATATGTTGAATATTATTAAATAATCATTTAATATTAATTTAAAAATGACAAGGATTTTCAATAATATATTAATAATTCTTAACATTTATTCATAAATATTTACTAGTTTATAATTAATTGAAAACAATATTTTCATGTATATTTATAAAATATTATATATATTATTAAGCGAGAAGGAAATCTTTTTATGTAAAGCTTATATTATTTAATTATATATTTTATGTCACGGCCCTGGGCGGACTGAGCCCCTAGGGCGCCCAACCCAGAGGGTTGGCGTCTCATTACGTGAGCTGCTAGCTCTTACAAAACTCTGGAACCTATCCTGAATCCTGTTTCGTAGCTCTTCGAGCTACGTCTTGTCAACAGAGCCTTTGCCTATTGAGGATAGAGCCTGCCCGTAGCAAATAGAACTATAACGACTTCCGTGCCGCCTGCTCAACGTCCACCTGCCGACTACCTGCCTGCTGTCGTGGCATTTTATAATACTTATATTTAATATAATTTGATTAGAATTAATATATTATTTTACAAATATAGCATATAATATTTAGAATATTATATTTAAATATTATTTCAAATATATTAACTTAGTTCAGTGTTATAAACGAACACGTTGGCACCCAATGGACCCATTTTGATAGCCCAGGCAAACAGAAACAGATGCCACGATGCAACCCAGCAGGCACTTGCTGGCGAAATCAGCAAAGCATGCCAGAAGTCAGGGTTAGGGCCAAGGACCTACTGACCAGGGTGGACCGACAGGACCGACGAGCGGTCCAGTCGACTACAGGGGTGGACCGCACAAATCAACGAGCGGTCCATACGGTCCATCATCAAGGACGGATGAAGAGTCGGAACATATAAGGACATGGTCATCACCACAGTAGATAGCTTTCATAGAACAGACTCTTCAGTCGTCAATCTAAGTATTCAGTCTCACAACTGGATAGCCTCACAGCTAGTGATCATTACCACTTAAGAAGAGAACAGTGTCTTCGTATTACGAACAGTCAAGTATCACCTCTACGCCGCTCTGCTAACATAAACCCTACAGGTTACCTACTAAACCCTACAAAGGTTTGGTGTGATCATTACATTCACCAGTCAGCCGGTTATACCACACGCCCGGTCAGTTTTCGTAAATCTACCAACTTTAGCTAACCCCAGCACCTACGCAGTATAAAAATGTCAATTATATTTGGTGAAAATTGGTGCCAATTGGTGCCAATTGGTCTTAATTACTTATTTTCAAATGATTTCATTAATTTAGAATCGTTGGCGTGGCTGCAGTGCTAGTCTGAAGTAGGTGACTTTGGTGGGAAAATTGGCTTCCCCACCAAAATAGAGCATTTTGTCAGATTATCGGTCCATTGAGGACCGCCCCCAGGGGTGCACCCACAAAGGGGTGCCTCAGGCATCAACAGTAGCATCGGTAGAAAAGACCCAACCACCAAAAAGGAGGGGGTCAGCCGAACATAGTAATAATACAACAAAAAAGACCTATCAAATTATCTTTCTAACAATCTTGTCAGATTATACGTAATCACCGATGTTGTAGAGATAATTGGATGGTTCTTGATGTGACTTGATTGTTGTGTGTCTTGTCTATGTTCGGCTGATCCCCTCCTTTCTGGTGGTTGGGTCTTTTCTACCGACACTAGCGTTGATGCCTGAGGCACCCCTTTGTGGGTGCGCCCGTGGCGCCCCTGGGGGCGGTCCTCAATGGACCGATAATCTGACAGATCTTTTTACACTGCGTGGGTGCTGGAGTTAGCCAAAGTTGGTAGTTTTACTAAAACTGACCGGGCATGTGGTATGACCGGCTGACTGGTGAACTACGTTATATTATAATTATAATTGTATTAATATTTATTATTTTTAACATATTCTATAAATAATATGTATATAATTCATTGATATTATTAATAATTATATTGGTTGAGATATATTATATATAATATTAGTGGGCTTAGTGTGCAGGGTGGTCCGAATCAGGGGTTGGTCCGAATGTGGGCCCCTTGACTTGCCGTCCCAAACTCCTGCGACGTCAACCGAGAACCACTTTACCAAGATCAGAACTGCAAGATCAAAACTGCAGTTTATCCCTCTGTTTTGCGAGGGATCCAGCACATTTCTCAACCATCGCGCTCGCATCTTGCGAAGACAGCCAAGCTTCAGTGTCTTTCTTCAGTCCTTCCATGCCGTTCACATCATCCATGCTAATGAATCTGTTTTCAGGGATATCAGCGTTGAAGCGGAAGTATTCGGTCTGTTCCAATCGGCACTGGTTTCGATAGTACATGCGGCTCTCGAAGTCCCGGTGGGGCTCCTCGGTGTTCGTCGCCAGATCGATGATCGCCCAGATGTGTTCAAGGACAATCGCAGGATTCTTGAAGAAAGTTATCACGACATCCTGCAGAGCAGTGACGAGTTGCTTAGCTGGTTCAAAGAAAATCCGATCCAAGAACGAATTTTCGTGCAGGAGGATTATCGTAGAAGGCCGTTCTTTTGGACCCTCAATCGCTGTGAGCGGAACCTTGGTAGTTCCGAGGCTGACCACAAGAGAGACATGAGGCGCCTTGCCTCCACCAGTGGCAAGCTCGTAACGTGCATCCCAGACCCTCTCAACTGGATTGTTGTTCAGCAGGCCCCCATCCACGCATTTTATATTCTTGACCTCCGTTATAGGGAAGTAGTAAGGTGCGGCTGTAGTGGCGCGGGCAGCCCGCCCCAATGTGAGGCCCTACAAGAATATATTCAGTTAGTAAGTGCATCACGAACTGACTTGGCCATATAGGTCGACTTACATCCCAAAGATCTTTTGGGAGCGGGCCCTCAGGCGCATTGGTGTCTCCTTTGGGTGGTGTGTAGGATCGTATGATGCCTTTGCTTCCATATTTGTGGATACTAGTGAAGAGCAGCCTGACCTGGATGAGCATGTTGACCACGAATTCTATGAAGTTTCCAAAATTTCGGGGTGATAAGGAAAGGGATTCGGGGACTTGAGAAGATACATACATCTTGGGCTTCGAGTCGTCGAGAAACTGAGCGTATTGCCCCCCGATTTCTTTTCCCTTCGCCACATCATCCACAGCAGCTAATAAGCCCCTGCCAGAATATCGAGTGTACCCGAAGAGAATAAAAACATTGTAAATGAGAAGATGAAGATATTTCTTCCACTGCCATTCACCCAAGAGGCGATCAAGCAATTTCAGTGCATCACCAACGAATCCCCGATCTTCGTCGTCCTTGAAAGGCCCCTGGTCCTGTTCCATATCTGAGAAGATCTTGGAGGCCATTTTCTGGTATTGGTCGATGACTTGTGACGCAGTCATCTCAAGGCGGAACAGCATGATGGCGGCCAGCCCACCCGTGCTTGTGCCCCCTGCAAGATCAAAGTACCGGCAAGGTAAACGCTCCCTGTCGTCGACTATACCTTCATCGTGCTCCAACTCTTTCACCTTTTCCATGATCGCAAGCAGAATGACCATCGACGAGATGCCCCTGACTCCGCCACCATCAAGGGAAAGGAGCTTCTTCGAGGCAGATGATTGGGAAGACATGACATTCAAGCGATAAGGGATAAATGGAGAAGTTCCTTCGAATGAAAAATTAGTGGGTTTGCAGGAGCCGAGTTCTCAGCGTAGCAGTCGATGAATTTCAAAGGCTTTTACATGAAGTATGACGACAGAAAGAATTTGAAGGGGGTATTTATTTATTCTTCGATGAGGCCCTTCAATTCCAAAAGCATGGATCTGTCCAAACCACGGGCAGTCAGTTCTGATTTTCGAGGCCGGGTCAGTTTTCAGGAACAAATACACAGACGCGGCACCAGTATCACTGCCGGATGCAACGTAAATATCGGAAACGATGACTTGTTTCACTATCATGATCGAATTGCACTACGACATTGGCACAGTATGATCTTCCAACCCGTCACCAAAACTGCCGAATGCATATGTCTGTGTACAGTGTTCTGACGCTGTGCCAGGAGACGCTCTTGCCGTCACTTCCTCTTATTATCATGGTGGGTCAAAGATTATTAAACCAGTTACCTGAAACTTGTGCGTGTATTTCACGAAGGCCACCGAAGCGGGAACTAATCTGGGCACCTGGGCAATCGTGGACCGGCACAGTTTCAATGATGTGCGAGGCAGTCGACCCCCTGGGTCTTGTGCGGCCAAGGCAAGCTGCGGATGGTGAGAGCGGCAGTAGATCATTTCCATGACAGCCTACAAGTTCCAGTTGGTGCACTGCTTCCATTCAAATTGTACCTCGAAATACAGCGACATCATCAGTACCACTGTCAATGACAATTTGCACGCTAACCTTTGTCAAACCTTGCGGGACATGACCTGTTCCTGTAATCAATATCCACAAGATACTGCTACCAATGCTTCTCTCATATGAAATCACTCTTGTAGTAGCTAATTTCAGAGTTGTCTTGTGCTGCGATTGTTTTGTTGGACTATGAAACTTTCTCATTGCACGCGTGCCTGGGTTCATGTGCGTATGACCTGGCGTAGTCGGCTAAAATTTTGAACGTCGCATGAAATCATCATCTTGTTAGCCCTGAGCACCTGGACTCCTCATGTCATTTGACTTTGATGTGGGCAGGAGAAACCTAATCACTGTGGTTGACAGGGTGAGGGTGCAGGCACAGCTCGTGTTGTTTTCGATGTTCTCTCGAGCCAGTGTCTGCTCAAGGTTTACGCCTAGGCACTGAGAGGCATAAAAATGATCGTCTCAGGGATATGTGTACTCTTCGATTTATCTCCTTTTCCTCGGTTTACAGAACATGGAACAGATTGACTAGCTTGCTGGATTTGATTGTCATGATGAACACCGGTTTTATGAGTCGCTGATCTATCTTCGAGTGGAGAGGCCAAATTCATGAATGTGTAGCCTGTGACTGAAATGGATTAGAAAATTCATGATATGAATAAATGATCGTATTGTAATATGCTCTCCTCGTTGAATGCACTGGGAGATGTGTTGGGCGTTGACAATGCTGTGACACCCTCCAGCCCCTTCCTTGTCTTTTTGGTGACTTTGACCAGGATGAGACTAGTGTTTCTAGGAATAATGGTCCGTGCTTCTTGCGAATCTCCCAGGGTGGCTCTGGCTTCTCGGATCGGGGCCCGCGATAGCGTGGGCGTGGAGCTGTCGCCCGCCTGGGCAGGGCTGAGACTGCGACATCAGTGACAACCCCTGATGATCCGTCATCCTCCACCCACAGCCCGCTCCACACCTTCAATTCAAGCACGCCAGCCCGCCATCAATCAGTAAGCAGGGACTACTACATACCCCAGGCGACATATCATCTAACGAACATATTGAAACCAAGACTCTTTGTCTGTGGGAGCTGCACCTCGCTGGTAGTCGGAAAGCCCAACCCGGAGCCAGCGGGCAACCGGCCAGCTCATGAAACATCTCTCACGGGACTCCCACAACCACCCAAAAAGGCCACATGTGGTTGCAGATATGGCAAGAATGAGACGAGCCACAGAATAGTTGAATTCTTGTAAGTGTCGTACAATATAGGTTTGCCACACCAAGCCTTGTCATGTTTGCTCAAGGTCAACACCGTTGTCCTCTTTTCTCATGTCCCGGACTTGGCCCCCCAAGACCACGAGTCGTCGGATGTTGTGGTGGTGTTTACTTTGAACGCTTATCAACAATTTCGCGCAATTCATTCCACAATGCTGACAGGGTCTATAAGTCAATCATATTTTTAGGATATGGTCACAATTGCTTAACAATCTGAGACCCCAAGCCCTCCCTAGCTGTGGCGGATTGTGCGGCTCGGCGAACCCACGCGCCACGGAGTCTGAGCTGGTCGATAAGCCTCTTTGCGCTCCCTTGAACCACATTGTCGCTGAGCAGGTGTACTCGGGCATTTCTCATTCTTTTCCGGCCTCACCATCTCCCCAAACGATCTGACTGGAACCTCGGCCCGTACGGGCTGCATACCCCCGGGACCCGCATCATGGCTCATCTATCCACCTACGGCGCCGACTTTTCGGTGACCAAGAAAAAGGCTATTGAAGATGCAAAGAAAATGCAGGTAGTGGTTCAGGAAGAGTGTACCAAAGCTGAACAAGATGTGCCTCCATATCTGCTTCGAGAGTTGATCGGCAAAGGGAGCTTCGGCCGCGTCTACAAAGCCTCAGACCTGAAAACGAACCAGGTGGTTGCAGTGAAGATCATCGATATCGAGGAGTCTGACACGCTCAACCCGAAACTTGCCGACACCTACTCGGAGTTCTTGAAGGAGATCAATGCGCTCAAATTGCTCAGCGAGGGCGGGGCGAAGAATATTAACCATGTTCTGGATGCCCTGCCTGTGGGACAATCTATGTGGATGGTCACCGAGTACTGTGCCGGTGGTAGCGTGGCCACGTTGATGAAGCCCACCGCCCCCGGAGGGCTCCAGGAGAAATGGATCATACCCATTCTTAGAGAAGTCGCCGAGGCCGTTCACTGGGTCCACAAAGCCGGCATCATCCACAGAGACATCAAGTGCGCCAACGTTCTTATCACCGAAGCAGGCGGCGTCCAGCTGTGCGATTTCGGTGTATCTGGTGTGATCGAGACTAAATTCGACAAACGGTCCACCTTCATTGGAACACCCCATTGGATGGCCCCGGAGCTCTTCGACCCCTCCGCCTCGTATGGTGTCGAGGTGGACATCTGGGCCTTTGGATCTATGGTCTTTGAAATAGCGTCAGGCCTGCCCCCAAATGTCATGGCAGGTATAGACATCACCCAACTGGGAGGCTATCTCAAGCAGAATACCCCAAGGCTCGAGGGAAGCAAGTATTCGGAAAGGTTGAAGGATCTGGTTTCATTCTGCCTGGTGGAAGATCCGGCGCAAAGGCCTACCATCGATGACGTGCAGCGGCATCCATACCTGCACAATACCAGTTCATCACATCCTACATCAACTCTGGCAATGCTGGTGAGGGCCTTCAGGGTCTGGGAGTCCCAAGGAGGAAGCCGGAAATCATTGTTCGCTTATGGCGGAGCCCAAGGGCCGTCAGGACCGGATCTCTCCTCGACAGCTATGTCAAATGATGAGTGGAACTTCAGTACGACACTCGCCTTTGATCAACGCTTCATGAACAGCACGGATGCCCAGGCTGTGTACGACGTCTACGGGTCCAACGTGGACTTGTTGGACCCTGCGGAGGCCAACCCCCAGCCATACAGGCCAAAAAAGCGACGGCCGCCACCAAATCTTCCTGTGATGAGAGCACCGCTGGAAAAGATATTCGATCCTAACACTATCTCGAGCTACAATGAGAATGCTCGAAAGTATTATGGAAAGCCTCCATCACCGCCTGCTGCAGACTTCACCTCGGATCTGCCATTAAGAGACAGCTCGCACAATGCGACGCTCAGGGAATCACTGATCGATCTTGACGCTTCACTCCATGGTAGTGACCTCTCAAGATTCGTCGACATGAACACAGTGAGGGCCAGTAGGAGATCCACCGATTATGACTTCGGCGAGGACTACAGCAGAGCCCCGAACAGCGACCCGGAAACAGTACTTGCCGCCAGCAACAGGAAGACACAGGATTGGAAATTCCCTGCAATGGTGCCCCCAGCGTCCGCGAGCGCCGAGATGTCCCATTTCCCATTCAATGAGGACCGAAACAGCAACCCGGACTCCGCCAGCGATTGGAAGTTTCCCGCGCCTGGAGATGTTCAGCCCCAGTCGGCTAGCGAGTGGAAGTTTCCGGGACCCAGTGGCCGCCCACCTCTGCTTCATCACCCCACAGAGCCATTGGGCTCCTCGCCAAGCTACAATGATAACCTCATGGTTCCCCGAGCGGCATCGCAGATGGACAACCGCGCATCGGTCAGCAGTCTGATTGACCTGGACGAGAGTCTCCCGGAACCGGTCGCACCGGCGGACATCATTCGCCCATCAACTGCCAACTCTGACGTCGGATCCGAGATAGGCGGCGCCTTCGACCTGGAGAGGCATACCTCATATTATCCTCTACCATCCACTAATCGCGAGCCGTCAATCTACATCTCTGATGAATCGGACTTGGCCGGGCTGGCAGGTCACCGACAGACAAGAAGCATCAACATGATGGGCGGGATACCAGAAGTGGACGAGCGGCAACGGCGGAACACTGGCGCCTTCATTGACGATGCCCATCTATATTCAGGAGACGAATATACTGGCAGTGAGGATTACATGATGACGGGTTCCTCGACAGCGACACGCTCTCAGACCAGCTATCAGCACGGGCGCGGACCCAGCGGGGATTCGGACTACACCATGACGGGTTCCACGGTCCGGACGCCGTCCATGTCGTCACTGAACTCTGCGTACCAAAGAGACAGCTTGCCGAGTGCGAGTGATGGCAGCATGATGCCACCGTTGCCGGCGCCACCTTCCGAGAGGGTGATGATGGGGGAAGGTGGGGAGCTGATGAGGGACGATTTCCTGAAACTGCTCGAGGGCATGACCAGCCATCTCCGCTTCACAGGGGAGTTCGTGGAGAACCTTCCGGTCAGGAAGTCCGGGCGGGGCCAGGAAAACCAGAATGGGCTGTGAGTTGCTCGCCAGGGGAGTATATGTATGATTATTGAGCGCGATGAGTATGACTTTCTGGGTTTTTGCGGTCATTTTGGGTTTGGGCCATTGGGAAGCAGTGCATGCATGGGACTGGACTTGCCGTAACATGAGGAAGGGCCTTAGGAGCGATGGGTAGTCAATTGGAATTGGCCCATAGACATACATGATGATTGCATGAGGGCATCGATGGGTCGGTTGGGATATGTAAGCTGTGGGACGGATGCGCGCTGCTATCTTGAACTTATTGGCTGGGTTATGGATTCTATTTGCAAAGTTGCATGTCCTTGATTATTTGAACTGGATTGGTCTTGTCTGTTGCTTGAAATTTCAATGATGAGCTTCACCTCTGTGGTGATGGCATCCGTGGTGGTGTTGGCCGTTACCGGTCTTGCCACTTAGCTTCGCACCTCGAAAATTGAAGCCTTCAGATGACTCAACTGAAAACTCATCCGGGATGTATAACAAAGCCCAACACGCCCACCAACGCCATTAACCTGTCGACATATTACATTATCTCATCGAGATTTGGATGAATTTGATGGTCGTCTCAAACATAATCCGAACTTGTCATCCAGTCCGAGTTAGGACAATATCTTGTGTTGCGCAACATCCGGCTCTGCAGCCGATCTCATCAGCCTCGCCCTCACCTTCGTCAAGATCAAGGACCCTCTCCTCCACCACCGCCGTAAAATTCGCAACCATGAAGACAAGGATACTGAAAGTCCCACAAGGCAAAGACCCAGGGCAGTTCACAGCACCAGACAGTATCGACACCTGGGAGATCTCTTCGGACCCATCAGTACAGGATACCATCGGGCCCCTGCGCGAAGCAGCCACCCTCCTCCAGCAGAGCGACATACCAGTCGCATTCCCCACAGAGACCGTCTACGGCCTCGGCGCAGACGCCACGCGCAGCGGGGCCGTAAAGGGCATCTACGCGGCCAAGGGCCGCCCCTCGGACAACCCGCTCATCGTACACGTCTGCGACCTGGACATGCTCCGCGGCGTGCTGCGACCAGTCGCAGGTAGCCTGAACGGCACCACCACCCAAATCAACGGCCAGCAGGAGGACCACCAAGACCCCATACCGCAGATCTACAGGCCCCTCCTGCGCAGGTTCTGGCCGGGCCCCCTGACGGTGCTGCTCCCCAACCCGGCGGGGTCGGTGCTTGCGCCCGAGGTGACGGCGGGGCTGCCGACCTTTGGGGCGCGCATGCCTGCGTCGGCGCTGGCGCGAAATCTGATCCGTCTCGCGGGCGCGCCACTCGCCGCCCCCTCGGCCAACGCGAGCACCAAGCCGAGCCCCACGGCGGCGCGGCACGTGGCGGACGACCTGGAGGGGAGGGTGGAGCTCGTGCTGGACGGCGGGGCGTGCGGCGTGGGGGTCGAGAGCACGGTTGTCGACGGGCTGTGCTCGCCACCCATGGTGCTGAGGCCCGGAGGGGTGAGCCTGGAGGAGCTAAGGGGGGTGGAGGGGTGGGAGGGTGTTGTGAAGGGGTATAAGGATGCTAGTGAGGTCGGGGAGAACGGGGTCGGGCCACGGGCGCCGGGGATGAAGTATAAGCATTACAGTCCCCGGGCGAGGGTGGTGCTTTTTGAGGCCCGGACGGGGGCGCGGGGCGAGGACGTGCTGCGGGAGCTGAGCAAGGTCGATGGGCCTAGGGACGTGGTTGGTATTGTCCGCACGCACCGTTGGGATAGGTTACCGGGTCAAAAGGTCGGGTCGGAAGAAGGGGACACGGATGGGAAGGCGGATCTGAGCTACGAGATCTACACGTCCATGATTGACGGCTCAAGGGTGCTCGACATAAGCCTTGGACAGAACAGCAGGATGGTCGCGCAGAGGTTATTCTCCGCGCTGAGGGAGCTGGACAGAAAAGGGGCGGACGTCATATTCATCGAGGGCATTGAGGACAAAGACGACATCGCGGCAGCAGTTATGAACCGCCTACGCAAGGCGGCCTCGGATATTAGAGCATAGACGGCGGCATAGAAGGACACGCCGGAGACATAGACCACTGCTTGATCACCAAAGAGATAATGTCATTATTCCCACAGACTTTTTGCATGGTCTTTGTTGGAAATCCCCAAAAGCAAAGTGACCCCTTGACTCCTCTAAAAGTTTAGACGCCCCCGAAACAACGCCCCTCCACCGCATCACAGCCCTTGCCGCAGCCAGTCCGTCAGCTTCGCCTTTCCTAATTGCGCCAGGTTGTTGACGCCCTGCTCGCTGAAAGGGTCGATGCGGCGGAGGTCGACGTCCTGCGTTGGCGCCTTGCTGACCCTCTGGACGATGATGGTGGGGTCGGTCTCGAGGATGATGCCGTCGTCGACGATCTCGTCCACGGCCAGGGAGACGAGGTCGTAGCTCTCGATGATGGTGCGCTTATCGACCGAGGCCTTGAACAGGAGGTGCAGGGAGTCGCGGAGGGCGAGGATGGCGTTGTAGAGGAGGACCTCGTTCTCGTCGACGCTGCCGACGAGGTAGAGCATGACGTCGCTTTCCGACTTGTAGAGGACGATGCGGCCGTCGAACAGCAGGATGTCGCCGGTCTGCTTCGCCGTCTTCTCCAGCAGGGCCTTCTCGAATGCCTTCTGGGACTTCACGTCGGGGTATGGGTTCTTGGAGGCAGCTTCGGCAGGTCAGTTATCGGCCTGTCACCTGAGAGGCATCTGAGGAGAGCGTACGGGCATTCTGTCCTGGTGCAGGTGTGGCATTATGCGGCGAGTCGTAATACTAGGAAACGGTGAGCTTCCAGCTTCCACGGCGGCTGGCTGTAATGTGTGGGTGGTATAACACTTACTTTCGCGTATAGTCTGGAGCCGTCCTCCTACAATGTCAATAGCTTCGGTCAGCAAAAGAGCAACGAAGGAAGCGTTGGGTAGCACGTCGCAGGGCCAGGAAGCTTCGAATCATCGGTTGGTCGAGGCATGCGAAAGCACAGTGTAGAACAGGTGGTTCCTTACAACCGAAAGGATGAGAATGGCATTGACCGAGTAGAGCGACATTCCAGGAGCCATCTTGACTGTTTGCGACGCTGGGCGCAGTGTTTACGAAGGGGCAATGAGGCGAGTCGCAAGTAAGGCTACAGACAGCAGACAGTAGACAGCTTCCCCGTGTTCAGGTTCAATGCTCCGTGTCAAGACCGATTGACCGGCCGGCTCATTGTGGCTGTGCGTCCCGCTTGGTGTGGCTTGACTGCTGATAACGGAGGGGGATAACGCAGCCTGCACGGGCACTTGGTTACTCGCGAGTCAACCAGCCAACGTAATTGGTACGGTCAAGTTCGAGCATTCTCAGTTCGCGATGTAGTAAAGGCACTGCTTGCTCGATAGGAAGAATCATATCTTATTTTGTTTCTAAATACAGTTGATTTGGTTCATGTGCCGCATGTCTGCTGCATGGTGTTTTATGCTGGGAACCCCAGTGCAACACAGGGGCCAAGTCCATGGCCCAAGAACGCCATTTAGATCCCTGTCGGTTTTTAATGGGCGACGCGAGCAAGTCGCGTCTGGGCAAGGAACCCGCGTTCGACGCGCCTCTCCCAAAGATTTGTGCCAAAAATGGGCTCTCTCGCCTTTTGGATTTCCTGTTGCTGAGACACGCTCCCCCTCTTCCACCACTACAATTCAACCCACCATTTCCCCTCCTTCGTTGTTCTGGTGATCCTCCTCTGTGTATCCAGCCCAGCTCGTCAACAACAAACACCTCTCATCACAATGTCTTCTCCAGCAAGGAGATCAACTCGCAGTTCGCAGGCAGGAACTCCTGCCCGCAACACGCGTAGCTCGCAGGCTCGCAGCAGTCCCGCACCCGGTCCCTCTGATGCCGCTGCAGAGGCTGAGACTCCTCGCCGGACGCGCGCATCACAACTCGCATCCAGCCCAATGTTCTATGAGTCTTCCCCGGGCAATGACGGTGCCAATGCCGCACCATCCTCGCCTCTGAGGCAGATGAGCAACTCCCAGAATACCGACAACGGCCCTGCGCCCAGCTCCCCGTTGCGGCAGCAGACCGAGTCTCAGACTATCAACGATGGCGAGCGCACCCCAAGAGCCAGCGGCATGCGCATTGGTGGTAAGGCTGCCATTTTTGTCACTGTGGCTTGATATTTTGTTACTGATAGGATGGCAGACTCTTCGCCCGTCCGCTATGACCCCAGTTCCAGCCCTGGACACCAACAAACAGACCTACGAAGCGAGAGTAGCGGTCTCTTCGTCGACTCTTCCAGACGGGCCCCTCGCTCAAGACGCGGTGATATTCATTCCGAGTATTCAAACAGGACACCCGTCGCCCCTCGTCGCATTGTTCTTGGCTCCGACGGCCGGGTCGTTCAAGATGCGCCAGTCTCCGACGCTGCTACCTTTTCGAACAACAACCCGGGCACATCAGACGCCGACGCTCTGGGTGGTCAAAGCCAGAGCTTGGTTTGGGGAACCACAATTGCCATCGACGACACGTTTAACGCCTTCAAGAACTTCCTGCGGAATTACAAAATCAAATACCGTCTCATCAAGGAAAACCAGCCGGATGAGGTCGTCCACGCACCGGAAAACCAAATCAAATGCTACTGGGAGGCACTGGAGACAATGCTGGCCCTTGGAACCAGCAAGCTGTACCTGGATGTCCACGATTTGAAGGCCTACCCAGAGACAGAAAAGCTGTGGTACCAACTCCAGGCCTACCCACAAGAACTGGTGCCTATCATGGATCAGTCTGTTCACGACATGATGATCGAGCTTGCTCGCATAGAGATGGCCAGGCAACGCAGCCAGAACAGTTCCGCTCCACAAGCCTCCCAGAGTTCCGAGCCTGCCATTCCCAGCTCAGACCTTCCTGAAGACGCCCCTACACCCCGTCCTGCGGCCCAGAGGGAGGCAAGCCTCGAGGACCAAGTCGCTGAGACTATTTACATGGTGCGCCCGTACGGAATGGACAAGACTACCAACCTCCGAGACCTGAACCCTTCGGACATGGATAGGATGATCCAAATCAAGGGTCTCGTCATCAGGACAACACCAGTCATTCCGGACATGAAGGATGCATTCTTCAAGTGCAGCGTCTGCAACCACGGTCTGCTTGTTACGCTTGACCGTGGCAAGATTCGAGAGCCCACGGAGTGCCCCCGGCAACGCTGCGGTTCCAAGAACTCGATGCAAATCGTCCACAACCGTTGCAACTTTGCAGACAAGCAAGTCATCAAATTGCAAGAGACTCCAGATGCCGTGCCAGCCGGTCAAACCCCTCATTCTGTGTCTGTGTGTGTATACGATGATCTGGTGGACTTCTGCAAAGCTGGTGACAGGGTGCAAATCACTGGTATCTTCAGAGTCAGCCCCGTCCGTGTCAATCCACGACAGAGGGCCGTCAAAAGCGTTCACAAGACATATGTGGATGTCTTGCACGTCCAGAAGGTTGACCGTAAGCGAATGGGGGCCGATACGACAACGCTTGATCTGGATGACGATGAAGAGATCCAGACCGACAACCCATCCGGAATGGACGAGTCACGAAAGTTGACACCCGAAGAGGAGGAGAAGATCAAAGAGACTGCCGCTCGGGATGACATCTACGACCTCCTGGCACGTTCTCTTGCACCATCAGTCTATGAGATGGACGACGTCAAGAAGGGTATCCTGTTACAGCTCTTCGGCGGCACGAACAAGAGTTTCGAGAAGGGTGGTAGCCCCAAGTACCGTGGTGACATCAACGTCCTGCTTTGCGGTGATCCATCTACAGCCAAGTCGCAGATCCTGTCGTACGTGCACCGCATCGCACCTCGTGGCGTGTACACCAGCGGCAAGGGCTCCTCTGCTGTCGGTCTTACGGCATATATCACACGAGATCCCGAAACGCGGTCATTGGTGCTAGAGTCGGGTGCCCTCGTCTTGTCGGATGGCGGTGTTTGTTGCATTGACGAGTTCGACAAGATGTCCGAGTCGACTCGCTCCGTGCTGCACGAAGTCATGGAGCAGCAAACGGTGTCTGTTGCCAAGGCCGGTATTATCACCACTCTGAATGCTCGGACGAGCATTCTGGCATCAGCCAACCCCATCGGCAGTCGATACAACCCTGATTTGCCTGTCCCACAAAACATCGACCTTCCTCCGACTCTGCTGTCTCGTTTCGATCTGGTATACTTGATTCTCGATCGGGCTGATGAGAAGACGGACAGGAGGCTGGCCAAGCATTTGATGTCTATGTATCTGGAGGATACGCCTCACTCTGCCAAATCCAAGGATGATGTTCTGGTAAGTGTCAAAATGCCTTCATGTTCCGCCTTCAACGTATACTAACTTGCATTAGCCAATTGAATTCTTCACCTCTTACATCTCCTATGCGCGCGACAACATCCAACCCACCATCACTCAGCCTGCGGCTAAAGAGTTGGTTGAGGCGTATATTGAGATGCGCAAGCTGGGCCAAGATGTGCGCTCTGCCGAGAAGCGTATCACGGCGACCACCCGGCAGCTCGAGTCGATGATCCGGCTCGCGGAGGCGCACGCAAAGATGCGCCTGTCCACAAAGGTCACCCGCGAGGACGTGCAGGAGGCCAGCCGGCTGATCAAGTCCGCCCTCAAGACGGCGGCGACCGACAGCCAGGGCCGCATCGACATGTCCCTCCTGACCGAGGGGACGAGCTCGGCGGACCGCCAGAGAAAGGAGGACATGAAGAACGCGGTGCTGCAGCTGCTCGACGAGCTGACGGCCGGCGGCCAGACCGTCAAGTACGCCGAGGTCGCCAGGAAGCTGAGCGAGAACGCGGGCGTGCCGGTCGAGCCGAGCGACTTTGCCGAGTGCGTTCGCGCTCTGGAGATGGATGGCTCGGTGACGATGTCTGGCGACGGCGCGAGGAAGAGCATCAGGAGGGTCACGGCTGTCGTTTAAGCCTCATCATGTTGGGCGCCTGTCTAGATGTCATGTGCACTTGCTTTCTCAAACAGTTGGCGTTTTGGATGTTTGGGTTGGTCATTTTCATATGCCGCTGTAATCTCTGCCCCGGAACGCGATCAACGAGACGATGCCTAAATACATATTTTTCTGTGAAGAGACTCCTGCCATCCTATCGAGCCATCCACGCTTCATTTCGAACACGACATGCTAGCTTTATTTGCCCACTTTACAAGTAATTGGTTTACCGAACGGGGCCGTTGTAGAGATTCCAGAAATACCAAGTTCTATCTGCTCTTTCCAGTTCTACTCTTACCCCTTCGCAGGCTTGCTCGAGAACTTCAACTCCACGCCTCCAATGACGTACGCCGCGACAAATGTGGCCACCATGCTGCCGAATACCACGAGGGGCTTGCGGATACTGACAAGGAAAGGGACGTCGTAGGATACGATAAGCTCGCGGCCACGGAAGTCGTCCACCAGGTTGCGGGCCTTGATGATCAGGGCGGTCCTTCCGATGGTGTCCAGGAAGGTCTTATGGATCTCGACGTCGGCGCTGGTGATGGAGGACTCTGGAACGGTGGTGTAGTACTTGACGTTCCTGTGGATCTTAGGTTAGAAACGGCTTTTCGGGATAGGAAATAAAAGGAGGCCGGCAAGGACTTACTCAGCTCCCTCTGGCAGGATGACGCGCAGGACGACGTTCTCGTACTCGACGCCCTCGGCCTGCTTGGGCCCCTCGAGGAAGGGCACGTTGAGCACGAAGCTTCCCTCGGCGGCCTTGCGCAGGTAGTGCTTCGCGTCGGCGTTCCAGCCGACGGTGAAGGGGTACTTCCAGCCGCCGAAGATGGGGTAGCGGGGCTTGGTGGCGAGCAGGTTCTCGCGCCTGCCCTGGCGGAACCGCGAGGTGGACACGTTGCCGATGACGTCGTAGTAGTACGGGTCGAGGCTGCTGGGGTCGAGCGGGAAGGTGAGCTCGGCCAGGGCGTAGGTGTTGGGGTTGAAGTGCTGCTGCTGCTGCCATTTGACGCGGTTGAAGAGGGAGGAGAGGTTGGCGCCGCGGTGGAAGAGGGTGTAGCGCTCCTCGAAGGCGACGTTGCCGCCCCAGTGGCTCACCTCGACGTCGCGCTCCAGGTCCGAGACGTGCGTGACGGGCTTGTTGAACTCGAAGCGCACCTCGATGGGGAGCTCGGCGCCGGCGGGGATGTTCTCGTACGGGCCGTAGGTCAGCTTGGCGCCCTGCTTCTGGGGGAACTCGGAGACGTCGCCGCTGCCCGGGAGCTTGGTGTAGTCGGGGACGTTGGACGAGGGAAGCTTAATCTCCGTCTTCTGTTTCGACGTTGTGTAGGCCGAGGGGACGTACGCGGTTGACTTGTAGAGGAGGAACTGTTTATCATCCTGGCCAATTGAGGCCGGGAGGGGCCTGTAGGCGGAGGTGTAGTAGTACGAGATGGAGAGGGTCTGTTCGGCGCCAGCCTTCAGGGGCTCTGGGAACTTGATGCGGTAGTACTGGACGGTGCTGATGCGGTTGATGCCAGTCAGCGACTTGTAGTGCGTGAGTGAGGGTGTGAATGTCAGTCGCATCCTACCTTTCCGGGTCAAAGTCCACGGCCTCGACCTTGAATGGGCCAGCCTCGGTGTTCTTCTTGTCCTTGACCTCGAAGCCTCCCACCCGGGACATCTGGTCTGGCGTGAATGGCAGGAAGTACTCATCCTGGGGCTCCTTTGCTGTGTTCTCGACCTTAACGTTGATCAGCTCCTTGGCGTAGTTCTTCTCAAGCTGAAGAATATGCACAAGGTTGGCATTCTTGAAGACCTGAGGAGGCTTGAAGGTGGATGGCAGGTTGACTCTGGAAATTGTTGTGGATTCGGCAGAGACCAGCGACAGGCACGAGGCCAGCGCTGGCAGCAGTGCTGAGAACTTCATCTTGGAAGCGCAATATTACGGTCTCATGTGGTGGCGCGACACGGAACAAGAAGAGAAAGAAAGAGGAATCGGAAGGCAGTTGTATCAATTGGTCATTGATAACGTCGTGGTGTCTAAATTGCCTTGCACCACCTTGAGTTGACCACCTTGTTTTGGAATATCGACCCTGGACTTTGCGACGGGACCAAAGGACAGCTCGCCGTTGGAGCTCCCCCAAAAAGATTACGTTGCTGCTAACACAGCTCGCATGGCTGGCTGCTACTGCTGCTGCTGCTGCTGCTGCTGCTCCCCGCCAAGCCGGGCGCTAACGCTCGGCCTGCACGTGATGATAATAAGCTCGATAAGACAGAAGGTGGCTTGCCCGGCAGGCAGGTCTCGAACTGGCAGCAGTGAGCGTGTTGTATGACATAGCTTTCCTCTGCCCAAGGTGTGAGAGCCGAGCCGAAGCAGACAAGGTGGGGGAGGGGGTTAAGGAACACTCTCCCAATTCAGCGAGCAATTGACATGTCATGGTATGGCGGGGTCTCAAAATTCAACAACACAGACAGGCCACCATAAGTCCATTCATTGCAATGGCTCAGCCAGAGTCACACCACCCAGGGACTCCTTGCTCCTTGTCAAGTTCGCCTCCCGCTGGGTCCGGAATTGAGGATTGCCCTTCAGTCGATGCTACGATGATCCCCAACAACCCAGGGCATGTCTGAGATTGAGCTCCTTAAGGTGCTTGGATTCCTGGGCATTTTGGTTGAGGATATAGCCTGCATTATATCTTGGGAGTTTCGTGCATGCAACACACCCATCCAAGGCTCTATATCCAGCCACAATTGATGAGCAAGCTGTTGTTTTCGCGACATCTGCTGGCCAGTATGGGGGGACAAGATACCGGGAGGCTCCGGTGGTGATAACTCGGCCTATAGGCTATGGACTATGAGCTTGTAGGCTGAGCTCACTACGCCACCCCCTGCAGCTGAACCTGGCGGCCAGGGTGCTGGATTGGAGCACGTCGAAGCTCAGTTTTCGTCCAACGCCTCATCGGGTTTGGTACGACAGAGAACCCACGGGCCCGTCGGGGCAGGGCGGGCAGGGCGGGCCAAGCTCACCCTAGGTATAGGCAGCCTCTGCCCGCCCGTTCATTGGAGTTGGGGGCCCGTACCGTAAGAACGGGCCATGGGGAGACAGAAGCGAGAGGAACCCCTTCGGACATCGAAGTGTCGGACACACTGGGACCCTCAAGGGGGAGAAGTTAGGAAGAAAAAGAACACAATAGGAGGACTCACTCGCAAAGCACGTGAACTCAAATATGCACGGCTAAAATGACTAACTATGTAGACTTATCTCGTTAGCCCTCGAATGACAATCTTTCTCCATCTTGAAAAGGCCCATATTTGTGACATCTCCCATCAGAATCTGAGCCACCAAGTCAGGGTTGCTTTCCCAGAGCTTTGGGGGGCCCACTCTGACCGCCTCCCTGCCCAGGCCCAGACTACTTGAACCTGACTGAGGTCCGGATCGACAGCACCGGCCTGTCCCAACCTCATCTTCTCGACGCCATTAATAAGCCTCGAACCAAATACAGTTCGAGCCTTTTGGTTTCTTCTTTGGATATCAACGGGTCTCTTCGAGTTTCAATCAAGAGCCCTCCGCCCCACGGCATTGTCTTTACCGGATATTATTACTAGAAAGAACGAGAACCAGTCAATATGGTCGGATTGGGTCCCAAGAAGCCGCCATCCCGCAAGGGAACCGGTACGTCACTCTCCATGCTACCTCTGCCGCCTTGCATGTGCCTGCACAGGGCTTCATTACGCTGCTTCGAAACACCACTTTCTGGATCTTGACCCTCTGCTCCTGTGAGACTGTGTGGCGCTGGATATGGGTCATGGAGATAGGGAAGCCGTCGAGGAAGACGAGCGAGACCCGGCAGCATGGAGAGAGGTCAGCAGCTGTATGCTGCACCCAAGTGGGAAGGAGCATCAAGGCCCCAACGGAGCTGTGCCATGGCTTCCCAGCTCAGTCCTCACGATATACAACCTTGGAATTGCTGGTGAATCTGCTCTCTGGAGAATGACAAGTCCACACCGTCCTCCTAGAACACATTTATCCCTCAGTCCCTAAAGCCTCGTCCGACCTCACATTCTGACCTACGAATCCTGCCCAAACTCCCCAGATCAAGCAACGATACGCTTGGCAAGATCGTTGACATCGTTGGAGCCACTCCAGCTCTCATTTCACCTTCCAGAGGTTCATCCCATGTGTTCACCAACCCAGTCAATCGCACGTTATTCACAGAATAGCCAGTATCACCACCACCGAAATGGCACTAGACAGCCATATGCCACCTCTTCCTCCCCATGACAAGGCCCTCTCCCCCAGGTCGAAGGCATGCCACTTCTTTCACCACCACAGACACTCTCCTACAAGTTCGTTTTTGGTGCTTTTGAGCTTCTCTATCTTCCTGCGACCAGCCTGCAAACATGGAGACTAACCTCGTTCGTGATTTGCCCGACACTACAGGCTCCATGATGGATGTTCCCAAGAGCCTGCTGGCAGAGATCAAGGCTCTGGAGGAGCAGTTGACTGTCAAGACCGACAAGCTCAAGGCCATTACCGACCACTTCGTGAAGGAGCTGGAGAAGGGTTAGTCAATGTCCTGTACCGGCTATGCGTGAGATTCTCTGCTAACTCGTTTTAAGGTCTTAGTGTTGAGGGTGGCAGCATCGTGAGTCTCATATTGGATGTACTCAGCACAAAAGACTGACAAGCAAATAGCCCATGAACCCTACCTGGGTGATGGCCTTCCCTGACGGCTACGAGACGGGCACCTACCTGGCCCTTGACATGGGTGGCACCAACCTGCGTGTCTGTGAGATTACCCTGACCGACCAAAAGTCCGAGTTCGACATCATCCAGTCCAAGTACCGCATGCCCGAGGAGCTCAAGACCGGCACCTCCGAGGAGCTGTGGGAGTACATCGCGGACTGCCTGCAGCAGTTCATCGAGACCCACCACGGCGGCGCCAAGATCGAGAAGCAGCTGCCTCTGGGTTTCACTTTCTCTTACCCCGCCACCCAGAACTACATCGATGAGGGTATTCTCCAGCGCTGGACCAAGGGATTCGACATCGCTGGTGTTGAGGGCAAGAATGTCGTCCCCATGTTCGAGAAGGCGCTTGCCGACAGGGTGAGTCCACTTCAGCTCTTGCCGAGATACGTGGACTAACACATCACAAAAGGGAGTGCCTATCAAGCTCTCCGCTCTGATCAACGACACCACTGGTACCTTGATTGCTTCTGCCTACACGGACACTAAGATGAAGATTGGCTGCATCTTCGGTACTGGTTGCAACGCTGCCTACATGGAGAACTGCGGCTCTATCCCCAAGCTGGCCCACATGAACCTGCCTGCCGATGCCCCCATGGCCATCAACTGCGAGTGGGGTGCTTTCGACAACGAGCATGTCGTCCTGCCTCGCACCAAGTACGACATCATCGTCGACAAGGACTCTCCCCGCCCTGGTCAGCAGGCCTTCGAGAAGATGATCGCCGGTCTGTACCTGGGCGAGATCTTCCGCCTGATCCTTGTTGACCTGCACGACAACCACGAGACCCACATCTTTGCCGGCCAGGACATCGCAAAGCTCCGCAAGGCTTACAGCTTGGACTCGTCTTTCCTTTCTACCATTGAGGAGTACGTGCCACTCCTCAGGCCTTGATATCATGTATTTGATGTGCTGACAGCTATCCGTAGTGATCCTTACGAGAACCTGCAGGAGACATTTGACCTCTTCCTCGACAAGCTGGACATCAAGCCCAACGGACCTGAGCTCGAGCTCGTCCGCAGGACTGCCGAGCTCATCGGCACCCGCGCCGCCCGCCTGTCCGCGTGCGGTGTCGCCGCCATCTGCAAGAAGAAGGGCTACGAGTCCTGCCACGTCGGCGCCGACGGCTCCGTCTTCAACAAGTACCCTCACTTCAAGGCCCGCGGTGCGCAGGCCCTCCGCGAGATCCTCGACTGGCCCGCAAAGGCCAACAAGCACGACGAGGACCCCATTGAGATCCTGGCTGCCGAAGATGGTTCCGGTGTTGGTGCCGCGCTGATCGCCGCGCTGACCCTGAAGCGGGTCAACCAGGGCAACATCGCTGGAATCCTGCACCCTGAGAACTTCACCTAGACGGGTTCCGAGCTCCTGTGAACCCTTCTTTTGCCATTGCTGATGAGGTTTTATGTATCAACCCACAAGTCATGGAAGGGTCATAGCAGTCATGGCCTCAGGGCGGTAACAGTTGGATCCAACCGCAGTTTCAGGATCCGAGTTAAGCCGGGACCAGTTCTTCAGCCCAAGAAGGTGCAAATAGGCAGACGATATTCTGAGATAGGGTTTCGTTAGATGAGCTGTCCGAATAAAAAGAAAAAGTACTTTGGAAGCGTATGTGCTGAAACTTACTGTCCAGTGTCCAGTATCTCCTCTTGACACCTTCCCACTCGCCCTTGCCAGCCTCTTCCAACCCCTTCAGGTCCACATCGATTTCATCCCACTCCACATCCATACCTGCATCGGCCATATGCATCTCTACCACCTTGGTGTACACATCGTAACAAACCCGCCTATCCGCACCCAGGCCGTTGAAGAAGCCGAAGATACCCTCGTGGTCGAGCAGGCCGGGGATGTACTCGGTGAAGAATTTCCGCAGCTGACTGTAGTCCTCTCCAAATGTGTCGAAATAGATCGCATCGTACACCTCGCCGTGCTCCAACAGTATGGGCACGAGGTCCTGCCACCTTCCCCTGTGGATCTTGTAGGCCCCCTCCTCGGGCCCGCTCGCCTCCCAGCGGGCGCCAAAGCTCGAATCGGGCGACGACGTGTGCTCGAGGACCTCCTCGTGCGCCTCGATGATGTGGTGCCTCGAGGGCTTGGTCTCGCCGAACATAGTGTCGATGATGCCCATTCCGAAACCGATGTTGAGGATCCTCTTGCCCGCCGGCTTCCCGGGGAGCAGGGCGTCGACGCTTCGCCGCATGATGTCCGTCTCCCAGGCCATCATGACGCCGTTGCCGGCGTCGTCGACCAGCTTGCCGTCCGAGTACGTCAGCTTCGACCGCAGGTACTTCTCGCTCTTGACCTGCGTCTCCGGGTCGGGTTTGGGCGCCTCGAATTTCGGGGGCTCCGCAGCGGCGGTCTTGACCAGCTCTGGCGCGTCCTCGCCGTCCTCGGGTGCGCCGATGGGGCCGTCGTATTCGACTTCGACGTGGGCGGGCCCCTCTCCCCCCTCTTCCTCCACTTCCGCCTCCGCCATGTCCTCGTCGTCCGCCTCAGACCCGGAGCTGAGCTCCTCGTACCCGTCCAGCAGCCCGAACAGCAGCTCCGCGCGCACACCGGCCTGGACGCACAGCTCGTACAGCTCCGCCTGGCCCAGCCTCAGCGCAACGCACCCGGGGGTCTCGTCGTGGTCGTCGACGTCGTTCCATATCCCGCCCCAGAGCAGCAGCTCCTGCACGGTGGCCTTGGCCTTGTCGACGGCCTCCCTGACGGCCCCGTGCGCGGGCCCGCATGACCGGATCGCGGCGTGCAGGGGCGTCTCGCCCGTCTTGGGGTCCTGGACGGACGCCTTGCCGGGGGCGTCAAGTAGCTTCTTGATGGCGGGGGTGTCGTGCTGCCACGCGCGCAGGAGGATCTCGGAGGTGTCGATCGGGCAGTCGGGGGTTATGCGGGCGGAGATGGACTCGTCGAAGGGCTCGGTGGTGGTGGAGGAGGAGGACGCCATGGTTGCGATGGGCTGGCGTGTCGGTAAAAGTGGCGTTCAGCGAGAAAAGTGGTTAAGCCTAGTAGCTGGCGAAGTGATGAGAAGTGATGAGAGACGTGCCTCTTTCTTGCACTGTCTTTTTATTCGCCTTCGGTCCAACGTCTCACAAACTCGGGGAACAAGAGCACAAGAGCACACGAGCAGGTGCCGCAAACAGGTCCAGATCTGCAGAGCTGCCCCTCCAACTTTTTTTGCGGCCTCCCTTCGCGGGTACGAGCCGCGGCCGATGGGGTCGATGCGGAAGCCCACTCTGGGTGCGCTGGGGACGCTGCCACAGGGGAGCACAAGGGACAGGGGGAGCTGGAACCCATTGGCCAATTGCAACAACACCGGGCACAACGTGCCCAGACCAAGTGGGGGCCCACTCCGACCTAGCCAAGCCCAGCGTCACATGGCGGCAATCCAGCAGTCCAGATGCTTGCTTCCTGCTGCTGCTTGCTGCCCGCAGGAGGAGCCTCACATCACATCACCCAACCTCGAGCCAGACTTTACCACACCCGCGCCGGTCTCTTATAAGCTCCGCGCCGGTCATAAAGTTCCACTAACTCCATCGAAACACTGCTGAGGAGTCTGGGGCCGGATGAGCTGTGCCATGCGCGAGATTCTATAACGTGAAACTTATTGTTATTTGCTCGCTAGTCTTCGGTTTTGTTTTGCTATTCGCTAGGTTTTTCCCCTCCTCGTCCCCCAATCGCCTCGCCCGCCGTGTTTTTTCTTTTCTGGCTATTTGAGGTAAGCATTTCCCGTGGATTGCGTTAGAGCAGTCCGTCTATAAGTCTAAATCTAATCATCCCCATACCTCCTCTTTTTGCTGCAAGGTCGTACCTCAACCCGGATGTATTGCCCATCGACGAAACCCAATTGCAGTCCAGCCTGCCTCTTGTGACAATTCCCCATACCGCAATGCGCCCATGCTGATTATCCGCGACCTCAAGACAAGCAGAACCACCTGGCAGTCCACCCGCCTCCGTTCGACCTCGACCTACTCAAGGCCCTTCAAGCGCATCCCACCCGGCGTCGTCGTCATGAAGTTCGGAGAGCAGCTGCGCTCCAGCGCCATCAAGGAGTACCAGTGGTACTACATCGACTACGAGGGGCTCAAGGCAGACCTTAAGAAGTCAAGCGGCCCCGTCGTCGAAGAAGCCGGCCAAGGCGAAGGCGCCAAGGGTGCCAGGAAGGGCAAGGGAAAGGCCAAGAGGCAGTGGACTGAGGACGACGAGAGCCGCTTCGTATACCGGCTCGAGGGGGAGCTGCAGAAGGTCTACCAGAAACAACAACTCAAGACCATTGAGATCCAGCGTCGGATCCAGGCGAGCGAGCGCGACGTCAATGACATTGTTTCGAGGCTCAACGAGCGCCGGGCCGGCGAGGATGGCCCATCCGAGGAGGAATTTATGGTCCTCGAGGAGGACCTGAGCGACATCATCGCCGACGTCAACGACCTAGCCAAGTTCATCCAGCTGAATTATACCGGGTTTTACAAGATCATGAAGAAGCATGACAAGATAACTGGCTGGCATATAAGGCCCGTGTTCGAGGCGCGCATGAAGGCGAAGCCATTCTACAAGGACAACCACGACGAGCTCCTGGTCGACCTGTCCAAGCTCTACGATATCGTTCGCACCAGGGGCAACCCCATCAAAGGTGACAGCGCCGCCGGTGGGAGCCAGGCAAACTTTGTTCGTAACACGACCAAGTACTGGGTGCACCCGGATAATGTCACCGAGGTTAAGCTCATCATCCTCAAGCACCTGCCGGTGCTGGTCTTCAACGCTAATAAGGAGTTTCACCCGGATGATTCTGCTATTACCTCAATCTACTACGACAATACTGACACCTGGGAGCTGTACGAGGGCCGGCTGAAGAAGAGTGAAGGAGCCGAGGCCATCCGTCTGCGTTGGTACGGTGGCATGAGCACCGATAAGATATATGTCGAGAGAAAGACCCATCGTGAGGACTGGACTGGCGAAAAGTCAGTCAAGGCCCGGTTTGAGGTCCGCGAAAAGCAGGTCAACCCGTATATGAGGGGTGAGATGCTCCCAGCAGCTGTCATGGAGAAGCAGCGCAAGACGGGCAAAAAACCGCAATCTGCCTATGACGAGGATGAGAAATTGGCTCAGGAGGTGCAATGGGAGGTTTTGAAGAAAGAATACGAGCCCGTATGCCGAAGCTTCTACCATCGGACAGCTTTCCAGCTCCCAGCCGACGCCAGAGTCCGTATTTCACTCGACTCGGATCTGACCTTGATCCGCGAAGACAACCTGGATGGCCGCAAGAGGAGCGGTGACAACTGGCGGCGGATGGATATTGGCGTTGATTACCCATTCTCCCAGCTGCCGCCCGAAGACATCTGCCGGTTTCCTTATGCGGTGCTGGAGGTGAAGCTTCAAACACAGGCTGGTCAGCAGGCCCCGGAATGGGTGCGCCAACTAGTCTCTAGCCACCTGGTCGAGGCCGTTCCCAAGTTTTCCAAGTTTATCCACGGTTGCGCTACCCTGTTTCCAGATCGGATCAAGCTGCTCCCCTTCTGGATGCCCCAGATGGATGTTGATATCCGTAAGCCTCCCACACACAACTTCGGCATCCAGCGAGGTGGGCACTCCGGTACTACGGGTACTTCGGAGGACGAAGATGACGACTTTGACTCGGATGACGAAGAGGCACGAACTGGTCCACGTGGCGAGGAGAATAACGGTGGCACATCCAACGGACTATCAGCAGAGACAGGCGCACACGGGGCCGCGGTTGCACATAGGTTGCGCCAAGCTCAAGCCGACGGCTCGACGGACTTGGAAGACCAGACGCGACTCCTGCCCGCGAATGATGACGCTTATGAGCTGTATGAGTCAGACGAGGAAGAGGAGGAGCAAGACCGGCTGGAAGAAGCCAAGAGGGTTGGCGGACTTACGTACGCCTCCACACTCATTCAGACTAAAGCGAAAGCTGCCGGTCGCGGTTTGTCAAAGCTAGGGGGTGCTGTCAACAACTTAAGATCTGGGAGCGAAATTCCGGTGCACGAGAGGACCATCGCGTTGTACGGCACGACTCAAGTACAGAACAAGAAGTTCGTGGCACCTCCAGGCAAGAAGATATATGTGCCTGTGCGGGTGGAACCCAAGGTGTATTTTGCGGCTGAGAGGACATTCCTCAACTGGGTATGTTCACAACTCATTCTATCTGTCGTGCTTTGATCTGACCCTCAACAGCTCGAATTCTCCATCTACATTGGAACCATCGCCACGACCCTTCTCAACTTTGGCAACAAGCCGAGCAAGATCTCCTTCATCGTCGCCGGTATATTCACCCTCGTGGCTATCGCGGCCCTCTTGTACTCGGTCGGAACCTACATCTACCGAAGCCGGTCGATTCGTGCCCGTAAGGCGGCCAAGTTTTACGACTGGTGGGGGCCGACCCTCCTGTCCTCGACCCTCGTGGTGGCTGTGATAGTGAATTTCGCCTTTGAGGGCTATGAGCGGCATTGGTGGTGAGCTTTGCATTTTTCTGGCGCGGGTCGGTCCTGTGATTTTCTTTTCGCAAAACTGCATATTCTTGGATCGGGTCTTATGGGTGGGTGTTTGTCAACTGCACCGGGCGGAGAAGATTGTGTTTTACAAGTAGTATTATCAATTATAAGGTCATGCAGATAGATTTAATCCCAGCGTATCTGCCCATGACGCACTCTCATAACCCATGCCGCGCGTCACAGGCCAATCTTCAATATCTCATTCACCGCCTGATCTACACCCCTAACAATCACAGTAGGTCTCGCGCGCCGTCTCCTCACGTCGTCCCCAACGCCAAAGATGGCCTCGCCGAGCCGGTCGACCCAGCCCGTCCCGGCCCTGTCGATCCACGCGCTCCTCAGCCCGACGCTCCGCGCACCGGCCACGTCGAACGGGTTCGCGCTCACGAGCCACACCACCGCGTCGTTATCCTCGTCCGCCTCGGCCTGCAGGTGGCTGTACGACTGCGCGGTGGGCTTGTACGTGCGCACCTCGTCCACGGTGATGAGCTTCCTGAACAGCCCGCCCCCGCCGCTGCTGCTCACGAACGGCTTCAGGTCCGGCGAAGACGCCACCGACATGCTGAGCATCTTCTCAGTGCCGTTACTAAAAATGACAGCCTCGACGGGCGGCGGCGGCGCCCCGCGGGTAAAACCACCGCCCTGCTGCCTCTCCAGCAGCGCCCGCAGCCCCGCGGGTACGTCCGCGAACACGGCCAGCGCGTCGTACGCGGCCATGAGCCTGTTGGCCGCCGAGTCCGGGACGTCGATGCCCTCGGCCTCGGCGGCGGCGTGGCGCAGCGCCGCGCGCGTGATCTTGTCGAAGGGCTTGTACGTCCCCATGGCGGTCACGCGCCACGTGTACTCGAGCTGGTACTGGCGCCACTTGGCCGCGATGGCCTGTGCTTTTGGGCGGGTGATATTGAGGGTGCTGGCGAGTGCGGCTGTGATGGAGTCGGTGGCGAGGATCGTGCCGTAGAGGTCGAAGGCGATTACTATCTTGGACTTTTGGGTCGGCATTGTGTCTCTTGTTTCTCTTCCTGTGGAGCTGGGCTTCCTGGTTTTTGAAAAGTGGCTAGTTGATTGGTCACGAAGTCGGTATGCGCATGGCGTTATTTTGGAGTGGTTCGAGTATGAGGAGGACATATGAGGTTGATATAAGTACCGGAACAGGATAGTTCGGGGCATCGGGCGGCGGCGCCAATCATGGTGACGCAAGGTGGGGAAGGATGAACGGATGGTCCTGTTGTTAGTCTGATTGCTACCTTGGAAATGCCCACCTGGAAATCGTCTCTCTGGCATCTAATGACGCCTGAAGGTCACATTTGTCCATTAAATGATTATATCGGTGGCGTGTTTCTCTGTGCATGAACACGGGGGCCACATGAACACCTGCATCAGGAGAATCGAACTGGAAGGGGTGGCTTGGCCTTTCGGCAGACGCTTCCCTGGGGACGACCGGGACATGCTCATGTTGAAGTCAGTGAAGAGATACTGCTCAACCATAGCGGAAAGCTCATATATTTCCGCGTTATCCTTAGATACCACCGTGATCACCGGAAAGGTGCAGTGGCTCTCAGTGCTTGAAAAAAAACCCATATGTAACTTGCCAGGACTGTATTACTGTCCAGGTGGCCCCAATAGCCACAACCTACGGTAATTCAAAACCGATATACAGATTAAATGTAATATCGTGTATGTGGTCTTCTCACAATCAACTGGAGAAGAGTGAAAAGTATATTAGGTTCCAGAGGGGGGAGGCCTGTTAATAGTCAGCAATGATGTTGAAAGCCTGCGCAAGGATGAGAACATTTCAACCGAGAGCGAATCAAATAAATAGAAATCATGAGATATATACTAGCTGTTCGATTATCTAACGCCGGCATCCTTCACTTCATTATGTCAAGCCAACAATACGCCTTGGGTGAGTCGGCGCCGGTGACAAGTACGTGCCCAGCACAGACGAAGAGAACTGGTCGGCCGCCGACGAGTCCAGCTCAGAGCTTGTATCCCAAGTGTTCAGAGTCCTCTGGGTTTCCTGTGTGGATCTCGCGAATGCCGGGGCAGGTGGCTCCATTATATCCGTCGGAGCAGTTGGTGAGTCTGATTCTGGGGACGGTGGGCGATACGGATGCCAGGTTCGCCACATTGAGGTATCAACTGCGGCGGTGCCACCTTCGCGATCGTCAACACTACGCCTCCCTGTTGGGACCACACCGATGGCTCCTTGGATGGAAGGGCCTTGCGCACCGGTGGGCTTTTCTCGGATTTGCATGGGCCTCATCGCACGTAAACCTCCGCGCCTCCAGCAGAGGTAAAGACCCCCGAGTGCGAGAGCGAACGCAGAGAGTACGGCAACTTTAGAAGGAATTAATACCAGTCGTGCGGGCTGGGGTCTGCTAGGAGGGTCTAGTCTTACTTGCGATGCCGGCTTTGGCACCGGCAGAGAGTTCTGAGCTAGAGATTGCCGGAGTGCTCCCTGCAGAGGATGAACTAGGTGGTGGTGTTGGGAGTACTGTCGATGGTACCACAGAGGTAGCAGATGATGTTACCACTATTGATGAAGCAGGAGCTGAAACTGAAGTTGTAATTGAGATTGTAACACTTGTAGGAGTAGCACTGCCTTCTGACTGCTTAGTAGACACGGTTGAGATTTCTGTGGTCGTTATGAGAATGGAAGTGAAAGTCGCCGAGGAGACCACAACCGTCGTTGGGGGCTGTACGGAGACTAGAGTCGTAGTGAATAAAGGAAGTGGCTCCGTGGTCTTTGAGGAGTCTGGAGGCTTCTTCTTGCCCCCATCGTTCTTATCATCGTCTGACCGAGTTAGGGCTCATCTTGCCGGGCCGATTACAATAATAATCTGGTGGAGACTCACTGTTTTGATTGTTGTCGCCATTTCCATCATTTCCCTTGCCTCGATCACCACCCTGCTCTTCGGCTCTGTCACCTCCTCTACCATCGCTGTGCTTGTTGTCATTATCACCGCTGCCCCTTCTCTGGCCCTTATCACCTCGTAGCTCGAGTAGACGGAAGTCATCATGGCTATTGTCCGAGCCTACGTGATACTGCCAGCGATTCCGCGAGTCTGTGTCTCGTGACATCCGGCTGTATAACCGGACCATCGCATTTGCAGCACTGTGGCTAGATCCAGCGCCGAATAAAGTGGCGGCTCGGTGTGACACGAATGTGTACTCAAGATAAGAACAACAAGAAAGTCACTTTTGCTACATTCTATGCCTTGTATGTGGGCTAAGATGGCCCAAACCACGAAGGCAACCAATCTGCGTGCTATGTTCGGCATGCTTACCCAAAGTGGATAAAACCAAATCAGGTTTGAGGCCCGTGGTCATGGGTTGGATCGAGAAGTCGATTTCGTAGCACATGCAACGAGTCTGCATCAGTGTCCCTTCCCTCCCCGCCTTCTTCTCACTCACGCTTGCTGAAGCGAGTCGCTGGCAAGGGTGCGCATTAGAACTACCTGCCTATTGTAGTTATATCCACTCAAGTGTGGGTTGCTCACTTGTGAACACCAATCCCGTGCTGAAAATCTCCCCCTTATCGTATTATTATCCGAGAGTACTGACCGGGGTATCGGTTCATCACGCACATGTAAGTGGAGGATGAAACCGTGGTGTCTCATGTCCCACACTCCATCCGGCAGATGGGGACGCAGTCAAGGGCCGTTCCTCCAGCTTGGCAGCACCGCCGAAGGCTCGCTCTCGTCATAAATAGTCACTTTGAAATCCAATACCTCATTGTCAGGTCGTGCGATAGGCCCTTTTAGTACTTGCATATACGCCACCCATTGAACTACTCATATAGCATACCTAGGTAGTTCTATGCATCTATTGTCAGAACAACTGTACCAACGTGAGGTAAGGGAAAGTCTAGGGCAATCTCTACCGAGTATTTCCAGGCTTATCTAAACCTATTTACATTACCAGCGTCAGCTCAAGCATACCCAGCTCGGTGATTGTCATTTGAATGATGATAATATATATTTAACGTCTTCCAAACATAGGAACATTATTCAATCAATTCACATTAAATAATTATGATTTGTATTCAAACTAGTATTCTCTAAGCTTTCGATGACATGGACGATTTTCCCATGATTGTAGGACAGCAATACTCAGTTGGGAAATGCCAGGTACAACGATGGTGCCAGTACAAAACAAAGCCGCTACTAGTAATGGATGATCCTTTATTTAGAACGACTTATTTCAACACACCGAACTAAACTTAACCAGCGTTGACGGTGTTTTAATAAAAGATTATTACAGTCTAACGAAACGAAATCATAAAGAATGGTATCGCATCTCAGAGATCAAGCCATTCACTGCCCGTCTTTGATGTCACCCGTGTCTTTGAACTCGGCAGGAGCATTGCTAGCACGAATCAAAATGTCTATTCTAAAGACAGTCCCCGTGTCAGCATCTGGACTTGGAGCACAAGCAATTAAAAATGACCTCGGGTATATAATCAATGCCAGTGTCACATATTGAGTCCAGCCATCATATTACTTACCACAACATTGTACCTTTCCCCACATCGAAACATCAATATCAACTGAAAAGAAAAGTCCCAACCAAGAACGAATCAGTTTTCAAGCACCGATAAAGACACCCTGGCATCCACCCAATATGTCAGCTGCCATGCACTTCCCCGATCTTCCAGCGAAGATCTTGTTGCTCATCTGCGAGCACTTCTGCCCTCATTGCCTTTCTCGCCAAATACCCGACTTCAGTGACCCCGAATATGAGGTTGGAAAATCCGCCTTAGCCGCCTCATCACTTACGTCGCGAGTGATGAGGGACATATGCCAGCCGGTCCTCTACCACTGCTTTCACCAGTTTCCGCCCTGAAACCTGCTGTGGAAGTTTCTCCGAACCCTAATATCGCAACCTCACCTCATGAAGCATGTCAGGGTTCTGTCCTTTCCGCCAAAGACGGGCAGCCACTCAGTCGAATACACCACGCGCCGCGATTTAAAGAGCTGGTTAAATGCAACTTCCGAAGTCGGAATCTCTGCTCTTGAATTGGTAATTCCCATCATGTCCGGGACCGAAATACTAAACTTCTCCGCATTCGTGGGAGCAGATCAGGAGTCGCACCTCGGCTATCAAGACCTGGGCTTTCACCGCGACACGGCAAAAGGGTGGACTGAGGCAGGCCTGAACATGTGGCAACGACTGTTAACGATAGGTCTCGGCACAGGCGGTATTACTCACCTGGCGGTAGACAAGATATATAGCCCATCTACGTGCGCTGCTTCAAGATTAAAGGACTACTACACCGGCTGGGGGTTGCCATGGCCCACTCCACTTGTCGGAAGACCATTCAAGTTTCGAAATCTCCGTGTCCTTTCCATCGGAGACGAGTTTCAACGCGAAGACTTTCTGTGGTTCTTTCCCCACGCTCTGGAGCTTAATTACATAGACATGGGCACCCTACTTGGGCCTGCCCTATTGTCAGAAACATGGACCCCGTCAGAGTCGTTCAAAAGGATTGAGGCCCTGTCAATCAAGGGCGGTCCATTCACTCAAGTAGACATGCTCCGGCTTTGCAAGGTGATACGAGACCTCGAGATTGATGTCATGGAGTATGATGGTCGCGAGTGGTACGTTGTTCACAAGACCATGAAGTCCCGTCAGGTGTGGAATGTGTGGCCAGATTCCATCAAGAATGGATTGCGCCGATTATGCCTTAGTAGCCTGGAGAAAAACAGGCAAGCCGGAATCTTACACCATGTGACAAGCAGTGGGAACCGCGTATAATAGTCTTTCCACCTCTTCATGATTTCTAGATCTTGGAAATACTAGAGATAGGCCAAATATCGCTCAACGTCTGTCTTATGACAGGGCTGGACCGAGGTGCATCGCTAGAGGATATTTTCAAGCAGCTGCCGACAGTTCTTCCTAGGTCACTTCAGGCACTGCGGATCCTTCACAATGAGATCTTACCTTGGTCGCTGTTTTTTCTCGAACTGGACGAGCTCGCCTCAGCGAAGCAGTGGTTACTTCCGAAGCTTTCCGTTGTTTAAATCGACTGTGAATCTTCACCCGCCGTCTTTTGCGTTGCACGGATTGCCAGATAGTCACAGGAGATTAATAGAGGTAATGGAAGTTCTGGGAGTGTTTAAATGCATGGAAAACGTGGGGATCGAATTGCGGTTTAATACAAATTGGTTGCATGGGTTTACGGGTGGATTCATAACTCCTCTTCCGGGGAATATCGATGGCTCCTTCTCATAGCGTCGCGACAAATAGCGGGCCTAAGCCCATATGTGTGACGATTTCGTCAGAAGATCGTACCGATCCTTCCTTGTAGCTGGAGGACAGCATTGGGCGATGGGACATTTGAACTTTGGTTAGACATCCATAATACTAACAATTAGACTGAAAAACTGTTTTCCCTATGAAATCTTCATATCTGTAAACTGTATGTTGTGAAAACTTGCATAGAAGCTGTGATGAATTGCTGCTATCATTAAACTCCTTGATATAAGTTAAACCTTCGGCAACGTACTGTATGACCTCTTCAGCTAAATTTGTTGATTAAATATATTCTATAATTCCCTACCAATACCTCTATGCATCGGCTCTGTCTCCAATGAGAAAGCACCCTATACTGCTCCACAATCGAGCTCGAGTTCAGGAAGAAAGTTGTCAGAATTAATCAGAAAGTTTCTGGTTAACAAGTTAGTCTTATAAAGCAGAGTCATCACAGATGTGGATTTATGATAAACGATTACATCACTGAAAACCTCGAAGCGTGTTTCAATACGCGCTATGAAATAGACCGCGGTAATATAGCTCATTTGCTCCTCCGGAACAATAGAACGAGGATGACAGAAAGTAATACCCGGCGGATACATCCGACTGCATAACTATCATATAATTTTGCGTCAGGGTCTCGAGAGAATAGCACACCTGCGTTTCAGCAGTGCTGATATGCTGTCGTCTGTCAGAAGACAAACGATGTAGGCCTGTATTTCCTCTGTCTAGTTCTGCTATGTGGACGTTCTTGCATATTAGCAGTCTGACGCTCAAATTGTTCTCCCCATCCAGGATTCCCGCAAATCTAGCTTTAACAATTCGGCCTCGGCTTGGTTAGCTGATGTTTTGAAGTTCCGGGGTCCCTATTGGGATACTACCTAGTATGCGCTGACCACCAAGCTTGCTACATGGGGCACCACCAAGACTGACTCCAAATATGGTTCTCGTTCAGTGAGACTGTGGCGCAAAGCATATGATCATAAGTTCAGCTCTTATGCGCAAAAAGCACCTGGGCACACAAAGAATCCGTTTCAAGCAAGGACTCGCCTGGGCGTTGCGTGGGCTTTACTAGCGTGCAACTGCCGATTAGTAGATCTATAAAGCTGCGTGGTCTATTGCGGTTAGAACTAAATATGACTACTATGGAACTGCTTCATTCACGCTAACTTGAAAGCTCGTGCTCTGACTGGCACGGTCCCGGAATGTAGCACTTCAGGGCTGATGGGCTGAAGGGCTGAAGCCGTAGCTTATAATCATCACGGAGATCCATGGCATGGGCACCTTTATATCGAGTGCCAAGCAATAGAAGATTTGAGACGGCGCCATGTAGCAGTCCATGCGCGAGTTAAGCTAGCGATAGTCAAGGAACCCTCGGACTGCCTGTGAACGCGTTGCCGTCTCTGCCCGCTCGCACTCTCCTAAGCATGTCCACGTGTGTAGTTATCTTAAGTAGTAAGTCGGATGGGCCTTGTAGGTCGTCGGTGTTTCAGAGCCACACGCCCCTCCTGATCACATAAATCCTAAAATATAGTAGGTATTCTTTTGTCAATCAGATCAAGCACACCGTAGGTTGCTCTTGTCGCTGCATTCCAGCCGCCAAGCCCCTGAGCACCACGGCGGCTTTCCTTAGGTCATGCGCCACATACAGCCCCTCTTGAAATCCTTGCACAAGATCATTACAAATCTCAGGTTGTTCGCCCTTCAAACATGTAACACCAGATCTTGTACAACCAAAAACAAAAGGGTCCTTCAACTGGACTAATAGAACGAGAAACCCCCAAAAATGACTATCAGTGCTGTTACCACCGAATTTGGCCACTCGCTGCCGCCCGAGGGGCCGCATGCCATCACCTTCCATTTTCCCGGCTGGGACGCAGCAATGAGGTTCCGTGACGGTGACATGACCCTTTTCCAGAAGCTGCGGTCCATGTATCCTCGCCTTTTTCCCTTCGGACCAATCCGCCAGCTCTCTGCGTCCGTAGCCCAGAGGTTGGCCCTGTCGGAAATGACAGGAGTTCTCCTTTATACGGACCCTGAAGCATTCGCCGTGCACAGGGAGTATTCTGAGTCGCCGCACAGAAAAGAACACAAGCTTTCTGAGGAAGACCTCTCATTCAAAGTCGTACAGATCCACGATGTCAGACTTTACTGCGTCATCTACAACCTGACCAAGGCGAAGGGCGTCATGGGCGTCTGGACAAACACGGGAACAGGCATACTTACCCGCCCAGCCCAGGCCTTGCGCGAATACGTGAACACAGAGTTCAAGGAAGTGGAGTGGCCGGGTGACTTGAGCGATATTCCGCCTCCCACATATTACCAGGAGTCGGGAGCACATGGGAAGTTGCGGAGGCGTATCAGCGACTTGCTGCACAGAGCACCAATCGACCCTGAGAAGGTGAAGGGCAGGCCAGACGACGTCTACTTGTTCCAAACTGGGATGGCGGCTATTCACAGGCTGAACCAAACGCTCATCAAGCGGTGCCCGGGGATAATCCTCGTGCTCGGATCAGTATTCTCTTCCACGTGGAATCTATTCAACGAGACACAAAGCGGCATGAAACATATTGGTGACGCCCGCGAAGGGGTCATGGACGAAGTCAAACAATACCTCGAAAGAGTCTATAAAGGTGGACAAAATGTCAGCTACGCCTTTGTCGAATTTCCGAGTAACCCGATTCTGGTCAGCATCGATCTCAAACGCTTGCGCAAGATCGCAGACCAGTATAACTTCCCGGTCGTGGTAGACGACACAGTTGGCTCGTTCTGCAACATCGACGTCCTTTCGGTTACAGACGTTCTCGTCACGTCCTGCACGAAGTCGTTCAGCGGCTATGCAGATGTAATGGCTGGCAGTGTCGTGTTGAACCCTTTGTCACGATTCTATGATCCCATGAAGCAAACCATGGCCAGTACAGTCCACAACGAATTCTTCGCCGCCGACGCGGAGGCCCTTCTCGCAAATAGCGACGACTACCTCGCGCGCTCGGCGACCTTGAACCGTAACGCAGCCACCCTGGCAGACTACTTTGCAACCCAAGCCGCAGACCGAGATTCTCCGGTCAGACAAGTCCTATACCCAACCACAAGCGACACACGGGACAATTACGAGGCCTTCATGCGCAAGGAAACACCCGAGTTCACGCCTGGATACGGGTGCCTGCTTTCCGTGGAGTTTGAAAATCTCGCCACGACGCAAGCCTTCTATGATAACCTGCAGCTGCACTGCGGTCCACACTTCGGCGCCCATCTTACCCTGGCTCTGCCGTTTAACGCTCTTATAAATGGGCGGACTCCGGAGGATGCCCAGTATCACGCGAGTGTAAGTCACGTTGAGCAAGGGCCTCCAGCCTTCTCGAAGACCTTGGAACGAATCCACTTTGCCGGGGCTATGAACAGCTCTCACAAAAGACAACCCATAGCCCACACATGTGCCACGACGTTACTGACTTAGCTTACAGTACGGTGCGAGGCCGGAGCAGATTCGCTTAAGCGTGGGCCTCGAGGACCAAGCTGAGATTTTGGCAGCCGTGAAAGAGGCATTGGGGAAAGCAATTGATTTGTGGAGGGGGAAGGGATGTGGGGGACAGCGACGGCAACTGACAGGTAGCTGACAGAAGAAAAAAAAGACCCCATGCCCAATTCCCCTTGAGAATCACCCTAATAGGCTCGCCTTTACACACCACATGTCATTCCTTCGTTTTGCTTATCTCACCTCAAGCCTCTTCTTTGCCCAAACTTAGCACTGATCACTTCGTCATTAGCGGCTCAATAGCTGGGACTAGATGCAAATCATTCTCTCGGACCAAAGTGTTGGTTTTATTTGATGGTTTGCTATTGATTATCCAGAGTCGGCCCTGCCAGTGGTTTGTTGTCTAGTAGCTTCAAACTGTGTCTTGGATCTGCGTCTGCGTCCTTCACTCCTATAGATAAGTACTCCGCAACTGTATGTGAGATCTAGAAGTTTGCTTCTGTACAGCGCAGACTCACTGCTGTCAGGCGCGATCATGATTCTACATCGGATTTGGTCGGGCTACGTAGAGGTACCGAGCTGGCCGGCAAGAAGCTCTCTATCTAGGAACTGGGAGATTGTTGAATGCTCCGATTCTTTCTTAATGATCGTCCCCAATCAGGGACATTCTATTTCAGACATTCTATCTGAAATTTGTAGTCAAGCTTGCAATAATGACCCTGGATGTCTTTCCATTTTTCTTTCCTTCTTCTTAGAACGTGCATAATAATGCATAGCTGCTGTACCCGCACCTAATTACTCCCATGTATCTAGTAATTATTGGGCCATCTCATTGTAGCACATTCAGCTTCCATGTAGTTACCGTGAGACTTCAGTTATGAACAGCATAGGCACAACCTCAAGTCTCGTTGGTCGTGGCTGCCGACGGGAGTAACTGTCCAATACCACTGCCAGCACATTGTGTAATCTTTAGTTACCTAGATACTTATGAATCACCGTCGGAGTTGGTCCTGACTCTTAACAAACGCCACAGAAACCACAGTATTGGAAGAGCCCGAAAGCAGAAGGTGTCAATGATGCATCCGAGGTGGGACATGAGGTTGGACGGCTGTGGTGGAAGCCTTCCCTCGCGGTGCACACTCACACCGGATACGCTTGTCTGCCGAGAAGATGAGGTGTTCTTGGTGCTACGCACGTCAATAGCCGTCGGAACGTGACGATGGTCGCCTCAGCGGATACCCGTGATCCGGAGATGAGTCGAAGACACGCTACAGAACAGGCTTGTATTTTCGAACTTCCGAGGCGTCCACTGTCTTGTGGCGTCTTGGACATCGTTTGCTCCTGATCGCCTTGCTTGTATGCGATCGGGCTTGCTTTGGTGTGTCAGAAAGCTTCCGGGTCGCTTGCCTTAATCGTACAGGAATGCTCACATGTTGTGTCTCCTGCAAGGTAACCAGATCTTCTTCATACACTCCCCGAGGCTCGAATTTCTTTTCCAATAGCAACTCTTTTATCTACAGACGAGCGAGGTGGCGCCGCTGGACGACCAATATCATTGGAAGTGAAACCTATTCCGCCGCTGAGTGATTGCTTAACATATCGGAGATAAGCACCGGCTTCCACATCTCGAAACGTGACGTATCTTTACGATACATTCGCTGTAAGTCTGTGGGTGCGCTTCTCTGGTAACAGGACCCAGTAGTGTGAAACAAGGAGATAGATATCAAAAATAGTAGTGTGAACCTCCAACCTATCAATGTTTCAAGGGAACACGCTGCCTACTTGCATTAGCTTGTTTGCTCCATCGAACGGCAGCACAGCTCTAAGCAAACATCATTTTTAGCTTGCTCACGCGAGACCGTTCAGCCAAGAGGCTTCGCAGTACCCATCTTCACACTGATATTGACTACAGAAAGGTTTGAAGGCCCATACAGAGGACCATGAGAAGCCATTGCACCGGGTAGGCTGCACTCTAGGACTGAAGGATTCTCAATTCCCGAAGATCAGCCGTCAATAGCTGCGCTTCGTGCTGAGTTGAAATACACGATGTTGAAGTCTTGAGAAGATAACTCATGGTCTCAAGCCTTCACCACTGACATTACAGATTGCCTGCTGCGGGCCAGCCCCTCCAGATTCGTCAGAAACAAAGCTGGCGGTCTGTGGGTGATTATCGTTTTTGCGTATCTGGTACATCGCAATGTTGCATTTGTGTATCGTGATCTTGCGCCTCAATACCACGATGTTGCGCCGATATATTCCGGAAGCCGGTGTTGTACAAATAGATAAACACGCGAGAGGGATCAAACTGCCCATGCCGTTTCACCCGTACTTGAGTGACAAATGAACATGAATCCTTACGCCTTGTTATGGGCTTGAAGCACAATGCCACTTCTAAATGTATCATCAGTACTCCCTCGCTTCAGCTTTACATGATTTTCCTACTTGTTTCCAGAAGCCTCTCGCGTACATAAGCGTGATGCGCAAATTTCAGCCCGTGAATTAATGCATTGCATGGACCAAATTCTTGCGGCAAGAGACTAAACAGATACACGGGCGGTTTTGATGTCATAAAACGGAGCCGACTTTCCGTTATTTGATCAAAGGCTTAAACTGCACCCACCTGCTAGTCCAACCCTACCTGGACCTTCCCCATGTATTTGTACCTATGCAGTGTCAGAAAAAAAATCCAGTCACATTCACACTCGAACAAGAAATCTCTAGGATGAAGTATATTAGCCTCGTCATCGCCGTCGTTACGGGCGTTTTTTTCGCACTGATTGTGAGTCCACAATCCTGGAGCATCATCAATTGGCATTCCCAATGAATCAGGTCTGACTTGAGCCACAGGCGCAGGCCCAGGCAAACGACATCATGGAAATCGGTGGAAGCAACTTCACCGTCGTACCATACGAGTGGGAGATTCCCATCAGCCCTGAACGGACGGACATCGTTATTGGCACGATCCAGGACGTCATTCAGCACCTCAAGGTCGTTGCCCCCGATGTCCTCGAAGCCTACAACGATTCTCTCCCCGGTCCCGAGCTCTCGAGCGCCACATCCTCCGGCGCTGCCCCGGAAAATATTCCGGCGTCACACGAAATAGATTGTGACGTCTTTCCGGATAGCGCGTTCTACATCAGTATCGAGGAAGGGATGCATTACCTCAGGCATCTCACGAACGTGCCAAGACTTGCCCCCGTGAGCCCCCGTTAGGCCCCGAGCATTCCAGCATGCGAATGCTGAATCTGAGCCTGTCTGCTAATACAAACAAAGGGGACGTGCAGCAAGGTGAGCTGCTCTTGGGATTCGGCTATATACTGGTGCAATTTGGTATTTTCTTCCATAATCCGTAGAATGCCGTCCCACCCCTCCCCCAGAAAATGCCCAGACCTTACCTATTTCTGAGCACTGAAGAAGTAGTCGCTGATATGTTTTGGTTGGGCAGAACTCCTACACCGTCATCTTGAAAAACTGGCAAGATGTTGCGGATGGCGCCGAAGTAACAGAGGAGCACTGCCTTCCAGCCGGCCAACTTCAATTCAATGGTCAGGCATTCAACGATTTCGGCTGGTATGTGATTGTGAGGGGATCAGATTCGCCATGTTAGCCGGGTATGAGCCTACACATTGGAGGAGGGACGCAATTCGTCTTCATTTTCATTGTCCTCCAATAGCTGGTTGTGGCAGTGTGCAGAGCCTGTGCAGAGACCCGCCGAGTTACTTTTTGCAAATCGTCCCGCGTCGTTTCCAAGGTTTGCGCAACCTGTCAAGTAAGAGATCACTTGTGTGTACAGACTGAGACAAATGGATATGAGCAAATTTAGATGGAAAGGCAGAAGTAAAAGAAACTACGAATCCGGACCATGAAGCTCAGCACCGGTGTTGGCTCGAACGCGAATTCTAGTGCAATTCTGTTTCTGGTGCAACTGTCCCCCAGGTGGCGTTCACTAAAATGCCGGTGAGGGGCGTCTGAATCACAGGTGCCCCATGCCTGTTGAAATATCGTGGTCTGCCGGGGCTGGCCAGCGGTGTCAGAGAGAGGAACGGCTTAATCCGGTGGACTTTTCCGCCGCCGACTAAGGAGCATGAAATTCCAACAGGCTAACCTCGATAGATCAACTTCAATAGACCAGCTCCAGCCTTTACCCTCGTTTTCGCCCAAATTTTTTCTTCTTTTTTTTCCAATGATCAAATCGTGTTTATTGTAGCTCATGTGTCTTCATTGTAAAATATTTCAACCTCGTTATCGCTGCCGTAATGGGCGTTTCTCCCGCGGCGGGTAGCCCTAGAAAATGGATTAAAACACAATCGGTGTGTAAATCTCCACACTAGGCAAGGTTCCCCCCTTTGCCAAGGTAGCTTCGGCGGAGCTCACGAGTCACAAGCCCAGCAAGATGCCCCAGTCGACGTCGGAAACATTTACCGAGAGAGATTCCTAAGGAAAGAGTGACGAGGAGCCGTAGACGATTGCGTGCCCGGACGTTGGAGTCGAGATCAGAGAGAAGGATGCTGTTCTACTCAACCTTGATGTTCACATCCCAACGGATGCTTGACAAGATGTGGTCAACCGTTGATTTGATACATGTGCTGTCGCTTTGCACGATAGTTGCAGGTGGCACAACGAATGCGCCAACAGCACAGGTCAAGAATGGCACCTACATTGGCCGGCACTCTGCGGAGTACAATCAAGACTTCTTCCTCGGAATCCCATATGCGCAGCCTCCAGTTGGGGACCTGCGGTTTCGGCAAGCGCAATCTCTGAACGACACTTGGGAGAGCGCCCGCGAGGCCTTGACCTACTCGCCATTATGCGTTGGCTATGGTGTAAGTGAATTGAGTTTACCAGCATCCTAGTTGGTATCCAACATGGCTGATGACTACGGTCCTAGCTCGATCAAACATTCTACAATCAATCAGAAGACTGCCTCACGCTCAACGTAGTCCGTCCTTCAGGCTACACCGGAGAACCTCTACCGGTCGGGTTTTGGATTCACGGAGGTGGCTACACCAATGGCGGCGGTGGAGACCAACGCTACAACCTGTCCTTCATCGTTGATCAGTCCGTCAAGATTGGGAAGCCATTCATCGGCGTCTCTATCAACTACCGTCTACATGCATGGGGTACGTGCGGCGCATTGGTTCTATACCCATTTAATCATCAATCGGAAAGTCTAGTTAACGCCCGGTTCGTGATAGGCTTCTTGAATTCCAACGAACTCGCGAGTGAAGGGCTAATCAATATTGGCCTCCGCGATCAACGGCTAGCATTGCATTGGGTGCAGGAGAACATCGCTGACTTTGGAGGCGACAATACCAAAGTCACCCTATTCGGAGAATCAGCCGGTGCTGCGAGTGTGGGTCTACATTTGACAGCGTACGCCGGGCGGAACGACAGCCTCTTCCGGGCGGCGGTATTGCAGTCCGGGAATCCCATCTTCTACGGAGCTCAGAAAGGGACCGATTCATACCAGTCCCAGTTCGATGAGGTTATTGCCAACACGGGGTGCAACTCCACTTCCGACCCTGTGCAGTGCCTGCGGCAGGTACCTTTCGAGCAGCTTAACGCCACCCTGGGTGTGGTGTATTTGGCGCGCGGGAATCTGAGCCCAGTCATTGATGGGGACATCGTCCAAACCTACGGCAGCGTTCATCTCCAGCGCGGGGAGTTCCTACGTGTACCAATCATTGTCGGCGCGAACAGCGATGAGGGGGCCTCTTTCGGCCCGCAGGGCATCAACGACACGGCAGACTTCAAGGCCACCCTCGCGAGCCTCCCCGCAGAGTTTCAAGACCAGATTCTGCAGGCTTACCCCGACGATCTCTCCGTGAACGTGGTCGCCAGCCTCGGCCAACAGCGCCCCGGGCCACCATACGGGGCGCAGTTCCGCCGGGGCGCCTCGTACTGGGGCGACGTCTACTTCATCGCCGCGCGCCGGCAGACAGCAGCGATCTGGGCTGCCCGCGGCCTTCCTGCATACTCGTACCGCTTCAACGCAATCCCGCATGGCGTGCCGCCCGAGGTCGGCGCGGGTCACTTCAAGGAGATCGGGTACATGTTCCGCAACTACCTTGGCACGGGGCACAGGCCCGACATCCTGCCCTTTGATGGGATGCCGGAGAGCCACTTTGAGCTTGCAAGGCTGATGTCAAGCAGCTGGGCCAGCTTCATCAACGATCTAGATCCAAACGCTTGGGAAGGTAGGCCGGGTAATGTTAGTGCGTGGCCAAGATACGCCGTGGACAGTCCCACGAATTTTGTTTTCGATGCCAATGTGACCAGTCACACGGAAGTGGACGATTTCCGTAAGGAGGGCATTGAATTGATTAATGGAAATGCCTTGGAACTATATCAAAGATAACATTAGGAAACTCGAAGCAACATTTGATGTCACTGCACACCTCTGATTCACTCGTAAACACTGGTCTGTGTCTTGGCGACGGCTGTGACTCCCTGCCTGTCTCACTTATTCACACCGACGCGCGCCTGCACTTCAGACTATGGCTTGGTCACTCAAAGTTGAACTGTCTGGTCCAAAGGTAGCTCGAATCCCAAGGCTCAATGGAGCCTTCAGTGAAGACCCCTGGACTTATATGCAAGTCAGGTCCTCCCAGTAAGTCACTAAATAGACAGACACCTGGAGGCTCAGACATGGCCAACAGAGCAACTGGGCTTAGTTATTCACTTTTCGGGCCCATATAGGGCGCATATAAATATCTGAGAGAGCAACGCCGACAGTCGGCCTTTGACTTCGTCTCTGCGTGCAATTCCATTACGAATCACAAATCAAATCATTCCATTTCTGACCAAGTCTCCATCATGCAGTACACCAACCTCGTCATCGCCATCGTGATGGGCGTTTCTATCTCCCTGGCTGCGAGTCCATCCATCACGAGGATGCACCCAGTGGATAGAAGCAGTTAAAGATTGGAACTTACTCAAGATGCAGGCCCCCACCCTCGGGATCACATCACCGCCAGCCGCAAGAGCGACCCCGAGATCGAGTCTTCCGGCTTCTTCAAAGCCATCAATGTCTCCGGGACCGCCCCTGAGCCCACCACCAATGTACCTGCAACCAAACTCGGCGGGGACTTGCTCAAGACTCGTGGGCCGCCTGATATCGGGTGCGACTGGTACCCGACTCTGGCAAAGGCAGGTGACATCGTAGACGGTATCGCAGAAATCAGGAGCCTCCTCGGCAACACGTCGGCTGACCCCGTAAGGCCCCCGGCTCTTCGAGTTTCTAATTTATGATGCTCAAATCAAACCATGACCAATTACAGCAAGAAGAAAAGAAAAAAGGACAATGCATCCAGGCGAGCTGCAATAACGGCTCTGCCGTCGCCTGGTGCAACTTGGTAGGGCCCCAAATAACCCATAAAGATCAACCTACGCCCAAAAACTCCAAAGCCGGTGTGGCTATGCATCTTGCAGTACTGGTTCCTGACTTGTCTTGCTTGACAGAAAACCGACGAGGTTCTGACCTTGGACAGCTGGAGCCAGGTAGTCGACGGAGCCCAGGCGGTGCTGGACACCTGTAGTGGGGGAGGGACGATTCCAAGTGCGCTTTTCAATGGGCGCGCCGACTACACCGACGACTTTTGGCATGTTGGAATTGCCATGGTAACCTGCTAGGTGGAGGATGGAAATGCGGAGGCATCATACCCTCGGCCCTTCCTCGCATTTTCCTAGGGATGCCAATGACGGCGCACAGAGCTTGCCCTTAACAGAAAATCAATAACTATTTTGGACGGCTTCGAGGATAAACGAGGTTTTCGACCAACAATTTTTCAAGAATTCAACGGGCCGTGATCAATAACTTTAAACATCCTTTCAAGGTGTCGTACAATACCGGGCTACCAGCTATGGCTGGTAGGTGCTTCAGCGAAGTGATCTGCGTCCAAGCACAATAGTATCGAGCTCCAACTTGGCCATGAACAATTGTAGTTTTTGGTCTGTGGGCACAATGAAGCCTGAACTAATTGTGTGCACCTGTACTGCAAACTTTCGAGAGAGGGTTAGTAACCGTGATGCGGAGAAGGCGCCAACTTGTTCGACTTGAGACGTTATCGTTGGATTCTACTCCATCTCCATTGTGCACTGAGGGGCAAGCTAAATGATCTACAGCTCATCCGGTACCCCATCTGGAATATCTGGAAGACCAGAAACAGGGTTTTGAGTGAAGACCTCACCACCACGTCCGTCATCTCCAAGGTCCCGGACATGCCGGCTATTTTTGCCCACGGGGAACGCGCGCCTCCCAGTGTCGACGTTTGTCCGCCACCCGGCAGCTTGAGTGACTTCCTCAACCAAGCGCAGAAGTGCCACATCGCTTCCTACGAGGTGAATCAGTATACAAGAAGTGGCACAAGAGACGAGGGTCGCTCTGTTGGGGAATATACCGCTAGCTCCCATCAAGGAGGCGCTGATCGGCCAGTACTCTGGTGATTCGGTCACGCGGGATTTGTAGGGAAGCTGCGCGACTGTGTTGTGATGATGTCAGCTGTGAATACGATGATCTATTCGAACGTGATGCACACTCACATGGAACAATTATCTGAGGTGTTCCCAGAATTGACGATAAAAGTCTGGTATCAATGCCTTCCAGGGGTTCAGGCTCACTAGGGCGTAATTAGAATCTCAGAGTGCTCCACATACCGTGGGCCGTGATGGGCCCAGCAATGTTTCTTGTGAGTGGCTGCCAACGTACCTTGGGCGCTCGTCTCGGTATTTCTGATCAGCGATGCCAGCGGGGAGTATCATGACATCGCGAGACCCGCTGGTCAGGGCCATCACTTTCTCATCAAACCATGCCTTGAACGTGCCAAGTCGGTCGAGATACTCCTCATAATCATCATTTGTAACACTTGCCCCAATCTCCCTAATATATATATAGTCAGCTTCATCACTCATACCCAGGTACAAGCATAGTAAGACAAGGTAGCACGGGTGCAAACCATCGGTGGCGCGGGGCCGCCTCAACAAAGGGCTCATAGCCAACTGCCTCGCCGTAGTCCGCCCTAAACTGGTCGAATTTGTGGTAATAATCATGACACAACGACCAGAAGGGTGCCTACGATGACGTCAGTGAGGTCTTCGATCAAGCCATACGCTCTGTTTGGCAATACTTGCCTTCTTCAAGTATTGCCGCAAGGGCACCCTTGCTGCCGAGTCAGAAGGAGGCTGGTCCTCCCACAGCTGGGCTATGTTTACTTCGGTCCTCCTGACGTCCAGTCGTGCCTCTAAATTCTTTACAAACTCTTCAACTAGTTTCTGGTGCTTGGCATCAGAGAGAGGGAAGTAGTCAGTCGGGTAGATAATTCGACGAGGCTGTCTGACGTCTCCATCAGAAACTGCAAGGCTGTACTCTGCTAAAGAAGTTAGGTCGTCCAGGCCGCGGCCGAAAAGCCCAACAGTGTCATATCTCCTAACAGCTCGTGATCAGTTCTGCAATTTAGTCGTTGGCCTTTGATTGAAAGATGCTTACTCTGAGTTGATCTTGACGTGTTCTAGAGACGTGGAGTCGTACGATGACTTAATGGCATGCAGCCCGAAGTCTGCAGCCGGATCCCGGACGCCTCCATCGGCTACACACGACGCGGATATGGTCAGCAAGCCAGTGGCAGTCGTCAACAGCATAGTTGTCAATGCAACTCACAGTCATCTCCAATGGCGAAGTCAAGCCATCCGTAACCGGCAAGGGATGCAGCTGCCCCTACGGAATTACCTGAGACCTCATGATACCTATCACCCCTAGGATTTACGGGTGGGTGGTGGTCAACCCATTGAAGCCCGGTCGTGAACTGGGTCGTCTTCGTCTTGCCCACGACCACGGCGCCGAGGTTGAGCAGCTTCGTGATGTAGGCTGCGGAGGCGGCCGCCGCGGGGTATAGCTGTGTCCATGCCCGGCTGGATAGCGTCGTCTTGACACCTTGAACGTCGAATGGATCAGCGACGGATATTCGTTTCCCAGCCAGCGGTTGCTTCGCGTCAGGCTTGTGGTAGAAACGGCTGGGCACCGGGATGGTCTTGGAGACGCCGTCCGAGGACAGTGGTGCCACTGCTTGGAAGCTGACGAGCGTGTTAGATTAAGAGTATCTCTGGGGGAGTGCAATACGAGTGGTGGAGTACCTTTGAGGGTCGAAAGGGTCATATGGCAGCACGCCGAAGGTGAAGGCATCGAGGTCATCGGGATAAAGCCGCCAGGCCTGGTGCAGATTCGGCCCGCTGAGGAAATATGGCCCAGATGGTAACAAGTCCCTTTCTGAGGACATGTCGAGTCCATGTGTCATGTGATATACCGTGAAAGGACATCCCGGGGAAGCCTGTCCATCGGCTGCACTGCCACAAACGTCACGAAGCCCTGGGCCAGAACCAGAGCCGGAGCCGGACGGCTTGACGACTATGATGCCGGTGAACTCATCATTGCAGACGTCGTCATTGTCGACGAGGTACTTCAGGGTCCTACCAAGCTCCTCTGGGCCGGCGTTGATCTCCTCCTCGCTCAGGACCACGACGGGGATGATCTGGTCCGTCCGCACGTTCTCCTCGACGCTGCCCTGCGAGTCTGTCAACGACGACGATATGGATGAGATAGCACCAACTCAAGATCAAATACGCACCAGAATTTGAGGATGCACGAGGTAATCGATACCAGCCACAATGCAGGTCAAGAGGTGCTTCAATGCCATTTTCGAGATGGCGCCTCGGGTGGTTGTTGACGTGATCCCCGCCCGGAGGCTCTGCTGTCAGTACCCGCAGGTAGTCTCCAGGGTCTGTGGGTTCTCTTAAGCCTCGCTAACGGCGCCTGGAGTCCGGGTCGCTTGGCTAGAAGACAGACTACCCGTGTGGCTCTCCTTCAGGCCCACATCTCTTTCGATTTGGACCAAGATCTGCCGTGCACAACACAACCCCTAACTTACATGGTATCTATCCTGAACCCCTACAAACCCCATGGATTGGTCCCATCCTCGAACCTTCAAAACAAACTCTTAGCTTCCTGTCTGTCGACATCTCATCAAGTGAATTTGTTGTCCACATGGCCCGCCCCAGGTCACGTCAGGACGGTGAGAGGCCACTCTGGAGGGCCAGCAAGACCTCCCAGGCCTGTCTCGTCCCAGGCCGCCTTGCGAGCAGCCTCTTTGTTAGCCGTCCTTGGTTTCTGCAGGGTGACGTCGCCACGCACACCTCGTGTCGACACTAAAAATGGACGTCGACCGGCCCACCCGACCCGAGGGTCACACTCGAGAAGCTGCTGCAACGGCGAAAAACAAGTCTGTTAGTCTCAGTCCGATCAGGAAACTTGGGAGGCTCGTTTAGAGTTTTTCCTTCCTGGTCCCCAAATGCTCCGATCAGCCCTGCAGCGTCATATGTCGCAGGTCTGTCGCCATTTTCAACACGAGGGGATGGGCAAAGCTGCGGCTTTCCATTCCATTGAACTCTCGAGGACTTGGGACAGAGCAAAATGATGCAGAAGTTCATGTATCTACCCCAAGACAGCCCATCTCATCGGCCGTTCCAGAGTCTCACTTCATCGTCATAGCTGAAGGGACTCAGGGTACTGGCCGCATTCCTCCCAGCAACGTACAGTAGTGTGGGTGCGTGTGGGTGTGTGTCTAAGTATGTGCCGAGTAGGTGGCTGTTTGGTCAGCATGGGCGGGCCAATCACCCCGGGTCACAGGCCCGTTACGAGGGTGTGCATCGCAGGCGTTCGCATGGATTAAACCTGGTTTTGTTGTGCATCCGGCCGGATCGACCTTGTCTTGGCCTTGCGTCGCCGGACATGGCCCCAATGCCGCTGTCATCCCGGAGTTTCGATCAGACATCTCTGATCATAAATACGTTCCACACCCTCACCTGTGTGCTCACCTGCGCCCACGTTTGGTTCTGTTCTACCATCTATCCTGTCTACTCGTACTACATTAAGAAACCACTTCGCTTGAGGTCTCACTTGATCTCCATACTACATATCCATCTACGTACCTTTGTGTACTTCAGTTCCTGTTCAAAATGTGCTTCGGTATCACGCCACAGAGGAAGAAGAACTACTACTACAGGGAGGAAGTAGTACCCGCAACCAGATACCACCACCACCACAGCCATCACCACCCGGCAAGAGCAAGCTACCACAGCCACACCTCGCGACACTCCCACTACGGCCACAGCCCACGGGCCAGCTACCACAGCCATCACAGCGGCCCCGTTGTATACGAGAAGCGGACGTCCCGGCGTTACGTATGAGGCTCGGGCCTCTCGCAACCGCTTTCATGCCGAAGATACCATTGTCTTGGCGCGCATGATACAACATTCTCGTCGCCGGCAAATGGCTATCCATAATGACGAATGGCCTTCCGGCATATCATGAATATCTTCATCCAATACAATGATGTGGCCAGGTACACAGGTGACACAAGGCCTTTGCAGCACTCATCCCGGGTCAAGATATCATATGCTGTTGGTGCAATCAGGGACCAAGATAGCAACAAAGGCATTGTATGATGACTTCAAGATTTATTAGGCGATGAGTTCTATGGCGGTCTTGGAGATGGCCTGAGGGGAAATGTAACAATATGTAATCACACCTGCCCGTTTATGCTCCTTTCTAGGGCACTTAAACTTCAAGATATCCGACGAACACTAGTTCCGTTTTTTTACCAAGTGATTGCGAAGTCCACGGCTGGCACCAGAGAACCCTCGCCTCGCCTAGTGTCCGCTGAGAAAGAGAAATTAAGAAAAACTCTAGAGTACCCTCGGCCTTGCGATGAGGTCGTGAAGCCATGTCACAAGACCTCGGGCCTCTGTGGAACGGGGCATAACACCAGACGTCGGTGAACCGAAATGGCCATGCAGCGAGCAGAAGCCGATAATAGTTCTTACATGGCCGTCATGCTGGATGAAAGAAACAATTGCTCCCTCCATCATCATGTGGCTCTTTACTGTTCTCATGGCCCACCGGAACACGTCCAAATCGCGACTTACCAGCTGGTTCTGCGGGTGGCTCATACAAGACAAGGTATTAATTGAAGTCAAGGCAAGCTGTAAACGAAGGATGTATACCTTGGGTCAATATCAATTCAGTCAACACGTGTGTACCAGCAAGATCTCTTCAAGTTCAATGCTGCATTGCAGGGATGATCTGGATCCCGAGAATATGAGAAATGGGATTTCGAGAGAGCAATTGGCAGCCTTTTCCAATGTTGGTGAATAGAGTCCTCATATGTATATATGCTAGTAGTACATGATCTACGCCGTGCTTGAGAAAGTCTTGTGATTCTATTTTACCTGTGTATGTGACAGTACGTTGAAGCTCTATCACACCGTGATTGTCTTATTCCCCACAGTCTGTCCTGTACTGTACGTTTCCATCACCTGAGTCCAATGCATACCTACCTAGGTAGGTAGTCTCCTAAATATTCGTCCCTCGAGTTGACCTGCCCCTGAGTCTGGAATAGTTGTGAGGTCAGAGGTTGACTGCGCTCACGGTGAGAGGGCGTGAACATAAGAAGAGCTTTCCCGAGCGAGGCTTAGCTCGGTTAAACTTGCCCGGCGCATAAAGACGCCCTATATCGGGACATGCCAGCAGCCCGGATCCTGAGACCATTCGACCAGACTACCGCTTTCGTGATTGATTTGTCAGCCGTGCCGCACTGGCAGCCTCGTGGGTCCTAAGCGGTACCTGGTCGGCAAGCCTCATAGTACCTTTCCCAACTGCCGGACAGTAATTAGGCAGCCGTACGTACTGTAGCCCTCAGCTGAGGGGGCAGTGTCGCAGTCGTGAGCTGGGCACTTTCATGCTGTCTCCGCCTTGCAACACCCGTCCAGCTAACCATAGCTAGTAGTAACTAGCGGTCCATCTCGGTGACTAGTCAACCAGAGAGCGATGAGTGGTTAGGGGCTGGCTAATCGCGAGATGTTAATAGACTGATATGAGGCGCTGTCAGTTAAATAGATAGTTGAGGTAGCTTGTAAGTAAATCTAATAATGTTTTGATCATAAAAGCCATGGACTTCAACCTTGTGATGAGGAAAAGGAGTGACCTAACCTGTCCATTGTGACCAGTTATGGGCGGCCGCAATATGACCACTCACGGGCTGGAGATGTGTCGCCCAAAGACTGGTTATCGCCCCCGCCCCCCAGGCTACTCGCTCTACACCTCGTGACCAGTCATCGCTCCTTGTGTTGGTACCAGTCATATCCTGCGACTAGTTATCGCTGTTGCTATTGGTACTAGTTATAACCCTCCTGAAGCTGCCGCAGCCGCCTCCTGACCAGTCATTGCTCCGTCGTGACTGGTCATCCCTCTCCCGAAGCTGTGCCAGCCGGCCGCTGACCAGTCGTCGCCCTCCTGTTGGAACTGGTCACAGTATAGATACTGGTTAGCGTCCTTGTATCGTTAAGCAGTACAGTTTCGTAACTAGTTTCAACCAATTTTTTTCCAGCTAGGTAACCGGTCAACTGTCCTTGCCCCCAAGACTAGTTTCCACACGAGGCCTTTCGACACAAGCGCCGCATACCAGAACTTTAGAATATTTAAATCTATAGCTTTCACACAACTACAGTATAACCTATTCATGATCAGAGGTGGGATAATCTAGTATTATTCAATTAACTTGCAAGCTGGGTAAACTAATTATCCAACTCTAGAAATGTGACGTAAAATCAACTCTTTATTACTCTATTAACGTCTCCCGATTTTATCTTAGCCGCGATGTAAGCTAAATATTATATAGTATTAGTCTTAGTTATCTGACTATTCTTATTAACTATCTTAATATATAGTAGTCGCTTTAGGTTAGCTTATAGATGTTTCTTTATAGTTAGTATACTACTTTTAAATAAGTAAACGCTTATAAGTTTTAGGATTCTAAGTACTATATAGATATTCTTAAACTTTTCTAAGTTAATAATATGAAACTTATTATTATTACTATTCTCCCTATTAAAGATAGATTACTAGCTTATTATTAGATAATTATTACTTATTTTATAGCTTATAATTATATCTTAAAGTACTTAATTAAGTATTACAAACTAATATAATAGCACTTAAGGGACCTGTTTTAATAACCCTAATAAGTGAAATAAATTGTAATGATCATAACAAACCCTTGTAGGGTTTAGTAGGTAACCTGTAGGGTTTATGTTAGCAGAGCGGCGTAGAGGTGATACTTGACTGTTCGTAATACGAAGACTCTGTTCTTCTTCCTGAGTGGTAATGATCACTAGCTGTGAGGCTATCCAGTTGTGAGACTGAATATTTAGATTAACAACTGAAGAGTCTGTGCTATAAAAGCTATCTACTGTAGTGATGACTATGTCCTTATATATTCCGACTCTTCAGTTGGATATGTTGGATAACTAATATCCAACATATCCAAGCAAGGGTGGATATCCTTGGATAACTCATATCCAACATTCCATCACGTGATTCTGCTGAGTAATCTGTGGTCCTTGCGATTCCGCACCCTAATGCGAATATCTTAACATCGTAGTATCCGTTTTCAGCCTGCCGGGGTCACCCGGATGGGTCCCCCGGGTGCCACGCCTGTTGGTTCATAACATAAATGTTATAATACAGCCTGATATATACTAGGTAATAGAATTAATAAATACCAAGGTTAAAGTTAAAAACTTACCTTAAAGATAAATTAATAAGCTTAATATTAATTTTGTTAAGTAATTGTTGGTACGGCCCTGACGGCGAGGGTCAAGGGGTCTTTGCACGTGCAAATGGGTTGAAGCAGACCGTACGTGTTTGGGTACGGGTTCTGATTTCTGCTTATCGAGAAGGAAGACGCTATCGCTAATCTCGTCGCCCTGACGGTTGGTGTAGTAGTCGGCCCTCTGTCTGACTAACTCCAAACCGTGTCATTTGATTGGCTATAGCCCGTAGGGGCATGGGCACTTGACAGTCGCTCAGAAATCCACAGTAATATTAAATTAATAGTATTTTTATAAATAACTTTATGACTTTTAATTATACTCTTCTTATGAAAATAATATTTTTATATATTATAAACTTAGTTATGTATGACTTTCACGCTGCTTTATTAATATTAACCTTATAATTTACTTATTAAACCTTATAAAGGTTTAATATAACTATTATACTAAAGCTATAGTTTTAATTGAGTCTTTTATTATTATAATATAGGTTGTTTTTAAATATTAATAGTATATATAAAATATGAAGTATATAATAGTTTTTTAAGAAAGAGGAAATAAAGAAAAAGAAACCGTTTATAAAAGTAAAAGTAATAATAAAAAGCATAGTTTTTATTTATAACTTATATGTTATATATTAGAATATCAATCCTACTAGTATCATTGTAGCAAGACTATTATATATGATATATTTAAAGCTTAGGAATAGAATACAAAGCTGAAGTTTAGAATAGAGAGTATTTATATATTAACTTTGATGCTAGGCTCGCACTAGTATTCTTTAATAAGTCTTAGAGCACAGATTAATTATATAGAGAATAGTAGATTTATAGTAAAAATAGCTCGGTACTCTTATTCTTTGACTATATTAACTAGATGTATAGTTAATATATATAATAGTAATAGGGCTTACTTTGATTATAGATAGTAATTGTGGTACGCAAGTTGGGGTGCAGTTGTATTGTTGTTTTGTGAGGTGCAGAAGAAAGGAAGACCTGCAGGAAGGTCTGCCCAGGCCCTTCGGGGTGAGCCCGAAGGAGGTGGTCTGTGCGCCTGCCAGCTGGCGTGCAGCTGGCAGTCAGCTGCCAGACCCTGCACCTATCTATCTATCTGCGGGCGTGGCCGCACCCTATGGGTGACTGCCACAGTAAACTTTAATAATACTACCTTAGAATAGTAATAATAAAATCCTAACCAACCTTCTCACTATCTTAGTTAATCTCATTATTAATTCTAAGTGTACTCTATTTGCGCCTATATAACCCCCGAGTCTGTAATAGAATCCGGTGGGTAGGATCATTAATAACATACCAAACCCCATATATATCCGGCTATATGTCTACGTACGTCTGTCGGGTGCAGGTATAATATATTATTTTAACTTCCTCTCGAGCGAGTTCTTTCAGCGAGTCACCGTCGTTGCCTTTCTGGAAGATCATGCCCTTGTTATAAGCACCCTTCCGAAAATTCTTTATACTCTCGTTATGATCTGACTGGCGTACGAGGACGTGCCTCTCCATCGTGAAAAGGGTCAAGGATGCGATACTGGCACCCATGTTCACAAACCAGAGCTGTCAGGCTTGCCTCTCCGCCACCACCTCTTCTCGGCGGCCGGTCGATGCCGCGCCTGCCCGCATACACTGCCAGCAGCTACCCGCTGCCGGCCTTCTTCGCAGCACTGATTGCCGGGCTCGGGGCCGCCTTGGTGGACTGCTTCACGGGTTTGGTCCCGGTGGGGCCAGAAGGAGTAGTAGTTGTGGTACTGGTGGGGGGGGGGGGGGCGGTTGCGTCGCGGTCTTGGCCGCGCCAGTAGTAGTTGTGACATGGGCATTGGGGTTGGTAGGCTTCCCGGCGCTGCCGGTAGAAGACACGGTCGTCGCGCTGCCGGACGACCCGCGGCTGCTCGCGGAGCTCGAGCTCGACGTGGAGGCGCTGGAGAGGCTGGAGCTGGTCTTGACCAGACCTGACGGCTTGCGGGGGGGCCCTCCGTGAGCAGCGGGACCTTGAGCAAAGACATCGGCGTCAGTATGGGCTTCCAAAGTTGTGTGTGTGTGTGTTCGACGTGGGCTTGACACTTTCAGGGCAAAGACAGCACCGATCGGTGAGGTGGGTAGGAGCTGTTTCTCACCGGCATGTGCGGCGTGGCTCGCAGCGTGTCCCCTATTCTGCGAGGACTGCGGGCCTCCCTCGCTTTCCGAGGTGTTCCTCTCCTTGTACGACCTCTTTGTCGCGGTGCGGTCCGGGAGGGCTCTCGAGGCAGGCGCACCACTTGGCCTCATGTTGGGTAGATTGGAAGGGTCGATAAAAATATCCGTGCCGTTTGCGGACTTGTGCCAGCTGTCGTCGTTTTCCCTCTCCAGGTGCGCGGAGAGCAGGAACCCCAGCATCGCGCTGCGCATCTGATTGCTATTCTTGACAACGGTCATATATGCAAACTGCTCAGTCCCCGGGATGTTAGAACGTCGTTCGATAGTAGCTGATCACTAGGATGATGATAGATAGTGTGCAGTACGTATGAGACGCACTAGCAGGGGCTCTTTGGGTGGGGGGGGGGGGGAATATACGCACATCTCCACCATAACCTCTGGCCTTAGCTTTGATGGTTTTAGTCTTGGGCTGAACGGTCTGGGTGTTCTTCATAACTAGAAGAATCAGAGTGTTGTAGTTAAACAAGGCGACGAATGGTGTCTTGAATTTCATGACGTAGTGCGTTGCCTGGCTCAGAATCGTGGAGACGTTCAGCGTCTCCGTTGAATCGGGATCGTCGCCTTCTTCCCTGGCGTCTATGCGGCCAAAGAATGCTCCACTGTCTCTGACTATAATTTCCTCGAATTTTGCAGCATTTAATGCCTTAAAGCTCTTGAACTCCAGGCCAGCCATGGTGTTCACTGAGCTGCCCGGGTGGTCCGGTTCCTTTGGAGGCCCGTGGAAGTACATCCTATCAATACGACTGAGGTGTGAGGTAGACCCCGAGTTATCCTTGTTCTTGCTCACCTCACAGAGAACAGAATCGTGAGGATGGACCTGGTTTAAAGCCACGTTGACCGGATAGGTGAAGTCCCGTGCAGAAGCAACGACGATGTCCTCCTCTGAGTTGATCATGTGAGCCTGTTCCATGAGTGGCATGTATGCTTCCTTGAGCTTGGATTGGACTTCGGGCTTCCCAAGGCACAGGGTGTTGGCTTTTTCGATCCAGTGGCCCAAGGGTATTTCAATTGCAGAGGCTGGGGGGTCGCAATTTGCTGTGTTGTGCCCAGATATGTGCGTTCTGACCTCTGTACCTTTGCCCTCTCTCTGTCGGCCAAGCTTATTCTTGGCGATGTCATCTAGCGCCAGGTTGAACGAGCTGAAGACGGTAGTCATGACTGATGCGGATAAATGGAAGGGCTACTCAAGTGTTGTGTGAAAGATGTTTTATGTCTTGGAGAGCTCTCGAAGACGGCAAGTTGGACAACCAGGTGAATAATGAGGACAGAGCGAGATTTATAGTCTAGAGACGAGGTTCAATTCAAATGTAGTGGTTTTCAAAAATGAAGATGATAGTTCAAAGGACAATGCGAGTGATAGATGAGAATAGTAAGCCTCCAGCCGGTCTTCCCGAGCCGTAGATGGGCTGGCATGAATATACCAGTCCAACCATGGCGTGCATGCTTGACTCGACGAGGCTGTCTCGTTGCGGGCCACTCTTTTGGGCTATTCTTGGGTGAAACTGAAGTTGAGGATCTATTTTTGGTCTGGTCAGGTTGGATGTGGCCAGTGGAGCGAGAAGCCATCGTGATGCAGTGCCGCCGCGAGACATGCTGAGCTACGAGGGGGCAGACCTGTAATTGCGCCGGTGGCTACGCCGCATAACTTACAGCCCCCCTGGTATACATTTTAGAAAGCGAAAATCGGCCGTGTGATGCCAGGCGCCACCTTGGCCGGGCAGTCGGCGTATTGCCGAGGCCATCAATGGCAAATGCACATCTTTGGTGACGATAAACAGTTCAGAGGGGACTTGTTGGTAGGCAGGCCTCGAAGTGTTGGCCCACAGGTTGCTATTTTTGGCCCTGTTGGTCCCCACGCACAAGCAGGCGCCAGCAGACGCCAGCCACGCAGATAGGCTTGGCCGTTGGTAACAGAGCATTGGTGCACTCGCTAAAAGGATTTCGAGTGCCCAGATTCCATTTTTTACCACAGTATTCTTGAGTGAGGGCAGTTGGACGTCGGGGCCGTTTCAGGGTTAGGGTCCGTTGTTGGATAATAACCAAGGACCATAAAGACCATGCAATGTCCAACGTCACCTGCTCCGTCCGCTTTTGCTTTTCATCCCTCCATCACCCGCCAGCTATCTTTGCCCTGGAACACGGCGTCGCTAAAATGTCCCTCTCCTTTGAGAATACTAAATACGTCTTCGTCGACAGCAAGCGGCCCGCGCTGCCCTACGTTGAGGGCGCCTGCTTCGAGATCAAACGCCACAAGCCGCTCACACCATTCGATAACGGCAAATGTTACGAGCCCCCAGAGCCAGAGGCATCCAGCCTCAGTAAGCCCTTGCTCCCAGACGACATCCTGCCTCCGAGTAAGATTGTGGACCCAATCGACCATCTAACGCCCTGGGACGAGTCATCATCCAACCCAAGCAAAATCCCACCCAACACAATCACCGAGAGGTATCTCAGGCATCGACCCAGGAAGACGGAGCCCCACGAGGATGGGAAGGTGCGCCAGCTCGAGATCCTCCACCAGATCAGGGTGCGCGACGGCGCTTACGCCCAGATTGTGCAGTGTCGTGTGGACAGCATACGGGGCCTGCTCGTAGCTAAGATCTTCGACCCGCTATACAGGTGGGATGATGTGCAACTGGACGATGACTGGTCTCCCGTAGGCTTTGCTGAGTCTGAGTGGTCCCGCGAGGCCGCCGCCTACGAGCAGATCCGGGAGCGCGGGCTCGACGGCAGGTACACACCGCGCTTTGAGGGGTGCTGGTCCTTTGACGTGCCGTGGGAGCTCGAGCTGGAGCCGGCTAGCAATACTGCTACCAACTGTGCAACCAGCGGCGTCGGGCCCGAGTCAAGAAGAAATGAAGAAGGCCGACGGCAAGGGTTCAAGGTAACCCGCAATGTGCGCCTACTCCTGATGGAGTACATCCCGGGCGACAGTATACTAAACCTGCTTGAGACGGGCGCCTATCGCGGTATCCCGTCCGCAGTCCGTATGGACCTGCTGGCGCGCGTTGCTGAGGCCCAAAGTGCACTGTGGTACATACGCGTCTCCCAAGGCGACCGGCACACGCGGAACGTTATGGTTGGTAAGTATATAGAGGACAACGAGGTAGACGACGTTGGCGGCGCGGAACAAAAGGGCCATCGTCCTTTGTCCCCCTCTTCCTTGCACCAGGAAAATGGCGAAGAGCGGCCCCCAAACGGACAAAAACGGCCAGAGGGACAAGAACGAGGCGGCCAGAAGTGGCGCGTTGTGCTCATCGACTTTGGGAGGTCCGTGGTACGGGACCTGCCGAACGCCTGTATCAACATCAGAGGCCGGGTTTTTCCCGAGGGGAAGCTGCCGCAGAACCCAATGACCAGGTGCAAGGGCTCGTGGCCGGTCTACCCCCTCTGTCTGAAGCCCGGTACGCAGCACGAGGCCAACTGGGTTGACAAGAAGTACGACAGCTTCGAAGCGATGCGCAAGTGGATGGAGGCGAGGTGGGGCAAGGGCAGCGCAAGAGCCCACCTGTATCAACCGATAGAATATGATAAACTGTGCAAACCACCCAGCGACAAGGAAAAGGTTGAAAAATAGGGTGGCCGATCAACAAGAGTTGGAGCTGCTGCACGGGAAACCACACGGCTCGTGTCTTTGGCTACAGGCATGTTTATTGGTATGATCGATAATCACAGATGGGCCCGCGGAACAGCACAGGTTCATTAAACCGCGCCGCATTGGCACTCCCATAGTAACAATTTAATAGCCAATCGTCAGTGTATGTACCGCAGAGACCTGTCTCCAGGCTACTAGATCTGGCTGGGTGACACTCTCTAATGACGCCCACGCTCCACCGCTGCCTTGTTTCGTCTTGGCAGCTGACTTCCGTTTTGATGACTGCAAAGACGAAAAGCGAGGTGACAATGTCTTTGGCAATCTAATACCAGCGAACACTGAAGAGAAACCTGGGGCGCAGCAGTACGTGATGCTAGCCGCCATCTGAGTCATGTCCCAGATCGATTTAAGAATCTTTCTATCTGTAGGCCCGGGAAGGTTAGCAAGCTCGCTTCCTTGTGTTTGCAGCCAGTTCCCTATCGTTAGAAAATACATCAGAATAATTACCATACACAATATAAAATCTCCTAAATGTTCTAGGTCTTTTAAGACTTCAATAGCAATATTAAGCCCCCTACTAGGCATTTGTGTGTAAAACTGTAAAGAGAAGCAACGTGTGCAACAGAGAAAGTACCACAGTAAAGCAAAGCAGCAATCAAAGAAAATATTATGAACTAAAAATGTTTCTAAATAGAATATACAAGTCTAAAACATGATTATTATTGTATTTCAAAACATGTACTAGGACTTAAAAATTAATTATCTAAGTAGTGGGGGTGTACTATCGGGGTTAAGCCCGCCAGTCCAGGAAACACCATGCTTTATTTAATAAAGACATAATCATGAGCACATATAATTAGCAGAATAACGTCTCTATATGCAAAATTCACAGTTTTTCTATTATTATCATCAAGTAAAGGGGACATATTTCAACTTATTTTTAGAACCCCATAGCATGCTGTGCCCTTTAAGGATCATGCTGCAGCCGGTACTAAGTAAACCCCACAGCTCACAATTCCTACACAGCAACGCTTTCCCGCACATATCTTTGCACAGATAAAGCATAGTATTAGAGCCGGTCCATAATACTGTCACCCTCGCTTGCCAATAGCTGCGAGGCTGCAAGTCTTGAAACCAATGTGTAGCAAGCATTTCCAGCAACGCGAAGGAGCGTTAGTCACCAGAAGCAAGAAATCGCTCCACTACTGTGCCACATACTAGCGGCCAACAGCAGCCAACAAAGCTCGCCATTTCAGCATTGAAAACTGTTAGCGCGCAACTGCCAACAGTGGTATAAAGAGTGAGTAAGTACTATGCATAATTATCTCCATAAACACCAGCACCTTCGTCTCAGCCGCAATAGGGCCAAGATTCCTAAGACAACTAGTGTGAAATCAATCAATCAATTATGGAAGCATAGCCAACAACATTAACTCGCTTCAAATATAGCTTTCTAACCTTCACCAGTCTCTTAGCAGCCATCTGTTTCAGTTTTGCGTTACTCTCCATATCTATATTATTTAAAGAACCATCCTGTAATCACTCACAATAACCAACAGGCCGTCACCTTAAATTCATATATCATATTAACTAGAAGTAACAATGCCTCCGTCAATCTCTACCGTTTGGACAACATCTTTCCCCCCTAAGCCTACCTTTATTAAGAAGCACATACCCGACCTTAGTAGGAAAGTAAGCTACCAAATCTATTCCTTGGAACCTATAACTATCACGGAGAGGTCTACTTCCCAACTATTTACTCCAGGTTTACCATGTCACCAGCGCCAATACTAGCCTTAGCAAAGAGTTATCATACATGCTATAATAAGTATCACGGAGTAGTAGTGATCCGCCCACACCTCACCCACCACTCCATAACACTCTGTGACACTCAGTGTATAAATCCTCTCGGCCGCCCCTCTGTTCCTTGTCTCTCAGAAATCGTTCAACTTTACGCGACTGTCACCACGCAGCCAGTATGATGGTAACGTATAGGTGGGGTAAAAGAGGGCCTGCTCCCCGGCAGCCTTTGACCTGATTGCTGGCTGCCCTGCCGCCCAGCTGCCAGAGTCTAGTACTTGGGGTAGTCACAGTTATGGTTGCTTTCCCTGTTCCCTCTCTCTCTCCCTCTTCTTCTTTTTTTATTCTTTTTGTTCTTGTCCTACGTATTACTCACGCCTCTAGCAATTGTATCTACTCTTCACTAGGCCCTGCCACTTATCCTCACTAAACACATTTGCACTGCATAACCATGGCGCCGCGCAAGACTGCTAAGGAGTTTTTTTTGTAAGGGCAGAGAATAGGGATCTAGATAGTACTAGAAAGGGATTGATAATTCAACAGTGTTGTCTTTAAGAAGATTATATATTAAACTAAGCAAGGATACTAACGTATGGTTGGCCTGTGGAAACAGTACATTGTCTTGAGGTCCCTCTAGGTCTTACCCACTATAATCCTCTTACTGATCCTCTTTTTTAGTGTATAGGTTTACTAAGGAGTATACTGAAGATAAGCCTGACCTATATGATGTGAAGTCTTTAAAGGAGTTTATGAAGGAAGTTATATTTAGTATTAAGGGTACTATGAATAACCTAAACTTAGTAAAAGAAATAGTTAATTTATACTGCAAATAGTTTATAGCCGGCTAGCGCTGGCAGAGTGTAGCTATTCCTGAAAATATTATATATTCTATAATTGTTGGTCGGTCTTCATGTGCACACGAGTGTTGCTCGGTACGGTTGTATTCATCTCTTGTTGGTTCGTTGTTGTTCGAGGGAAGGGGTAGCCGAAGGCTTCAACCTTCCCATCGCAGCTATGGTTTGGCTGCAGTGGTCTGTGCACCGCCAGCTGGAACCAGCTGGCGGACGGACCGTCAGCAGTGTGGCTATCTACTGTACATCCCTCAGCGTGCGTCGCACCCACGATACGGCTTATACACACAATAATGATAGTATATTTATCTAACCTCTTGTTAGGGTACCCTAGCAGCTGGCCCTTAGATTAGCTAATAGGTTTTACAAAGTTTATTAAATATAAGCTGCCTGATATTCTTAAGATAGAGAGTGAAATTAAGATGGTTGACACTAAGTAGGCAAGGAAGTTTAGTATAAAAAACCACTTTATCTACCTTAGTTATTAGCTATAGGGTAATAACTAGACTTCTCGGGGATGCAGTCTGCAGTGATCAGCTGTCGAAGAAGCACAGGGAGTAGGGCAGAGCCTTATGAATGCCTTGGTTGATATTGTAGCACGACGGCGATCACAAAGCAGGCCCATTCGGGTTTGAACTTTTTCGCAGATGAGTAAGACCTGAAATCCAAGGGGGGATTTAGGCGGTTTTCGTCCTGGAAGGACGTTCCTCTGGCACAGTGGCCCAGCCCTGAAAGGCAGGTGCCATTTAAATGTTGGTTGGTGATCCTCCGTGGCAAGCAGATAAATCAAGAAGCAGCCTGAGGTGTGGCACCATCCCCCCCCCCCCAAAAACCACTCCACCTGTCTTGTTGCACAATTTCTGACCACTTCCACAGCCTCCCATGGTCGATCGGCGCATTATTCTAGAAACTTTGCAGTCCGTAACGTCACTGTGATGGGGCAATAAGCCCTGCAACACATCTTACATATTTCCCCGAACCGTTACACTTGCCCTACATTGATATGCACGTAACCGCTGTATTATACGATTATGGGGGGATTTCTGAAGTGTGCCTGATCTGCACAGTCCAGATTAGTCAAGTTACATTGCGCCAGGGACTCAGCCATGTCAGTCTCCATGCTGGTTGATATGTGCACCCCTCCAAAAGTACCAGCATTCCCCGACGTAGCGCAACAGGCTTCGGATGGTTGATTGGTGCTCATGTGGGGGCTGGGGTCCAACACGACACTCTCGCTGAGGTGCAGAGCTGAAGTGAAGAACCTGCGCATTTGTTTGTTCATTTGGCTATTATTAATTCCTCACCGCAAAAGCTAAGGACTCGGGTCATTTTTCCTTCTCCTCAAGCACCTCCCATCCCCCCTTAGTTGCGCACCAGACACCAACTACTGTGACGAATCCAGCCTATCAACTATGAGCATGATGAGGATCGACTTCGGGGCCGGTGTCTTCATGCCGGACCTGGGTTTTAAATCCGCTGACGATGTCAGGCCGTGGCTCGACCTCCTCTTGGAAAGCAAGGACATCGCCAATGGGCTCGACAGCGCCGTTGCCTATGGCGAATGTGAGGAGTGGCTAGGGCAGCTTAACGTTGGATCACAATACGGCTTTGCTGTTTCCACTAAGCTCCCTGGTGGTATTCACCCTATCCAAGTCTCCAACAAGGAGAACATTCTTGCCCAAGCTAGATATAGCTTAAGCAAGGTTGGCGTCAAGCAGGTAAGAACAATACTACGACTACCATAGGGCCCTTTATAATCTTGTTTAAGATCACAGACCTCGCAGAAACTAACTCCAATGATGAACATTTAGTTTGACACTTTATACTTACATGGCCCCGATGCACGTGTTCCACTTGAGGAAACACTATCTGGATTTGATGCTGCTTATAAGGAGGGCATTTTTAAGCATTGGGGGCTGTCAAATCATACTGCTGAGCAGGTTGAGGAAGTTATAAAGGTTAGCAAGGCCAACAACTTTGTCCTCCCAACGGTCTTCCAAGGTAGTTATAACCCAATCGCTCGTCTGCCTGAAGATGAGCTGCTACCTGTTCTGCGTAAACACGGTATCTCGTTCGTGGCATACAGCCCCATGGCTGGCGGCTTCCTCGCGAAGAAATCTGAGCAATTTCGCGATTACCCCGATACCCTCCAGGGTCGTTGGGACGAAGCGACATTCCTCGGGATGGTCTACCACTTCCTCTACGACAAGCCCTTGCCTCTAGAAGCCCTAGACGAGTGGCACAATATTGCCGCCACAGAGGGTATCTCTGGAGCCGAGATGGCCTATCGCTGGGTAGCATACAACTCGGCGCTTACGAAGGAGGATGGTATGGTGGTTGGAGCAACAACCATGGAGCAGTGGAAGAGTAACGTCGCAGCAATTCGAAAGGGCCCTCTGAGTTCGGAAACGGCAGCTAAGATAAACGCTCTGTGGACGCCTGAACTGAAGGCGATGGGAACGTTGGACAATTATCAGGCAATCTTGGCGCTGAAGGCGGCTCCGATGTAAATAGTCGCTGCGAAGCAATGAGGAATAGATGAGCAGACGCGGGATCCTGATGAAAGGCTATTGAGTACCTAGAGCCTCTTCGGCGCCGCCTCCGCTTATTTCAATCACAAACGGAGTCACTCTGGTAATGCACCAATCCATGCACTGTACAGTTTCAATGCTTTATGATATTGTCCGTTGCCGTTCAATTAGCGCCATTTCATATCAAACTTCTTTGTTAGGCATCTTGTCGGACCAAATTCGCACTCTTCAATCGAATTTAGCACCTGAAGTCTGTACTGCCACCTGGTTAGGGCTGACCTCCAGATTAGTGGCTGGTTGGGTAACCCCTAACCCCCTGCCGACTCTATTCTAAAATATAGAATGAGACAGTTATGTACAGGCTTTTAGCTTTGTCACAGAAAGATGGATTATTATAAATCAGCACAAGATCCTACTTAGCAAGATCAATCTTTTAAGGCATCTACCCTACTACTAAAACTCATCTGTATCATCCGCTTTCCGAGCTCAGTACAGGAGCAAAGGACTGTTAATTAGTCGTTTATCCATCTTGTATTTCATTCTTAAACATGCCCCATGGGACAGGGTGTAACAAAGACTACAAGAGGGGCGTGCGAAATTGACAAGAAGGCATTTTTAAAAAGTCGAATACTTATACTCGATTCTACTAGGAGTATTAAGTTAGAGTTATTATCCGATATAAAGGTAGTAAAGTAACTGGTTATTAATTAGAGCCTGGATTCCTTAAAACTGTTACCTTTTCTATAGACAAAGAGGATTTCTTCAGCCCGGATAACTTCAACACCGTTAAGGATAGATAAGCTTTAGGATCTGGCTCAGGTAGCTCGTTGCTATCAAGCCATGCCACAGGCCCCCTGGCAGATAAGAGTGCCTCTGTTAATTCTAATTCAGTCTATGTTGATTGTGAGCCTCAACCTACAAGTTTATTTCCTGCTACCCCACCGATGTTGAACGTGCTGGACTCGGATGCGCCGCAAGTGGAGGACCTCACGCAAGCACTAGCAACAACCACAGATGCAGCTTCGGTTATCAGTCCTCAGCTTCTCTCGAGCACTAGAGGGAGGCTGCGCTCTACTTCTTTGCCTGAGAGAAGTTCATATGCGAGGCCGTTGAGATCAGTTTCGCCACCTAAGAGGAGGGCGCTGCTGGCTCTAGCACGCAGGCTGACTGAGGGTTGACTTTCCCCTTGAAACATCAGGATGCTTCAAATAGATTATTCGATATAGTCTTAACGATTCGATACTGTCTATCTGTCCTTTGTTTATATGCAGAGTCTTATTTAATAGAAACCTTAGGCAGTAAGAATAGCAGTGTAGGTTACCTGTTTTCTACTCTAATTTAATATTTCAGGCCTTAGTGTTACTAAAACTACTTTATGAAGCTTAATTAATAGATATTAATTTTCTCGAAGGATAAGTGTAACGGCCAGCAACATTCAGCATGGAAGCTGGTCTATAGGCACTATGCACGAAGATTCTATCCTGAAGAAGAAAAGAAGAGAAAGAAATAAAGACCCGTTACCGTGTGGCGGGTGAAGAGTCTTCTCGCGTGGCTAGTAAGGCCCACTCTATGTGGCTCCGCAGTGCAGGCCCTTTGATAGCTCAGTCCTGTGGCGGTGCCAGCGTGTTTCGCAGTGCAACCGTCACAATAAGAATTATCCTTTTTTAAACCTATATTAATTTATCTGAGGTAGTTCCGTTCTTAATATGTATACACCTAAAGGGTATATATAGTCTCTTTATATCACAGCCCTGAACCGCTGGTAGGCCGGTCCGCCGCGGACCGCGCCTCTTACAACCCAACCCGAGGGTTGGGGTCTGGTAATGTAAGCCAATGGCTGCATAAAACTCTGGAAACTCGCCCGAGTCCTGTTTCGTAGCTCTAAGAGCTACGTCTTGTCAACAGAATCTGTGCCTACCGAGGATAGAGTCTGTACGTAGTGAATAAAGAACTTATATAACCGTCCTGACCGCTCAACGTCCACCTGCCTGGGAACTACCTGCCTGCTACCGTGACACTTTATATATTAGTAAACGCTTAGAAACTAACGTCATACACCAACGAACCGCGCACCCCAACGAACCGCGCACTTTTTCAGACCACCTTGAGCTTCTGTGCCCGCCGTTGTTGCACTCTTTCTGATATGCGCAGATTAACTCCATGGATCGTGTCATTATGGTTTCTAAAATGATCCACGCTCTGAAAATACACCCTCTGCTCCCTGCATTTCGGATGTCTACACTTGATGGGGTTGCCGTGTTATTCAGCACATTCTATTTCTTCGAGGTGATAACCGTTAAAGTGGTTGTTTCTCTTCGTTTGTCGACAATACGGAAAGATTCGTTCTTGCACCGTTTGCTGCTCGTCACTAATATAACCGGGATACTACGTTAGACCCATAAGGAGCGGAAAGAGGTCCACCTTAGGTTCCAGCTGTGGCTTTGGCGTTAGGGAGGTACTGTTGTTAGGCGGTGGCTGTAGGTCTTTGCGCTTAACTGTCTCTCTCTTGCTACATAAGTCAATGTATAAGTTAATGACCTTGATACTTAGTCGATATCTTTCCTCCGTAGGTAGGTTTTCGGGCTGGTAATAGAGGATCTTAGCTAACTTTTCCCGCTTGGGAATAATAAGCTTGATAGATGGCTCCTTGTATTCCTCTATATTGCCCCCCCCCCCCTGGCTTGTTCTTTAAGATCCCAGGTTGGGCGATTGTAGAAACAGTACTTGCGGTAGTCCTTTATAATCTATCTCTCGCGCTACGCCTGTTTCAATCTAATCTTAGTCGTGAGCTTGCGGATTTATAACTCGTTTTCGCAGCTATTAAACCGGTGCCGGCCGTGCTTAAGTATTGCTTGCCGCTTTTCCAGCTTACTGATATATGGATTGGGCGGCAGGCTAGCCTATATCTAAGGGGGAACTATGTCTCTTGTGATATGCGGGTCCCGGGTCAGACTGACATATGCAAACATTCGAAATAGCTTGATTTCTTTTTCCTTCTCTAGAAAGGCATTTTAAATATCAAAGTTGACTATTATATTGAGATATACCTCCTGGAATACAAAGAACTTAGGGTCCTGCCGTATAATCTGATCGCGAATAGCATCCGGCGTATCTCCTATGGGATATTTAGCAATAGATAATCGCCTTGTTGGCAAGATATTAATATACCGTTGGTAGCATTACCGGCGCCTCGGCGCCCGGCCTTAGGTGTTAGTTTTTTCTTAAACCCTGTGTCGAGGCTTTGGTCGCCTATGTGTTCTCTGAGTATGGAATATAACATAGCCTGATCCTTTGAAATAGTGCTATCTTAGGAAATCTAACGAAAGAATAGGATCTTTAGATTGGATTGTTTCCAGCAGAGGCAAATAATCCTAGCCGGCGGGGATCTTTATACCCAGTACGGAGCTCGCACCCTTAAGAATGTCTGAGTGAAAGGCTTTATCAAATAATGTCAGGAGTCTTTGGGGAAGATGCTGGGAAAAAGATTGCTAGTGGGCAGATCAGGACCTGAACATTCTGTACTATGTTTCGATTCCTAACTAATCGTTGTGATTGCAGCGCGTCTGGTCACGTATTATATAGCCTGCCCATTTCCTCTGGATGACAGTGCTCACAGCTCATCCCTAGCCATAGCTAGGGATGCTAATCCCTTGCCATAGCCAGGGCTGCTTCCCTTGCCATAGTCAGGGCTGCTCATCCCTTGCTGGGGCGTCTTAGCCTGAGCCCTGACTGACCGGAAGTGGTGCCTTCCAACAAATAATATAATTGCTAGATAGAGTGATACCGGGTAGAAGATTAGCTTCTTAGTAGGTTTTAAAATAAATATTATCCTAGATTATATCAGTATAAAAAAAGGATAAATGGATACTAGGCATAATACACAGCTTCGGCCTGTTATTACATCCCTTATAAAAGATAAACTTAATATTATTAGTAATAAGGACCTTGAGATTGTCACAGTTTACAACTAGCTTGCCGTGAGCATTAGGTACCTATAGATTAAATAAGGGCACCAGTACTTTGTCGTGTTACTAGATTACAAGTTAGTAGGGCGTCAAGGGACTGGCATAGCGCTATATATGAGGCATTACGTACCTTATATACCTCCTTCATATTGTTCCAGTCAGGATACCAGCCGGTCATAGTGGTGTAGAGCTGCCTAAATTAGCGGATATATACTTTTAAAGTACCCTGGGAGCTGATGTTATAGTTTTCGCAGAGCCAAAGGAAGAGGTCCTGTATTAATAACCGCGTCATATTACTGATTATAACTTTCCAATCCCCGACCTTTATATCGTTGCAGTACCTGCCTCTAAGAGGGAATGAGACGGTCAGAAAGGTAAGGAGCAGGCCGAACTTGGAGGAGTAGTGGAGATAAACTAATTCTATTTTGCGAGCATGCCGCTAATATTAACCTCGGTCTTATACGCGTATCTTGGTTTGATAAAAAGGATACCCCCTGATGTCTCTCTCATCCTCGCGTGCCCATCGACAGATATCAGACATTGCTTGCTTGCTTAAGTGTTGGCATCTTAAGCGCGGACTTCCTCGAGGAAATCAGCGGCACGAGCAAGCTCGCCATCCATACGGCTTGAGTCTATTTTGCAGATGATCGATAGGGCGGCACGGTGATTAGAGAAAAGGAGTGACCGATATGGTAAAGGTAGGTATTCGGTGGGCTTGAGGGGATCTACCTTTTTGAGACTCGGACAACCTGGGTCTCGAATTCTGAAGATTGTTCTAGGAGAAAGGAGGAGCGTGGCGCAAGCCTTTTTTGTAGGAATCAAAGAGAAGCTAGAACTGCCCCCCGCCCCCGAGGAAGCCGGCGGTGCAATTCTTCTCAAAAAAGGGACACAGAAACGCAATGTACGCCGGCCGTAGGTACACGGTACTTATGAAGGACATATTGTCCGCGGTGTAGAGGCCGCCTAAAATGGTGGGGCGCGCCAGCCAGATCCGGCGGCCACGACACCGTACTTGCTACTCTTAAAGTAAAAATTATATAATCGATTCTTTATTAACTTTTAAAAGTTAGCTATTATAGCTTTATTCCTCTAAATTATTCTATTAAACTTAATCCTAAGCTTAGATAGGTTTTAAATTAATTTCTTTAGATTTCTTTAAGTAATTACTCCGCTTTCGCTATAGGAGGTCTAATTAGAAATAAGTTGAGGTTAAAGAGTTCTTAAAGTATGCTTAAAAGGCGTATTATTAATAAGAGGGCTTAAAGTATATCTCTTATATAGGTAGTTCTAGTAATTATCTTTATTAAAGTAGATACTCTACCTAATATATTTAATTTGTATATTTAAAAACTTAAAAAGTATCTTTTTAAAGTTAAGTAAGGAGTAATAGTTAATGAAAAGAGCCTTTTTTATCTATAAAGGAAGATAGTAATAAAAGAAATAGATAAAAGTAGGTTTAAATTTATAAATAATATTAAATACTTAATTATACTTGATTATCTTTATTTTCTACTTTTTAAAGTTATTCCTAGGATATTATTTATAAAAGTTTTTGAAAACTTTATTTAAATCTATTTAAAAAAAACTTATTATTAATTTTAAAATAGATTAAAAGCTTCCTTTTTGAATTAAGTTAGATTTAATAACTAAAGGTAACTTTATTAATAGTTTTAATACTCTAATAGTTAAAAAAGTACTATTTTAAAAGGGGGAGGATTTAATATTTTAGGAATAAGAACTAATAAATAAAGTCTTTAAATTAAACTAATAAATAAATAATACTAGTCCTATTAAACTTAAATATATTTAAATTGTATATTGTAACCGATATAGCTTAAAAAGGTATTATAATAGTGAAAATTAAGGGGTTATATTAAATAAAGGGTTATTATCCCTAGTTATATTTAAAGATTAGCTTTAAATGAAAGGGAGGGGACAAAGTAAATCCTATAACCTCTTTATCTTTATTAAACTTAAAGCGTTTAAAAGATCTCCCTTACTCCCTTTAAGCTTAATTATAATTAAAGAAATTAGGTAGCCTTATAGAAAAGGTATATTAAAAAGGGTTTATAATATTAGAAAGTAGGTTAAATAGATTTAAATTTCCTAAAGAGGCCTTATTAAAGCTTAAAGCATTAAAGATAATTAGGTCCTTAGAAGGATTAGCTATAAGAGGTACTTTAGCTTTAAATATAGTATTTAGGTTACTTTAATTAAAGTAAAGTAGTGCTTAAAATATAGTTAAAATAGTGTATATATAGGTGTATAAAGGCGATATAAGTAATAATATTAAGCCTCTTATAATAGTAGTTTAAATCTACCTATTAAGGCTTAAATATCTATACTTATCTTTCTACCTAAGATTATTAAAATACTTTCTACTATATTAAGGATAACTACTATACTTTAATTAGGATATTATTACTAATGTTTTAGTAATCTAAAAGGCTTTTAATATAATATAAGTATTAAAAGTATCTAGCCTATAATATTATATCTACTCTATAATACTTATACTAGAGATTTAACTATAGTTATACTACTTCTTTATTAAAACCTCTTTCTTATTAGGATAAAATATAATCTAAGAATCTAATACTTAAAAATTAAAGCCCACTAGCTAATTAGAGATCTTAATACCCTTATATATCTATATTATCTAAAGTAAATAAATACTTTAAGTTTTATTTAACCTATAATAAGGTAAGCCAGTTTAATATACTAATTAATAGTAAGGGTAGAAAAGTAGAAAGATGGGTCCCTGGTTTATATTAGTGCTCTCCTGGATGCTTAGCAAAGGGGGCTCTCGGGTTAATATTTGAGCGCTCCGGCGTTCAGCCAAACCCCGCTTATCGGGCATAGCCCCTAACTATAAAGGCCCCCCCCCCCCCGCAACTCCTCCATCGCATCAATCTTAGCGTTGCCTACTTATTGTCGCCCCGTTCCTGCGAGCTCTAGTCGCAACGGCCCACGCCACTAGGTTGGAAACGAAAACATCCACGCCATTAGGACTCTGTAAAGTTGCATCAAATTACATCCCTGGTCTATCAGAAGCTATCATGGAAGTTCCAGCCTCAAAACCAAGCATGCTGCGACTCAATCCCGGGGATATATTGGCAGGCCCGGTACGGATCCTGGTGCAAACAGTAACCCATCTTGTGCCCGGAAACGATTATTTGGAACGAGTCGAGTATATGCAAAACCTTGTTTGTCAGCATCACTGGAAGCGCGACTTCAATCGGGACCAGGAACGCTGGAATGTATACGGTCACGACTTTGCGTTTCCAAACCGCAACTGCTACTTTCTTATCGATCATGGCCGTAGCGAGGGTGATCCTCCAGTTCTGTGGTACAAGTGGACGGGAGAATCACTGTGAGAATACCCTTGTTGCAATGTGACAGCATCAGTCTACTAATACATCAGTAGCATTGCTATGGAACAAGCCCTACCCAAGAGAATACAGAGTGCATTGGAGCTTTATCCATTCTCAATGCAACCAGTTCAACGCCAACGAAGCGAAAGGTCTGCACGGTTCGATACAAAAACCCATCGCCGAATTATTTTAACAAAACTCCATTGTGATATCCCGGTCATAGATGAGGATATTAAGTTCTTAGTGGCGCAACCAGAGGCCGCAAGATGGCTTGAGGATAATGTCGAACCTCAACTTTGGATCAAGAGTCAGTCCCGATTGGAGTCAAGACAGTAGCAACATCTGCGGTAATCGGGCGGATGCGTTAGATTTGTGAACTCGGTATAGAAGTCCACAACAGGCTAACGGAACTCTGTCTCGAAATCTTATAATTGGGTGTGAGAATGCAGAATTAAAGACAACCGTTCCTCCACTCAGAGAAACATAAACCCAATGGCACTTTACGCAAAACAAAGAGATCGAAAACGCATTGAATTTATAAGCATGTAAGCAAATGTGATGTATATTGTTAGCTTGCTGGAATTGGAAGAGCAACTTTCTGATCAGCACTCTCCACCCCATCGCGTTCTCAACTATGGTAAAGACAAATCTGAGTAAAAAGAGAAATTCCTTGACGTGATCAAACACATAGTGTTGCGATATTAAAAACGAGCCACCCAAATATAATAGGGAGACTTGTCTGCTAGAGCCCTCTAGAAAGAAGAGGAGCCTCCAAAACGGAAGAGGGTACCGAGGGGAATAGAGGAAGAAGCAAGCGGGAAGACAGAGGGCTATTTAGAAACGATATCTCATAAAATAAAGACCTGATCAGACAGCAAACATAATAGGAGAAAGGAGTGGATTGTTACTCTGGCTAAAAAATTCAAGAGCAGCGCAATGGGGCACCTTTTATAGCCGGGCCACGGGCTTAAGGAACGTGCTACACTACACCTCAGAACAGTATCAACCCCAGATATGATCAATACCACCCCCAACAGCCACAGTTACCCCCAACCTTCTTCCAAACAGGAATCGGGTTTTTCCCAGTCCCCTGGCAATGGGGGCAAGTACAATCCCTGTCACCCCAATACCTTTCAGACTGGTTGCACAAAGCAGTATGACGGTTGTTTGTCACGTCGCACTGAGCTCCACTGCCTCGACAAAAATCGCAATCCTCGTGAACCCAGTCGTGGATTTATTTATACATGTCAGTAACCTCTAGCTAACTAAATTCATTTACATAAGTAATCCCCTAATGGTTCCTGGATAGTGTGTTGGTTGGCGAAGTCATTCCTACAACCAAGCCCCGGGCCATGGTCACCCGCCTAACACCAACAGTCAGGGCTGGCAGCCAGGGTGCAGGGGAGCCCGCGGGCACCCCTGCACGTGACCCTTATCGATAAGGCTACCCTGCCCTACACCTGCAGCCCTAGGGGCTTCCTTAGACCTCTGATTCCTCTCTTTCTTTCTTAAAGAAGCCTACTCTTAAAATACATATAGTCTGGTTTATGTGACGACAGCCACAATCAGGCAAGCTCCCTGACCGTCACAAGGACCCTAACCCTTAGCCCCACAGTCGCGACGAGATTCTTATGCAGTCCAGGGATCGCGCGAGCGACGCTCTCCGCTTTTCTCCTTTCCCTGTAGCTTAGAATATTCGTTGATAGCGCCAATAGACCCAGCTCTCATGCTGTATCTCATGCTGGCCGTAACAGTTTACATTTCAAGCTTACGTGCTATATAGCCCAAGTAACGTCTTACTAACATCTTTTCCCACGGGCTGTAAGCTGCTAACGGCGACCCACACGTAATATTAGTAATGTTAACTTTGGCTGGGCTAGAGTTAATATATAAGCCCAGGATCCTCTAGATTTTACGCTCGGTGTTGCTGTAATACCTAGAGGGGGTTTTAATACAGCTATATCTTTTCCTTGTCTTGTTAACCAGCATAGTAATTTGTAGAATTAGCCTTAGCACGTGTCTACGAAATATAATACTTTATTTAGTTTACGTTGTTAAATTACTAAGCTTTAAAGCGCTTATATAAAGCTTATATATATGTATAAAAGTAACTATACGTTTTATCTCCGCCTTTAATTACTTTAAGGTTAAGGTAAGTCCTGTATAAAATATTAAGTTTTAATATATTAAATGTTTAAGTAAACAAATTAATGTAAGATTAATATAAAAAATAAGAAAATATTATATATTGTTGGAATATCACTCGGCATGGACCGTACGCTGATACTCACGGCTTGGCCAGATGACTAAGCCAGCCCCTGGGCGGTAGGCATGCTTATCGTGCCCATCGCACCTCAAGGGCTCCCTTTCCTATTAGTTAACAACAACAAGAAATCAGCACAGAATCCAACCCATCGTTTACGCGATACCCGTACGTACGTACGGAAAGCCCATTTAACATATATTAATAATTAACCTACTTATTAAAGCTTTAAGCTTTTAAAATAATATAATAATTTTATTATCTTTTACAATTAATATAATTAATTTGTTGGTCGGTCTTCATGTGCACACGAGTGTTGCTCGGTACGGTTGTATTCATCTCTTGTTGGTTCGTTTGTTGTTCGAGGGAAGGGGTAGCCGAAGGCTTCAACCTTCCCATCGCAGCTATGGTTTGGCTGCAGTGGTCTGTGCACCGCCAGCTGGAACCAGCTGGCGGACGGACCGTCAGCAGTGTGGCTATCTACTGTACATCCCTCAGCGTGCGTCGCACCCACGATACGGCTTATACCCACACTGGCAGTCTTCTATTAAGTGGGTGCGTATGCTCCAAAAACAACGTCTCCAGACGTATCAACCATAACGGTTTATCGTTCCTCCGCTCCGTCGAATCGTGATCAATTCGAATCGTAACCAATCAGCGTTCCCACCGTATTGCCGCGCCGCTTATGTCGCATCTTGGAGGTGTACCACGGAGGCGCGCTCCGGAGGTCAGACTCACTTATGCGTAAGTCTTTTTGCGTAGCGATTCTGGCAGTCTTTCTGTTCAAGGGTTGAAGTGTATTTCAGGGGATCCGAGGCCCCTGAAATTGGGTACAGAAGGGTAACTTGTGTGGTACGTAATTGCACTATTTGGCACGTTCAGATGCGTGATTCGTAGCACTCAGATTGTGCGATCGACGTATCCCTCAACCCGAATCGTCAATTCGTTCGTGCTAACGAGTCGCTCTAAGGCCTTGTTTGGTGTCGACTTCGTCATTGCGTCGGCCGGGTTGTCATTGCCGTTGATCCATCGAATCTCGTTGATCTCCCTCTTCTCGTACGCTTGGCGAAGGGACATGATGTCAATCATCAGCCTCTTTTCCTTGGTTGTGCTCAGCTTGACGAGACACTCGTATAGCGAGTACGAGTCTGTGCAGATCACAAGTGGGATCTGCGGTAAGTCGAGTTGATCTGTAATTAATCGGAGGGTGGAGGAAAGAACAATGCCGATATCGAATCCGTTCGCCATCCCGTAGATCTCGGAAGCAAGCACGCTTCGCGTGACTCTCTTGCACTTCGTAGAGGACCAGTGGATGATGTTGCCGCGCACCGTGCACTCCGTGCCGTTGGTATTCTTGTTCTCATTTACGAGTGCGATCACGAAGCCGATCTGGGAGCTAAGGTCCCGATTGTTGGCAAATGAGCCGTCGACGAAGACGAGCAGCTTCGCCGTTGCCAGATCCAGCGGGATATAGGCGAGCCCTCGTTTCTCGTTCTTCATCTGCCAACCAAGACGGCGATTCAGCTTCTCAACATCTTCCTTCTCGGGTGTCTGAACTTGCGCAGCAACAGAGAGGTCGAATGAAGCTTCCGGTTGACAGATTGAGGCGAGGTAAGCGGCACGAGCACGCTGCTCGAGGTATTTCTGGTCTCGATCAGTCGCCTTGTAATCAACAAGGTTAATCTTCGTAGCTTGCCCCTTCTGCTGCACGTTGACGGTGCCGTCAGGGGTAATCGTCAGCTTGTTGCCGTTGAAGTCGAGCGGCTTCTCCGGCGACAGTTTCTCCTTGGGCTTGCAGCGAATCTCTGCCTTCTGAATCTTCTCCTCTTCTTTAGCCGAAAACTCGTTTGTGCCGACTGTGAGGGTGTCGTCTGTCTGCATGCCCGTGATGCCGAACTCCTTCTCAGTGCCATCTGTAATCAGGAGGCATGGATTAAAGGTTGACGTCTTCATATTCAGTTCAACTCGGTGGTGCGTGTGATATGTCATCCACCAGTGTACGCCGGCTTCGGCTATGCCGTATAGAGGCCGTATAAGTCGCATGATTGTGCCCGGAGGGTAGCGGTCTGCAAGTTCAGGGGGTAGTGCTGCCAGAACCGTGCGGTTAAGCTCTGACTTTGATTGCGGGTATGCTTGCGTAATGTCTCGAAGCTCAATGATCATACCCTCTGTGATAAGGGTTGGTGCAATCGCAAGTAGCAGCCGTTGGCTAATACGCTGGATGGTTGGTGATTGCGTAAGGATCTCTTTCTTCTCATCATCATTATACCCCTGAATCACAAGACGGGATTTCTCGTATGGCTTGTTGTCTTTGCCCTTGATCTCTCGTACCATACGTGACTTGAATAAGCGGTGTGGGCTGTGTACCTCTTTATCAAAGAGCTCGAAGAGGAAGACGCCACGGCCGATCAGATCTGAGATCTCGGTGGCATCGGATTCCTCAAAAGGGTCGCCTGGGCTATTGATTACGCCATCGTGGCGCAGCTTCAATGCTAGTGCGTAGTTGTCCTTTTCTCTCTGCGTAATGAAGATTACATATCGGATATCCTCTTCATCCTGGGGCTCCTCATCCTCAACAAGGTGTGTATCACTTCTCGTCTTCGGTTTGTTCTTGGATCCCGGAGGTCTACCGCGCTTGCGCAGCTTCGGAGGCTCCAGAGGTACCGGTGCCGAGGGGGTAACAGCATTCGAGGTTGTGAATTCCGGAAGGAGGTCATCGTGTTTCGAGTCCTCTCGAAAGTATGGTCGAACAAACGTTGATCGGAACTTCGTTGGACCGTTGGGTAGATCCAACGTTACATCATGTCCTTCGATGGTAAGTACCTTGTATGGGCCCTGCCAGCCATCCTTTTCTCGCCATACCCGGGCATCGCTCTGAATAGGCATCATCAGTATATCCGAAGTCTCGGGGCCGTTCCGGGTATTGGCAGCTTCGTTGATCTGCCTCTCAGCAGACAGCTTGCGAACTGCCTTCATAGCTTTCTGGATAGCGTCAGCACGCTTCAGAGTTGATGGCGTGGGGGGAGAATCAGCAGTCATCCGGGGAAACGCTCCGAAGACAAGCAGGGTCGGAACCAGGCCGTCAGGGCCACTCGTATCGTTCACGGCCTTGAGTGCCATTTGTAGGAGGGATTCGTTAGCGTAGATATCAGAAAGTTCAGCGTGAAGAATCTGAAAAGCACGACGAAGAGGTCCGTGGTAACGCTCAATCTTGCCGACGGACCAATGTGCCTCTGTGGGGACCTGCTTGCAGGTGATTCCCATAAGCCTTGCTTCGTTTCTGAACTCGCTCGAAGCAAAGTTCGTACCAGCATCGTGAACCAGCCAGTCTGGCGGTCCGAGGTATGTGTCGATCCACATCATACGGAGGGCTTCCCAAGTATCCTTTGCCGAGAGAGATGGAAGGAATCTTGCAGCTTGGAAGGAGGTTGATGCGTCAACAGCGTGCAAGACAGGCTTGTTGGCGAGGTACATCACATCAACGAGAAGCTCGTAGTTGAAATCATGATCGTCCTTCAGAGCAAACTTGAATCTTCGAGGTGCAGCGCCATTGAGTTGGCAGTGATGGCAGAACTTGCTGATGACCTCGAGAACGTCGACATCAGCATCGTGGCCTGCATCTCGCAGCAGACGAGAAAGTCGGTCAACTGTAGGGTGTCCGAAGCGGCGATGAAGTCTCCGGAGCTCCTGCTCCGTGAAAAAGGCGCCGGCTTCGCGTTCTGAGAGAAAGAACCACGGGTGTCCCCATTTGCGAATCACAGGGACGGTCTTCTCGGTACCATCAGTCCCATGCTGTACCATCTCGTTGGTTGTATTACGAAAGTATACACCCAGTTTATCCATATCCCTCAGACACAGAAGGAAGGGGGTAGGGGCGTTAATAATGTGAAAGATGATTGTTCCGATTATCGTATCCAGCTGAATCGTGCCCATTGATGACGTTTCTGATCCCTTACCGAACTTAATTACGGCACTGCCGGTACGAGATGTATCCATCTTGACAGAAGGGTCTTCGCGTTGGAGGGCCAGATACTGATCGTGGCCTGCTGTGGAGACCTTTGCAGCTCCGGTATCAGGGAGAATGCCTTGGAACTGTTCGCGAGAGTAGCGGTCCTCAAACATGAACTGTGATGCCAGCACAGCTGATTCTTCATCAGTAATAGCGTCCCTATTACTGCCATCGTCCCCTGAGAGGGAGTGAAGGAAGGCAGTATCCATCAGGTGGTGATGGGCGACGTAGCCTTCGTCGTCTTCCGCATCAGTCAAGTATCCTCTTCCGAAGTCTTCTGGGTCGGTCGAGTCAAGGCCTTCATAATCAGCAAGAAAAACAGCATAACCAGCCTCTGAAGTGTCGCCACCATGGTATTCAGCTTGGGCCAGATACTGTTTGCGCGATTGGCGGCGTTCCTCCATAGTGTGGTTTGTTGACCAGCAGCCTTCCTTGCCGCAGACGAAACAGCGCTTCTTCGGCGTGAGCTGGCGGCGGTTATCAGCGCGTAGGAAACGGCCATTGCCACGGCGAAAACTGCCACGTTCGTAGCCGCTATGGCCAAAACCGCTGCGTCCCCGTTGGCGGTTGTTGGTATACCGACGGTCAACGTAGAAGATATCGTTATCCTCATCATTCTCATCCTTCTGATAGAACTGGCGGACGGGTCTCTTCATGCTTAGATCCAGAGATGATCGAAGGTCCTGGAACAGGCGTTCACATGGTCCCGCTGGGGTAAAGAGTGCGTGCTCAAACTCAGGCACGCCTTCACACGCTCGGATGACGTTCATGCGGAGAATCTGCTCCCCCTGGTACTCGGGGCCAAGCGCTCTCTGGCACAGTTGAAGCCTATCTAAGAGAATGCGGAGGACATCCCTCGGAGACTTCTCAGTATGCTCAGAATCATTCCGCATGTTGGTGAACGAGAGGTTGGTCCAATCGTGAAAGTATTGCATACGGTTGGTATCTGTCTCGAAGTGATCCTTCAGCTTCATATATGTTTCGAAGAACGTAGCGCTAGTGCCAATGTGGTTGATGTAATATAGCTCTGCGCGTCCCGTAAGAATACGGGGAAACACTGTAAAGAACTGTTCAGGTCTAATAGCGTTAAAATAGCAGATGTTGAAAAAGAGTCGGACCTTATCATCTAACAGATCATATGGTTCACCGGTCCACTTCTGGTTCTGATCCCAGTTCTTGATAAACTTTGTGATCTTGTCTGAATCAGGGTATCCGTTCATTACTTGACGTGGAGGAAGCATAGAGTAGTCGCTGGCCATATCAATGTTGCTAGTAGCGTTAGCAGCATATGTGATGTTTCGTTGGGCTTCCGTATGTCCCGGGTCTGGCGTACCAGCTGCGGAGTATCGCTGTGGCGGCAGCAGTTGATTCTGAAGATCAAGGAAAGTTCTCGCTGGCTGCTGAATCTCAGCAGGTGGTGCCGGTCGCTGCCCTTCGGCAGGTGGTGCCGTCTGTGCCCGTTGCTGTTGTTCAACACTCTGAACAGGGCGGTCAGGGTCCGTAGATTGTGCCTGCCATTGTTCGTATGCCGGGTGTCCCGGAGGAGGTCCCGTTCGCCTCGGGGGCTCGTTCCAGACTTCCGCCGCTGCTCTGCCCCTGGGGGCTTCCTCTCGAATCATGGGCAAGCTCTTCACTCTCGCCCACACGCGGCGGTAGCGAGAGAGTTCACTTATGGTTGTCTCTTGTTCGATTTCCTTATCTGTCCACTCGATATTCTCCTTAGAGAGAAGAAGAACAAGCTGGGGAGAAATACGGTCTCTCTTGGTTCCAGTGTTGACACCATGCTCTCGGAGGTGCTTCCTGAGGAACGGCTTGATGCTCATCATCTCGAACATCTCTGCGGTCCATCCCTCGAAATCAGTCTGGAATGCAAACAGCAAATCATCGTCAACCTGTTCAAGGTTATCTGTTTCATCCATGAACTGAAGAGCATAGGCGTTGGCACGTTCGGGAGTAATATTGGCAATGTTAACTTGCTGGTCCAAGAAGTCAAGATCTACAGCGAGCCAGTTTCTCGCACCGATCTTGAATCGTTCCTTGAGTTCGTCAATGAATGGCTGAAGACGGTGGTCCTCGAGGGGATCGTCTGAGTCGTTTGCAGCCATCGTAGCAGCTATTCAGCAGTGCTACAGAGACGAGCGAAAGAAAGGGCTCGTTCCAATACTACCACGGCTTGCAACCTGTAACATCTAGACCATGCACCTGTAGGTGGTGATCGCCAGGAATCTATTACTGCGTGGGTTTACGCTAGAATTACTGTCCTTCAGGGCTCCCCGGTGTCTTGTTGATGAGTAATCTGGGGAGGGGAAAACGATGGAGAATGAAGGAGAAGTGTAAAGGTGTTCAGGTGTTTTCAGTGCGTCTGGGCGCCTGTAAACGGGAGGGTTGTGTTGATCAGAAGGTCGCGAGGGAAGGTTTCCGACCGTGTTTCGAAGCGTGCCCAATGAAGGGGTCGAAAGGGTTGTCGTTGCGTGATGGAACGCACCAGTCGGGCGATATCTCCTCTTCAGCCAGTCACCGCGGGTGAGGGCTTCAGACGTGCTCACGAAGGAGGACAAGAGTATGGCGTCGAATGGTTTGAATCTCTGCTCAACGTACAGTCGCTACCGTTTGGTCAGAAGTTGCGTTGAGGTTTGATCGTAGCGCAGATGTCGTCACTCGACAGCAGATCTGAGCGCCTTGGGGCGATCGTTTCCGCTGGCGATGGCGATCGTGATCTGCCTCTTCAACCTTGCCGTTCTGTGCTTGCCAAGCAAGCACTGATCAGTGTTGGTCGGTCTTCATGTGCACACGAGTGTTGCTCGGTACGGTTGTATTCATCTCTTGTTGGTTCGTTTGTTGTTCGAGGGAAGGGGTAGCCGAAGGCTTCAACCTTCCCATCGCAGCTATGGTTTGGCTGCAGTGGTCTGTGCACCGCCAGCTGGAACCAGCTGGCGGACGGACCGTCAGCAGTGTGGCTATCTACTGTACATCCCTCAGCGTGCGTCGCACCCACGATACGGCTTATACCCACATAATTAATACTAACTTTTATTTATTATTTAGTTTTAAATAAATATTACAATTAATAAAAATTAATAAAGTTAAATAAAGCTAATAAAAGTATATAAGTATATAATATATATAACTAATTAATACACTATATTATATATATATATAAGAATAAATATAATATAATAACAAATATTTTAGATTTTAAATTTTAAATTTTAAAACTTAAATTAAATTAAATAAATAAAAATATAACTTTATAATATAATTATTATTAGGTTATCTTTTATTTAACTTTAGAAAATCTTTTAAAGGTATAGGTTTAACTTTTATTAAAGCTTTTAAATTAGTTATTTTTAACCTATTAAACCCCTTAATATTATTAATTAATTATCTTTTATATTATTACTAATATATATTTTACTAGTTATTATACTTTTAAAGACACTTTTAAATTATTTTAGTTTATATAATAACAAAAAATTTAAATAATTATATACTAATTTAATTATTTTAAAAGTTATAAATTTAACTTTTATTTTCTTTAAATACTACTTTTAAGTAAAAGTAGAATTTAATAAATTACTTTAAAACTAAGTAAATTTTTATTCTTCTAATTTATAAATATAAATATATTAATAATAGTAAAATATTAAATAAAATGTTAATTAAGTAATTAAATAAAGAATTTCTATTGTAATATTAATAAATATTTTTAAAATAAATTTTTAATACAAAATTATTTTATTAGTAAATTTAATTTATATTTTAATTATATACTGTTGTATTATTTATTTTATTTTATTTCAATATTAATGAAACTTACTATTAATAATATTATAAAGATTATTAATAGAGTGACCGGTCAGCTCGATGGCTGCGGGGACTGGTCACATATAGATACTGGTCAGCATCCCAGAGGCCATTACTGGTCAGAGCTGTAACCAGTCCCAACGAAAGAGGCCATAACTGGTCAGAAGGCGTCAGCCGCGGCCTTGGGAGTGGCGTGACCAGTCCTGATTGAAGAGCGATGACTGGTCAGTAGCGCGGCCAGAGGAAAAGAATCACCAGTAACCAAGTTGGGGAGTGTACTCTAAGTGCTGTAGTTGTGATTAGTCAGCGGCCGGCATTCACAGCCTTGCAGCCTTGGTTACTAGTACCAGGAAATGATGATCGGCCCTGTGACCAGTCATCGCTCTCTTGTTGCGACTGGTCACTCCCCTCCAGAACTACGCCAGCCGGCCGCTGACCAGTCATCGCTCTTCTGTTGGGACTGGTCACATCCTCCCAAGACTAGCCTGTGTCGGGCGCTGACCAGTCATCGCTCTCTTTGTTGTGACTGATCATGCTATAGATACTGGTTAGCGTCCGACCATTATTGACCATTATGTTTCGTGACTGGTATCAACGATCAGCCAGGTAACCGGTCAACCGGCCACCCAAGACTAGTTACAACAGAGGCCTTCCTCGCAAGTACCGCATACCAGGGACGAAGATATGGACAGCTAGCTATCGCTGGCTTTATTCGGCCGGACGGGTGTTGCAAGGTGGAGATAGTCCTACCGCATGAAGGCGCCCAGCTCCCGGGGTCACCACTGCGGCACTGCCCCCTCAGCTGAGGACTCCTGTACGTACGATTGCCTGATCACTGTCCGGCAGTTGGGGCATCGCGAGGCTCCCGACCAGGTACTGGTCAAGACCTGCCTGTGGGCTGGGTCAAACCCCGGCTTGGTTATCAGGCCCAAAGCCCGGTTGAATCAACTCCAGAATCCGGGCTGCCGGCATATCCCGATACAGGGTGTCTTTTATGTACGGGGTAAGTTCAACCGAGCCAAGCTCCACTCAGTAAAGGTCATCTTAGGATTATTCTACCTCCCCGTGAGCGCAGTAAGACTCTGTCCTCACGACTATTCCAGACTTGGGGGCAGCTTAACTCGAGGGATGACTATAGAGGTAGGTAGTCTACCATTCATGTCTACCACAGAGTGGTCGCAGGTGAGAGGATGGAGCTCGGAAAGGAAGGAGCGGCAGCAGAGCCAGAACAGGGGAACCCTCCTGACAGGTCCAAGGGTTCTCTAAATGACGTCAGTGGCTTGACGCCTGTCTCTCCCAGCCGGCAACCCGCCGGGATACTGCACGCTTTCTTCCAGCCATTTCTCGATTAGGTTAACGTCGACCAGACCATCGTATGGAACGATGCCGCTATCGTCAAGATACAATGAGGGCCGGGGCGCCATCTAAGACAACACTGCCAGTGTGATGACGGCTGCATGGGCGGCTGGCCGCCTCTGCATCAATACCATGAATGCCCCTTAAATTCGATGTATCCTACCCTGCCTACCCACTTGGGTACAAGTTAATGAATGGGTGAATAGATCGATCTGCATGCCAGTCGTGATTGTCCATCATATTATATCGATCTTACTTTTGTTGTCTGCGGCTGACCCGTCCCGATTCTCTGGTTCGACATCCCCCTAGCTTATAGACGCTCTGGACCCCGCCTGCCCCTTCGAGTAGTAGTGACGCACCGTGCCTCCTTCGTCACTGCTTCGCTCTGTCCAGCATATATTGTCTACTCATTCAAGCCTCAAATTGCCCGACAACCAACAGGAGCGTAACTCGAATCAACACGGGAAGGAGATATCCACCGACACAAGGTAAACTAACTGAGCAGCAAAGCATTCCCGGAACTCGTCAACCTCTACCTGACCATGTAAGTTCACGCAACCTCCACCATCGTCCTCGTCACATCAGATGAGATCAGATCATACCCAAAAACATGCTCGTGTGGTCGCGCAAAAGCTCATCACGAAGCTCAGAGTGGTCCAACAGAAGCTCCGACTCAGGCTACAATACCCGACCAGCAACCAAGATGTAAGTATATGAGCACCCGATCAGTCTACGGACCGCCTCTCCGGATCCAATCGCCCCCAAGCTGTCCAAAATGACGACTTCCACCCATGTACTGATCATAGTCAAGGCACCGCAACCTCTCCATTCGCTCCGGCAAGACCACCGGCGGCACCGGCTCGTCCTCGGGCGGCGGCGGGTCGTCGCACCGCGTGGGCTTCTCGCTGTCCTCGCTGCGGGGGTCCATCCAGCCGGAGCTGTCGCGCAAGCTGTACAAGCTGATCAAGACGTCCAACAACGTCGTGAGCGCACACGAGTCCGCGGGCCGCGAGCGCGTCAGCATCGCCACCCAGCTGTCCGAGTGGGGCGAGCAGACGGGTGATGAGGCCATCAGCGACGTCAGCGACAAGGTCGGCGTCATCCTCAGCGAGATCGGCGAGCAGGAGGACAACTACGCCCACGCCCTCGACGACGCCCGCGGTCTCATGAAGCAGATCCGCAACACCGAGAAGAGCGTCCAGCCCAGCCGCGACGGGAAGCGTAAGGTCGCCGACGAGATCGCAAAGATCAAGTCCAAGGAGCCCGAGAGCGCCAGGCTGGTAGTCCTTGAGCAGGAGCTCGTCAGGGCCGAGGCCGAGAACCTGGTTGCCGAGGCACAGCTGACGAATATTGTGGGTCATAACATCTATCTTGCCCTCAGTTCGTCGTTCATTATGATAGTGAGAGCCTCCCTTGAGGAGTACCAGATAGCTAATTCCTGTGACGTTCTTCTGCCCTAGACCCGCCAGAAGCTCAAGGAATCCTACGACGCCGAATTCCTCGCCACCATCGAGCGTGCCGAGAAGCAGATCATCCTGGCCCGCCACGGCCGCCGCCTTCTCCAGCTCCTGGATGAGGACGCTGTCGTGCCGGGCGACGACCGCCAGCCTTACACCCACAGCGCTCAGGCCCGGCAGATCCTGAACGACGCCGAAGATGACCTCCGCGACTGGCAGCCGGACCTCGATGACCAGCAATTCGTGTCTCATCAGCATGAAACAGTCCACGACCAAAAGGAGGCCACTCAACTCAGCAGCCCGACTACTGTGTCGAGCGGTGGGGAGTTGAGTCCTCGTGAGGCCACGCACGGTGGTACTGCTCAGACTATCTCTGGAAATACGGGCGGTGAGGCCACGGAGACCGCCTCGGCCGCCCAGCCCCAAGGTGAGCATGCATCAGCGAAGAAGGGAGCAGTAGGTGTTAGGGGTCGAGGAGGTGGTAGTAGATTGAATGGCGGTGCCTACGGTCACCGCCGAGGAGCGTCAGACGCTGAGATCGAACCACAGTCACCGCAACAGCAGCTTGAGGGAAGCACAATAATCACGGCTGGCAGCCCTGTCAGCTCCGTGGGCGGGTGGAGGCACCATGACGGTGGTGTCCTGGGGCGCAAGCAGTCGGGCCTGGCATTCTAAGATACCATGGGATATTGGGGAGGATTATGGGATGCTTCTGCTTCTGTCAACATCGTGTCAGTGATGGTTTAGGAACGGTACTGCGAGTGATCTCACTTTTGCGTTTTGGGTATCTTCTTTGGTCGGGAACATAGTTAGCGACGGGCGTATACGTTTGTCTGGAAATTATGGGTACTTGGTTGGAGGTCAGTTTTGTGTTGCCGAGTACATCACTGCATACGCTAGAATAACAGGTAATGCATGAAATGGTTGGGCTTCTGCTTTGATAATGTCATATTGCTATAACGAGACGCTGCTGCGCAAATAAAAATACTTGAGCCCCGTCCCCGATACTAGTACTGTGTAATAATAATGATGCCAAAAATCGGTAGTATGTACTTGATGGGTGAGAGGGCTCTAGAGACGGTCTGTTACAAACCATTAGTAAGTATAGAGTTAATAATAGAGTATTATCCCTCTTTTGAATCCTTAATGAGAGTTATCCTCTGCTTGAGAAGGCTTTTATATCAGTTCCGACTACGTGACTATCTCTCAGAGCGGTCGTCTCTGACAGAGTGTTCCCCTGACAGAGCTTCCTTTCTTATACACTCTATGGAGAGAGGACTACAACAGGGAAAATAGGGGAAACAGGCTTACTTGGTAAAGGGTACAAACAGAGAGGAGCTCTGACAAAGAGCCTGAGTACTTAGGTAGGTAGCAAAGCCTCAGTAATTACAAGGGCCTCTCAGCCCCTGAAACCTATTATTGATAGCGAAACAACACTCCGTGCTTTTTCCTTCTACTGGGACACTATTAAGGCGTTGCCAAGCACGTTGATGGATAGTAATTTCTGGTAATAGTGAAATGCATCGACCCTCTAGAATATGCATGCAGACATAATGTCTGTAGGACCATTTCCCCCATTATGCTACCGACTGCGGCAAGAAGGTGCACACCTTCTGCCCAGCTAACAGGAATTGCAGAGGTCCTGACCAACCAGAGAGGCGAACAACAAGTTTTGCGATAAGATGTTGGCATTTAATGCGTTCTTGAGTTGGTGTCAAGCATACAAAGTATCTCGCCAGATAGGAAAATGCCTTTATGGATTCAAGCAATAGCTACTGTACACGTCACATTGGACAGTTGACAGAGGGCGATAGCCAGTCCTCGAGAGTGAAATAAACGTCCCCAAGTAGCATCCCCCGTGTCCATAATCTCTCCCTGTCCTTGAATCTCTTTGGGTTCAAGGTCATCTCCTTCGTACACAGGCTGTCCAGTGGAACATTGATTCAAGGCGTCCGAAGGACGATATCCAGAAGCATCGTCATTCTCTGATATGCTGTGGGGATTTACACGGAAAGTTTCCCAAGTAGCAGCCCGAGAAATAGCAGACATATTATCGTCGGCACACAGATGTTGAAAGACCTCCATTGCGGGTTTTGACGACTGGGGTTCGCGACGTGTGCTCAGTATATCTGGGTCCGCCGGTGTGCCAGCTCTGGGTCCGGGACTGACTGAGCACGTATTTCGAAGTCAGCCACACCCATCTAGGCTTTCAAACGCTTTTGGTACTGACCTCCGGTAGTCTTGTTCCTAGTTTTGTCCCCCAGTGGAATCTGCTCATCCAATGAGGCATCTTCGACATGAACAAAAGCCGAGGATTGATCTAGCCATTCGCTTGGCGGCTCACCAACAGACGGCGTGCCAGGCTCTATTGCCCACATCCAGGCTGTTACTCGCTCAAACAGCTTTTGTTGGAGAGCAAGCAGGTCATCAGGCAGGGGTTCACTATCGTCCGCTGTCCAAGCTTCAACTCTGCTATTGCTTTCGACTTTATGAAGAAGGGGACTTGTGGACGGCCTCGATAAAGCAGCTGATGCTTCCCGTGTCAATGTCCTTGGACGGCGTCTATTTCCGCCGGCCTGCATGTAAGTACTGGGGGAACACTCAAGGTCCTTGGCAAGGCAGCGGTCGCACTTTTTCGGCCATTCTCTATCTGGAGGCGTACACTTTCAGCGGGTCACCGTTAGTTGTTTGGGCAGTGGTGTGAAGTTGGGGGTGGGGAGGGGTAGAGGGACATGCCGGTCAGGAGTGCATACCCTCTTCTTGTCTTTGCGGCAGCAATCACATTTTCCTGTAATTCAAACGCTGCCTTTTTGGCTGGTGGTCCATTTCACAGGCGTCCTTGAAATTTGGGATCGCTGCAGACATCTGGAGTGTAATCGTCGCAGTGTCGCGCTGTAATGATTATCGTTCGAACGGTGGAGAGTGCGATGGGCCTGGGCCTTGCATGGAATTGATATCAAAGTGAGGTATTGCATATGAAAGTTCTAACTCACAGCTGACCTTTTACCACGTGGAATGCGAAGCTTCTCTGGGGAAAGCGTTGCGAATTGAAGGCCAAGGCTCCTCGACGAGGAACATGTCTTTCATATTGGATTCAGACCCTGTCACAGAGGGCGCAGATGATCAGTATCGTACAGGCGAATCTCCTATCCTGCAGACTAATTCTGCGAGATTCGCGGCACCCATCGGGTACCTCGAAAATTTTCGCCTTGATAGCGCAACTGGAACGCCAGCATTAGAATACTTAGAGAAGTCTTTGTACTGCATTATCTCACCCATGATGTTGCAGGCTCATCTGCAGGTTCTGGCCAATTGGGCTTGAGCTGACATTCCCGCAACACTAGACCACACCTGTCGCGGCTCTAGATTTGTCGCACTCATCGCAGTTGTCGCAATTGTCGCTATTGTCATGCACCTCCCCCATGGCTTTCCGGGCTACCAAGGCAGACGATAAAGAATGTACAATACATATTAATCAACGCTTCTACCCCGGCCGAAGAAACTCTAACGTATCCGGCGCCACATTCGGACCACCCCCTGATTCGGACAACTTTTCACATACAAACCACCTATTTTTAAATATTTCTACAAAAATGGTAAAAAAATTTAATTTTCAGATATACAAATAATATATTTATGTTGGAAGGCAGCACTTCGGACCCGTCGGATGCCCGGTGATGACACCGTAATATCGGCTAAAAGGCACCGCAGCACCGCTCAGGCCCATGTGTCGCACAACTCAGGGTTGAGTCTCGCTCAGGCTAGCGTGCATCGAGATCCATAGGAATGGGCAGGTTAGGTTATAAGGCAGGTGGCTAGACGCACTGGAATGACAATGTACTTAGGCATCAACAACAACATAGCACAGAATGTTCAGATCCTGATCTGCCCCAAGCAACCATTTGCCTAGCATCTTCCCCAGAGACTCTCGACAATTTATTATATATAGAAAACATATTAACTTTTTGTGGGGATAATGGTCGTTGGGGCCATACGGTTCCTTCATCAAGCTTGATGGCTTAGGTAAGTTGCTCGGCTTGGCGAAGGGAGGACCTTATATGTTCTCCGCACGAGAACCCCTTTCGTAGTTTCATAGACAAGACACACGCAGAATCAACCAGAAGAGTTGATCACCCCAACACGTACGTACGTGCAGAAAGCCCATTCAACACTTTTAAATGTTATTTTACATACAGTTTAAAAAAGACTTTTAAAAATACAAAGTGAAATACATTAAAAGTCTAAGAATAAATATCAAGAACTCTTAACAAATATATTTTATTTAATTATTAAGTACACAAAATATATACATATATATAATAATGTAAAATATATATAACTTGGTTCACCAGTCGTTAGCGCATACCAGTCAGTGGCGCACTTTTGCTAACTTTACCAACTTTTATCAACCCTAGCACCCACCCAGGGCAAAAGAATTAATTGAAATTAGCACCAATTGGTACAAACTGGTCTTAATTGCTTATTTTCAACTATTTTAGTCAATTTAGAGGTATAGCGGTATTACAGTGCTAGTCTGAAAGTTTAAGGCTTTGGTGGGCGGGTTTGTTCTTGGTGCAAATCGCGTCTCCATTTTTCGCATTAGTCTCGCATCACTTTACCTACTTAAATACTCAACACGCTAGAAATCAATAACCATTATGCTAATCTACTCAAAAGAAGATAAAATCACTCTAACACTTCAGGCAATCGAGAACTCAAAAAAAAAAACCAAAAGAAACCCTTAAGTAGCCGTCAAGCTGCACATCTTTAACATCCCTGGAACTACGCTCCGGAGAAGAATAAATAACTAATATAACCATAATGAGTCACGCGTTAGCTATTATAAACTTAATCAAATCGAAGAGCAGACGCTTATCCAATATATCATTAAGCAAGATACACGAGGATTTCCAATGCGCCTCTCTGGTGTGGAAGATATGGCCCACCTCCGGCTGGCATTATGAGATAGCAAGCCGGTTGGTAAGAGCTGGGTACGACGCTTTGTGGATATATAACCAAGCTTGAAAACCCGATTTAATCGGCCATATGACTACCAGAGGGCCCTTTGCGAAGATCCGGAGGTTATTGGGAATTAGTTCCGGCTGCTCTGTAACATAATGGCTAAGTATGGGATCCTAAACGACGACCTTTACAATTTCGATGAGACTGGCTTTATAATGGGCTAGATAACCCCAACCCTGGTTGTTACATGTTCTAATCGACATGGAAAGGCTAAATCTATACAGCCTGAGAACCGGGAATGGGTAATAGCCATCGAATATATCAATATAAAGGGTTAGTATATTCCGCTGTTCGTGATCATCCAGGGCATTTACCACCTTGCTAACTGTATAACAAAATCAGGCTTCCCATTAAGCTGGGTAATTAAGCCTACCCTGAATAAGTAAATAATAAACGAAATTAGTCTAGAATAGATTCGGCACTTTAATAAGCATATAATTAAGCGGATTAAAAGTAAATACTATATGCTCATCTTAGAAAAATATAAAATTTATATATTAGTAGAGTTTCAGTAGTATTATAAAAATAATAATATTATCCTTATTAGCATGCTACTATATTCATCTTATCTACTTCAGCTATTAGATGTTGTATTATTTTCGCTATTAAAACATATATACAGCGATGAGATTAACCTTTTTATCTGGGCATCGATTAACTACATTACTAAGTCGGAGTTCTTTATTATATTCAAGGCAGCCCACGATAAGGTCTTTATGGAAGAAAATATGAAAGCTGGGTTTAAAGGGGCTGGGATTTCTCTATGGGACCCAGATTCTTTTATTTCATATCCGCCTATAAACTCTAATACAATCCCTTTTTGTATCGCTATCCAAATAGGAATCACAAATACTATCCAACGCCCACCAGACTATCCAGTAATCAAGTTTCATCAAGGGCAAGATATCTGCCCATCAGGAGAGCTCCCCTATACCAATTATCCAGGCAGTTGAGAAGTTCACAAAGGGCGCATAAGTAATAGCGCATCAGATTACTCTTTTGAATAATCAGGTCCGTACGCTTAAGAAGGCTAATATTGGGCTCGCTAAGCGCCGGAGGGCTAAAAGAAGTTATGTACAGCTTAGAGGGGCACTTGCTATTGAGGAATCTTAGGTGATAATTGAGAAAAAACAAAAGGGGAAGCGGCCAGCTGGTGAAATAGCCGGTGATGGTAAAGAGGCGGTCCGCGGCGGATTAAGCAAACGACGATGTGGCAACTGCGGCAACACTGGGAATTATGTAACAACTTATAAGAAGGATGTAGAAGAATCTAGTTATTCAGATTCCGATTAAATAACAGCACATTTTCAGGCGGTCCGCGGCGGACCGCCCAAATAGTTGGTCTGGCTAGTATAGATCGAGGTTGATCTTGCATAGCTGAAAGGCTCCATTTTGGTGGGGAAGCCAATTTTCCTACCAAAAGTCGTCCACTTCGGACTAGCACTACAACTATACCAACTACTTTGAATCAACTAAACCAATTAAAAATAAGCAATTAGAACTAGTTGACACCAATTGGTGCCAATTTCAATTAATTCCTTTGGCCTGGGTGGGTGCTAGGGTTGATAAAAGTTGGTAAAGTTAGCAAAAGTGCGCCACTGACTGGTATGCGCCACTGACTGGTGAACCACGTTATAACAAATATATAATTTTGTAATTTATAACATTATACTACCAGCATAGTTTAAAATATTAATAGAAATTTGTATTTTAATGTTTTAGTAAGCAGAGTTTATATGAGGAAAATATATGTTGAAAGTTTCATAAAAATATAACTAATATAAAGGGCTAATGTGTTATGAACCCACACGAAGGCACCCAGGAGACCTGTTTTGATAGCCCAGGCTATCGAAAACAAATGCCACGACGCAACCCCACCGGCACCAGGATGCGGAGTCAGCAAATACGCCAAGACATACAGGGTTAGGGTCCGGGACCCACCCACCCCGACGGATATGTTGGATCAGGAACATATCCAACATATCCTCTGCAATGGATATGTAAAATCAACAACATATCCAACATAGCCACCTGAAGAGTCGGGACATATAAGGACATGATCATCACTACAGCAGATAGCTTTCATAGAACAGACTCTTCAGTCGTCAATCTAAGTATTTAATCTCATGACTGGATAGCCTCACAGCTAATGATCATTACCGTTCAAGGAAGAAGAACAGTGCCTTCTTATTACGAACAGTCAAGTATCACCTCTACGCCGCTCTGTTAACATAAACCCTACAGGTTACCTACTAAACCCTACAAAGGTTTGGTGTGATCATTACAATAAGCCAGCTCCTTACAGGGCAGTTGAGATTAGTTACAGGTGTTCCTCGTGCTCTAAGCAGATGCGGCTGTAAATCAGAATGCTGTTAAAGTAATAAGTATAGAATGTATTTTAAAATGATTTTAGAGTGTTATTAATGAATCTTTAAAAGGCTAACAGGGCTCTAATAAGCCCAAATAACATTACCAATGTTTCGAATAGGCGAAATTAGGTACGGAAAGCAGTTAGGTATTCCTTTCCCTTATATATACGGGGGTTATTAAAAGTAGTAATAATATTAATCTTTAAAAAACGTTATTCCATTTGAGTTATTTAGGGTCTCCTTTATTAAGAGTAATGGGTAACGGATTTTAATAGTAATATTATTTAGGACCCGATAATTTACACAAAATCGAGGCCCCCTTTTAGATTTAGATACGAATAGGACGGGTAAGGCAATGTAAGAGGCACTTAGTCGGATAAATCTTTTCTACAGGTTTTCATCTAACCATTCTCTTAGGGCTATTAGCTTACCCAGGGACATAAAGTATAGTGGGCCAAGCGGGAGTTGTTTTCCCTCTGCCAGCTGGATATAATGATTATAAAAGTAGTATAATGGTAACCTCTCGGCCTCTTTAGGTAAGAAAACATCTGAGAACTTCTTGAGTTTCTCTAGCAAAACCTCAGGCGGTACAAACTCTTTAGCAGATAGGGAGGCAGATTTAATTTCCAGAATCTCATTAATCTATTCCAGAGATATTATAAACAGGCGGTAACTACTCTTTCGGGCATAAGCGGCGGCAGCCTTTAAGAATACTTGGTAGGGTTTGAATTTTTCAGGATATAGGGACAGAATAGGAGTTGATAAGTGCGGGCAGTCTTTGGAACATCCTAAAGAGCTCTAGATTTCGCAGGCTTTCCAGGCACATTGTAATGGGTGCGGCAGTTCGTTGTTTAATGTGATTATATAAGAGGCGAAGCGAATAGTTGAGTCGTCCTATTTAAGTCAGGGCATTTCCAGGATAATAGGGTAGTAGGCTAGTTGCGTAGCGAATATTATTATAGCCTCCTGAAAATGGTTATTAATACGGCAGAGGACCCGAGCATAATGAGATATAATATCCTCGGAGGTCCTTCTATCGATTACTTCTAAGTTGAATAGTTTCTTCAGAGGTAACAAGGGAATTCCATGGCTCTTAGCCTATTCCTAGTCTATAAAAGTCTTTCCCTTGGCTCCAGTATTAGTTAAGGCGTAAGTAAGTAATCTTTTCTTACTTACAGTCAGGTGTATGAGTAATATTAGCATATTGAAGCATTATTTCTGCTTATCTTTAATAGCCGGTTTAGTAACACCGGCGGCGGAGATACAGACGGTGCGCTTTTTAGGAGTCTGAGTGTACTGTCCCGAAGCCAACCGGCACTGGGTGGCCGGTACAGCCTGTAAAGAGGGCGTGCCTTTCCGGGGAGGGTACATTTGTAATGTCCCGAAGCCAGCCAGCACTGGGTGGCCGGTACAGCCTATAAAGGGGGCTAGCCGGCCCGCCTATGGACCGGCTGGAAGAGGGACAAGAATTAGTCTTGCACCTACAGTACCCCTAATATCATACTCTCTTCCCAAGACCCTCAGTGACTATTGCGCCTAGCGTTGCCGCACGTTACACTGAGGGCGACTTATCTCAAGCTCGCACCGTTTACCGAGCTCTAAGCGGGGGAGTTGCTCCGCTCGCGGGTAGGCGAACGGGGCCTGGAACGAATTATCAAGTGAGCGGGCGATTAAGAAGTCGGAGAAACGGGCGGAAGCTCTGTACATAGGGCGGGCGGTTATCCGGCAGGGGGCACTAGGCTACGAAGTGGTCGGCTGAGCCGCAGTGGTAGCATTCGCGGCGTTTTTTACGGCCATTATTGCGGTGTTAAAAGCTTAAGTCCATAGGATTACTGGCGAAGAACTGGGAAATAGGCGATTTCGGAGCAGAGGTAGCGGGGGGTTTTGTGACTGAAATATATATTTCCTGGGGGGGTTTGGTTAGGTATGGAATCGGGTTTGTAGTAAGAGATTTGCTATTGGTGCTAATAATAAAGGTTATCTAAGGACTAAAGGTGGCGGGTATAAGGTCTGAACTTATTAGAGGCAGCGGAGTTATGTAGGAGTATATTTTGGAGTTTGCGAGAGATTCTTTGGAATAGCAGTAACGTAAGGGTAGTATCCGGCATTTCTCTCTCTAGTGCAAAGCGTTTGAACTCAGCGAAATACGTATTAAAATTCTAATTACATTATTTTAATTAGTACAACTTATTTTAGGAGTTCTAAATATAATCTGGATCTCCGAAGGCTTCTTCTAGGTATTTATGTAGATTAGGGCAGTTTATGAATTAAGGGATGCTGCATTAGGTTTTAAGTAAGTTCAACTTATAAGCCTTATGGTAAGACATCCGGCAACATAAGTTAGGCGCGTAGTAGTGGTAGTAAAGCGATCGATATTAGCAGTTATCTTTGCATAGACTTGTTATGTAAAGCGGCAAAGGTTGTAGCGAGACTCGTTAAACTCCTTTGGGTTAGGTAATTTCTTGCTAAGGATGGCAGAGTCCGCACTTGTAGAAGGAGTAGTGCGTGGGTGCTGGGATTGCTAAAGTTGGTAGATTTACTAAAACTAATCGGGAATGTGGTACAATCGGCTAACTAGTGAACTGCGTTAATTGTATTATATATATATATATATATATATATGTTGGTCGGTCTTCATGTGCACACGAGTGTTGCTCGGTACGGTTGTGTTCATCTCTTTGTTGGTTCGTTGTTGTTCGAGGGAAGGGGTAGCCGAAGGCTTCGGCCTTCCCATCGCAGCTATGGTTTGGCTGCAGTGGTCTGTGCACCGCCAGCTGGTACCAGCTGGCGGCGGACGGACCGTCAACAGTGTGGCTATCTACTGTACATCCCTCAGCGTGCGTCGCACCCACGATACGGCTTATACCCACAAAAAGGTTGTGCATTTTTTTTATACAATAATATATATCTAAAATCATTCTGTTTTAATTATAAATATTAATTTGTTGGAAGGCACCACTTCGGGTCTGTCAGGGCTCAGGCTAAGACGCCCCAGCAAGGGATGAGCAGCCCTGACTATGGCAAGGGATAAGCATCCCTAGCTATGGCAAGGGATAAGCTGTGAGCACTGCCATCCAGAGGAACTGGGCAGGCTATATAATACGTGACCAGACGCGCTGCAATCACAACGATTAGTTAGGTATCGAAACATAGTACAGAATGTTCAGGTCCTGATCTGCCCACTAGCAATCTTTTGCCCAGCATCTTCCCCAAAGACTCCTGACATAATTAAATAAAAAATAAGGTGTATAACTATTAAATTTTAATATTCTTTTAAATTAAACATCTGTTTTGTATGCATTTAAATACTTTAGTTTATTGTATTTTTAAAACATTAAAAGATGAAAAGTTAAAAACTTAAATAATATATAGAATTAATATGAAGTTTATATATCAATTTGTTTTTAAAAAGTTAAAATGTTTTAATAAATGTTAAACAAATAAAATAGTAAAAATGTGGGTTTCTAAGCGACTGTCAAGTGCCCCTACGGGCTATAGCCAATCAAAGGACACGGTTTGGAGTTAGTCAGACAGAGGGCCGACTACTACACCAACCGTCAGGGCGACGAGATTAGCGATAGCTTCTTCCTCCTCTCTAAGCAGAAATCAGAACCCGCACCCAAACACGTACGGTCTGCTTCAACCCATTTGCATGTGCAAAGAACCCTTGACCCTCGCCGTCAGGGCCGTACCAACAAAAAAAATGTTAAAAGTTTAATTAAACAGTATATATAATATAGTTAAAATCTCCAATTATTATGGTTTATAAAAACTTAGCGTTTTTTATTGCAATATACGTGTTATTCCAGCCGCTAGACACCCCTCAGTCTCTTGAGAATCAATCAAACAAGCATTGGAATTCTTTTAAGTATAACTGACCCGTAGTATTTTGTTGAATAGACCCCTTGAGTAATCGAATCATTGGTTTCGCAACATCTGTACTCAGTATATGGTTCTCCAGCACTCTCTGGTCAACGAATACTGAGGGTTCAACTCTTTAACTGCTTCCCAAAGCTCCCTGATGAGCATTTCCTTGCCCCCAGTCGTTTCGCTTTTTTTTTCGTGCCTGAATGAGAAGAACTGGTCTCGGAAGACCTGTCTCAAGCATCAAAGCGCCTAGAATCTGATGGACCTGACCGAGACCACTCTCTTTGCGCCAGGAGATAAGTACATTGTGTCAGCGATGCAACCCTATCACTCCCAAATGCCCAGTATGGTCGAGTGTGGCACAAAAGGACCTCTTGTGGAATACTCATCACGGTCCCCGTAGATCTTGAAGACTGGGGCTTTATCATTGTGATAGCCCTGACTGGGAAGGGGTCCCACGGGGCCCTGGGGGGCCCTATTAGACTGCACTGGATTCTAGAACCTCCGTTCTGGAATTCTGTACCGTTTGTTAGGAACGCGGGCGTGGCTATAGTGCAGCGGCTACCTCCAGTGACAATCATCAGGGCTCTCCCTTCTGATGACCCAAGCTTTTTAAAACATATTATTTCCTACCACGTCATACGGGCGAAAGGTTTTAAGTTAAAATATTATTTAAAGTTTAATAAATTAGCTAAATTAACTTATCACATGTCGAATAAGAGGGGGCTAACTTTTGCTTGTAAGGGACAGTGTGTTCGAGAGGGGTTTGGTAAGCACTCAAGGCTGTTTGGTGTCCCCTTGGGAGGGAGCTTGGACCATGTCTTGCAAGCCAATTGATGCCGGACTGGCCATTTACTCCCCTCTGGGTGTCTTTCCCGCTTCTACTCTCCTCAATTCGTTATCATCGAAGCATCATGGCGACCCCAAAAGAGGGGCAGGTGGCCCATGATCGGAACCTTCCACGCCTTCTGCGTCTGCCGCCATCTGTTCGCCAGCGCATCTACATGTATGCTGGTCTGGTTCCTACAAAAGATAACTGCCGTCCTCGTGTGTTTCAACTTCATGGATCCAACCAGCGCGAGCGCTATGATTTTCATGGCCTGCTGCTGTCTTGTCGCGCCGTATACATCGAGACGAGCGTGCTGCTTTACAGCACCAACAGATTCATCATTCGCTACAGCGACGCCCGCTCGCTGCAGCCCTTGCGCAACCTGACACCACTCGCGCTCTCGAATCTCATGAATCTCAAGGTGGTCCTCAATGAGGCCTCATGCCACTCTGAAGACTCCTGGCAGCCCGGTGCCGTAGAGAAGATCGACGACGACCACCGTCTCACATCTCTGGGCGCGGACGGCATAGAACCAAATCCCTGTCTGGGGTTGCCTGGACATGGCAAAGTCATAAGCGGTAGTGGGGAGGCCGTAGAGGAGCTTCTTGCTGATTGGGAATCAACGGTTGACCATTTGTCCTCTGGGATTTCCCCAGCCGCGCTTGACCTCAGCGTGGTCTGCGACGTGCTCTACCAAGACGTCAACATAGCCAAGCGTGTGCTTGCGTCACTGGCCCGCCTTCCATTGCTGAAGGACTGCCACCTTCGACTGAGCAACCTCCCAACGCCTGAGCTGAGAAACCTGGCCCAAAACGCAGCTCTCAAAGCCTGTGGTCTGTCATATCCCAAAGCCCCACAGCCGGAGTCTTACTCCCCCGCCACAAGCTCTTCTCTGTTATCTGGCTTTCATCTCATGGCACTTCCACCGGAGCTGCGTCTGCACATCTTGGAGTACACGGATCTCGTTACGCCCTGGAAGGAAGTGACATGGCGCAGACAAGGCCGTGTCTTTCTAGCCAGCCGCGCGCGGTGAACCAACCTTGAGGCCGGCCGAGTGGAGTGTCAGTTGCACCACGGCTGCCAGCTCGTCGACTGCTGGCAGACGTATCCCAAGCCCTCTATCGGGTGCTTCTGCCGCGTCAAGCACTCCGCCTTCTCCTCGCACTGCAAGTGCTGGGAGTCGCCACTTCCCCTGCTCCTTGTCTGCCGCACCCTTTACAAGGAAGCCCAGTCCGTACTGTTCTCCCAGAATCGTTTTGTCGTCCACGACTACGATTGCAGGTCCCCAATGAAGGCGCCATCACCATCTATTGGCCGGCTCGCTGCGAGTCTCTTCCTGAATGAGGCTGTGCCCACGGACTGCCTGGGCCACCTACGCTCCCTCGAGTTCGTTTTTCCGCCATACAACCACGACGCCTGGCCCTCGGCTAAGGACTGGAAGGAAACAGTGGATCGAATTAAGGGGGACCTCAACCTTCCGGCCCTGACAATCCGTCTGGTTATGGCGAAACCCCACAACTGGTCCATCGCAGCAAGCCGCCAGGATATATCAAAGGAAGAGGGCGAAGAAATCCTGGCTATATACAACCGCTTCTTGGAGCCCCTCGTCCAGCTGGGCGGGGGAGGCGGCCTAGCTGGGTTCTACGCCGATTTTAATTGGCCTTGGTCTCAGGCTCGGGAGACTCTGAAGAGAGTGGCACGTGATGGATGCCTATGGCTCGAGGATAAACACCTGGAGTTGAATGAGCATGCTGAAAGGTTGGTACTCGGAGATAAGCGGTATGAGCGGCAGATCCGCCTTGGGTCCAGAGCAAGTGGCTCAGTGAATAGCCTTTGGGTGCACAACTGGGCTTACAGTGACCTGCTAATCATGGTGTTCCAATGATGGTGTCATTCTATGCGCGTGCACGTTGATACAAATGTGGGTGCGACTGGCCCAAATTTTGTCTGTTCATATTGGCATTTAGTGAATCATTCAATCTTTGTTTGCTCACAAGGAAATCGTAATTTGATGAATTGGTAATTTAGATGGGAGGTGAAAAGTAGTACTTGAAGTGATAGTCAAAATATTCAGACATATAGGGCTGGCTACATATGTGATTATATGACAAATCTTAGGCCACATGGGGGAGCAATTATAACGACTGGTTGACCGATGCATGGCAGACAGTGTCCTGGTCCAGCCACTTAGCAGTTCTACTTCTACTTAATTGTGCCTCACTCAAAGTCTGTAGTGCACAGGACTCATATCAACAGCTTAACAAACAATAATACTCCTGCTTATTTCAGCGCATACTTCAGCAAATTAAATTCTCCTTACTACAAATTTAGCAACGGCTTTCACGTTAAGAGTCTCAATAATATTTCCTAACAGCTTATAATACCTATGATGCAATCCGGACTGCTGTTCTTATAATTAACTGTATTTGCTATACCATACTATTAACTTATATATCCATTTAACTATATCTTGTTTTATATTTACTGAAAAGGACATAAGACTAGATTTTAAAATAACTTTCATAAAAAGTTTTAAAAAATAACTTGAATTATTTTTTGAAAAAAGAATTTTTTATTTCTTTTTCAAAACAAATTATTTACTTTTCTATTATAATTTCTCAAGCGTCTCTGGGGAAGATGCTAGGGAAAATGCTTGCTTGGGGCAGATCAGGATCTGAATATTCTGCTATTGTAACGTCCCGAAGCCAACCGGCACTGGGTGGCCGGCGCAGCCTGTAAAGAGGGCGTGTCTTTCCGGGGAGGGTACATTTGTAATGTCCCGAAGCCAGCCAGCACTGGGTGGCCGGTACAGCCTATAAAGGGGGCTAGCCGGCCCGCCTACGAACCGGCTGGAAGAGGGACAAGAATCAGTCTTGCACCTACAGTACCCCTAATATCATACTCTCTTCCCAAGACCCTCAGTGACTATTGCGCCTAGCGTTGCCGCACGTTACATAAATGATGTTTATTATATAATGAAATATACATATAACTTATATTAAATATACTTAGTAATAATTAATAATGCAATGATCACACCAAACCTTTGTAGGGTTTAGTAGGTGACCTGTAGGGTTTGTGTTAGCAGAGCGGCGTAGAGGTGATACTTGACTGTTCGTAATACGAAGACACTGTTCTTCTTCCTGAGCGGTAATGAACACTAGCTGTGAGGCTATCCAGTCATGAGACTGAATACTTAGATTGACGACTGAAAAGTCTGTGCTATAAAAGCTATCTACTGTATTGATGACAATGTCCTTATATACTCCGACTCTTCAGTTGGATATATTGGATAACTAGTATCCAACATATCCAAGCAAGGGTGGATATCCATGGATAGCTCATATCCAACATATCCAGTACGTGATTCTGCTGAGTCATCTTTGGTCCTTGCGACTCCGTACCCTAATGCGAATATCCTGACATCGTAGTATCCGTTTTCGGCCTGCCGTGGTCACCCGGATGGGTCCCCCGGGTGCCACGCCTGTTGGTTCATAACAAATAGCTTTAAGTCATATTTAATTATACTGATGATTTTTAATAATCTATTTAGTAGTATTAGTAGATGTTATTAATGAAATAAGTAAATCAAAGATTGTTATATTGTATTTTAAATAGAGCAAAAATGAAGCTAAGCAGTTTGAGTAGTAATGCCTGTGATGCGATCTATGCTTCCGCTTTTGTGATTGACTCTGTCTGCCGCGCCTCACTGGCATCCTCGTAGGTCTAAAGGACCTGTGCACGTAGCGCCACAACTTTAGGGCGCACGAAAATAGAGGACCCATTTATTTACTCTCCTGGCGGACTATGCAACCCGGATGCATGCCTGGCTCTAGTGTCACTTCCAGGCTTCTATATCCTCATCCAGCGCCAAAGACGCTTGGTATTCAGATAATCAGACTGGAATCGTTATCATCTGGCGCCCGAATAACGGTCCTCATGGCCATGGCAGGGGGCCTATGGAATAGGGCTGGGCAAAGCAAGTGATGTTCTACGTGCTGATGCCTTTGCACGGCGACTGTCTCAGCCTGCTTCTACGTACTAGGCTAACATCCAAATTTATTGAAGAGACAACCCTTCCACTTCCACGCCCATTCCCGGTGTTGGATTATACACTTCGGCAGGTTATCATCAGATACCTAAACTCAGGCGTGGAGTCGGGAGAGAGGGCCGGAGTGTGGATGTGCGTACTATCTTGTTGTCAGCGGCAACACTCAGATTCATTACAATTAATACGTTGCATTTTTAATGCCCCATGTACCACGTTTCTCTTTCAATCCATCTGCTTGGACTTCGCAGTGTCGCAGTATCGCATTGTCGTGATCGGCTTCGAACAGTTCAGAGGATCAAATGCACTTCAGCGAGGGTCGTAGATCTAATAATGTCCAATCTTCAATTTCAGCGCACAAGCCTTTCAAATAAAGCCTCGTATTTGTGCTTTTAGGTGTGGCTTTGCTCTCGATAGCATGCAGTGCCCAGTGAGACCTGGTAGCGCAGCGAATCTGGTAGCGCAGCCTTCGAGATCGATCTCGTTTTATTGGCCTTGATATCGTGACTGGGGAGCCAGCACCAGATTAGTTAACCCGAGAATTTTTTGAAAGCAAAGCCTGCCCGAAAACTGCACATTGTAGTGAGCTTGTGGTCGCTTTAGGCCGGGCTCGACTCTACTACCTCCGAGTGTCGCAGTTGTCGCAGTTGTCGCAAATGTCGCATGTCCTACTCTTCGCAAATGGTCGCATGTCCTACTCTTCGCAAATGGTCGCGTCTCCATAAGTACCATCCATTGGATTTGATCCTCCCAAATGAGTGCCTAGATGTTTTGACACCATTGTCTCCACCTACCGAAAACATTGAATGAGCTGATGGCTGCATCCTGCTATTATTTCTGAGCGCTTTGGGATGCTCCTCTTGATTCCAGCACAGGACCGAACGTACCATTTGGTGGCGTGAATGACCACATGCAACATTGAACTTCTGGTAAGAAGCCTCGTCATACTACAAACGCAGCCGAGGAGTCCGTTCTTGAGGCCCTCAATTTTATACATTACAGCCTGTTGCTCAAACAATCAGTATTGGTGCGAACTTCCTGGCTTCTACTGTCATCTGACCTGAAATACTCCCCTTGTAGAGTAAATCAGTCATCAACGAAGAGACTACACACCAATTTTCTCCTACTTCGTCGCCATTTTTCGTGGCTATTGGCGGGGTTTCTGCACAGAAAACAGTCGCGGGAAAGGAAACCCGCCCAGCGAGCTTGCCTTTACTCGAAATTGCAACATCGCTTATGCCAGAACTCAAACAGTTTTTGTAGTATCCAAACATAATCCCTCGCTACGTGCCAGGTATTTAACTTATTCACTACATAGGTACGTAGATTCTAAAAGCATTCCTCATAACCGATCTCCTAGCATTTGTCTGGACCCCTCCCCCTAAAACGCCTTGATCACCAGGAGTAGGCCACTACATATTGTGCCCCCAGCCTATCACCACGGGAACAACTCTCTAGGACGACAATACAATCCCACAGTACACGCGCCTATACAGAAAGAGCAATGTTTCTTCTCTATCAATGACCTACACCCACCACCCATTCTTATTCAAAGCCTGCCTCAGCTTAAGTTCTTTGCTATATCCAGATCCGGGCTCAACATCTTGTCGGTACTAGGCCAAGTCAGCCAAACCGGGAACTCCAAGACCAGGCGCAACCCTACCACGCAGGAGGGCCGTCAGGCTTCAACCAGGGGCCCCATCGTCACTTTACATAAGAAACCGATATTCCGCCGTCCTCTCACTTCCACCTCCCTCACCGGTTGTCATATTTCTCTTTCACAATGCGCAACCTAGCACGTACGACCGCACACCAAGCTTCTCCATTCAGTACCAAACTTTTATTCTTGTCTATCCCGCCGGAAATTCTCCTCTACATAGAAAGCCCGACTTTTGCGAATTGTCTCAGACTCTAACCCTGAACAAGATGCTCTCTCCTGACGCCATTGTGTCAGTCACCATCGGTGTGCCGTCTGTCCTTATTGCATTCCTGGGACTCTGGGTTGCGTGCATGACACTTGAAGCATCCAGGCGCAATCGAAGACTGGCATCACAAGAACAAAGCACAACTTACTTGGAGCCTCTCACAACCTTGCATCCTCCGACCATTGTCCTACCCCGGCAGCTTGACCGTGTACACTTTGCCTCATCTGAGCCTCCGCCCACCCACGATTCGGCTCGGCGGTTTAATGTTTCAAAGTTAACGCACCGTGTGCCAAACCCTCGAATGGTAAGTGCGTGAGATATCCCAGGAAGTGTGCATCAAAGCTCTGATGTCGAACGTGAAAATATCCCCAACAACTACCATTTACTTCCTGTCCTTTTTTGGTGTTCGGCGCTAATCATTCTCATTCAGGCAGTATAAGCCTATACTTCAGGTCCCTTGAATATGAGCAACGCAATCCAGCTGCAGATTGATGAATCCCTCTCTGAGTGGAATCCTGTAGTCATGACATGGGTGGTTTCATCCGGAAGACGCTCGAATGAGACCCACAAATGAAACACCCATGTACTTTGATCTGGATGTGACAGTCAACTCAACTTTGCAGCATGTGCACACTTGATTTGGATAAACAGATTCTAGAGGTAGTTCCCATACATGGTATAGACTACATTTTCTACCAAAATATTTCAGAGTCATTGCCGTGGGCAAGCATCGTTTGAGCGTGTTCTCGTGCCGTGCAGCGTAATACATAGGACCTCTAGCGCACGGGCCAAGTCGAGCTTCGGACATGGGCAGGGGTAGCTCGAACCCTTGCATGAGCTTATTCAATTCCATCATCGTCAGATCGCGAAATTGAGTCCCTGTCCAGCCTGTCACCAACTTTCCTTGTTGAGGCAACATGGACGTGCTTCTTCGACGGTCAGCCTCCAGCTACCTCTGTCGACGCTGCTCTCGGCAGGTTGGCATATCGCTCAGACGCTCCTACTCCAGCACGGCTGGGCAGCCAGACATCTATGATGTCGTGTGTGTGGGAGGCGGTCCTGCGGGCCTGAGTCTGCTCTCCGCACTGCGTATGTATTGCACTGCCCACGATAGCCTCACAAACCACATTGTACTGACACTCATCGCAATAGGCGCAAATCCAGTCACATCAGGCCTCCGAGTCGCCCTCGTCGAGGCCCAAGACCTCTCAAAAACACGCCAGTGGAATCTCCCGCGAGACCGCTTCTCGAACCGATGCAGCTCCCTGACACCGACGTCCGCCGACTTCTTCGAGGATATTGGGGCATGGAAGCACTTCAAGCAGGACAGGATACAGCCGTACCAAGAGATGCAGGTCTGGGATGGCGTCTCAGATGCGCGCATCGAGTTCGATTGGGGAGGCCGCCCGGGCCAGACTATCGCATACATGATCGAGAACCTCAACATTACATCAGGCCTCCTCAGCCGGCTAGACGAGCTTGGCGGAGTTTCTGTGATTGACAATACGAGGGTAGAGGACATCACATTCGGCGAGGAGAAGGACGGACTGAATTTATCCGAGTGGCCGGTTATCCAATTGGCGAACGGCCAGCGGCTCTGGGCACGGCTCTTGGTTGGCGCAGATGGTGCCAACAGTCCTGTCCGGTCGTTCGCCGGCATTGAGGCACGTGGCTGGAACTACGGACGACACGGTGTTGTTGCGACGCTGCAGCTGGAGGGGGAGGGCTGGGGTGGGGAGGACACCAAGATCGCATACCAGCGATTCCTGCCCACAGGGCCGGTTGCCATGCTGCCCATGCCCGGGAACTACTCGACACTCGTGTGGTCGACAACTCCAGATCGAGCGTCGCGGCTAAAGAGCCTGTCTGCGGCAGACTTGGTTGCCACCGTCAATGCTGCGTTTCGCCTAAGCCCGGTGGATCTGGACTACCTACACAGTCAGGCTTCCGGGCAAGCGGACGAGGTTTCATGGCGTCTGCAACACACCTCTGTCGACCCAAAAGCCATTCCTCATCCTGTCGTCGGAGTTCAGGAAGGCACAGTGGCCTCTTTCCCCCTCAAACTCCGCCATGCCGACACGTACATCGGCGAGCGGGTCGCGCTTGTCGGAGACGCAGCCCACACCATCCATCCTCTGGCCGGCCAGGGCCTCAACCAGGGACAAGGAGATATCCAGAGCCTGGCCAAGACCATTGAGTACGCTGTCAGCCACGGTCAAGACATAGGAACACAGCTGTCTCTGGAATCATACAACGCTGACAGATACGCCGCCAACCACGTGATACTGGGTGTCTGCGATAAGCTTCACAAGCTTTATTCGGGGGGAAGCGGACCGCTGGTACAGCTCAGGTCCTTTGGCCTTAGTGCTGTCAACGCCATGAGGCCTCTAAAGGACTTTTTTATGAACCAAGCTGCTGGTCATGGTGTGAAATTGTAAAGGCTCTAGGCCGTCTTTCGCAGACCTCCAAGTCTACGCTGGATAAATCGCATATGCAGCTCCGCAATGAACCAAAATTGGCCGTTCTGCTCATCCAGCCTGTCATCATTCCGTGGAAGCTCAATCTTGGCAGATTCACGAACCCCAACTTCCAGAGGCAGTTCTCAATTTCACACCACTGCTTCAACTATTTGTAGTGGTTGCATAGCCCACGAGTTCCATCATGATACCGTCACTCTCACACCCTTGGAGTCAAATGGGGGCATGGGAAACAACAGGCCATGGACTGCTGTTATATCTCTCAAAGTTGTATCGAACAAGTTGAACACTGGGGCATCAGGTCTATATAGCCGGCCCAAGGTGTGGTACATCTGCATATAAACAAGGCTGGAATCACAGCATGGTCAGACCTTGTCTTGCTCGATCCTGTCCAGCAGCACTAGGGATGATTGGAATATCATCAGACTCACTTTTGGCCTACACATTGGCGGCTTCCAATAGCAAATGGTACGTAGTGCGTCTTCATGGCTTTCATTACCTCAGAATCTGTGTTGAGCCAGCGGTTTGCCTCAAAAGAACCGGGGTTGGGGAATATTTTCTCGTCATTGTGCATCCAGTGAGTGGACATAGAGATCGCTGTCTGTGAAAAGTTAGAGTTCTGGATTCTATATGCGTACTCCACGACCAGGATCCAGGATTGTGATTGGGAGACAGGTGAAGGAAGACTGACTCCTTTGGGGATGGTCCAACCACAGCACTCGGTATCGTCGTCTGGGAACACGCGCGGCGTTCTGTTCATCCCACCGATCGCCATTCTAGAGCCCCTTGGTCAGCATGGCGAAGTTGTCAACCTGTGATCACATGGCTGGCCTACCTAAGCCCCTCAGCGATTACAGCACTCAAGTAAGGCAGCTTCTCCAGGTCAAGCCAGGAGGGCCCAGCCAGATCGCCGTCCATGCGGGCCTGAGACCAGACCTTCTCGAGTTCCTTCCGAAGCGGCACCGCCTTTTCAGGTTCGAGGAGCAAATGGGCCATGATGGTCCCAAGCGTGTGGGAGACGTTATGCGCGCCGGCCTGCTGGATGAGCTGTGCCAGGCGGGCGAACCCGCCATTCCCGCCGAGCTCCTTCTCAACGAGGTCGCTGTGCACAAGGTGATCCAGGACGGTGGTCTCGTCGCGAGTCTTCGACTCGTCTGACGGGCGCTTCCGGATCAGCATCACCTGCCTGCGCGCCTTCTCGTCCCATATCGTCCAGTCTGTTATGTAAGTGACGAGGCGGCGCAGCAGAGGTCTCGCGACGAATCTATAGTGCAAGTCGTTAACACGGCTGTTCGATGCATTTCAAAGCTTGTTTGGAAGCATAAAACGGGAGCTCACCCGACCATCCAGGGCATGTGCTTGAAGAGCGGGATGCTCATGGTGCCCATCTTCAGGGTGTGGTACCAGTCTCTGTTGAACTCAGGGTCTCCAAGGTAGTCGCTGGGCTCCTCGAATATAATGGACGAGATGATATCGGTTGTGAGCGAGCTCAGCGCATCGGTCAGATTCACCACTTCTCCAGTGCCCTTATAAGCATTCAGCCTATCACACAGTCTCTCAGCGCGCGCGGCCACCCGCGGCTCAATCCTCATGATGCTCGCACGGGCGAACAATTTGTCAACTGGAGCCCTGAGACGTCGGTGCGCATCGTGGCTGGTCGATATGGCCGTCATGTCTGGACCATTGTTAGCTCCATACCCTCTGCTTCGGAACATTCCGGGAAGTGTGGGCATATACCCTCAAAACCGGTTCCATTGCTGAACCTCCGATATGCGTCCGTCTTCCTCACGGCGCCGGTGACGAAGATTTTGCTGTACATGGACGGGTCCATAACATGGATTTCCTCTGGAGTCACGCGAACGACCGGGCCTGGGGAAATCAGATAAGGCTCCTCGGACTGACTCTACTACATTGAAGTATTTTGTAGTGTTTCGCTGTGACTCACCATATTTCTCGTGCATTTCTCTGATGACCTCAAAATATTTCCCCGTACGAACGAAGTTGTGATAGAATTCATACCAATGTGTGGCTCTGGCAAGGAACGGGCCAGGGAACGCAGCCAGAGGACTGAGATACACACGGTAGAAGACCAGACAGACTGTGTATGCAAGAATGCCTGCCAGTACAAGACTGATCATGTGATTCCATGCTGCAGAAGTACTCCATATCTCTAGGCCGGATGTCAGATCGGCAGAGAAGGGGGACTGATTCTGCCTCAGTCGGGTGCCGAAGGCGGAGATATTGTTGCCAAATTGCAACATTTTATCCTCGAGTTCCGAAAGATTTCACACGCCAGTGGCGAGTATTAGTTTCTGGGCTTAATAATGGATGGTTTAAAACTATACAAAGCGAAGCCGATATATTCGTTTGCTGTGCAAGCGCTCCGTTTAAATACCCAGATACTTATCCCTGAATCACATGCTGGGGCGCTCAGATCGGAGATCTAAAACTTAGCAAATCACAGCAAGGGATACCTTGGTCTCGGCAAGTCCTTCATTGGAGGAGAGCAGACAGTGAGTTGGCTATTCCTCTCATCACATTGGATGATACGTAGCTATCGAACTCAGCCATGGCTGCACATGGCTACCCATTTTCGTCATCGGGGCAGCTTGGGTGGTTAAACAGCATTAGTACCCTTCGGCAGAAGTTCAGTGCAACTACTTATTTCTCTTCTATCCCGCTTCCAGAGTGGCTTGCACTAGCCGTTCCACGACAAACCCCTTAGCTTGTGTTGTTCAAGAAACCAAGCTGCAATGCAAAACGTACACAGGATCAGCCATCCCCTCGCTGTGCAACCTACCTGCATTCAACCACATCCAAGATCTGTCTATCAAGCTTGGCACGGCAGGTTCCGAGATTCGGGACCAAGATCTTTCAAGGGAGTGCCGGACATGACCCTACCAATATTTGGCAATCTTCTAGACTGGGATCAGCAGGAAAAGCAATGTGTCGGTTTCGGGACTGCCACCCGGATCGCCCACTCTGCTCCATCGAATTCACCTCGAAAATCGTGAAAGTATCTCCATTCAAATCAATCCACGCGTTTCACTGCCCTGAACCCCTTTCGATCCACATATCCATGTTCAAGATCCGAGGATCGAGCTGAGGATCGAGTACTGCATATGGCTACTGCACGAATTATCTAGACCCACACATGGGTTCGCATTCTGGTCTTGTATGGGGCTCAACTCCAGATCACTTCCAAACCGGTGTGGATGTGGCTTTGATTGCTGAGTTCTCGTAATGCCAGATCTTTAAGTGAGTACACTACTCTGATTTTTCACCCAAGTTTCATTACAGGCGAACAAACTCAAGAACCCTTGAAGTCTGCTTACAGTACCTAGGTAGTTAATGGGACCCCTGCTTGTCTCTTCTCAACACCTTCAAAGCGCGACCTGTCATCAAATCCAGTGCACGCGGTGAAGATGAAGAAAACATTTAAATATCATTTTAAATTCACAAAGAAAACTCTCTCTGTCTGCCCAGTCCAGTCCAACCCGTTTCAATGAACTGAAGACGTGCGACCTTCCAGTCAAATTGTTAGAGCGAGGCGCAAGGCCACAAAAATCAATTCAAATGTCACTTCAAGTCATTCACGATTCTTATGTATCTGTTGCTTACCATTTCGCATATATCGTTGGACTCATATAAGCGCAAGTCAAATAAGTAAATCTACCCAATCTTGTTATTTGTCATTCCAAAGCCAGCTAGCATGCTCTCATGGCGCAATATCACTGCGTACAGGTCTTCCTCTATTGCTACCAGCTTGTCCTTCGACATCATTCCATTCTGCCTTCACTTTGAGGTGGGCTTTTCCAAAGAAATACCATAAAGCCAGAGTGAGGCCGGTCAAGCCTACAGTAATTACGACGTACATCCAGATGTAAGGGGATAGCATATTTTGGCCATTCTCGGGATTCCACTCGAAGAACGACATTGAAAAAGGCTCTGTTGCTGCATACATCAGCTAAACTTACGCAATAGGAACAAAATCTCCAAGAATCTCAATGTCACTTACAGCAACGAAGGTAGCCGGAAGAAAGATCATCGTCAGTAGGGCTATAGAACGCATTTGTTGTCCGTCCTCTCGGGTGGCTTTTGCGATCTCAAGGTTGGAATTAGATATTTCCAAGTTCGTCTTTGTATCCCCTTGGCCGATGTTATTCCACTCCTGCAATCGAGGGTTTAGCAATCATGTTGCCATAGGGTTCGGGTCGTCATCACTTACCAACTGTGCTGCCAGTACCATGCCATCAATTATCATGCCACATTCCCTAATCTTTTCCTCATACTTCTCTTGTATCTCCAACAGTCTATGACGTATAAGACGCCCAGAAACCTTCAAATCTTCAAACTCATCCCAAGACGTGTCGTCAGAGTCTTCGCTGGAAAACACATCAACAGACAGAGCCGTGTTGACAGGTGTCGATTCACTCGATCCCGAATGTACTTCTGTGGTGTACAATTTCACCCTGGTCAGATCATCACAATGCAATATTATCTTTCCGATCTCGTGATGCCAGTGCTGGAGCCCGTTTCGCAAACAGCTAATCTCGAACCACATCTGCATATAGCCCTCCGGCTCTTGGACCATATCTACGGCTTGCGATGTTTCCGCAAACCCCTTTAGGGTGCAGTTAGTGGCAATGTTGCGGGCTTGCTGCATTAGCTTTATTATCATCGGGTCCACCAGGTCGAAATGACGTCGGCGTTCGATTTCAGCGAAGAGCGTGGGTAGTGTTAAGGGATGGTACAGGCTATAGTCACAGCTGGACAACTGATGAGTCACGTATTCGCGGACTCTTTCACTGCAGCCGTATAGTACGCCTTTCGTCGATTTGGCATGTGCGTTATATGTTACGGACAATGCCAAGTCACCTGGCCAATTTGCTGAAGACCGACAATTGTATACTGCTGTGTCTCAGCGAAGTGACTCGGACTTGAATTGAAGCAACGTTTTTCAACAGCTCAAGTGATCGGCCGACATAAAAGCAAACCACTTACTAATTGTTAGAAACTCATTTTCTGTTCGTTGTAGAATTACCGAACTGAAGGTAGCACTGAGTTTTCGATTGATTGCTCTTGCAATTGAGCGATGGACATCGAATTTTGAAACGACCCTCGGGAAGATTGTTTCAGAGACTGGCATGTTAGGGACTGCCATGCTCATGGGCTGCCACGTCTCGTCCCCCGATCCTGTCATAATTGTGTGGGTATATGGAACTAGTTTGTCCCTGGAAACACGAATTGCTTACAAGAGGCTCAGTTTGCTCTGAATATGATCATCCTCCGTTTGTTGCAATCTCAAATTCGACCCTTCGTCTGAGCATTTACTTTTCAGACATGATGAGTGAACCTCTTCGTGCAGCCAGTGGTTCCAGTCTTCGTCTGATACCAATGGCATTGATGTACAGTTGATAGTGTCCTAAAAGGAAAGGATCAGCCTTTTCACCAATCCGAAGTTCAAGCGAGCAGGCAGTTCGCACATTGTGTGACTTGGTACATTCAAAGACAACACTCGGAATTTGACAGAATTTCAAGACTCCGCAATCCTCTAACTGAAGGAGTGAACCTTGTTGGAGCCATTCCATTTTGGCACCAAGATGAACATTCATACGTCGTGTTTTGAGAGATCGGTGTGGCACGGAGGGTATGAAAATGTTCACATTCGAAGGAGCAATCGGATATTTGTAGACTACTTTCAATGGGTAACACTCAACTCGCTGCCAAAAGTCCGAGCACATGTGCTGAGAATGACTTTATCCATTTCTCTCGAAGTCCGCACAGCCTGCCGGTACTGCATGCAATGAGAACCGGAGTGCCATCCTGCATACTTCGGTGCACTTTGTAGACAGCCAATGTAAGTTGCAGTTGAGAAAAGGTGCTATCACACCGAAATGCAAGTCCGTCTATAGGAGGGTAAGACGAGAAGCACCCCTCATGACGCGCCTCGGCTCTGCCAGCTATCAACGCTCGCTTTGGGATCTGAGTGTGTGGTGCCAATCGATATGATTCGATGAGGCTTAAGATCCTCACAATCAGCACTTGAGCAGACACCGGTGCGTCGAACGAGGCACATTATGGAGTCGAGGCTGGTTCGCGGCAAGAAGTTCGTAATTTAGTCAGCGCAAGTGCGGCTCTGCAGAGCCTTGTGATTCAACCCATCTAAGCGATTACTTGACTGACAAGTTTCAGCTCAGGCGGTATCTATCTAAATACCTATATATACCAATGGGCATTAAGTCCGCTATTCTGAGAGCTTACCACTAAAATGTAACTGCAAACGAGCATCGGTCCTCCAATATAACTATTAAAGCGCATCCTTATAGCCACGCATTCTTGTAGCCATGTTTTTCAAGTAGGTCTTACCTTTGCGGTATTCGGACACAGAAATTCTTCAGCAAGAACACAATCGACTTTTGGGCCCAGACGGTTGGTCTGGGAAGATAGAGGTTCGCCGAATTGACCCTATGATCTTACTCAAGAGGCTCTAATTGATCGGTGGTGGGCTTAGATCTCCGCAGGGCAAATTGTTGTCCAGGTCCGACAATCATTGATTCAAGTAAACTGATACCCATCTTCGTAGACCGCTGCAAAAGGCTGAAAGCAAGACAGGACCAGATCAATGGTATCAATGAGAAGATGCGAATTCACTACGAAGCTAAGAGAGGAAAATAGATGTACTTGGCGTACTCTTCCGTTAATCAGAATTTAATAACTGATCGACGGCAACCTGTTGACTTGAAACACCAACGCCGTACTGCTACTATTTGCGTTGGCCCTTGGCTCAGGAATATGAGGTGGTTTAAATCTAGTTTACTCCTCAAGTTCTACTCTTCAAGTTCTACCTACGGCGCTCCGATACTCGTTTCTTTGGAGGCAGATCGGTGTCATCCAAGCTCTGCTTCCTCTTACGGCTTTCATTGTCCGGTTGAAACTCGTCATTTGCAGGAGTTCCTACAGCCAGAGCATACGCTTCCCTTGACTTACAGAGGTTGGATTTAGATTCCAACCATTTGACCACTTTTCCTATTGTGGATTTCTGAGCGACTGTCAAGTGCCCATACCCCTACGGGCTATAGCCAATCAAATGACACGGTTTGGAGTTAGTCAGCCAGAGGGCCGACTACTACACCAACCGTCAGGGCGACGAGATTAGCGATAGCTTCTTCTTCTTGATAAGCAGAAATCAGAACCCGTACCCAAACACGTACGGTCTGCTTCAACCCATTTGCACGTGCAAAGACCCCTTGACCCTCGCCGTCAGGGCCGTACCAACACCTATTTTGTCTCTTTTTCACTTGTCGACAGCCATCATTGACTTGAGGATGTATTCAAGAAAGTCTGTCAAGAATGGATTGCAAGCTGGCTGTTCCTTGAGCTTACCGATCCACTCCATTTCCAAGAAAAAGTCAGTCATCAACTGAGTAATTTCGGACGTGATTGGCTTACTTTTCCCACGGAATCCTTGATCTTGGCTCGCCTATCATCTTTTTCCCTTATGATCTTATAGAAGTTGCCGCACAAAAAATTCTGGTTCGATCCCGTCTCAGCCAAACGCATACTGGCAAGATTTTCCAGTCCGGCTGCACCAAGGAGCAGCCAAGTGATAAATTCCAGATATGTGCAACCTAAGGACCAGATGTCGAAAGGACGTGATAAATCCTCGTTGAGGTCGTACTCTGGCGCCATGTATGTATGTGTTACGGCAACAGCTCGAGCTGAAACTTTCGTCGTGGCCGTGCTATGAAATGTCGTCAGGCCAAAGTCTGGAATTTTCAATTCGCCATGCTTGAATCGATTTTGGTCCTGGCTGGACCACAAGATATTCTGAGGCTTGATATCGCCATGCCTTCCACAGTCTTGCTCTTTTGGCACATCAAGGTACGTGGGACTCGATTGGACAGCGAGGGATTCTGTCCGAGGCTCAAAATGACCGATAAATGATGGTGAGGGAGGCCTTTGGATGTCAGCTACCTCTTGCGGTGATAACATTGTATCGTGTATGCCATCCAGGCCATGCGCCAGCCCATAGCACTGCTCGACGAGCCAGCATACATGATCATAATCCATTTGTGGGATTGGAGTGTGCTTTTGCCACATTTCTAAGAGATTTCCACCCTCAGCCCATCTGAACACTAAATGATAGTGGTCATTATGTTCGAATGATGTGAGTAGCTTGATCAGATGTTCTCTAGGCTTGATCTTCAACAACGCTCTGACCTCCAGTCGAAAATCCGGTACATCTGGTTTCAAAGACTTGATCGCAAATGCCTCGCTCTTCTGTAAACCAGCTGTGTGTAAGCAGAACTGGCAAACCAATGTGTAAGAAGTTGTACTCAGGTACTTACCTGGGGTCGGAAGTTGTGGTGAGCACGATGTATTTTCACACGCACTACTTCCGAATTCTTTTGATAGATTCGCTCGTATTCTATTAATGGCAGAATTGTAGAGTTGTCGAGCCGGATGGTAGGATGGGAAACCGATGATTTGCTGCGGTTCTCTTCAAAAATCGGCAGTTTCACTCGCCGTTGGTGATTGAAGAAGGTGAATCTTTCCATATATTCCAACTTGTCGAATGATTGAATAGGAATCAGAGAGTCTCCGGCTCTTCTATCCAAGTGATATTCCATGGTAAGCCTGCCGTCCTTCATTCTGCGCACAAGCGGTAGATCAGAGTCGTTTATATTCTCGACCATGAAATGGACAATTAGTTGAGGGTGATCAATCATAAGAAGAACCGCAAATATTCCAATAGCTTCGACTGAAGGCTCGCCACAGACAAAATTGACAATATCACGGCTCGGCTTTGTAGAATGGAATGCTCGGATGTTGTGATATATTCTTTCACATTCCTTGAGAGAGTCATTTGGCACAAATGCCAGATCGTCGGCGTATGGTGACTGGATGACCGCACCCCTGAGTGCTGTCTGTAGTAGCAGCTTCGGGACAGGGCTAGTCGGACCTTGCTTCTGTGGAGAGCGGTCGGCTAGTGCGACGCATCTTGCCTAAAGAAGTTGATGAAAAAGAAGCAAGGTCATGAGGATAAAAACATTTGGCCCATCAGAATCAATCAAGTCAGTGGTTGACAGTTTGAGCTACAGGAGCCCTCCAATTGTCTCGTTTCAAGTGAAACGGGATTGTCGATTTCAATTACGATTTCCGAATAGGATTAGTTTAGCTACTACGAGGTCACACGTGAAGCTCATCATTCAAAGGGACGATATGATAGCTATATATAACAAAAGTTCCAGGCTTTGTACCACGAGCGTCTATATATATCCAGTCTGCTATCCTGTGGCGGCTTATATTTGGAGTGTCCATGGATGGCATAAGGCCGACAACACAATGCTCACTTGAATAATGTCAGCGGCAAAGGAGTTGGCAAGTGGGCTTACTATCCCCTGATTACCAGCGTTCCGGTCGAATTCATCTGAGCCACTTTCGACGACATTCATGATTCAATGTACACAAATTATCTTCCACACCCTCACGCTCATTCTTCCGGGGCGGAAATCTGCCTGCATATAGTACATCTCTAGCTGTACGCACACACATCAAATCCAATAGAAGGCGGTAATTTTCGGCCACAGTGCATGCGACCACACCACCATGTGCGCCTCAGCCACCTAAGCATAGCCAACGGAGTCTACCCTGCTGACCGGTTGACCAAGAAAGACAGCTCCGGTCGCATCAGACGCTCTGGTGGTCAGGGGCCAAGATCGAACCTATCACATCCTCTTCTGGCCCACCTTCCCTTGGGCTGCCCCCGGTATCCAATATTGGGCATCGGGAGCCTGCTTTTCCTTCCGGTATAGAAAGTAGACACTTCTCTCCCCACCGCCATTCTGCGAACAACATGGATTCTCTGGAATTTAAGTCTGCCAAGGCACCTACCACGATAGTCCCGTCGATTCTTGTGAAGTCCAAGCAGTCCACTGCAGCACTGCATACACATTCTTACCTCAGTATTTCAAGTCTTCACGCAGTTAAATGAGCCAGGTCGCTGACTTGGTCCATGTTACCAGGGACCGATCATGGGCAGGACCGCAACATGCATGTGCGCGGAGGTCCGCTCTCAACCGATAAGAAAGGCGAAGCGATACCCTGCGGGCAAAACACAGCGACCTGAATCTATGGTACAACTGCAACCTTCAAGAGGCCCCACTAGCCATCATCCTGCCAAGTTCAGAGGACGACGTGTCAAACATTGTCACCTTCTGCTCCGAAAATGACATACCTATTGCCGTCCGGTCAGGAGGTCACGACTTTTTTGGCCGCTCCAAGATCTCGGACGGAGTCGTTATTGATATACGAGACATCGCTTTCGTCTACGTCGCATCAGACAACAGGACAGCGCATGTCGGTGGCGCCATAATTGCCGGGACACTTCAGGAGACTCTCGAAGCTCATGGCCTATTCACACCTACAGGACAAGCCAAGACAGTGGGCTACGTCAGCTGGGCATGCGGCGGCGGTTATGGATTCTACGTCGGATCTACGGATTCGGCGTCGATCAGATTGTTGGCGCCCGTGTTGTGGTCGCCTACGGGAGCGTCGTGGACACCGACAAAGATAAGGAGTTGCTGTGAGCTCTTCGTGGTTCCGGCGCGGGAAGCTTCTGCATCATTGTCGAGTTGAGGGTCAAAGTCTATCTATCTCCAAAGCTTTTCGCTGGATTCTTGGGTTTTCCTCTTGCGGAGGCTCCGATAGTTTTCGAGAGATTCAAGGATATCACGTCGAGAGAAGGGCTTCACGATGAGTTCAGTGGCGATGCCATTATCTGCCGGCCTGGAATGCTCTAGATTGCTGGGGCGGATCACTTCTAACACTTTTACAGCTACTCCCGCGTGCTTTGGAGGCGGTGACTCGTCATCCCCCACATACTTTCGAAGCTGCAGCGTGACGTCGCTTGAGCCCATCCTTGGCGAGATCTTTGCAAACCACCTCCCTCCCTGGCCATTGGCAGCAGTTGTAACACATAACAACCACGGATTTGGCGTGAGAACCAGTAATTGGGACAGTGTTGGTTCAGCATTCTCCAGCAGACGACAGCGCGTCATTCTCGGTTTGCATGGAGGTACCCACGTTGGCTCTCAGAATTGCACTACTGCTCTTTCTCAAAGTACCGAATGGGTTTCCGCCCTCGAAAGGACGATATCAAGTTCTGAGTTTTGTGTGGAGTCTAGATTTCCTAGCTTTTTGCCCCAAAATGGGTTTACCCTCGCGAGACTTTCTGGTTCTGACGCTGCTTTCAGACTTTCGCATCTGAAGAAGAGGTTGGATCGGGATGGTTTATTTGACAAAAGCTTCCCTCAGCTCTCAGGGACGGCTTCCCAACCTTCCCACGCAGAACTCTAGATACTAGAAGGATGTGTTAGACCTTGTGCTTTCAGATATCACTCCATTCAGTTGTAGGCATCTTTTTCAATAAATCATGAGGTCTGTCTGATGGCTAATTCGGGCAAACGACAGGACTAGACTCGAAAACAGAGGGGAAATACTAGCCCCCGGGATCACTTGTATGGATCCTCGATACTGAATGCATCCATGAGAACCATACAGAGCTTGCAAAGTCCAATTGATAGATGGCCAGTGTTCGAACTGCTGCTGCTGGGGAGTTGTGCGAGGAGCCCATGTTGATGCTGGGGCTCAGCGATAAGACTCTCGGCATCAAAGCCCGCACATGGGGAACGAAGACTGATTGTCACGACTTCCGGCTGCAGATGGGCTTGAAGCTGATCCACCCTGATTCTCACAAAACTAGGTGTCTCGTGAGCTGTGTGAGCCAACGACCGACTCTCCGCTGGGCGAGGCAGCATTTGAGTGAGCATTTGGTGGCTGCGACACGTCGTCCTGGGTACTTGAACAAGTCAAGGGCACTGCCTTGCCATGCCTTTCTATGTTCCCCATGATCCATTGATGATCACCTCTTCAGCCTGGATAGGCAAAGTCTCCAAGGTTTTTCAAACGCCTCCCAGATCCAAGACAGGCCCTGGACTTCCCGAAAGGCTGCTCACACTTCCTGGCTTAGACTTCCGTAATTCGGGTCGCCATGTTGGCACCCCATGCGAGGGCCCGGAGGTGCGCGCATGCAATGCAACTCTATTCTGCTTTCCTTTACTCTATTCAATGTATTAGTGGCTTTTAAAATGAACACATTTCGAGGCTCGGGCGATGAGGGTGTTGGAGAGCTGGGGCAGCCAAGGCAGCACGGGGGTCGTCCTTGTCACTTGAAGAATCCCTTGAAGAATCCAAGGTTGCTTCCTCCTCGCGAGGAGAAAAGTTGGGGAGATCAAGTATTACCGCTTTGGGACGTTTCTTGGCGCTTGATTAAGCGCCAGCTTTTTCTCCTCTAGCTGCCCTCTCCTCTGGCTGCTCTCTCCTCTGAGTGCTCTGAATTCGAGGGACGCGGGGGCGGAGGCAGCCCGCCGGAGCGAGCGAGCGGAGTAAGGTAAGCGAGCGAGGGCGGGCTGCCTCCGCTAAATTGTTATTTTTTGGTCTCTTTGCTCTACTCCGCTGAATTCTTCAAGGTGCATTTACAAGCCGCCCTGGTGGCGCTTTCTTGTGCATAAAGTGAAGCAGAGCCTGGCTAGTTGGTGTTTGCTATTTTGGGTGGTGGTTGTTGGATTGACAAACAACCCCTGTCGCCACGCTTCCCCTAGCGGAGGACCCTGACTTTTGCAGCCAATCAAACCTTCCTCTGCTGCCTATTCCCTGCAAAGGGAGTCTTCGCAACCCCTTGCTTGCCTGACACTCACGAGCACTGACTTGGCTGACTGACCTGACTTTCCTGACCACACGAGACTCTACTGGTCCTCAACGGGCGGTCCTTTTCCGAACTTGCATAACAGACACGCGACCGCAGCCAAGATGGAAGCACTGACACCTTCATCGCATCTTGACGTCTCGCCAGCACCTTGGAAGCCAGAACAGTCTGCTCTGCCTGATCTGCCCGTTGCTCCACCAACTTTCCTTCCAGCCAGGATCTCTGACTCGGGCGCGTTGGTCCTGGACCAAGGCCAGACGGAGGATGCCTACATCAAACAGCTCCAGAAGCTCATCCACACCAAGGAGACACTACAGAAGGCCGGCTATGTGATGCAGCCTCTGTCCGAGGTCGAGCTGGACCAGAAGAAAAAGTGCGAGAGATGCCACAAATGTGAGTCCATCAGGCAGGCCATGCGGGACTCCACCAAACTGGATATCATCATTCTTACCGATTATGCAGACGTGCTGAAGAAGCCTTTTAAGTGGACCTTTGAAGGAAAGCCAAAGCCAGGCAGCGATGCTGTCGTGGCATCTACAAACGATCGTGGAACCGCAAATGCAACTTCCAGGCCAGCGCAGGGAGGCGGACGTCCCAGAAGGTCTCCTTTGAATGGACTGCAGGGGGAATGCAAATATCACAGCGGGTACTTTAATGGTCGTGTGAGTCCTCAGTCCTCGTACATGACCTTACAGTCGGCGAAGCACCTGCTGACACACTCTGTTGTTTCCGTCAAGACCTGGAGCTGTTGCAGGACCGGTGCGTACAATCAGCCATGCAAAGCTGCTGCTGAGCACAAGACTGTCGAATACAAGGCGGGAGAGTTGGAACGACAGTATCGGTACTACCGTACCCCAGCTGCATCTACTTCCTCCACAGTCCGCCAGGCCGTTGCAAGTGAGTTATATCAATGATCTCCTCACAACAGCCTGCACTCCAGCTGTCTATAAATGCGATATAAAACTGTCTTACTAATGGAGGACTAGTTGATTGCGAGACGGGGACTGGTATGAAGAACGATTCTCTTTGCATCCGGGTCAGCGTCGTCGACTACTTCACCGCCAAGGTGCTTGTTGACAAATTGGTATTCCCCGACGAGCCTCTCCTCAACTACAACACTCGCTTCTCCGGGGTCAGCTACTCTCAGATGGCCAGGGCCAAGGCGATGGGAGACTGCCTCTTTGGAGTCTCAGCAGCCCGAGAGGCCGTCTGGAAGTTTATCGGACCGGACACCATCGTGGTCGCTCATTCCGGTCAGAATGATCTGAACTCCCTGCGCTGGCTCCACGGCAATATCGTCGACACCCAGCTGGTCGAGTCCCTTCCGGTTATGGAGCTGGAGAAGCAAGCTCGAGAGAAGGAGGCAAACGAGAAGAAGGCCCGGGAGGAAGAGGCTGCCAAGACGAATGGAAAGGAGGAGCCGATTGGCCGGGCAGCCACGGGACCCAATCAGGAGAATTCGGCAGAGGGGGGAACACAAGCGACAGACCCTCGGAAGCCAGTCGAACGACCCAAGAAGAAGCCCAAAGGCTCCGGTCGGTTCTCGCTGAAGTCCTTGACGAAGGAGCGCATCGGCAAGGAGATTCAGTCGGGCAAGGAGGGGCATGACAGCGTTATAGACGCTGTTGCTACCAGAGATGTTGCCCATTGGAATGTGATCAACTTTGGACATGGCTTTTATGAGATCAAGAGCACTTTCTCTTGAACTGGTCATCCAATAGAAATCGGAAGGGCTTTTTTCTTTTCTTTTTTCTTTATTTCTTTCTTTCTTTTTCGCCGAAAGGGGGGAGGGGGGTGATTCTTCTCCTTGACTTGCTCATCTAGTTCCGGTAGCCATGATCATGCTTATGTCTGAGATAAAGGTCTTCCATGCGACTTAGGGCTCACCATACGCTAATATTCAATGAAAAAAAAATCCTGCACTTGTTTGCTCCCTGTAACCACTCACTGTTCAACTCGATGAAATGGAATCAGAATCCAACCGCATAACTCCTCAACAAGACCCTGCGTTGCTGCGTGTCAACCCGAACATGCGAATTTTTCTCAGTCTGGTCAAGAAAGGTTCTGAAAATATTTGCCGCATTCATCTGCAACGATGCACTCTTATCAAGGCACCTGCTACGATGAACGCGTCTAATGAGTCCCAGGTAGTACACAGTCCGACTGGGCCGCTCACGCTACCTCAACACCACGGAGCTTTGCTATTGGAAATGTGCGGTCTCGGGTTCCATCTGAGATATACTTGTCTCCTAGCTTTGTCTAATATACATCTACTGCGCTGTTGCAATACCCAGCCTCAGACATGGCTTTTGAGGAATTCCAAAGCCTTGTCGATGACAGCCGAATATTGATCCCCTGGCGCAATTTTGGCATCAAATCCATGACCGGCACCTTCCACAAGGACCAGCTCAGATTCTGCGCCATGTGACCTGAGCTCATCGTGAGCTTGCTTTGAGACCTTGGCATCTACCAATGGGTCTTGTGTACCATGTACGAAGTAAGTTGGCGGGAAAGACGCATCAGAGAACAAGGAGACGGGGTCGACACGCGCAATGTTTCCATCGCCCACCACGGTCTTCAAGTGGGTGCCCGCTTTGATGGCGTTGAACATCCAAGCCACTCGATAGTTGCTGAGCTCGGGGCCGTTGGGGCCCATTGGCGACGGCCCGCTGGTCGGAGGCGGTACGTCTTTGTGGAACTGATCTATGAATTGCTGTTCGAACGCCGGCTTGGTTGGTGCAGCGGTGTGGAAGATGGGGTCTTGTAAATACTTCATCCCGAAGAGGTCGAGAATAGCCTTTGGGGCGGTTGGGCAGACCGGCCTGCGTATCCATGTCAGTGCGTGCTTTTCTAACTTGTCAGAGTGTTTGCTTGGTTTGGCTGCAGCGCATACCGTCAAAAGAACCAGGGTTGCTCCACACGAATGCCCGAGAACAACGATCCTGGAACCGTCGGCGCTGACACCCTCCTTCTTCAATAAGTCAGGCAGTTCAAGGCGGACCCATTCATAAGCATCGAGAGAATTCTTGACCGGGCCTTCGTACAGTGAGATGGTGGGACCAGAGTCGATAATACGCCGAGACCACAACGAAGCCGAGGTCAAGAAGTCGATCCCTGTGGAATTGTGGGAGCATCGCTTTCGACCCTACAGTGAAGTTCCCACCGTGGAAGTGCAAGGCTGTTCATCAGGTTAGGATTCATGTTCTAGTATAAGTCGGGGCAGTGTGATCTTCTGTAAACTGATCAATGGGGTTCGATGTGCTTTGCCCTTTACGGCAGTAGACGTCAGTTTCTATGGACACGCCGTCCACTTGTTTGAAGGTATACTCTTTCTGCTTCATGATGAAAGTGATTTGATTTTCTCTGCTTGTTAAAGGAGGCCAGTGGAGTTCTAGTATTGTGAGGCTGATGCAAGGCTCGGCGATTGCCAGCACTTTATGGCGCAAGACATGCTGACTTAGACTACAAGGCCGGTCTGTGATCCACTGCAGTGGGCTTGGCTGTGGGATCCCGGAAAGGCTTCCACGGAACAGATATTGGCAAGTACCAACTCCGAAACGCCGAGGTCTCTTAGAGCCAGTATGAGAAGCACGATGAGAAACATGCAGATGATGATTCGTAGGACATTTTCTTCACGAAAACTGAGGTCACGATTCATGGATTGAACAATTATCGAGACACTAACAAAATCAGGTGGTCAGATGTCACTGTGTACACAGCGCTGCCATTTCAGTCCCATCCGCCTTCCCTCAAACGTGCTTCCCTCAGGCTAGCCGATTGCTGTCACAAAAATGATATGATCTTATTTCCTGAGATTCAGCTTAACATTCATATCATAGACTTCCGCAAACCAAAGCGATCGGACTTTCAAGGACTTGCTAGCATCTTCGAGTTCGACATCGTAGCGAGAAAGCAGTTGAGCAATAAACTTGTATACCTCGAATGTGGCCAGGTTTCGCCCCACACATGTTCGTGAACCGTAGCCAAACTATTGTTGTCGTTAGTACTAGCCTCACTGGCAGTGTTAAGATAGGAAATTTACCGTTGCAAGGTTCTTGTCCATTTCCTTGATCCTCTCCACAGAATTCCTTTCCCCTATGATCCACCTCTCCGGGCGCCACTCGTCCGCATCCTCCCCGAAAATTCCCTGACACCTGTTCTGGGCCAAGGGGCTCATCGAGACGGTCGCACTAGGAGCGATATAGTGACCTTCGATGTTGAGACCTTCGGAAGGGGCTTTCCGTGGGAGCTGCCAGATTATGCTTGGGTGGATTCGGGATCCCTCCTTGATGCACGCACTCAGGAATGGGAGGTCCTTGACGTCGTGGTACGTCAACTTCTTGTCGGCATCGCCCGCGATACCAGCCGCTGCCCTTGCGGCGTCGATCTCGCTCCTCAGGCGCTGGTAGCGAGCTGGGTCAGTAAGAAGGGGAAGGAGGACCACCCGGATGGCCACAGAGCTCGTGTCAGCACCGGCGGCAAAAAGGTTTCCGACGTCAGCCAGGAGCTCAGGGAGCGTGACTGGCTGTCCCTGTGGCCCTTTCATGTCCAGGAAGTGGTCCATCATGTCGCGCTCGCGCTGTTTCGCCGACTTGTCGTTCATTCGCTGCAGGACCTTCTCAACGGTGACCCGTAGGAAACCCCGGCGGTAATTCGCGATACCAAGTCCAAGCCGCGGTGCGAGATAGTCCATGACTGGATTCGCTACCCATATGGCCTGCCAGGGGAGATACCCGAGGTTGGCACACCAGTAGAAGGCCTCGTGAACACCAGAGATGAATCCGATCTTGTCTCCTCTGTCCCGGATGAACCCAAGCGGCTCACTGATACACAGCATGCCTACAACGTCGTATGTGAGGTACGAAGACCACTTAGTCAAATTGATCGACTGTTTAGTCTGGGCAAATTCGTCCAACCGCTCCCACAGAGAGTCCAGGACGGTCTGAACCTTTGGCTCCGTAGCAAGCACCGCGGACATGGTGTAGGTCGTGGAGACCCTCCTGCGCAGAAACGCATGCTGGTTCGGATCCGTGGCGCCAAAGAACTACGCCTGATTAGCGCTTTGCAACCCACAAGTAGCCATCCTGTATACCTACAGAGACTGCTGTTGAATTCCTTCCTTCGGTGCCTCCTAAGGCCCTCCAAACATCGTACCATTCAGTCTGAGCAGTGTATCAGCCCCAGTAACTTCCGCTAAAACGCTTCCGCGTCTCTTGCTTACCTTTGGAGTGCCTCCCGAATAGCTGTAAACGGTTTTGGCCAGCTCCGGGCTCACGATACTGACTTCATTGGGCGAGATCCTCACAACAGGACCATACTTCCGGTGGAGGTCGAGGATATCGCGATGCCAAAATCCCCTAAGGTAGCGGTTTGTCCTCCATAGTTCGGTGACTTTGGCAAGGGTCGGACCTGGGATCTTTCTCAGCGGGTGAAGGAAAAGGGAGTACAGGACGCGAAGGAACACAAATATCAGAACGGAAGCGGCAATCCAGCCGAGCGCAGAGGCGTCAAGGTTAGACAGCATCTGGTGAACAACGCTTAATTTCTGTGACATGATGGGTACTTGGAGACTCGATGCACTTGTTTTTGCCGGAGCTATCGTTGATTTCTACACATTTAGTATTTAAATATCCAGACGATTACCGGCCATTTTCAGAACATTTGACATTGTTACATCAACGCCGAGTTGCAACTGACGTAACGCTGTTTCTGGTCCACAATGCATTTGTAACGTCTTCCGAGGTCGATTCCGCGGTATATGGAGTCCACGTTCGGGCTGGCGGTGTGCATTGCCCCTCGTCTTTCAAGAATGTCGCGGTGGTTGGAGAATGTTTCTGCGCGAGGATGTGCTAGCATCTGTGTGAAATCGGGTGAAAACCCACGTTGCTGGCACAGGCCCGCCAAAACTGCATTGATTTCCACTAAGTCCGCCGATTGCAGACGTGGGTCATCGCGGCCGTGCATTGCAGATCGGTCAAACCAAGCCAAGTATTATGGGGCTCTTCATGCTTGTCATAGACTAACGACAATAACGATATACAGCCAACCTCCCACTTCTTGGATTCCTCAGGGCCTCTGTGTTCACTGCCCTCCTGGAGCCCACGCAACGTAAATGAGATTACACGCACCAGCTTCTGAGCAATGACTTCTGTATCATCTGTAGTCCCAATTCTCAGTATGCATCATTCACATTAAATTATTCGCTTCGAACTTCCAACACCGCCCTTGTCTCAAGCTGGAGTCGTGTTGATACGGTTTTATGGAAGCTGGGCAGGACAGTGACTGACTATAGGATGCCGGAACTGAAATCAAAATGAGTTCATTCACAGATCATAACGAAGAATTGTAACAAATTCAACTAGTTTTCCTCCATTCCACCAGGGAGGGCTTCGAAGTCTCATCTCATGTCTAATAACCCCCAGTCGTTTTGACCTGGATAACGTAGGCGACCCACATTGGGCCCACCTTAATTTAAGAGTATTCTATTATAAAATATCCAGTTTTTATATGAAAATTCTTGATTTATAAGAAAAGAAATATTATTATACATAATATGTAATATAAATTAAATTTGATTTAAATAAAATTAAAAAATGAAAACAAATTATTACATTGTATTAATTTCATTTTAAATAAATTAGTACTTAATACAATTCTGATATTTGAATATTTAAATGTAATAATATAATATTAATTATATTTTTCCTATATAAACCTTTCTTAGCAAAATATAAAAAATAAAAAGTTTTATTAATAAAAAATTATATTAGTAATACAACTTTACAAACATTAATATTTATATTTATTATAGGTAAGTTTCTAATTTATTTATATTTCAACATTTTATGTAACGTGGTTCACCAGTTAGCCGGTCAGATCAGATGCCCAGCCAGTTTTTTTTACATGCAAAAAACGTCCGTGCCAACCCTGTCTACTCCTTCAAACTAGGCCCAATTTGAATAAAATTTTGTAGGATTATTCAAAAAGATATAATTAAACTACGTTATTCTTTTCAGAAATTTCAGAAATTTTTTTAAAAGAGTTATTAAGAAAAGGCTTATTTAGACCCCTGTAATTTTGTTTTTCCGATATAACTGAAAAACCTGAAATTTCTGAAACCCAAAATTTAGCTTAGTTTTATATTTTTCTATCGATCCCAAAATCTTTATCCAAATTGGGCCTAGTTTGAAGGAGTAGACAGGGCTGGCACGGACGTTTCTTGTATGTAAAAAACACTGACCGGCTGACTGGTAAACCACGTTAATTAAAAATTAAATATAATATACCTGTTAAGGATCCTTAATATTTATCATTAAATCCGTGACTTGTTTAACTTTTTATTTTTAAAATTCTTTTTTAAATTATACGTAAAATAACATTTAAAAGTTAATTTATTTTTCATATATATTTGAAAATTAAACATTTTTAATATTCCTTTAGAATTATATAGAAATAGGTAGTTTGTTTGTAGAAAGGGGTCCGGATTAGGGGGTGGGCCGAATGCGGGCCGGGTACGTTATGAGCGCTAGCTTCCTCGAATGGCGGAGGGGAGTTTCAGCCTTGCAATTCCACGTATACAGACTGTACCTATAAGACGAGCGGATTTAAGTCGTGCTTGACCCACTTCAATTGGGCTTACTGGAGTGGTTTTCTCTCCTGGCCAGCTGCTCACTGAGTACGGCACGTTGCTCCCGCTGCATTGGTCGGGTCCTCATCTTGTTGTTCACGGACCCTTCAATTTACCATTCCCATGATGTGGACTACGTAGCTATGGACCAGGCATTCGTCTCGATTTATTGGACAAGTACCTCGACGCCTTCCAAGTCCGATATGGATAACATCGGGGTAACTTTCCGCCGTAAGTGTTGTAAGTAGTCCAGCTGAGTGGGTATTGAAGTGGACTGGAACCACCAGGCCCCGAAAACGGGATCCTGCTCTCAGCACAAACCCCGGGACTCCAAGATGGACTGAGGAAACCCGACACGGAGAGTGTTAGGTATCCTGATACCTGTATCCGAAAACCACACACCAGCTCTTGTGGCTCATCACATGTTGCAGTAGACCTTGGCTAGTTTGAAGCCACACATGCGCACTCCGTAAATAACATTCCAGGATTGGACGTAGAAGCTTTTCCCCACGATTTCCCCACACTCTACTGCCGAACTCTAGTTCCGAACCCCTTGCTCCGGTGCCGTCTTTGCCCGTCTACAATCAACGGAGCCGATGGTTGCACCACCTCCGACGCCAGAGACATGACAAGTTATATCCCGCCAGAAATTTTCACGACTTTGGACTCCCATGTATCGCTAGCACTTTCTGTTGGCAAGCTTTGTACATAATGTGATCAACACGCAGCCACAAACCTACCGCATTATTACCACATCACACTCACTGATAGACATTGGGGATGTGCAAGGCTCTGCATAGTACCTGGGCGTACTCACTGAAATCGATGGTCCGTCCTTGGTGTCGCCACCACCCGTTCCTCCATTTCCCTGCATTCACAGTCACCTAATCTGATCAACTTTCTGTCGCTAGTTGTTATAGTAGTCTCTTGCTATTCATCAACATTTCAGAGAACGTTCCTGCATCCCGATCCATTCATAACACGCATGTGGCCCTCCGCTGGGATTCCTGCACACGTTTTCAGCAATCCTGTTTCAAAGCTAAGGTTATTGTCATGACCACCATTTCCCACAGATAGCATTGAACAAACTCAGAACCATTCGTTTATGATGTGCAAGGTCCAACAGCCAGAGCTGTATCTGGAACTGTCAAACTGCTTTCAATATTTCACTAGGAGCTGATAGGTGAGGGCCTCGGGTAGACATATCGAGAACAATATCATTCTGAATAGGACGTGGGCTTTCATAACACACCATGGAGCGTAATCGATAATGACAAAATTTAGCTAAGATATGACAAACTATTCAATTGAATACTGCATGCACATAATCACACGGCACATAAGGCAGGAATTACCATAAAGCCTGACATATGTAGTTGGTTTCGTTTTTAATTTGGTCACAGTGCTTTAAAGGGAAAAAAAGCCTGGGGGCGGTTCCTTCATACAGTCGTAAGCGTCCTGGGACCCAGCGCTAGATATAAACACACCTAACATATGTAGACAATGCCTTACACTCATGTTACTGTACTTCCCTCTTTGTATCTGAACGAGATTGAGGTTTAATGATACGACCATGACCAGCACTTTCAAGTCTCCAATTCCCGCGAAAAGCAACCACTCAAGAAACCGCCCAGTATGCCCTGGCCAGCATTCTTATTTGAGTACTTTGAGTCGTGCATGGTCTACAGGGACCAGAGCAACAACGACAGGCTCCACATAGTCATCGATTTCCTCGAGCAGGAGAGGGCATTATAGACCCCGCTGCAGAGGTATGCTTGGGACATGGCCCAGAGCCAACAGTCAAACCAGGACTTCGAAACCATGGTGGAATTGACTTCATTGCCAAATGAAAACGAGGCCCTGGTTGAGGAGTGGGAGCTGGCGAGTTGCCGAGGTCGCCATGCCACCCTTACAATGGCGAAAACCACGGCCGAGTGAAGGAGAACAACAACAATGAGGGTTCTGCTTTAGTTTGAGGCCACACCTGTGAGTCCCTCAATCTCCACAGAGCTGCTCCCACGCCTCTGCCCTGAATGGTACAATCCTTTCATCGTAGTGGTGCTTCAGCCATCACTCATGAATTTCGTTTGGCCACACGTTGCTACTCTCGAAGATCCGGGACAATCCCCTTTTACTATCAAAAACACTTACTTCCTGTGGAATGTGTTTCCCGTGAATTTGGTCTCCATACACTGTGAATCGAGAATTCCACGCAACCTGCTCCCCGATGCAAACTCGTGCACAACACTGATATACAACACCTTTTTCAATATCTACTTGTCTTCCTCCGTGCCATTCCCTCAGATTGTTAGTAAAGTATAGTTGGATGTGCTATCGTGCACCTCACCCCTCACACCTGGCTGCTGTCCTATTCACTGTATCGCCGAGACGAGACAAGGCTTCTGGAACTTTTGCGGATACAAGTCCATGTCTCGTCTGTATGGACAACAACGTACCGACCTATCTTCGACACTACAGCATGTGTTCAAGCTTTTTAGGGTCTCTTGCTTCATCAGTCAAGAGAGCTGTGTGCTGTGTTCTCGGTTGCGCATGAGGTCTCACGCTCCGCCAATGTCCCCTGCCCATGGGTCCGATGATCATTGCTATGCCCTTAGTTGTCTCCCTTTCGAGCCGTCCCAGAGCTCACCCCTGCATCACTTTGGCTGTGCCGAGTCTCAGAAACCTTGTCTCCACGCACCAGGGCCCCAACCAAGATCTTTCCCTCCTACCCACTCCGTGGGCAAGTCCTCTTTATCCCTTCCGGCTTTGATTCACACGAGCAGTGCCTTTATTGTGGCGATCTGCCGGAGTGTATTCCTTGCAAATCTTGTATCGAACCAGCTTCTCAAGAACTGCAATGTTTGTGCGTCTTCCGTAGTCATTGATCTGCCAGCATTCCCCGATATGGGGCTCTCTCAAACTCGTCCTCGAAGCCCTTGCCATCCCAGCCATCTATGACGTCGTCGCCATTGTCATCGTCGCGAACTTCTCGTACTTTCTTGTAATCCTGGCTTCAAGGGGGACGAACATGCCGGCCATCGTGCCAGCTCATTCTGGAAAGACTTTGAAGCGAAAGTCCTCTTTGGGTTTGGAAGCAGTGCTGCACTTTCACATGTCTGCATAGCCTTAGACCTTCACGGAAGGCCTTCCTGCCTCATTACCTGCCTGCCTTGCCAGCGATTTGCTTCGCTTTTGCCTGTCACCCTCCATGCACAGTCACCTTTTGGCTAGATTTCCCTCCTTGCCCACAGCTTGGCCCCATCCGTGATCAATCTTGGTCCATACGACGCTTCATAACACTGCCCATACCCTACAAGAAGCTTTAGCCGGCACGAACTCTCCCCAGAAGCCCCCCCGGCAAGCTGCTGCCACATTTTTGCCTGTTCTGCTGGCACCAGGGGTATCATCAGCTGCCCAAAGCTTTCTTCACTGCAAAAGGACACACAAAAGAGGTCTACATCGTGTCCCAAACCACGGAAGCTGCTTCCCTTTGCCTTCCAAATCTTCTCATATCCGCCAAGGGGTCCTACTTCTTCCGGCGCGACGCAGCCCCTGGGGATTGCCGCCGTCTTAGGAAACGTTCTTGCCGAAACATTCTAGCCAGCAACATCTTCAGAAGCCCATTCGTTACGCAAACGCACTCGAAAACCGCTTGCGCAGCCCTTAGAAAAGATTCCGACGAGTTGACGAGACCGTCTACAAAGCATTACAGAGATTTACGGCCTCTAGGACACACAAGATCTGCTTCATACACTCAAATAGACCATTCAAAGCCCACCAATCTCCCACACGACAGCATCTCCCTGTTGCTGCCCTCGACGATACTCTCGAACCCTCTCTGCGATCAAATCCGACCACGATAGCTTCAGGATACGAAACTTGCTTCAAGGAAGCCATAAAGAGTGACTGGAGAGGATAAAGGTATCACATTCGTCAGGAAGAATTTCATACTCGCATCCGGCATGACAGACAGCCATCGATCGGGCATACAGAAGAGTGCAAGACCATTCAGAGGACTGGGGACGGTAGCTGAACAGCCCCGGCACGAAAGAAGAGCCGTGAGAGAGCCGTGAAGGTCCGCCGTAGTTGATCGTCCTGCATTGCTCAAGTTCCTCGCCTATTCTCTCGAACGCACATTACCAACGTCCTCGAACCCTCCTCTGTCCTGAATCAAGACCAAGTAACCCCGACAGCATCTTAAGCCCCGAACGAGAAGAGTCTCTGCTCAGAGAAGACCGCCGTACGCATAGCATCATCCACAAAAAGACCATATTTCCGTAGAACAATCACAACCTGCCGGGAGGTGCTAGAATCAGGCTAGAAGAGGCGCGAAAACAGGCTTCCAATTAGAACATTCTTCAGCCATCCGCACTATTCACAGACACGAAGAAATCCTTACAATACCGATACAAGGCGAACTTGGGTTTGAATACATACTTGGCGGTGTTAGAATTGTTGTTCAAGAGCATGGAAGACCTGAGAAGACGCATTTGAGTCCCTACCGTGTCGTGGAGTATTGAAAATACATACATTGACAACGAAATTTGAGGCGGCTTCAATTACACGGGAATTCGGAGAAGACGAGCACAACAATTCTCAGAACAAGAGAATATTTAGAGGCAGAAGAGCCTCTGAGACAGATTTGACTCACGAAGAAGACGACTAGTTTGAAAGAAAACAAATTTTTGGGAGAAAATACGCGAAGAGAATATGTGTTTCTCAGAGTTCATCGGCTATACCTGCGGGCACTCCTCCCCGGAGGTGCTGCGCCCCTGTCCTATGACAACACAGTTCTACACGAACCCGCTGTGCAACCAGCACGCCCGCCGGCCAATCCTGGCCCCGGAGATGTGTCCGGCGTGCCAGAGAGTCATCCACGGCCGAGCCGTTCTCATTACGGAGTGGGAGCACCGTTGGATGCATGAGCGAGGCGTCTGCGGCTGTGAGGTCCAGTTCCCGGATCTTATTCGCCCTCGCCTTGTCACTCGGAGCCGCCCCGGACAGATCATCGGGAAAAACGGCCAGACGGGGAACGCCAAACAGGGGCCCAAGGACAGCGGAACTTCCAGTATCTCCCTTCCCAAGACTGGACGAGGCAACGCGGCTGGCGCTAAGAGAGTCCCAGCCCAGTACCAGGAGCGACCTTCAAAGACTGGGACACACAGCCTAGAGGTGGCTGTCAGAATCCCTTCTTTGTATGGCGCAGAGTGGGTGGACGAGCACAGACAGCTGCACAAAGATGGATCCTGCAAGTGTGCTGGTGACTTTTCCTTCTACAATACTCCAGACCTCAGCCAAACCGTCCCATCTTCTTCAGCCCTGGTCGAGAATGTCCCTGGCCAGGTGGTTCAGACGAAAGTCACTGGCCAGAATTCCCAAGACCAGGGCCAACTAAGGTTCCAGAACACTGAGCCTCCTCACTATTTCAACCCTGCTGAGAGCTCTTCCCACCTGGGAGTATGCGGTCTCGGAATCTCGCAGCCTGGCTCCTCGAAGACCAAGGAGCCCGACCGCACCACCACGCCCAAGCCTCCTCCGTTTGTGGTGAGCTCCGCCTACCCCTACCTCCACGCGCCGCAGCGCTCGCCCGGCGCGATCTACGAGGTGGACCCGGCCAAGTCCACCAACCGGCTGTACAACCACGCCTGCAGCGGTGGGGCAAGCATGGCCGCCGTGGCAGACTTCCAGTCTGTCGAGTTCCCGCGGGCCGAGGGTACCCTCCCTCTCGTGGGCCTCCCCATCGGTGCGGGCCCGGAGTGCGCCCCTGGGCTCTCCCACGTGAGGAGCTTCGAGGATTGCGTCATCCACACGAAGAATCTCATCGCCCACATGGGCGACGAGCCCGCGGCGGGCCTCCTGGCCATCAAGAGCAGGTCGTTCGCCTGCCTTCACGCGCTGAAGGCGGAGGTGGAGGAGGAGGGCCTCGGCCAGCAACAGGTTTAGAGCGTCAGCTCCAGCGCGGAGTTCTCGGACTACGAAGGCTCCGCGGTCTAGAGGTAAAGCAATGCTTAAGAAAACCCACCATCGAGGGAAATTTACTGACAAGATACACAGAAGGGGGATACTACGAGGAAAAGGGACGAGAAAAAGTGTAAGGAGCAGGCTGTATTTACGTCGCAGCAGACCCTGTACTTTACACACAAAAGAACGAAGATGGATCGTGGTCAACTCTATCGGTTCTTTTATTTCGATTTCGACTTTCCCCCGATACTATCACAAGTCTACCGATCGACCTCACCTGCGGGACAAAATAGTCAGTACTTTCGTTTCACTTAAGTTTGGAAAATCAGCGGGGGACTTACCAAACACCAGATCCATTGTTCCAATGATCGCCACCGCGTCAGCCAGCAAGTGGCCCTTGGCGACGGCGTCAAAGCCACCCAAGTGAGCAAAGCCAGGTGCACGAATGTGCACACGGTATGGCCGCTCGCTTCCGTCACTCACAACGTACACACCCATCTCACCCTTTGGCGCCTCGATGACAGAGTAGGTGTCACCTGGTGGGACGGCGTATCCCTTGGTGTACAGAAGGAAGTGGTGGATAAGAGCCTCCATGTTCTCCTTCATGGCGGCACGGGGAGGAGGGGCTATCTTGTAGTCCTCGACCTTGATGGGGCCGGGGGGCATCTTGTTGAGACACTGGTGGATGATGCGGAGGGACTGGCGGAACTCCTCCATTCGGCAGAGATATCTGTCATAGCAGTCGCCATTGACACCGACCGGCACATCGAACTCGACCTGGTCATAGGCGTCATAGGGGGAAGACTTGCGGATGTCCCATGGAATTCCGGATCCTCGGAGCATGACACCAGTGAAGGAGAGGTTGAGAGCATCAGCGGCGGAGACGACACCGACGCCACGGAGACGGTCGATCCAGATACGGTTGTCCGTCAGCATTTCCTCGGTCTCGTCAATACGGTCGCCGAATTGGGTGGCCCATTGGTAGATGTCATCGAGCAGGCCGATGGGGATATCTTGTGAGACACCACCTGGGCGGACGTATGCGGCGTGGAGACGGGCGCCAGAGACACGCTCATAGAATTCCTGGTTTTGGAGAATGGCTCGTTAGTATGCCTCTCCATTTGATCGAAAGATGGGTTGCGTTGCATTGCGTTGCGTTCTCAACTCATGCGTTGATTTTCCATAACACGAGATAGCACCCATTCAAGTCTTGCCACTCACCATAAGCTTCTCTCGCTCCTCGAAACCCCACAGGAAGGGCGTGAGAGCGCCAACATCCATAGCGTGTGACAGAACGGACATGAGGTGGTTCAGGACACGGGTGATCTCTCCGAACAGGGTCCTGATCCATTTGGCACGCTCCGGAATCTCGATATTCAGCAGCTTCTCGACGGCGAGCGAGAAGCACTGCTCGTTGGTCATCATGGAGCAGTAGTCCAGCCGGTCAAAGTAGGGCAAGGCCTGCAGGTATGTCTTGTACTCGCACAGCTTCTCGGTTCCTCTGTGCAGCAGGCCGACGTGGGGGTCGGCGCGCACAATCTCCTCGCCGTTGAGCTCGAGGATCAGGCGCAACACACCGTGGGCGGCCGGGTGCTGGGGCCCGAAGTTGACGGTGTAGTGGCGGATCTTGCGCCCGGCCAGGGAGCCGTCGCCGGGCTTCTCTCCCGTGCCCTCGTCGCCCTCGAGGCGCTTCATGAGGTATGGGTCGCGGGAGGACGGGGCGAAGTTCTCGTCGACGGGAATCAGGACGGTGCCCTGGGGCTGCTGGTCTTGTGTCTGGGCATAGCGGCGGAGGCTGGTCGTTGAGAAGCTTGCGGCTGCCCGCGGCCGCGTCGCGGCGGACTGTATCGAGGGTGTCGAGGATGGTCGGATGGGGAGGGCGCTGGCTGGTCTCAGACACAGCCGCTTCGCAGTCTGGCCTGCTAACCGCTGCAGCGTGGCCATGGCGGAGGTGTGGGAGTGGTGTGGTTTGAGTGGAGAGGTCGGAAGGTGAAGGCGAGGTTGAGCTGGATGGGTCCTCCCTCGGTGAGCCGTCCGTATCAGCCTCTGCTCGTCGTCGAGTTGGGGCGGGTTTAAGCTTCAATCAAGTGGGCAAGCGGCAATCCGTGTTTCTGGGTGTCGCCGTCACCATTCAACTCTTAGCTAAGCTCACCAATCGGGCAAGGCGCCGGCCACACATGAATCAGCAGCATTCTGATTGGGCATTGAATTTCAGAGCTCGCTTGAGCCGCACTTGACATCAACGCTCTTCATTGGCAGTGATTAACAGTATCAAGTCGCCAAAATGCAGCCTGGGATGGATTTAACACTCTCATGATTGTGTCCGTGCTATCTGAGCCACATAATTAATTGATGTATGGCATTGCAGCTTCCGATATGTCACCTACCGCCGCAGATCATAGGCACGACTCCTTGTACTGAGGGAGAGCTCGATCATCTATGGCCTTTGTTATTGAGATCTAGGCAGACCGTCAAAGTTGCACTTTGAGGTATCCTCACTTTTGAAACGGTACTCGGACTCGATGACAAGGCTTGGAAGAAAGCCGGCTTCGTTACAGACACTTTTCACCCAAGGAACACAACACAACTCCACGAGACTCACGAACGGACATGATCAGACTTGAGGCGACCACCAGCCTGGTGTGCCCATTTGATTTCACCAATTTTTTGTCTTAGGACTCGCTGAAGAGTTCCAAGTTGGAGCCTCATGTCTAGTGGATGCCTGATGCCCCGAGCATCCAGAGATTGAAGGTTTGTCTTCACAGTATGAACCTGGGTGTCAAGGCGACACGGAGTCAATCAGCCATCTGTTCCAAGATTCTTTCTTTGCAGCCAGAACATCGCTCCTGGTATGAAATACTGGAGAATCCGATGCCCTTGAGATGGCGACTGCAGCACCGTCTCTGACAGGACCAACCGTCTACTGCTAGTCCATCATGCCACAGCTGTTATCGAAAGACGCGCAAGGCGAGAGAGCCAGGCCAGCGGTGTGTATGAGAATCCGAAGGCGAGAAGTGCATTTTCAAGCCGGCGAAACAATTTTCGAGGCTGATTGGCACACTCTTTGCAGAGCGTGCTTGTTAACTGCTGGCAGTGAGTGCTCCGCACTCAAGTTGATACTGGCTGACAGAGGTAATCGACTTGCAAATGGTGCCTACTTTGTCGACGCGGACCCGGAATATTTCGCACACGTGCTCCGATACCTCCAACATGGCATTTATCCCGTTGCCCTCAACCCAAATGAAGGTCACCATCATGCAACGTATCTAAGCATCCGCGGCTTGCAAGTGCGTTCAACATCGTTTCACTGGAGGGATGGCTCGGATTTAGACAGTACGAGTCTGCAGTCGAGTGTACTGTGTTCTTTGACCGTATAGGGTCGTCACCTTCTGACCCCCACCCGTCCAGTGGTCGCTTTTCAACGCATCGAGTCGACGTGAACCCTGAAGTGATCAGTGTGATTTGGACGGCGAAGAAGTTCAGGGCTCGATCGCGAATTCTCCTAGCGCAAGGACGGAAGTCAAGGTTATGGCCCGTTGTGAAGTGGCTGGTGGCGTCGTTCAACATCGAAAGTAGGGAGTTGAGGGTCAAAGGCGGAGACAACAACTAAGTTTTACCAGACGCATGAAATGCTCGTCACGGGCAACAGGTTTGCCTTTCTTGGAGAGGGCTTTCTGGTAGCAGGATCAACGAGAAGCGAGCAGAGGCGGGCGACTGTCACTTGTCTTTCCCAACCCACGATGTTCTAGTTCCGAATACAGGATCACAAGCAGGATGATAACCGCAGGTTAATATGTCACACCATGAAAAATGCAGTGCAAATGTGTCTATCTCCTGCATTATAAGATCAGAATTCCTGCACTCAGGTATCTACCTGCTGCTGAAGTGGACTAGTCTGAGAGGTCCATACACCAGAGACCGTTAGTGGGAGGACCCCTGGCCGTGCATGTGTAGTGGGGCAGGCTGCCCAGTCCAAATTTCTTTATCTTATCGTAGAAAATCAGCCGCCCTCCCTCGAAACTTTCCTTGCAACAACATGCTGCGAAGATGGCACCAATAGTAGTCCCGACCCGAGAGGAGCTTGACCGGCGGAAGGTAAGAGTCTAGATGATGCGCAGACCTAATTCAGAGGGGTCCCGTCACTGACTTGGCCTTGCGCGCCCCCGACAGGTCGTCAACATCAATGCAGAAACAGTCACAAACGTAACCTCGTCCGACTTCCCCGGCCACTACCCCGGCGAGGACAACTCGTGGGACCTCGACGCCTTCCGCGAGCAGTTCAAGGTCGTCTTCCACGAGAACGGCCAGCACGATGCCTCCTTCAGCCTCATCGGGCTCGACGCCTCCATCGCCAACGCCTTCCGGCGCATCATGATCGCCGAGATCCCCACCCTCGCCATCGAGGACATCTGGGTCAACAACAACACGAGCGTCATCCAGGACGAGGTCCTCTGCCACAGGATCGGCCTCATCCCCTTCAAGGGCGGCAAGTACGGGCTGCACGACTTCATGAAGTGGTACAAGAAGCCCGGCGCCGACCAGGACCCCTTCGAGAACAGCATGGACTACAACACGGTCAAGATCGAGCTCGACGTCCAGTGCACGCGCCGCGCCGACGCCGCCCCGGGCGAGAAGGACCCGCGCAAGCTCTTCGACCACGCCAACGTCTACGCCTCGGACCTCAAGTTCCTCCCCGTGGGCCAGCAGGCCGAGGTCTTCGCCGGCGACCAGGCCATCGCCCCCGTGCACCCGGACATCCTGGTCGCCAAGCTGCGGCCGGGCCAGCAGATCCAGCTCATGGCGCACATGCACAAGGGCATCGGCGCCGACCACGCAAAGTTCTCGCCCGTCGCCACCGCCTCGTACCGCCTGCTCCCCCTCATCAACATCACGCGGCCCATCGTCGGCGCCGACGCCGAGAAGTTCCAGCAGTGCTTCCCCGAGGGCGTCATCGGCCTGCAGAAGGTCACCAAGCAGGACGCCAAGGCCAACGCGGAGCTCAAGGGCCACGAGGGCGAGATGCAGGCCGTCGTCAAGGACTCGATGAAGGACACCGTCAGCAGGGAGTGCCTGCGCCACCACGAGTTCGTGGACAAGGTCAAGCTGGGCCGCCAGAGGGACCACTTCATCTTCCAGGTCGAGTCTTCGGGCCAGTGGGACTCGGACGAGCTGTTCTTGGAGGCGGTTAAGCACCTCAAAGCCAAGTGCGGGCGGTTCGAGAAGCAGTTGACCTACATGGCGAGGTAGTGAACAGATGTAATTTTCTGTCCATAATTCAAAGCATCGATGGGCTGGCGTCAGGAGTACCCAAAAAGGGAATGGCTAGGGGTTCGGAAGATATACTGATTTTGATGATGCAAGTCATGGGTTCCATTTCTTCTGATTTGAGTGCTAAACTTTTGAACCGTGTGAAGTCTGCGCCGTGCCCTCCTGCGCTGAAGCAATTTGCTCATGAGATGCAACCCCTTGCAATGCACGGGGATTCAGTCCGGGCAGTGGTCTGTCACGCATCTACGCTCAGACAATCGGATCGTGAGTCCCGGATTTGTGTCGCTTTCCTAACTTCTCATCGGCGTTTTCCACAACAAGGGTCTCACTGGATCTGTCCCGCTTGTGCGCCGGCAACGCAGCCTTCTAGGCCGCCTTGAATCGGAGAATGAACCTGAAGTTGGCCACAAAAGCAGGATCCGTCACGGAAATCTCCCATCCGTCCTCCAGGCCCAGATCCGCCAGGCTCTTGATGAGGTTGGGTCTGGTCTGCTCCTCAAGGCTGGCGGGCGACTGCATATAGAGACTCTTGCCTTCGGCCCGGATGGACGGCTTCTTCAATTGCGCTTCCGGCCGCGCCGCAAGGAGGTCGAGGAGCTCTTGGAGGGTCAGCTTGGGGTCGACCTCCAAAGGGCGCGCCAACGTCCCGCAGACTGGGCAGTCGTCCTTTTTCTCGTGTTTAAATGTGTAGGTGTAGATGCTGTCGTTCCCAGAGTACATCATGTAGTTTTCCTCCATGCCCAGCGATGGTGCGCAGCTGCTCGCGATCTTCAGGGCCTCGTTGCAGCAACTGGCCGCAACGATGGCATTGGTGGAAGCAATGGCGGGAATGATGTTCTTCACGACGCCCTGCGTGAGAGAGTACGTAACGCCAGGGATTTTGAACTCTTGGGCCCTGGCCAACGCTTTCTGGAACAGCCATGTGATGTGCTCAGGATCGTCCTTGTCAAGCTTCGGGAAGGGCTTCTCCTTATCCCATGCTATGATATGTGCCCACTCGATGCAGTGTTCCGGTTGCCGAGGTATCGTCGCAATGGTGCAGAGAGGTACCGCGGCTCTTGGTGCGAACATGTCGAGCTGGCACTCGATGCAAGAAGTCATGGTAGGAAAGATGACTCTGGATTGCCCCTTGAAACCTGAAATGATGTCAGCGCACTCAAGAACCGTCAGTCTCATGAGCTGTCATCCAACCTTCCGTGCCACCATCAATGAGAGGCTTGAGGGAGTCCATGTTGTCCTCATCCACCATGTTGATCAGTGTTGCGTTGATCCACCGCCGAGCTTCTATACTGTCCAGGCCACAAACCACTATTGTGAACTGCATGTAGAATTCCTCGTGGAAGTCCTGGATGCGGTTGTTATGCGGCGTGATCTGGACGCCTTTGACTCTACGCTCAACAAACTTGGCTGCCACCTCTGCCTTGGATTTGCCCACGTCGTCCTTCCGGAAGAGAAACTGCCGGTTGAGGTTGGAAATATCGATGGTGTCTGAACCCGCAGGGTCAGTACACAGAACGGCTCATGGCATCTTCCGGTTACCTCATCATACCCATGTCGATAACGTGTATGTCCTTGAACCCCGAGAGGGCCAGGTTCTTCAGTATCTCACAACCCAGACCACCAGCGCCACTGTCCTATTCGTGAGAAGAAGGTCCATCAAGCATTGCTCCGGGAAACCTACATTACCCTACCGCCTCTGTTAGCTGACTGGGAATGTAAGAATTCTCGAGTACTCACAGAATTTTCATAGTATTCATGGCCTCAATCACCGCGGTTCCGTCAACTTCCTCTCCATCACCGAAGGGACAAGCCTGGGTCCGGATCTTGTCTAGGTCCCGCCTGTGAAGCAGATCATCAACTCTTGCAAGCAGTACATGTTATCATGGAGAAGACATACCATCTTGATGTTGCCGTCATGGTGCCACAGTCCTGTTTGTCCGCTAGCCACTCCCAAGGAAAGAAGGAAAGGTGAGGAGGGGATTCTAGGGATGAGAGAAGGCGCTGCCTGTTTAGTATGGAGTGACGTTGGAGGGTTGGAGGGGACCCCTGAAGCAGCTGCCCCAGACCTTTATCGATAAGCCCTGCAGCCTCTAACGGATACCACCGAGACCTACCACAGATACCCTGAACAGTCATCCATCCTTGAAACATCCACCAACACGCTGCGCAACAGGTCGAAGGGACCACGGTCGTGCTGCTTTCTTTCATGCAGCTTCATAATTTTTTTCTTTCACATTTCTATTGAGGAAAACTAGTTTCAGGGAAGTGATCAACACAAGAATTCCATCGCTGCATGAGCATCGGAGACAGTGCACAGATGGTTACAACAAGCCATCACAAACGGACCACGATACTCACTAAACTCACCCACTAAAACGGAGAACTCTACAAGACCACCATACGAGATGGACGAGCTTCTTCGCCCCGTCAGCAGGACTTATATCAAATCCGAAGAAGAAGCCGCAGAACCCCTTTTCCAGAAAGTGCAGGTGCCAACAAAGGCAGCATCAACAGCCAATTTCAAGCCAGCATCTCTACAGGACGTGGTGGAGGCCCTGAGCCATGAGCCCGAATATGATGTTCTGATATCTTCTTTGAAGTTCATCCTTCATGGAGGGCCCGCGGGTGAGAACTTCAATATTGGAGCCCCAGGGCCCGACGCAGCCAGGATTATCCAGATCCTGGTCACTGAAATCGTTCCGAACTACTGGTCCATACTCAAGGAATCATCTTCGGAGGGTGAGGCTTCAGATCTTGCGCTCTTACTCAGAAGTCTACGGAATCTTGCTGCTCTCAATGCCACCTTATTACGCCTGCGGACTCTGACTCAGGAGCAAAAGACACAGGCGACAGAGGTCAGCCGCTTCGATGTTCTATTGAACCTGAGAATCACACTCGAGCTGCTGTGTGAAATATTAGAAGGCGATGACAGTGTTTCAAGTTTATGGGCCAATACTTCAGCGACGTCAGATGCCGCGAAGCAACGCATTCTATCAAAAGACTTTGGGAACGTTCTCGCTGGCGGCCGCACCATCTCTTTCTCTGCCGAAGCTGAATCTCTCATACCGCAAGACGCCAAGGGCCAGATCATCTGGGTTGCCGATGGAGTGGAGTATACAAAATGGCTTACACGAAACATCGTCTCATGGTCAAAACGAGCCCAGCTCCCCGTGGAGAAGAAGTTGGTAGCAGACTTGCTGTCCAAGGCATTACGCCTGGGGTACTCCGGTATATCACTCACGCCTTTTCTTCCATGTATTTCTCTGCTCTCGGAATCAAGACCGCTGACCCGCTGCAGATACTGTAATTCAGCTCATGCTTGCAGACATAATCAACAAGTCTCGAGAAGTCCAGCATATCTCTGAAATGTTCAGCAGCCTGGCAAGCACAGAGCAACGAAATCTTCTCTTCGGCTTCTTGAAAATCATCGCAGATCTCCATCTGAACCACTTGAATAGCAGCAATCCATCTGAAGAGCAGACAAAAATACCAGCAGCTGTTGGTATCATCAAATTACTCGTCGCGAGCGATACGAAAGGCCAGTCGCATTTGGTCACATGGCTTACGAGCGCCAATGGGGCGGGAGTTGGTGATACAATTGGTATACGACGTGCCGTTCTTGCTGCTCTTTCGTCAGATCGAGACAGCATTGCGACAGTCTTTGAAAACAGTCTCAACCAATTCGGAGATTACCTGTACATCAGGCACACCCCAATTCTACAACAAGAAGGTATGGGAGATAGTATTCTCTGCCGCAGAGTGATTTCTGACAGGTCATAGTGCAGGCGCAAGTCCTTCTTCTGAGCGCTGGATACCTTCACAGGCTTGCGTCGGTCAAGTTATCCCTGATAGTAAGGTCAGGCTCCTTTATGAACATGATTTCCAAGCGACTGGAAGCATCTCAAACCCGCGCCCGCTTGTTGGGGATGATCGTTGGGGAGGCACTCTCAAAGCTGGCGCACAAGGACGACAAGAAACTAAATTTCAACATGGAGGAGACAACCTCGGAAGAAGCGCTCTGGTACAAGGGCTTGGTAGACGTCTCAGACGTTGTTGGATCCATTGAACCCTTGGCCTCGAAACAGAAGCCACCGGAAAGCAGCCAGCCAGTGACGGCGACCCCTGCGCGGAAGCCGAAGCCATCGCCGGCTCCTACACCATCGACCAGCAAGGTAAAACCTATTATCGAAGAGGTGGAATCAGATGAGGAAGAGGATGACGATATGGTACCGTTGGCGAAGCCGGATGACGACGACGTTGATTCAGATGACGACCCCGAAACCGTACGGCGAGACAAGCCAAAAGCACCCGTGTACATCAGAAATTTGATTACATATCTTCGGGACACCGAGAGCTATGACCACCAAAAGCTCGCTCTCACAACGGCACCCACATTGATCAGGCGGAAGGCGAACTTTGGAACCGAAGTGAGGGAGCATGCTGAAGAGCTTGCCTCGCTTCTGGTCGGCATCCAGGACAAGTTCGACATTGAAAATTTCTACGAGCTGAAGTTACAGGGCATGAAAGCCATAGTTGTGGCCCAGCCTCAGTTGATGGGCCCATGGTTCGCCCGGACTTTCTTCAGCGGAGACTATTCAATGGCACAAAGAGCCTCAGTGCTTACCGTTCTGGGCCTGAGCGCCCGTGAGATCGCCGGCCACACGACTTCCGAGTACTCGGTGGCAGCATCCTTCCCATCCCAGACGCTGCCCGATAAGATGAAGAAGCTGTATGTCGAGGATGCGGCGCCGGGCAACCAACTTGGCTCGTCATCATCACTCAAGGCACTACCACCCAACGCCTTGGATACAATATCGAAATCGCTTACTTCCAACTTCATGGCGCCGCTAGCGGCTGGTGCAGCCGATTCAGCAACGGGGCCTGACGCTCTTAAGCTGTCCACGTTCAAGTCGCGACTCGACCCACAAGGCTCGGGGGCACAGAAGTCCAAGACCAAGCCCCGGGTCCGCGCCATCCCCAACACGACAGCCCAGCTGATCGCCACGTCTTTCTTCTTCCCACTCACGGCCCGCTTCCAGGCGGCAGCACACTCTACGGCAGGCCGCACCCGCGGCATCGTCTTCCAGCCCTTCCTTCTGTCGCTCTACATCAAGACGCTGGCGCTGCTCCTCCACGCGGCGGGGCCGAGCACGCTGTCGCTGCCGGACATGACGTCCGAGCTGTGGGAGCTCCTTCTGGGGAGCAGCGTGCGCGCGCACGCCGTCGGGGACCTGGGCGTCACGCACGCGGTGCTGTTCGCGCTGCTAACGCTGCTGGAGGTCAACGGGGACAGGATGAGGGATATCTGTCAGTGCATGCCGAGGGAGGTCGTCGAGACGCAGGAGTGGGTTGCACAGATATTCAGCGCGACCAGGGGGGAAGACGGAGGGGAGGAGAACGATGTCAAGATGTTGGCCGCGGGTGTGTTGATCAGGATCAGGGAGGGCATGGAGAAGCACAGGGCGCTTCTGATGGGTGAGATGATCGGCTAATCTTCCTGGCTGATAGTCTTGCACTTTTGCGTTTCTACGTAAACAGCAAAGCTGCTTACTTGGCACTTCGCTAATGTCGAGGATCGGCCATCTTGTTGTCTAAGTGAATCACCTTTGAGTAAGTCCCTATGTAGGTGGCCAGGTGGATCCTAGGCTGAAATATCTGGAGTACTGGCTGGTGAAGTAAGATCCTTGTTCGATTTACCCCCTGGACGTAACAGTGGCACCATGCGCCGGAAGCTCCCGGCGCACTTACAAATCAACGGCAGGCAAATGGTGAGCTCATCGAATCCGACTTTCGCGACAGGCGATTTTCTACTCCGGCGACAACCAACTCTCTTTCAAGACCTACCCTGTCGCCACAAGTCAAAATGGGATCGCAAGTGTCTACTAGTAAGCACTGCACGCTCACGAGCGCAAACCTGTGCGACATCCGCTGACAACCCGACCAACCAGCCATTCCCGCTGCGGCGGCAATCCCGCAGACGACACCAGCACCCGCGACCTCCGATGCGTCCTCGAAGCCCAAGGTCCGTCGCGCGCCGTTCCCTTCACCGCGATGCATTCGAAATTTGTGCTCGGCACGAACGGAGGCTGAATTGCTAATTCTTATAGCCGTGCTGCGTCTGCAAGGACGAGAAGTCAAAACGGGACGAGTGCATGCTCTTCTCCCAGGCCGCCGACCCGACAAAAGATTGCAAATCGACCATCGAGCAGTACCGATCATGCATGAAGGGGTTCGGCTTCGAAGTATGACCGCCATGCCGGCTATGGAGGAATACGAAATGTACAATACAAGCAGGGGGTGTACAGTAAAATGGCCTGTCTGATAGAAGAGCCACGATTCGGGCCCGAACTACCACGGTAGCCCAACTATTATAGATTGATGGCTGGTCGTAGAGACCAAATCTTCTCCGCTCAGTGACACAGACGAGCGCCATGTCAGAAAAAACACAAAGGTTTAATTCTGACAACAAGAGTTTGATATTGGGTGCCAATTGATTATTACGAGCAATTCATTCCCGGAGCGCCTCCAAAATAGCAAAGGGTATCATCAAAAGAGCCAAATGCGCCATCCGCATTTCCACCATCATGGTCTCCGAACGCCTCCCCACAAGCATAATCATTGTGGTCCTCTCACTACTCAGAACTCGCCGCGCCCGTCTGCTCAGCAGTAACAACCCGTACTCAAGCAGCATCCGTCTTGGTACCGTTCTTGCCATGGACCCGCTGATCCGCCGAAGGCATGGTGAGGCCATCGAGCTTCTTCATCCTGTACTCGTAGGCCTGGTCGAGATAGGTAGCAAGGCTGGACCCCTTCTCCTGCATCTCGGACAGCTTCGCGCCGATCGCCCGCAGGATGTTGTCCCTCGTCTCGACGGCCTTGAGGAGCTCATCCACCTGCTGGCTTTGGACCTCGCCGCTGTGAGAAAGGAAGGAGTCAGCCTCATGCTTGTGCCAGAATTTGTGGCCAGTGAGGGCTCACAGCTGCTTGGTGTGGGCCTTGACGCTCTTCTCGATGCGGTTGCGCAGGCCCTTGAGGTCCTTGTCAAGATCCGTGTGGATCTGGGCTCGCTTCTTCTCACGCTCCTTGCGGATCTAATTGAGAAATATGAGATCAATGCCGTTGAACGGGCCAAATCGATGGCTGCAGTACCTTGTCCAGCTCGGCCTTGGTACTGATCACCTGATCAACGTTGATCTCATCCTCGGACGAGTCACCTTCATTCACGGCAGGTCGCTTCTTGCCAGGCATGTCGAATGTGGTGAGAGTTTATGATGGAACAAAATGTTCAAGTGCACTTTCACTCTTCTGAGATTAGATCAAAGTTCAATGTAGTTGTTCTTGAAAAGATTTCCTGTCAATCAATGAAGGTAGGTTGAACACATGATTGTAAATGGGTCTTACCTGTGCCTGGTAACTTTTGCTCGGGCCGTCGTCGGCAATTCCTTAGTGTCCATGCGAAGTGGCAGGCGGCAGGCAACTTGACCACCAACGGGTAGTCCCTTCCTCGAATTCTGCCCGCCAAAAAATTCTAAGGGAAAAGCGACAATGCGACATCCAACTCCCAAATCCAAATTCCCAAGCAAATCACGGTCGGATTCGAAACCGACACAGCACCTACACAATGGGTCTCGCCGGCACAAAAAAGTAATTTGACACCCATAAGTTCCCAAGAGGATGTCAATTTTCCAATACTAACAAACCTCGCAGCAAGAAGAAATGGGCCAAGGACCCGAACAACACCGCCTGGTCCCGCAACACCGACACATTCGGGCATAAAATCATGCGGTCCCAGGGCTGGGAGCCGGGCCAGTACCTAGGCGCCGAGAATGCCTCGCACTCCGAGTACTTCGGGGCGGCGAACGCCTCGCACATCCGAGCCGTGCTCAAGGACGACAGCCTGGGTCTCGGGGCCAAGCGGAACCAGGGCGACGAGTGCACGGGACTGGACGCGCTGCAGGACCTTCTGTCGAGGCTGAACGGGAAGAGCGATGAGTCACTGGGCGAGGAGAAGAAGAAGAGGGAGGACCTCAAGATCAACAAGTACCTGCACCGGAAGCTGGGAACGGTCACGTTCGTCTACGGCGGCCTGCTGGTCGGTGATAAGGTCCAAGAGCTGGCGGACTCCATGAAGGACAAGACGCAGGAGGCTGCGCGGGTCCCTGGGTCGGAGGAGACCTCCGGGGAGTCTAGCGAGGCCGGGAAGAAGGAGAAGAAGAGCAAGAAGAGGAAGGCAGAGGAAGCAGAGGGCGAGCAGTCGAAATCGAAGAAAGAGAAGAAATCCAAGAAGAGCAAGTCTGGAGACGACGATGAGGACTCGAAATCGAAACGCAAGGAGAAGAAGGACAAAAAGAGGAGGAAAGAGAAGGACACCTCGGACAAGGACGAGGAGTCGAGCCCAGACGACGCCGACGAGGATGCCTCGGAGCGCAAGAAGGCCAAGAAGGAGAAGAAGGAAAAGCGCAGGAAAGCGAAGTTCGAAAACGAAGACGACGATGCGGCAGGCGCGCCAGATCCAAAATCCAAGAAGAGCAAGAAGAAGAGCAAGGAGGAGCCCACCCCGCAGCCCACAGAATCATCAACACCCACAGCTAGCGGGACATCGACACCTTCCATCCCACACCGGCACCTCGCCCGGTCAAGATTCATCGCCCAGAAGCGCGCAGCCGTGATGGACCAAGCGGCCCTGAACCAGGTAAGCCACGGGGAACGCACCCCGAGGCGGAGAAAGCCGCGGCCCACGAGGTGGTATTCGCTGACATTGCATTTCACTAGATATTCATGATCAAGACCTGAGGAGCGGATCCGAAGCAAACCGAACCCATGGCGAGAACACTCCGGCCGCCGCCCCTGGTGTTACCCGCCCGCTATCCGGGAGCCGCTGAGATGATAATGCCACAGCGTGCTTGTGAAGGTCAGAGCACACGAGGGCGGGCGGTTCCGGTCCAGAAAAAAAGACGTGCGATGCGTGCGTGCGTGCGGTGATAGCGCGCCGCGCTACGCATGTAGTGGCTCCCCCCCCCCCCCTTTGCCACTCACAGCATCCTGTCACGGTGCTTGCAGCAAGACTCGTGGCGCCTCTCAGTATGTGTATGTCTGTCTGCCCGTCTGTATGCGAGCCCGTGCAGGGGTCCATCTACGAGCGTGCCAGGGGGACGCCGTTGCATTGCAGCTGCCCCATTGTGCCCCCGTCATCGTTCGATAATCCGGCCACGTCCGCGTACGGGAAAACAAATGGAGGGGGACGCCAGGCACGTCAACATTAGGGGCGCGTGAACCGGAACAGGGGGCGAGGACGGCCGGAGGATGAAAATGTCTTGCATGCACACTCGCGGAATGTGCCCCATTCGTGGGGGCTTTTCTGATGAGCAAAGGAGTTCTTTGACGTTTATCTGGTGGGATTAGATCTAGATAGGGAAATATAGTTGTCCCAACGAAACCGGTGGGTGGCGGTTACTAGAGCTTCCTCATGTCCATATGCCCTACAGGCGGGCCGGGCCAATCAAAATAGCATTTCACCTGCGTATCACTGGCGCGTAGAACAAGTTGCATGGTGTTTCTTAATTTTACGGTTTTCATTTCAATTCAGTTCGAGCTTGGAACAATTATTAGTTCGACAAGCGACTGTGTGTCAATCTGGTGAACTGCCGGAACGCCAGACTGGACCGACCACCTTTCTTTGGTCCCTTTCCCCTTCTCTCCCAAACCAAAGGCCGGCTCTGCTATTGAAGCCCAGACTCCTCTCCTTCTTCGTACAAAGCCTCCGACAGGTCGTGGACAGCTACTTAGAACATCATGAAATGTTCGCCATGCCTCAATAGACCGATGCCTTTTTGCCGTCGCACATTCTGTTCAAACTTGATCCACGCACACTGTTGTCCTGTCCCCCGTGGGTTGTAACACAAAACGCCAGCACAGCAACCGTTCAAACGCCCCTGCGAGCCTGATCTTGGCTTATTCTCATGCCAGTATTCTGGTTTTAGTCTTCTGAAAAACCGTCGACAAGATATCCGTTCCAACGAGAGACTTGAGAGCCCACTGGTGATGGGAACGCCCATGACAAAAAAACGGGGAACCTCGGCCTCATGGGCCAAGGGAGAGGAAGCAGGACTCCAGACGCCCTAATTAGGGCTCAAGTATGGCCCAGAGCGAGTGTGTTTTGCCGCAGAAAGCTGATTTGCTTCCGGAACGCCGCCGCGATGCAATGGTAGAGTGCGACATGCACACTGTGGACAAAGCCTGCCTTTTGGTCCTTGATACGCCATCCTCGCTCAATCGTACAGCAGTGTCGTCAGGCCGTAGTAGTCGTATTGTCTGTAAATTAACAAAGTACAAACGCTTTGCTCTCAATCCATGTAGAAGTCACCCTTCAGGATCCGCTCTTGGAAGGCGTCGGGCTTGGGGCGGGTGTCCCGGGGTGGCGACCGGGGCTTAGGGGCCTGTGCCGGCGGCGCAGGCATCTCAGAGACAGACCTGTTGCGGTCGTGGGTGCTTGGGGGAGCGACGGCGCCAGTGCGAGGAGGCGAGCCGGTCATGCCCGAGGCGAAAGAGAAAGAAGGGCGCTGGCCCGACGCAACGGTGCTTTCGGCACGAGACCTAAGCTGCTCCGACCAGTTGAAGCCCTGGTCTTTTGGAGTAGCGGAGAACAAGTCAGAAACGGCTCTAGCACGTGTTGTATTGCTTGGGTTGTCTGAACTGTTTGGGCTGCTTGGCTGCGCCTGAGGCGCAGTGGAAGATTGGGACTTCCAGGACGTCGCAGACGCGGCAGCGCTGTCGGCAGGGGAGAGGAGCCCAGCAACAGTGCCCCGACGCTGCATGGAAGGAGAATTGGCATCACCAGGATATTGAGTGTTAGGCCTACCATTGCCTGTTCCGGGGCTGCCACCGCCAGGGCGGCGCATGGCCGCAGAGGCCCCGAAGCTCATCCTACGAGCAAAAGGAGAGACCGGTGCGGTGCGGGAGGTGGATGAGTAGTCCTCCTCCTCGATGGCGTTCTCATCGACCGAGTCGGAGTTGTTGGTGGACAGGCTAGCCCGACGGTTGAAGGTGGCGTTGCCGGTCGGCGAAGTTCCCGACAGACCGAGGGAAGTTGTGGACAGCGAGAGCCTCCGGCGCTGCTCGCTGATGGCGGCAGATGTGATGGCACCTGGGAACACGGGGGTGCCAGCACTGGTGGAGTTGGTCCGCTGAAATAGATTGGCGAAGGCGGCGGAGGTGACGGAACCACGGCGATTGTGCTGCATGTCGGCGGGCGGGGGAGATGGTGGCTTCTGGTTGTAGCTGGAAGAGAAGTTGGTGTTGTTGTTGTTGTTGGAGTTGGGAGTATCTGAAGACATGTTGAAGGAATGTGGGACTGGCTTCTCAAGGCGATGTCTTATATCAAAAGGCCAAGAGGCAGACGGAGGGGCGCGCACAAATGCAGCGGGTATGTGGTGGTGGGTAAGGGCAAACGCGACAGCGAGCTCGAGTTGCGTCGATGGGACGATTGCCTGATATGATTTTGGAAGTGGATGGTTCGAGGATTGTGCGACACCGGAAGCAGAGTAAAGTGGAGAGTGAAACGTCAATATGTTGAGGTGTTCTAAATCAGAGTCGGCGCCAGAGCGTAGCCCGTTGCAGGGTCGAACGATGAGCTCAGCGGCAAGCCAGGGATCGCCTGCGCTTTAACGTGCGTGCTTGCGTGCTTGAGGGCGACCGGGGGCCAATGGTTTGCTGCGAAATGTCTCTCCTTTGTCTTGCCCACTGATAAGGCGGTCGAAGACACGGGCAGGCGGGACGAGGCGATGCACAACAGGTGCGAGAAAGAGAGAGAGGCCCTTGATGGACTGACGAGAAAGGAGAGTCGGGTTTCAATCAGGTGAGAAGCCCGTGGTATTCGGGCGAGACAAACTCCGTTGCTCGCGCGGTGGCGCTGGCGAAGGCGGGTCCTGTGCAGAGGTGGCCTCTCGAGGCAGGCTTCTTTGAAGATGGGGGCTTTGCTCCTTGACGCAGCAAGCTTCCTCGACACGGGCGAGTATGAATCGCCCTGGGGCCAAAGGTCGTGACGGCCGGAGTATCAAGCACCTGAAGCGAGAATTGGCAAAGCGTCAAGACAGGAGTCAAGACAGCGCAGGAAAAGAGTGGAACCGTGTGTGCTGTTGGCTGTAGGCCGGTGGGGAGGCGTCGTGAAGAGGATCTGTCGGCAAGATCCCCCTGAGATTTGGTGCTGAGATTGTGGGGAAAGACAGATAGATGCCAGTCGGCCCTTTCTGACTTGTGATGGGCCCGTTTGATATTGACCGCAACGCACACGAGAGGACACGCAATTCAGGGTCCAATGGTTATGGCTGGATATGCAACGAGACTGGAACGCCAAGGACAAGCGTCGATGGCGGGTTGGAATTCTTGCAGGTACGAATGAGGCACTGATGGACCAAAGGACTGAAGAACCAAGAACCAAGGCACCAACAAGATGACAAAAGCTGGCTGACACGAATATGGGTTGCTGCTGTAGATGATCTGGTGGGCGGTGAGTGCGTGGCTGAAGTTGGCTGCGAGCTTGCGAGATGGTGACGAGTGCGAAAGGGAGAAGAAGGGAAGACAAGGAGAGATGAGGCGGATGTGGAAGGAAATGAAGATGGACGTTGGACAAGTCAGTAAGATTGAGCTGTCAATTGACGCCTAAAGAGTTGGACTGACTGGCTGGCTTGACTGTCGAGAAGGAGGAGGAGGAGAAGGAGGGTTGCAGGGCAGCCTGGCCGCCTGGCAGCGAGGATGGGGGATCCTTCATCAGAGTGGAATGCAGGCGGAACGGATGGGATGGGGTGCCCCTGGATGGCATAGGTGCACGAAGGGTGCAGAGGACCTTGAGCCAATGAGGGCGGCCGGCCAGATAGTGGAGGGTATGAGGTGATATCGTCCGTGCATCTTAGCTTCGGCGCTAGCAGGGGGCGAGGGCTCGTTAGTGCCGGCTTTCCTTCAGTGCAAACGCGGGGGAAACGTCACTGTGGGCCCACCGTCGAGGGTTTGGCGAATCAGTCCGTTGTGTGGGGTAAATCGATAAGAGAAGGGAGGCACACTGGGCTGATCGCTTTCCCTTCTTTCTTCTCAGCCCTTCCAACGCCGGCGACCGTCCTGACTGTCCGTTCTCCTTCTGGTCTGGTCTGGTGTCTGATCTGGTCCGGTTTTCACCATTCATTCATTCCTTCATTCATTCATTCATTCATTTATTCATTTATTCAGCCAGCCAGCCAACCAACGACCAACTCACCCACTGTCTCACTGTCAGACGGCAGGCCCTCCTGGTCTCCTTTTTTTTTGTTCGTCTCCAACAAGCAGTGATATCGCGTTCCCTTGCCCATAAAGCAGTGTGCAAACGTCTTCCCGTTGATCGCTTCACTGCCTCATCAGTCCCTCGTCATGCCCGGGCTGGCACGTCACTGCGTCACACACACAATCTCATAAGCGACCAAGCAACAGCCAGACCCGTCTCCGGCTCCGCGATCATCAATTCCCTTGCCAGCCTGCCCGCCAGCTTCTCAATGCCAACTCACCGTCCTGCCCCCGATCGATCAACCATCTCCATTTCGGCGTCAAGGTTCCGCTATTGTCGATCATGGGTCATCTGCTTGACGCCAAGTGGTCCTTCGTGGAGTCGGCACAGCGTGGATTCCGCTTGGCTTGAAACAAGCTCGCGGACTTGGTCTGCCAGCTGCTTGAACCCCATAATCATACCTTGGGCCATCTCTTGTCCTCCAAGCGCACACCCTTTTTCCTGCATAATAAGCTACGACAGTGGATATGATACCCAGGTACCTAATCCACCAAGTCTACACTACGTAGCGGACAGACCAGCCGGCCTTTGAGGTCCCACCTGCTGGCAGCACCCGCTGTTGGTCTGTCAGTACGGTGCAGTAGCGCCGCATCTCCCCTCTAGCCCGTTGGATAGATTCCAAGGTCTTGGTGGCGCGATGTTGGATCGAGCCAACCTCTTTGCCTGCTTCAGTAGGCGGCATGGAACGCTATAGACTCGTTCGTCCGCGTTTGCTGACCAGACTATAGGGAATGGTATAACAGCAACAAATCGTCAGGGCTTCAGCCGACTGGGTAGCGTGGTCCTGTGTAAGCCATCCCGCATACTCTACTCGTTTTCCTGCCACAACTAGTCTGCAGTCCCACACCATCTCGCACACGCCTTGTCCAATGGCCACTTCCACATGATAAAGGTTGCCTTGTGCCACTGTCTTCGTTCTCAGGACACCACCAAGACCACCAAACGGCGATGGTTCGCCCAGGACGGCCTTGGCTGTGGCTGGCCCTAGGGCTGCTGTCTCACTGAGCCTTCCATCCCCTGTTGTACATGTGTCGATGGCGTGCGTCCTATTTGCCTTCTTTACTCGTGGCAATACTGCTTCTTTGCCGACCGAAGCCCTTTCCGGCCGGGACAGAAGCGACATCAGCCCTTGCCACACGCCTACCGCTCCCACACAGGTGTGTGTGCCTGTGTGCCCTCTGTGCCCTGTGTTTTGCGCATGTTGGTATTGCACACATCATCCGATTGCCTTGGCTTTGCGCCCATGAAACCTGCGGTCAGAAGCGAACTCTGTTGGACACTATACACCAGGTTGCTCCCCCCGTCCCGCCTGCCCGCCTACACATCGTGACTCGTCTGCCCGGCCTCTGCATAGTGCATATTGCAGGCGTCCACCTGCAAGAAGCAGGGCCTTCTCCAACTTGGCAACAGCATTCGTCCAAGCAACCCCAAAACAAGGCCTGCTTGACTCGCTTGCCTTGGTCTGATATATCTGCCGATTCTCAACTGCGTGGGGCCGAAAATGAGCAGATGTCTTTCTGCAGCCCTCTCTTCTCAGAGGCACCTCGGCGATGCACACTCCCTCCCCGGCCCCTACAAGGTAGCGAGCATGGTCGGTATCACAAGTGTCACGTCCGAGCAACGACGGCAGCCGGTGAAAGGTGCTTTGACTTTCTAGATAGGTGCTGGAAGCATGGCGCCCTGCAGGAGACAAAGGGCCTAGAACCGCAAGGCCGGTTCTCAGCTCGAGGTCCGTCTGTCGCTCGCCCGGTGGTCGAGGGCAAAGCGGAAGGTTCGGACCTGCGACACCACCCCCAACGCCCTGCCAGAAAGCATAACTCTCCCCCGGGAAGGAGGGCTGCTAGCTATCAAGGTTGGGTAGTAATAAGCTGACGTTGGCGCCGCGCACATGGCATTTGCTGGGCCATACCAATTTCGAAACCAGCTAACATCGAGTACGCCTTGGGGCGGCGCGCAGCGGGACCCCGGCTGAGAATCTCCCCGGGTATGGGAAAAGGTTCATGATCAGAATCGTAAATATGGCCCGCTAGGCCGAGTGTCGTTTTCTTGTGGGCTATCCTATGATCAGATATAGGCCCGTTCTAATCTAAATGTTCCAAGATTGCGTTCTTATTCGATACAACCCTCCGCTTTGACGGTTTTCTCCCAGAATTGACTTTTGGCCAATTTTGTGTGCACGGCATTCTGGGTCCAGCGCCCAGGCCCAAACCTGTCAGAAAGCTTATCATCCATCTCGAGTAATCCCCGAGTTCCCGACCACACCCATACACACGCACGCGCACGCACACAGCCTCGAGGTGACAATCCTGTATCTTGCCTTTTTGCACAGATCAGATCCGGCCGATGGCCAAAGCAACGGCGCTCCGACGGTGATGAGGTTTCACCCATGATCTCGGTACACGAGGCATCGGTGTCATTGGGTCCCTTTTCTCTTTTTGCTTTGTGGTAGAATTGGGTTGGGGGGGACGGGTGTGGGAGCACGCGACCAAGGTGACGACGCTGCTTGAAGGAAGCACACGGATCCTGTGCCCACGGACACGGCTGTGACGTCGGGGACGCGATTTCGAGGATCAAACATGCACGACATGCTATAATCTTCACAGATGTCGTGTTTGATCCGGGAAGGCAACCCCAGATTTCAGATGCACTTCGGCCCTGGAGGCTACCACCTGCCTTGATGGCGACGGGGAAAGTAACCTAGAGCATTACTAGACTTCAATTAATATCTCCGAGGCGCTTCCTCACAACGAAACCGTCCACCCCACAAAGCTTACTCAGACCAGGGTCAGGATTGGTACGAGGGCGGCGGCCATGCGGGAGCCGGGTCTCTGACAATACAAGGGCGTTATTTGCATTTTGTCTCGTGACTTCGATACTTGGTCAACTGTTGGATGACGTGGTGAACAAGCCTTCCTCTCACAAGCATGATTGTCATTCTGTTTCTCACGTGATTACGTGCTTACACATACAACATCATCCTTTCTCCCGCGACAGTCGCAACAGGAGTGACATAAGCTGGGCTCTCTGTGCTGAACCGCCACGGTAATGAATTTGAATATCTGCATTTGCAAAGACTGAGGGTACACCAGTACCCGCATTTTGCTCCATGGTTATATCACATCAGAGAGTATCCCATCAGAGAGTGTCACCCAGGCTTAAATCACTCGCCACATTTACGCGCTCAAAGCCAGTCGACTCCTTACTAGAGCTTATTTTCATGCTTAGGACTAATTGAGAGTGCAAAATTGGCGCGGGTGTTCTAGGATTGGATGTCTTGGGCACCTGGGTGTGGGAGTCCTGGGTATGGGTGTCCGTAGGTATCCAGGTATAGGACCATGGGGGTAGTAGATGTGTGTGTCTAGGTGTAGGTGTTTCAGGTGTGGGTGCGCTGGGAGTAGATGTCTGGGTGCCTAGGTGTAGGTATCCTGGGTGTGGGTGTGTGGACATTGAGATCTGGGTGTTCTGGGTGTAGGTGCTGTGGGCGTCGGTATTCTATGCTCAACGTGTTGGTGCTTTGGGTCTAGGTGTGGTGTTCAACGCATTTGAATAGTCAATTATGAAGACTTCAGTAGTAAACAAGACTTTTGGATTCCCTTTTCACGTCAAACCAAAATCAATAAACGCCGTTTTTCCCTGTTTCGCGATAACTTCGCATTTCTCTGTTCTTCAATCACTTTGTCTTTCCCTGTTTTTCAATCACTCCGCCTTTCCCTTGCCCTTTCCAATGTGCTTGTGCACTTCATCCTCACCGATATCGTAGAGCTCCATCAGGCGAGTGGAGACTCCATGTAGTCGGTCTCAGTCTGCGCGCCTCTCTGCGCCGAGGACTCAACTGAGGTTCCGCCTGGTAGGAAAGGCTCTGCAGTGGCGGACAGCGCAGAGGACGAAGACGACGGACGGGTGGGAGACGAGGCGCGCCCCGCGGAAGGGCCGCCGCTGGAAAAATGGCCACCAAGGTCGGGGCAGGGGTTGACGATGGGGATCGCCTTGGACTTCTTCTTGTCCTTCTTCTTGTTCTTGGAAGGGGGCGTAGAGGGAGGGGCCTGCGGCGGTGCCTCCGGCTGGGTGTCGGACCTCTCCTTTGAGACGTTGCGACTGTTCTCAGGCTTCCAGTTCTCGTCACGGGAAGGGGCTTGGTCGAGTTGCATGTTCTCAAAACCGCGCAGGATGATTTTATTCTTCTGGCACACCTTGCCGTCGAACAGGAACTTGTGGTCGATCGCGACTTGGACGCATAGGAAGCCCCACAGCTTCTCGTACTTGCGAGCCCAGGCCGGGCTCTGGAGGATGATGTGGAAGGTGAGCGCCATGAGCTTTCCCATGGCGATTCGGAGTGGCTTGATCGCCTCCTGTTTGGTCTGATCGTACACTGTTGCGCGTCAGTCACTTGCTCTGGGCCTCAGAATGATGCACCGTGTATATTCCACAACACAACAAACGGGAAACGGTGACATAAGCAGGATGTTGCTTACTGTTGAGCAGCGCCATGCGGAATCCATACTCGAACGTATCGAGGTTACCGTCTCGGATGATGTGAAGCTTCTTGACAATCTTCTTTGTTGCCTCTTCGAGTTTGTCGATGGCAAAGTTCATCATTGGATGACACTCCACTGAAGCACCGCCGATGTAGTGGACGGCGTTTTTCCAGATGCACTCGGTGTCGAAAGGCTTCTCTGGGTCATAGGTAGCGCCAGGGTACTCTACAACAGAGAGGGGTGAGCTGACTGTGAGTGATATTTGAGAGTGACTGGCAGGACCGTCTGAAACTTACCCTCGGCGTACATGTAGCGAAAAATCCCTTGAAGTCTGCCCGCGTCCCAGGTGCCCTCGTCCGCGTACCAAATGACGGGAGTGTTCTACTTGCGTGTCAGCTTGTCACCCTCTTGCTGATGGGATTTTCATGCGTGATTTCGAAGACTCACATCGTCGTTCGCCGGCGGCAGGACCCTCTTGAAGAAGCCCGCTGTGCCGTCCTCCAGGAGCGAGCCGTGGACCAGGAAAACGGTCCGTCCGCAGACTACAATTATGTCGTAACCATCTGGCTTGTCGAAGAGGCTGAGATGGTACCATCAGTGACTCATGGCGAAGGAAACATATCATAGACTGGAAAGTTTACTTTGAAGGGGAGACCCGTGACGCGAAAACTGAGGGAAAACACTTACTGCGCGTTGGCACCAGGAGGCGAGCCTGCCTCCGCCCAAGGAATGGGCTCAGGCGCAGGCTTCGCGTCCGCAAAACCCGTTTGGACCACATTGGCCCATATCATCTCCCTCACTAAGGCTTCCATGGTCGACGGCGGTGCTGGTGGTGGTGAAGGTGGTGGTGGTGTTGGCTGCCTCTTTTGCGACAGCGATGGCTCTGGGGGTGGAGGAGGAGGTGGTGGTGGGCCTGATCAAGTCAGTTTTTGAAAGGAAGAAATTCATTAGGCAACAATGTTATTTCTTCTGCTTAGTTTGCAGCGGCGACGACTAAGCGACGGGGATCCACGGAAACTTACTGTGGCTGCCCTTGACGGCTGACGCATATGATCGGCTGGTGCTCGTGGTATCCACACCAGGGTGCGGTTGTGACTGCGGCTGTGACTGCGGCTGTGACTGCGAAGGGGATGGCGATGGCGAGCGGGGCTGCTCGTCCGCCACGGTTGAGATCCTTGATGATGAGGTTGACGGCGGCAGCACTGGCAGCGGCGGCGCCGGGCGAGACTGGCCACGACGCTCTCCCTGCACGATCTCGGCATATGACTTGGGTGGCGCCATCATCACACACGATGAGACCGATTTCGTGGTGTGAAGGTGGTAGAGTTGACGTCGCTGGGTGGAAACAAGTCGGCAGGAAAGAAAGGGTTAGACGAAGCTATGTGGCAGCTTATCGAAACTCACCTCTGCTTCACTCACTGCAAAACAAGAAAGTCCTACAGAATGAAAGTGTGCTTGATGGTTGACATGGGATGAAAACCCATCACACCCGTTTGTATACACAGAGCATGCCAGCAATGCAGTGAGTGCTCTTGGTTTATGATGATCATTTAACTATGTGGTCTGAGAGTATGAGACTTTCAATCCTATCCCTCCTGCTTTAAGAAAATCTTCGGGCCTATCATTTTCATCTCATTGTCTATGTTGTGATCACCTGAAACTCTATCTCACCGTGATCTACAGAAAGCGACTGAGTTGGGTGTTGTCCTCACTATTCCTCTGGGAGTGCTGCGTCTCAGTAAGTATAAGTGAAATGCTTTGAGTCTGAGGCATTGGGAGAAACCAGGCTTCCTCATATGTCTCAAGCTATAATCAAAATAAACATGCTGTAATGGCGATTGCCTAGGAAGAGCGGATGTGAAGTGGACTGTTGGTGAAGAGAGAGATCCTCAGAAGTTTTGGTGCAAATTTTGATTTCATTGACGGACTCCGCACTTTTACTTGAACAGACACAAGAGTACCTTGTCTTGCTCCTTGTTGCGGCTACAATGTTTGGCCTCAGAGAGCAAGAAAGCCTCATGCATAGAGTTCACTTGGAAAATATGTATCTGCAAGATAATACTAGCTTTGGCTTTCCGAGCACTGTTTGTATAGATAAATTGGGCTGTATTAATGATACTCGCTTAATTAACATTGTGCAAGTCAAAGTCGACTACCTACTTGAGTAGGTCTGCCATCCCTCAAAAAGTGCCCTCTCAACCAATTTCTCCGAATCTCCAAGGAGAAATTTATTACATAGCGGGCTAGAGAAAGTACAGATCTGGAGCTCCATGAGCGGGTCTTCAATACTGTGAACATCTGCATCTGTTGATGGCCCCAACTTGGGCTGAGAACTCCATTCATCCACACAAGTTTGGACCAGGCGACTGTACGGTGTCAAGCTCACCATTTTTACTGCCTCATCTGATCAGAGAGACTCATCGCCAAACGCCACTTGGGTAACTGCTCCTCCTTTCAGATTGTCAGACTGTGGCTGTGGTCTCTTCCCCCAGGAATTTGAGGGATCAGGTAGTATTGAGCCGCAAGGGGCCGTGAATGTCGTATCATAAAGTGTCGGTCTTGTACTAGTCAGCCTACTTTTTCAACACAACAACATGCACGGACATTGTTTAGGAAGGTATTCTCCGCGACTGGGTGTGTACCTACCACCAGGGGCCGTCACCCTCACCTGTCCACCTTGAGCGTCAGGCTTAAAGCAGGACAGTGAGATGGATGAGACTGTGTCGAGGAGGATTATCGCGGAGGAACAAGCACATGATGCGATGGGAATGGGGCAATTGGCCATCGAATGAGTAAATGTTTTCATTATCGTGGCTGCCACTGTGTAATCTCGGGAGCCAGGCCGTAGACTATGATTAATATCCCCAGACGGAGTGCCTCAACTTGAAGCCAAGCTGCATAATTTGATTCAGCATCTTGAAGGACCCGTGTACCATGGTAGTGGCTCTTTACCATCTGATTCATGTATAAATCACAGAGAAATTCATGATGGGCTTTCCATTGACGAACAAAGAGCCAGAGAGTCAACATGCATGTGGCGATAGTCCTTAGATGTGGTTGAAGTATTATTAATCTGTGAAATCTCGGGAACAAATATGTGAGCCTTCACGTCTGCCTGGCTGCCGATGTAAAAGTTTTTTTTTTTTTTTTTTTTTTTTTAAGATTTCGGACTCAAATCCGTCATGTGCTCTGAGTGTTGTGCCTTGACGGCGTAAAATCAAGCTGTGATCAGGAGGTAATTGGAGAGGCTTCAACAAGCTTAAAGTAGACAGTCAGATCAAAATGGCGGTCTTCCAGTTTTATTGGTAACATCAACTGCCATGTGATGGAACATTTGAAGTGAAGACTCTTCAAAGTGTACTAGCACTTATCTCCTGAGCCAATCCATGCTTTTGTCAAGCTTCCAACATCTCAGAGCGTAATGACCACCTTCGCTGCACTCACTCCAGCCTTATTATTATTGATATCCAGGCCCCTCTGCACAAAATACAGGCCGTGACCAACAACCAGCTCCCTCGGCCTCGGGACCAGCGTCCCGGCCTCCAGCGCAGCAGTGACATACTCGCCCCAGATCGCCCTGACGACCTCAGGCTGGCCCCCAGACACAAGCTTCGGCGCAGACACCCTCACGACCTCCACATCCTTACACCAGCATCCTCCGGCGTCACGCCCACGCTGGCGACCTTGCCCCCTCCGAGCGCGGCCACGACGGCGGCGCTGGAGCGGACCGTGGCGTCGAGGCCAATGACGTCGTACGCGCCCACCAGGTGCGCCCCCGAGGCCCTTAGCACACCAGCGAGGATTGCCACGATATCCGGGTTGTGGTGATCCAGGACGAGGCTCGCGCCGAGGGATTTCACGTAGGCGTAGTTGGCGGCTGAGGCTGTCGCCACGACGTCATACCCGGCCGCGGCGGCCAGCTGGACGACGGAGCTGCCGACCGAGGGGGAGCCGCCCCAGAGGAGGAGGGTCTCCTTCTTCTTCTCCTGGGAAGGCGGAGAGGGAGAGGCCTCGCTGCTGCCGGGGGCCGTGGGGACCCGCAGCCCCAGCGTCTCCTCGAGGAACAGCCCCGCGGCAGCGGTGGACACCGAGAGCGGCAGCACGGCGGCCTGCTCGAAGGGGACCGCGTCCGGGATCCGCGCGGCGGTGGCGGCCTTGAGCGTCGGGTAGAGCTGGAATCCGCCGTTGGCGGTGCTGCCGGATGAGATGCCCAGCGCGTGGCCGATGACACGGTCGCCCTTTCTGAGGTGCTTCACGGCCGCACCGGCCCGGACCACCTCGCCGTCCACGTCGGAGCCGAGGATGAACGGGTACTTGAGGTCGAAGATCGGGGCGGGCTGGATCTTTCAGTCGACCGGGTTGACGGCGGCGGCCTTGTCCTTGATAACGACCTCGTCGTTGGCGATGTCTGCTGGGAAGGGCGCGTCGGCCACTCCGAGCTGGGCGCCTTGGGCCGGGATCCAGGCTGCGTAGTTTACCACTTTCATCTTGGAAATTCGTTCCTTGAATCAGATAATTACTTTTTGAATAGAAGAAACAGTTCGAGCCCTGGCCTCCATCATCAGGAACGGAACCAACCCACGGACTGCAGGGAGTGAATGTCGTATTACAAAGCACATTGGCGGCGGAGGTCTCGCAATGCGCGGACAGTCGAAGCTGCCCGTCATTGACCTTTGCATTTGAGTTTCAGCGTAGACTACAGTGTCCATAGTAGTGAAGACAAGCTCAGCCAAGCCGCAAAATCATGAACGGACATGTAGTTCGGTTTTGAGAAGAGTTATCTGGTGGCCAATCGACCATATTACCCCAACCTCCTTGCTGCCCACGTCCCTCTTCAGCTATTTTACAAGTCACGAAATGACCTTGAAGTTCCTCAATTGACACCTACAACGCCTCGCACCAAAAATGCGCCTGTCTTGTAACCTCCACAAGTCCGATGCTCACAAAAACAGAAGTAGCAATAGCGATGGCAGCACAATGAGGTATGCTTTAACAAGCACCCCTGCCAAAAACACCACCGTACAATCGTGCAGGATATCGCCTTCGAGGTTAATTTTTCTTGGGGGACCAGTCTTCCTGAGCTGAGCCCAACTCTCGGAGACCGCGTCCTATGTTGAACCAGTCGTCGTTCGGCAACTAAGCGACTTGCCCGAGCTCCACTATCATAATAATACCATACCAAAATGTGCACATCAGACACAATCTCTATGCTGCGCGTTGCGCATCTAGGACTGATATGTGTTCGAGCTAGGCATCTGGGTCCCAGTCGGGCCGAGCTGCGGGTCGGGAATACCGAGCGCATAGTTGTAAAAGTCCTGCAAGCCGCCCTGCCCGTCGCCGATCCCTTCCATGGTCATATCCCAAGCTTGTGTGAACCCATCAAGCAGGTTTCCGGGGTCCATATCCGGGCCGAAACTGAGCCAGGGAGCAGGTGCGCCGCCGAGGAAACCATGTTGATGAGGAAGTGCTTGCGCCAGAGGGCTGGGGGGTGGGGGCATGTTGCTTTGTCCGCCACCATTGCTCTTTTGATTCGCAGTTGCCTCGTTCGGAGAGGAACGGCCCCATGTCATGCCAGCGCTCATCTTGTCTTGGCCACTCTGTGTGAGCTCGCTGGCGGCAGCTTGTGACTGAGCAGCCTGGTTGTGGGTCGCCGCTTCGGATAGAAGCTGCAAAGGGTTGCTGCTAGCCTGGGAATGATTCTCTGCTTGGCCAGGCCCTGTCGCATCTGTTGTGTTGTCAGTTCGGGCTTGGTCACGCCTCGGCTGGCCCTGACTGAACTTCAGAAACCACGCCCGCACCACGACTGCAATGGTAAGAAAATTGGAGGCTGGATGGTGTTTGTGGTTGGCAGAGACGACACGGTACTTCTCGACCAAATCCGATAAATGCTGTTCGACCTTGAGGCTGTCCTTGTCGATGACTTTCCCTAGATCTGACGAGGGATTAGATGCGGCGGAGTATATTTTGATGAGAATGACCGTGGCATAAGACACCCGTACGAAGTTAAAGACGGGAAGACACCGTATACTCTCTGGGTCCAAGCCCAAGAATGTCTCGAATATGCCATCAATCGCCGTCAGACAGGCTCCCAGGGCGCTGGTGTAGGCTGGGGTCAGTGCTCCGTTGGCACCGCTCTCGGACGCGAATGGTCCCTTGAAGGCAGCGACTGGATCCGTCTGGAGAGCAAGCTCATGCATATATAAGCTCAAGGTGTTGAAACTAAGCTTCAGTGACGCTGCTAAACGTTAACACGCAAAGTTGGCAGATAGCAGCGTAACAGAGTACGTACGCTGTAAAAGCTCTGCTGGAACTTGTGTCCTGTGTTTTTCGAGTTCCCGCTCGAAGCTCCTGATCCTATGCTGCGTCATGTGATCCGATAGATTGACTGAGATCGAAGGGTCGTCCATACAGAACTGGAAGCCAATCTCTTCCGCCAGTCGATGGGTCCACACGAGGTGGCAGAAGTACTTGTCAGTAGGCGCAGCTTCCGGTGAAGACTCGAGAATGTCAATGCACTCTGCCATGAAAGACGTCCATCTGAGGAGTAACGGTCGGTGCAGTGCCATGGCTGCATTGACAGTCATGTAGTAGCACAGAAGCCAAGTGCGTCTGGCTTCGATGGTGGTTGGATCCGGTTGAGAAAGCCTCCTGCATGGTTGTGTACCCCACGGGCTTGGTTTGTTTCCTCTGGGTCTAGGTTTGCCCAGGCCCAGGTCGAGGGCCATTATCAGGGCCATGTGTATGAATTGATAGAATTTCACTTCCTCGATGTGTTCCGGTGGCCGGTACCACATGACGGCGACCTGCAAGGCTTGTACCAGTTCGATGCTCTTGTCGCCCCTGACAACGATCCTGTCTGCGAAAGTTTGCATGAGCTCGCCGACAGCGACTCTCTGTACCTCGGGTGTGCCCAAAGAAGTAGCGGCCACAATGGCAAGGAAAAGGACTGGCTTCGTCCTTCTGAGCTCGTTGGCAGTTAAGCTTGGGGGAAAGACGACGCCGGGCAGATGGGGCGCCATCTGGTAGTTGTAACGGTGCAATAGCTGAGTAGCCTCGTTGAGAGTGATGATATCGCGATCGACGAGGTCCGGATACTCATGGCCCCTGAAGGATGGAGCGCCGTTGCCATTGTCAACTGGGCCATCGTACTTCCGCTTTTGGCCGGCTAGGGATACTGGCGGTGCAGAGCGTACCGCATTGGCTCCATCGACAGCGTTCCAAGTCGTAGGAGAACCAGTAGTCCCAGGTGCGCCGTAGTACCCGGCGGCGGCTTCGGGATGAACGGGAAGAGGAGAGCCAGCCTGGCCAGCCTTTGTGGCCGTCAGAGTGGCCGTCAGAGCATCAATTTTCTTTTCCAGCTCGGCGACCCTGCTGTCCGTCTTCTTCTGGCGCTTCCTGGTGGGCTGAGTGATGATGCAATTCCGGCCAGCCTTGGCACACCTCTTGCAGGCACCATCGGGATCCTCGGCCACAGGCTCGCAGCGGACCTTGAGGCCTCGGCATGCCTCGCAGGCCCTAGCCTTCTTGGGGTCGGCCCCTGAGTTGTCATACTCGCCGGGTTGGTCGTCATGAAAGGCAGCTGTGGTGGATGATGGCGGGAAGAGAGGTGCAGATGCATTTGCATGTGCGGGTGGCTGCGAGTATGCGTTGTGGTAGTGGCCGCCCTGGCTCACGCGTTGCAGTTCGGGAGACGGGACGTTGCCCGGGCCCTGAGCAGACGAAGAGGATGCCGCAGGGGCGGCAGATGGAGCTCCGCCGTCACCCGCGGCCGGGACGGAGCCATTGGAGTGTCCCCAATGTCCGCTTCCAGAGCCAGACCCGCTGGCTGTGGGGTTTTGGCTTGGAGCAGGGATGGAACCAGAGTTGAGAGTAGAAACGGATGGTGACGGAGACAAGGACGAGGATTCTAGTGAAGCAGCTGGAGGGATGGAGACGGAGATTGATGAGGAATCATGAGGGCTGCGAAGGCGTGGATCCAAGGCGGCGGAATCCATGGCTGATGATGTATTGGGGGCAGCTACAAAGTAGCTTACTCTTCGTACATGATAGACACGGGCATGACGGCCCCGGAGACAGTGGACACACGACTCGGCTCAGCTTGTCTTGTCTTTTGGCTCTGGCTCTGGCTCTTTGAGTCCCAGCAGCTGATGGATCGGACCACGGCGTTTGTGAGGGAGGCAAGTCCGACATAAGACGGTCATCTAAGGCCCGGCCACCGATGCTCCTACAAGTAAGACTACGTAGACTATCGGCTCAGGCTGAGGGGGGGGAGCACGGGCCACCCCCAGACCCCCCCCCCCCCCCACCTCTGCCTGCAGTCTATCCAACCCCAACCCCCAACCCACAGCCCCCAACCCCACCCACCTCACCTCTCCTCTACCTTCACCACTGGTGCCTCATTAGCCTTCGTCGACCCTGCTGACCTTGTTTGTTTGCTTGCTTCGTGCCTAACCGGCCAGCCGCAGCTTGAGCCATGCACGCTAGCATCATCTCCCGTCGAAAGCGGCACGGCTTAGCCTATCACGCAAACGGCACTAGTCCGCCTCCACCACTATATGACATGACGGCCATCTCCCTGGATCCCACTCCAATCACACCTTCCTCCCACTTTCATTTCACACACGCACCCACCACCTCACCTTACCTACCTACAGTACCAGCCCCCTTTCTATTCTTCTCAACACCTTCACAAGTTCACTCGTTTACACGCATCCTCCAACCCTCACCAAAATGGGCATCGAAGTCGGCCTCTACACCTCCACGCGGTGTTGCCTGGGAACCTGACACCCTGTCACGTCACTGTTCCTGTCTCCTCGAGAGGTTCAGCTGCAAGGGCTCAGAGCCAACCTAGAGACGCATTTCCTTTCTTGGGGTCGCTGCTCCGCACCGCCTGTTTTGTTGTTGTCTAGCTGCCCAAGACTGTCGCAGGCTGGAAATGGTTATTTCGCCCGCACAGTCGGCACTTCCAACGCAGAGGCGAGACCAACAGCGGCGCCTGTGCAGGGCGGCCACTGCCCTCGCAGGCCTCGTCCTGCAAAGTGTGAGAAATTCTGCTCGATTATGTCTACATCGTGACACTGAAACAAACACTCGGTTCCATCATGACCAGCGAGAAAATGGTGTGCCGGTTCACCACAAATACCGAGCTGACATTCTCGGCTGGCTTCCAGCAGCTGCCGACGATTACAAAGGCAACGATGAGAGTACTGCGCTCAAACTGGCTCCCCCAAGCACGGCAACTGCCAAACCGGAGGACAAAACACGAGACGGACGCAAGGAAATCCATCACGCCACAAAACTCATTCGAGTACAAACACTGGAGCACTCGAGCCAAAGGAGCAGAGCCCGTCGGACGTCCTCACAACCCGACTTTCCGAGCTTGAAACAGCAAACAGCGCCACAGAGCGCGACATGAACAATCACTCGGGCAACGGGGCAAAGAAGGAGACAACGTAACCGACAAAGCACGCCTGCATCCAAACGTGCCGAGTCTGAATCACAGCTCAGATGACACTCAATGAAGCACCCGAGACCGATACTGCCACGGCGACCTCGAGCGGTGCTGTGCTGGCAGACTCTAATTCCGTTCTGCCCCCCACCGTTCGGTTACCATCAGAGCATGCAGAAGCCGGAGGCTATCATGCCAGAAAGCGATTGGTGCCAAGGATAAAATCGAGCTGCACAACCGAGTGGACGTCAAACGTGCTTGGCCACTGAACTGCGCAAGCTGAGAGCTTGATGGCACAGCCGTCGCTCCTCTTGACAGTTTGCCACAGCCACCGACAATGACCACTCGGCGGCTACGCGGACTCATCTCAGGACCAAGCTCCGCCCTGGGCTTTGCCATTCACGGAACGCTGGGTCCACCCTGTGGCGGGAATGGCGGACACCGGGGCGGAGCAAAAGAATGTCGTAACAAACATCAGGGGGTTAGACTCGGATACTTAGCCGGTCACGAGATGACCGAGGAATTCTGTGTTCGCACAGTCCTGGGCCCCCCACAGCGAGAACAACCTGCCGCTGTTGATTCATTTTATCCGCATTGAAGAGGAAGATCCTTCATTGAAAGACCGTGCCACAGAAACACACTCCCTCCTTCTCTCCACACGAAACTAGGTTCGCATGGCGGTGGCTCGAGCCGGCAGACCCCTTTCTGCCGAGGAATTCAGTCATCGCCGTCCGAATCCCGATTGGAATGTGCACACGAGGAAAGGAGCAGAGCACAATTTGTGCATGAGTGAGGCAGCCAAGTTGAGACTGACGGCCAAGAACTTTTGCTACAGGTACTGCTGACATCCCGATACGGGGGAAACAGTGGGAGCGCGGACAGATCGAACACGGACGCGGCATATGCGTGTTGTTGTTGCCGCCACCTTTTTTGTTTTGCAGCAGCGTGCCCGTGGGTTGGTGGTGTTTTCGTCGACGGCATTTCGTCGCCGGGCCACAGCAGTCGCTCCGAGAGAGTAGTGCAAGGTCCTTTCCTAACGACACCAAGTCTGCCGGCCAAAGACGACAGGCCAAGTCACGATGATCCCCTCCTGCTCCCGGGCCGCTCGAGAGATCAGGTTACCTGAGGGCTCATAAACAGCAGCCCGATGCTGGCTGTGTAAGCAACACCCATTGGGGTGGCTTAGGGTTATGATGAACGAGGTACATTGAGGCGAGGCTCGACGCCTCACGAAACATGTGACCTGCGGCCTAGCTTTTCGTGCCCCGTTTTGTCAGAAATGACATGTTGGTAATATGAAGAGTCTGGCCGTGATACGTGCGCGCGCATGGCCAGACTCTGGGTTTAAATTCCCTGGTTGGGCGACCAACCTCATTGGGATCGTGGCCTTGTTTGCCGCGACTCGAAGAGGTTTTCCTTTTCTCTGCTCGTGCCCTGTTCGAGGGTATGGGTTATGTCTTCTGGGGTCACATATCCTGAGGCAACCCGTTGTCGTGGTCGGTCGACAAGAGACCGCAGCGCGTGAATCTAGGGGTAATTCTAGCTTAACTTCAAGGCTAACTAGGTAGTAGGTTCACGATATTGGAACAATTCGGCTGTTAACCTCGTATGGTCACCGTCCAAGCGAGAATATGAAGAATCAATTCACAATCATTTCTTATTTTCTCATGATACTCTCGTCTCACCAGTCCTCGTGACATCTCCTGCAAGACCTAGATAGATAATGCAAGTTTCCACAACCAAAATTCGAGTGATATATATGTATGTATTCAGGGCAGTAGGATAACATCATCAGCAGGCCGGTCGTGCAGAACTGTACAGAGGGAAAGGACAGCCGCCGCCAACACCATCGAACACCATGCACAAAATCAAACCTGGAAAGGAGAAAAAAAAAAAAAAAAAAAAAACCCCCAACCACGAAACACGGCGGTGGATCATCCTCGACCTCATCAGAACCCGCTCTATGTCTGCTCAACTCCGAGCCTGGCCGCGATGTTGGTGGTGGCTGTTGTGAGGTAGGTAGGTAGAGACGCATATATTTGTATTTTACATGTCTTTGGCATCCCTCCCATTTTTGGTCGTTGATCGACCCCATCCCTTCTTTCCCTCCAGGTATCATGGATATTTCCAAAGAAGAATAAGAAAACTTTCAGACAGGGAAGAAGAAATACAAGAGAAAATCCCCAAAGCAATCAATGCCAATGCTCCACGCCGTTTTGATGTTGGTATCATCCGCGAGGCCCGGTGCGAGTTGAGTGAGTGTGATTAGCCAATTATTAGTATGGTGTATTTATTGGTTCCAAATGATTTGCTACCGTTATGGCGCCAGTCCGTAGGTTTGTGGATGGTTGGTCGAATGTCGATGTGTGCGTGTGCCCATGGGCTAGCAGCCTCGAAAACCAAATGTCAAAATGTTGGTGCAGGGATATGATGTGCGCTGGGCGGGAACGACTGCGTGGTATCTCGGATGACAAAATAGATTTGAGCCAATTCGCGTAAATTCATGCTGCTTGCTGGCGGTGCTTCATCAAGAGCAGATGCTGAGAGTAAGGCATTCGTAAAACTTCGTATATGTAAATCAGAATTGAGGGTCTTCTCTGAGGCGACCCATTGAGCCTTGTGGCGTGAGGCCCCTCGGAACACCCATCATCATCATGGAGCTTTCCCGACGACTGGCCCGGACCGACTGTGGTTGGTCGTACGCAGCACCAGTCTCGTAGATGGGCCGATCATAGCCTGGATTGACCATTCGCTGCTGTGACGCATAATATTGACTGCCTTCAGGGCCTGGGGCCATCAACATGCTCTCGTATGCAGGACGAATATGGATGTTCGCACCACCGCCATTCTGCTGCGCCAAATATGACGGCTCATAGTTGCGTTGCTGGACGAGGGGCGGTGTCGGTGTGGACCGGGCTTGGGTAAAACCACCCAGCGGGTTCAGGCCAGCAGGGGGTGGCGTGTTGCCCCTTCGTCCCTCCTGGAGGGCTTCCGCGAGACGATGACGATGCGGAGATTCTCTGGCTGCGCTAGATGTTGATGGTCTTGGGGGAAGGTCGAGAGCGGGGTCCTTGCCACGCTGTTCTTCGAAAGAGCCCGGTGTAGGTAGTTCGTACTCCTCCGGGACGATGCCGAAGATGGCCTCGTAATTTTGCAGCAACAGGGCAAAGACTGGCGCAGGGATGGTCAACGTTGGCGAGAAGACAATGCCAACATTGCGGACGGTCATCTTGTTCTGATCGGCGTGGTTGATAACCTTGATCAGGAAGGCGATCAGATACTTCAACAATGTGGCGTTGGCTTGTGGGAGTCTCGTAACGAGCTCGCTGAGCGCCGCGATCTTCTCACCCTGGCTGCTCATCTCCGTCACTGCCACAAAGTCCAAATGGAGGTCCCGGGTCAAGATGCTGGTTGGCAACTCTCGCAAGTAGGCCTTCAGCATCGAAGCGACAGCGTGGATGTCGTGATATTGTTCGTCCGCGAGCAGGTTGACATCTCCCTCATTGTCAAAGCGCTCCTTCAGCGACTTAATGACCACATTCGAGCCGCTAAGACGGAATATACCCTCCTCAGTAATAGCGCCCTTGGCATCGAGGTACTGTATGCAGCGATAGACCACAGCAGGCAATGGCACCCGCGTGTCCCTTGGGTGGTTGTAACGCACAGCTTCAGCGAGAGGTGCGCCGAAGGTCCGGCGAACGGGCCCAGAGTAAACCTCCCTCGAACCCGAAGTACCTGGGGATCCAGAACTCTCACCGAAGAGCGAGTCAGTACCGTCGCTTGAAGATCTCTGCTTTGGACCAAAGCCAAAGAAACTACGCTTCTTGGCCTTCTTTTCGTCTAAGCCAGGAGGGATGTTGAGGCCACCCATTCTGTTCCCCCACATCGACATGTCAGAGATTACTTGAGGATCTCGGGGAGCAGAGATGCTGTAAGACTGCTGAGCCATTACTGGCGCCGGGGAGGGCTGCGGGTGGTCACCCATTTTCGGGACATCCCCTTGCTTCGTGGCTTCGTAGCTGACCCCGATCAAGGCGTCCTCGCCGTCCTTGGACTGCTGTTGCTGCGGGCGGGGGTGCGTCTTCTTCTTTGCATTTGCACCTTTCACATGACCCTGTGCCGAGCCCTGTCGGTCGTGAGCATGGTCGCGCTTGCTGTCCTCGTCCACTTCTTTGAAGTTGGTCCACTGCAACAAAACCTCTACCCATTGATCGCGTTCTCGGTCACTCTCGGCGCAGAGCACATGTTTGGTCATGGCACTGGGGTCCTTCTTCTTCGGTTCCAAGATGAGGAAGGCGTGGCGATACTGATTCTCGGCTTCGTCCGTTGCGCGAGCTGAAGACGGCTCGTCGCCGCCTTGTTGCGACTGCCTGCCTATTTGGGCCCCTGGGAGCTTGATAGTGCCCAGGTGTGCTCCTCCCGGTGTCTCGAAGTACTTCAATTGAGGCCCTTCGACGCTGAAAAACCTTGCCTTCCAGCCCCCAAAGTTCTTGCCTCTCTTGGTCAAGTAGCCGGTCTTGAACTGTCGCCCGCCGGGTCCCAGTCTCGGTCCTCCTTCGTCAGCTGGACCTGTCGATGAGCCCATTTCGTCAGCGTTTGGTGGCAAGACATTGGTAGACAAGTATCTGCACAGCTCCACGGCGGTGGGCGTGTCAAACGGGGTGTTGAGCGCTTCGTCAAGGTATTGGTCAAGGGCTTGACGGCGAGCGTCGAGCTTTGCCGGGGCGTGGCCGCTGAACAATGTTCGATCTGGGGTCCTCGCGGTGAATACCGCACACTGCTTTAGCCTCTGGTCAAGCTTTGATAAAGAAATCGAGTCTTTCTCAACCCGCCAGAGTTCTCCGCCTTCGGCTCGGGAGATGATCGCCAATGTGAACACGGGATCCTCCTCTAACTGCGTCAATGAGATCAGGCTCGCGCGCGACGGCTTCATCCGTGAGGAAGCGACCTTCACGATGACGGACGGGATGGCGTTCGGTGGCAGCAGGAGCTCGGGAAATTCCTCAGTGACAAAGCCTTTGAATATCCTGGTTCGCTCACTCTGGCTTGCGCGGCTCTCCGAGGTTGGACTGTCGGCCGGCTCCGCCTCAACAGTAGTTTTCACAATGTTGAGGGGCTGTGGGGACTTCAAAGCAAGCGGCTCGCTCGGTGGGGTCTGCAGAGGTGTATTCGGAGGCAGAGGGATCGCTTGCCGAGGAGCACGAGGTGATAGAGGCATGGCGAGGCCACTCTGCCGTGGTGACTGAGGAGGAGAGCTTGGCCCCTCACCAAGCTGCATTGGCCGCGGGCTCAAAGGCAAGCCAGGACTCCGTAGGGGCAAAGCGGTGTTGGACAAATTGTTATCCAGCATGCCCGCCAAAGACCCTGGAGCGTTTGGCCTATTCAGCACCCTTGGTGAACTTTGTGCCAAATTTATTTCTGGTGTAGTGTGCTCCGATGCCCCTTCTGCGTTGCTCTGGCTTTTCTTTGATTTGCTCCGAGCCTCCACCTCTTTCAGAACAAGAACTTCACGCAATTCATCGTCCTCCTGTCGAGTCCGTCGACGGCCGCGCTTCTCAGCCGCAATCTCGTTGACCTCGAGAATATTATCATAGTCCGAGTCGTTTTCGGACTCCTCATCAGGCGGCGAGGACGGGCCATAGTTTTGATCTTTGAGCTGCAGTGGTGCTGGTGGTGGCTTTCTCGGAGGCGGAGCTGGCACTGATGGGAAGCGTGAGGTGCCATCCTCGTCGATGAAAGCGTCAAGCTCCGAGCGAGACGCTTGGCGCGGCGGCGCTGGTAGCGCACCCTGGGGAGGTGGAGGACGGTCTGGCAGAGACCTCGAGGGCGGCAGTGCGAAGTTGATTGGAATGTCGTTACTCGGATATGCGAGTTCTTTCGATTCTTCGGCATCCCTCTCCTGAGCATCATGATCGAAGTTGTCCAAAGCATGCTCGCTCGCTTCTGGCATAGAGTGTGAAGGATCGAGCATCTCCCCGACAGCAGAAGGGGGCCCGTTGCTGCACTGATCAGCTGGCGGTGTGATCGGGTATGGTGCCATCGAGACATCAATCGGAGAATGCCTCATGTTCTCAGACTCAACGCTGGGGGACGCCGGTACGTCAGGGGAAGCCTTCTTGGTTGAGTCGTCGTCCGAGTGGGAAGCACTTGCGACGGATTCATGGCCATGCACTGCCGAGGCGGAGGAAACCGACGGAATAGTCTGCAAAGTCATCACCTCCTTCAGCTTTTTTCTGTATTTTTCTTTGTCCTTCAAGGCTCGCTCCAGGTCTTTGTTGAGACCGAGTATCATGGCCCTCTGCTTGTCCACCAAACGCCATAGCTGTGAATTTTGCTGTGTCTGCGAATTCTTCTCTTTCAGCAAGTATTGTATCACCGCCTCCGGGGAGCCGGCGGCTTTGATCAGCTTAGAGATGTCGGCCGGGCTGGAGGTGCCATCTTGCGAGTTCTTTGGGGTTGAAGACCCGGTGGAGATGGCGGAGATGGCAGAGTCGATGGATGAGTTCCTTGGGGCGCCCTTCACCTTCTCCATCCTCGAGGACCCAGGCATGGCCTGGGAAGATGAGTTGGTAGATGTGCCAAGTGGCTTCTTCACAGGGTCGGACACACTCCTATTGTCATGCGTAAATCGTAAGGACAAAGAGGACCTATGTCACGATTAGCCGTGTGTCCAGACAGTCACAGCGCCAATGCTTGCACGCCTGGCGAGCCGGTGAGGGCTGCGATCAAACAGGATTAAGAACTATCCACGAACCCAGATGTTGTGTTGTCGTCAGGAGTCGCCGTGCCCGATGAATCGCTGCGGTAGTAGGACTTCTCGGCGTCGAGACTTTCTGCCGTCCTTTGTCGCGGTAACGATTCGGCGATTTCTGGGGCGTTTATTGTCTGGGAGGCCAAAGGGGTGGTGGGCGAATTGATGGGCGAGCCGTGGGCTCCAAAGGCAACCTGGAAATGCGATTTCCTGGGACTGGGGCTGGTGGGAGGAGAGATGGCCGTGGTATTATGCAGCGGGCTGGGTGCAGGTTTCCGGAATCTGGAGCAGGAGGGTTGAGGATCAGCATAGAGTACGTCTTGGGTGACTCGGTAGTGCTTGCAGTAGCACGCGGGCAGGGCAGTCGGTAGTCTGAACGGCCGTGATCTAGTTCCACAGCAGGACGAGAACTAGCATGACAATCCGGGGAAAGGCAGTCACTAGATCTAAGAGCCCCCTTCTCGCACGCGGCACTAAGTCGTCTGATGGCGCAGTGGGTGGATCAAGACTGCGCCCGATAGCACAGAGGGTTCGAGAGTAGAGGAGTGCACGTAGCCGAGCCACGAACGAAAAAGGAAAGGGGAGTAAAGGAGCAAGTGCGAGCGCGAGGAGCCGCCGAGCGCAACAAGGCAGGTGGACATGGGGATTATGCGCGTCTTACCTGGCACCAGCGCTGGGCAAAGGACTAGTGGGTGATGATGATGAGGTCAGGGTGCCGGAGCCGGAGACTGGACCTGAACCTGAACCTGAGGCATGAACACCAAGGGGCACTATGGTGATTGGGCTAAGGACGGGACCAGAATGCTGGCCACGAAGGTGGTGGACTTGAGCTCGGCCTATGGTAGGGCTGTCCTGGGCATAGTCGAGCTGGGATGCACTGGTGGGTGACACAGGAGTGGACGGAGGGCCGGGGGCGGGCTGGGTCTGGTGCTGGTAGTGGTATTGGCTGCGGTGGTGAGGTTGAGATAGAGGTTGCAGATCGGGGTGAGACTGGTCCTGGTGTAGATGGTGAGGCCGGTGCGGTTGTGGTGGTGGCTGATGAGGGGAGCGCGGGTGGGAGTAGGCGTGGCCATCAGACGGATGTTCCGTACTCTGGTGCGAAAGCTGCGACATGGTCCTCTATGCGAGGGACCTTCAGGGACCCTTCACAAGGGGACCTTTGACGACGGCTCGTGGGCCAGATTGCTTCAGGGTCGGCAGTCTGCGACGCGACAAATCCGGAGTGGGCTGGACCGGGTGTGTGGACTGGGCTCGCCTTGTGTGTCTGGCCGTCTCTGGTCGGCCGGTCGCTTGTTGGCTTGGTGGCCCTGGGGTTGGTCAGAAGGTCCCGTCTGACAGTGTGCGCGAGACTCGAAAGGTAGACCCCAGTCGTGCCTTGTCTGGTCCTATCCCGTTCCTATGCTGGCCTTGTCCAGTCCTGGAGCTGGCCAGTCCCTCCCAGGGCCAAGGGTCAGAGCTTAAACGCTGTAGTGCTGCAGTGCTGCGCGCTGTGTGCCGCGTGCTGCGTGCTGCGTGCTGCGGTGCTGCAGGTGCTGGAGACCGAGTGTTTCGAGCCGTGCCTGGATGACCCTGACAATCCTGGATCTCGGTTTTGGCTTGTTTGGAGATCGGTCGCGTGGGAAAGCGGCACAGTGACAAGGTTGGCCAGGCGCAGGCGAAGGACGATAGAAAGAAGCCTCGCTCCTCAGCCTGGGGGCGGTCGGTGTATGGGATGTGTGCCTGGGTCCGGGGCTGCCAGCGTGCCGTCGCACGACAGAGAGGGAGAAAACCTATCCTATGTAGCCTATCCAGAATGCCAGTGCTGGGGCAGCGCACCACAGCAAGGAGAGTCAAGGTCGTCGGGTCGAGGCGTGAGTTTGCAGTTTGCAGTTTGGCGGAGGGGGTGGGAAGAATGGTTGTTAGGGTCGACGATTATTACGGGATTACCAAAAAGCCAGGGGTGGAATGAAGAAACTGGCAAAGGACAAAAAAACGCAAGAGGAGCCAACTCGGTCGGCCAGCAGTTGTTGGGTCGGGTCGAAGCCGCATTACCCGTCGACAGAGGAAGGGCAGACTATAACAAAGCAAGGAGTGAAGAGGAATGGAAATTGCGACAGTCCTGTGCCTGTGAGAGGTAGGCGTCAATCCACGGGTAGAAAGTAGTCTACTACGTACTGTGGAAATAGTCTCTACCGCGCGGATGGGGGGCAAGGCGCGAGGGAGTGGGAGTGGGAGAGGGGGGTGGGATAGAGGGGCGATGATGGATATGATGGAAATGATGGACGATCAGTTCTGTCGGCATCTGTGTGTTTTTTTTTTTTTCGTCTTCTTCTTCCTTGCTCTTTTCGCCTCTGTCATTATCTGCTACTCTTCTTCTCACTCTATATGGCAACGTTCGCAGGAACTGTGTCTACCGTAGATTACTTGTCTATCTGCGCTGCAACTGCAGAACCAGACGGTTAGATGAGCTGGCTGGGCGGGATGAATGACCTGTCAGTGGTGGTTTTGTCCGGTTCCTCATCTCCCGCACAAGTCCCACGTCCGTCCCACGTCCCATGTCCCACCTTCCCGCGTCCCATGTTCGTTGTGTGCCTGGCCCGCAAACCCACGTCCATGACCATGTTGAACGTGCACTTGAACTATATGGTACTTTGGTAGATCTACCTCCCAGGAAAAGTACACTAGGGCCCAGGCACAAGGCACAAGGAATGATGGCGGCGCTATGGTCGTGATCCATAATATCAAATCATAAGCCATCGGGGCCCTCGGACACACGGCCAGAACGGGTCACTCAGGGTGTGTGTGCCTTGGGTGTGCCTGGGCACTGTGGTGCTCGGCCGGTACACGATCGATACGTGCCGGTGGCCGCTGCAAGTGTGACAGAAACAGTCGACTCCCTTCCTGATGCAGAAATCAGAGCAGCGTCAAATCTCCTGGCCATGTCTCCTGGCCATGTCTCCTGGCCTTGTCTCCTGGCCTTGTCTCCCTCGACACAGACAAGTCTGTCTGTCTGCCTGTCAAACCTACGCGTCAGTTGGCATGTCAGTCAGTCAGTCAGTCAAGTCACTCCACTACGTAACCCACGTAATCCACGCAACCCACGCAACCCACGCAACCCTCATACGTGCCAGGCAAAGGCCCCGGCGTGACGCCTTGCGACTTGATGAGTGAGATGAGGCCCGTTTTTTCTCGCACTGCGCAATTCTCCAATGCGATCCAGCACAACCCGGATCGGGCAAGATGCTCCTCATGGCGCTATGCCCAAACCTGATCCACCCTCGCACCCCTGGTCCCTGCCATGCACCTTCCCTGGCATCCCGGCTCGCCTGGAAAACCTGGCAGGTCTTGGGAAGGCAGGGGGGCAGGGGAGGGGAGAACCAGGTCGGGCAGTCGCAAGCCCAAACGGGTGAGTCGAGTCCAGTCGAGTCCAGAGTCCAGCTCTGGCTGGCTGGCTGACTGGCTGACCGTTGTCATTCTCATTCATTACCAATACCAATCTCAACGTCAGTGTCATGTCAAATGTGGGTGACCGACCACGAACGAGCCCAGCGCTTCTTGAGGCCGCATCGCAGGCCTGAGCAACCAAGAAAAGAACCCAGCCTCAAAACCACCAGGGCTCGACGGCACGACGCCTGCAATTGGCTGCTGTCGTCCCTCTGGATGTGAAGCTGCGAGCATATACCAGCACACTATTATCAGCCAGGGCGACACGCCAGCGCTTTCACGTCAGTGCTCCGCGCCACAACGCACACCCACGCAGTGCACGCACAACTGGACCATGTCCCATAATAAAACAACCCCAAGTCCATACCCGGCCCCTTCTCCCTCGCCCTTTCTGACCAAACTAGGTGGCCTTGTGCCAGCCATGGCTTGATGATCCGCCCTGCTGCGAGACTGGTGCTGGGCCGTGTCATTACTCTTCCATACGACGACTCTGGTTCCGTACGAGTCCTCCTAGCTGCACTACTGCTGTTCCGGCTCGCCGGAGAATTTCTGGCTGGTGGAGCCCCCTTAAATTTCAATTGCCAAAAACGAGACCAGGACCCGTTTCCGCCAGTTCAGTTCCGCCCAGGGCAGCCAGGCCTACTCTGGTACGGAGTACTCTGGTACTGCAGCCAACCCCCGGCCGCCAGACCAGGATCTCTCAGGTCTCAAGGAGGCGTCTCCAGCCAGCCAGCCAGTGGTGGAGGCGGGCTGACCAACATCCCACCTTTCAAGCTCCATGGCGCCATCACTACCGCAACGTGTGCGTCAAAACAATTGCGATTGTCATCCACCATCCCGCCCTCACCATCGCATTCCTGCAGAGTGCCCCATACCGACCGGCCTGCTGCACGCCATTCAGGCCATAGATATCAGCCAAGGTTCACGGCAATTCTTCATCAACTCTCCACCTGCCCACATAGCCTTTCGGAACGCCTGCCCGCCGCTCTCTCGTCAATCTCAAACCAGCCCGGGGCCCGGCACGAAGGCTCAATAGGCTCATGTCAAAGCTTCTCATCAATCAATCATTGCTCGTGGGCCGCCTCGACAGAGCCCAGACTGCCAAAATGACCACCGGGCACGGATCCCTTCCCGGGCCACCTTTGTCCGCCCCAAGTGGAGTTTGTACCCATTCTTGGATCTCTGGGGGACCTCTGCTACCATGACGGCCTCCCTGACCTTCCCAGCGAGCCCAGCCGGGCACCTCTTATTAGTCCGCCTACTATCTGTCTCTGCTGCGACATTGCACGGAACCCGCTACCGGCCTGTCATTTGCACGCATCATGCAGGAGGTCACCTCGGCTCTGTGAGTACCCCACGGTGACCATGGACTGAATCGGTACCTCACAGCAAACAACTGCCCGCTCCGGAATTGCTTACTTTCAGGACTTGATGCGCCCCGACCCGGCTGTGTCGCCCTAACCCAGCCGGCCCATCAGCCTCGCTAAAACCCCGGGTTGTACGGAGTACGGAGGTCATGTCCATATTAAATTACCCACCTGAGAAGGTGGTATCCGTGGTTGGTGGCTGGATCCGATACGCCGGCACTCAGCCTGCGAACGTCCCTCCAATTCGTAGAGTTAGAATCGGAAGGGTGCACGCCGCCAGAAGCGCCTGTCTTCAGAAGCAATGCACGTGGTAACTCTGACCCGTCTCTCTGAAACAAGTCATTTGGCCTTCAATCCAAACAAGATTTGTCATGCTGGCTTTCATACTGACACGACAAGCTTCTTAGAGCTCTCAGCACACAGCACTCAACCCGGGCCACTCAACCTTGACAGACAACATGACTGGCTGTCAGTCCTCACAGAAGCGCCGTTGTGCTGGCATCATCCCTTGAATGCTCGCCCCGCCGGCATCGCAGCTTTTGAATGACCGCAGCTCGTCCGAGGCCACAGCTGACCTCGTTCAGTTGGAGGGCTCGTGGGTCATTCCGGCAGTCGCCAGGGAATCCGAGCAGGGCGAGGACTCCGCAACTGAGAATGAAGTCTCTTTCAGATCACCAGCCCCATATCGCTGACGCGTTGCAACTTTGCAATCATGAGACAAATTACACATGCAACTCTAAATCTTGATCAATTCCGCCAAATACCACTAGGTGCTGGGGCGTCACTATCTAGATTACCTCTTTTTCTCCGGCAGATCGCGGGGCCATCCTATCCCATCCCATCCCAGCCCTCCTTTTCGGTGAAGCTATCCGGGTCTCAGCCCCTTTTTTGACCTCCGGACATGGCTTCTCCCAGGTTCATTCCGAAGTCAGTTGAAAACGCTCAATGAAAACCAACACAGAGAAACTTGTCACCAGGGGCCGCATTTAAATTTCGGCTGATGGCATCGCCGATCGAGCCTGTTCAATGCGTGCAAGCATGCAGGCACTTTGACTTTGGACGGAGCTGCTTGAGGAAAGCAACGTTGCCGTCTGGTTCGCTTCTAGCGCAACCAGCCAACTAACCCGTGCTGTCCGAGCCGAACCAGCAGTCTCCATCAACCGGGCAGCCAGCAGCCCAGAGGCTCCCGACCGCCGCCAGGGTCTTCACACCATCATTTCGGTGAAATAACGCCGGACCCTCAGGCCGGCCAATAAACCCCCGCATGAGCTTCCCCTGCCCAGGCGGTTCCTGGATGCCTGCCCACTGCCGGCTCCCTTGCTGGCGCACTTATTTGCCCCGACCTGGCCCTCCCCAGGTACGCACCAATTTATTCCGGCCGGAGGCACCCACCACGCGGCCGCTCAGTAGATCAGACGCGGCGGTCGTGGCGTCCCGATGTTGCGCTGTGAGTGGCGTAGCTGATTGTACAGAGTGGCATAACATCCGCGAGGCGCTCGCACACGTCAGTGCAGCTATCGTCATACTCCGTGCCCAACTCGGCGTGCCTCGGCGTCTAGCCTCCAGTCAGTCCTTGGGATCATTGCGTGCGTGCGCACACTTTGCACAAGTGGCTTCGAAGAGCTGACATAGCTATCAACGAGGCCTCAACTGGCGACCGCATTAATGGTCGTCACAGGCGCCATTGACTCTTTCCAATGGGATAATCGCTGACGACGCAGGGTGTGTACCTCTATCTCCGACCGTCTAAAAGCCAGGGACTCGAATGCGCATTCCTACAGAAGTTGAACAGACGGTTCAGTCGTCCTCCAACCAGGCGCCGGGCAATGGTGCACTCTTCCCAGCTTCGAATTGTACGTGCCCGGCACGAAGGAGCTGTCTGCTCGCAACATCAATTGTGGCCACGCTCTATTGTTGGCACAACATTGATCTTCAAAGCTGAGGTCCCGCGTGTGCACACTGTACTTCAATTTACCACTTGGCCTGGTTCTATTTATTGATGCGACGCTGAAGGGCGGGTTATGCGGCGCGTTTCAAGACTGTAGAACGATCCGAACCGTTCTTCACAGAAGTCCACAGCCAATCAGGCCGACTGCCAAACCAGCCTGTAACCCGGCTGCTAGCGCCAAGCGGCGTTGTTCGTCAACTCGAAGCTCAACACGTCAAGGAGCGAGTCCCACTGCGGGTTGTTTATGGGGCGACTTTACACTCGTTTACTGGAGCCGAGCCGCACATTAAACGTCGACCCTTGCGCATCAACGATCCTTCACGAGTTGTTGGCCGCGCAGCTGCCGCGTTGAATATTCTCCAACGCGTTTCTGTTGCTTTTCATATTGGCGTCTGAGAGCCATCACCACAACAAGTGCGCTTCAAACGGGTCCATGTCACGCCCCTTCCCGGCGGCCAAGTGGTCATCATGAGGCCCGCCGCTGCTGCTGCAACGGTCCATTCCTGCTCAGTACCCACAGTACGTACATGATCAACGTCGGTGTCTTGGCGAAGTCGGACCGTCATCAAGCAAGTCTACGCATGGGTCAATTTGGTTGTGATGTCTGTCAGATGTATGGGGGCGATAGACGCTGGGCGGGCCGTTATGTTTGTCTAGGGAAAATCATGCGTTTCTGCGAACAGACGCCCATGCCATCACAAACGCCTACCCAGGTTCCGGCATACAGTACAGAGGGCGTTTGGGCTCGCTTATTGGCGAGTTGTGGCTTGCCACCGTCAACTAGTGTTGACCGTCCAGCTGCATAACCATCGACAGGAGAGGAAACAAGCCAGTGGCAAGCACTGTGAGGACCGTGCCATAGGCATTTCCGAGGTGCTGACGATGGTAGGAAGCCTGGAAGGACTCGAAGGACGACATGATCAGCTAAAGTCATGCGTCCATGTGCGAGAGCACCGTTCAGAGCCAGCCTACTAGGATGAAGTTGAGTTCTGTCCATCATCGAAGTGCTCTTCGATTGGGCACCTCATGTTCGTCACGCACGACCACTTGGCGCTCCGGGTGGACCTTTTTCGCAGCATCTGGTAGTATCCGATGTCGATGGCCCAAGAGATTGGCCGGATACACAAGTCCAGGTGGTAGGAGTGACAAAAGGCGCGAAATACGCTGCGCCTTGCGGATGCTCACCGGGTTGCGTGCAGCCGGCCGCAACATTTCAGCTACGCCAGCAGGTCCCTAGGAGGATCGCCAGGCGCAGCCATCTCCAGGATCTGGCAAATGGGACGGAGCTCGGCTCAGTCCAATGCCGCAGGATACTGTAGAAAGAAGGGTCCCTGTGGCGTCGATCACGAACCCAGGACCATCATGCTAGGACAGAGCTTAATGGTGATCATTGCGGAGAATTTGGTTTTGAGACAAGGTCATGGCCTGCGCTGGCCTGTCCGGTGCGCTGAGGAAGTCCTTCTGAGGCTGCTCCCGAACTCGGTTAATCATGACAGGGCATGACTCTCTGTCTCTTTCCCGCTCCCGAACTGTTCCTGTGTAGTTCGCAATGCGACGTTGCCCCGTCGCTGTTGCTTGAATCTGGCAACGGCCGGAGAAACGTCCAAGACGGCATCTTTCTCTGCCAAGAGCCAAAGTGGTAGGGCAAGTCATGACGGGTGGGTATCGGGATACCTTCTCCAGAGCCTCCCAACAGTAGTCCATGCTTTGGTGGGTTAGCCGTGGGGCATTTGGAATCAGTTTCTCTCGGCCAGTCGTGGAATCTGAAGGGAAACATCGCACCACCGGATCTACAAACTACATCGTCCCATTTCGTCCAAAGAAGCCCGCGACTCGCGGCCGCCCACGCCACGCCCATCGTTGCTTCCCGTGCATATCCGCCCCCCAGATTTTCTTAGATCTCATCCCCCCTCCCCCCCAATCACGTCGCCGTCACACACACAAACACACACACACACACACACACACACACCCCTCCGTGCGTCGGCCGATGTTGTGCTCTAAGCCAATATCTAATGTATTTGAGGGTGTGAGACTGACTGACTTGGCTTGGGTCGGGGCCCAGCCCGCCGAGGGATACCCCTCTTTTCTTTTCTTTGCAGTTTATTGTTATCCATGTTTGGCGCCTGCAGCAGGTCATCGGCGGGCCCAGCTGACCGCCTCCCCTCCCTCCCTCCTTCCTCCTCCAAATCTTGAAACCTGAGGGGTCGGCATGGTGCGCGATGGGTATGGTGGTTTGGGAGGTGTTTCAGGATAGGGGCAGAGCCATACTCGAACTTGACCGCTTTGCACACACATTGGCTGGGAAAAGAAGGGGCCCGTGCGTGAGGGCTAAGACGCCGTCATCATTCCTTCACTACCTACTACCACCACCATCACCAATATCGCATTTCCCTATATGTGCAGCCAGGCATGAGCAATCGATTGTTCTGGCAGGCATGCTCTGTGTGTGTGCACAGCTGTTAGCCAGCTGGCGCCGCCTTCAGCAATTTCTCGGGTAGTTACTACCCCCGTGGCCGGTCGAAACAATTCGGGAGATGGGATGGGATGGCGTCACTTGGTAGGTAGTCGCCCGGATGGCCCTGTCCGGACAAGAAGACACCGTCCAGCATGAATATTCGCCACTGGCTGGGTAGGATGATGTATGCGGTTTTGTTTCCATCTACCGGCATCCCGAGGGGGAACACTGGGGTTCCCTCGAGGGTCTAGTCACTGACGTCGTTGTTGGTGTTTCTGAGAAGTTTGGTGGCTTCTTGTAGTAGAGGCGCGGTAGAACAGATGAGCATCGAGTGCTGTAGAAAGCATAGTCTGAAACTGGCTGCGTAATCTCACACGGATGGAAGGTGGTTTCTGTGAGTAGCGACGGCTTGTTTGGGGGTGGTCTCTTTCCAGATTTCTCAATGCGTTCGTTGTAGTGATGCGTATCTCGTTTTCGTAAGTAGCAGGTGTACCCTCTGGGGCTGTGCCTTAGCGAGGAGGATTATGAAATCCCCACAGAGCAATCACAGGTAGATCGGTATTGTAGTGGAGGGGTATGAGAAAAGGAGGCCATCCGAGGCTTCACGGGATATATGGATGTGTTTTTGTGGTAAATATTACTTTCAAGCAACTGTAATGTGATCATGAGCTGTCAAAATAGCCCTCGATGCTCTATAAATCGTAAATCAAGTACCGTTGGTCACTGGGGAACTCCTCACATAACCAAAGCAAGAGAATGGCAAAAGCAACGCTCTTCAGAGAACAGCTGACGAGTCTCAAGCTGAGGCCAGAGTGTCGTTTGGTTTCAGTGATAGTGAGGTACACAGAGCTAGCGCACAAGATAAATGTCTATAGAGCGGTCCATGAGCTCGCCTCCTCCTTGAATCGTCCAGTTCGCGTAGGACCAAGTCTCACTGTCCTGAGGCCAGCTGAGTTCTTGACATTAGACCTCAGCTGATATCAGCAACATGGAGGAGCAGCAGAGCGGCAATAATGTTTGCTATTGGGAGGTACATTATTGGCACAGTCGCAGCGGAGAAGCACTTGCTTCTTCTACAGAGACAAGCTCATAGGTCAGCCTCAAGCTCAAGATACACCCAGACAATTACGGACACTTCAAAGGTCTCTAGAAGTGGCTCGGTGTAGTCGAACATCTCCCCATTAATACCAAACCGCCTCAATTCAGTCGAAGACTCAGTTGAATTCATCTTTGAGTACACCTGTGGTTGTTGTTGGAGCGTGTGCTTTGGCGTCTCCAGGCACCTGAGTATGTCCCAGTGGTGAATCTGGCCTCAAACCATATCTCCGAAAAAGACTTGCTCAACAATTTGGCCAAACCCGTACCCTCTGACGTTTTTGTCCAGCCTGGAGTGAAATCCATTTAAATAGGAGATTGTAACAGAAGCTGTGGTTCCGAGAGGCTGGCGCCGAAGTCTTGTCATACTGAGAGCAAAGAAGGACTCATCCAAATGATACAACTCGGTTATACTGTGGGCTTATTGAAAATTTAGGATGATCTGTTGCATGCATTGTTTGTTTCTGTGGTTTCTTTGTGCCAAGTTCTCACATCCGTCACTTGTCATCGAAGCCTTCCATGATGCTGGTGACAAGCCGGAAAAGGAAACAATGACAGCATGCTCAAAAATGGATACCTACATGACAGTTTACATGCCTTGCAAAGTTCTATCAGAGGCCGTTGCAGGAGAATAGAGGTTTGGATGAAACAATAGCTCGCAGCTCATTCTTCGACCAGCCTGCCATTTTTTGTCGCCCCTCAATAGGCAGGGTCCATCGTGCGCGCTCATTGCGCCGGCGAGCTCATTCACCACTGGGACGCCTCATTCTCCATTCAATTCACTTATTGTCAGTTGTCAGACCGGAACATGTTGCGTTGCCTCCGTCGAAATGGCCAAATTCGTCAACGACTTATCCTTTCCCGCTCCTGTACATCAGCCCGCACTCTCCCGCAACTCTTTCTCAGCCTCTCTCGCACACCGACAGCATCTCTCAAGTTGTGTTCAAGGCAATTTCCAATCAACTACTTGACCTTCAACGCGCTTACTCTGGTTTCTCCTCCAACGTTCTCAAACACTAAACGGAAGCCACCATCACCATCGAGAATGATCGCTCTCCCATGCCGTCCCCGCTGCGACAGCGGACACGAGTTCCGCCCAGCCCACGAGTATGTCCAGCTGCATTAGCCTTCGCCCTCAACCCGTCCACAGAAGCTCTCTCTAACTGAGACCTCGCAGGTACACAATCATGTTCAAGCTCGCTGGCGGCGACTACTACCACGTTCTGGCGACCGATGCTCAGCAGATCTGCCCGGATCTAAAGGCCATGATCGAGAAGGCCGTCCAGGATGGAACGGTAAGCATGGGTCCAGTCTGGCCCTTTATCTTCAGAATTACATGGCTGACGCTCGAAACACAGGCCATGACAGAGGTCTTTGGAGTGCCCACTTACCTTGAGAACACCTGGAAGAACCGTTGGACCATCAACGACGACATCGCCCAAGTCCCACGAATACTAACAAACACACCTCACACTGGGAACGGGATCTTGTTTGACGGTGGTGCTCTGTGTGGGTCCTGGGGGAGGAGATAAACCAGCAAAGAGAATGAACACTTCTGCTAACAACCGCTCCCGCGACCAACAGGCTGCGAGCTCCCAGGAATCTACGAGTCCACCTCCTCCTTCCTGACAGACGCCGGCATGCACATCCTCTCAACCAGTAATTACCACGAGGACGGCGGCTCAGCAGCCCGCGCCGCCATCCAGGACCGCGCCGCCGAGGTCTTCGACTGCTCGACGACCTGGACTCGACCTTCGACGCGCGCGAGGCCCTCTTCCACCTCGAGTCGCTTGTCGCCGCCGCGCGGGTCACGTGCCAGTGGACAGTGGAGGCGAGACCTTGCTTTCTCGCGAACAAGTCCGCGGGGCAGCTCCTGGCCGTCGTGGCCGACGCGTGCGTGGAGCTGGGCACGCTGATGGCCGGGGTGCCCGCGCTCGCGGATGCGCTCGCGGCCGACCGGCTGTTCGCGGATTTTTGGGCTGTCGCGGGGGAGGAGGTGGCGACGCGCGGGGGCTGGGCGCTTGAGCCTGAGATGGAGGAGAGGATGCGGTGGGTTGTGAAGAGTGGGAGCTGTGAGGAGGCGTGTGAGTGAGGCTTGAGGCGCTGGGTGTCGCGAGGGTTGAGTGGTCTTCCCCTGTGTGAAAGGCTCTTTTCTGTCAGCCAATGTGGTTTGTGCAAACTTGAGCCAGGATGGGAGGAGGGTTTCAATGCTGCAGTTATCTACTCAAGTACTGCACTGGTTTAGGGGCCGGTTTCTCTAATTATCAAACAGTTGTTCGGGTCTGTCTGCCTGCTTATCTGCTAATCTGTGTATCTGATTGTGTGTCTGCTTATATGTTTATCTGTGTGCCTGCGTGTGTCTGATTGTACATCTGCTTGCCTGCCTGTCTCCCTGTTCAATAGATGTCCATGAAGCTATCGAGATGCTCACCTCAACTGCCCGAAGTGGCCTTGAGTGTAACGGGAAAGCTGTTGTTTTGTAGCTCGCCTTCGGTATTCCACATCAAGGCATAGACGTCTTCCGTGTTGGTTGACTGGGCCCAGAATTGCGACTCAAGGGTCGAGTTGTTGTTGTAAACCAGCTGGGAGGCGAACATGGCGAAACCCGATACTGATCCTTTCCGATAGGCGATGTTGGCGACTGGAGAAACTCCAACGGCGTTGAAGTCCTGGTTCATGATATACATAGATCCGGCTTCAGTTCCGTTGGCGAATGTGGCGTTGGCGATCCAGTTCTCGCCGGTAATGGAAGCACTGAAAGCTACAATCAGTTCTATTCTTTCGAAAGAGAATATGGCGAAGGCATTTCATCCTCAACACAGGTGTCATAACTCACATGTCCCAAGTTAAAGGTTCCAGATTCACAGTTGTATCTTCGGGGCTCGCTGTGATATAGAGTTTCTCTGAATATCGCAAACAACTTAGCCGCAAATTTAATGTGATACATAAACAAGGACAATAAGGCAAAACTCACCATCATCGACCCCGTACGCTATCGGCCAGCCTTCAGTATCGGTTCCATAAGCGATGAGACTGGCATTAGTCACAGCCGCACGCTTCGATAAACGAGCAGGAATGCTCGAGCCCACAGCGAGTGACAGCTGAAATGCTAGAGCAGAGACGACGGTGATGAATTGCATTTTGAGGGCTGAGAATGAAATGGCTGCAAAGCCAAAGTGGGATTCAGCGATGCTGAACCTCGAGAGAATAGACGAAATGAGCGGAACTGGCTGGCCTTGAACAGCCTGAGAAAACGAGGTCTCTAAAAAAAAATTATGTAGCGTCCTCTGTCATGTACCCCGTGGAATGCTTCCATGTGATAACTAGACCATCTCGGACTTACCGGTATCGGTTCGGACAAACTGGCGGTCTTGGTGTTGAGTACACATCCTGCCCGTGATATTCACTGCGACCAGGAGAACTGCGGACGCAAGGGCAACACAGTGTGTGGATCTCACAGAGTATACGAGACTATCATCCACTCTACACCAGGGAGGTTGCCCACTTGTCTCTCCCACTGCGGGGAGGAAAAGCGCTTAAACACTGATCCACGGCAGCCCTACATGATAACAGTCACCACCATTTCGCGTAAACGAGTCGTAAAGATTGATTTCCCAGTGTCTATGCGATGATATGACACTCCGGGAATCAGGCATGCGTTCGTCAGTCTCCTTGACATATCCCTGATCAACGTGTCAGCCCACAGCCTCCTCTGCAGGACTGACTGATGGATCCCTGGCTCACTTTCCGCCCACATCCCGCACTTCGTATAATTCGTCTGACCGCAAATTCTGCCTTGCCTGTTACACAACCTTTACATTAAGAACATAGTGTTGTAGCCGAGTTCCGGAGAATTCTTTCAAAAAAAGAAACAAAGGAAAAAAAAAACCCCTAATTAGAAAAGGTGGAAGGCTCGTGACCAAAGTCAGGAGGTGGGAGATGCGACTGCGACGGACTGCGTGGTTGACGTTCGGCACGCCCCATTCACATGCCAACCAGCGCTAAGACGGGCTTCCCCTGACATACCGGGAACCAGTGGCTATTGAAAAGGAAGAGTATGCCACTGCGACCTTGCAGATGGATCTAATCTTATCTTGAGTGGAGCAGAAACACCATGGATTATCTGGCCGGCACGCAAAGTTTCCACCGGATGTGAATACCCTTGTAGAATCATCGTCATCAAAGTAGCTTTCGTCTCTGTCCTGCAGGTACGGCTTGCTTGCAGGAAGCTGTCAGGCCGTTCCCCACAGCGCCCGCCAGGGCTGCCCCTGAACCAGTATCTATTTTTTGCTATTGGGTTTTAAGGAGTTTGAAGGGCGAAATAAGGTTGTCGTTGACTGTCTTCGTGCAATTTCGGGCAAAGGCATGCCTGGGCCGATGTTGCTTGTTGGATGGAGTAATGTTGTCAAAGCGATTCAAGCAGACACAGCACAAACAACCCGATCCCACCACATCCCGTTGCCTCTGTGCCGCCGTACCGATCAAGACTCTATTCTGTAGTCGAGAAAGCTTACGTCTCGCCTCCCGGCGATCGAGAGGAGTCCACACTTCTCGGTCATCTGCAGATCGAAGTTCGAAAATCGCACTGTACAGTGAATTTTACATGTTGTGGGAGAGTCATGGCACCTACCCAACTGTTCGAGGCCAGGCTGCCTATCTTGGGAAATAGGAGGTGGCCTTGAGGCTATGCAGGTGGAGATGCTGTTGGGACATATTCGAGTCTAGAATGTTGTGCGAGATTCAGCTATCGTTGTCACGCCTGCAGCCCACCTAATTTCGGCGCTCTCACAGCTCGGCCGAGATGACATTATATCAAATATGTAATCATTCTCCAATACAGAGATAGATAGATTCGACAGGAGCTCAAAGTAGCAGCAAGAGAGCCACCTTTTCTGCCTCTCAGGAGCCCTCGGAGCAGCTACGGCATCCGTGTCTGGCCCAGGTGCTGCGGCATGTGTCAACTCTCCTTCTACACGGTCATGCTGGAACGACGGCTTTGACATCTCAACGAATTACTACGAAGCTGTCCCCGATACAGGCGTTACTCGGGAATATTGGTTCAATATAGAGAACGGCACTGCTTCCCCGGACGGCGTCGAAATACCTGTACAAACTGTTAATGGGTCCATTCCTGGACCAACAATTATAGCAGATTGGGGAGACACTGTTGGTAGGCATTGTCTATACCGCTCTCTTGAACCTAAGGACTAAATATAAAATTTCCAGTGGTACACGTCACAAATTCGCTTCAAAATAACGGAACATCTCTCCATTTCCACGGCATTAGACAAAATTGGACGGACTATATGGATGGCACTGCTAGCGTTACTCAGTGTCCCATTGCTCCAGGTCTGCCCCCACCGAGCAAGGCTCAACATCACAGCATTTTGCTCACATTGTTTTCACAGGCGACTCGTTCACATACAAGTGGAGAGCAACCCAGTACGGGAGTGGCTGGTACCACAGCCATTTCTACGTCCAGGCCTGGGACGGCGTCTTTGGTGGCATTGTGATAAACGGCCCAGCGACAGCTAATTACGACGAAGACCTCGGGAACCTGTTTCTTAACGACTGGTACCATGTAAGATCTTTGTCGTCTTCGGACTCTTAATTCTCGTATACTGACAGTTTGCGCAAGAACACGGCAGATAACCTTGTTCTTCAAGCCTCCACCGGGGGACCACCGACTGCAGTCAATGGTCTTATCAACGGGACCAACACTTATAATAACTCGGGATCTCGATTTGAAACAACTTTCGAGGCTGGGAAGAGATACCGAATCCGCCTAGTCAACGCCGCGGCAGACCAGCACTTCCGTTTCATGATCGACAACCACACGTTGGAAGTTATCTCGACAGATTTTGTACCCATTGTGCCATATAACACAACAGCTGTGTCTATCGGTATGGGTCAAAGATATGATGTGATTGTAGAGGCGAAAGATCTGAGCGAAGGGAACTTCTGGCTCCGTAGCATTCCTCAAGAGACATGCTCTGAGTTCAGTGACGGTCAGTGATGCCTACCCAGTGCTTGATTCAGTCAGGCTCTTCCCTTGACACTGAATTGATTCAGCTAACTTCAAAGATAGGCGACAACGTCAAGGGCATCGTACGTTATGGCGACTCAACAGACGAGCCGACCACCTCAGCTTGGTCCTACACCGATTCATGTGATGACGAGGACCCGACCAACTTGGTCCCATACCTCGCTCTCAACGTATCTGACTCATCTGACGTCGAAACTTCTTCAGAAGCCGGCCTCCAGGTAACCGAGAATGCCCTCCTCTGGACCATGGGCGGCTATTCCTTTTACTCGGAGTGGGAGTACCCGACAGTCCTGCAGGTGCTCGACGGGAACGACACGTGGGACGAGAAACAGCGCATCATCGAACTCCCCGAGGCTGATCAATGGGTCTACTTCGTCATCTCCTCGGTGTTTGCCCAGGCCCACCCTATGCACCTCCACGGGCATGACTTCTGGGTGTTGGGCCACGGCTACGGGAAGTTCTCAAACACGACGAGCCAGCTGAACCTGACGAACCCGCCCCGCCGGGATGTGGCCATGCTGCCAGCCAGCGGCTGGGTGGTGATTGCTTTCAAGACCGACAACCCTGGTGTAAGTGACTTCCCTGCCTTTTGCATCCCTGGTAAATCCGCGCTAACAACAACTGTGTGTTCCCCAGGCGTGGCTGATGCACTGCCACATATCATGGCACACATCCGAAGGCTTCGGCGTCCAGCTCCTGGAGCGGGAATCCGAGATGCGCACCGCGCCCGACGTGTTGGAGTACGACGCCATCAACGGGACATGTGCGAATTGGGCCACCTACGCTGCAGCCCAGGACGTTAAGCAGCACGATAGCGGTATTTGAGCTTTGTGAAAGAGTCTTGTTTCAGGGCGGCGAGCAATAGATATTTTTGTTTATGGGCAACGCGCACTGGACCGATCTTCTGAATCACGGATTCACAATAATTATTGATCTCTCTGTCCTTAGGTATTAGCATCCTTAGGCTGGTACTTGATTGAATGGTGATAAACCGTGGCTGATCCGGAGGTTGCAGGATGTATGTAGCTCGCGATCCACGCAGAGCAGGAAGATGACCCAGCGATTTCATATAATTACTTGTTCTACCCCGGACTTACGACTGTATGAAGCAACCGCCCCCAGGCTTTTTTTTTTTTTTTTTTTTTTTTTTTTTTTTAAAAAAAAAAAAAAAAAAAGCACTGTGACCGGATTAAGAACGAAACCAACTACCCCGGGTCTTTGCCTCGTCACCCCGATCTGGCGTCCCGCTCGCTCGCCCTGCCTCTATCAGGGAACACCGGCAATTCCAACGGGAGCTGCCATCGTCATCTTCATGCTCATCAGCCCCCAGTATTGTATGCGCAGGCGCTGGTCGACCCGGCTGGCATATACGATCATGTCAGTCACAACCCATCAACTATTCATGTTTGATTACCTGTGTATGTCTAGAAAAGGCGAGGCATGTCAGATGGGACGAAGGACGTAAAGATATCGGAGGGGCAGAGCACACCAGATAGCCAACAGTTTCCGTGAGAGACTTGCTGCATCACATGCAGCACCTAGACTGGCAAAGTCTTACCACCTACTGTGGGACACCGGCAAGAGCAGCACACAGAGACATTCAGTCTTTGTAGCTCACAGCTCAGAGCTAGAGAGCACCCCATTCAAGCCACCCAGAGCCCAGCCCCGACTCCAGCCTAGCTCAGACCAAAGAAGCTAGGGATGAGAGGTTGGTTACCATCCCGTCCGATATCTCCCTCCTCCGCCCCCTCGGCCGAGAACGTGGGACACCGGAAGCCCGCGGAGATATCCACGGCGCAAAGACCTCCCCGTCTCCCTCCCCCAGGTTGTCAGCAAGGGGGATTTGAAACCCCCTCTCCCACCACTGGGGGCATCTTGGGGGTGTATGGGTGGGTGGCGGACTCCAGCGGGCTTCCGTGTGGGCACGCGGGAATCACTTCTGGATTCGGGACTGTGAAACACCTGCCCGGCAGTGGCAGCAAAGGTGGCGACGGCCGGGGGCGATAAGCACTTCTCTACTCACAATCATCAAACATAGGACTGCTGGCAACGTATCCTCACGTTCAATTTACGGCGACCAACACACAACATTGGAAAGACGAGATCACGAGGTGCGCACACAAGGACATAAGTTGTATGCGGAGGAGCAGCTCAGACGCCGCTATATTCGTGCATTTCCTATGTCTCCCTTCAGTAGTAGTAGCCTCCCCTTCCCGTCGTCTACCGTGAATGTGGTCTCATTCAAGCCATATTGTGGATCTCATAGCAAAGTCTCTTCCTCCGTCCAAAAAAACGACCAAAACAAGAATTGTTGAACACCTTCTTTGCGCCAAGGTGGAAGAACAGGTGTCTTCCTGTGTCCCGAAGTGATAAAAAATCAAGCTGCAATGCGCCAGTTGCGATGAGACCCGGTGGTGCGCCAGCCAGGAGTGGGTGAAACCCCGGATCTCATCGGGGGCGGAGCTAGTACACTACCATGCTCCGCCCGAAAGGCAGTCCCCGAAGTTGTTTTGCAAAGTAACTTCAAAATGTCCCGCGCCATCGACCAGTGGTCGATCTGAAAGTGGAAAAAAAGTTCCGTCCCCTCTTCATCGATTGGTATCATAGGTTCGTACTGTTTTAAACGGCGTCAAGGGTTGGGTGGTGGTGGTGGTGGTGAAACGAATTTGCTGAAGGAGGTTTGTAGAATCGAAAGCCCAAGACGCACTCAACCAGGAGCTGTTTGGATGTGGCCAATTGAGAGCCTTGATGGACTACAGGGAGGCGAAGCGCTCCTCCATGCTGCCGAAGAAGACGACAGGCCTTGGCTCGAGGATCTTGAGCTCAGATCCGAATGCCTTGTGCTCCTCCTCCAGATCCACGATCGAGGGTTGGCGGAAGATCAGGCTGTTAATTGACGAGGCAGCGGAGGCCGAGGAGGTGTTGGAGGCGTAGGAGTTCCGGCTCGAGCTCGTTGATGTCCTGCGGTAGGAGAAGCGCGATCGCGAGCCCGCGGAGGGGGTGAAGCGAGTGTTGACGGGTTGGAAGCCGAAAGAGTCCATTTTGGCGGGTTTGGGAAGAACAGCGGTGTGGACAGGTATGGTAATGCTGGAGTGGTTGTGGAGCTTTCGAAGCTTGTCTGGGTGTTCAGAGAGTCTGTGAGAGGCAGGTGCAGACCAATGTTGTGGTTTGACGGCGGATTGTGTTGTTGGAGGAGAGTTGAGAAAGGAGGATTATTAAGTTGGGAATGACGCAAGAAGGCTCAGCCTGAGGATATATATGTGTTTAATGCCACGTCGGTGGAAGCGAGAGACTGGAGTGAAGCTGGATTTTATCTAGCAGAAGCGAGCGAACGATCTGGTCCGTGTGTAGATCAAAAGAAGTGGGCGCGGTGGATGCCAGAGCCAGGGGGGGGCGGAGATATTGAGTCGTCGTCAACGGACACACACACTAATTGCGTACGACGTAATGGGGAACGAGCTTGGGGGGTGCGGGAGGTAGATTGAAAGGCAGCTAAATAAATTTCTAGGACCCAGGACAAGATGCTGGCTTCTGAGGCTTTAAGTATTATATGAAGCCAGGAATGAGGGAAGGGAGGGGTGGGCTGTCGACAGGCCGACAAGGGCGACGGGGGTGGGTGGTGGAGGTGAGGTGAGGTGCGACGAGCGACGTGCGACTGGCAGGGGAGGGCCAGGGGAAACTCGACGGTCCTCAAACCGAGGGAAAGTGGATCTTGTCGATGTCTTGTCCCTGGGCTAAACCGCAAATAGAAGCAAGAACCACGGACGACCCGGACAGGTGATAGGCGATGCCGCAGAAGCTGCAGCCACGGGGTATGTCTGCTGGCGGGCCTGGGGGCATCCGGGGTGGCGGACGGGCTTGTTCCACAGTCTCCAGAGACCCGATGCAGCAGGCAAGGAAAAGCAGGCTGAAGCAGGCTTGACAAGAGGTCTTCTGCCTGGTCGCGAAGAGAGTTATCCAGTATGGATTGTTTGGTTGGCCGAGAAAGCGGGACTTTATGAAGCAAGGCCATGTAATGAGGGCAAACGGGCGGGCGAGGTCAAGTCACACCCACTCTTGTGCCCGCACGCTGCCCTGTACACAGAGAGGACCAGCCGCGCGACCTCGACGGCGGTGGTACTGGTCAGGGGTACTGGGTGTCAGTTTGTGATGACACAGCAAGGAGACGAGTTGATGCGACGCATGCATACAAACGAAGCGAGGCGAAGCGAGGCAATGGCAGCCCACCCGCGCAACGAACCCGCTCGACCTTGGACTAGCGGGTTGCCGTCTTGGGCGGATACTATAAGGAGAGAGAGGCGGCCGGTCTCGTCTCACTGACCCTAGGAAGGGAACCACCCGAGACCAGGGTCGTGACGATAATGCGTCGCAGACCATGATGACCATAATAGACTACACAAGCCGCCATTGAAGCCATCCCAAGCCACTCGTGCGTGCGTGCAGCAATTAATCTGCAAGCAGGCACAATATAGTATGCACGCATGAATGTGGTGTAGATTCAGGCAGCTTGGCAGGGTTGTGTGCACAATCGAGTGTGGCAGACGAAATAGGCTGACTGGTCTCGCTCGGTCTGTCTGGTGTCTGGTGTCTAGTGTCTGGTGTATGATGTGTGGTGTGTGGGTGCGCCGCCGGCCGACGGGCTCTTGTCTGACTGACTGACCCCATTTGCAGCCATTACATAAAGTACATAAAAATACGTACAAAAATGTATGCACGCATGTAGTCAGTTACGTGATGCAGGAATGAGAGTGGGTCGAACAGCGTACGGACGGACAAGGGCAGGGCTGTCCCTTTGTTTGGAGGACCGTGAAACAAGCTCTTGTCTGGCCCGGGTTCGAGATGCCTGCTGCCTTCTGCGCGCGGCGGCCTTTTCTCCTCGTCTTGGTGTTCGCCGTCGTCTCGTTTATTGTCGTTCGTCCAGATTGTCGACAACATTCACCTCCAAACCCTCGGCATGCGGTTGTATCAACTACCGATGGGGGGCCAGCCATGGCCAGCAGTAGGATGGCGGGGTGTCATGTCGCGTTAGAGGCCCGCGAGACGACTGGAGCTGTGGCAGTCTGCACACACACGAGGAGACGAGGTCCGGGGAAAGGTCTGGAGAACTGGTGCTGCATGATCGCCAGCCAGCGTTGCCAGCCTGTTGGAAGTCGAGTCTCGGATGTTGTACTGTCTACCTGGTCCTGATGGGGAAGAGTGGTACAAGGGGGAAGTAGACTAAACGTGTGCGGGCGGGCCAAAGGTGACTTGAGGCAAAAGAGGGCAGGCATGATGACCGCCACCCGTTTCTTGGCCTCTGTTTCACATTGACTGCGGGTGCAAGATATACAAGATGTAAGGAAGGTGCGGCCCATCGCAGCACGCAGTCTCGGCAGGGCACACTAGAAGCCTTTTCGGCCTTCTGGAGCAATCTGATGCAACAGCCATCCCGACTCGTCCCAACTTTTCTGATGCTCCCCAGAGATGCCCTCAGACAGGTCCGGCCCATCACCATCGGCCCAAACATCTGCCTGCCCTTCTTCGGCACATCGTGATTCTCCGTCATGGCCTAGCCTATGTATGCGCGTATTCCCTCAACATTGGCCCAGATGTTCTGGAGGGTGGGGAGCTTAGTTGAGCCGAGTCGAGTTGAGCTGAGGCGAAACGGTCCAAACATCGAACGGCTTACCATGGCGCAGTGTGTGCCGTGTAATTGCGTACCAGGTGCACTTATCGACACTCGCCTCACCAGTCAGCACACCTCCAGCCTCGTAACACTAGCTCTGCCATATCGCCTGCAGATCGTGCCGTCAGTGGCCAGCTGCCCGTGGGCTGTTCGGATATTGATTATTGGTTTGACAGCCCTGAATCACCTCGCCTCGGCTTGGTATCATGTAGCTACCACAGCCAGCCATGCCAAACTGGCTGCTGCCCGCTGCTGGGTAATCTATGGCACTTCTCCAGCACCTCGAACCCGGTTGGCTCGTCGGCTGGCTAAACACAAACTTCACGTTATCTGCTCGATCTTCGCCGGGTCAAGGGCTCGCTGTCCTCGTCGATCCCGGTACGGCGTAGTTCTGTTTTAGACCGAGCAAGATAAAAGACGCAGCCAGGCATCTTGAATCCAGCCCTTGCCTCAAATCAGCAACGGCTCCGAGTTACTTCGGATGCCTTACTTTGTCTGGCGCACCTAGGCCTCACCTTTCCCATGCCCCTTCCCCTTACCCGCAACCGACGGGATACGAGATTCTCAATCCTCACGCTTCGCCTGGGTTTCTTCATACGACAGAGAAAGAGAAAGTCACACTTCGCCAACCAAGACAACTACGGCAAGGCCGGTTCCTCAAGCTCACAATGCTCGAGCTCAGCTCAGCTTGTTTCCACTGACCGACAAGATCGTTGCAGATGCCCAGCGGCAGCATTCATTCGACGATCCCCCTCTCCCGGTAGGAAAGCTTACCCCCTGACCGATCATCGTCTTCTCTCTGCGTGCCAGATTAAACTTTGACAGATCAATCAAAGATCGCCTCTCCCCCCGCCCAGCACGAACAGGCGGAAACCCCGGGCGACTGGTTTTCTTGGTTTGCCTCTCCCTCTCTAGAACATGAAAAAAAGTTATCACCACCTGCAGCACTGCCTTCCATGCAGGGGCCGTCCGCAAAAGCATACCCGAAATAGTAGCAGCCAACCATGAGGATACGTACATGCGCACGCACGCACACACATATTGTACACTACGTATACGTGTGCGCGGTATCGAGTTATAGTTACGCTCTCCCCTCATTTTCGGAAAGCCAGCATTTCGGAAAGCCAGCACCGCCCACAGACGCACACGCTACCCTAGCCTCGAACACCCGAACCCAGCTACTACTGCGCTGCTACCACAGCGCACCAGGTGCTCGGAACAAGGTGACAGCTCGGTTGACGTGCAGATGAGACTTGTTTGTGGGACTTGGCGGGCCTTGCTTCTTGCCGGGACGAGTGGGAGACCGCCACAATGCAACCCTGCGCTCTCATCACTTCCCATCCAGATCGCCAACCAGCTTAGGTGTACCACACACCGAAGGCATCTGGTATAAGCCACTGCCAATTTACACAGCACACGGTAGAGGACTAGCTGCGGGCGTCGTAATAAGGTGGACACAGCACGCATGAATAACATCCCTCCCCCCCGCTCCGCCCCGCCACTCCCCGAGTCGACGGACTCAGCTCGGCATGCTAGAGGGTAGACTTACGTTTCCACCGGGATTGTGAATATGGTTTGTACGCGTGAGCCAATTGTAACGTGGCCGCATGTATAGACAGAACCAGTGGAAAGCGCAAGCGGACTAGACCACCAAGCTCAGTCCGTCTTATCCACAATGCGCCCGCCAGCCCACCGACCAACTATGTGAGATAGATGAACAAGGCTGAACACCACCCCGTTCGTCTCCACCCGCCCGGACAAGCCTTGTTCCATAAACAATGTTTCGCCACAGGGGCCACTGGGGTGCAGCTACACTCTGCCGTCTGCTTCTGGAAATAGCAACATGCAACAGTTTCGCCGAGTCAATGGCGATACAAGAAAGAAAGAGCAAAAAAAAAAAATTTAAGATTAAAATAAAAATAAAATCTGGAAATACTTGCCGGTTTGACCTACGGAGGTCTGTGTTGTAGTAGCGGCCAAGAGGGTACGAAACAAAACCAGAGCCGATCAGATCCGATCGGTTGTTCGCCAAGTTTTGTTGTTTTGTCTTGGCGGAAAAAGCCAAAAATTGTCCGCGCTTGGGCGTGGATTCACTCACTGCGTGACAGCCTGCTGCTGTGAGTGGATTAGACAAGATCCCAGGTCCCCCCATCGCCGTCGGCGTATGTTCGGGGGATATCAAAAAGAGGACACCGAAGCGTGTCTCTGTCGCCTACTCTGAGTTGCATCCAGCTGAGGTCCAGTACAGCAACCAGCACAAATCACTCAGAGGATCTCGATTGGGAAGGACGGACACCATTGATGAGGTTGGGAATCCCGACGTTCCCCGTCCTTGATTGTCTACCACTACTATGTTCCGTAGAACCTGTTTCCTTCCCTTCTTCCCTTCTGTATCTATGTAGATGTCGACAAGTTTTGCTCCCTCGCCAAACTTTGGCAATCCCCGTGCGGGTGATATGGACAAACCAGCATGCTCGCTTCGCTTCGCTCATTCGAAACACACAAAAGATTAGGGCAGACAATAATCCAGGGGAAAAAATGATAAAGACGCCGCCCAGAGGGAAACTTCTTCCCCCATTTCCAGACCGTTGAAAACGCCGTTGTAGTAGTCCTCGTTCTTCGCAATGCAAGGGGAGCGTAATACCGCCCGGCTTTCGCAAGGGCGGACATGTAGTAGCCAACCCGGTCGCCTCCCTCTCCGCTGTTCCTGTTTCCCAATGTAATCCTTCTGTCCCTCCATCCGTCAACATCCCCATTCATTAGTCCCATTAATATTCCTCCCAGCGAGCTCGCTCTGGATTCACGTCTGATGATTACCACCCGGGCTTCCTCTTCGAGGTCGCGCTGCGCCTGATACTCGCCATCCAGATGGAGTCGTCGAGGATCTGGCTCATCTGGATCGGGCTTACGGCGCTGTTGCTCCTGCTGTTGCGCCGGCTGTTGGCCGCCGAGCTGTTGGCCGACCCGCCGCCGGGCTGCAGCTCGAAGCTGAAGGCCGAGTGAGTCGACTGGTGCGCGTCGCTGCGCGCAGAGCTGCCGCCGGCCTCGCCCGCCCGCGGCATGCTCAGCGGGTGAACCCCGCCCGCGCCGTCGAAGTTGGTCTGCAGCGTCAGGTCCGTACTCGTGCCGGACCACGTCTTCTGGTTGCTGGTTGAGCCGCCGCCGGCCCCGCCGCTGTTGCGGGCCTCGTTGGGGCTCAGGAACGCGGCGCCCGTGCCGGAGGGCGAGCGCAGGCCCGCTGAGCCGGGTGTTGATGGGCTTTGTGGCCCGTAAGGGTTCTGCAGTAGAGAAGAGGATGTCTTCCTCTTTTCTCGCTCTTCTTCGTCGTCTACGAGGATGTCTGGCAGGTCCAGCTGAGGTATTGCCGTCATACGCGCAGACCTCTTGCGATCCATGTGCCGCTTGAACTGTCGTGCATAGTACCTATTGGAAATATCAGCATCCTGAGACCAGCCACATTAGGATGGCTGGATGACTTACATTGTGTCGAAAAAGCCGACGACCACACGACGGCGGACTTCCTCCTCGATACGTTGAAGACGTGCCCGACGACGCAAGAACTCCTCGAGACTGTGGTCAAAATGTTAGCGGGCCGGGTCTCAATACTCTGCATGTATGGTGTGACTTACCGTAGACTCTTGCTGTCGTTGATAATGTTGTAGTGTGCCAAAATCATGAGCACTGTTGTAAACGAGATGCCCTTGTCCGGGTCGGCAGAGACCATGACCTCTTCGTAGAAGATGTTGTACCTTCTGCGTCTCTCCCGCACCGCCTCGACGTCGATTTGGTTCAGCCTGTTGTTCAGCTTGTGGAGACTGGCGGGACCATAGGCGCTTGCCGAAGAGATGGATTGGTGGCGCGATGATGGTACCTCGTTTCCAACATCATCAAGGATCTGCCCCACAGAATCCTCGTGCGAGTAGATCCGCATCTCGAACACGCCAGACAGCTCTCCCAGCAGGCGAGGGAAAGCTTCCTTGCTGATGTGCCCTGTGCCATGTGGGTCGACCGACCTCCAAGCCTCTTTGAAGCGGCGGATCTCCTCCCGGTCGACGGCGGACAGTCCGCTCGATCGCTGGTACACGTACGAGAAACTCTCGTAGATGAGCGACACGAACAAGTTGACGAAGATATACATGCTGAGGATGTTCCACAATATGAACAGCACCCTGGCCCATGCAGCGCTACCACAGTCGCTCAAATAGAAGTTCTCACTCTCGACGCACAAAGGCGGCTCAATGCAGGCGTAATCCTCCATGATCTCATTCCAGCCCTCGCCGACAGACATGCGGAACAGCAGGATCAACGCATTCGGCACAGTGCGGAAGTTGACCTGAGTTGTCTCCTCGCCGCCGAACCGCGTCAAGCTAAACGTCTGCGTCAGTGCAATCGCAAAGACCAAGAAGAAGACAAGCCAGGTTGCCAGTAAATTGCCGATTGTCGTCAGACTAGCTGCTGCCGTTTTGAAGAGCTGGTCCAAAGCATCGTTGCGGGGGATGAGCAGGAATACAATTGCGACAAGGAAGAACTTGTGCAGCTGCACGAAAGTATCTTCCTCCGGCGAGATGAGGAAGAGGATCGTGGTCGCAAAGGCGCCGAAAACAACGACCAGAGAGTACATGTCCCAAGAGCTCTTCCTGAAGCGCGGCCAACCTAAACCAAAGACACGGATGCCACTGTTCGCCATGTAGATCAGTGTGAATAAGAAGAATATCGCATCTCTCGTGTTGGTCCACCAGAGGGGCTCCTGGTAGAACTCGACCAGAAGCAACAGGAGGTGGAGGCCCAGGACTACCGTGATGGTGGTGTACCATTTGCCTTTCTTCTCGATTGCGCGCTTGTGACACCATTTCTTCCAACTCTGATTAGATTCATCATAAGACGTCTTAGAGGGGGAGATCTGGCGGAGACGTTTGCGCAATTCGAGCCACGACCGTTGCTCTGTTGTCAGATATGCCACGCCGGTCTGCTCCGTGTAGTTTCGCATGAAGACGGAGATGAACAGAGTCAGCACGAAAACCGTGCCCAAGAGATTGTAGATGATGAAGAACACTGCGTTTCCCTGCGCGACTCCATAGACTGGCTGCTTGCCGACTCCTGTAATCGACTGTGCCCCGAAGGAGACATCAATCCATCCCTCTTGACTCACAATCTGGAATAGGATGAACAGCGAGGAGCCGAAGTCATCAAAGCTGAAGAAAGGGTTTTGGGCAACTCGAGGAGCCAGCACATCCCAGTTATATGGAGTGTTGTTGAATTCACCGAAACAGTCATGGAGGAACTCGCCTGCGTCACCATCGTTGCAGGAGACGTATTTGCCCATGAACAAGTTGGTCCCGTAGATTGCAAAAGGGATAATCAGGGAGAGTGACACGAAGGCCGCGCTGGCAATCTTCCACCACCCGATCACGATCAAAGAGTGGAAAGTATCACGGGCACTGTCACTGACATTGAGTAGCCGCAGAGCTCTGAGGGCCTTGAAGGCGCCAACGGCTCGAGACACGGCTCCATCGTTTGTGAAAAGCGTGATGACATTAATCCAGAGGGTGATCAGGACCACGGCGTCAATGATTCCCCAGGAGCTGCGGAAGTACGCGTTCGGGGTCCAGAAGAACCCATCTGCAATGACCTTGATGAGAGCTTCCGCGCTGAACAGAGTGGCGAAGGCCATGTCGGTCCAGACGAACCAATTCTCGACACTGAACTCGTGGTTTTCAAAGTATTCCTTCTGGTATAACGGGGTGGTGACACAGGCCAAGATCACCATGGCGACAATAGCGGCATAGATGAAGGCCGAAAATGAGTACCATGCAATCTTGTGAGGCTCTACGCCATCGAAACGCTCAGTCCCTCGACCTGGACCCACAATTCGCTGGCAGAGGCGTCGAATGGGGTTTTTGGGGCCGAATATGAACAAGGAGTTATTGTAGGTCGGGTGTCGGGCTAGGTAAGCGCGCTGTGCCTTGCGACGTTCAGCTGTGGCAGAGACAGCTTGACGAGCCATCTGCCGAGGGTCCTGGGTCTCGTTGCGATTTTCGAAGGCGAGATTGGAGTAGAATGGGTTTGGATCCTTGCTGCTGAACGCAGTAACCACTTTGCCCCACATCATAGACATGAAGCCAGGCTTCACACTACCACCTTTTCCATTAGCAGCTTCTGGAAGGGATTGGCTCCCGCTGCCAGGTGTCTCTTGCACTGTCTCGACTGCGTCGTCGAGGAAGTCCCGTACAACAGCCTCCTTCAGCAGCATTTCCATAGTAGCCGGGCCGTAATCCAGAGGGTCCTTCTTCTTCCTCGTCTTGCCGAGAGAAAAGATGGTCGAAAGAGCAAGATTGCTCGAGCTGCCTCCCAATTCTTTCCGCTGCAGGAACGCGCGAACTTGTTCAAGCCGCTTCACATCCTCGCCAACATCGAAGTTTTCTTGAATGACAGCAATGAACATATTGATCAGAATAAAGAAGGCCAAGATAAACCATCCGATAAGGAACATGGCTCCGATCCACGCAGTATGTCGGCCATTCGTGTAGCCGGTGACAGTGTAGAGGACAGTCGTCCAATTCTCACTGGACAGGACTTGGAACATAGCCTGGAACGAGTTCCAGATCGTGGAAAAGTTCATGTTGATGTTGTCACCGCCCGAGTCCTCCAAAGGTATCTCGCCCCGGAACAGCTGCGAAGCGAAAATTGCCATGAGGAGTGTAATCAGGTAGACGAAGAGCATCAGGTTGCTGATACCCGTGGCATCACCCAAGACTAGCACAAGCAGGTCTCTAGTCATAGGCACCGCAAGGACGACGCGGTAGACCCTCATGATTTGAAACGCCGTCAACCAGGCGTAGACTGCACCCGAGTCGTGGATGGGAGGCAGCAGGATGACGGAAGTGATGACGGCAAGCCCTAGGTCCACAAGGTTTCGAGTGCTGCGACGGAAACCTCTGAAGTCTGCAATGATTCGTATGATGATTTCGATGTCGAGTAAAAGAGTGACCACCACTTCGACGTTGTCGATGAACGCTTTGCGGTCATCCGACATCTCGGCGCTCTTACACGCCTGCGCAAGTAAGTCAAAAGCGATACACAGGACCCAAAATGACCTCGACTTGTTGTAAATCCGCTGTATGGAAGATATCCTCTTGGGTGGCTCTTCTAGAGCATCCTCCTCGATTTTGTCCTCAGTATCGGTAAAGGCACTCGCCCTGCTCTCTTCGCGGATGACCTGGAAGGACGATGTGATGACAGCAATGAGCAAGTTGACCAGCCATAGCAACATGATCATGATTCCAGCACCGAAGAAGAGTGCCGACGGCGTGTAATCTGAATCGATCGTGTAGTACATCAGGTCAGAAAACGTGTTCGCACTCATGACGACGAAAACCATCTCGAGTGAGTGTAGTATGTCGTCGAAGTGCATACTGTCGTTGTACGGGTTTCCCTGCTGGAGACAAAGTGAACCTCTGGGGCAAATGTAGCCCTTAGCGCTACCTGTGCCGGGGCTGAGGTTATTCAGATTGTCAGGCGGATCAGCAATAACCCATGGTAAGTCGTTGCCGGTGGTTAAGTTCTTGTAACCACCACAGAATTGGAAGTCATTGACAAAGGCCGCAGAAATATTTAGGGGGTCCTCCGGGTCAATCCAGACACACTGTCGCCTGAGACTGCCCTGGAAACTCTGCACACCAATAATGGCAAAGACCAGCCAGAAGAAGCCAATCAGGAAGGACACTCGCATCAGCAAGGGTGCTGCTCTTTTCAGACTTCGCAGGATGACCTGTTTTCACGTTAGTATTCTGTTTTGTTTTGTTTTGACCTGGCTGGGGACAACTTACCGCATTACCCTTGGTCAGCGCCAACAGTCTCACAATACGCAGACAGCTAAGCATTCTGAACACGTAGAGATGGTGTCTTTTCTCGGCGCCCGTTATACCGATCACAAAGGAGATCCAAAATGATACGACAGCAACAAAGTCGAGTCGGTTGAAACCATGGCGCAAGAAAGCTCGCCGGGCCAATTGATATCTTTGCTGCTCCTCTATAGTCTGAGGAAGGGAATGGCCATTGAAGAACGTGACAGAGCGTTGGAACGTCGACGGGCCATAGTCTTGCGGTGGCTTCTTGACCGACTTCTGCCTTTGTGGTTGGAATACAGTCCGATACCTATCCACAACAGCGGCCTTGACGCCGCGTTTGCGGTCGATGGTGCTATACTCGCGAGCATTGAGTATGAAGCCGGACACAATGATCCTGGCGATCAGCTCTATGGTGAAAATGACAAAAAGGCAAAATATGGCCCAGTCGATCGAGGTACTACCCCATCGATCCGGCCTCCCCTCACCATCATCGAAGACGTTTGGTGCGGCCTCAACACACAGAAGAATCATTTGGAGAATAATCAGAATCAGAAGTAAAGGCTCCGTCCATGGCTGCACCAAAATGTCGCAGAGGCGTCTTCGAATCGGGTTCTCGGGGGAGAAGATGCCCAAGGTCTTCCCTTTCAGAGGGTTGGCCATACGGCCGTGTACCGAGGGCACCGGAGATAGCGGGCCAGGGTCCGAGGGGAATATGTACTCCGCATGGCCCTTCTTCTCGATGGGGCTCTGATTCTGGTAGAGCTGCGAGTGATATGAGGTGTCGACCTCGGGCACCTGGGGCATGGACTCGCGCGGGCCATCTCGACTTGGCGAGCGAGACCGGTCACGGGATCGATCACGGCGCCTCTGGTTCTCGAGGACCTCGTCACCACTGATGTTCACGACACGCTGGGACATGGCCCGCATGATGGAGCCGGCCTTGAGGAAGGCGCCTGATGTCGAGGGCGACCGCGACCGTCTGTTCGCATCGGGGGTGAGGTTCTTGCCGAAACTCTTGTGCTTCTGGGAGCCGATCCCAGACTCCAAGTCGAAACCGAGCCTGTCCTCATTGCGCACCTGGCTCGGGCCAGTATCGAGGTCCCGTACCGTCTGGAAGCTATCCCGCGGCTGTGCATCGCCGGCAACACTAAGACCATCGATTGGCTGGGCCGTCTTGGTGAGAGGTACCCTGTCCGACTCCTGGGCGTTGTGATCATCGAAATAGGATGGCGCCTCGTAGGCGGCATTCGGGGTAGAACCGATCTCGGAGAGCGGACGCGGCGACAGCTGCTCGTTAGAGAAATCCGGCGGAAGGGCATACTGAAAAGCAGTCGCGTCCACGGGTGAGACGGGCGAAAGCGACAGCCCTGCCTGCCTCGACTGTTGCTGCTGTGGTTGTTGTAATAGCCCCTGCTGCTGCCCCTGCTGGTATGTCTGCTGCTGCTGATATGGGTTGTCCCAGTAGGTGGTTATGCTGGGCAAGGTTGCGGCCATCTGGGCGGTAGTTGGGGATAACCTCTCATACCGCTGTGGTACTGATTGTGCCTGAGCCTGTGGACCATATGTCTGCGCCCCGCCCGACCCGGAAGTGGACCTGCCTCTCCCGGGCTCGCCTGGCGGTCCACCAAGGCCGTCCAAAGGTATTGATTGAGGAGGGGGCGCTCGATTCCGTTGCGACGGAGGGGATCTCGAGGGGTCCGCCATTGTGGTTGTTGAAGGGAGGAGGCGGCGGAGAAGTTGTCGTATGCGAGAGCGAGAGTGAGGAGGGTGGTGACTGGCCAATTGCTGCGGTGGGAGTGGGCAGCGATTGGATCAATCACAAGGTGGTCGAGATGCGCGTTGCGCGCTCTCGGTTCGTGGGAGGGCGCAGTCAAGGCGCGAACATTGCCTGGCCTGAAGAGCTCTTGATAGAGGAAGAGAAAACAAATCGATGGCCCTTGATAGCTGCTCAAACAATGGAAGCTGCGTCGTCGAGTTGGTGGGCTGGCGTGTTGGGTGTGGTGTGGGGGGTGGCGGCAGGAGATCGATTCGAGAGAGCGCTAGTCCAGCTGAACCTTGGCGTAGTCGAGACGAGGGCTGGAGACCGGAGACTGCAGACTAGAGACTATTGAGATGGTGCTTGCGCCCCCAGAGTAGGTAGTGGGATGGACCGGGTTGGACAGGACGGGTTAATTGTTGGACAGGCCGGTTGAATGCTGACGGTGCCCGTTTGGCGGATGGGAGGGGGGGGAAGCTTGGTATGTCGTCGTCTCAGGGCGGGATGTTGTGTTTTCCTTTGTGTGCGTGCGTGCGTGTGTCGTCGTCGTCGTATTACGAGGTATGCTGTATGCTGCCCGAGGGTCTTGTCTGTCTGGTGGGTTCTCGAACTCGGCAGCAGGAATCTGGAAGCAGGAATCCCCTTTCGCTTCTCACATGTTGCAAAAGCCGTGGGTCCCCTTGACCATGGTCATGGTAGCCCCTGGTGGTTCCCAATCGCATCTCGCATCCCCTGCATGCCGGTGGGTCAGAGCGTGCCTTGCCCGGCTGGGTTCTCTCTCCCACCTCTGCTCGTGTCCCTGCTGTCTCATCGTGCGAGTGTGTCAGTTTGTGTCAGATGCTAGCGCGGAAACCAAATCTTGACCCCTGTTGAGCAGCCCGTTCAAGCTGGGCCAAGCTGGGTCAAGCCATGATGTGGGTTCCCTCAGCTTCAGCTCATCAGCACTTTTCGACCTGCACCCCCGTTTCGTGAAACTTAACTATCCGCCCGTTTGGTCCGCCATGGCGAATCACGTATAAACATACTACATAGTCTAGTAATCCCTCGCGAAGATATCTCTAATACCAGCCAGGCCAGTTAGTTATACATACGTCTCAGAGAGACCAGAGGAAAGATACACAAGAAAAAACAAAACAGACCTGTCATCTCCACCGTGCGTACCCTCGCCCTACCAGCGTCCACTTTGCAAAAAAAAAGTCGCCTATGCGAGGAAGGCCACGGCGATCCGGCTCGACCGGCAGAGGCTCATCAAACAGTCGACGCCAAAAACCCCCCGATGGCTCCATGTCCCACCAGCTCTTGCCCCATACGCACACATTCACGGTAAACAATACGACATATCCACCACGGGCCAAGCAGTCCCAACGGGCGGGTACCCGTGCTGCACACCTAGGCAGTTTGAGATTTTAGCCAAAAGCAGTGTAGTCTAGTCTGTCTCTTCCGAGCTGAGGTCAATGAACGACAACGGCCGTCTAGAACGTCGGCCAATGTAGACAATGACTAAACCCACGGCAAATAGCATTCGCTCTGGGAGATGAGGGTGGCTCCTTTCATAAAACTGGATATATATTTATCACAATACACAAGCCGCGCAGACATGACGAATTCCCCAGAAAACGTGCCGATACTTCCCAGATGATCCCAAAAAAATACCCCTGGAGCATCCCAGCTCCCACGCCCTAATAGGCCAACGGCCATACGGCACAAGCACAACCCCCGAGGCTCGCAATCTAGCTCTTATTTACTATCCACCGCTCCACCCCTCGCAGCCACCAGGTCGGCGACGCTCGCAATCGGCACACCGCCCATGATGTCAAACACAGCCACAGCCGCGCCGAACTCCCGCCCGATCCAGTTCCTCAGCTCCACCGCCATCAGCGAGTCCACCCCGTACGCCGACAGCGCCTTGCCCGGTTCCACGTCCTCGGCCGGGATCGACATGGCCCGCCCCAGCTTCGCAGACAGCGCCCGCACCACCACCTGCGCCCGCTCGCCAGAGTCGCCCGCCTGCCGGAACAGCACCCCCGCGCCCTGGTCCGCCGCCGACGCCGACGACGACGACGACAACGACGACGACGACGAGGACTGTCCTCCCGCTTGAGACCCGCCGCCTCCGGGTATGAACGAGAACCTCGCGAACAGCGGGCAGTCCAGCACCGCCGGGGACTCGAGCCCCTGGCGCATGTTCTCGGCCGGCGTGCGTAGGCCGAAGAGGACCTGGCCCGCCGCCCGGGGCGCTGTCGGCGTCGGCAGCGGGTTCTGAGGGTCGCAGGCGAGGGCCAGCACTGCGAGCAATTCCGTGTCGTCGATGGGGTTCATGTCGTTGAGCGACTGCCGCTGGCGCTGGTACCCAGAGTTCTCGGCAATGATGCCCACGTTGCGCATCCACCCGATGTCCAACGAGAGGGCCCGCTGGCCCTGGGCGACCCGGTGGCGGGCCAGAGCATCCTGGAACGTGCAGCCCCCGCGTAGTTGGCCGAGGCCATCTGGCCTGCCACCCCGGCGAGGGATGCGAGGAGGATGAAGAAGTCCAGGTCCTTGGGGAGGAGCCGGTGCAGGTTCCACGAGGTCTGCACCTTGGACTTCATGGTGAGTTCCCACTGCGCAAAGGTCATGTTCGCCATGATGGCGTCCTGGAGCACCATGGCCCCGTTGATGCAGCCCTTGATCGGGGGCATGGTCTTAGAGCACTCTTCCAGGAGGCTAATGAGGCTGGCTGCGTCAGACACGTCGCACTTGGGTGCAAGGACGTTGACGCCGCGGGCCTGTAGCTGTGCAATCATGTCGGCCGCGGCCTTGGATGACGCGCCTGATCGGGAGGGCACAATGAAGTGCTTTGCTCCTCGATCAGCCATCCAGTTCAGAATGGCTCGGCCCAGACCGCCCGACCCTCCGGCGATCAGGTATGATGCATTCTCGTCGAACGTCCAAGATCGACGCTCCTGCGTGAATTGCTAGAGAGAAGGAGTATTAGTACATGCACCTGGGCGTTCCTGAAGCTTGTGGTTGCGAATTGGGTAAACTTACCGGGATGACATCGTCTGGCTTGGGAGCAACGATAACGCGACCCAAGCTGCTACTACTCTGTAACTCCTTGAATGCCTCCCCAACCTTAGACGCACTGAATACTGGCACAGGCTGTAGCTGCTGGATCTTCCCGTCTTCCAACAGCTGCGTCGTCTTCTTCAAAAGCCTGCTGGTAGCCTTTGGGCTCAGACTCATGACATCGACGGCTGAGAAGGAAATATTTCTCGCCAACGAGGCCACCGGCATGGTCGCATTGGCGCTGAAGTTGGTGCGGTCAATCTGGATTAGCCGGCCGCTGAGGGCCATGCACTCACAAGATGCTCTCATTGCATCGTCTCCAGGCAGCGAGTTATAAACGACGTCGACGCCTTCTCCCGTAGCACGCATCACGCCCTGGGCAAACTGGGCAGTTGTGCTGGAGAAAATGCGATCCCTGGGAATATCCATCCTGTCCACGAGGAATTGCCTCTTCTCAGGGCTTGATTCTGAAGCAAAGACTTCTGCGCCTTGTACCTTCGCGATCTGAACGGCCACCTGTCCCATGATATCGGCAGCAGAGTGAATCAGAACCTTGTCCCCTTTCTCTAGCCTGCCGATTTCGATGAGAGCCTGGTAGGCAGTCATTGTCGGGATGCAGATGGAAGCAAGAGCCTCAAATGTAAGAGACTCAGGGATCTTCATCACGTTCTTGACATCCGCACGGGGGAACTGGCGAGCGGAGCCCGCTGCCATCATCCAGACACGATCGCCAGGCTTGATTGAGCCGTCACAACCGCCGCCAACTCTGGCCACGACACCTGCGCAATCAGTACCCAGCAGACCGTCCCCACCATCCAGGCGTCCCATGGCAGCTTGCAGATCTCGCGGCACGAGGCCCCAAGCCCGGGCGTCGATTTCCACCTCGTGGGGCTCGAGCTCAGCCTCATGGGTAACATCCTCCACGAACCGCAAGGTATCGAGGCTGCCGAGACTACCAAAAGACAGTTGCAGGGCCGGTCCCTCAGCCCACGGTTTGTTCTGTAGTTGTCGGGACACAAGGGATCGAAGCGTAGCATTCCCTGACACGTCCTCAACAGCCCGACCGGTGGTGAGAAGCCCGTCAGTGACAACATATTCCAGCTCTGCGGAGGGTTCTGGTCCGAAGGAGCTTTGGAAGACCTTCTGGATGAAGTTTGCGCGTGAAGCCGTGTCGGCCTCTCCCTCTATCGCGAGCGTCACGATGTGGTTGTCAGACTGCTCCGCGCGGATGGTGCGGAATAAGCCCTGCATAATGCCGTAGTCGGGATATTGGGAGTCCACGGTGCTTGAGCTTGTGATCCAGAGGAGGTTTTGCGCATGGCTGATGAGATACTGAAGAGTTTTGAAGCTTTCCTCGGTCAAATTCGCCAGGAAGGGCTTGTTGGCTTCAGCGAGGCAGACGACAGTGTCATGCTCGGTCAAACCAGCAAGTGCTTTTTCCAGACCATCCAGATTGAAGGGGCATACTGTTGATTGCTGGCCCTCTTTAAGGCCAACTTTGCCGCGAACCGAATCCACGAGGTTTTGCTGTCCTCCTTGCTCCCGGTCATCAACGACGAAGACAATATTTCCGGGCTCGACGGGATTGTCCTGCGTGACAGCCGCTTGTCCCGCGGCTGTGGAAATGATGATGCTCATAATATGGCACTTGTCGTTTTCGTAATCACGTATCACGACATCGTTGCCAGAGAAGCCGTTCTCTCGCAAACACTTATCCCACAAATGCTCCGGGATAGCTGCAGAATGCGGACGCCACTCCTCGCGAGCCACCCACCAGCCCGGAACAAGACCAGCCATGAAATTTGTTGCAATGTCATCGGGGTTTATGACCTCGAGCAGGATGAGGCGGCCACCTGGCTTGAGTGCCGTGCAGATACTTCGGATATTCTCCTCCAGGTGTGGAGTCGCGTGAAGGACACTAGCAGCAACGATGTAGTCGTATGACCCAGCCTCGAAGCCTTGGCTGTCGACGGAGCGGTCGAGGTCGAGAGTCTTGAAGGTCATGCGATCTTGCAGATCAGGCCAACGGCTCTTTGCACGCTCAAAGAAGGCGGGCGAGATATCCGTGTAGGTGTACTCGGAAAAGCTGGGCGACCCAGTGCGAGCCTCACGCTCCTGAAGGGCCTTGAGGATGTGGCCTGTCATACCACCGGTACCTGCTCCCACCTCCAAGAATCGCAGTGCCGGGTTCTCATGCGAGGCTAGGTCCAAAAGCCGACCGAGCCGACCATCCGAGCATAAGTTGAGGAAGAGGTCCTCGTAGAAGATACTAGCGAGGTCAGAACCGAAGACAACCTGCAGCGGGTCAAGTTCACCAGACAACATCTCTGGGAGTTTCCTCGCGCACTCGGTGTAGAGTTTCCATGCAGGCAGTACATTGTCGACTTCAGATAAGCGAGCCTCAACTTCAGAATCGCTGAGCGTTTCTGCTTCTTGCCGAGCCTCCGGTGACATATTGGTACTGACATGGTGTTGCATCCACTCAACGTGCTTGACCAAGCCATCGGGCACCTTGAAGTGGTCGACGACTTTGAGTGTCCGAGCAGCTGCGAGGTCTAGGGCAGAGCACATCTTGGCATGGTTCGCCAGGACGATGCTCTCATCCCTCGTGTACGAGTCTGCCCGACACGCCGCGGACAACTGCTTTGGCTCGAGGAGGCTCAGTTGCGGCTTCCACTCGATGCCGTACAACAACTTCGTCTCCTTTTCTTGGGCGCCCGTGGTGACAGCTGTCGTCACAGCCTTCTGTATGGTGCACAAGACCTTGCCATCGTCCGACAGAGCATGAAGCTTCCCCTGCTCGCCGTGGCCCACTTCGCCATTCGCAGCAGAGTTAGAGGTGGCCAACCACTGCACGAAACTTGTTTGAGGGTGCTGCCAGCCAGAGGCTGCAAACCAGGCGTTTTCAATGCGGATGGGCACGTTAGCCGCAGGCTGGGAGCCGGCACTCACTCGCAGTATGTGGAAGGCGGTGTCAAGGACGGCGGGATGTACCAGGCTGCTGGTCTGGTATCTCTTCTTTGATACATCGACACGTCCAACCGCGTTACGCTTGCTATCCCACCGTATGTCCTGCAAGATAGAGAACCAATCACCATACTGAAGTCCCTCCTCAGAGGCGTAGCTATAATGGACCTTTGAGTCCACAGGCTTGTCACAAGACTTTGTTACTAACTCGAGCTGTCTCTTCACGTCTTGCTCTGCTAGTCCCCTCTCGTCGTCGACGTCGTCCGCTGTTACCGATTCAACATAGTCGACCTTGATCGTGGCGCGGGAGTTCTCCGTCCACTGCCCGTTCCGGTAAGAGAATATGGTTGTCTCGAAGTGTATCGAGCTGTCACTCTGCTGGCCTACAGGCCGCAACGTGAGTGACGTTTCTATGCGATCCTCCCAAGTCTCCTCTATGATGATGGGGCTGATGAAGTTTGCTTCCTTCACAAAGTAACCTGCGACGACGCGGTCGGCTGGTATCATTTGCTGAACAGCCTCGAGGGCCATGATCAGCATTCCTGCTGCGGGATATACCACGGTGTCACTAATCATATGATGGCTGGCGAATGGAGTGGTATCGATGCTCAGAAAGTTCCTCCACCGAGGCTCCAGCTCATTCCAGTCCGAGACGCGGACGCCGAGGGTCTCTCCTTTCACTGTCCCGCGCAGCCTGTAGTCGCGGGAGATCCGTGATTCTGCCCAGTACTTGTTGGAGTGATCGAATGGGTACTCCGGACAGTCGACCAGCAACACGGGTTTCCTCTCAATTGAGTGCTGGTTGACTGCCGAGATCGAAATAGAATGACGGTGGCAAAATAGCTGGCCCATAAGCTCGAGTGTGGTCTGAATGGGTGGTTGTGACCTGTGTAACGCACTTGAATATCGTATTTGCTTCTTGCGATTTCCATCCTGATTGATAGTGTCTGAGATTGGTCGCTTCAAAGCTGGGTGAGGGCCCACCTCAATAAGGTCGGTGATGTCCCCCAGACCGATCTTGAGCTGTGCTGACTCCTGGGTCAAAACTTGAACTGCATCAGCGAACCGTACTGGGGACACCATGTTGTCAACCCAATACTGGCCCGTTGCCAACTCTTTCGGGCTGACAGACTTCCCAGTAACGGACGAGACCATGGGAATCGCAACCCTAGTTTTTGCGTCCTGCCGTCCGGGGCCTTCGAGATCGTCCATAAGCGACAGATACTCGTCGGCGATGGCGAGCATCGATGGTGAGTGGTATGCAACGCCGGTCTTGAGCTTTTGCGCAAAAATACCAGCCATGTCAGCCTCAATCTTGACTGTGTCGATGGAGGCTTCGGGGCCGGACAGGGTACAATTCAGCGGGCTATTAATGCAAGCCACACAGACATCTGTCGCCTTGATGTTTTCTAGAAATGCAGGAACTTGACCTTCTGACAGATTTATGGATATCATCGCGCCGGGGCAGGACGAATTTGCACTTCTCAGTTTTCCAGCAAGCTGACCTCGATAATATGATACTTTGCAGGCTGAGAATAACGACAATGCCCCAGTAACGTAGCTGCAGCCAAAAAGATCAGTATCGACAGACGATGTATTTCATGGCTTTTGACTTACGCGGCAGCAGTTTCGCCCGATGAATGACCAACCACAGCTTTGGGAGTTACTCCAAAACTCTTCAAGAGCTCTACCAGAGCTAGCTGTATGGCCGTGGACAGCGGCTGTGCATATTCTGGCTTGTTAATGTTTTCAGCACGCCGTAATTCATCTGGTCACCAACATGCTATGTCAGCTCAGGCTCAACTACCTCAGGGACACAGTCTTCGTACCGAATATAGACCACGGGCATTTCAGCTGAGCGTAGATATCATCGATACGCCGTAGAGCGTCGGCAAAGACGGGGTATTGAATAAGGTCGTGTCCCATGTCTGGAGAAAGAAACATCAGCTTGTCTGCCCATGTCCGAGGAATAATCACGGGCGTGGAAATCAGTCCACGATGCTAGGTGGGTAAGATCTTACCGGTGTATTGAGCACCTTGGCCCGTGAAAACAAAGGCTAGCCCGGCCTCTGCCGAGCTCCGGACCGGTTTGGCCGGCGAGAGGGCTTTGTCACCCGTTATTTCCGGTCCATCTGTGACAATGGCGAAGGTCCTCCATAGCATGTGGCTGCGACGAGAAGCAAGAGTGTGTGCCAGCCCATCGAGCTTCTCAGGGTTTCCTGAGACTCTTTCCTGGTAGTACTTCTGATAGGCGCCGACCGTCCGCTTCACGGCATTCTCGTCAGCTGCGGTCCAGACCATCATCCGGGGCAGGCTGCCGATCCCCCGTGCCGCTCCCAGCCCGTTGACGGGTTCCGTTGTTGTGGATCCATTGCGGATAACTCTGTTCGGTTGATGGACGGGAGACGACCCATCCAAAGAGTGGGCCGTGCCGTTGCCCTTTATCACAGCGTCGGTATGGCTTGTGCCGTTGCCATTGGTTTCGGTCTTGCCGATTGGGTCCCCGGGACTGGGAGACGTGCAATGATTTCCTGGGAGGTGCCGATCTCTCAGGTAGTGATATGCATCGTCAAGGACGACGTGTGTATTAGAACCTCCAAAGCCGAACGAGTTGACAGACACTCGGCGTAGTCCAGACGCGGGCCACGCGACACATTCGGTTGGGACCTTAGCTTTACATTAGCCAACATATGGATCTGCAGGCTTTGGGTCTACTTACCTCGGTATGGTAAAAGTCAACATCTATATCCGGATTTATCTTTTCAAATAGGGCATTGGGCGGGATGATGCCTTTCTCTAAAATCACTGTCGTCACGCATCGGAGCCATCAGCCAATTTCCTAACCCAAAAGCATCCCGGAGAACCATCCCCTCGAAAACTCACAAATGGACTTGATCATGCTAGCCAGGGCACTAGCTCCTTCGAGGTGGCCAATATTCGCTTTGACGGATCCGCTACAAAGACTGTCAGTCCACAAACTTCTGTAGCACACCTCGTGCGAGCTAGGAGCGTCCGGCTACCCACACATAAAGCGGCTTCTCGGCTGATCGAACCTTCCGGAAGACTCGGCCTATGGCTTTCATTTCAATCGGGTCACCCACTGGCGTACCGGTTCCTGGTAGCCGGGCCGTTAGCGGGATCCCGCGCGGGCGAAATGTGAACGATCTACTTGCCGTGGGCCTCAACATAACGAGTCTCATCCAAGCGAAGATTGGCTTGCTTGTAAACATGGCGGATCAGTTCCTCCTGAGCTTGGGGGCTCGGCTGGGTCAGTACTGGGCTACGGCCATCCTGATTCGAGCCTATCGATCTGATGACTGCCCTGATCGTGTCACCGTCCCGTACGGCGGAAGTAACAGGCTTGAGCACGAGAGCAACGATGCCCTCCCCCCTTGCGTATCCGTTTGCTCGGTGGTCGAAGCTATAGCACACGCCGTCTGGGGAAAGAAATTTCTGGTCTGACAACAACTGAAAGATTGCTGGGTCCAGAAGCAGGTTTGAACCAGTGACAAGCGCCTGTCTGCGGTGTAAGTGGGCGGGCAGCAGGTGGATAAGTCTTGTGCGGGATGATTTCTACTCACACATGTGGCATCTCCGGCCTTGATACTTTTGCAGGCCATGTCGACAGCCGAGAGACTGCTCGAGCACGCCGTGTTGCAATGTATGCTTGGACCCTGTAGGTCGAAAAACCAGCTCACCCGATTTGGTATCACGCACGCAACCGTGCATCCGGTGACAGCCGTTCTCTCTGCATTATCAGGGTCCATGGCAGACATCCTCATGTAGTCTTCGAGCATGGAGGCAGAGAAAACCGCGGTTCGTGAGCCTTTGAGACTCTCGATGGGGATACCAGCTACAAGAAGACACAATCAGCATTCCATTTAGTGGTAACCCAAATGCTACAGCAGGGTCTATTTCCCACCTTTCTCGAAAGCTCTATATGATGCCTCGAGGGTCCATCGCTGCATCGGGTCCATGGCCTTCGCCTCTTTCGAGGTCACCGAGAAGAATGGAGCATCAAAGGCAGCGACATCCTCGTCGATGAAGTGCCCGCGACGGCCGTTGAACTGATGAGCTAGTGAGAATATGATGCTAGCAAATGGGATGAGTTGGGACATACGGTATGGCTCTTTCCATCCAAAAAGGAGTTAATATTGATACGGGAGGCCGGCCATTCTGTCGAAAGATTCCGACGGTCTTGGAGAACTTCCCAGAAACTGTAATCATCGTCTATACCCTGGGGCAATTTGAAAGAGTACCCAACGACTGCAATGTCATCTGCTGCTTGGGGGGCGAGTTCTGCCTCGCGGAACAAAGCCTCAGTGTTGGAACTCATGTTGGTTCTCTTCCAACACACAACTGGGAAGAAAGTCACAGCTGTCAAAGGTTTCTGCGCAAATGACCAGTTTATATGAGTCCATAAGCATCTTTCAATTGCTCCCTGAACGGGGATCCATTGTCACACCGCTTGTGAATAACCCGTGCTAAGTCTCGAGCCGGCCGCAGATAATCTCGTCACGAGTCGCCCGGAAGGTCCATGATAGCTGGGGCCGGATTCCTTCCCTGCCTGTGAAAAGCTTATACGCGTCATTTACGGAACCGGAACCTCGCACGGAATGTCCTAGCTTTCACACCCGGCAGAGATCCTCAAAAGTACTTCGGGAGAGACCTTTGATCTGCATGATCTCTACGCAAGTACGCAACCGGTATCGCCACGGGCTCGGCCCAAGAGCAGATTAAGGTCGACCTAGGCGAAAAGGGCTGTGGCACTGTCGATAGTCCGTTCTATGACGCGAAGAATCCCGGACAGTTCCTTTGGCGAATTAGCTCCAGGGATATCGTGGCCTCGGCTGTGAAGGAACACTTGGCGGTGGTTATCGTCGCAGAGTTCGACTAGTGCATCACGCAGAAGTTCTGGAGTCTTAGACCAAAGCGGCGCCAACGGCGAAAGTTGGCTTAGCCGTTGAAGGGACTCATTTGACCCACCAATGTGGGCTGTTGGGACTTGAATCAGAATCCCGTCCGTGTCCGGATCGACGCACCGAAGAATCCCACCGCGAACCACATCTGGGTCCAGAGGCGGGGCGGCACTGAAGAAGATGCCGCACTTGAAGCCCGCGAAAGACTGTTTGGCGTCCTCGATCAAAAGCATAGCCGCAACAATTCCACCCTCGGAAAAGCCCATGACAGCGTCAAATGGGCCATTTGTCTCAATGAACTCTATCATGTTGAGCACGAGTCCTTGAGCATTGCTGGGGGTGACTTTTTCTTCATAGTGGCCATAGAATTCATCACTGAGGGCGGAAGCACCTGCTGACGGTCAGAGACAAAGGTACAAAAAGTCTGATACCCCAGGGTAGATGGTACAGTCAGACCTTCAGCAGGCACTGTGTTGATAGTACCATCGATGAACACGAATTCATGATCGTCAAGAGCCTCCCGGATCTTCGCTGGCTATGCGGTCAGCAACCATCTTGAGAATATCGGACTTCGCCTACATGGCTCGGACACGGTTTTACCTGTCTGCATCTCGAAAATCTGGACACTGTCGATTAGCTGGCTATGGTGATTTTACGCATGGTGAGATACTATACAGCGAGAGACATGGCCGCATACCTTCGCATTGGTGCCCCTTCCGTGCAGGCATAGGAACCGCATCTCGACTTTTGGACCCTTGAGAGTTACTTTTTGGAATCTTGGGATAGCTGGTGTATGAATCGCGGCGTTGCAGAATCCACGTATTGACACTCAGGAGCTCATACGTGGTGCATATGTATCCATTATGTACGGATTATGTGCCACTTGTGGAGGCCCCTGAACATGCTGGGTTCTGGTACGGATTTCGAGCCGTAAAACCTTATCATATTGCGACTGACCGTTTCGAGGGAGGGTCGAGAGATTTCATTGTCCGCATCGGTATGCTCTCAACGGCAATGATCTTCCTCTGAAGAGTCATGGGTGATGGTACATTCCCCATGGTCGGAGGGCACAATTGTCCCCGTCAAAAGTACAGCCGAAGGGGGTTCAGTTGTCATTGTCGAGGCGGAGAAGAAGGCAGCGGTGGCAAGGTTGGCGTCCTGTGCCGCTAGGGCTGGCTGCCTGGCTGACCAAGGTGATCAGAAAATACCATGGCGAGACGGTAGGTCATTTGTTCCCAGGGCAAGTAGCCATTCTAATACATATCCAAATTTGTGATCTCGGGGCTCATTTGAGCTGTTGGTTGCACCTCGTGGGGTGTCTTTCCCTGCTCACACATGCCTTCGACAGGCAACGGGCAGGTTCTCGGGATCACGAGATCGAACCTGCAGGAGAGCTCCAGTATCAAGTAAAGGTGGGCCCCAGTCCTGAGCGCGATGCAATGTCCCTTCGTCCAAAACTTTTACACGTAATAATGGATACAGCGTGGGTGAGGTATCATATGCAGGGTGAAGTGTTACATCGGAATGGGACGTCGTCAAAAATTGGGAGGGGCCATGGAAAGGGGGATGGCTGAGCGCACAGACCAGCCACAAAACCCAAACCCCAGAAGACGGCCTCCTCAGGGGCCCTGAGCAGGAAGAGGAGAGGGGGTGCTTCCGAAGGGGTGCAACGCAGCGGGTGCTCATATCATCTATTCTCTAGACCAGAGTAAAAAGACTGCGCAGAAGAGCCATTGGCATAGAAGCGTTAACAAGCATGCATTTTGATTTGATTACCTTTCCATAAGTCAATTAATCCTCCGGCTTCAGAGATATACTCCGTAGAGTACGAGACCAGGAGCTTGCGTCTTACAAAGTCGCGTCCCAGCCCCAGCAAATGATACCTAGATACTAAGGAGACACGACCCTCAATTTCCCAAACGCACTGGCCTCTACCATGTCAATCCCGGTTATTTTCCCAGCGTCAAAATCAAAATTAACAAATATGGGAAGAATGGCGGCTGTGAAGCTACAATGAACTGCGTTCATCTGTACGCTGGCCTGGGCCACTCGTCGCTAGGCTCCGGAGGCACGTGGGCACCACGACCAGCCTCAATGTCGCTCGTTATCGACCGGCTGTCCTGGCTAACAACTATTTGGGTCGTCCGCGTGATCACAGCGCCACCGATATTGGCCTTATGAAGCTGTTCTGTGGATTCAGACTCCATCGGGTCCATCGGAATCCCATCCTCGTCGAGCTTGTAGTAGGACTTGCTCGTCCCAGTCGCAGATTTTCCGTGGGACAGGTTGCCGCTTGCTTGGCCCGATTTGCCGTTCGAGGGACTATTCGTGGTGTTCGTCTTCATGCCAAACGCCCTTTTGATGTTCTTGAGGATACCGGTGTCCCTGAGGATCTTCGGAATGCAGGGCACTGTCGATGCCACAATTAGTAATACTGGGTGCATGGTATGGCAAAGAAACTTACTGCAGCATACGAAGAAACCACACGTCATCTCTGCCGTCGCCCAGAAAACAAGAGGTCCAAGAGCATAGATACCGTCGGCTGCCTCGCCGTAAGCAACTGTCGTGGCCAGCCTAAAAGCTGCCGAAACACAAGCACTGTGTTCACCACATGTCAGCCTCCCTGAGTGGGTATCAAAACAGGATCAAGCGGTAAACCCACAGCAAACCAAGGCCGAATACGACGGAGACACCGAGCCTCTTTCTCCATGACATCTTCAGGTTCCAAATGACGCGTTGCGGGAGCAAGAAGATGGCAATATCAGAGACGAGTTGAATACTGGCCGACGAAACTTGGAGCGGGTATAGTTCGAAGCACTGGGCGTCCGTGATGGTGAGATCCCAGATGGCCGCATGAGGGATGCACTGGAGGTTGAGCGCGATGATAGTGGCGATAGCGGTCCCGATCTGAACAAAACAGACTGCCATACAGCCCCAGAAGAAAGCATTTTTCATGTGGGTGCCTCTGGGAACGAACATGCGGGTCCACTCCGTAAGGATAGCGACCTTGAGGAACGGCAGCACGAAAGAATAGCAGACTCCGAAGACGAGGATGTACTACGACACAATCAGCTCGGCCCCTTGACATGATTTATCTGATGACCAGACAAAGATGCACGTACATATTGGGTAGGAAGCATATCCTTGACTCTGACATTCCAGGTGTGCACGAAATAGCCTGGAGTCTCGACCATGGCGAAGTCTGCCCACGCAGCGCCCCAATAGCATCCCTAAAACAGTCATCGTTAGATCCGGTGCATGAATTTCACTGCAATGGGTTGACAAACATATGCAAGAACCACCAGGACTAGATTGAAGGTCAGAGTCAGCGGCAGTCCACATTTTCAACAGAGTTGTTCCCCATCTGTCTCCTACGTTGCATGTGGGGGGCAGATCACGGTTGGCACACTGAACAGGGGCAAATACTCACTCTCTTCGGTTTGGACTTTCCTCAGCAAGTACACCCTTGCGTACAGACGAACCAATACACAGAACGTGGAGATAACTATCATGGTGACTAGCACGCCGATAGCCATAGGGTTCTCATTCGGCGGATTGGTGAAGTCTGACGTCTCGCCCGGGGGCGGTGCCATGGCAGGCCCATTCAGGATTGCGTCCATTATGACGATGCGAGGGAATTGGGAGTTGGAGAGCGAAAGCCAGCGCCCGTTCTCGTAACCAAAAAATGGGTGTCCGGCTGCTTGCCAGAGAAGAATAGACTATTCTTTTCGCCGCCCGGTTGTCAAGAATGAAGCTGGATCCTCTTGAAAGGAAGAGAGAAGGACATCAGAGGGCGACAGACGTGCTACTTTTGAGAAATCGACCCCTGGTGATGGCATCGAGAGAGCAGCAGGAACATTTCCGAATGAAGAGGCCCGGCTCGACGGTTCGGGGCCGGTTGAGAAAATTGCTAGTCGCGTCCTGCTTCAGAGTTGTGAAGGGTCATATTTTTTTCGGAGGCCTGAAACGGGGAAATGTACCGTTGCCATCGACAATACCCTTCCTGCTGGAGATTAACTCTTATGAGCAATGTCGTGATCCTCGTTCTTCCCCAGCCCGTCGGCCTCCACCTGAACCTCAAAACCTCCTGGCGATGCAAGTACGAAAATGAGATCTGTAGCATTTGCCCCTGAGCTGGACGCGGGGCTTACTCATGCGGCCCTTAGGCAAAACAGCCGGGTGGTCGGGCACCTGCCTTAGCTGCCTTGCAGTTCGCCGTTATCTTGTGTTGCACTGCCAAGGGGAATCCGAAGGTCCTGGCCCACTGGGGTGTAAACTTCTGCTCCTGACATGTTAGAGATGCATTGACTTGATGCATCTCATTTCTGCTCATCTTCTGACTGGGGAGTGACTTCAGCAGTCTTTGCCTTGATGCCACGAGACCAGTCGGCTTGGCTCATGCAAAATGATCATTTCCTACACAAGCTGACCATGATGTGTTTCTCGTTGAGACCACCAACCACGGGAAGTTCTTTCCCAAGTCGCCCTGCTGAAGATATTGCTGGAGAAGCCGACGTCGATGCCACACCTCACCCTCGCCCTCACTGCCTGCCTATCCTCGGATTCAGGTGTCACCACTGACTTCAGCAGCATATGTCAACGGGATGATCAGCCGAGAACCTGCCAGAAGAGCAACGGCCACAAGATGTACCACGGGAACAGTCGTTCTCGTGGCCTGTACTGTGTTCCAGTTACCGGTACTCCGAAGCGCTGCGATAGGTCGGCCAAGCCACGGGGAAATAGTCCGTCTTTTCCATGAGCGGCGGTCTGGAAAGGGTTATACGTTCGGAGAACGTACCAGGGTGATCCTGAAGGATCGCACATGCTCAACGCTCCGTCTCCCAGTCTGACAGCAGAGCCGAAGAGGGGGGCCCGAATCCTTGCATACGATGCAGCCTCGCAGGTCTGCGCAGATCTGATAGACGGGCAGGACTGGATAGGACAGCCAGACACTCCCAGACTGCAGGCTCGACACCTCAGGAAGGGCCTGGTGGACTATCGAAATTCATGGCAAGTCATGCAGATATGTCCACACCATGATTCATTTCCTGCAGGCGTATCTGTGGATATGCGGTTTTCTGGGCGGAGGTGACGGTCGCCAGGGCAATCACAAGGGCACCGCTGGGGCTGCTGGAGATGAGGTGGTGATGTGGGCTCCGCTGTGATCGGCGGGAGGAACGCGGGTACAATTGACCAGAACCCCGGGCCGCACCGGCCCACAGTAACAAGCAGTCTTAGTACTCTGCGGCACACTGACACGACGGCCCATGCCCAGGTGGACGCCATGTGGGGGCCCTGATGGGTGGGAACCCGTCTGCCAGTGTGTGGGGGGCGTCCACAGCTCGGCTGTTCTGTCGCTCCAGACAGGCTTGTGGCGTCGTACTGACGTGGGTTTCCAAGGCGCAGGTTCATGTGTAAGTCCCAGTGGCGCGAGGCTGCTGATTGGTCGATGTTCCCAAGAGCTTCTGAGGTTACGCGATATGTACTACCTCCCGTTCACAAATGTCCTGTTGCCTGTAGTCAAGACCGAACAGGTCGTGCAACTCCATTATCATACATCTTGCCCTGGACTCTGCATTAGCACGGCTGATCTCTTTCCATTCCAAGCTTTACATCAGACGATCAGGTCAACCGTCTATGGTACCGTCTCTGGTACGGTCTCTGGTACCGTCTCAAATGCCTCATCCGCCCCGCAGAAAAGCCTATTGTACTACTCCGGTTATTGAACAATGTCCACTAGATAAATACTCCTGATGCCAAGGGTGGAGTTCTATCAGTTCTGTCTTCCGAATCCTGTTTTTACTGAGAGAGACGACTCCGGCCAAGTCCCTGTCGAGGACCACATCGCATGCGGTACACTAGAGGTGTTCTCTTCTCTGGTTGTCTGTCAGTTTCCAGACGAGGTCCAACAGTCCAGGCCATCCAGGAATTTGATGAGTGGTTTGTGCAGCAAGCAAGGGAATTCCAACGAGGCAAGGAGCTTCAGGGGCGCGGACGGATCTGAGCCAGAGCGCCACCTCCCTCCCTGAGAGACAGACACTGATGCCACAACCCATATAGATCTCAAATTGGATCCCTTCTTTGTGCCTTATTTGTCTAGTATAGTACAGATCTACTGCGGCTTCACTTGACTCTACATCTGGCACCATTGATTCCCTGTCCCAACCAGCCGCCATGCCCAAGCAAGAAGTGTTTCACCTCCACCCATACGGCTGGGAGAACAACCCGGAGGAGGAGAGATTCAAGGTCACAACCCTTGACTACCTTACTGTATGCACGTACAACAACTATGCCCTCTTCTTCAAACTTGATGATGCGGACAAACCCCGTGCTGTTGAGGTCCTGAAGGCTGGCCTGGAGCGGACAATCGCCCAGGCCCGACACTATGCTGGCGTTATCGAGAAGGACCCTGATTTTGGGCACTCGTTTGTCAAGAAGAGGGACAGCACTGTCCGCCTCTTCGTGCAGTATCTGGATGATCCCAAGGATGGATATCCCACCTTCCAGGACTTCGAGAAGTCCAACTTCTCTGCCGTCACTATGGGCAACTTGAAGCTGTGGAGTGTTGATCCGATGACATACGGCGAGAAGCCAGAGGCTCATCCCGATAATAGACCAGTCGCTTCAGCCTTCAAGGCAAACTTCATCCGAGGCGGTCTGGTCTTCCACATCCACCATCACCACTACTTAAATGATGTGATGGGATGGGCTGGCTTCGTTCACCAGCTGGCCGAGAACTGTAAGGCCGTCGCCGACAAGACCTCGTTCCCGCCATGGGACCAGAAGAACCTGGACTTGTCATGGTTCTGCAAGCCAGACCCGCCAGAGGCATCCAAGGTCGACGGCCCCCCGCCGCAGAGCCGTCACCCAGCCCACACCACTGGACAGTCGCTCCTCTTCCACTTGCCCAAGAGCAAGGCCGCCGAACTGAAGAAGCTGGCCTCCCCGGAGGACGGCACCTGGATCTCGACATACGATGCCTTCTCCGCCTTCATCTGGCGCACCCTGAGCCGCGTCCGCGCGCCGGTCTTCAACACCGACCTCTCTTCCAAGCTGTTCTGGGCCGAGGCCATCGACATGCGGCGGCGCATGGAGGTGCCCGCGCGCATCCAGCACAACGTCATGTTCGCGGCCCTGTCGCCCACGGCGCCCGTCGAGCAGCCCACAGCCGGCGACGTCATCTCGGAGTGGCCGCTGTGGAAGGTGGCGCGCTACGTGCGCCAGCTGACCAACAGCGTCACCGCCGAGAGCCTCTCCCAGACGCTCGACATGGTCGCCACCGTCCGCGACAAGACGAGCCTCAACATCCAGATCGACGCGAACCCCCCGCTGTCCATCCTCCAGACTGACCACCGCGACGCAAAGATCACCGAGACCAACTGGGGCTTCGCGCGGCCCATCACCTACCGCCACGTTATCGACAACGTCGGCGTCGGCGTCATCGTCATCTATCCTTCCCGCGACCCCTCGCCCGAGTCCGACGAAGGCCCCGAGTTCGCCATCTTCTACGAGAAGAGGCTGGCGCAGACACTCATCAGCGACCCCGAGTGGAACAAGTACTTTGAGTACCGCGGTGTTGATGCCGAGGACGCTTCGGCCGTCGTCACCGACGAAGTCAAGCCTGTTCCGGTCGCAGTGTAGTCGCAGATCTTACTTGCGGCGGCCCACAAGGAAATATAGAAAATAATGCAAAATTTCCATCAATGTCGCCAAGAACGTGCATCACCGGTCCGAAAATATCGTATTGCAGTGCTGCGGTCCTGTTCCTATGGATTCATTTGCCACACCGTCGTCGTATCCTCCCCTACTGTGACATTCACCAAACATCTGGACAAGCCCAAAGACATCGTTGCACCGCTCATAACGGCGTATTGTGCGCTGTAATGCTTTCACAGAGCCACGTCGAATTCCGACGTCAAAGCCTAGCTGTCAACGATCCAATACAGCCTCTGCATCCACAGATCTGCAAGAAACCAGTCGTCGCCCTGGCGTTTCCATGTCTCGTGGTAATGACCCCCACCAGTTCCGTGATACTTTGGGTTGGTCCCCTTGGGGCCGGCGTGATAAATGACCGGGAAGATCGCCTTGACCTCGTCAGGACCGGTTTGTTCCAGCTCACCAGGTCCGACTGAATGAATCTAGGATCGAATTAGCAATTTCACTTGGACAGAAGGTGGTACAAATTCCTGCTAGGTGCCATGAAGGACTTGTTTTCCAGGTCTATGCTCGAGAGAGGCATATTCGAGGTTTCCAAGGGGACCACTTAATGCGAAGTTACTTACGACCTGGACGTCCTCAAACGCCTTTGTGAAGGCGTCGCAGAAGCTCTCACGGGTTTCCCAAGAATACACGATGCCGTTCTCGTTGAGAATAGTGCCGTCTGGACCAGCGAACCTGAAGGTTGCGCTAGGGAGAGCAACCTTATCAAAGAGGTGGAATTGAACGTTGTCAGCGAAGCGGCAGTACTGCGTCTTCTTGCGACGGATGATCTCCGCGACTTCAGGTGAGATGGCCATTTTCGGTTTGGCAAAGTGTATGCGCTCCTGATATTCGGAAGAACTTATACGAGGTTATTGAACATTCAGCGCGGCCAAGCAGAAGCTGGCAAACAGCAGGCAAGGAGTGGGCGGCGATCCAGGATATTCATATGCGTATATGTGTGGCTGCCAGTTGCAGTATCTGATCGAACTAGTATGGGCAATCCACTCCATTGCGTGGATAAGCCGGCCAAGATGCATATATCAACTGCAGGTGATGGGTCGATTGTTGGGCCAGTTTTGGGCGGAGGCTGCATATTTCCTTCGGTTAACTCCATTGGAATCTGCACTGTATTTTAGCCGTTGGTCCAAGCCAGCGAGCCGTCCATACAGTGAGTAGCTCTTCATGGATCGTTGGTCGGAAGGTGAGAGAAAGGCGTCGTATTACTTGATGAGGGGATGCCCTTATAGTCATTATAGATGGTAGCTTTTTATTAAAAAAAAACTTACTTACTTATAATATTAACATTCTTGTATATAATTTATATTACACCTTAATTTATAAATCCCATAAATATTATATACTTATAAAAAGTACTTTTTTTAATAAAATCATACTTATAAAACCTAAAGATTATTTACTTAATAATAAGTAACGTGTATATAAGAGGTTCTATTATACATAATACCATAACTTTTAAGATAAATATATTTAAATAAATATTTTTAATTTTAAAGATTAATTAATGATATTTATAAATAATTTATATTTATAAATTAAATTATTTTATAATTAATATATATATATATATAGATTATAATCAAAATATTAAATTTCAAATAATTTATGAAAACGGTTATTGTATAAAAAGAGTTTAAAAAGCTTTGTAAATAATATTATAAAAAAACTCATAATAAAGTTTATAAAGAGTATTGATGGGAAATAAAATAGATTCGTGGCCCGTGAATTCACGGTGAATTCACCGTCAATTCACCGTGCTTTCTACCTATTTGTGCATCAAGTATCAAATAATTGATGTTAAAAAGACTTATAATATTCTAAAAGTTATATAAGTTATAAAATAGGAAATATTAAGATTTATATTATAATATTTATAACTATAAAGGTACAGACTTTATACAATTTATGAATATTAAAATCATAATTCTTTAGATTTATAAACATTTTGAATTTAAAATATATACTTGTTTATAAAAAAAAATTTTATACAACATAGTTTTCGGTATCATATTTAAAGTTTATAAAACTTGTTATTATATTTTAAAAATAAATATTATAATCTGTGTATTTTTTAAATTTATACGTTTATTATAAAAATAAAGTTTAAGATATATTAATTTTATTTACAAAACCTATAATTTTTAATTATAAGCTTAAATTAAACTATAAAGGAAAAGATAAAAAAGAGTGGTGTAGCACGGTACGGTTGGGAATCTTGCAGTTGGTTTGGTAGGTTGGTTGGTTGTCTAATAGAGGAGGGTCTGCCTGGCAGGGTGTGGGCAGAAGGTCAGGTAAGCTGACCCTTCCTGCTTACGTAAGCTAATCTATCAGACTGGCGCTCCCCCCAACGGTCTGCACCAAAGAGTTTATAATTTTATTAAAAATCATAAACGTTATTATTAATAGATTTAATATTATTGATAATTAATTTATAATATAAATATGGTCTAAATATATTTCAAAGTTTTAATAATTTATAAATTCTCTAATATTTATAAATAATAAATATTAATAAATTCAATAATGTAATAAATAGTATATAATAAAGAATTTAAATTTGGAAATTAATAAAATTAAGTTTTAAAAATTAATTATGTTAAAACATTATATAAAAAAACTTCTAATATTTAAGCTTATAAATGTAACGTGCGGCAACGCTAGGCGCAATAGTCACTGAGGGTCTTGGGAAGAGAGTATGATATTAGGGGTACTGTAGGTGCAAGACTGATTCTTGTCCCTCTTCCAGCCGGTTCGTAGGCGGGCCGGCTAGCCCCCTTTATAGGCTGTGCCGGCCACCCAGTGCCGGCTGGCTTCGGGACATTACAACTGTACCCTCCCCGGAAAGGCACGCCCCCTTTATAGGCTGTGCCGGCCACCCAGTGCCGGTTGGCTTGGGGACATTACAATAAATAATATTAATAAAATCAAAACAAAGTTCCATTTAAGGTTTTAACTTACAAATATAATATATATTTATAATGTTTAAAACTTTATCGTAAATATAATTTAGTTGTTAAATCTTTTATATTTTTATTCTATTTTATATTATATACCTTTCTGTATAAATTGTATTTTAATTTTATAAATAAGGTAATTGATTTAAATAAACCAATAAGTTAATATTTAATATTTATATATAAAATATAAAAAGTTTCGTTTTTAACAAACTAATTGATTACTAACTACTAGTCTCTGGTTAGTAGTTAATTAATTCTCGAATATTCTATAACGTGGTTTACCACCAAGTGGAACACTTTTGCTATTTCCGCCAACTTCTGCCAACCTCAGCACCACCCCAGGGCCAAATAATTAATGAAAGTTGGCACCGATTGGTGCCAACTGTACTCAATTGTTTTTGTCTAAATAGTTTTGCTAATTTGGAGCGGTTGGCGGGGTTGCAGGGGGGGTGGAAACTATTAAGGTTTATATGGGACAGACCTTTTTTGGTGCTAATCGCGTCTCTGATTTTCGTGTTATTCATACACTAACCTACCTATTTACATATTTAACGCGTTAGCATTCCACAACAACAACATATATCCTGCATCTCAAGAGGGCAAAATACTTTTAGCAATCCAGGCTATTCAGAAATCGAAAAAGAATAACGCGAAACCTACAATTTTACGTGAAGCTACTAAGATTTTCAACGTTCCTCAAACTATACTATTCCGCAGGATGAACAAGCAACGCAGCCTTGAAGAATCACGCGTCGAACAACATAAATTCGACCTAGTTGAAGAGAAAGCGCTTGTTCAATATATTATTAAGCAAAATATCTGAGGATTTCAACTACGGCTTTCTGGTGTGGAAGATATGGCCAACCTCCTGCTGGCGTCGCTTGATGCTAAACCTGTGGGCAAGCACTGGGCTCGACGCTTTGTGGATATGCAACCCAGCCTGAAGACCAGGTTTAATCGTCCCTATGACTATCAGAGGCTCTCTGCGAAGATCCAGAGGCTATTAGGAACTAGTTTAGGCTCCTCTATAACATGATGACCAAGTATAAGATCATTAACGAGTACCTCTATAACTTTGATTAGACCGGCTTTATGATAGGCATAATCGTTGCATCAATGGTAGTCACACGTGCTGATACGCGTGGAAAGGCCAAATCTGTCCAGCCTAGTAATCACGAATAGGCAACAGTTATTGAATACATTAATACAAAGGGCTGGTATATCCTACCATTCATCATCGTTCAGAGCGCTTATCACCTTGCAACCTAGATTACGGAGTAAGGTTTTCTCAGCTCTTAGGTAATCAAGCCTACTCTAAGTAGATAAACAGATAATAAGACTGGCTTAGAATATATTCGGCACTTCGACAAGCATATAAAACCTAAAAGAAATGCAGATTACCGGATGTCAATTATGGATAGCTACGAGAGCCATATATCAGCCGAACTCAGTCGATACTGTGTTATGAACCAACACGTTGGCACGCCAGGTACCCCTTTGGGGGGGCCTAAGCAAATCAAAGACTTGATGCCACAACGCAACCCCGCAGGCACTTGATAGCGGGGTAAGCATAGCCTGCCAAGACTGGGGTTAGGGTTATGACTATGTAGCCTAGGAACATAGTCAACATATGGAACGCCTATGTTGACTAGGCACATAGGCAACATAGGGACTGAAGAGTCGGAACATATAAGGACGTGGTTATCACCACAATAGATAGCTTTCATAGAACAGACTCTTCAGTCGTCAATCTAAGTATTCAGTCTCACAACTGGATAGCCTCACAGCTAGTGATCATTATCGCTTAAGAAGAGAACAGTGTCTTCGTATTACGAACAGTCAAGTATCACCTCTACGCCGCTCTGCTAACATAAACCCTACAGGTTACCTACTAGACCCTACAAAGGTTTGGTGTGATCATTACATACTGCAAGGAGAACAAGATTATCTTTATCTGTATGCTGCCGCATTTTCTCATTTAGTTCGGCTACTAAATGTCGCGTTATATTCGCTTTTCAAGCGCGTATATGGCGGGGAATCAGCGACTTTGTCCGGCTTCCATCAACCACATTACTAAGTCTGAATTCTTTATTGTATTCAAGGCAGCTCATAACAAAACCTTGACAGAGGAAAATATTAAAGCTGCGTTCAGAGGAGCCGGAATTTCTCCTTAAGACCCTGATTCTGTGATTTCCAAGCTTGATGTCCGCCTATAAACTCCAACACAGTCTCTCCCTATTTCTCCTCAGAAATAGGAGTCTCAAACACTATCAAATGAGTAATAAACTATCTAGTAATCAAGTTTTATTAAAAGCAGGATCTCAGCCTATTAAGGAAGCTCCCTTACACCAATTATAGAGGCTATTAACCAGATGGCGAAGGGAGCATAAATAATGGTACACTTGATCACACTTATAAGCGAGCAGATCCGGACGCTTCAAGAGGCCAACACAGCACTCGCCAAACGCTAGAGGGCTAAAAGAATCCGAGTGCAGCTTGGAGAAGCACTTAAAATTAAGGAATCTCAAGCTCTTATTCAAGAGAAACAAAAGGGGAAGCGGCCAGCTAGTAAAATAAGCGGTGATAGTGAGGAGGCGGTCCGTGGCGGACCAAGCAAACGACGATATAGCAACTGCGGCGAGACTAGGCATAATGCAAGAACATGTGAGAAAGATGTAGAAGAGTCTAATCATTCAGATTCCGATTAAATAATAGTATATTTCTAAGCGGTCCGCAGCGGACCGCTCAAATAGTTAGCCTAGCTGGTATAGATTAAGGTTGATCCTGTATGGCTGAAATGCTCTATTTTGGTAGGGAAGCCGATTTTCCCACCAAAAGTCGGCCACTTCGGACTGGCACTGTAGCTACGCCAACCACTTTAAATTGACCAAATCAATTGAAAATAAGCAGTTGGGACCAGTTGGCACCAATTGGTGCCAATTTCAATTGATTCCTTTGCCCTGGGTGGGTGCTAAGGTTGACAAAAGTTAGTAGAGTTGTTAAAACTGTCCGGGCATGTGAAATGTCCGGCTGACTGGTGAACCACGTTATAAGAATAAAACAAATTACATTTATAAAAGATATTTATAAACTTATTAATAATTATATCATTTAACTTTAAATAAAATATATAATATAATACAATATAATTAAATGAATTATAATTTTGTTGAATGGGCTTGTTTGGTACGTACGTACGTCTGTAGTGTTGATGAATCCAATTGATTGAAGATGCATACATTCTAACTAGCAAAGGGGGAAGAAGCATCGTACGAAACAACTATAGAAGCCATCCCTTGCCAAGCCCTGCTGCTTACCTAATCTCCAAACCTTGCAGGGCATAGTGCATACGGCTCGACCGCTGTTCTTCCAACACTTATAAAGAATTTATTTCTATTAATACTTCATTAGTGAAAGTGGATTTTCTAAGTGAAAAATAGCTTTATATTACCTGGTTTTGATGGAGCAGCTTCTTATTTATAATATATAGAAGCTGTTAACTTGTAAGGATGAATGTGCAGCGTAGTCAATTGCAGGGCGTGCGGTGTAACCCTCCCCCTCCCCCCAAAATCGTGGGGGAGGGGCCAAGACCCTGCTCCCCTAACCCTCGACTTTTGGGAGCTAGCCCGGCTTGTGTTATCACTAGTGGGCTGACAGGGGTCGAGAGGGACCACTCAAAGCTCGGCCAGAAAAGTGGCAGCGGTCGCGTCTTCTGAATCGCGTGCACCGTTCATTTGCATCATCGTCGCCCATACCAGACAACCTCCAATCTGACATCCCAAGGGCTGCCCGACCTTCCAGCCAGTTTCAGGCCACCATCGCCCACCACTCGCGAAATCGCACATCCTCTGTGACGACAAGCACCCGTGACGCCTTGCTCTTGCTACCCGTCGTCCTTCGTCAGCCATAAGCGTGTTTGTGGGCGCCTGCGCCTGCGCCTGCGCCTCTGCCACAAGCAGCGGCTTGCCCACCATGAGCTCCAGAAAGCGCTCTTTTCGCGAGGCCGACATCGAACCTGCCCAGCAAAACCAGGATGAATCTCTGATTCACAAGCTTAGGAACTCATTCTACTTCGCAAATCTCTACCAATGGATCTGCATATTCGGCAAGGTGGTCAAGATCGACGACAATCTCGACATCGAGGTACGCGCCTTTGGCTTCCAGATGCCATGTCAGCCCAAGATGATTCGGTTCTGATAACCAGCAACATAGGACCTTGAGACAGAATGTCTTAAGCATGGATCGATGGCTTTACAAGACATCGGTCTCTCCATGCTGAAGCACCTCTCATCGCACCGCGGATTGACGTACGTTCCCCAGACGCATCGACTCCCTAGCTTGCACTAATGTCGGTCAGACACGAGCTCTTCGACGAGTATACACGACGGCAATTCGTTGCTAAGATGCCAAACAAGAAGAATCCTTTCGGCGACGGAGAGGTCACTCAAAAATTTGCAGATTTTGACCTGTTGAAGAAAGTCCGTTCCGGCCACCCTTACCCTGCGCTCCTCCTCAGCTTCTGACTGGACTGAATGTATACAGCTTCGTACACTTTGGCAAATGACACAACTCATAATGATGAAACCCGAGAATATTCGGCCCAACATGGACGAACAACGAGTGGATGATCAGACGGGCTGGGTCTGTCCTCTTCTTGTGTCAGCTATGCAGGTCGCGCCGGAGCTGACGTGATCGCAGAGAATCGAACCGTACGGATGGGACCGCAAAGACCGCGAATACTACGTGCTAGACGACAACCGAATGTATCGTCTCACGGCCGCGCCTCCACCCGCAGCGCCCCCCAAGAAAAACTCTCAGAAGGCCAGGGCAGCAGCACGGTCTGCCAAGCGCAGACGTCTTGCAGTGTCTGCAGACGGCACAAGCAACAACGGTGACGATGAGACGGCCAGCGTGTCGGAAATCAACGACGAACCCGATCATGCTGATGAAGATCCCCTTGGTGGGGCTACGTGGGAGTGCATCGCCATCACCCTCGACGAAGTCCGTAGCTGTATCGAGCCATTCAAAAAGACTAAGGATCCCAATGAGAAAGTCCTGCGCGAGCAGATCGAAGGACACCTCGTTCCCATACTAGAGAAGCAAGAAGAGTCTCGGAAGCGAAAGATAGCGCAACGGGAGAAAGAGCTTCTCAGTCTGCAGAAGATGGCACATGCCAAGAGATCAAGTCGTCTCGCCGGCAAAGCCGAGCAGCGCAGACACGAAGTGGTTGAACGTGAAGAACGCGAGAAGCGACAAGCGGAGCAGGTAGCCGCTCGGAAGGCTGAGGAGGAGAGAATCAAGATGGAGAAAGAACGTGACAATCGTTTGATGTCCAGGGAGCAGCGTGTCCGTGATCGCGAGGCCCGACGCATCCAGCATGAGGAAGAGTTGGCTCAGCTCTCCGAGGGAAGCAAAGGTCCTGAAGCCGGACGCCTGTCGGAGCGTCGCCTGAAAGCAGAAATCGAGAAGAACAAGCAGGCACTGAAGGAGTTGGAAGAGGAGGAAGAAGAATGGACCTTTGACTGCGTCTGTGGCCTCTATGGACAGGTCGATGACGGCGAGCACTCCGTGGCCTGCGAGAGGTGCAATGTATGGCTGCATAGCAAGTGCCTCGGCATCGATGAGGACGAGGCCGAACGGGATGATTTCCACTTCATCTGCAGCCATTGCCAACAGACCGAGCGCGAGAGAAAGGAGAAGCGACAGCAGCAGAAGCAACCGCAAAAGATCAAGGTCAAGACCAAAGAGCCTACTTCGACTGCGTCAACGCCAGCCTCCAAGCCCATTTCCACGACACCAATTCCGCTGCCACAAATACCGGGCATGCATTCGAACATTTACATCGACATCAAGTCGAAGAAATCTCCGCACGCCGGTGGATCCCAGCTGAACGGGGTGTCTTTGCCTTCGACCAGCGCCTCGACCATCGCGAAACCTCCAGAGCCCTCGCCACAGAAGCACTCTTCGCCTCCAGCTGACAGCGCCACTGTCACACAGACATCCTCAAATGTGGCTTCTCAATTGCCGTTGGCGTGCCCTGCACGAAAGTTATCGCTCAACAGTGCGGCGCACAACCCATTTTCTTCTCCACACCCCAGCCTCCTGCCTCCAGACCAGTCACCCAACAAGTCTCGTGCCTATGGCAGCATCTTCAACTCATCCAGCCCGGCCGCCCAGAAGGAGCTAGAGACGGATCTTTCACTTAGTGACCGACCCGTCCTACATCCGACCGCAAACGGTGCTGCGCCTAGTTCCGTAACGCCTTCGAAGGAGACAAAGGAGCCCTCAACTCTCTCTCCGCAAAAGCCGTCACAGACTCCAAGTGCGAGCAACTCAAAAGTACTGGATCAGCTGATGTCCTCCCCGTCGTCAATGACAACGCCACGGCTGAGTCCTGCTCGCCCAGAGGACAGTGATCCCCTGCCGTCATCCCGCGGTGGGATATCCCCTACAAAGAACTCGCCATCCTTGTCGGCTGTCAAGTCTAGCCCGGCAAATGCCCGGCTGCCACCTGTTGAGGCGCTGTCGCCCTCGCCTCAGCAGGTCGACTTGACACCTCCTGTCAAGCATGACGGCGAGCCTGTTCGTCCCGTGTCGCAGCATGGCACGGAGACATCGTGATTTACCGTGGGTTTTGCGTTGTCGCACGCTAGTTTTCAGGCTCTGCCATGTTTACAGTGGTCTCAGGGGGGGATGTAAAGATTAGCATGCACAGCACTAGCTGGGTGCACGTATTGGTGCAATGAGAGGCTTCTTCTTATCCATGTTGATGTCTCAAGATGGCCGCAGGCATCATTTGATCACTGGTAGTGGCTGACTCGCTGACTCCTGGCGCATCAAGTTGCGTCGTCGCTCTTGAAGGGGCCTTCCATTAATCACTAGCATGGGCCAGGAGCATGTCACAGACGAGAATTGTGATCAATCATGGCGGATTCAGGAAAGATACCGGTATAGAGTCATGGATACGGCAAAAACTTAGATCTAGACGGTAGGGCAGCATATTATTAACAAATGAGGCAACCATGATAAGAAGACGGGCCACGATGCCAAGTTCAGCAATGTCAGCTCGCCACAAGTGACGATGATCAACTTAGGAGAGGACATTGCTCCAGTGTGTATCAACCGGCTTTTCCGCGCTCATGAGATTCGCCCTAAAGCACTTGGATCGTCCACCTCTACAAGCGTTGTTGATCACAGATCGTGCTGACGAATCTGGCCCATCGAGAGAAATACATGATGCCCATGACTCCCACAAGATCAACACCAAGGAGACATGCTCCTTCCATCTTAGAAGCTGAGCTTGGCGGCCATTCGTCCAAAGCGAGCACGCCCGGGTCCGGGCCTGCCACCTCGGTCGCGGTTCAGCCTGTCACTCACCCCGATCTTGTCCGAATCTGTCCGTCCGTCCACCCCAAGCCATATCGAGCTGGGGCCCGGGACCTGGGCGGATCTTTTTCTGGCTGGTCGACGAGGGCGCCGATGGGCCGCCGGCCGTTCACACTAATACGAGAGAGCCGTAGCCAGTTCAGCCGTCCACTAACCCCCACAACCATATCCCCCTTTTCAGCCATCTTTCGCTTAGAAATCGGACGACAGCCATGATTATCAAGAAAAAGGCCCGGCTCACGAGTTTCCCGGGACGTGGCGCCTATCTTGGGGGCCTTAGGCTCCATGCTGGGAAATCCCATACATACCTCCTGTTCTTTTTCACATAGGTGACAGGTGAGCGAATGGCCGCAGAGCACGTGGGAACGCTACCAAACCCTGCGAACACAATCACTCCCCTCTCATCTCAGATGCCAATAGTAATGAGACGGGACAAAGAGTGGGTGACAGATAGATAGATCTTTTTCTCTACCTCGCGCAAGGTGACAGCTCTCACCGACATCTGTCGGGCTTCTTCTTCGTCTTCGTCTTCCCCTGCACCGACCTGCCATATCTCAAGGAGGCGCCGCCACCACGATGGCCAGAATCTCTCCGATATTGGGCATCTCCCCCCTTGTCGTCGATCACGAAGTAAGAAGATGGCAATCTGCAATTGAGATGGAAAGCTTGGGGATGGCCAACGAGCTTCCCGTCCACCTTCCCGCCTAGGGTTCCCATGTGACGTGGATGAGATGATGATCAGATGAACTTAAAATCCGTGTTCTTTTGTAGCGCGATGCCTACTCTGCACATTCCCCTTCCAAGCTACCAGTAACGTATAGCTAGCTAGCCCATCCCAGGGTCCTATTTTCGAGCTGACATTGCACGAGCGGGCCCCGAGCTCTAGTTAGTAACTTAGGGATTAAGGTACGAGGTATATTCCCCATACGGTATCGCACGATATGGCGCGTACTCTAAGCGGCGGCTGACCAGACTGACAGACTTGAATCGGGCGGGCAGCCGGATCCACGTTGCCAAGTTGGGCAGGACAGGTGCCCAACGCAAGTACAAGGTCACGGGCCCAAGGCTGACAGCGGACGAAAATGGGGCCGTCGCAGGGAGGAGAGTGAGTGTTGGCGGGCTCCTCCCCGTGCTTGCAAGTGCTTGGACCCCAACTCTCACCTCACCGAGAGAGTGTGTGTGACAGAGAAGGGAGAGACCATTCCAGACCCCACAGCCCGATGTGACTCGTCAGAGAGCACCCGTCTTAGCTTTGTGGGGCACATACACACACTTACAAGCCCGCACGGTACGAACCGTTGGCCAGAGCGTGTATGCAGGAGGCTGGCGACTGAGCTGAGACAGCTGGGGACGCGGACATGTGCGGCGAACGCCTGAGGGAGAGACACCAGGTGCGCGGTGGACAGGGACCAGCTCCGGGGGGCGAGAGGAAACAGAGACACATCTCCAGTCCACGTTTCGTGGGCTAGACCGTGTGTGGTGGTGATGGTGGTGGTAATGATGATGCGTTTGTGTTGGTGGGCGGACGTCCGGGTGTTGGTATCGAGGTGTGAGTGGGACCACATCGGGGTTAAACGGGGTTGCTTGTAAGACAACACGACAGCTAGACAAGGTTGATGCGGCTGCGTCTTGTCTAGCTGACGGCGGGAGATGGTACGTATACGGTAAAAGCTGCCAAGACGAAGGAGGGCATATTGGTGAGGCCCAGCCGGGAAGCGATCATAGGTTTCTTTGGCAGCATAGATGGCCCCAGAGCCATTTCGCGCTCCATCTCAACAATCTTTGATAGTCTTCGCGTTAGGGGCCTTTGATGTTAGCTAGTGACGGCGGTGATGGAGAAAATTGTACGAGAGCCTTTGACGCGCAGCTCGCTTGACACGATCGACGTTGTTCTGTGACCCAGAGCGCATCCTTTGAGGGCCTCTTTATCCTGGGATGAAAGCAAAGCACGCATGTATAAAGATCGGGGGCAAGCAACTGTGAGGTCCGTCTGGGATATCGCGAGAAACGTAGAACCGCCATCACACCGGCAATCCTGCAACTTGCAGTAGCCAGCAGCAGCAGAGATGCATTCCAAGCACGGCCAGATGAGAGCGGTACTTGCACATCGGCTGCAAGGACCTGGGCCATCCACTCCCCACGCCTAATCCGAGCTTGGACTGAAGCACAAGATGGTGATGGACTCAGCCAACGCCATGATGGGCCACTTACCTCGCCTTACCTGCCCTACTGGTGGTCTGCATGGGCGCGCGTCCGTCCGAGTGCGAGCAGTCGTCCAGCATGATGAATCAATCAGTCAGTCTCCCTCCCACACTTTCCCTCTGGCACTAGAGCCCTGTTCTCTCCGCGTCCTGTGCAACTGCTGTTCAAACAGACTGGCGCTAATGCAGTCACCCGTTAAGGCGTGCAAGGGTCCAGCTGTTTGGTCCAGCCCAACAGTGGCCGTCTGCAGGTCCAAGCCGCAGGTCGCAGCAGGACGAACACCGCTCTGTGGGAGACGCATGAGCGCAACAGCTTCCCAGACCACCAAAGCACAGCAGCCCGTGCGATCTAGCTTGACACTTGACAGCCTTTTGCCGTTCGGCTCTCCCAAGCGGCAGAGGGATGGGGCTGCCAAGGGGGGCGACAAGGCGGATGTCGCGGCGGAACAGCGACGGCGCACTGCCGGACCGCATTTAGGAGAGCCAGACCGTTGCAATTAGCTCACGGCCCCCTGATCTCAAAGGAATGCGGGAGAGCCTCGCGTGAGGAGCCAATCACAGGCCAGGGACGTTTCCGGCAACCAACCAAGTGCCACGGTAGCTCATTCCAACGGACAATGCTGAGTACACTGGCAAAGACGCAAGTTGCGTGTGTCTCAGGTACCATCTCGCAGCCAGGCACGCACTTCAGGTACCGCACGCCTGGCCCTCTGTTCCTCTTCATCGGGGGGGACACCGGGCTGTTGTTGGTCCTGAGGCGGCTTGAGCCTGACCTGGAGTGGGAAGGCTGGCAATGGCAACGACGCTGCTCAGGTGGTTACACCCACGCCTCAAGTACCAACTCGAGTCTTTCCCACCCTTCCTGATCCCCCTATCACCTGGCCTAGGTCGACGGGGAATCGGATCAGTTGATCCAATAGCCGACGCTTGCCTCGGGGGGTCTCACGGCTGGACGCGCGAACAGGTGGAGCGAGCAGCAGCATGGAAGCGAGCAGCAGTACTGTCCATGCTGCTGCCCATGTCCGCGCCCAAGCACATGCTCATGTCCATGCCCGAACTTACAGCCCAGGTACAAACTGGGAGCCCCAATTGACCGTGTGTTGTTTGCAGGAGATCCAACTACCCCCGGCCCAGTCCAGTTGGACCATCCAGGTTGCGAGTCACTAGGCTATCTGCGGCCGACGAGGGAAGTGGTGGCACGGCTGGTGGATGGTGCCCAGGGAGAGCCTGAAGTGCCGAGTTGGAAAGCCTTCTGCCAATTGCATCGTGACAGGACGGAATGCCGACCGCCCAGGTGAGCTCCAGACATTGGGTTTCCCCCGGATGCCAGCCCGCAGACGGTAAAGAGTACAAAGTCTGCCGCTGGAAGGCCGTGGAGCCAAGCTCTTTTGGCGTGGTGTGCGCACCCTGGGTGCCCGTTAGCAGTATGCGTCCGTGGGCAAAGAGCTAGAGCCCGGCCGAATGCGGTAATCGGAATCACCGCTACCAGCACATGGCCTGCCAAACGTCCCGCCCACCGGAGGCGATTTCAAACCGTGTGAATATACATACACATGTTGCCCTCAATCTTGTCATATTCCCTCCTTCCCGATTAGAAATTTTCCTTTCTCCCAGAGGATTGCCCCTGACAACAAAGGCTCCGCGGAGTGTTCTTTGCCTTTGCCTGACCACCCTGGCTGTGTGTCCCATGTCCGGATTTCGCAAAGGACGAACAAAGAACCAAAAATAACCCGCCAGCCTTGCGGGACATAGCCAAGGCAGCACTTGTCTACTAGGACAGGCTTGTAGGAGGGAGCATCCGCTATCCTGGCAGAACAAGGCGTGCTCTGCTCGGCCAAACCCCCAGAAGAAAGGCGGTATACCCCTGCCGCTCGGCTCATTGCAACAGGTTCGTACCAAACATTTGAAGCCGCATGCTGCTGCTGCTGCTGCTTCTGCTGCCTTTGCTTTTCATGCTGCCAGTCATCCGCCAGAGACAAACCAACTCCTGACCATTTCTCAGCCGCACACAGAACACGGAGGAAGACCCACTAGGATAGCGTAGCAATTACACCCTGCTGCAGCACTTGCCACAAAACCCAGGAATCAGACCAGTCAGTCAGTAGAGAGCTTCCAGAAGACCTGGCGTCTCGGACTGTTTAAGAATCCCACCCCTGCCATCAAGCCTTACCCAGCGCCCCGGGGTCTGAGCACTCTTCAGTCAGGGCCAGCTTGAACCTGGACCGAGCTTTCAACAGGTTTATCAACCAAGGCTCGCGTCGTCTCAATTCTTTCAAGGAAGTGAGAGAAGAGGGAAACCAGAAGACAACTGTGCAAGCAAGCGTGCCAACCAGCCCTTGAAGACCAGTCTTGATCTGCCCCTGCCTTGCGGTATCCCAAGTCCCCGGTCTCGCAGCCTGAGGTTCCCAGGCCTGCCAGGCCGTTCATCCCCCTTAAGAAGAGCTGGACTCAGCCTCAGCCACTGCAGCTGCCGCCAATATGATCCAGTCTGAGAAGTCAGCCGATGCGATGGGGACCACCATGCCCCTCTCCCCCAACTCTGTGGACGGCCAGCTCCCACACGGATTCTGCGATTTGGTGCAACACAACAACTCGGAGGACTTTCCACCACGCGAGCAGAATTCCGCAGAAGCCGCCAGCATCCACGACTCCTCGTATCCACCGTCAAGGCTGTCCACTCCGGCGCAACAGGCGGGGATGAGTCCTCCACATGTTCAACAACCCGCACCACATCATTACGCTCCCCAAGGGACGTACGAGCCGCAATATTTCCAACCTCCATATCCAAATGACGCCAGTGCTTACCCATCACTGCCGGAGGAGTCGGTAAGCTGAGATGACGGGTAGAATGCACGGCGCGGTGATTAACAGGATGTCAGGTCCAACCAGGATACACAACCCCAGCATCCTCTCCCTCGCAACGGTCGGACGTCATCAGCCTGCGGAATGGAGCCGTCCCCCGGTCCACGAGTATGCGGCCGCTCGCGGCCAAGAGCCGCCCAGACAGGCCGCCGACCAAGAAGGCGCGCGCAAAGGCTGCAAGGAAGACGCCCAAGATCACCACACCGCTCAGCGAGTCAACGAAACACTTGACTGTGCCCATGATCGACATCGAGGCGTATGTGAACCGATCAGAGGCCGAGCGAAAGCTCGAAGTCGAGAACAGCAAGACTCCGGGCAAGATCAAGCGTCCCATGAATGCTTTCATGCTGTACCGAAAGGCATATCAGGGCCGGACCAAAGAGCACTGCACACAAAACAACCATCAACTGGTGTCGCAAGTGTGTGGTGACAGCTGGCCACTGGAGCCTGAGCACATCCGGAACCAATTTACCGAATGGGCCAGGATTGAGCGCGAGAACCACGCCAAGACGTGGCCGGAGTACAAGTTTGCGCCCAAAAAGCCAAGGGATGCGAAGAGAAAACTCGGGGAGGATGAGGTGGAAGGGGAAGAAGAGTTACCTCTCGAGGATTACGACCACGAGACAGGCCGAGTGATCAAGAGGCAGCGGTCGAATCGCAGCACGCCGATACCCAAGTCGGAGCAGCACATGTATGGCCCGCAGATTTCGTACTACACGACGTACTCGCCGCAGCAGCAGCCTGGGATGATGGTGCCGGGGCGCGGGGGACAGATGCAACTCTCGTCGTATGAATGGACCAACCCGAACAAGCCCATGCCAGCGCCATATAACCACATGGCTCTGCAACCGTTGCATTACCTGTCGTCGCAGGCGATGCCAACACGAAATCCCCAACTGAGGACCTACGGGGTGGAGGATGTCCATATCCACAAGACAGCTGCTCCAGGAAATCCGTATCAGTCGCCGCAACAGAGCCTGATAGATCAGTACAACGCGGCCTCGCAACCTCAACACTCGATGGAGCAGAAGACTCAAGAGCAGATGTTCAGCGGCACTCAGTACACCCAGTTCGAGAGCCAGTTCGAGAGCCAGTTCGACCATGACCAATTCAATATGCTGTACCAGAACGCAGGCGACGGCGGGTTTGATCAGGACAACCCGCTGCTCCTGCAACCGAACTCGATAGAGAGCTACATGGAGAGCCAGGGCGGCCAGGTGACAGGCGAGGGGTTCGCCATCGGCGCCGGTGCTGCCAACTACGACGGGCCGTTGGACGGACAGTTGCGTGACTTGTTGACTTCGACGAGCCCCAGTGACTGGCACATCCAGCCAGTCTCAGAGGCCCAGACTGACAGCCAGTTTGAGGTGAACTGGTCGGCGTCATTGGATCCTTCGCTGTCGGAGCCGTACAACGCACAGGACTGAGGGTGCATTTCTGTGGACATATTTCGGGGGTTTTTCTTTTTTGTTCGTTTTTTCGGCCTGGATTGTAAATTCGCCCACAATATGCACATGCTATGCTGGTGGTGGCGCTGTTCAGTCGGGCGGCGGTGGCGGATGGAGGCCATGGTTCCCATGAAATACACCCAAGGGAAGAAGGGGGTGTCAATGGCTTTGGGCAAGGCAGGGAGTTCGAGGCTTACATGCGTGCGAATCGATTTCTTGTCAACATAGAGGGGTCCAAGACTGAAATGAATGAACCTGATACCAGGATACGTATCGCAAATTTCAAAGGCTAGGCAGTCGTCCTAGCCGGATCGCAGGTCAGCTGCGCGAAGGTGACAGTCGTCGCAAGGGTGGTGATGAAGCGTGGACTCGAGAACCAAGACAATGCAATTGTTTCTTGAAAGCAGCGAGGTAGCCCCTGCATTGGAACGTCAAGCCATTGCTGCAAGTTGATCGAAACGATATCATAAACCGATGCAGAGAACCGAGCGCATCGGATGTGCCACTCGATGCAAATCTGCAATAATGCCGAGCCATAGTGAGTGATTGGAAAGTGAGATGAGAAGAAAGGACGGCCGGAATATCGCTGGCTGGGCTGAGGTCTACTTAGTCCAAGACCGACGCGCTTGTTCTTCTCTTGGACAGCCAGAAGCCGCGGCTCCAAATCCCGGTAATTGCATACTGACTGGGGCAGTGAGTGTGCATGGCCCAAGCTCCTGCAGGCAACCTGGAAGCTTGCTTGCTCCAGACAGACAGGAACGCACCGTAATTGGCAAGACCACCCACACGGCACATACGAGACCAGCCACGAACCGTGCAATTGCCCACAATGACCTGGATATCAAAGACAATCACGACATTTGGTCTGGTGCTAGTAGCCCATGCGTAAGTCCCCAGAAGACGCCGCCGCGGAAGCCCAAGGCTAATCCATGCTCCCAACCGCGAACAGCTGCTACTCGGCCCAGGAGCACTCGGCGCTGCAGTCCCTGCGGGCAACCAGTGCCTCCCTCTCGTCCACGCCGGCATCCACGTCCTTACCCGTCGACATCTCCATCGAGACCATAGTCGGCCTGTTTGTCACAGTGCTGGGGCTGGTCGCTGGGACGCCGAACCTGCGCCCGATCCAGTGGCGCGTGTGGGCGGGCAAGGTCGAGCGCGAGGGCGAGAAGGGCTTCTTGAGGAGCAACGGCGAGGTGGAGAAGGACTTTGTCGGCAACCCGTTCCGCGTGCTGGAGACGAGGCCTGGCTTTATGGATGTCCGGACTCAGAGGAAGGAGTTTGCCGAGTGGGTGAGGGCTGGCGGCAAACAATAGATGAGGCATGATTCGGATGGTTTGGTCCGCACAAGCATATTGTACGAAGGCGAATTGAGCTGGATGGCAGGATCGGAGCATTGCGGGGGAGTCTACGTTTCCCAGTCATCATGACAGCGGATCATCCGCGCCGTACTTGACAGGCATAGCATGTGCGGTGAAGAAGTACTTCTCTTCCCAGCGCTTCTTGGGTCTCCTCGATGTTTTCTGATACTGATGAGTTCCGAGCGGGAGCCCCGATTCAGCCTTGAATCGAAGCAGAGATACCATTAGGCCCGGACCTCATGGAGCTGCAAGACTGGTGCATATTCTGGGCAACTCTTTCCTTGTCAACTTCGTACGCGGATGCATGCCGCTCGATATGGCAATCGAGCAATTTCGAGGAATGAGTGCCTGTTGCTGAGGCCTTCTCGAGTGTCCCAGCAACGTTGACATCGAGCCAGTTATCTCGGAAGGAAAGAGCGGCATGTACAGTACAGTGCAGCATACCCGGGTACCCAGGCAGTCTACCCACGTGCCCGAGGAGGTACCTACGCGTAGTATCTGGGCAGCTATCTACTCCTCCCAACCTGATGCGTATTCTTCCATGATTTGTTTGCACAAGCCACTCCAGTCAAACTCGCCATACAGCCTCACACACGTACTATTGCCGAGTAGAAGACTTCAACGCGGCAATGTCGTCGCAAACCAAGAAAAGACGGCTTACTCCAGCCGCCCGCACGCCCTCAGCCACATACTCAACCTCCTCCATGCCTCGAAGCGTTCCCAGCCGCCGCAGTGTCTCGTCTCAATTCGTCCAGCCCCGTTCAACGCCGCCAATCTTCTCATCTCCGGTGCCTCCTTCGAAACAATCGTATCACATTGGCCAGTCCGCATCTCCTCTCCTGCCGTCTCATACATCCGTGCTGTCCTCGCCGTCGCTACCTCCTCACCCACAGTCAAGTGCACGCCGCCTGTCTCTCCATCCAAGTTCATCCGCCACGCCGTCCACAGTGCAGCTTAATCGCCATGACAGACACGAAGACTCTCGCTCCACTGAACACCCTGGCAGTGATGAGCCTGACTCCGTGAACGAAGTCATTATGGCCATCGACATGAGGGACAATGGCACAGTCGGTTGTGCTTACTACGTGGCCATTGACGAGGCCCTCTTTCTACAAGAAGATATCCCGTTGGCCGGCATCGAGCTCGTCGAGACACTCCTGGTTCACGTCGAACCAACCACGGTTCTCCTATCTATCCGCAGTCCAGACAGCCTGGTGCAATTCATCGAAGCCGGGGCCCAGGACTTCCAGGGACATCGTAATCAAGAAGAAGGCGAGCACCTTCACTCCAGGCTACGTAATACCATGCTGATACTCTGCACAGGTGGCATCCGTGGTGCCTACTTACTACGTACCCTGGGATCCGTCGAGTTCAATTACGAGAGCGCCAAAAGCCATCTCATCAATCTGGATTTTGACTCTTTGCGCCGGAGAACAATAGATTTCACCACCGTAGCAGGGGACGAAGCTGAAGTCGGAGCGGACATGAACGATGACAGGCACGCCAGGCTGCTGCAACTATCGACCTGGATAAATCTAGACAGTCGGTTCTCCGTGAGTTCCATCTCAACTCATTTGGGCTTGATGGTTGTGCTCACCGAGTAAAGGTTGGCTGTGCCGGGGCAGTTCTTGGCGACATCCAGCGCAGGAAGGCCGCTGAGTACCTGTCCAATGACCCTGACGCAAACTTCGCATTCAGGATCCGATCAATCGAAATGTTCACTCTCAGAGACTCACTCTTCGTCAATGCTGACACATTGACATCTCTACAAATCCTGGGGTCCGAAAACCACCCCAACTTCATGAACCAGGGGCCTGACAAGTCCAAAGCAGGGGCGAAAGAGGGCCTGTCTCTGTATGGCCTATTTCATGTGCTAACACATACGGCGCAAGGGAAAACAAAGCTTCGGCAGATGTTTTTGCGGCCGAGTACTGATCTGGAGTTGATAAAGGAGCGCCAGCGGACCATTTCAGTTCTGCTTCGCCCCGAAAATGGCGCCGACATTGAAAATATCGCAAAGCTGCTGCGAAAGATCAAGAATATCAAGCACAACCTCTCCCAATTGAAGCAAGGAATCAGCTCCGGACGTGTCTCCATTGAAAGAGGCACGTGGGCATCACTGCAGGCTTTCTGTGCCTTTACTGCTGAGCTTCGGGAAGCGGTCCAGAAGCTTCATGGCGCAAAGGATCTCTCAATCACGGCGGGGGTGGGTTACAAATATCACCGCATTGTATCCCTTTGCTGACCGTTGGTGTAGATCGTGCATGGAATTCGTCAGAGTGATCTACTACCGGTTGGGGAGCTGATAGCGAGGACCATCGACTTCCAACAGTCCAAGGAGGCTCGCAGGACTTGTGTCATGCAAGGGGTGAGTGCGGAATTGGATGAGCTCAAACGCAATTACGATGGCCTGGAATACTTTTTGAATGATGTCGCCGCGCTTGTGATTGGAGAGATCCCGGAATGGGCTCGACAATATGTCAAAAACTGCATTTTCTACCCCCAGATCGGGTTCCTAACGGTGGTGAGCCTCGACCCTGAGACCGGTCGTGGGAACTATGAAGGGGAGGGCCTCATTGATGACGTCTGGGAGCGGATGTTTATCAGTGATGGAAACATCCATTACAAAAATCGCCGTATGAAAGAGCTTGATGGACAATACGGGGATTTGTACTGCATGATTGTTGGTAAGTTTTTGTCTTACAAGCCGCCCCGAGGAACAATATCTCTGACGAATTTCGGTAGACAAAGAGATTGAGATCGTCCACGAGCTCAGTGTGAGAACTCTTGAGCACGAGGAAGCTCTTTTACAAGCATCCGACCTTTGCGGAGAGCTTGACAGCCTTCTGGCTTTAGCACTTGGCGCCGACAAGTATAAAATGACAGCACCGCAAATGACGTCGACCAACATCATCCAGATCCAAGGTGGTAGGCATCCACTTCAGGAGCTCGTGGTACCTTCGTTCATAGCCAACGATACCCTTCTACTTGGGGGCTCCGGCGACGGCGCTGAGGATGAGACCATTGTTTCCGACCTCATGGAAGAGGTTCCGAGTATGTTGGTCATGACGGGACCAAATCATTCTGGAAAGAGCGTCTATCTCAAGCAGGTCGCTCTAATCGTCTATCTCGCGCACATCGGAAGCTATGTGCCCGCTGACCAGGCCCGCATTGGCCTGACAGACCGGCTTCTGACCCGCATCGCCACGAGGGAGAGCGTGTCGCGGAACGAGAGCGCCTTTGCCATCGATCTGAAGCAAGCTGCATTCTCTATCAACTTCGCAACACGAAGAAGTCTCATCCTGGTTGACGAATTCGGCAAGGGTACCAATGCAATGGACGGCGCTGGGCTTTTAAGCGCCCTTCTTGACCATTTTCTCAACCTCGCCGAAGATGCGCCCAGGGTCGTTGCAGCGACACACTTCCATGAGATATTCGAGAACAAGCTCCTCCCTGACACACCGAAGCTGTCTTTTGCACACATGGACGTTCGCGTGGACCTCGAAACAGAGAGCGTAGATGACCAAGTCACTTTTCTCTTCAGCCTCATGCCTGGCCGGAGCGCCTCGAGCTTCGGCAGCAGGTGCGCAGCCATGAACGGAGTCGATTCTGCCGTGGTGGAAAGGTCAGAGGCGCTCGTGCTCCTCCTGGCTCGTGGAGAGGACTTGCGGGCCGCCTGTGCTAGACTTTCTGATCGTGAGACGGAAAGACTGGAAGAGGCGGAGGACATTGCTCGGGGGTTCCTGGAGATGGACCTCAGCAGTGTGCCATCTCTTCCGGGCTCACGTGGATCGAATAGCGAGAAAATTTCTCTGCGGGACCAATTGAGGGATTTGCTAAGTGGCTCAGGCTCAACTGATATCTAAGTGGGCTCAGAAAGTCGAGATGGAGACTTTGCTATGCGACGCCGGCTTACAGTGCTCTTAGAGATCTTGTGAAACATTTCGTAAGGAGGGATTAATTGTGTCAAAAAGCGACCGCTGGCATCACATATACGTTATCAACATGGAAGACAACTCACCACAATTTGATGTGAGCCTAAGGTGCCTAATAGCTTGCTTGCTATCAAATACAGAGCCCCAAATACCCCAATGTTCGTGGATTTCGAAGATCTGTCCCCGATCAGTCGGGTGCTAGTCACGGTCTCAAATTACAAGTCGAATAAATTGAGCGGCTTCAGGACTTGCGACCTAGCTCTACTTAATTGCTTGTCTTGCGTCTCTGTCCGCATCCAGCGTACTTGAGGGTATAGTTTCTCACCGAATTTGCCGTGGTGTACATAGTTACATGCCTGGAAGTGGCGACAGAGCACAAGCTTCAGGCTTATAGCCCTTAAGATTTCGGGGACCGAAGATGAGAAGGTATTCTAGTAACGCATTGATTGTGATTGGTGCCTTATGGCATTTACAGTCAAAACCTTTCAGAGAGGGGTTTGACTCCCTCCAAAGTTTCTTTGCGAGGAGATATTTCTCGCCGAACGGGAATCGAGAAATGCCGAATCTGTTGGTACGGCCCTGACGGCGAGGGTAAAGGGGTCTTTGCACGTGCAAATGGGTTGAAGCAGACCGTACGTGTTTGGGTACGGGTTCTGATTTCTGCTTATCGAGAAGGAAGAAGCTATCGCTAATCTCGTCGCCCTGACGATTGGTGTAGTAGTCGGCCCTCTGGCTGACTAACTCCAAACCGTGTCATTTGATTGGCTATAGCCCGTAGGGGCATGGGCACTTGACAGTTGCTCAGAAATCCACAGAATCAGAACGGGCGATGGAATTTGCTGTCATGAGTGGTTTGCTGGGAGAAATCTCAAGTGCTGGATTTCACTTCGCTTCCCCGAGGTCAGGCTGAAGACTGAAAGAAACTAGTACATGAGAACCCCTTTCCTGTAGCTCTGGTTCTCTTATACGACCTTGTTTCAGTATTCTTTTTGCCATAACGAGCACAAAATGGGTGCCCAAGACGTACATAAATATAGTCAGACGCTGCCCCCAGTATACAAATAACCGTCTCCTAAAATCATCATACAGCACAGGCTATTTGGGTTCGTTTTTAATCCGGTCACAGTGCTCGTTTTCTTTTTCTTTCCTTTTTTTTTTTTTTTTAAAAAAAAAAAAGGCTGGAGGCGGTCCCTCCGTACACTTATAAACGCTCAAGCACAGGCTAGATTGGCTTATTTAAAACAGAAAGAGTGAATACAAAATGAACAGCGGTGACAAAGACATCATGCCTTCCCGCTGCAGTCCTCGGGGTCTTCAGTCGAGACAGAGACATGTGTCGTCTTCTGCATGCCCTCCTGCTCGGAGAGGATCATCTCCTCGGACTCGTTGTCGAACTTGCGTAACCCGCCGCTCGCGACGGCAGTGCTCTTGAGCCGGCTATTGTACATTTCGATGCCGTTGTCCCTGTGCTTTGTGGCATTTGTCTTGCTGTCATTATTCCTCAGGTACTTGTTCGTCCTGCGGCTGAGGGCCGACGAGCCCTCGAGGATGGCCTTGAATAGGGGCTTCATGCTGGGGATCGAGGCTGCTATTATCGCTGTGCATATCTCGACTGTGGTCCTGTTTCGAATAGCAAGGTCAATCATGGGGCCAGTGGGATGGGTAACTGATGTGTTGCATGAATGCTTTGTACTCACCATATCGTAATATCTGTACTGTCCCAGAGAAAATCTCCATGAGAGCCATAGCTGGACAGGAAGGTCATCTTGACTACTGCTGCTGCTGACGCGCTTTTCCACTTTCAGTCTCACAGTCGCCGAAGTAGGGGAAGGAGCCTATACTAACAAAATACCCAAAGCGAGTACCGCACTGACGGCAAGCTTGACTCTCCAACTAAGTTGTACCGACCATAATATGGGGACGGGGAGTAGAGCGAATATAAGATCGGTCAGGAGGGAGACGCTGGAATTAAAGAAGGCGGCGAATTTGAGATCCCTTGCCGGGATACATTTGCCTCCTGGTATCGAGTGGTCCCAGATGAACTCCAGAGGTGTGCATTGGAAGAACACTGTCACTGAGGCAGACAGTCAGTCCCTGAGAGAAAGTCATCTTGGATACCAACGCCACACCAAGACTCACAGAAATTCCCCACAGCAGACAAGACAGTAAACACAATCACACCACGTATGAACAGCACAAACCGCCTCTCCGGCTTCAGCCGCAGCAGGAACAGCCCCACGCTGACCTTTGTCAGGCAAAGGCTGAAGAGGCACAGCGGCTGCGTGACGAAGTTCAGGTGCAGGCCCACGACGACGTCCGAAGCCGGGCGGATGTACTGGACGTGGCGTCCCGCGCCGTGACGGACCTCCGGGACGATGACGAGCATCTCGGCCAGCATGACCAGCGCCGCGGCGGCGATGAGCCCGTCGTCCCACCCGAGCCGCCGCGTGATGGTCGCCCGGACCCAGATCCGCAGCGACACGGCCGCCACGGCGAGCCCGGAGAGCGTCCCGCACACGGCGAGGATCTGGGGGCCGCGGTTTATGTCTGGGGGTGCTGTTGCTGTCGTGGTCGCGGCGGTGGATTGGTCTGCCATGCTGGCTGGCTGGCTCTTTGGGCGGTTGGGCGTTGTTCGATGTGGAGTTGTGTATGTACGCGTAAAGTATCGGCGGAGGCGGATGTTTCTTTCCTCTAAGAAGGTGTTCTAGATTGGCTGGTGGGCTCTAACCTCCCGGACCCGAGGGGTTTCTTCGTCTTTATTTTGACTCCCCATATCTCGTAGCCAGTCTCAAGGATATAATGTCCTTTTAGCTAGCTTCCTAGGGCTTGGTTGGCGGGCGCACAGCACGCCCCGGTCCCAGGAAGGCTGATGTGCGGGCGCAAGGGGCTGGTCGTGGCGCCGGGCCCAACCAACTTGGCAGCTGCCTCCCATCATGAAGCCAAGTCCGAAGGACTTCTGTCTCCCTCTCGTGTGATATTACGCAACCAGGCAGGTTGAGAAAGGGGTCAAAGCATCACTCCGGGTAGTTTCGATACGGGATGGCGTGCACGGTCCAGGGCTCGTGAAGCATGGGAGTCGTGGGAGAGTGGCAGGGTGGTCAGCGTGTTGGTCCCAGCTACTTTGTAGACTCTGGACTAAGTCCCAGATGATCGACGTTACCTACCGTTGGGATAGGAGTTGGATATTGTGGCTTGTTGCCTCGAAGGTCAAAACACTATAGCTGAGAGAGCTTGCTGCTACGTTTGGCTGGAGAAGTGGCTGAAGGAGCGCACTAGTAACAGCCATAACAATGCCAAGATGCCTAGGTGGTCCGCATACAATCTGCCCGTCCATTTGTATGCACAGGCGGCCAAATAAGCACCTCTGTGTATATACGTATTGTCATGTGACTGTATTGTAGCGAACAGACGATTAGCGTGCTTTATGTGACGTTGCGTTGGGCGTTATGGCGTTGCAATTAGGCCTCTACCCTGTGGGCAGAACTGAAGCATGGGGAGTGATGATCCCCATTATGGAACCTGCCGGATCATCTGCAATTGTCCAAGGATTCACATCATTTCTTTCCAATGAACTGGGAGACGTGGAGACATTGGTAGGACCCTGCTTGGTAGATGTCAAGAAGGGTCGCATCGCGTCTGTGTGGAAGCATCCTCTGTCGCATGCATCTTGACTTTTGCAGACCAGGAGGGGAATCTCCACGGCAGAGCTACTGTTTCTCATGACTCGGGTCCCGTTGACTCGGTGGGCGATGAGTGACCGGCGGAGAACACTCGCTTTGAGACACAATATGATGCCTGAATTCTGCTGTGGCTTCTCGTGTGCGCGAGACGGCCTTTGGGTCGTTGCTAGGAAAGCTCCGCGGAAAACGTCTCAAAACGTCCATGGCTTTCACAAGGTTCGACCAGAAGGCCTTCGTAATGTAGGCGTGCATAAGCCATGGGCCTCTAAAGACGAGCCGGGTCAGCGCACCGAGTCCTGGGCATGAACGGCCAGAGCTCCCAAGGGTGCAACCTCCTGGTCCCTGGATCTTGCAAGCCACATGATGTAACGCTGGTCGAGGATCGCTAGACGGGCCGCGTTAAGGGTACAGATCGACAGCCGAACATCTGTGCTCGAGCTGTCTGGTCCAGCTTGTCGGTCAAGCAAATGGCTCAAGAGGGTGTGCCAGTTGGCTATACTTGGATGATGGTACATCGTTTCGAAAACCTGCTGTGGTATGAATGCACGCGGGTTGCCATCACATGTTTTGCAAGAATGTGTAAGCGCATCTCACTCGGCAGCTCCCTGAGATGCATCAAGTCCCTGGGTGTTGGCTTCAGTTCGGATGGGAAATGAGGTGGGAGGTTAGAATATGAAGTTGCTGGGGTTGAAATGCTACCCAAAAGGACGTGGAAGCGGTGGACGAAGCGACCTAATAGGCTGGCTCCCATTGAATCCTGCAAGTGGTAGGCGGCCCTGTTGGTGTTCGCGCAGGGAGGGGTTCGTAGCATCGATCGGCACGCCGACCGACTGGGGATTAAAGCAGCCTCGTGAAGATCGATCTGCAAATCCGGACCAGAACAGTAAGGTCGGGGCTGCTGCGCCGTCGACGCGCCGGTTGGTGTTGTTGGGGCCGAATCAACGTCGTCTTCCCCCCTGGCAGTCGACCGGGCTCTCTCAGGGCCCCTTGTTGCCGGAGCCTGCCGCGATTGGGCGAACCACTCTCAAAGTCAGAGCTCCCGACGGGACGGCGCGCCCTTGTCCCTGTCCCTGCAGCAGACTAGATGCTACCGTAACAGCGTAACCGTGACGGCGAGCAGCTACCCTTGCTTCTGACCACCAAAACCCCAGAAACCTGCATCTTGCCAGTGGCACCTTTCCTGCAGGTTAACGGCAACCTGTTTTCCTGATAGGCTCTTTCGTCCAAACCTGTCTCTCCTCTTTCCCTTGGCCTGAACCAGCATGCAAACAGACAGACTGGATGTGCGGTGCTGCTATCTTCTTCCGGTGGCGTGGTCCGTCGCTTGTGTTGAAATGGCCGACTCTGTCTGTGGCTCACTCGGGTGGCCCAAGTGGCGAGGTGAGGGTGCCTACCCGCCATAGGCAACGAGTTTCTCCTTAAGATACTTGAGTGGCCTTTTCTTAACAACCAATTTACCTGGCCCTTTTCCCAAACACGTGTGGGTGTCCATTCCATCGTGTGATTGTGTGACAATTGAGTGTGCCCGTGCTTTCGCATCCTCCTCGAGCCTATCGATCTGGGAACACCAGCCTCTTCAGCCCCTTGCGAGAGAGTGTGTGTGGCTTATGCGCGCTTTGTCTCGACATTGCTGCCCAACATGAAGACCACCACGCCCGTAATATATGTTTCAGCTCTGCTCCTGACGTGCGCTGCGCCGATCCTGGGCCACCCGGGCAAGCGTCCGCACGCCAGCGACCGCGACAAAGGGAAAGTCACCAAGCTCATCGGCTCCATCACGTCCGACTTCCTCGACAAATTGGATGCGTCCCCGGACGAGCCCTGTGATGGGGGTCCTATTTCGTCGACCTGCACGTCGGACACCATTGTCTACCGCAGGGAATAGTGAGTCCTCCTCTCGTGGAGATTAAGCACGGGCTTTGACTGTGTGTGGGATGGATGCATGAGCTGACCTATCTCCAACCCAGCGGCTCGCTTTCCGAGGCTGAAAGACTTGACTGTAGGAATAGTCCCCTGCTTGCTTCTGTTACATATTGCAACCTCACCCTGTTCAAGGGCCTATGGGGATGCCCACCATCCGTATCTGCGACGGACTATTGACATCGAGTGTATCAACAGACGTCAATGCCGTCAAGTGCCTCCAGCGCCTCCCGGCCCGCACGCCAACCAGCGTAGCAACGGGAGCAAGGTCTCGCGTAAGTCAAACACCAAGCTTGTCTACTCCGAGTGTGCGGGCTGACACATGTGTCATGTTAGTTTGACGATTTTGTTGCCGTCCACATCAACCAGACCCTGACGCTTCACTTCACGGGAAACTTTATGCCGTGGCACCGCTGGTTTGTCTACGTCTACGAGACTGCTCTCCGCGACGAGTGCGGCTACCGCGGTTACCAACCTGTTAGTCATTCACTCCCACCCTCTCCACTTTCATTCCTCCTGTTCCTGTCCGGTATCTGAATTATAGTAGTACTGGGACTGGCCAAAATACGCCAAAGCCCCCCAAGACTCGCCCATTTTCAACGGTGGACCATACAGCCTGGGAGGCAATGGCCAGTACATCCCACACAATGGGACCGTCATCACTCCCCCGGAAGGTGTGTCAGGAGGCAACATCCAGCTTCCTGCTGGCCTCGGCGGTGGCTACGTCGTGACGGGTCCGTTTGCGAACATGACCATCAACCTCGGTCCCTTTGGCGGAACGTTTGGTACTGAACCGGGACCTGATGGGGGATTGGGGTATAATCCCCGTGGTCTGAAGAGAGATGTTGGGCCGGGCGTGAACGAGAGGTATTGCAACTATACCACTGTCCTCGGTAAGTGCAGATACGTACTTGTCTTCTCTTTCGGACAGCTCTGGTTTGGATTGATGCTTGTTGCCTTTGCCTATCAGTCCCTCCCTATCTTTTATTTTGTTCGTAGCTTGGTCTCCCACCAGGTTCCTTATCAAAGGGTCATAGGAGCACATTGTTGATGTTTACCCATATCCAGATCTACTCGAGAAGCCAACCATCAACGACTACCGTTTACTATCAGAAGGTGTGCCCTACACTGTTGAGATCGGCCCCCATGGAGGTGGGCACTACGTGATCAAGTAAGCCGACTCGACTGCCACAGAAATATCGATACCGCCATGCTGATACTGTTCTAGCGGGGATCCCGGCGGAGATCTGTTCACCTCGCCAGGCGACCCAGCATTTTGGGTGCATCATGGACAGATGGATCGCTTATGGGCATTGTGGTACGTGTCCCCAACCCAGCCACCGCGTCCAACCCCAAATCCTATTTTGAAGGAAGAAAAGGCGAATGGCTAACATCTAGACAGGCAAACACGCGACCCTTCGGCCAGATATACTCAGCTTGACAATGGAACGTATGGACACATCACCTGGGCCAACTCTCCGCCCTCGCGTCTTGCTGAGCTTGACGACATCATCGACATGGGTTATGCGGGGCCATCCATCAAGATACGGGATGTGATGTCAACCACGTCTGGTCCGTTTTGCTATTTTTATGAAGAGTCACCGTGATAGGAAATCGCCGTAAAACGGAGTGGATACATGGCCCAGAGATTCTGAGTTGGTCTCCATGAGCTTGAGTTGTCGTCGGCGATTTTCGTCGTCGGAGGCACAGCACTGAAAACATCGGGGGGGGGGGGTGGTGGTTGCGGGATCAGCTCGGATTATGCGGACAGTTTCAAATACAATTCCGGTCGGACCAATAAGTCCGGGTGTCTGATATGAACTGTCGCCATTCTTTAGGATCACTGCTGCTGCAGTCGAAGAGCCCAGCCGTTCAGGTGGGCGTCGACAGCAGGCAGGATCCCCTTCCTACATTTTTGCGGCGTTGGTGTCGAAACAGTTGGATGCGGTCAGTCATACGACGTGCCAGTTTTCTCGGACCCTCGGACCCCGGCAGCCGCGACGCCAATTGCAAAAGACCTCGGGTCGTCATCACCACCATCGTAATTCCCCTAGCCAAGACAATGGTTACCAAGATCTTCGTCTCCCATCTGCACAGGTCGTGTCCGAAGAGGAGAACGGGCCAGATCCAGTAACATGGATTGGAGATCGTCGCGTGGTGGGCCCACTTTCGCTGTCGCAAGAAACCAAGCCTGTGCAGCATGTCATGTCAGTTGCGAACGGGCTCCATGATCTTCGAGGCGACAGGCGGCTCGGTTGAGACCCGACGATTTCATCCCATGTTGACCCTTGCGCCCACAAGCGCTCTAATCAAGATGCGGCTCCCCAAATCTCGTGAAAGGATTACGTCGCCGTGGGGGGAATGGATCCATCGAGCACCCCTTGAATTCCCACCGCGGTCGACCGAAAGAGCCTAGGCTCATCGAATATGATGGAATGGACACTGTGAACCTCGTGTGGGGCCCCGAGGAGGAAACACCCTTGCGCCGTTTTGTTTCAAACACCAATTGAGAGAGCCACGATGTTTCCCACCCGCATCCTGACTGGTCTGAATAGGGCAACGCGGGAGCCCAGAATGGCCCTCGGAGAATTTTCCCAAACGCTGCCGAGCACCAAAGCATCGCTGAAAAGGGCAAGCAATGTCCGCACGGGCAGGACTTCGGTTACGACAGAGTCATCGCCGGGCATGATAGCAGGACCGCACGGCCGTGGCCCCCAAACCCGCCCCTTTCCCACGCAGGGACAAGGAGGAAGAGGAGGGGTAGGAGGAGTAGGAGAAGGAGGGAAAGCTTCGAGGGTGAGGCTTCATCCGGGTGGAGCCGAGAAGAACATGGCAGCAAGGATTGTAAATCCGGACCCGGTACCAGAAAAGAGAACGTGTTCCTCTCCGTCCATGGGACATCAAAACTTGGGACCAATCTGAGATCTCCCGCACTTCACGAGCGAGTTGTGACGACACGCATCTTTCACTCCTTTCTTTCTTCACCCGTGCCTGTTGACCGCAGTGCCTCAGCAGTGCTTCGCTACGGCTGCTGGCCAGCGCTACCTCTCCTTCGTCACGGAATCTCTGTCGCTCTTTAACCCACTATTCCCCCAACATCGTTCGTTTTTTGGTTGGGAAGAGAAGAAATAGAGAAAAAAAGAACAAAAAAGAGGCTGAGCAGAATGCTCCCTACTACGCTGCGCAACGCGCTTCTGTCCATCGCCGTCTTCCTCCCGGCCAATGTCCTCGCAGACGATGATGACAGCTCTGGCATTGTTACGTTTCATTTCTCGTCTTGTGTGAGCACATGTCTGGGGAATACCGGATACAGTATGGATGGAGAAGACAACCAGAAGGAGATGTGCAAGGCTGCCCGGGATGGCCTTCTGCAGGCGATCACAGCCTGCCTGGTATCGGATTGCCTGGAGGAACTGGTCACCTTGGACGCACTTCTTCTGCAGCCCATGCAGGCGGGCTGCAAGGAGCTTGAGAAGCCAGTGTCGGACGATGAGATCGCAGACGCTGCGAGTGCCGCTGCGAACATCCAGGTCACGCTTGCCGCCAGCACGAGTACGAGTCCCAGATCGTCGTCTTCCACCGAGCAGGCAGTGGCAACGTCCACAACTCCGGATGTCCAGCCCCAGGCAGTCGAGACCGAGGCCTCGACAACATCCGACACACTTACTACCCCAGTGCCCGTGGAGACCCCTGCGACCGCTGAGCCCGTAGCAGAGACGACAACGACGACGCCGAGCCTGGCTCTGACCACAGCAACTGAGCCAACCATCTCCCAGCCGGAGCCAGTCGCCCCGGCCGAGACGCAAACATTGACGTCAGAGCTCGTCGTCCCTTCCGAGACGCAGGCTCCACCGGAGCCGGTCACTTCGGCCGTGTCCAGCTCCACCACCGTGGCGGCGATAGTTCCCGTGGCGCAACTCACCGATACCTCGTCCATGGAGCCGGTCCCAGAGGCCACAACACCCGCAGAGCCGCCATCATCCCCGACCCCAAGCCCTCCACCGGCCGCGGTGTCGACGACGTCACAGGCTGGAGATCACGCGAACCAGGTCCATTCAGAGAACAAGCCGGAGGCGACACCAGCGACCACGGTGGTCAAGCCCACCAGCTCCGCCAATGGCAACGCGCAGCAGACCACAACTCCCGAGCAGGCCCCCGCCAACAGCCCTGTCGGCGACACGACTACCAGAACCGAGGCCACCAAGACGGAGGACTCCAAGCCCAAGGCGACGCCCTCGCATGCGGGTGACTCGTCGTCATCTCACGACAGCGGCGACGAGGATGAGGACGACTCCAGCTCAAGCAAGACCTCCACCGCCACGACGGACATCAGCGGCGAGCTGGTGATGGCGACGGGCACGCCGACCGCCTCGCTGTCATCGTCCGGGTTCGCCACCTCCGTGACGGCCGTGACGGCAACCCCCTCGGCGTCTGGTACCCAGACCGCGTCGTCGGACGATGAGGACCATGGCCTAGGAGGAGGTAGCCCTTTCAGCGTGGTGATGTCCTCGAGTGCCTGGGGGAATGCGCCGCGCTGGTGGGCCCCTCTGTCCGTCACGATGGGAATGTTTGTGTCTTTGATGCTGTGAGAGGCGGGTTGTCGCCCCTTTCCACGGAAAATGGCGACGGTGAGATTGATATCCCAGAACTGTTTTTTGGTCGTTCAGGAAAACGTGAGAATCATGACGGAATGTAAACAGCTAAAATAGTGTGACATTTTCCCTTCTACTGTACGAGATTTTACACTGTATTTTAGACCTATTGTAATGTATTATCAGTCATACAACACACAATTGCCCTGGCTATGGAGTCGGGGCCTGCTGAACTCTTTGGTTCCAAGATTCTGTGAAACAGCCCTTACTTTTCTGCCCGCATCGACGTGAAACCGTGAGAGGGCGACGGCGTGATGTCGGGCATCTAGACCGACGTCCTAGATCCTACCGAGAAGTAAAAGCACACGGAGATATTACATCGCGGTCACCACCTCGGCCTCAAGTTGAGACGGCTAGGTAGCAAGCATCTCAACATCGGACGACCATGCAGGATGTCAGATCTGAGCAAATCTCAGCACATCAGTTGACTTCAGTGATTCAAATCATATTCATAAGCTTTGGTATCTCATAACTCAAACCGCTACCGTGGACAAAGATGCACCATCCCGTGAAAAGGCCATTTATCTCACATGAACAACACAAACGTAACGCCGAGGCCCATAACAGACACCAGCCCGCCACTGCCCGCAGCCCAGGCACTTGTGCTCGCACCACCGGCCCCGCCGTCAGACACCACCGCGGACGCCGACGCGGACGCCGACGACACGCTGCTCGCGCCACCAGAGGGCGACCCGATCCTCGTGGGCCTGACGCTGCTACCGCTTGCCGACCGGCCGCCGCCGCCCGTGGCCTGCGGGCCGCCCGTCGGCGTCGGCGTCGGCGCGCTCCCGTTACCACCATTACCTCCACCCTGGAACGCGCCACCGCTAGGACCGGCCGCGAGACTGCCCGTTTGTGAGCGGGAGCCACCGCCGGCCCCCGGTCCCTGACTTGGCTGCCCCGATGCCCCCGAGCCTGAGCCCGAGCCCGTCCCGGGCCCTGGGAGCATGCCACCCCCCGTCTGCTGAGACGGCGCACCCCCTGCCCCCGTGGGCGATGATGCTGTTTGAGGGTTGTTTGGTGATCCCGGACCTTGTTCTGATGGAGGGCCCTGTGGCTGTGGGAGAGATTGTTGTTAGTTGTGGTTCGTTATGTATATCACTGTCTTCGTGTTGTTAAAGACCGTAAGAAAGGGGGCACTAACTCACTTGTGCGGATGCCACGGTGACGAGGGGGAGGATGAAGATTGTTGAGAACTTCATTGTGGATGGTATATGTGTTCGAGGTACTGAGCTGTATATATGGACTCTGAGTCGTTGTCGTTGATGGAAGATGAGCTTGTGTGTTTGTTTGGTAGATGCGGTATAATCTTAGAAAGCGCAACGGGTATCACTGAGGAAAAGGAAGATGTAGAGACGTAAACTCTGAATTGAGATGTGACTGCCCAAGAGGGGACTTAAAGACGCGATATCTTCACCATCTTATATCAAAGCCCGGAAGGGTCTTCAACAGCCCTCCCCTTTTCGCGCTCCATAAGAAGGGGGCACCACCCACCTCCCGCCGAGGCCATCACCAATGTGGAAGAAACAGCCGCAATCCACGTACACCACCCAGGACGGGTTTTGGGTAGACATGTGTGCACTACACCCGTTTCAGACGACGAGTGAAACACCCCACCAATGAACTCAATGGCAAACCCTTACGGAGGGTTCGCCTACGGCAGGGGGCGCAGGCAAGAACGCAAGGCCTCGTCAATCCGAGGTGGGCGCGCGTCCGGTTGCATATCGGACGACGGTCCCGTCTGACGTGTCCAGGCAAGACCACGGGCTGGACGGCGATGCGTGCGGCCCGGGAGGGGCCTGTCTGGCGAGTCCGCAAGGCTGGCTGATGACCCAAGAGGCGGACCACCCGTTGCGTCTCTTGTCGGCGGGACGATCAATGCTTGACTGGCCCACTCCGATCACCTCATTGCTGTTCGGTTAAGTAAGCGGGCTGGATGGGTGAGGCTCAGACGGGTCGGTGTATGCACGCATGAACGAACCGGCCTGACCCCGGCGGAGATCATTAGCCCGCCACATGCTTCAGACGAGAGACCACGTACGCACTGATGCAAAAATAGTTCGGTGTGCAGATCCAGGCCGGAGGCGCAGGACTGTGCGTAATGGTATTATCAAGCTTAACGACTGACAGCTGGGTCCAAGACGCTGCCACCTGCTGTGGCTCCCATCCCACGGTCAATCTCTTCCGGGACAACTTTGCTCAAGCCCCATACAAACAATTCATACTCGCTGAACCATACCCGAAGCCACATAATGCGTGGGTTCGAGCCCACGTATCGAAAACACAAAGTCACAGAACGCCACCGCTCACAATTCCAAGCCTGCCCGCCGCATTGATTAGAACCTCAAAACCTTGGGATCTCATAGCCATTGGGGCATCTATTAATAACCCCTTTGCCACTGCTGCGTCTACCCCCGTCACCTCCGCCGTTGCTCGCGTTTGTGGTGTCGGGCGGGGGTGTGACGGTATGACGGATTTTCGAGTTGGCGAGGCCATTGTGTCTGAACTTCCATACCACCACAGGCACCACATACCCAATTTTGTGGAAAAAGAGGGCCCAAGCAACCATCCCGGCGGCGGCCTGGTACCTGGTCTCCTCGGTGGCAGAAGCAATAGCGAGAACACTGTAAGCGACGAAGAACGCGGCGCCGCAGATCGCGCAAGACTCCCGGAGTTCTTGCGACCCCCGGCGCGTGGCTGATTTAAATTGGCTGGACAAGAGCTTGAACACCGCTCGCTGGAAGCAAAGGACGACCGCGAGCTTGATCCAGAAGGCGCATTTGTCTTCCCATGTCTTCAGCCCCCAACCTGAGCCGAGGACTTGTTGCCAGGCCAAACTGATGAAGAACAAGAGTAGGAACGTCGCGTAGAAGCCGAGCATGTCGCGATCGCGAAAGAGGAGCCGGATGACAGCACCCATCGTTGATCTCGTTTGTTTAGCGAGATTTATTATGATGACTGTAAGTGGAGAGCTCTGCTCTTGTACGGGCTGAACGAGAGTGTAGTGATGGACCAAAGTAAGCTGTAGCGAGTGGCAAGAAGCGATGATAATGGTGATGGTTCACTTTGGACCAAGGAAGAGAAGAGATGGCAGCCCTCCACTCCCCCTCTTGAATGCATGTTTTGTCTCTGCTGTCGTCAAGGAAAGGCAGGCACGAACTTGGAAGAAGTTGGCCACTCGCACCCAGAAAACGGAAGGTCCTATACATCAGCGCGTCCATCGCCCGAGAGCTGATCAGAGTATCTCCCAGGAAGTCAGAAGTTCGTACTGGCAGATCAGGATGGCACACCAGTCCATATATCTAACACGACTATACCCATATGCCCAGGTATTTACAGCAACCCTGTCCGTATACCTGGTCTAATTTGCGTGGGCAGTAGAGGTTGGTTGTGGGTTTATGGATGTGTGCCTGGTTCTTCTCAGCTTATATGAGCCAGTGTACACCTCGATTCTGCAGTAAAAAATATCTGCACGTATTAGGATCCTGCTGAGTTCACCCGGGCAAAGATCAGAGGAAGGTTTGACCTGCAGGAAGGAAACCATGGTCCATCAGTTAAGCACAAACACCTTGACTTCCTCCTCGCGAGCCTGTGCCACGGCCTGGCCTTCCATTATCCCGAGCACAAATGCCTCGCCCACAAACTCGCACCGCACCTTTATGGGACCCACCTGCCCAGCTTCATCGCCAGTGCCATTCTCCGGAGCACTTGCACGCTCCCTCAACATGAAAGGCACTGTCCCGCCCTGGAGGACCGTGACCTTGTCACCCACGCGGGTCCGAAAGGGCGCGAGTCCGATATACCCCCTTTTCGTAACTATAAAGGACCGCCCGTGAGACCGAGAGATGCAGCAGTCGGTGAAGGGCTTGACAAAAGTCCTGCGAATCTCATCCTCGTCCATGCCTTCACTCCTATTCGCCACAGCGTAGTCCTCATCGACATCTGCACGGCCGAGCCACGCATCGAAATATCGTCCATGCTCCGAGGAAACCCTGCCCTTGTCCCAGTCACGGTCCCACATCAGCGCCCTCCAGAACGCCTCGCCCCGTCCCAGCCCCATCGCGTCATACGGGAACCCATCCCGCCGCCACTTGTCCAGCACCACCTGCTCCCACACCAGCACATTCTCCCTCGTCTGCACGTTCCGCACCCTGATGTTCTCCATCCTTTCAGCAAGCACGTGCCCCTTGTACGTCTCCACAAAGGGGTTCTGCCCAACATACTCGACATAATCGAAATCGAGCCCCCGCAGGTGCAGCTCGTCCCAGGACGGGGTCGGGAACGTGCCCGAGATGGGCAGCCTGGTGGCGCCCCAGCACGACGAGCCGCTGGCGCGGTACGCGTCGGCCGGGTCCCCGCTCACGGCCACGATAGTCGTGTACCCGCGCTGCGGCCAGCCCGGCTCCGACGAGTAGTCCGGGCACCACGACGGCAGCGCGTGCTTGGGGTTCTTGTTGTCGTTGTCGAACTGCAGCCAGATGAGCTCCTGGTACTGGATGACGAAGCGCGCCGTGGCGCGGGCGTCTGCGGGATTATGTGTTAGTGAGTTGCCATCATGCAGTCCAAGGTGGGTGGGTGATGTGTTCGGCGTGTGAGCTGCCACACGGGGGATCCATTAACATACAGACGTCGGCAACACTCTGGGAGTAGTCCGGCGCCAGGAAGTGTACATCGCTCGGCATCGCCATCCCCAGGAGGCCATAGATCTTGTCCCGCGGGTCCGTGGCGTTGAACTGGTCGCACAGGTGCGCGTACCCGGCCAGCGGCGTGGTGCCCGCCCTGGCCTTTGGCTTCGTCTCGTCGTAGTCGGTGAGGATGTGGCAGAAGGGGCTCTGCCGGATGAGGAACCGGGCCCTGCCCTGCGCGTTGCCGAGCCACCGCCGCTCCGGCCGGACGTAGCCCCGCCGGACGTCGTCGAGGTGGACGAACGCCTCGATTGGGAGGGTCTCATTGCCGCACCTTACAATGGGGTCCGGTGATAGCATTGCCTCTATGAAGTGAGTTAGTTCCGGACATTATCATACGACCCGTTATAGGTCAAGAGGCTGAAAAGGAATCTGGGCAATCAACCTTGCAGGACCCAGATCCGTGACCACCACTGACGCCCCAGTAGGGCGTTGATCGCCTCAATCTGCACCTCAGAAAGGGCATCATCAGGAAGCACATAGTCCCTCGCGGCATACAGCTCCCCAATGGCCGCCATGGCCAGGTCACTATCGTCCCCCGCGGGGCCAAGCCACACGCACGTCGCCTCTGCCTTGCTGTAGACGTCCTTCATGAGCGTGATCTGGTACGACTTCTCCTCCTTGTCCGCCTGGTTGATGCACAGAGCATCGATCCACAGTGTGACGGGGCGCCCGTCGGTATCCCCCGCGCAGAGGTGCTCCAGCACGGCCTGGAGGTTCTTCGTGATGGTATGCCGCCGTGCCTGGCCCTGCCCTTGCGCGGCCAACGCGATGCCGGGGCCGGTGGACAGCTCCGTGCCCCATGTGTACGAGAGCGCGGTGTACTTTGGGTCGTCGTCCAGCGAGACGGTTTCCAGCACCGCGGTGAGATCTGACAGGTTCGGCTCGACATGGAGGAGGCGGATCTCCCTGCGGGAGGGGTCGAGGGGGTTGAATGGTGAGTCCGCGGTGCTTGATGCTGCTGCCATCTTGTTTATCAGATCAGTTTGATGAATGTTGCTCTATGAAACTTACGTTGCTATGCACTCAGGATGAAGATTCGTCTCGGGCTGAGGGTCCCACGATGTTGTGGCTATCAGCACGATGCATGGCTTTATCTGCACCTGCCCCGCCAGCGCCACGCGCAGAAGCGTCCAAAAAGGGCCAAGACTCGGAGCTATGCACTTGTGATAAAGACTTGTCTCGGACGGAGGTTTCCGCGATGTATAGACACGTCGGCACCATGGATGCTTCAGCCGCACCGGACCCGCCAGCGCCACGCGCAGAAGCATCCGAATAGGGGCAAGACTCGGAGCTGAGACCTGCATACGCATGTTGTCTGTCCATCGTGATCGATTTATTTGTCTCTCAATGGTCTCCATGATGCATGGAACCAACTCCGCCGGGTATCCTATCACAATCTTAATCATCATAGCAAACAATATTAATACAACACTGCCACCCATAGGTCGTAACAGTCATAAATGATCTATTCTTAAGACAGCAAGCAAGGCCCTACCTCTATTCGACGGCCTCTTCCTCAACCTCGTCCATGTTTCCGCCGGTGGAAGCCCTCTTTGCCGCGTTGTCGGCCTCGTGGCCCGATCCCTGCCGGAGGCTGTTGGTCCTCTGCCTCCTGCTGCTGATCATCCCGGGGTAGATGCGCGGCTCGCTCCCGGACAAGGACGCGTCCTTCATGCCATCTATCGGCCACGATGAAGCAGGCTGCACGGAGCCCGGCCCCGGAGGAACTGTCGCCGCCGCCGCCGCGGCATTCGGGTGCTGCGGCACGGGTGCTACCACCGATGGCGAGGACGTCGGCGCTGCCCTGTTTACCTGTGTGAGCACGGGCGTCTGCACCACGTCCACGTTGAGGTTGCTCTTCATGAGCGTCGCGGGCGACTTGGGGACCGCTGACGTGGTACCGCTGGGTGCTGCTGTGGCTGGGTCGGCAGATGGGTCCGAGGTGTACGTGGTATACATCTCGACCCTGTTGTTTTCCGGTCAGCTATCGGGCATACAAGCCAAGTCATCAGGAAGATAAACTCACAATTGTTGCTCCTCGAGCAGTGTGCGGTATCGGAACTCCTCCCTTCTGTCAGGCACGTTGGTCTTGACCATCATATTGCCCCTGAAGCCAGGCTTAAGGAAGTTGTGGCCGAGCCAGTGCTGCTTTATCGAGTGCTCGTAGCCGCTTTGCTTGACCGAGTTCTTTGCGAGCTCGCACATGTCGATGGGGCTGAGCTTGTAGATCTGCGCCGCCACGGCGTACTCCTCCATCAGCGGCTCCTTGGTGTAAGCGAACTGCAGGGGGTCGTCCGTGGACAGGGACACGTTCAGGCCGCGCTTGAAATACTGGTAGAACGGGTTGCGCTCCAGCGCCAGGAACAGAGCGTTGTTGCTGAGAGGGGACATGGCCACACCGATCTGCTCGAGGTAGAAAATGTACTGCAGCAGAGGCACCTTGCGAAGCAGGAGGCCGTGGCTGATGCTGTGGGCACATTGGGCAGCCACCGCGAGATGCTCGACGTCACCAGCCTCACCGCAGTGCGGACGTATGACGAAAGTGTTGAAACCACGCTGCTTCCTCCAGAAGTTGAGCGAAGTGATGTTGGCGAAAATGTAGTAGATCCAGTAGCTGTAGGGTGGGTTCTGCTTCGTGTCCCAGACTCGGGGAACGGGATACTTCCTGAACAGGCGTCTCTCGACCTTGCTCTCGTCGTCGACACTGTCAATGCCAACCACCCTCTGGAGGAAGACGTGAAGCTTAGGGTGGCTCTGGGGGTCTTTGGTGACCTCAAAGAGCGGCTCGAATATGTTCTTGACGATCTGCTCAAACGTCTCCATGGTGCCGCTCGCCTTGTATACGTCATACAGTCGGGGAATCTGGATGAGCCAGCGGACGTTGTGTGAGAAGAGCTTGTTGTCAACGACCCATGCAGCGAGCTTGTCCCACTCATCCATCGAGCGGCCATAGATCGAGATACGCCACTCCGCAAGCTGGTACTTGCTGGATTCAAGATCCGCAATAACCTCCTTGGTAATCTCTGCGAGATAACGGCCTTTAATGAGGTTGTCTGTCTTCAGGAAGATGGTACGCAAGCGGGACTCCCCGATGGGGTTGTACTTCAGATTGAACTTGTCGAAACGATGGAACGAGTCGGTGTGAGCGTGCATATCCAGAGTGTCGATACTGAGGTCGTATGCCGTCAAGTTGATACTCTCGAACACTTCTCGCAAGGTGAGGTATTTGCCATCTCTGTGCAGCACCACCTCATCTGGTGACTTCTTCATTTTGCTCTTGATGAAACGAAGGAGGTGCTTCTGGTTCATACAGGCAGAATGGTGCACGTGGGTATCGACCTTTCGCACGTTGTAGAAATCACGATGCGGTACCTTTTTGGTGTCTGCAGTCTCCTGGTACTCGTTCAGGAGGGCGTACAGATTATACTTTCCCTCCAAGTACTGAAGCCGGCGGAAAGCAAAACTCTTCGATGGGCCATCAGAGGACACTGACAGGATCACGTCGAGATCCACGTAGTACTCTTTGATAGTAGGAACGTTAACAGCCGGCGTGTCGGCGGCCTGAGCGGCCTCGTTCTCAAAGACTTGGTACACTCCATTGGCGTCAAGCCCATAGGCCATCTCACTCGCACCTGGCAGAGGCTCCAGATCAGCCATTTCGAAATCGGAGCCGATGTCCTCGCCGAGCTTGCGCCTCTTCTTGGGCGTCTGGTTCGCCGCCTGGTCGGGCTGCAAGGTCGTGCTGTTCGTCATGCTATTCGGTGCATTGCTCCCGTGACCGCCTATGTCTCGCTCGCCGACCCAGGTTGGCTGAGGCGGAGGCGGATAAATTGGCCAGCTGGGGTCGTCCTTGGGGTTGTCCGTCGGCCCCTGGAGCGAGAGGCGAATGTATTTGTGGCGAATATCGAGGATCTTCTGGACATTCTTCAAAATGCTGCTCAGCTCTGCAGTGACAGAGGCGTCAGCGCCGACATAGGAGGCACTACCAATCCCATGCGGAGCACCCGTGCTCATTTCCAACTGAGCCTGGTAGACAGCATCCTGAGCGCTGACGCCTAGTGCACTGGGCACTTTGTGAAACTCTGCGTGGCTCTCAGGGTGGCTGCGGTTACTGGGCATGGTGAAGTGGGTAGTGTCTCGCTTAGAGCTACTGCCATATACACTCTCACCGCCAGTGGGCGAGCCATTCTGAGGGTACGCAGCGGCTGGAAGATCGTAAGCGGAGCCAAGACCTCTTTCGAGCGAGGCTCCTGCCCCGTGGGAGATGACTGGGCTGCCATGTATACTGCCCTCATACACGGAGGAGCCCCAAGGCTGGCCGGCCCCTTTCTGTTGGTCGAGCTGGCTGCGCTGGTAGAAGAGTTTTGCATCGTGCTGTGTCATCTGTCGCTCTGCTACCGGGTCGTAGAAGGCCGTCTTTTTGGGCATGTCTCGAGGGAGCAAACCGTCCTCGTCTTCTTCCTCCTCTCCGTCGGGTGTGCTCTTCGAGGTTTCTTGCCCGGGCTGACCCTCTTCTGACTGAGGGCTGGCGCTCTGAAATGTGGCAGTGTCATCCTCTCCGTCGGATTCCTGGTCCAGAGGCATGGCAGTTGAGTTGAGTTTGGGGGAAGTCGAAGCCGAGGTGGGGTCCTCGACAAAAGAGTGGTCTGAGACACAAGGTTGTGTATATTGATCAGTCATTGGCATACTCGTCCGTGTGGACCATTAAACGAGTCACAGGGCGAGACATACCGGCCATCTTCTCTCCCTCTGCGGATTTCCGTGGGTGCTTTTTGAAATTCGAAAGAGTGAGAGAGAAAGAGAGAGAAGGACAGCCAACGCAGCTCCGGCTCGCCGCACGTGGGTGACTCGAAGGGGTTATATCGGTCTACCGGTCGAGGTCGAGGTTGCAGTGGCACCCTGCGCCTTTGCGTCGTCGCGGAGTCCCCCGCTGGAATTTTGAAGGGAAGGCCGACCCAGGCCCCAGAGCTGTCGGCAGTACCCAGCTGCATCCCAGCCCGCGAGGGGGCCACCTGAGTGAAGAGTGCAGGGGTCTGCTTGGATGACGCACAGCGTCTAACGCCCGAACCAATTGAGCCTTCCAGACCCTCCAGGGGCTCGCCTGGCCGTTCCGCCGTGCGCCCCCACTGGATCCGCCACGGGCCTGCAGGCGCGTTTGGGCGGCTTTGAAAGTTTAAATGCCATGTGCCAGCCACTTCCACGTCAAAGCTTAGCCATTGGCAAGAAATGAGGGCGTCACTCGCTGCTGATGAGTATCTAAGACGCTGTTAGAGGTCAGTTGATCACGGTCATTTGCACCAAGAGAGGCAGTTGTATCAAATAAGGGCCACCCAAACATAGACTATATTCATTCCCATGTTAGGCCTGAAGTGGGGAGACCAGTGTTTCGCCAGCGCTAGCTATATGAGCCCCGTTTCCCAAGACTTTGGCTGAGGCTCGATCTTGCGAGACGCGTCAACCAATCTTGGCCGTCCTGGGCTTTGGGGGTACCTTCTTGCCAGAGTCAAGCGAGTACAGCCCTCCCGCGAAGAACACGATGCAAGCACCAAGCAGTGTCCCCGTAGCCAGCTGGTTTCCAAACAGCCAGATACTGAGCAGGAGGCTCACCAGCTTGCGGATGTTCAGCACGATCGTCACCGTCAGCGCAGTCGACGCAGCCGCGAGCAGGTTGACTCCGCGGATGCAGGCGTACTGTGTCAGGACGTTCATGGCGAGGTAGAACACCTGGCTCGGGATATAGATCCTGTCGACGCCGCGCTGGACGTGGTCAGGCAGCTTCTCGACCCCAAAGATGCCCGCGATCGGGAGGGGCAGCGGCGCGCTGTTTGCCAGTGTGTTATACTGCCTCCACATGGAGGGCATGAACGGGATGAAGAGCGGCAAGGAGAGCAGATGCGAGTAGAAGAGGTTTTCTTTCCACTGCGGACCGTACTTCCGGTACGTGTCCTCGGTATACAGGCCCATGATGGCGGACGCCACCTGTGCAGCGAAGAGGATGGCGAGGCCGGTGTTGAAACTCTCTGTACTTCCCGCTTTCTCTTCCGTGCTTCCCTGTGGCCCGTCTGTCAGCTTGACCGTAGTATACACACCCTACTTGCCGCGCCATTTCTCGTACCTTAGTCTGCGCGTCCGACCAAGCGGCGGTTATGACGCCAACCGTGAGCAGCATGACAGCTACGACCTGTATACGAGAGTACTTCTTTCCCCAGATGCTTCCTGCGATCATGGTCGTTATGCTCCCGCCGGACCTGAGGATGATATGCACGGGCACGGAGATGTCGTAGCTAAAGGCATGGTTGTTCAACGTGTTGATGCTGAAAAACAGCACTATGTTGATCAGCCAGCGGCGCAGGGGCACCTTGTTCGGTCGCAGGAAGAACGGCGGGCGGGTCTCGTCGAACTGAGAGATGTAGCCGGTGACGGCGACGAAGAGGAACTGGACAAAGGTCAGGAGAGTGCCGCTGGCTGGCTCAACCCTGTGCGAGAGACAAGACACTCCGGTCAGCAACCTCGTTTTGGGCCAGCGGACAAACAGCGCGAGGCTGGGCGGCGGGCACTGACTGGATGATAGCCTCCAGGGCAAAGACGTTGGAGCAGCAACCCCCAAAGATCAGGAGCAGCATGACGCCGACGGTGAGCCATTGCGGGATGGTCTCGATGAATATGCGGCCCAGCATGCCCATGATCTTGGAGGACATTGGGCGCTCGTCGTCAATGCCATGGATTTGGGCCTTCTCCAGCGAGGGAGCGGCGTTGATCACTCGGGGGGTCATGGGCGCGGAGGCAGCCGCATGATGCTGGGCTTTCTGCAGGGAGGTTTGTCGTCGTCGAGGTGGGCGGGAGGTCGTCATTTACACGGTGGGAAGGTTTGGGCACTTTTTTTTTTCTGGTCTCCGCGACGGGCCGGGAAGAAAAGAGAAACACGAAACGTGTCCTGTCGAAACTGCTAGGGAGGGGGGCCTCTGGGGCTGACCGGGAAGCATCAGAGTCAATGCTGTCGCGGCTGAGAGGCATGCGCTGATCAATGCAATTCAGTCGGTCGAGCTGTTCTTGTTGGCAGGGCCCGGTGCCTGTTGTGGCGTCGGTGTAGATCAGGTCAGGATGGTAATGTACGACAGTATGAATACGTGGCGCGATGCGTGCAGCAAGGGAGTCTGAGTTGCAAATGACAGAGTACACTCTGCGTTAAAAGTATGCATACCCTTGGCCTTGAAGACAAGAATAACTTGGAAGCTTGGGAAATTGGGTCCAGAAAAGCGAGCAAGTAATGGCCCAGTTAATAATGGTTCTGACGACCAGAGGACTCGAAAGTTCTCGACTCATTTGCCATCTGACCGACCTTGAGCCTCGCGGGTTGATCGCCCCCTCCAATTATTGAATGTTCTGGCCTTTTCCGGGCCAAGACATCGCAGCCCAGCTAATGGTGCAGGCCCAGGCCCAGGGGTCGTCCCGCCCTGCCGCTTCCCGCCAACCGCCTTCCCCACTAACCCGCCCTCCAGCCTACCTAGGTACTTTGCACCTTCTCCCCCGCAGCCACATCCACACCCACACCAGGGAATAGACGGGCTCGTCTGCCGAAAACAACGGACGAGGGGCAGACAGCTCCGAATAAGGTTCCCGCCGCCATCCTCGGTTTCTATTCCAACAGGGCTAGAAGGGTGCGGGTACCTGCGATTGAGATCTCCCGGAGATGGGATGACTTGGACGAATGGGGCAGGTAGATCCAGAGCACATCATATATTCTACACAATGGGCAAGCTTTAGATGTTGGCTCCAATTGTGATGTGATGAATAGGTTGGTTATAGTCTCCAAGATGAAATAGAACTGCACAGGTCGCGTACTGTCTTCGTGCGTCGATTTATCGGCATTCCTCATTCCGACAAAATGGCCGGGTGCCGTGCCTTAGGCGAACGAGTTGCGCTTCGAAGTGAAGATAACAAATATCAATCAACCCAGACAAACTTCCAAGACGACGTGTTTCCACTTGGGTCCCTCATGGTAGACCCTCGAGCTTCAATTTGCTCCGCAACAGTTTCCGGTTATGGGACACGCCACAGTGTGACAAGTCGAAAACCACCCAGAGTCGTTTCTACATGACATCCAGAGAAATAATTTGCAGAGACAGACAGCTCTATCATGACTCGTCTCGGAGAGCCACAGAAAGAAATCCATTACCATTCCGTTGCCCGGACAATGGTCCTTGATCTCCTCTATAAGGCCGCCCAAACACCAAGATATCCTCGTAGATATAACCGGGTCCTCATGGCAAACGGGCTGCCGCGACTGGACCAGAAAGCGTAGAATACATAACCAAGCTACATTATAGCCATCATATCGTATAGTTGCAACCACAATACCATCTTGCGGGGTTCAAGCCTGGACCCAAGGTTTCCTTCCATCCCAGCGCCGTGGGCGGGCACCTGCGCCCAGATCCACACATTTCCCAATCAAGTCACGCACTGTCGTATATATCCCGGGTGGTGGTGGGCAGCAGGGGGGGCTCGGGCCGGGCCGGGGACAATCACCGCCCTCCTGCAAGACACGCAATAGCCGAGGACACACCACAAGTACTCAAACGTCAACTCCACCTAATTAGCATCGGCCTTGGTTCCGGTAGCCGAGAGAGCGACGTCCTTGGGTGACATTTGGAGGGGCAACCCCCGGGGGAAGGGTGAGAAGGTTAAATTGCCCGGCCATGTCCCGCAGACGTCATTTATGCATACTCGTTAAGATTATATGCACACCAACACTTTGTACTCCTCTATCCTCTCCCTCTGCCCTACACGGCCGGTAGACGTCCATATTACAAACCTAGGTACCTATTGGTCGTATACAACTTACAAGGCGGACTGTCTGTGTTTCGCAGTCCTCATAGGAAATAGATACCATGGCCCTTTGTCTTCTGCCGGTGCCACATAATAAATCATCCAGGAATTGGCGAAATGGTAGTGTGTTGCCGTCTTAAAGCTGAAAGCCCAGCACCTCTGAAGCCTCCACAGAACTTGGTCCGTAGGGCCGCGATACCGTACAGCCATTACTCGCACGAGATAAGCCCCTACCACCGGACTGCATGCAAGTTGGGCATGTGAGTCGAGCCTGGCCCCCCTTGTCTCAAGCAAGCTGACCATGCTAGTAGACATACCATTCTGTATTGCTTGGGTTCGTCAACTGCTAAGCCTCAGACGAGAATAATTGTACTAGTGGCCAAAAAAGACCTAACAAATATGTTGTAGGCAACAACAGTTATTCCCACTCTGCAGCCCCTCCCCCATACGAAATACTCTGACTTGCGCTGAAAATCGGATGGTTACTAACGCAATTCATAGCGAAATCAATAGCCCACAGCCTACTGGACCTACTGTCTCTTGGCCCTTAGGACAACGATTGGCATTCCGGCTTCGTAGAGGGACTTGAAGAATATCAGATTTTCTTTCCATCTCTTGAGTGCTGAAGCTCTCCACCCACTCGTGTAGGATCACTCTTTTCATTGCTGGTGCATTCCCTTTGACTACTTCCGTTCGTTGCACCTTCATCCCTTGACTCACCTTCACCTTCCGGCTTGCATTATTACTCTTTTGGCTCCTGTTACCATAGGCCATATTGACAAGTTGGGCCTTGGTTTAAATAGTCTCCATGACCCAATCGAATAATCTCTATTTCTGGCCGTGTATAGAGATGCCTGTAATACAGCTTCTCGAAATGAGGTTACATCCAGCCTGGAAACGCTCCTTTAGTCACCAGAGAGGTACAAGAGATTTTCAATCTAATCATGTCTCTTATCTGTCTGGGCTGAGGGTGGTCTCTATGCCAAACAACTTGTTTGCCTTCCCTCCACTCTAATGCATTTATCTCGACATCCTCCCCACTACCACACTCTCCCCTTGGTGTCCCGCCGGCTCACCTCCAAAGCGCCCTCTCCAGTTCCACGAGCGGACATGTCCCCACGTCCGTCGAAGCCCCCACAGATCGTGGTGTCTGAAAAGACCCCAATAGTCATGGCCTGCGCTACCGTCAAGCTTGAGTCCCCTGCAGCAAAACTCATGAATGCATGCGGCCGGATTTGCGACGTAAAGCCGAGATGCCAAAATGCGAGGATATCCTTGTAAGAGCCCCAAAGAGCTGGAAACAACCAGGGTGGATATCACGCCCACACGACAGCTGCCCTTGACGACGATGATTATATGCGGTGGCCGTCTACAGGGCTGAGAACACGAATAGCTATCCCGGAATGTCAGTAGATGCCCGTGTCCGCAGGGGGGGGGGGTTCAGGCTTACATTGTTGGTGGCCGCAATGGCGATGCTGTCCTCGAATGGATGCCAGCTCATGTGCAAGATCTTCTTGTTGAAATCAATCTGGTCCGCATCCGTCTCCTTGCGCATCCTCTGTCCTGCTCCAGCCGGGCTGCCAGCACGGGACCCGTTCTTCTTACCGCCATTAGCGGTAGGGCTCGTAGACGAGTTGATCGGCGTTGGCACGCCTACTTTCTTAGCCTTGAACGCCGACTTGTCTGCCTGTAGTACGACCTCGACTTCCTTCTCCGGGTCGGACGGGTAGATCATGAAGTTGTTGTTGTAACTTCCTGTCATGACGTTCTTGGAGTCGCCCGAGAAAACGACCTCGAACTTGTCGAAGATGCTGTCGTTCTCATATGTATCACACAGCCTTGGTCGGAGATGCTCGTGGATGGGGATCGTCTTGACCGGCTGCCTCTCCATGTTGACGTCCCAGATCTTGACCGTCAGGTAGTCTCTTGACAGGATGTACCGGCCATCGTACGAAAACCTAACGTCCGAAATCGATGAGATGATTTCCGAGAAGAATGACCTGGCGGAAGGATCCTCTTCTTGCTCGAACACTGTGCGACATATTGTTCAGTTTTCTGGGCCCTGTCAGACTCACAGGGCGGGGGTAGGTTGGGGCTTACACTTAGCATGCTGGTCGCAAAGGGCACTCTCGCGCATGTCCGCCAGCTTGATCGTGCCCTTGGAACTAGCGTACATGAACCAGTTGCAGCTCATTGGGTGGAACTCTGCAGCTGTGATGACCTCGGTGAGCTCTTCCATGTTCGCAGGCTTGATATCCACAATGTTGAAACTTTGGTCTTGGATGTTGAGGTTCCAGAGGTTTATGCGGAGATCGTCACTGCTGATAAATGTCTCGCCGTCGCTGTTGACCGATATGCTGTTGATGTGGTAGGCGTGGGCGTTGGCATAAGTCTTGCGCGGCACGGCGGCCACTACCGTGTCGTGGTGGGTCAGACGAGGCAGCTTGAGGTCGGAGGCATTCTTGATGACGCTTGGCAGGGCCCGCGGCCCTCCGCCACCACCGGCGATGTTCCCGGGGGTGGCCTCGTTGGACAAGTTGTTCTCGGCGACCACCTTAAGGGACTTCTCGAAAACCTTCCACAGCTTGATCGTCTTGTCGTTCGTAGAGAGGAGGTAGTGGGATGCATTTTGTCGTCGACACCACTTGATCTTGTTGATCTTCTCTTCGATTTCGAGGGACTTGAGGTAATCGAACTCGGGCTCGTGGGATTGGAACTCGGTGTGGAATTTGTACTCGCAGGTTTTTTTCTGCTCGGCATGTCAGGCACGTCCCGGAACAGCACCGTCACCGTCACTGGCCCAGCGGCCGGGGCCGGCTACTCACTGTTTCGTTGCGCTCGAACAGGACAACTCGGCCACCCTTGTCACCTGTTGCCAGGTAGTTTCCCGTGTGGTCGAACTCGACGGTAGATATGATGTCGGCTGGCTTCAGGTCAGCATGGTCAAGTCGGGACGGCCTGAGGGGCTTGTTGCCCGAGATGATGTCCATACCCTCCGTGATATCCTCGACGTCCCCCTTATCTCCGAAGCACCTGTCGGGCGAGGTTCGTCAGCAATGTTGGTGTCACGAGGCCCGCGGGTCGAGCAGTGGCGGCGGCGGGGGCCAGCCCAGCAACCCGACCCGGGGCAACGCATATGGCAGCATGCTACGTGGATCTCGAAGCAGCGGCGCGGATCAGAACATACTGGGTGAACTTCCATGTCGGCGAACCTGGTTCTGCATCTACCATCGTTGCGGGTCGAGGGGGTGTAGGCGAAGGTCGGCCTTCACGCTACGACGGGATGTTGGTAGAAGGCGGGGACGATACGTATGGGCGGGGACCAGGTTCGTGGTATAGATTAGGTGGATGGGACGGCGGTCGATGTGGATACTCGATGCAATTGTTGAGCCGATATGGTTGTCGAGAGATGGGAGGGCAAGGATGGTGAGGTTGCAAGGTGTAGAGCTAAAGCAGGTGAGTATGGAAGTGCAGAAAGAGCCTCAAGGTCGGGCAGGACAGGGCAGGCAGGATAGGGCTGCGACTGTCGCTTGTCGATGATCAACTGTGGGCGGTGGGCGGTGGACGGTGGGTGGACGGTTGAAAGAGCAGACAAGCTCCTGCTGGGCTTGGCTGACAAGGTGTCCAAGACCCGGGGTGATGCAGAGAGCAGAGGCAGAGGCACTGATAGAGTTGCGGTAGGACGTAAGGCGAGTAGGGTCGCTGCTTCTGCTGCTCCACGCGACACCGTCTCGTTGCTTGCAAGTTGCTTGTTGTGGCGGTCACAAAGAAAGTGGCAGCGGCAACTGGGGGAGGGGGGGTTGGAGGGGGCGAGCAGCAGCAGCAGAAGAAGAAAGTGGGCAAGACAGGGCAGAGGCTGAGGCAGGCAAGCAGGTGCAGGGCGGAGGAGTATGAGCAGGGTGAGGCGAGGCGAAGGAAAATGCGACACGCACCATACAAGATAGACAAGAGACGGGCCCAAGCGGACTGCAAGATGCGTAGACCAACCTTGGAAGCAATCAGGATGGGTTCTGGTGAAGATGATGCGGGGTATCAGAGAGAAGGGATTGTGATGAAAAGGAGGCGAAGATGTCACCGAGGAGGGCAAGGGCTTTGACGAGGACGGGGGCGCTTTTACTCAATCTGAGCTTGCTCTGCTGTGCTGTGTGGTGTGCTGTACTGTGGTGTGGCCCGGTGTGGTGTGGTGCGTGGTGTGTGCTGGAACCTGCCTTGGTCGTGTGGGCGCCGGGTGGGTGCTGCTGCTCTTGCTGCCGCTGCCGCTGCCGCTTGAAATCGGGGCCTGGTGTTGGTTGTGCCTTGCCCCGACGTGGGCCCTTTCCCTAGGCCGGAGTTTTCAGACACCCCAGCTGGCGGGAGACTGACTGGCTGCCCCTCCTCCTACTTGACTGTCTTGTCTCGGTGGCCCTGGCCAGCCCTTCCGAGGTCAGCCCGTGTCGTGTCCACAGCACAGCACAGGTACTCCGTACAACCGTAACTGCATGGAATAGTCTACACCCTTCGCCCCTCTCCCGAGGTAGATACGCGACATGCGTGCCACTCAACCATAAATCCTCTCCATACTTACTGGCCCAGGGTTTTGTCTCCGGCGCTGAGACCAGAGTCCCGGGTCAGGATCCAACCCAACAAAGCACAGCCCGGGGTGTCGCAAGACGGAGAAGGTAGTCGGTCTAGACTTTATGGCCTGCCTTCTCTCCAAGTTTCAACCGAACAATTGACAAAGGCATCTTCCACAATATCCATCTCTGTGAGCCACAGGCATGTCATGATATGCCTATGTGACCCTGGCTCGGAGTCAAGCCATACGCTCAAATTGTGCTGTTGCTAGCCCACCTGCCCGGCTCGCATGTGTCACTCAATGCCATCCTCCTCCTCGGCCCCCACCTGCATCCTTTCTTCCCTCTCATCAAGTGACGGCGAAAATAAGGAACCTTGTCACACGATATTGAATTATCCGGGTCGGCTTCCTTCATTAAGTCCAAATCACGGGACTTTTCAATTAGACACCCTTGCGCCAGCGATTCATTTGACGGTCCTTGCATCATGCAACCCAACCCCCGTGGGAATCACGGGGATGGGGGCAATGACCCTGTCAGAGACCAAAGCGGACGAAATGGGAAGGGCAAAGAGGTGGCCAGAAGCGACACGGGGGAGGACCAGCACCAGCATCAGGGGGCTGTAAGGCCTCCGGAGACAGAATCAGTCATGTCCCGCGTTGGAAGGTCTGCCGCGGGTCTATCACAGAGCGTCATACGAGGCAAGCCAACCGCCAGCGATGTTGCGGATCTGCTACCGTCCGGGAAATCCGGGCCGTCGTCAAGCAACGAGTCTCGGAATCTGGGTGAAGCATCGTCCACTGCAGCGAGAGCCGGCGCACCTGGCAGCACCGGCGGTTTTCGGTCGACCCAAGCAGATGCTCATGCCGCGGCTGAGGTGGCTGCTTTCTCTGACTTCTTAGACGGCACACCCGCGTTCGTCGCGACCCAACCGGCAGACCTGGATCAGGCGTGGCAGCGAGCCACTGGGGCCACTTCAGCAGGAATTGGGACCCAATGGGCCCCCAGCCACGGGGTGGCATACTCGGTGGCCGAGCAGCAGGCTCAAGACGGCGTGGAAGTGGTACGGATGCTTTCACAGGTCACGGACGAGGAGGCACCAAGCTACAGGGAAGGCCATACGATTTCCGAAGACGAGATGAGGAATCTACGGCAGGCACTCTTCGATGAGGGTGCCTCGGCCCAGATGTCGGCTACGGACTGGAACAACATCCTCAATTTCGTGCCGGACTTCTTGCTGGTCGAGAGAGATGGTATTCCTAGGCCAGGGGCATCTGGGGACAGCCACATGAACCTGGGAGTGACCGAGCCAGCAGAGGCAGGTCAGATATGGCTTGAGAAGTGGAACCGAGTCCTTACGGGCTACACAGACGAGGTATGGGGCGACCTGGGCTCGCTGGTTGAAGAGGCCCGGGCAGAAGTGACGCGGATGAGAGAAACCAAAAATGAGCCTGCCACGGGCGCGCCAGCAGTGCAGAAGCTGCAGTCCGTACTCACGCGCGTGCGAGCTCGTTTGTAGATGGAAACGGAAACGGCCTAGGGTTCAGTCCACGACGGGGCGGCACGCGAAGCAGCTTGAGGTGGGTGTGCAGACAGACGGTCAGCCGACGGAGGCACGAGGGCACACCTGGCTGGCCAAGCCAGGGCACCACCCGGGAAGACTCGGGTGCTTCAGGGCGTCATGGAGTACAGCTCCGTCCATCTTCACATGCTGCGACTCATCAATCTGGTCTGACTGACTCTCATCGTCACTGCGACAAGCATCCAAACCCAAGGGCACCGTCCTAATAATAAACTGGCTGAAGGCTACCTACCCCACGCCAGCAGCCCAAGTTGGAGGGCCCACTCGTCCACTGAACGGCAGCAACCACAATTGACAAATGCGGGGTTGAGCCGGAGCTCTGGGGTTGCTCTGCCGACTGCAATGACATCACAACAATATTGTATACCTGGGATCCAGCTCTGGCAGGGCCTCGCTTACACGCCCTATACAAGGGTATGCTCCCGGCCGAGAAGCCCATCTCCAACACCACCACCTGCCACCAGACCGGCCGAGGGTGCGGACAAGAAGCTGTCAGGGCTATCTAGTCAGCTTGTTATAGTCTGAAGTCGGGTAGCAAGCAAGATAAATCTGCAGGAGCTTCGAGCTATCAAGATGGGGTAGACTGCCGTTCGGGCATGGATGCATGGCCGAATCGCAAACTGCCCGCCAGCCAGCCCTATTCTTGGCCCCAGGTCTGAGGAAGCTATCGCTGCGCACCCAGCCACCCCATTCGACGTTGGCCAGCCAGCTTACTTTGCGTTGTTCGCCTCACATCTCAGAACTTCTTGAGTCCTTCTGGATCTCTGATCTACTCTATTTCAATTCATCCACTTCGATCGATCGATAGGTACCCGCTCACCAGCTGCATCATTGCCAATCACTTGTTCGGTCTCAATCAAGTTATCGAGAGGAAAAGGCTGATGAACTCAACGAGAAGGCAGTGAGATACACCTCGCTAGGTCCTTCACCAGTCTGTGTCTCACGCACACCTGGATCAGTTAGTTCATGTGCTGCGGCCCGCCGATCATTTAGTTTCCTCGAGCATCCGATTCCTCGATACTTCGGACCCGATTTTCGACCTACACCAGACTCGTCCCCAAGGGGCCCCCCTTAGATCACCATGAGACGGGCACAACAACTTCTCTCACTACCCCTCCTCACCATCTCCCTCCTCCTCACCCAAAGCCCCGCAGTAGTCGCCGCCCAGCTGCAGCCCTTCCTTCCAGCCGAGACGGCCACGCCCTCACCCGCATCAGGCCGGCTCCGAGCAGCCGCAAACCCAGTCCACGAGCTGCTCGCGCGCCAGACCGGCAGCGGGTGCATCGCGGGGACCAGCAGCTGCGCGGACCAGGGCTCCGCCTTCAACGGCATCTGCTGCGCCGACGGCCAGCGCTGCGCTCTCGACGCCGACAACTCCCCGGCCTGCTGCCCCTCGGGCGCCGTCTGCACGGGGACCGCGCCCTCGAGCTTCCGGCCGCCCACCACCACCGCCGTCAGCTACGTGCCCAACGCCTACTTCTCCTTCCCCTACATCGCGACGTCATTCTCCAACGAGGGCGCCTGCTCCAGGGCCGTGTCGCAGTGCAGCGCCAACTACGACGCGTGCACTGACGACCTGGGAGGTGCTGGTGGCGGCGGAGCGGTCACAGTTGTCGTGCCGGCTGGGAATGGCGGGACGACCACCATCGGCGGCAATGCGGGCGCGACGCTGCCGACCGCGAGCGCGTCGAGCGTCTGCCAGAGCCTGAGCAGCGTGGCGTGCCACGACATCCAGGGCTCGTACTGCGAGGCCGGGTCGACGGCCGGGTTCACAGTCGGGACCGCGAACGCGGCGCCGACGCACTTGCCATGTATGGGCCTCGTGGCGGGCGTTGCTGCCGGGGTTGGGTTTGGCATGATGGGGATTTAGGGGTTAGTCAGGGCCTTGATGGGGTGATCATGGTCATGGCCACTGGGTGGAAGGAGTGTACCGAGGGTGCGATATGGGATGGGAACAGCTGTGGATGCCAACGAGTTTACAAAATTAATGTTCTCTGCATGTCTCCTTTTCACTAATGTCTATTTATATTGCGGGTTGGTTCCTAGCACCAGGGACTCGTCGCAGTAGCATGAATGTATATGATGGGTGGCAAAAGCCTACTTACGAGTCCTCAGAGATAAACACGTAGATAGCCCGCTTCACAAAGGCGGGATCACCACATAGCTGTGCGGTGACTGGCGGCGTATATTGGAATGGTGTCGCCTGAAACTTTACATCAGAATGTCTTAGTTCCCATAGTTTTAAACTTGGGTATTCAGACCAAGCAAGTCAAGCCCCCCCCCCTCCCCTCCCCACGCCTCTGCAATCGTGAGATGCGCTTCGTAGCACATGTACTCCTAGAATTACAGCACATAGTTCCACCGCCGACATCATCCCTCCCAGTCACATTAACACACTCACCCCCGACTATTGGCCCCCGATGATCCATGAATACATTCGCGAGGCACCCCGTCTAGTCGTCATCTAACCTCTTCTCATTGCTGTCCTCGCCATCTCCACCGTGTTTCTTTTTCGCCCCAACTCCGCTCGCCATCGTCTTGACCGTCCTCCACGTGCCCTTTTGCATGTTGTTCAGCTTCTCATCCAGCACGTCCGAGACGATCATCAGCAGCCGGCTGAAGAAGAAGAGGCTCATGAACGACAGCGTCGCTATCACCGCGAAGCTGACCCAGTACGTCCTGCCGGTCCAGGTCGCACTCTAGAAGGGGCAAGATTCGAGTCAGCATTTGTTTCCCATTTGTTCGTCCTATATGTTCCTCGTCTTCACTGGAAAGCAGTGTTAAGGGGGATATGGGTTCCATACCAATTCAGGGATCTCCACAGAGAAGTAGGACGTCATGAAGGAGATGGGCAGGAAAAAGACGGAGAGCTTGGCGAGGAGCGAGGCGGAGCGGTTCAGCTCGGCCGTCGCCTGGGAGTCCTTGAGCGCGAGGAGGTTGAAGTACGTGTTGGACAGCGACGACTTCTCCTCGAGGTACTCCTCGATGGTGTCGAGCATCAGCAGCTTGAGCCGGTCGTTGAGCCGCGCGAACCGGTCGTAGGCCTTCTGCGACAGCTTGACGCCCCTGGCCGGCGACCCGTTCACGTTGGCCGTCGAGGCCACCATCGCTTCCCTGTCGTCGCTGATGCTCTCGGTGCCGAGGCCCATGATCCCCGCGATGAGCTTCTCGTAGCTCTCAAACAGGTGCTTCAGCTGGCGCAGGTCTTTGCTCCTCGCGTAAAGTATCTTGATGATGTATGAGGTGTCTCTGTCTTTGTTATGTCGATGCTGGCGCCTGTTAGTCACAATATAACGGTAAACCCGTCAAGCTGGTTGAATACAGTGAATACTTACAGTGATTTGAAGCACTTGGTCAGTCTGTGAGAATTTGTGTTAGTCTAGGGGCGCTGACAGAATAATGGTGGCATTTATTCTCACCAGTCTGCTTAAGGTCATGCTAGAATCCTGCAAAATCGAGATGCCGGCGGAGTAGTCTTCGAAAAGGTAAAAGAATAAGTTGGCCGAGCCGTCGACGTCGGCTTCTGACTCCTTCACGGTCATTCTGGCTGTAGGGATAGAGCCACGCTCGCCACTAGATATCAAATCCGACCGGACACCCTTTTGGGAGGAAATCCGCCGCGAAAACTCGACGATTCCTATTTTGGAAAGTTGAGAAAGAAGAGCCCTTGTGTTTTTGCGCATACTCTGCAACTCATCCAATTGCAATTTTGAGTGGTCGACTTTGATGCCCTTGGGTATCTCGAGGTATACTGGGGCTTCTTGAATTGATATGACGGTGTCTGAGCTCGTCAGCGCTGACATCGCCACGCGATACAGGGTGATGGGACTCACGGTCGCTTGTCAGGATATACCAAGCCCAGTGCTTCGGTGGCACTAGCTCAGCAGATGTTTCGTAAATGTGACCCAAATCCGGTGACAGGAGTTGCTTGGGTCTGTCATGCAACCAATTGGCCCCTATGCAGATAACTTTGGCATGGTCAGTAACAGGCAGTCTCTCCTCTTTGTAAACGCCAAACACCTACAGTCTGAGCCATGATCGACGGTCGTGTAGTTGTAAGTACCCTGCAAGAGCTTGAACATGTCCAGGTCCTCGTCGCTGAGCTTTACGGTGCTTGCTCCGGGTTGCTGTGATGCCGCTGGTCTTGCACCTCTGTCGTCATTTACGCCCTGCTCCGGGTCTGACGATCGCAATGCCGTCGTTCTCGACCGTCGGCGGCGCCAGTGATCATGTTTAGCAGGTTCAGAAGAAGTGGATCTGTCCGCCAGTTGTTGCCTCGCATCATCCCATGTGAGGATCGAGTATTTCAGGCGGGTTGAGAACTTGTAGCGGCGGGCAAGCTTCCCGATGATCTCGGCATTTTTGTTGACGGACCAAAGATTACTGAGGCCTCGCATGTCAGCTAAGACGCCCGAAGCCATGGGAGCTATCGCACGTACATCCAAGTTACGGGCAGGTCCTTGTCACCTTTGCCTGGCGCGGTCTCATGCACGAGGGCGTCGATGTCTTGGTCTTTGAGGTTAGTGGCGATCCTCGCCTTGCGGGCCCCGAACCGAACAACGAAATTGGACGTGAACTGGTTCGTAGCCTTTTCCAAGTACTCTTCGTAAGTGTCAGGCTCGTCGAAGTCGTGAAACTGCTCGTGGTAGTTATTGAAGACCTCGTTCACAGGGATTGGCTCCTTTTGGGCAGCGCGAGAAGCAGCTGTCGGGGTATCTGGTGTATCCATGGCTGAAGCTGCTCCTGAAAAGCAACAGCGTGAACTGTTGTTGGAGGGGATTTCTTTATGTTCGCGGGCAGAAGTCCAGATGAAAAGAGATAGATGTACGGTAGAGGAATGCGCAGGATTGCTGAGAGGCGCTGGTATTGCGCCGCACAGCTGCATGTGGCTTCCTACCTTGGGCTTGCGGACCATGCACTCACAGGGTCGCGGCCACAGCCAAGCTACCTACCGAGGTGGGTGATACTGTGACCGGTCTCCAAGACCAGGGTAAGCTGCACGAGGATCGCGCAGCTGAGGTTGTCAGTCGCACACAGGGCATGTTTGCCGCGCCTGATCCCGTGCTGCAGCCTTCGGGGGTTCCCTTCCCAGGTTCAGTGTAAGCGCCCTGGTGGACACGCGGATTCCATTGTACGTAACCAACAGTAGGACCAGGTAGTTCAGAGATACTACTGTAGGTAGGGGGACATGGTCCACAGTCTCGTCGGCTATGGAGCGGAGCCGAAGTCACGGAACGGCTCCTCCCTCCTTAGCGGGAAACATGGGGGGGGGGGGGGCCTCGAGCTCTCAGCTGCCAGGATGAACGATGACAGGATGGAAGGACGGATGTGATGATGAGCAGAACGGGGACGGCTCTCCCAAGATTGACGCAATAGCCTGGGCTGGCCAGCTGCCAGGCTCCCCTTGCTGATGGAGGTCCCCAGATAGTCGGGATGCATTCTCTCCCGTACCATGGTAGATGCGGCTGCCAGAGTCGACCAGGGTGGGGATTGGCGTTCATCTCAGTTGTAAATAAGCGACCTCTTTTTTCGGGATCAACCTAGAGTCGACGCCTCGACCCTGGAAAGCTTGTGCAGCCGCGCTGTGGTAGACCGCTCTAAGTATAGAAGCGCGCCGTGCTGCGGGCCGTGGCTCATCCAGCCCGGCCAGTACGGGCACCCGCACAGCGTTGGCGAATAGAAGCAAAAGCGCCCGGACAAGCTCTGGTTTCAGGTACATCCTGAGATAGCACACGTTCTGATTCCTGCTTTTCCTCTGCAGTGCGACCCTTCCCTCAGATTGCAAGGTTGCTGGGATCACCAGAGCGTGCAGATGGCTGGGTTCTGGATAAGCTCCCAACGTGCATATATGCTCGGCAGGGGTCACGTCCTGGGATGAACATGTCTGGACCGATGCTATTATGCCCACTTGCACCATCTGGGTGATATGCTGCTCAGGTGGGTGAGACGGCAACATCTGGAAGCACAAATGCGAGATTAGCTGAACAAGATCCGTGCAGGAAGAGAACAGACGGCGGCAAATAACTGTTTCCGTGCGCCTTTCCAGAACCCACTGCTTCAATACCAACTCGTGCAGTGCATTGGCCCGGGTGGGCTCTGCAGTGTCCCGTATTGCGGGCAGCCGAAAATAGACTGGACAGACAGCAACACCAGTGCTCGCTGAGTAAACAGGATAATGTTGAGGGAAGTACGCATTGGTCGAGGACAGCCCATGATACATAAGAAGTGAGTTCTTGGCCGACGGTATAGGTGGAGCAGAATAATATCTCCAGGAAAGCAAGCCTCATGATGGTAGGGTCTAACACGTTGGAAGGGAGAGGGTACGGTCACCAAACCCCGAGGGTTAGTAACCCTGCCGCCTGCGATTTATTTTAGTCGAAATGAGCAGTTGGAGAATATTGGAAGCTTGGGGGGATGCTGGCAGTGGCATACAGCACGACGCACTGACACTGACACTGGCTTGTTGGCATTGGCGTTGACCTCATCTCTGCTCCCTCTCCTGCATGCAGGTCTAGTAGACTAGGTTTCGCACTCCAACTCTCAAGTCAGCCTTTCTGATCTCGTCGTGGTGCACTCACCGGCACGCACGCATCTTTTTTGGTCGGCACTCTGAAGCTTTTTGTGATTTCCGGCCTTTTCGCACCGCTGTCTGCCTTCTCGTGGCTCGCCAATCTGACATTCCGGGGGCGTTAGTGCCCGACTTCCAAGGTTGACCTGCCTCTTGCTCCATCTTAATCAGCGGCCTTGCCGTTCCCTATCAGACCTCCTTTTGAAACACTCGAACTGCCATCTGGATGCTGTGCATGACACCGCATGACGACCGCCTCCCCGCCGCCGCACCGCTGTAACTAATTGCGCCTTTTTGCTTCCACCGATCCGCCCTCGCTCTGCCATTCCATCGCGTTGCCTTCAACGACCAAGAAGCCCATCGTGTCACGGACCGACCGGCCGAGAAGCTCCAACGGCCAGCTCAGCCCAGCCCAGCCCAGCCCAGCCACTCGGAACTACAATCTGCGCCCCCCGGTTCGCTCTGCCGACACCGACACCTGAGGTCCACAGCGCATTACGGTGTACTCGCATAGGGGCACCGCTATACCTCTCCCTCATTGACTTTTTCTAGCATAGCATTTGATTGCTCCTGTCGCATCCGACAACCTACAAGGGGTCTCACTGGGTCCGGCCGAGTCGTTATCATGGGCTTCCTCGGCGTCTTCAGAGCCATATACGACTACGCACCTCAGTCCGAGGGAGAGCTGCAGATCGCCGAAGGTGACTTGCTATACCTCCTCGAGCAGAGCTCCGACGATGACTGGTGGAAGGTCAAGAAGAAGGCCAGCGCAGAAGATGAGGATGAGCCCTCCGGCCTGGTCCCAAGCAACTATATCGAGCAGGTGAGTCGCCTTCCATCCCGCCCCGGTGTCCCATCCAAGTCTTGCCGTCGTGTCTCATGACCCGTGACCCAGGCACAACCCATCGAAAGCGCGCGTGCCCTGTACGAGTACACGAGACAGACCGACGAGGAGCTTTCCTTCACCGAAGATGCCGTGCTCGAGGTATTCGACACATCAGACCCGGACTGGATTCTGGTCGGCTTCAATGGAGACTATGGCTTCGTTCCGGCCAATTATATAGACATGGCCGATGGTGCCGGCAACGAGCAACCATCACCCGTTCCAGAGGCCGAGCCAGCACCTGCGCCGGCTCCTCCCAGCCTCCCATCGAGACCTGCTGCCCCTCCGGCACCTTACGCCGAAGACGAGCCCAGCCCGCCCCTTCCAGCAAGGAATCTTCCTCCAGAGCCAAGCAGCCCACCCGCTCCCAACCCGGCCGCAGCTCTGGCGAATGTCATGGGGGCCAGGGCTCCAGAACCCCCGTCCGTCCCTCGCGAGACCCCCCCTCCTCCCGCACTCAGCATCCAACCGCCTACCAGGCATGAAGAACGATATGAGGAGGAGATATCCCCACCGCTGCCGGCACGGAACCGAACCTCTACAATCCAGTCCGCCATGTCCAATGACCGCACCGATAGCTTGTCGCCACCAGCAAGGCAGTCTACATACCGTGACCCATTCCCGACGTACGAGCAGCCGAGAACACAGTCTACCACTGGGGCCCGCGAGTATGAACCGCGGCCCCAAGACCTGTCCCCTGGTGGCTTTCACATGTACAACATAAATGAGATGATATCCCTCATGGGCAAGAAGAAGAAGATGCCGACGACGCTGGGTATCAACCTTAAGACGGGGATTATCCTGATCGCGCCAGAGCACGCACAAGATGGGCCATCTCTAGAGTGGACCGGGGACAAAATGACGCATTATTCTCGGGAAGGGAAGCACGTGTTTATGGAACTTGTGCGGCCCAGCAAGAGCGTGGACTTCCACGCCGGCGCAAAGGATACAGCCGAGGAGATCGTTGCCGCCTTGGGAGAACTGGCCGGGGCTATCCGTGCTGAGGGCCTGCGAGAGGTCATTATGGCTGGTACTGGCAGGGAGCAAAAGAAGGGCAAAATGCTTTATGACTTCATGGCCCAGGGCGAAGACGAAGTCACGGTAGCCGACGGCGACGAGGTCATCGTCCTCGATGACACGAAGAGCGAGGACTGGTGGCAGGTCCGAAGAATCAAAAACGGCACCGAGGGCGTTGTGCCGAGCAGCTACGTGGAAATCACCGGGACAGCACCGGCCCAGCCGGCTTCTATGACGGGCGTCAACGCGGGCCGGTCTACGGTCGCCCAGAACCGGCTCGAGGAGGAGCGGTTGACCAAGGAGGCCGTCAAGGCGGCTCGCAAAGACGAAGCAAAGCGTGCATCAGAGGTAGGGCCTGGAATGCGTTTGCCAGAAAGAGGCAGCAGCCTGTCAGCAAGAGAACGGAATGGTAACGCCTCATCACAGCGGAAACGCGAGAACGGTCACAGTGGTAGCTCCTCGCGCTCCAGCAACAAGTCCAGTAAGTGTGCGTGCTGCATCGTCCGAACTATGCTGACCGGGATCAAACAGAGCCCGACCCGTCCAAGGTGCGAACGTGGACAGATAGGTCCAAGTCCTTCAGCGTTGAAGCCCAGTTCCTAGGTATGAAAGACGGCAAGCTCAATCTACACAAGGTGAACGGCGTCAAGATTGCGGTGCCGGTGGCGAAGATGTCGGTCGAAGATCTCGAATACGTGGAGCGAGTAACCGGCATCTCGCTTGACGAGGATAAGCCCCTGTCGGAAGTTAAGAGAGCCAGGTCTCAGCGACAAGGCCCTTCAGCTGTCGGGGCTAGTATCCAGCAGCCAAAGAAGCCAGAGTACGATTGGTTCCAGTTCTTCCTTGACTGCGAAATCCAGCCTGGACTCTGTGAACGATACTCTCAGGCATTCTCAAGGGACAACATGGACCAGTCCGTTCTTCCAGACGTCGATGCTTCTGTCCTCCGAACGTTGGGCCTGCGGGAAGGCGACATTATTAAGGTTATGCGATATCTTGATAACAAGTATGGACGGAAGAAGAAGGGTGAAGAGGCCCAAGGTGAAGGCGGGTTGTTCTCTGGCCCTGGAGGCGCTCTGAAGAACAATACTGGTAGAGCGCGCCCTGAACCAAACAGGGCAACTGGCGACGTTATCGATGGCAAGGCTTTTGGCGGAAGCGAAGCTTCGTCCCCAGCAGTGCTCACACCGGCTACGACCACATCTGCGGTGTCAACAGGGAAGGCCTCCGGCTTTGATGACGACGCATGGGATGTCAAGCCAGCAAAATCTCAACCTGCGGCACAACCGGCGCAGACCGAGGCAGCACAGGCGGTGCCAACTCCAGCCCCCGCCCCTGCGCCGGCCCAACCCGAGCCTCTCAAGCCGGCGCTGACGCCGGGAATGCAAGAGCTCTCACTGTTGACGGAGCCTTTACAGCCAACAATGACCGCCACTCCCGTTCAGACCGCGCCGATGGTTACCCAGCCGCCTCCTGCAGCTCCCGCCGCTGCTCAGGTCCCGCAGCCTACCGGAGCCACGCCGGGCTTCTTCTCGGGGTTGGCAAACCAGCCAACTGGATTGCCCAATGGCGGCCAGCAGCAGACCACTCCCCTCTCACAACAGCTGTCACTTGCAAGGCAAAGGCCGACCCCCCGGCAGGTGTTCAGGGACAGACTGGCATGATACCTCCGCCGCCCGCCCGGCCTTTCTCAGCGCCTCAGTCAGCACAGCCTAGCCAGTTCAACCCCCCTCCGATGGCTCCACAGGTGACTGGCCAGGTCGCTCCTCCGGGACAGAGCCTTCAGGAGATCAATCAGCAGCGGATGCAGCAACAGTATATGCAGCAAATGCAGTCTCAGATGACCGGGTTCCCCCAACAACAGCAGCAGCAGCAGCCTGGCATGTATCCTATGCAGACGGGCATGCAACCGCAGCAGACAGGCTTCGGCCAGCCTCAGTTTATGCAACAGCAGCCAATGATGACCGGGCAACAGATGGGCCAGAGCCCCTTCGCCGACCCAAGAGTATCACAACAATTCACGGGCATGCAGGCTCAACCCACCGGCTTCCAGGGGCAATTCGGCCAGCCTGTCCAACAGCAATTCGGTCCGAACCCAACGGGCGGTGTCAACTCGTATCTACCTCCAGCCCTGGAACCCCAGAGGACAGGAATGCAACCACAGATGCAGCCCATGCAGCCCCAGCCTACGGGTATGAGTTTTACTCAAGGCTTTGGAAACCATGGAATGCAACATAATGGCCCGACAGTGCAAGCTCCCGCCGCACCCCTAATGCCGCAGCAGACAGGACCTGCGCCACCAGTCCGTTTCGGCGTCGATCCTACAGCGAAGAAGATGATGCCACAGCCAACCGGTCGTCGTGCAAACCTATCTGCTGCCAGTAAGTGCTGCTCATCCCCAGCCCCCTCTTAATGCAAGCCTTGTAGCGGGTCGAAACGAAGCTGACATATCATCTAGCACCGGACAACCCATTCGGATTCTAAGGTCTCGCCTAGTACACTTTCGCATTGAGACAAACACGAACCCGAGAGGGACAAAGCTGTGTCTTGTGTCGTTTCCTGTCCTGCCGTAGTAGCAGGACTCGGATTGCGCAAGAATTAGCGTTTCCTAAATGTCTATTTCCGGGCCTTGGTTCTCTACCTTGACCACCTAAGGCTGCGTTGCGTTACATGAATGATAGCGCGGCATGGACTCAAGCATGGGTCCAACGAGTTGGATAGATCGCCCGTCCCTACCGTGGGTTGGGCAAGGAAAAGGAAGAGATGGGCATCGGCAAGCAATGATAATCTTAGCCTGACACATACGTAAACATTTAATACATTAGCCCTTGCTAAAATGGTCCGGATACAGCCACTTGACGGAGAGATGTCCCGCGTCACTTACAGCTCACACTTCTGCGCTGGGCTCAGCCCTTTCTTCCCTCGACGCAGTGATCTGCATGTGTGGATAGTGCTCCTCAACCACGTGAATGATAAAGATTCTTCCGTATTTTCTTTGCGTGCCACATCTATTATGTCTCCCTTTTCCCCTTTGAATGAGTTGCAGATAGCCAATGTCGCACCTCAGCCCCTGGGCCCGACGAGCTGGTACGTAGTGTAAGTATCAGAGATGTGGGAAAACCCAACCCACTCTTATTCCCAGCTTTGGTTCAGCCCAGCTTCGGAGTACTCTGCGACGATCCCCACGAGGCCCGCCCGTACCCGCCTGCAAGGGAAATGCCACCCACGTGTGAGGGACATTTCTGAAACAGCTGATGGGCGTCTGCTGTTAATGGTGCGTGGGTGGAAGAGAGGATTTGTGAGGATCACAATACAATCCATGCCCCCGACTGACCGGTCGCCAATTGCAAGGATATCACAGAGCAACAGTGTGTTCGTTCTTGCTGTGGGTTGAGTTGATGCCCCCTTGTCCCCACTGTGACCCTAGATGTCCTGTTCCTATCTGCTGATTGAGTCCTTCCCTAGTCGACCTCGTGAGCTTATAAGATGAACTGATTGTTAAAATCTCCGGGATCTCAACATCTGTGGCTGTCATGAGCAGCAATAGCGGCTAAGTAAATTACCTATTCGTCCTCACTCCGAGGAGGCAGCCCTCGTCCCGCCCCACCCCTTCATCCGTCTGCCGAGCTCCACCACAACCAGATGTTAAACCCAGCCAAACCCGTCACGAACACCTCCCTCCTCCTGGCTGAGGCTGTCACCGTTTCGGATTCGAACATCACCACAGCGGGATCCTTCGCTCATTCGAGATGACAGGACGATCTCAGCAAGATGCCATGCGCCCCGAGTCGTGCAGATTATCGATTATCAGTGCCCTCCGCCAATCACCCACAGGCGGCGGGCTGAGGCAGCATCCTGAGCCCGCGTAGATCTCGTTTCGGGAATCCGTCGATCACCCTACCGAAGGGAGGGGTGTTCGGCATTTCACCAGAGGGGAGAGGAGGGGCCAAATGTCGCCCTCGTCGGTTGTCTCTCAGCGTATCAGAGCACAACCCGATATTGCAGAGCCTCGCGTGGCTTCCGATGGGGAGAGTCAGTCAGTCGTCGTTGACAGCGCTGGGCGCCCAGCTGGGATGCTGATCGTCTAATATCCCCCCTCCCCTCTCCCCCGTCCCTCTACCGGGCTGGCGGCTCACTGGTTCAGCCCGGACCAGGGGTCGTCGAGGTTCAGAAACTAGTCGTGATGCAAACATGGCTGCGGGTATTCAGGGAGATGGGGGAAAGGTGTTGTGCTCCACTGGAACCTTGACGGTGAGATGAGAGCTCTACAGCAGGGGGTCGGCAGATGTCGCGTTCAGGTCGTAGTATACTGACATACACACACACACACACACACACACACACACACATAGTCTATATATAATACTGAGAAGAGCGTCCGCCCTCAGACCCAGCATCTTGGTTCTGCGTCTATAACTCCTTCCAACATCTACAATTCCCTCATTGAAACAATTCCTCTCAAAAAAGCCATTCCCTTCTAATCAATAATTCCGAGTCTGTGACTTGTCTTACTTACACCCACACTTAACATACACCCACGCACACACACTCCCTAAAACCTCTCTCTTAAAATAACAAAAATGTTTGCCAACGTTGCCCTCATCGCCCTCCTCGCCGCCACCGCGGTGGCAGCACCGGTTAGCGTTCAGGAGCGCCAGCTCGATGCCGTCGGCGGCCTAGTCGGAGGTGTCACCGACACGGTCGGTGGAGTTGTTGGCGGTGCTACCGACACCGTTGGCGGCGTCCTCGGGGGTGTGACTGGCGGTAGCCTTAAGGAGCGTCAGCTTGATGCCGTCGGCGGTCTCGTTGGAGGTGTTACTGACACGGTCGGTGGAGTCGTAGGCGGTGCCACCGATACCGTCGGCGGCGTTGTTGGAGGTGTGACTGGCGGCAGCCTGAAGGAGCGTCAGCTTGATGCCGTTGGCGGTCTCGTTGGAGGTGCCACTGATACGGTCGGTGGTGTCGTAGGGGGTGCCACCGACACCGTTGGCGGCGTCCTCGGAGGTGCTACCGGCACAGGCAGCGCTGCTAGCCCCTCGTCATCTGGGTCTGCGGGTGGCTCAGGTCCCCTGGATGCCGTGGTAAGTGATGCCCTGCCATCGGGGTACTGAATGTATGCTAATCTGTGACCTCAGGGTGGCCTTGTCGGAGGCGTCACTGATACCGTTGGTGGTGTCGTCGGGGGTGCTACCAATGCCGTTGGCGGTGTCGTTGATGATGGTGAGTTAACAGATCTCCCTCTGGCAACCACATGAATCTTGACCTGACTTTTCTACTTCAGCCACAGGTGCGGTCGGCCTCAAGGAGTAGGAACGGATTGGTCTCAGGGGCTGCCTTTGAACTCTCGCGGTGAGGGACTGTTTCACATTTAGGGGAGCAAAGTGATATGAACATTATCATCTGTCACTCCATTTCGCCTCGCTATGTTTCGTTGTCACACTAGCCAGTGTACCCAATATCCTCCCTTCTTTGTATATACAAAGATCTTGCGAGATCTGCTGTGCGGGATGTCTAATTCCAAGGCAGTTCGAGTGGAACTGCGTCACCAATCACAGTAGTTGATGAATGCATGATAATAATAGAGTTGATGCTCGTGTTAAGTCTGTACCGAACTGCTAAAGTCGTAATCCAAAGCTCATCAAATGTTGAAAATGTCAGGGTACAGTTCGCTGCACTCGGCACGACGCCCGTGCTCGGATGGCGCTCGTAATTAGCAAGGTGGTTGTCAGAGTGAGTCCTTCTACTGCATTGCCCCGAGGTCATCTTGGATCTCTGGGACGGTGATGTTGTTGCGTCTCCTGACTTCGTCGACCTTGTCCGTGAGCGACGAGGCAGTAGCCGCACCGTCAACGGGCTTTTCGGTTTGCTTCGATTCTTCCTTTGCCGGCTCGAATCGCTTCCGAATGGCCTTGATCATCTTGCCGAACCAGATGATGTTCAAAGTTGTGAGGGTGAGGTTGCTGCCCAAGTAGATGGCCACAAGCCACATGGGAAGAGGGCCAGCTTCCTTCGCATACTTCATTATGTCCTCGGTTCCCGGCAGTTTCTCATTGGCGGGTGTGACCGACATGAACTCGGTGTTTGGTGCGGTGTACAGGGCGCGGTACATGTCATACCACACGACGACGGATCGCCACACACCCCAGATAAGACGGGCCGAGAAGAAGGTGACGATGAGAACGATGCCATTGTACAGCTGCGCCTTGCTTCCAGTCTTGCCCATCTTGTCCATGAACCAGTGGATGTTGAGGAACGGGGTCGAAAGTTCGTAGAGAATGAAGACGTTGGCGTAGTAATTCAGGAAAGGCCGCTGTTGCGCCAGTCAGCACACAATGGGGGCCCAGGCGCAAACGCGAGGCCATGACTTACATATCCGAACGAGTAGACAAGCAGGGCGCTGGTGGCATGGGCGAGGACGCCAAAGCCGAAGACGTCGACGAAGAGGACGGTTGTGATGAAGTCCCAGACAAAGTATCCCGCTGCAAGGGATTGGATCATGCCGCTAGCACCGGTATATCCCCAGATGCGCTCCTGCCAGTTCATGGTCTTGCGTTCCTCGTCGGCGAACAAGCACCACAGCGCCAGGATGTTGATGAGGGTGCTCTGGTACAAAGAGACGACATGTGCGTCCCAGCTCGCCCTCTTTCCCCGGTGAGTGGGATACTGCTTGGGGGCGTACTTCATCGAGAGCCATGGCGATATGACGAGGTGGACGAAGGTGTACATGAGGGCGGCAAAGAGCACCTCGTGTATATGCTCAGGCAGTACGGTGAGGTTGAATCTCTCTGCGAAGGGCCGGACCCATTCGCTGAGGGCCGGGATCGGCGCTATAAAGAAGGGATCCTTCATGGCTGTGGTGCCGCCGAGGCTTTCGAGCTCGATATTTTGGGAGTACGAGTGTTGAAGGGGGGTTGGTTGCCGCGGTGGGGGACGGGGACGGGGACGGGACGGGGACGTTCCTGAGGGCGCACGAAAAGGCCGGGGCGGATCTTATAAATCGTCAGAAGCCAAGTGTCACATTCGGGGACTCCGCAACTCTCGGAAGCGGTCGTGAGTGTGGGCAGGCACACGACCAAGTCACCCAGGTTGGAAACGATGTGCGTCCGCAGAGGCTGAGAATCCGTTGGGAAGTGCACGAGACTGTGGATGTCAGGGTTGCAGCGGCTTGAGGCCCGGCTTGTGCGGTCGCGATGTGTGATCAGGAGGCTGAAAAGATGCAGAACGAGTCCCTGAAATGCAAGACAGACGGTGTATCCGGTCACGCAAGCATTCTGACGTCGTGTGCCACGTCGAGATGGACTGAAGACGGTCGCCGGCCGGTTGCATGTCCGTCAATAAGCAACATCTTGTCAAAGGGTCGACTTGACAGGGACCCTGAATTTTGTTGGGATTCTTGGCCCACGTAGCGGGTACTTTGGAGTCCATGGCAGGTACCTCGGCCGACGCGGCGTCGTTGGTGAGTCGTGGGGTACTTTTCAGGGGCTGTCATGTCCTCGGCTCCACGGGCAGAGCATTCTCCCATGTGGCCTACACAGTATGTTGCAGAAGAAGAAAGGCCACACGGGACCTGCATAAACACACGCTATCCCGTTCCATAGATTGAACATAGATCGTAGCGTCGTACAGTATGATATAGCCGTGATATGGTCTTGCAGGAGGTGATCTGCCATGTATGCCCAAGTATCCGGGAAGTACGTACCACACGCACGTACTTCCCTGACAGGTACACTACCACAGTGAAGCAGATGCTGGCTGGGCTGGCGGGCTGGAATGCTTAACACCCCTGCATGCAGTAGCTCTCTAGCGCCAGGGTTTGGAAGTTAGTTAGTTAGTACTAGTGTTTACTCTAACTAAAACTTAGTAACTAATTTAAAAATTAGTTATTTAGTATTAGTATTTTTTATATTCTAATTAAAAGTACTAATTAGTTAGCTAAAAAAAAATCTATTTTTAGAATTTTGTTTTAAAAATAGAAATAGAACTTTAGAAAAAATTATCTTAGTTAATAATTATTTATTATTAGTAAGTAAAATCGCTACTATAATTAGTATGAACTAATTACCAACTAACTAAAAAAAAACTTGTATTGAAAAACCGTTACTAAAGTTAGTATTACTATAGTTAGTAAAAATTAGTACTAATTACTATAGTACTTTTTCCAAACCCTGTCTAGCGCTCCCCCCTCAGCCTTGTGCAGGTGGGAGGAACCTTGTGCCTGACCTGCAGCCGGAGCTTGAGGTCACGCTGGCCCTGCCAGCCGGCGCCTGACGCCATCACAAGTCGAAGGCAGCGCGGAGGGTAAGGCAAGGCTAACCCTCGCTCCGCTCAGTACAGCCATCCCAAGCAGCTCAGGACGGAGCATCAGTGAGTCGTGTCAAGATGGCAGACCTGCTCTACGACTTGCTGGCATCGCAGCCTGGCTCCGAGTTGGCCAGGGCACCAGGGGACCACAGCACTCTGGACTATCTTAGCCACCTGGCATCGCAGCCGCTCGCTTCACTACACACCAGCGAGCCTCAGTCATTATCCCAGTCATCACACTCCTTACTGCGCTCGCTGCAAGGGCTCTCAAAGAAATCACATCAACCCATCATCGACTCTGCATCACACCATGCCTTCCTCCAGTCCGCACTGCCGGCCCTGGCAGCGAGCACCGCAGAGCTGCGCAATGCAATCCCGAGGCTGGACAATGAGGCCGTGAAGTTCTCCAGCACCTACAACAAGGCCAGCGAAAACGATGTTCTGGCCAGGAGAAAACGCGCCTTGCTCCTGTCAAGAAACGTCGAGCGTCTCGTTGATGTGCTGGAGCTACCGACCCTCCTGAACTCGGCCATCTCAGCCTCTCCCCCTAATTACTCGTCCGCATTGGACCTCAATGGCCACATACGCAGACTGCACACCCTGTATCCGGATTCGCCATTAATCGCGTCAATATCGGCACAGGCGGACGAGGCTATGAGGACAATGGCAGCCAACCTCGTACTGTCGCTCAAGGCTCCAGGGCTGAAATTGGCCGCCTCACTGAGGACCATCAGCTGGCTGAGACGGGTCTTACCGGACCTCGAATCCGCCGGCTCGCAGGAGAAGGGGCACGGCTCCCAGGACAGAGCGCTGGGTGCTCTCTTCCTCGTGTGTCGGCTGGCGACGCTCATGCACATGCTGAACGCGTTGGAGCCCTTGAAGGAGCTGGCAGACCAGGAGAAAGCGAGGCAAAAGTCCATCGGCGGTGGTCACGCTTGGTCCGGAGGACAGCAGACGGAGAGGTTCCTGAAGCGCTACGTCGAGATCTTCCGCGAACAGAGCTTCGCCATAGTCTCCATGTACAGGAGTATCTTCCCGGCGTCTGCCGACGCTCAGCCCGCAACAATCACAGCGCAAAGCGACCCTTTGGAACCGTTACCCTCGACGCTGTCTACTTTCCCTCTGTATCTCGTTGACATGCTTCTCGAGACGCTGCGCATCTATTTACCTACTGTGAAGGACCAAGCGTCGAGGGACAGCTTGTTGACGCAAGTCCTGTACTGCGCGGGTAGTCTGGGCCGACTGGGAGGCGACTTTGGACTATTCCTGGCTGACATGGACCTTGGAAGCGAAGCAGAGGAGGAATGGGTCGAGGTGGTCAGGCGACACCGACTTTTGGCTGGACGTTTGGAGTCGATAGTCGGGGACCAGAAGGAGAAGGCGACCAAGTAGAAGCGGGAATTACTTGCCGCAAAAGGAGGAATGAGACACGACAACTACAATGATGCTTGCGCAAGTGGCTCCTCTTAAACAATGCGCAGACACAGCAATGTTAGATACCCTGACGTCGATGGACCTAATTCCTGGTGAAATAAAACCAGGCCACGCATTGAGTGCCCGTATTGGCCGGACAACAGCTTCTTGTGTGTCGTGTCAACGCAATCCTGTAATGCTTTGCATGGAGTCGGGAGGACCATAGACAACACTTCGGGTTTCCCCGGCGGATGTACTCGGGCGTGGCCTGCATGAGACAATCCGGGCCTTCTGGCGATCGCCGAACCGGAGCCGGGTCAGCCGGCCAAATTCAATGCGCCGGCCAAAAAGTGGATAAGCTAAAATCGTCTCCGTCATTCGTCATTCTTCATAAACTTACTTTCCACACAACTCTGTACTCTCTGCACTCGCTTTAATATCACACACCATGGCTCACCTAACAACCTGAGAGCCATCCGTCACAAACCTCGAAGGCAAGCCCGGCCCCAGGAAGCAATGCTCGAGCGCGTGCACCTCCATGGGAATTTAGAAAGCCACGACCTCCTTGTGTCACTCGAGAACAGGACAGCGAGATGAGCAGCGATGGCCCTCCGAAGGCCAAGTCCACGTCAAGTAAGATCTAACGAGTCTCTCGTCGTCCAGATGCGCAGGCAGAAATTAGCTGATCGGCTTGCGCCCTCAAGTCTTCCACTTCGTAGCGGGCCTCGGCTCAGGGCTCCTCTCGGCCGTCCTCCTGCAGCCGATCGACCTCCTCAAGACCCGCGTCCAGCAGTCCAAGCACCACTCGCTGACTGTGGCGTTCCGCGAGATACGCTCCCAGCCGTGTTTCCTGCCCGCGCTATGGAGGGGCGCGACTCCGTCCGCCCTGCGCACCGGCTTCGGTAGCGCCATCTACTTCACGAGCCTGAACGCGATCCGGAACAACGTGTCGCGCGTGCCGTTCCTCGCGGCAGACAATGGCGAGGGCGTGCTCGGCGCCGCCGCGGCCGGAAAGGACGGCAGCGGTGGCAGGCACTCGTCCTCGCTGGTCAAGCTGTCCAACACGGGCAACCTGCTGGCCGGCGCCGTGGCGCGGACGTTCGCCGGCATGGTGTTGATGCCGCTCACGGTTATCAAGGTACGGTACGAGTCCAACCTGTACTCGTACGGGTCCATCGCGGCCGCGGGGCGCGACATCTTCCGCGCGGAGGGGCTGCGCGGGTTCATCTCCGGCTTCGGGGCGACGGCGATGCGCGACGCGCCCTACGCAGGGCTTTACGTGCTGTTTTACGAGCAGAGCAAGAAGCGCCTGAGCTCCTTGACCGGCGGGGGCGAAAACTTCCTCTCGGAGTCTACCGGCCGGGCCAAGCTAGGTAGCCCGGCGATGGGCGTCTCGACCGCCGCGACCATCAACTTCGGCTCGGGTGTCATCGCCGGCGCGGCGTGCTCGGCCATCTCGAACCCCTTCGACGCCGTCAAGACGCGCATCCAGTTGCAGCCGGGCGTGTACCGCAACACCTTCCACGCGGCGCACATGATGGTCGCCCAGGAGGGGCTGCGCAGCCTGGCCGACGGGCTCGCCCTGCGCATGGGCCGCAAGGCCATGAGCTCGGCGCTGGCGTGGACCGTGTACGAGGAGCTCATACAGCGGACCGAGATCGCGCTGAACCCGAAGAAGAGGAAAGAGAGTGTACTATGATTACCGATGTATTCATTATGATAGCGACGGGTTGTGTGGCTTGCATCAGGTCATCACCAGCAGTATCTGTCTATTTCGGTTTGCATCAAAAGCGGCGTTTTGGTTGGGCAAAAAGGGACCGAGATACCACGCCATTCAATGATTATTTTGGGAAACCCTCCAACTGTTCCCTCCATGTTATACTATTATACAATGTTTGACATGCTCGTAGGTTCGTCTGATTATTCAGTCGCAGTAGACGCTGACCTCTGGAAAGAAGCCTACAAGTTGTGCTCGTTTGCCTATTACCAAAAACCTGCGATCACACTTATGTAATATGTATGCACGGTTCTTGAAATTGCCGTACGATCTGGAAAAGCCAGGGGCCTTCCAAGCTTCCAAGCTTCCAGGCTGCCAATTAACAGTAACAGCTACCAACACATCTGGAGTAAACCGGGCCTGCACCCTCAATCAACACCTGCCTCACCTCGCCGACTTCCTCTTCGGCTTGGCACCAGCCTTCCTCTTCCCCACCTTTTGCTTCAGATCCTTTGGTTTGGCGTCGCGGGAGCTTGCACGCCGTCCCTCAAACACAAACTCCTCGGGCTTCTTGAACCCGGGGGCGAGCACACCCGCGCCCTCCTTCCTGTCCTTGCCGGATGTCTTGTCACCCCTGCCCGTCCGCTCACGCTTCTTGCCGCCCGTTTTCGCTATGCGGGCCTTTGCAGCCGCGGAGTGACCGAGAAGCTTGCCGGCGCGGCCCGCCATGGTCTGCTCCTCCGCGCTGAGCTTTGGCACATATCTCGTGCCCCTCTTGGCCTTGTTGCTGGCTGCGAGTGCAGAGCTCTTCTCTGCGTTCTTCTTATCCATGGCCCTGGCCGTCTTGTGCGGTGCCTTGCACCGACTCACGCGCAGCTCTCGCGGCAGCATGGGCGGGAACTTTTTGCCGTTCAAAAGCAGAGCGGCCTCCACCGAATTACCATCCTGTGTCATACAAGTCAGCAAATCTGGGTTCCGGTGGCTTCCCATAGCTAGGTTTGCACTTACATAGAATTGCACGTAGGCAATTCCCTTTCCGACTCTCGTTGTTTGGTCCCTGACAACACGCACGCTCTCGACCTTTCCGGCGTGCTTGCCAAAGTTCCGCCAGAGACCCTCCTCAACGTCCATTGGCACCTTGGTGCGCTTGCGCTTCTCAGTCTGTTCCTTTCCATCTTCATCCACTTTCACGTTGAGTACTGTCTCGTCGTCCACGAAGCCAAGGTTGCCCACAAAGACACAGCGGCGGTGATCAACAGGGGCGGGATGCGCAACACTGTCCACCCGCAAGTGTCTGTCTAACACGACCGTGCCATTCAGCTTCTCGCATGCTGCACGAGCGACTGCCGGGGTGTTGTATACAACGTATGCGTTGACGGACTGTGTGGTGGCCTCCATGAGGCTCTTGGTAGCAAACGCGGCACGTTTCGGCATCGCTGCTGTCGAGAAGGGGAGGGAGCGGAACCGCAGAGACTCCAGCGACTGTGGTGGCTTGGCAGTCTTGTCAAGGAAGGAAGAAAGGTGCGCCATGAGAGTCTTCTTCGCCTTCTTCGAGCTAGCAGCTTCAATGGACACATTCGAGAGGAACACAGTCCGCGACGCCTTCTCGATCTCGTCGACCTCCTTGTTCTGCGTAAGCGACTCATGCACAGGAATTTCGCTGTCAGAGTCGTCCTCAGCATCTTTCATCTTGGCGTCTCCAGCCTCGTCTTCTGCGCCGGCGTCAGATTTCCTCTTCTTGCTAGCAGGCGGCTCATCATCGCCGAGTTTGTCGAAATATTTGCTTTCCAGGTCGTGGAATTCGTCGTGCTTCCTCTTCTTTTTCTGCTTGCGCTCGTGTGCCTGGGCCTCGGCGAGAATTTGAGCAGCGATTTCCCGCTCGTCATCATCGCTCGATTCGCCATCATTTGCATCCTCCGCGGCCTCCTCTAGGTCGCTGGCTTCAGACAACTCTGCGTCGCTCCCGTCGAGGCTGGAAAGCTCTTCATCGTCCTCCTCTTCGTTTTCACCGTCGGACTCCTGTCTGGTATGCGCGGCGGCCAACTCAGAGTAACGCGATTTTGGTGGAGCTTGGACCGGCCCTGAGCTCGTTGAGAAGAGGGCGTCGAGAGTAGGGTCGATCTTCTTGGCCGAAGCCGACAACAGGGTGTTCCTGCTGCCAATTAGTAAAAGTTTGTCTGTGACTTTGGGCATTTCCATGTGGGAGACTCACTTTGATTTTCCCATGACGCCAATAAACGAGAGAAATAGGGGAAAGCGAGAGATGCGTGCGGCGTGGTCGCCGTTTCGTCGTGTGCTAAACCGGGATCGCCTCCCAATTTTCCTGCTCCGGCCAAAAGCAGCAAAAATGGGAGATCAAGAAGTTCTGCGCCTGCTTATCGCAGCTATCGATTGGCCGCTAGTGCGGTGGCTCCGCGGCAGGCAGCTCGCACCCACGCCTTTGCGCTCTCTCCTCTCCCGGGTTCCCAGTCAAGTTGGAGGGAAACTGGCGCGGGTGGTCACCAGCGCTCAGCAGAGCACTTTGAGCACCCTGCCGCCGCCGTCCTTAACTTCCTTCTCCCCTCGACTATGCACCACCCACCACCCCTCTTCCGCACCCCCAGGTTGGCTCAGCACTCTCGAAACGACCAGATGTGATCTTGTATAGCTTCATGCACTGAGCTGGGTCACAACTCATTCATACCTCTTCTCAACTGCCTCCTCTCCTCCACTCACCGTCATTGCCCGGCACCCAGTCGTTGACCTGGTCCCTCGTCCCCTCGGCTCTCCACGAGGTTGCGCCGACAACACCACCCACGTCACATCTTTTCTCCTGCACAGACATAACCACTGCGTCGAGCTTCACGACTACTCTTCATTTCCTTACCAATCATGGCAACAGGCGGCACGGCGCCGCCCATTGCTTTGGGCAATCACCCCCACTCGCTGCTTGACCAAGACAGCACCGTGTCGAGCCCTCTCAGTGAGGTTGAAGACAAGGATGCGGAGCCCGATGACATGGACATCGACATGAACAGCAACCATTCCGACGGCGACGAGCCTCCCAATCCTGAAAATGGCCGCGCGCACGACCCCGCCGCCCAGCCCACACACGACGACTCCGACTCCAACCTTTCAGAAATCGAGACGAACGACTCCGAGGCCGAGACAGAGCGCTTGTTCGACACCCCGCGCAAGAACAATATCCAGCCGAGCGACTCAATTCCGAATGCGAAAATTGACACAAGACGATCACCCGTCAAAGCTGCCCAGACATTTCAGAGAAGCTCAAGCAAGTTGCAGGGCAAGACACAAGCTGGCCGCGGGGCAGAGTCCGGCGGTGACGACAACGATGGCCTCTCGGATGACCGTCATGATGCCGACGACGAAGATAAGGGCTCCACTGTCGACAGCGAAGCGGATTCTGAAAAAGAGGAGGGACCAACACGAGCAAAGGCCTCACAAAATCAGCGTACCAAGTCGCAGGAGTCACACATCGTAGCAAGTTCTACGCTTGCTGGGAGTGGTAGTGACAACTCCTTGGCAGACTCGAGAAAGCGCAAAAGGTCGCCTGTGGCAGAGCGACCCGATTCCACGCAGCCACTGCGGAAAAGGACTGCCTCAATTCCAGAGCCAGGAGACGAATCGTCTTCCCTCTCAAAGATCGAGTCAGAGGACGTTGCTTTAAGTAACATCATGGGCAACAAGAGCGCCGAGCACACTGCCGACGAGGATGAAGAAGAAACAGCAATAAAGATTGCAATAGACATCGCAGACTCGGTCGAGAGGCCGACAAATGAGACCAGTAAACCAAAGAAATCGAAGCGCAGCACGAAGAAGCGGAAAGCGTCCTCAGAAACCGCCGAGGAGGCACAAGAGGGAGATGAGCCTACAGCAACGCCAATGCAGACTGTTGAGGACGAGCAGGTCGAGGCTGGAGTTGATGAGGAAGCCGAGGCAGTGCATAAGAACGAGGAAGAAAGTAAGGATCGGCCTCTATTTGCTCGTAACTTCGACCTGGAATCTGCGACTGACCAATTTGCTACAGTGGAGAAGAAACGCAGTGCTTTCGACCAGCTCTCTTCAATTGAAAAGAATTTTGCAGTGTTAAGAGATCGGTAAATTGACAATTGAGGAATTGCGCCACACGAGAAGCAACACTGACAGATCGGCAGGCTGTACGAAGAGCGACTTGCACAGCTCAATGAAGAAGAAGCGATGCTAACAAGCGACAATCCAACACACCCCGAGTACCTGGCTATGATGCATTGCATCGATAGCCGTCGAGACGACAGGGTAAGAGTTGTCGAGCTCGAGTACAAGTTCAATATGGAAGCTCTGGACCGTTGGGCCGTGGCCCGGCGAGCGCAGATTCTGTCTCAATTCTTCCAGAGCGCGCGCGAACTAAGAGAGAAGTACGTGGACGAGCTCGGGCGACAATGGTACGAGATCCAGCACGAGCGCCGGCGCAACGCCAATCCTATACCAGACTACGGCTTCCGTTTCCCCAAGACGAAGGCCGAACAGAAGAGACATGCAATTGCGCAAGGGAAGGAAACGTCGATACTGGCTGGCATCGCTCAGCACTTTGGATTCCCAGCAGCGCCAGACATGCGCGGTGCGTCATCAGCAGAGGTTGAGGATGACTTTGAAGCAATGGCAGTAGGTCTCATCAAACCAGGATTCTGCCTCAGTGACGAGCTGACTGGGATGGCAGCGAGCGCGTCAAGGGACGCATCCGGGCGTGTCGCAGCGTATGCAGCCCGCTCTGCATGACTATGCCGCCGCGGCACAGTTCGGACAGGCCCTTGGGCCTGCGGGCCAAGAGTACATCGAGAGCCACCCGTGGGCGAACCCAAAACACCCTTCGCATGGTGCGGCTTCCCGGCGCCAGTCACATGGTGCTGCATATGCTGGCCCTCCGGCTTTGATGGGCCACGCGAGGGCATCGCACCAACCTGCGGGGGGGATGTGGTTTGCCAATGGCCAAGTGAACGGGGATGCCAACCACCGGCATCTCGGCGCAGATCCGGAGCCTGCGCACCCACGGAGAACGGTCGAGACGGTCAAATCCAAACGCGAGGCAGTCGCATGACAAGAGGATGGGAGGATGGGCGTGACATCCACGAGACCCCATCTCATCCGCGTCTGATTGCATTGCAATAGAGCCGTGTCGCTCCAAGGTCGCCCATGAGTGGCCAAAGTGTCGACTGCGATACTGTGAGCGGCAAGGCCTCGCAAGGCCATAGCAAAATGTCTTATGATCATGGCTCATGCAGAGAAGCCCTGCCGATACGTCCGAGAAACAGGTGTGTGCTCTAGCTCACCTTGCCCTGAGTTTGAGATGGAACACGAACGGGGGATGCGCAGGCGTCGGTGCTGGTTTTTACTCGGAATTCACGATACCCGTGGCTCAGAAGGCTTCCTTAGTCGCTTAATTTTGGAAGGGGCGTATTACTGTCATGCGTGCTCTGGGACACCAGATGGCGGCTCGCCTTCACGCAGTTCAGGATTTGTTGGGAAGGCCTCTTCGGACACCATGTGGCCTACATTGTCTGGCCCTTTTTTCTGTCGAGGAGATTTTGCATTTTGTTATACTGTGACCGGCTTCGGGCGGGTCTTCAGGAACGGCGTTGGAGGCACTATCGGGATATAGGCCGGCAGCGGGATGGACTCCCATGTTCTTTTGGGACTCTGTAGATACATCTTTTGTACTTTCTGTACATGCGCCCCTGTCGACAAGACACTGCTAGACGCATTGAGTTATCAAACGTGCCAGCGAGCATAAAGTTACTCCATCTGACCATTCGTTCTTTCCCTGCTCTTTATGATCTCGGCATGCGACTCATTGCGCTTGGTGAAGTATCTGCCGTAGGATTGTCGTCTGATGTCCCGTCTGAGAGGATGGATATCGTCTCTGCTCATTTCTTAGGGTTGTTGATCTCCTGCGCCTGGTGTACTGGCACCTCGGGCACCTTGACGTCCTCGAACTCATCCTGGCCAACTGCCCTGATCGTGTACCAGTCTGACTCGGGAGGCAAGTCGTCAGCTCATCTCGCGTTATTGAAGATATGCATATGTTGGTTTTCAGTTTAGGACGCACAGATTCCCGCTGCGACGCCAGCAATGGCCAGGCCGGTCACGGCATTCTTGACCAGGTATGGGCGGCGGGCACGGAGGAGGGCGGCGGACTGGGCGTTCTTCCGGGTGTAGTAGCTCGAGTGGTCGATACTGTAGGCGCGGCGGAGGCGGCGATCATCAGTCTCTGAGTTCGGGGTCTTGTAATTTAGATGGGATGACGTGGTCGGGGAGGGGGAAGAGAACTTACCCTGCCATCGTGAAGATTGTGCGATTGCAAGAGCAGGCGCAGGCGAAAGATTTTGCACGGAGACAGAGGCAGGAGAGTGAATGCTTTGCGACCGAATCCGAAATGGCGACCAGTCGACCATCAGATGTTCGTCTCCTGCACCCAAAATATTGGGTTACATAAGCTTTTCTTTAGCACTGGTGATCTCATGTTCCATAGGCCTAGCAGGGGGAGCAAGGACCCCAGCAGCAAGGCCCAATTACGTAGCTCTCCTCAAACGCGCCGTGCTCCACGTCCCGGAGCCTGGCGCTTGGGGGCCGCATTGGGGATTTTCAGAGGTCAGGTAGGCTACGGTGGGTGGTCTCTAGTGACTACTGTTCGCAAATTAAAAAATCATTATAGCTACCCCAGAGGTTGTCAAATAATACCCTTGGCACTGCTTATAAAATAATACCTTTTCAATCATTATGCCCTTTTTGGCCCTGCCCTGTAGCCCTGGCCGCTGTGTAGCCCTGCCCTCTAGGTGCTGTGTAGCCCTCCCTCTGGGTGCTATGTAACTCTTCCTTTGGGTGCTATGTAACTCTTCCTCTGGGTGTTATGTAGCTCTGCCTCTCTCCCTCTGGGTGTTATACAGCCCTTTAGTTATATGTATGAGGTAGAAGGTTTAATTAGAAATGAAAAGATTTGGGGTCTGCGGGGTAGGTGTAATGATGGGTTTGAATTTGCGAACAATGGTCGCTACAAACCTCCGTAGTACGTACCTTCACCCCCCCCTGCCATCGCTTCTGCTACTATGGCATTTCATCAACCTGCCGAAGCTCACATGCAGCCTCACTCCAACTCCACCCATCCACCCAACCCACCACTCCATTCAACCTTCACAAACCTGGGGCACGACTTGATGGGTTCCCAGCGCAGACTACTGCGAGGAACAGCCCAACTTCCCGCGTCCCTGGTTTCTGCGAGGCCATTTCTTGACCCTGCAACGGCGCGACAGTCCCTTTGAAACCCGTCAAAATAATGCGCCGCCGCTGTCTTGGCCAATACCAGCATCGCACCGTACCACATCGCATCATATAGCATCGACATTGTCCACTGCCACCGACTTCAAGAGACCACTGACTGTGCCACGGGCCTGTCAAACTCGCCTACTCAAGCCCACTCACGCCCACTCTAGCGGCCGCCATTGAACCACTGACTGGTCTTTGTCGCCTGCTCACACTACCACCTCCCAGACCTGGAGAGCTGCAAGACCCATCATTTTCCCTCCCACTTCGTAGAGTAGAGGCTCGTTGAGGCCCGTCGACCTTTGTGTGCCCTCCCTTGCACCTATACCCAGAAACGAGACACTCAGGCCTTCGTGCCAACCCAAACCGCCCAACATGGCCGCCGACACTGTGCAGTCCGTGGGCGAGCAGCTCAAGCAGTTGAATGATGCCCGCAAGGCAATCCTCGTCGACACCAGCTACTACAAGTCCATCATGAACGGCATCCTGCCCCTCGCCGCCCCGAACTCCACCCTCGAGCTGCGCCGCTGGGCTGCCGACTTCATCGCCGAGGCCTTCGCGACTCCGACCCTCCCTAATAAGGACAAGGAGGTTATGAGCTTCCAGGTGCTGCCCGTGTTAAGGAGCCTGCTGGAGACCCCAAAGGAGGACCCATATGTGCTCAAGAGCGTTATTGCTGCCTCGGCTAGCATCTTCCCGCATGTCTTGAGATGGATGTATGTTCTGTGTTCCTCTTTCTGCAAGCTGCCAAAGCCACGGAGTTGCTGGTGCTGGTGACGATGTACTCCATGCGAACCGCCCAGTCGCATTCCCCAAACACATGCCCCTGGGATTATTCACTTTGCTGACCCTTGGACTCTTCGCAGAATACACAATCCATACGAGCGTTCGCCCTGGGACAATATGGTCACGATCAAGCAGAAAATACTACGGATCTGGGACGATGCTGCCCCAGCCGTCAAATTATGTTGTATTAAATTCGCACAGCGTGTAGTACTCGCTCAGACGACAGCAACAAGCATGGAAAAGGTGCGAGCGACCTTGTCGAATTACAATATCCGATTTTAGGGGGTACGTATTGACCATGAGCAGCGTATAAATGGCCTGGAGATCTCCCTGGGGATGATCACACCTGGTCACCCATTTCTCGACCCGAGACAACTCGAAGCAGAGGCAACAGGCCTCCTTGACAGGATGCTCAACGTGCTTCAGGATAATAGCAGGTATGCTTGTGCGCCGCAGTGGCTGGACGTCGTGGGCCCCGTACTGATTCAGTGAACCATACTGTAGTGATGCACTCATAGTAGATGGCACACTGAATTGTCTGCCTATCCTTGTTCGCACGCGACCATCCACGGCTAATCGCATTCTCAATGCTGTCATGAGCTTTAATCCGCTCAAATTAGCCAACTCCCCACTGACCCCAAAGGTCCGTGTGCTTGTCAAGTCGATGGAGAAGACGACACGCATGCTGCTCATACACCTCCTGAAGCGGTACGCTCTCCCTTGAATCCCCCGAAGCTGGCGATTCTGACTGTTCCTAGGGATCCACATAGCCAAAATGCCCCGCGGATACAGCAACACGTAGAGAGACTAATGCGGTCCCGGGCCGAAATTCTGGATGACAATGGACGCAAGAGAGCGCTTGCTGAACAGCAAGCCGCGTATGCAGGCGGTGATGCGAAGCGGCAAAAGATAAGCCCTCAACATGTCGTGCCGCAAGTGAATCCAAATGCCCCTGGGCCAAACAGCCTCGCAGCTATCTACACCCTCACAGATAGCGTGGGTCTACAAGGCTTCGATGCTACCCAAGTACCAGCGCACATGACGAACAGGGTTGTCGTGTCAACTCTGGCAAGGGTAGATCTTCAAGCCCTCCAGGGTGCCATCCAAGCAGTCCGTGAACGGCTGGCTATCAAGGAGGCTGCTCGGCAACCAGCCCTCAACCCAGAGACAGCGCCACTCGATGTAGAAGAGGACGACGATGAGTACGAACCCGACTTCACCATAGCAGAGGATGAGGAACAGATCAAGAACAAGCTCGACGGCAAGCCCCGCGAGGAGGAGCAACCCCAGATCGACCCTGCATCTTTGACATTAGGCACCTACAAGTTACCGGCGCCGCCTCCGCTGAATCCAGACAGTGCATCAGCAGCTGGCCAGATGGTCGTCGCGCGGGTATTTGACGCCTTACGAGTCCTTGAGGAGCCAGCGGCAAGGAAGGTTCGGGGCGGAATCAACCGACTGGCCGCGAGCTCATATGATAAGGAATCGATGTTGACGTTCATCACACGACTGGGCACGCGCGCTATGGCCGGTATAGAAGATATTCAAGTCAAGGACGAGGCCAGCGCTGCCCTCGTGCTCCCTTTACAATCGAGGGGCGACGTCATCCGCGAGCGCCTGTACGCATATGTCCTGGAGGACTTCCGCCGGCGCATTGACATAGCCGTCTCGTGGCTGAACGAGGAGTGGTACTGCGACCGTGTGCAGAAGAAGCAGAACAGCGACGCACCCATGCACTATCCAAAGTGGGCGTCGAGGCTGGTCGAAGGTTTTTTCCCCTACCTGAACCCGCAGGACAAGGTACTCACTCGGTTCCTGGGCGAGATGCCGGAACTGAACACTGCCATGCTGGGCAAGGTGAAAACGCTCTGCGGTGACCCGTCCATGGTGGAGCTCGCCCTGAAGAGTCTCCTCTACCTGGTGGTCATGAAGCCGCCAGTGAGGGACCTGGCCTTGGACACTGTCCAGGACATCTGGATTGAGTGTAAGTTCACCTCTTGATCCGCTTCCCCTTCAATGAACAGGTTGGATGCTAATGATACCCACAGATGAGGACGCTAGGCCGATGGCAGCTAAGTACCTCATAAAATGGCGTCCTAGCTTCATCGAATCCCAGAGCCGGGGTGGCAGTGGTAACGACGCGCCGTATACGCCTGCAGTCGCTGCTTGAACACATCTTTTGACGAACCACTTCCAGAGCTCGCTATTGAGCAATTGGTGTTAGAAACTGAGATAGAGGGCATATCCAGGGGCCAAAATCACGGCACGGCACGGCACGGCACGGCACGGCAGCATTAGCACGGAGCGTTACAGGAGAGATATAGTTGCAATTAAGCCCAGGATGTTTCGTTCCTGTGTCTTCTCGTGTCCTACGCGACATATGAACTTCAAAGTAATGAGGGAGGGGAGAACAGTGGATGGAAGGGGTACCAGATGGCATGATCTTAGGACCATCCACCCAGCACGCTTGGCCGTCGCATTGAAGTAGGACCCAGCACGGACGGGAGAGCAGCGTATGATTCAGAATAGGCAGTAGTCGACTCCTCTTCAGCTCTGACGAGAGGCGAAGGGAGCTGCTCAATTCATGATGTAAGACAGTCATCTGCGCAGCCTATACCCACCTTTCTTCGCAAAAGGTCTTTTTTACTGACCCCGTTGTTTTTGACTTGACTATGTGCTACGGAACCAGATATTCCCAATGTGTCGATTCGACGTGAAAATTTCCCAGTCTTTTTTCTTTGTCCATATCTCAGCATCCAGCCTTGTGGCTCACTCTACGTGGGGTCCCTAACACGCGCAAAAATCCACGTGAACTAAGAAGCCCGAACCGTTCTTGAGGTCCGGGGGGGGGGGGACGTCAATTGTGAAGTCCCAGGTCGTCCCATATCAAGAAGCAAGTCGGCCATCGCATTACAACAATCAGGTCCGCGGAAGGGAGTTGGTAAAACAGGTGGCAGGTGTTTTTCTTTGGTACCTTTGTTTTTCTAGTAGCGTCCGCACGGGATGAGAACAGACGGCTTGGGACACGAGGCTGGATGCCTGCCCTTGGTGTAAGTGATGAGTGTGTATTCCGGAGTCGCTTTTTCTACTACGGTGGCTACAGTGGGGGCCAAGATAGATTTACCACTTGATCAGTGTACACAGACCATAGTCAGATGTGTTCTTGTCTTCAGTGCAGCTGCAATGGGAATACAGCGTTGTAATTTCTGTTCTTCCCTTCTCGCCTACTCGCTCGGTGTCACAGCCTGTCTGCCGGAGGACAAATTCCCATTATTAACATACAGTATACACGCAACACCCATCCACCGTCGATGCATTCCTTGCCCTTGTGCCTCATACACCAAACCTTCTCATCTCAACAATGTTGATCATTGATGGGAAGGGAGAAGTAGCAGCCAAGGACGACACGCGCACACGTCTAATGATGCCAAACACCAACCGTGCAGTGAAGCCAGTGATTACAGCACACTCATGCAAGATCACACTCACTCTTGACAGCGTTTTCCTCCAAGACTCATTCAACAAAACGAGAAAATAATAATTGCTTTTTCCACGAGTACGCCTTGATGGATATATAAACCATGGATTCTACCCATACTGCGTGCATCATCACATCAAGTACGTCGTGGCGGTTGATCACCTCCCGGGCTTGCGGCCGCTGCTCTCGTAGCTCAGGTCCAGGCTCCACAGCGAGTCCCATATAACGCTACTCCTGTTCTTCTTAGGGGGGCTGGTGCTGCTATCTTCAGCAGGCTCCGAGGCCCCGCTTGGCTGCTCTTGGTGCTGCTTCTGCTGCTGCTGCTGCTGCTGCTGCTGCTGCTGCTGTGGCATCAAGGGTGGTGGTCTCGGGCGTGTTTGCGCCAGGGTAGGAAGCCGGAGTGGACGGCCCTGCTTGAAAGGAGAGAAGGGGTTTAATCAGCCAAAACGAGGCCTCACTAGGGCCCGAGCAGGTCATCAATCTCATTTTTGCGCACCTCGGTGCCCGCGACGCTGTCTGGTAGCGGCCGCTGCCCCTGCTGTTCCGCCTCCGCGGTGGTAGTAGAACCTTCAGCTTGGTCTTGAGCCTGGGCTTCGCCCCCGCCGTTCGTCTGCTCCGTGGTGCCTGGTGCGTGCTGGCCGCTGCTGTCCTCGGCGGGCGGGTCGGGCGACTCTGCCGGTGCCGCCCGAATGGAATTGGCTTCGCTGACGAGCCCGCTGCCCTTCCCGCCGCCACCGCCGATGCCAAACGGTAAGGCCTTCTTAGAACTCGTGCTGGAGCGACGACTCTCGAGGCTCTTAGACAGCGTCTTGCTCACCCCGTCGATCCCAGTGGGGCCGCGGCCTCCCAGCCCAAGGCCCTTGCCAGATGCCGTCCGGATCTGTGCTCGTTCCGCCACGGCGTCGACCTTATTCGCAGCAACCGTGCTCTTCCCAAGCCCTGGAGTTGAAGGTGCGCCGGGTTTGTCCTCATGGGCATCGATGAGATACCAGCGCAGTCCATCGGAGAGGTCGAAGGGGTTATCGTTCTCATCGTCCACAGAGTCTGTTTCTGCGGCGCCGTTGCCCGAGGCCTGGTTACTTAGGCTCTTCGATAAGTCAACGACCCGTTCTTGGATGCGACTGATACGGGCGAGCAGCCACTCCCTGTTCCGCAGGCGATGTGCTTCTTGCTCGCGGAGGAAATAATGCGGGAAACCAATGTTGAAGGCTGCCCAGGCCCCAGTCATCTGATTCCTAGTCGGCAGGAACAGGGCAAGGTCGCCATCTTTGAAATTCTTGAAGGCGATCTTGTCGTGGGCGTCTTTTTGAAGAGCGTGGGCTTTATCGCGGTACGAACGAGCATCGCGCTGAAGCCTCCGAGCCATGTGTTCGATGTCCTTGACACGCTTGTAGACGGTTTCTATCAGCGCATCCATGTCGAAGCTGCCAAGCTCCGCCATGAAGGCCTCGTATTTCTCCTCCTCGGTGGCCGGGTCCGAGTTGTTCATCCAGTACAGCAGCTCCAGATCACTGCTGTCTGGTGTCTGGGCAAGTGTGCCTGACCGACGAAGGGAGACGCCAGGGTCGATGGAATCATTAAGGTTATGTACAGAACGCTCCGCGCGGGGTATCTTCTGGATAATAACAGTGCCGTCCTGCCGTTTGACCGAGTAGCCAAGCCTTTCCAGTAGACGCCGGAGCCGGTCATTTTGGGTGTAGAGCTTCTGGGTGAGGTCCTTGGCGTGCTCCGTTCGCGTCACGAATCGGTCCGTGAGGACACCGAGTTTGAGCTGAGACTCTTCGAATTTGCTCTTGAACAGGTGAAGTTCCTCCTCGAGGCTTCCGACTTGAGATTGCTTCGAAGCAAGATCTTCTGTCAACGTCGTGATCTTCCTCTCTTCCTCTTCAAGCCTCTTTCGTAGACTCTCTGAGCCAGTCTCTCCATCCGCAATCTTGACTCTGAGGTCATTAAGTTGGTTGCGGGTCTCGTCGAGCTCGCCTTCTAGTGCTGTGACACGGGCATTTTCCTCCCCAAGCTCCTCCCGAAGCTGCATTGCCGAGCCCTCTTCCCTGGCCAGAGATTCTTTAGCTGTCAAGATCTCTGCGCGGAGGTCCTTGATGGCCACTTCGGCCGAATGTAGGTCTGAGTGTACGAGAGAGATGTTGGCCTCGACGTCTTGAGCCTTCATGAGAACATCGGCGCACTTGCTGGCTATGCTTTCGATGAGTTCTTCTTGGTTCTCTGGGATGCTGGCCCCTGGATCGAGTTGGCGGTGCAAGTCCTGCAACGCCCGCAGTTGAGACTCCGCGGTCTGTTGGGCGACTTCCAAGTGGTGGCTTTGGTTCTTGTTCTCGTCTTGCAACGATTTGTTTAGTTTCTGCAGTTCCTCAACCTGTTCCCGCTGGAGTTTTGATTCTTTCCTGAGGAACTCGACCTGGCCTTCATACTTGAGGTTCTCGTCGCGTCGCTCCTTGGCCAGCTGCACCTTCTCATCCTCCAGGGCCTGAACTCTGTCGTCATAATGCGCCTTCTCATGCTCTCGGGATTCGCCGAAATGTTCCATCTCGTCTTCGGTGTCCTCGATCCGCGCCTTGAGGTGTTTGATCTCGTCTTCGAGTGACTTGCGCTCCTCGACGAACTCCCTCTTCAGAGCCTCCATGTTCTCCAGCAGATCCTTCTTGGTAGAGTTGGCTTCCTCGATTTGACCCTTGACAGTCTCGTGCTGGGTTGTGCGAGCACTCAAATCCTTCTGGAAAGCAGCAGACTTCTCCCTCTCAGCGTTTAATTCGCTCTCAAGCTGTTGGATACGCGACACAAGGCCCTCTGGGACGTCCGCTGATGAGCGCCTGCGGTCCTCGGGTACCCTCTGCACCGACGCGCTCGAGCCGCTTCGTTCCGGAAGCTGCTGGCTTGGGGATTGAAACATATTTCCGAATGCCGGCCTGGAAGCCTGGCTCTGCCTATGTAGCAGGTCCTCCAAACGTCGCACGCGGCTTTCTGCTGTCTTGAGTTTGTTATCGACCCGCTTGTTTTCTTCCTGGAGAGATCGAACGACGTCTTCGTCGCCCCGGATCAGCAAGCCACTCCGGCCCAACGACGCCTCATGAATGCTCCCATTCTTGAACGCTTTCAACCGCTTTGATTGTTGCTTTGTCGGATTGTTCAAGTCCACGATCAGCTTGCCAATATCGTTGAGCAAATCCTGCTCGGCCTTCTGCTTCTGCAGAGACTCGTAGAAGTCCGTCAAGTCCTGCTTGGTCATGTTCGGCCACTCTTCCTCCTGTCCCAGTAGGTTGACTTCCAGGCCAGCGACATTGCCTTCACTGGATGTCGTCTGTGGACCGTAGAGATTCTCGACAGTTTTGAGCCACTTTTTTCTTCTCTTGATCTCCTCATCCTGGAATAGGGTCATTTCGTTTGCCAGAGTAGATGCGTCCACCTTTATCTTCTCGTACCATTCGCCTCGCTTCAACGCTTCAGCGCCGAAGGAGGCGTACATGAAAGGGACTTGCTGGATGAGTCTCAAGTAATCAAACGTAGCTAGCTCCTCCTCTGAACCAAGCACATTGATCTGAGATTTGACGGTGGTTGTGAGAGACGTTACGTTCGTTATACTACGCATGAAGTCTACGGACTCCAAGGCAAGTGTATTCCGTGCGCGTGTTGCATACCGAAGCATTTCATCCATCTCGGTGGCCCTAGCCCGGATACTGGGTAGCAGCCGCTCTGTGTGAGTCGCGGCAAGTTTGGAAGCCTGCAAAAGGTCCCGTGAGGTATTTGCGAGCTCCATGGCCGTCTCATAATCCGAATCCACCTTCTTGGCTACAGCCTCGATGTCCTCGAGTAACTGAGCGGCCTCACCATCATGGGATATGGCAGACCGTTCTATGAGCCGTTCAAAATCGTGAGTTACGTCCTGGCACTCCTTGAGCATGCGCGTCGCCGTCTTTTCCAGGTCGCTCACACGTTGGTTGAACCTTCGCAGGGCTTGGGGCGCCCGTTGTCCTGTCATCCTCGTAGTGTCCAAGTCCAGGAGGTCCTCCAAGGTAGGCTGCCGGACTGCGCCATTCTTGGAGCTGAAGCTCCTACCTGTCATGAACGAGGCCATGCCCGGAGATATGGGTATGCTCCGGGCAAGGCTCAGATATGATTGCCAGTTCTTGACCAGTGCGTTGTACTCCGATTTCGCAGGATCCGCCCACTTCCTTAGCTCGTTATATTTCGGCTCCACGGACCTGATCACAGTCTCTAGGTTTGCGATGGCGGCATCAAGGCAGCGCAGCATGACATCCATCTCGCCGTACCGGTCTCTTGTGGCTTGCGCCATGGAGACACAGTCGTCCAGCGCCCTCCCAGCCCAAGCCCGGCGCGACCTGAATAAGTCCTGCCATGATTGCAGTGTTTTGGTATCGTTGATCCGGTTTGGTGGCTCCGGCAGGCTGTGTGGCTTTGGAATCCCGACTTCGACCTTGACCGACGGGCTGCCAGGAGTCGGGGTTTGGGATATTCGAATGTCGTAGATATAGATCTCCTTCTAAACTCGATAACATGCAAGTCAGCGACCACCACCCAGGTTCCGCAGTTTTCGCAACCCCCTCCGTGGGCAGGGAACCGTACCTCAGACGGAAGGTCCTGTTGTTTCAAGGGTTTCCCTTGGGGTGTAAGTACGATAAGGTATTGCGTAGGAATAGAGCTTTCCTTCGACACAGCAGCTTTGAAGTCATCGATCCTGCGAACAGTTCCTGGTCAGCCCGGCGACACAAAGCAGTGCGACAGCGAGGGGTTTTGACGAACGTTGCGAGATGGGAGGTATCGAGTTGCAGCTGCTGGCCCGAGCTTGAGAAGCAGAGGGTCGCCATCGTCCATGGTAAAGACTGAGCGCATCGCCAAAGGGACAAGAAAGGAGGATACGCCGAAATAAAACGCCTGTGCCAGGGAAAGGAGAAGTTATCCTCGGTCCATTAGGTGTGAGGTTAGAGGGTCGTATTAGGTCGAGGGACTACAGACTGCTGCAAAGGAAGTGCTGCCGCCGCGCGTGACCTGGGCGGCTAGCTGTGACTTAGCAATCAAGCGGCGTCAGCCCCGCTGCTTGGTGCCCTTGTGCGAGCGGCAGGCGGACTGCGCACCCAGCAACAAAGAGTCAGATGTGCTCTCCCGGCATGGCAGAATGACCTCACTCAAGACCCCTCAGAATCCAGTACGCTTGACCTGATCGTCATATGTGACTTTCAGGGTCGCGAGTCAGGCTTGAATGGCAAACAAGGCCTTTCATCTTAGACAAAGCATATGAAACTTGAGATGGAAGATAGCAAATAATCTTGGAGGACAGTCTCTTGAAGCAGCATCAACCCAGGACTTGTGTGCAGTCGCGTGTTAGTGATAGCATCCTAGCCCCAGCTCCAATCTTCTCACTGCACATACAGAACGTCATGCAATAGGGTTGAAACTGGGGATGACTGTGTTTTTGGCTGAACCTGAATAATTCAACAAGTTTCGCGCTCAGTCACCACAGTCATATTGACGCGTCTTTGGTGCTACACGCGCCATCTCCGTACTCGTCTCAGTAGGACCAGTCGCCACGCGCACCATGGCAGACCTCCAGATGGAGGACGTAGCTCCAGATGGTGACATCAGCAAAGGCCCCTCGTTTTCAGACGAGGAAAAGGAAATCCTCGAGCTCTACGACCAAGTCCAAAAACTGGAGCTTGAGGTAGCCCTGGCCAAGGCTAGGGTGCGCCTCACCGGTGAGTTTTTCTACTGCCACAGACCAAAACCAGCCGCCCAGCGAGCAGAGCCCACTGCTAATATGTAACTAGAAGAAGCCGAGGACGCCAGACACGATACTGATGACCAGCCGCAGGGCGACGACCCCCGCTCGGTCGAGGAGGCCAGGTCCCAGCTCCTCGAGGCCAGCTCCCTGCTCACGCTCCGCAACGGCGTCACCACCAACGTCCTCATCGCAAACCCCCTGCTGCGGGGCATCCACGGCAGCACGGCCGCGTCGCCCATCGAGCAGGACATCCCGCCGTGGGTGGAAGCCCGCGACGCCGCGTCTCGCGACGTCGCCGCGCAGTCGGCGGCCGTACGGGACGTGCTGGCGCGGCTGACAGACACCGAGGCGGAGGTCCTGCGCGCGGCGCGGCGGAACCGCGGGCTGGCGGAGGAGGTGCTCCGGCTTGCGAGGGAGGCGGACCGGCGCGGTGGTGGGGAGGGAGCGGAAGGAGGAGACACCGCGGCAGAGGCGCAGGTGGCGGAGCTGGAGGGGAGGCTCGCGGCCAGCAGGCAGAAGTGGAGGGTCATGAAGGGCACAGCGAGCGGCATCGTGGCCGGGAGCGGGGTGGACTGGGCGGCGGACCCGGTGCTGAGGGACGTGGTGCTGGACCCGGAGTAGGGGGCGGTGCTTACGTTTCTTGGTGGTGACGGTTATGCTGAGTTTGGCTGTGGACTAGGCGTGGCTGGCACCGGTTCAAGGGCCACTTTTATGGGATACACGATGCGGCCCCTGCCGTCCTGGGTCATGGAGCAGTCAATGGGCGAGAGCATTCTTCTCAGGCTCGACCAAAGGCACGGGTTTTCAGGAGACTTGTCACTACAGGCGGAAAGCTACTCGTAGCTTAGAGAAGACTGGTGCGCGGAAGGAAGAGCAGGTCAAAGTGAGTCTGATCCCGCAATCATCCGTGAGCATCTCTAACATGATAGGTTGTCGTAGCAGGACAGTATTGAAATGCGTAGACAATGTTTCCACGCAATTGCATCTTCAGGCCAAACATTTGTAAAAAGCTGGAAGGGAGAACAACAACCACAACATGCGTAACCATGACGCCGGTGGCATGGTCTCGTATCTACAGACAGTCACACAAGAGCCCTGGTTCCTGGAGCAGGCAGGTAGTCTGACGATCAGGGATATTTGAATGAGTTGACCTGTACAACTTGACGAGTGACTATGCACAGGCATACTTCACCCATAGTCGGTTGCTGCGTAACGATGAGGTCGAGGCACAGGCCTGTTGCTACTACGACGGGCATAACAAGTATAACAACAAGAAGGCAGGAAGGGCCCTTGATCCACGCGCGTCCCTGACCAGCGAGGCGACAAGACCCCGGGCGGAGTCATGCTTTACCCCGGATTCCGAGCTGTCGGGTCCAGAAGAGCGGCCGTTTGTCAGATTGGCGAGATGATCATGCGTATGAGAGAAAACACCTGGGCATACACACCCTAGCAGATTTCGACAGCATCGCGTCTCACAAAACAAGTCATTCTTCGCGGGCTGCGTGCCAAGACCGGCTGATTCAGCTGCCGTTGCTTCTTGCCTGGCCTTTGGCTGCTTGACCTCGGCTTCCAGGCTTAGTCAGTTCTTGTGGTGCTAGCACTAGCACAGTGCTGTGCTGGCTGGCCTGGCCTGGCTGGGTGGTGGTCGGTGCGCTTGGGGTGCGGCGCGAGATGAGCACAGGTTGGTCTCATCATTCAGTCATTCCATTCCATCACGGCTCGGCTGTGCTGTGGAACTGTGGTGGGCGGAGGCGAGAGACAGTGCAGCTTGCTCCGTATGATGTGCACACACACGCACACCCACGCACACCCACACGCATACTGTGTCCAGGGAGATAGCATGTTCTGGAAGACGCGTCTCACGGTAGTGACTACTTGGATGGATTCACCAGGTTCATCAATAACTCGATGGCACCATAACAAGTCCTGGTTCATGTGGTAGGAGATATGTTTAAAGGCACGTGTATTAACGCGTTGGCCTTGTCCTGTTGTATGCCGTATTACTTCTCGACTCAAGACGCAGAAGTGACCGTGAGGAAAGACAAGGGAGACCGGGAGTTGGAGACTGCATTGCTGCTGGAAAAGTGGATGCAGTGGCTACGAGTCGCACAGGAAATGCTGGGCATTACACACAAGGTATGGACGGTGCTGCTGGGTGTTTCGCCGGTGCGTTGGTGATGGTGCCAGTCGCAGGCGTGGACGGAATTGTTGTAGTACGGAGGAAGAAGGCGGGTGCTGGGTGGAGGGCTGGTTTTGAGGCAGCGCTAAGGGGGCTGATCTGATTCCCCAACACACGCACGCGCCTGGCCCTCCTGATGCACCTGCTCGCCTTTTTTGCTTTGCTCCGGTGCAGCGGTGGTGCTCCTTGCGCTCCTCCAATTCTGGTTGCAGGGGAAATGGTCGGGGGTCGGGGTGGGCAGGCTGGCAGGGCAAGGCAAGGCAAAAGGCAAAGAGTACGTTAGGTGGGAGTACCTTGGGAGAGTCAGGTAGTGCGACCTCTGCTGCGCTTGGGCACGGCCGATGTACCGGTACGTGGGGAAGAGCGCATGAAAATACATGCCGGTGTCGCAAGAAGAGGCGAGGACCCTGCCCCAGGTTGCTGGGCTTCCTGGCAAGCCTGGGTGCGCGAGGGAACTTGGGCAAGCCCGCCTCACCAGCCCGGCCAGCTTGTGCCAGCCCCAGCCAACCACACACGCCCCTTCCCCCACACGCCTGATCGGCCCAGCTCCCCCCAAACCTTGGTGGTCCGCAAGCAGACCCGGCAGCCCAGCAAGCGTGTGGGCTGGCTCACTTCCACGACGTCAAGGTACCTCGATATCGCCCCTCGGAGGTGGGCTGCTTTTTGCTTCCCAACTGATCAAAGCAACAGCTGGATGAAACGCAGCTTGTCCCTGAGACTGACCCCACGACTTCCTAATGGAGCGAGGCAGGACACCATGGATCCCAGCCGCAAGGAACAAGAACCAGGAGTGAGAAGGAGTAAGGAGGACTCGCACTGCTGCATCATCAGCCAAAAGAGTGAGCGAGTGCTCGCACGGCTGGCTGTAGAGCCGGCCTGGCTGGCCTGGCTGGCCTTGCTGGCTGGGCTGGTGAGCTGCGTGGAGCCGGCGAGCACGGCACCACTAGCTGACCCCTGCATTCTGAACCGCGAGCCAGCCTGCTTTGCTTATCCGGATATTCGTGTGCTGTGCTGTGCTAGCGGTTGGCGGCACCTCGAAACGTCACTCGTGTGTGCTTCGGAAACAGTGCTGCTTCTGGCCAGAGACACCCAAACGAGCCATCACGCTCCCACACTCGCACACCCATACACCCAGCAGCATCCAGATGGCGGGATCATCGTCCCTGAGCCCCGAGTACCTGCGCTTATACAACCTTGGAGCAAGTCAATAGGCAGTCAGTCCGTAATGTAATACTTACTCGTGTCGATCAAAGTTGGGGAGCACGCAACAGTGCCGTGCCCTGCTTGGCGCGAGCGCATGTGTGTGCGTATCAAGAGTGACGAGGGGGTGGGCACTTAGATAGCGCCGGGGGCGGGAGAGAGAGTGAACGCTAACAAGAGGTAGTGAGATACCTCTCTGCCTTGGCCCGGACGCCCAGGTGCGGGCCTGTGACGACAAGAGACCGTGCCATATAGAGCACCCCGTAGCCGAGAGAGAGCGACGAAAACGCGTGTCATAGGAAGGCCATTTTCTCCTGCAGACACAGGCAATTCCCCCCGATCGCAGCAGGCCGTGGGTGAAGGAGAAAACGGGGCCAGAAGCGACAGCTGCCGGGTGGTGAGAGACATGCTGGGCCGGGCGGCTGGATGTCAACTGGCCGCGCATACCAAGCGAGAAGCATCAGGCTGTGGGAAGTACCGTGTACGGAGTACACTACTATGGGTACTATGGGGTATGGACCATACGGTGCGATAGGATGATACTCCATGGCCGTGCCTCCAACATTTTCAGCCGGCGAGCACAAGGATGCTGCTGATTAGGAGTGCCAAACCCAGACATGCTTTTGTTAGGGGTTTCCTGTAGCTTTCCTGGCCATTTTCGGGATGATAACAGGCCTGACTCTGGTCAGCCGGGGCTGCTTCTTCCTGTAGCCCATTGTTATTGTTCTTGTCTGATACGTGCAATGCAATAACCACAGGAGCAGGCTAGACTACTGCGTGAATTGTTCGAGTGAGGTAGCACACCTGGAAAGCTGTGTGCGCGTGTGTACGTGTTGGCGTGTGTTCGTATTGACGTGTGTGTGGGTGTGTGTGTGTGTGTGTGTGTGCGTATATGTGTGTGTTATGTGTACTCCCATGAGCGAGACTTAGGATGCACGGCTGGGGCAGGGGCAGGGAGGGTACTGTTGAGTCTCGTTTGGGTGTGGATGGGGTATGGACGGGGTATGGACATGAAATTTGGAGACCAGTCAGTTCAACACCGCCATCATGCTGGGCTCAAGCTCACTCACCCAAGCACACGCGCACTTCAATAACACACCAACCAATACACGGTCAAACCCAGCCAGCACGTAAAGGGGAAGGAAGGAGGTGGGATGGTAGCAACAACAACTTGGAAGGTGCAGGCGTGCAAGGTGTGGGCAGGTAGGTTGGAGGATGGTGCAAGGTGGGAAGCGACGGACGGACGGGCGCGCAGTGTGTGGCAGTCCAAGTGTGCAATGTGCATGCACCCTTCTCCCCAGGCAAGGAAGCACTAGACCGGTTCGACTGGCCAGACTGTGCTTGATGGGCAGAAGAGCGGGCTGGGCTGGCTGCTGAGATGGATGCGACTGAGCGAAGGAATGGGGGTGGTGATGACTGCGCGACGACTGTCTGGCTGGCTGGCTGATTGACTGACTGAGAATGAGTGGACTGGCTGGACTACTACGGAGTACTGTAGACCCTGACCTGGCCACGAGAGAGAGAGAGAGAGAGAGAGAGAGAGAGCGAGCGGCAAGCAGGCAAGCAGGCAAGCAGGCAAGCAGGCAAGCAAGAGAATGGGGGGTCTGGACTTGGGGAACCAGGAACAAGGACGACGGCTGGGCTGGGCTGGGCTGGACTGACTGGGCTGCTGGGCCAGCAGCTGCTTTGCCTTGGTCGCTGCTTCGCTGCGTTGCCCCGTTGCTGCACCGCACCCTACTCACCCTCTCCTGCGTACCGTACCTAGCTGGGGGGGAGGGTGGCAGGCTGGCTGGTAGGGCAGGTACCTCTGGCCCTGGTTCCTTCGAAAAAAGGTCCAAGGTCCCCGCATAATTCGCGCCTGAGACTTGGAGGGACGGGGAGAGTGAGGGACTGGGACTGGGACTGGGACTGGGAGGGACTGCGAGTGCGAGTGGGCGGGCGGGCGAGCTGGATCAGCAACGGGTAGTAAAAGGGTCGCCCACACTGCCCCCCATACTCTTTTCCCTGCTCTCTCTCTCGTCTCTTTGCACTCACTCACCTCACCCGCCAAACCACTTCTCTGCGAGAGCGTCACCAAGCACCCGCAATCCACAGTGAGTACCTTGCTCGCCGCCCATCCCATCACCAAAACAAAAGTCACTACGCAATCCGACGCCGTGCACCTTTCCCACCGCCGTCCACGCATCGTTTTGGCCTCAAAATCACTGCAGCTACCTTTCCCCCTCTTGTCTGGAGCTCACTTGTGCCCTTTGGAACGGTGCATCGTGAGGTCCGGCCGGACAGAGCGGGTTGCCCTTCACACACTCAAACCATCCATCACTTCACCCGTCACCCGTCACTGCACACTGCACGCAGCACACACCGCGTACTGCGCAGCACATGACACAACCGCCACCATAAAACCACCCTGCACTGCGCACTCCCTCTGCCTCTGACTACTAGACGACACACGCAATCCAACCCAACGCAAAACAGCCCACACAAGAGCAATACTGACGGCCTTTGCGCGCACCACAGTCAATCAACACCACTCTCTCAACACCAAACAAAAACACCTCACAAGTACGTATAACACACTGCAGCACCATTTCGTCCTCTTCAATCGCTTTTTGGCCTACCCACGCCGCTTCAATTGCGTTTGCGACCGTCCGACACGCTGCTTGGCAGAGGGGCCCGCCGACGCGGTCAAGACAAATCGCGTCGGCCGAGAGCTCATCCCAAGCTCCCCCGCGGAGCTTCGTCGAGCTCTGCCATTTGCCCGATCGGCTCGCCCTCGCAGCAGCAGCACTCCCGCAACCACCACCCACGCCACGCCATCACAACAACGCCAACAAACGCCCCTTCCCCAATGCAGCGAGTCTGCCCACAAGCACGATTTCGTCCCATCCCATGGCACATTTCAATTGACGCGTCTGATCGTTCCAAAGCTGACAGCTCCCTTAGCTACTCATCATGCCTAAGGCCGCAACCAAGAGGGCTCCCAAGGCCACCCGCCGTGCGAAGAAGGGTAGGTCCGCTCCTGAGACGCGTCCCCAGACCCCGGGCCGAATTGATCGAACTGCATCTAATCAGCACAACAGACCCCAACGCACCCAAGCGTGGTCTCTCTGCCTACATGTTCTTTGCCAACGAGCAGCGTGAGAACGTCCGCGAGGAGAACCCTGGTATCACCTTCGGTCAGGTCGGCAAGCTTCTCGGAGAGCGCTGGAAGGCCCTCAACGAGAAGCAGCGTGCTCCTTACGAGGCCAAGGCCGCCGCCGACAAGAAGAGATACGAGGATGAGAAGCAGGCGTACAACGTAGGTGAATCATGAACTTCTGACATGGCCACTCGCGCAGCCAGGAGCTAATCAGGCCCCGCCTGCAGGCTGAGGAGGAGGAGGAGGAGTAGACCAGCAAGCAATGAGCCTGCTGTCACTTCACCCAATCAATACCTTCCAACCTCATACCCAGGGATGACCCTCCACCCCTCGTGGCAGTGGCCGTCCTCGCTCTTTTCATTTTCTCTCTCTCTGGATGGGTTCGGTGTTCGGCTTGGCAGGGAAGGCGACCATTTGCTTTGAGGGGAAGGCACTGGAAGGCATCATATTTGAGGACGATGCCCATGTAACATTATTAGGCCCTCGGGGCTCTATCTGAGTCTCTTATGGGAATAGTCTTGTCGAACACACGACGTAAATGAGAAAGTAGTCTGCGCCTTGGCTTTTGACTAATACCACCGGCCCTGTAACTCCCCAATGTCATCTTTTAACTCCTTTGGCAAAGGCTTGTGTCGCACGTGTTCATGAACTCTGATGAGCAACCCTGAGTCGAGCAGTCCCCCAGGACTGCACAGGTTCTCAAACCCTGGCGCTGTGATCGACGACAAGGTTAATGGGGGCCAGTGACCTGACGTTTCTCAGGGTCCTCGACCCGACAGAATCGGCTTCCCAATCAATCAATCAAATATTCAGCCACCCAGCCAGCCAAGTCATCCCCGCATCCTTCTACGCGAGTGATGGCCTGCAGCCACTATCGTGTCGTGGACACCGGCTCGCATGCCCCAAGGGCCCGGCTTCGCCGCCTGGCATCTCCGTCCCGACAGTGTTCGGCTCGAATCAACAAGGGACAGGAAAAAAGTTGGAAGCTATCCACATTAAACGGCTCCACTCGGAATTCAGGGTCGCGACGGGGATCTTCTATCACGTCGCACTGGGGAATATGCCTTGTCAGTCATTACCTGACGAGTAGGTACACTATGACTTGCACCGATAACCACTGCCGACGGGCCCAGCTCGTGCGGCGTGACAAGTCAAGTCCCTACTGCGAGTGCACCCAGCCCTACTTCTAAGCAAACCTCACAAAGCTCATTGTGACAGGGGCGGCCATTTTCGCAGGGAGGCTCTCCCCACCACCGTGGCGCACCCCGTTTGTCGCCTGATGCTTACATATACGTCCCTGCCCTTGGGCTTCTGCTGGCAATCAATCCTCACGGCCAACCCCATGGCGAACGAGGAGCTCATCAGCAGAGTTCTCGTTGAGGAACGTCACACAAGACATGACGCACCGACGTGCGGCAAGGGCCGTGGAAGATGAGATCCGAGTTCCTCTTTACCCGACCATACGATGCTGCTGTTTGGCAGGCAGGGGGGCCATTGATGTCGTGGGCCGGATACCACCATGGTATGAATATTATTATCGCCGAAAAAGCCAATCCCGCCCACCCACACAGAAAGACAGCGAGATTAGAGAGAAAGAGGAAGACCGGCTCGTTCCAGACCCCATACTCTCCCGGCGGACGACTGGGGTTCGTTCGTCATTTTTCTCCTTCTCAGGGCTGCGGGCCAATGCGACCAAGGCCGCTGGAGCTGCGCCGGCGATTCGCCCGCCGGGGCAGCTCGCTTGCATTAGGGAGGCTGCACGATAGAGTTCGTTTCCTCCTCAGGCGCGAACGAGCGAGACGAACGAACCCTCCTGCTCTAAAGGGCTCTGGCCCTGTCCCCCGCCATTGTGGTGCCTTTTCCTTCCGCTCCGGAGGGAGCTGAGGCATGTGTCGGCTCACTGTCCGAGTCGCTAGACGGTTGGTTGTAAGTCCAAGAAGCCGGATGGGTATGTATCTGTGTCCATGCTCGGCGGACGCAACGACTTTTGGCTCGACTGCTGTTAGTCAGTTGGCATGGTCAGCCGTTCCTCGCCGTCGTCGCCGATGTTCCTTTCGGGTCGCACCGAAGGTGCTCCATCTCCAAATCTCCTTGATTTCTTTTCACTTCAATCTTTGTGTTGTCGTGGCCATTGGCTATCGTGAGGCCATTCCCGAATGATCTGGCGGAGGGAGGTACATGCCACACGCCCCCTCGTCAATCAGTCAGCCAACCACCACACACGTTTTCCGGTCTTGGAAAGGGAGCTCACGCAACAATTGAGGCACCTGCAGGTAGAATGCACTCGCCGTGTCGGCCGATTGACACGTCAGAGCCACAGCAGAGCCGCACAGCAATGAATTCCGGCGACATCCCGCCTCTCCCCACAAATATGTACCTCGTGCCGCTGCTGCTGCCCCTCCGTCTTCCTTGGCCCTGTCTGCGTTGATGCCACCGAGGTGTGCTTATACTGTGTTGTTGCTGAACAACCGGCCTCGTCATATTGAAACCGACACACTAGCATGATTGCAGTATCACGCTCACTCAGTACATGATCAGAAATATTCCAGGACTTCTAGTACCAGATCCGTGTTCTTGTGATCAACAGACACTCGGCCTCTCAGTCCGGCTTCCATGTCTTGAACCGGCAACTTGCGGAAAGGACCACCTGCTAAGTGAAAAGCGTCTCGTTATAGGACTCGTTACTGGCAAAAGAACAAGAACTTGGGCAAAACTGAAAGCGCCTACTCGACTTTTCTCTAACACTTAATCACGATGAAATCAAAAAGACGTCCACCTTGCCACTGAGTTGTCATTCGCGAACCGCCCGATAAGCTCACTCTTTGCTACTATATGAAGTCCAACAAGGGCCACACCCTGCCTGAGTGAGCGATACCATATATATCTCAACAATGGACTGGGATTTCCTCGTAGGGGCGCCGATGCCCCCTCAGAGCCAACTGCTACATGGATGTTTCCTCGAGGCCGACAGGGCAGACCGGGTTGCCCAAGGTATGGATCATCACCCAGAAGAGGTTGTGCTGTGAGAAAAAATCACGTACTAACATCCCCAGGACTCGATGGCCTCCGAGTGGCCTTGTCCGTCTCGCTCCACCCGCCCATGATCCTAATCACCGAAGAAATCTTCCACTCCGGCCGCATCCTCCGCGAGCTCGCAGACCGCGGGCAAGCGCCAAATGCGCCGCTCCGGGTCCCCGCCGCCGTCGCGAACAACCTCAACGTCGTCCTCCCGGGGCTCTCCAAGTCGCTCAGGGACATCGCGGCCTACTATGACGACAGGACGGTGACGCGCGAGCTGCGGTGGCGGAGGATGTTCCACGAGATGAAGAAGGAAGCCGACATGGAGCTTCTCCAGAGATTTCGCCTTTACAACCGCTTCCTCTCGCTGCTCGTCGGCCTCCTCGCCGCCAGTGCCACCGGAGGAGGGGGATTAGGGAGGGCGTTGCTGTCGCCACAGGACCGAGTCCAGCTCGACGTCCTCAGGGCGCGGGTGATGGCCCTCCGCGACAAGCAGGGCCTCCCCGCCCCGACGCAGGCGCCACCCGCCGCCGCGGAGGTGATGGCCATGGTCCCGCTGGCGTCGGCGGCGCGGGAGAAACCCCACTGGGCCACGGCCGTCTTCGCGGAGCCCCCTTCCTCGCACACCGACATGGGCTCGCCGCTGCGCTCTGGGGCCCGGGGTCCCTTCGTCCATGGGGCCGTCATCAATTCCCAGCTGCCCGAGACGGCGCAGCAGGTGGTCGTGCGCCGGTCCTTCGACGGCGACCGAGGGCGCCTCGGCCTGATGGTCACTATCAACGCCGCCAACGGCGGGCCCTACTATGTCCTTCGCGTACACGCGGCCGGCGGTAGTGCGCAGCCGCTATTCTCGTACCGGGGCATACACGAGATCTGCGTGCACCAGGTCGGGAACTGCCTGAGGCTCAAGAGGTGGAGCCATTCTATCCAGGGGCCTAAGCTCTGGGCCACCATGAGCTTCGTCACCTGGGAAGGTAAGATCATATTTGTGTTGGGGAATAGTCCCGTAGCGCTAGGTCTCTGGACACAGAGATGAAGGTGCTGACTTTGTTTCTTGTCATTACCAGAGCTAGTTCTATTCCACTGCACGTTCATTGCCCTAAAAGCGCGGAATAACTTGACTGTCAATATGGACCCGCAAGAGTACAAGTTTCCCAACGAGAAGCGCCTGTTCCAAGCGTGTGTACCTACTTGCCTTTCCGACTCTTTACCCTCCACCTTCTTACGTCGATAGCCTCCTGTTCTTGACTGACGCACGTAAACAGGCAAATCATCGACGACAGCTACCACCACTCCCTGATAGTGTACGAGGACACCAGGACGCAGGGGATGCGTCTCCACGCCGCAGTATGGGACGGCGAGCTGAGATCGTGCCCCGTGTGGACTGCTTTTGGTAAGTTCAAGAGGCATGTAAACATACGCGCCATCAACCAACCGCACGGTGTATTTGCCGCGATCGGGCTCAGCATCAAGTATTGACACCATTTCCACCCCCGAAGTAACCCACCAGTCTGCCTCGAGCCGCTGGCTCACCCAAAAGTCCAAGCACCTCGTGTGGGTCAACGAGATCAAGCTGTACGTCTTCTGCGACAAGTACAAGGAGGCCAAAATGCGCCGCAACAAGGTCGGCGCCTTCGAGATCCATTTCGTCAGCGACGAAGGTACGTTGGGCGGCTCTACCACCCGTTCCCCCTCCCCCAAAGGCCTTTTTCCAGGTCCTAAGCCAGACGATTCTCCCTTTTCATACACTAGAGGACAACTCGTTCCCACGCTGAACAATACGGACGGATGACAGCCGCCGGGCGGTTCAAGGAGGTCTTCTACCCGGCACCCGCCTCCGAGCCTCCGGGCGAGGGCGACCAGTGACCACCAGCCACGCCGAACCACCGTGCTGTACTCGGTACAGGCATCTATCCATCCCTCACTGTCGGTCAAAAGCCCGCTGTTTCGCGACCAAAATGAGCGCGGCTGTCGTCCAACCCCTCCTCCAGGAGCGGCCCGCCGCTTCCCAAGTTGCAATCGCCCCTCTTTGTTTTGCCAACTTGACTTACCTGAGCCTGTGTATTCCCAGTCTTATATGCCTCTTGAACGATGTTTACGATTTTACGATGAATGATTCAGCGAACATTGGCTGTTGTCTTCGTTACGATGCTTTCTATGAATTCCATATCGGCTATGTTCCGAGCGAGGCGCCAGGGACGCACAAAACAATGCTGTGGGATTTCATTGATGTTTTTTTGAGGGCAAGTCGCAGATTGCATGATACCCTCCTCACCGGATTCAATCTTTGGTTTTTCTTTTCCCTGATTTGCACCAAGAAATTGCGCCGTGGTTTGCTATAGTGGAAGGGATTCTAAGTGATGTGACATCATGTGGAGATTGAAACCCAACGGATGATCATTTGGGTTTCCACAGAATTCCAGAATAGTGTGGTTGGAACAGTGTGGGAATACGGCTGTACGAGAAATTAGTGCTACAATCAGTTACTCATGATCATTCAACAATTGACGTCAGCTGGCCTGTGAAAGCAAATGTTTTGTTTTTTTCCCCGCCTGACAGGCTGTGCCTTTAAACTCATTTGTATTTTGTGGCTTCACACTGCTCGTAAAGGATGTATGTAATGCATCGTGTCGTCATCCATCATTCAGATGCTTTTGATGTTCAGAGCTATGGCTGTGGCGCTTCCTTTCCAACCTTATGTCTTGACATCAGGCTCGTCACGGCCGACGTACTCCTTGAACTTCAACAGTTCCGTTGCCATCTGGATCTCAGGCTTGAGGAAGTCCTGAGCATCCTGCTCGTACGTCGAAGGGTCAGAGCTGTGCTGCTCGATGTACAGACGAATGGTAGCCCCGGCAGAGCCCGTGCCAGACAGACGGACGATGATCCGGCTGCCCGATGAGAATGTGGCGTACAGACCCTGGTTCGAAGACACGGAACCGTCAAGGTCGGTGTAGGAGAAGTTTCCGGCACCGGTGACGGTGCGGTCACCGACCTTGCTGCCGATGAAGTTCTTGTCGTTGACAAGGTTGGCGAGCGTGCCAACGACCTTGTTGGCGCCATCCGAGTCGACGTTCTCGTAGTCGTACCGTGTGAAGAAAGTGCGGCCGTACTCGGTCCAGAAGTCCTTCTGGATCTGCTTGATGCTGGGCGTGACGCCGGGGTTGGCGACACCGAGACCGGCGATGATGTTCAACCAGGCGACAACGGCCCACAGACCATCCTTCTCACGGACGTGGTTGGAACCGGTGCCGAACGACTCCTCGCCACAGATGGACAGCTTGTCAGCATCGAAGAGGGCGCAGAAGAACTTCCAGCCAGTTGGCACTTCGTAGCAATTCAGGCCCTGCTTCTTGGCAACAAGGTCGACCGCGCCGGAGGTAGGCATAGACCTGGCCAGGCCGTAGACGCCCTGCTTCTTGAAGTAGGGGATGAGCTGTGCGTGGTGGGCAATGATGGCCAAGCTGTCACCGGGGGAGACGAAGGCGTTGGTGCCGTAGATCATGTTGCGGTCACCATCACCGTCGGAGGCGGCACCGAAGGGGATCTTGTTCTTCTCGACCACCTCGACAAGGCTGTGTGCGTAGGTAAGGTTGGGGTCTGGGTGGCCGCCGTTGAAGTCGGGCGAGGGCACGCAGTTCTGGGTGGAGCCGGCGAGGCCGAGCTCCTCCTCGAAGATTGCCTTGCCATAAGGACCAGTGACACCGTGGAGGGCGTCGAAGAGGACCTTAAAATCAGGGTGCTCAGTGAAGAACTTCTTGATCAGGGGGAAGTCAAAGATGTCCTTCAGCATCTCGACGTAGTCCTTGGTGCTATCGATGATCTCGACCTCCAGAGGGCCGTAGGTCTTAGTGCCGATAGTGGAGATGTCGACATCGGGAATATCGGCGATCTTGTAGGAGGAGAGGGTCTTGGAGACCTCGTAGATCTTGTTGGTCACGGACTCGGGAGCGGGGCCGCCGTTGGCCAGGTTGTACTTGATGCCGAAGTCGTTCGTAGGGCCTGGGATCATTCAATGTCAGCGGGCATGTATATGGTGAATCCAAATGCTGAGCGCGAAAGGCGAGCGACTTACCACCGGGGTTGTGGCTGGCCGTCAGAAGGATACCGCCAGTTGCCTTCCTCTTGCGGATGACATGGCTGGCAGCGGGGGTGGACAGGATGCCGTTCTGGCCGATGAGCAGCTTCTTGACACCGTATGCGGCACCGATCTTTGCGATCAACTGGACGACCTCGGGGTTCCAGTAACGGCCATCACCACCAACAACCAGGAAGGAGCCTATTCTAAGTGTCAGTCGTTGCGGGTCGCTGGTGTTCTATCGGTAAAGGGGTCGGATCAAGCTCACCCTCTACACCTTCCGGGATAGACTGAAGAATGCTGGTGACGAATGATTCGCTGTAGTGAGGCTGCTGGAAGACAGTGGTCCTCTTTCGAAGTCCAGATCTTGAGTAGTGTCAGCGTCGTGTCCGGGTGTGTGGCACGAGCCAAGCGCACCAAGGGTGGGAGCACTCAACGGTGCGGGGTGAAGCTGTCGACAACTTACGTTCCGGGCTTCTGGTCCGTGAAGGACGCAAACTGAACCTCCTTGATGCTCATACTGACTGATAGGAATTTAGGTGTTTGTGCTGTTGAGTGAGGGACAGAATTGGCTATCAATGGGAGATCGACGAGAAGCAAGTGGGACAGCTGTGGGAGGGCGCTGGTCGATAAATAGGAGAGACGACGGTATGCTTGTCGCTTCCAGGAGCTGCGGTCTGGCCGATCAAGCTCCCCTCCACCCCAATGGAAGGTGGGGTCCATGGCCTGGACGTCATTGCCACAGGGCCCAATTAGACCATGGAGGTGTGGACGTGGCGTGGGGCAGAGACGGCATCCGGGCGAGTATTGGACAGGGGGCCACCGATGGTTGAGCTCAATGCTCCCTCATCACTGTTTCTGCCAGCTTGGTGTCATACTGTACAGCGCATTGTCTGATGTTTGACATGCAGAGACAGCAATTCATGGCCAGTAACAGTTGAGGCGAAAAGCATAAAAGTAGCATTTCTGTGCTGTAATGCGTGCATGTTGTCTCTCTAAGGGCCTACGAGAAAGCTGCATTGCTCTGGCTGGAGGCGGACCCGGCTAAGCGCACGGATGCACAGACAGGCTCAGGTTGCAGGTCCTGAATTGAAGTACGAGGTTCTCCCATCCAAAGGACGAGAAGATGCAATGCACACTGTGGGAACTGCTAGCACTTGCGACTTCGTATTTCTCAGATTAAACCGGCGGGAGTAACCCATCTGATAAGCATTGAATCCCTGTTCCCAAACATTGGGATTCTCTGAGAGATTTCCAGCATCGTCTTTTTGGGGTGGCGGCTCTGGGATATTCGCGTGGCGTTGCAGTCGGCGTACTTGTCGCTTCTTTTCTCGTCGCGTTGGAGAATAAGCCCTGTCGGCCGCTACGACTTGGCTGTACTATCCTGACTATGTAACCAACCGTTTCAGCCCTGCTGATTACCTCCAGCCATAGTCCCGGCCGCCCAGTTTCCCACCATGATAGATAGGATAAGAACTGCTCGATTTTCGGGGATTAGATCTTCCAGGTAAAGGTAAGATGGTGGTCATCATATGGCTCAGCAGTGAGGCTTGCATGTGGAAGAACAATCGAACCAGGCGTCCGCTCACTACGGGGCCGTTGAAGCCTCATCTTCTCTCGAATATGGCCTCCTTGTAATACCTAGCCTCCTCGATGCTCTCCAGAATGTCGTCCTTTGCCTTGTGCAGCGTCTTCTTTGTCGGTGCATTCACCACCACCTGGGGCGCCCATCTCCTCGTTGCCTCCTTCAGGCTGCTGACGTCGAGGATCCGGTAGTGCAGGTGGTCAACCACCTTCCGGTACGGCTCCCGGTTGAGGAATGCGCGGTCGGCGTGGACGCTGTTGCCGGCGAGGATGGCCGTCCCCGGCTGGGGAACATGCTTCTTGATGTAGGCCAGCAGCCCGTCCGCGGCCTGCTCTGGGGTGACGACTGAGGAGATGACGGCCGCTGTGAGTCCCGTTTGGGCATGAGTCTTGGTGCACCAAGCGTCCATCTGATCCATGCGTTCCTTCGGCTGGTGGACCACCGTTCCCCAGCCTTCGTTGTCGGCCAGGGCGAGATTGCCGTTGGTGATGAGGCAGTATATCTCGATGATCTCGTCCTTGTCGTAGTCCAGACCGGTCATCTGCATGCTTTGTGAGTATTGATGCTGCCAAGAAAAATGGCGATACGAGCCATGCACGATAGGGCCGCCTTGTCTTTACCTCACAGTCGATCCAGACCAATGGAGCAGTATTTTCTGCGGCCATCCTCTGCCTGAGAGAAAGAAACGCCCGCGGTGTGGAGGACAGGTAACGAGCTCCTCCAGGCTGGCGGAGCGTATGCTTACTCGGGAGGGGCTGGGGACCAAGTAACGTTGTATGAGTCGACACCCTGCACCAGGGAAGACGTGCTCTGATAATGGGGCCCAGTCGACAGAATTTGAGGTGTTTGCCGGCGAATGTGGCGGGAGTGGCCGCGCTGAGGGCCATGGAATCCCGTGTGCAAAGTCTCTCACATGTAACATGTAAGGCTGAGAGGAAAGGCGAATCAGCGAGCTTGTATTCTTGCTGAATATGCGATTAGCGATTGCGCTCGAGCATGTGGACTGGTGAACGGACGAACCCATGCACTGCGTCCTTGGAGTCAAAAGCGGGCCGGGAGGATAAATCACCTGCCGACGAGCTATCTAATTTAGTCCTGCTAACACATCCTGCCAGCCTGCTCACTTGTTGGCTGCCGGGGGTCTGCTGGTGGTTATCGTCCCAGCTGCGTGGGTGACCGTTGGACCTGTCCGACTAACCCACGCGGACGGACGGGCTGCTACCACCCTCTGGGAATAGGTCGGCACGTCCTTTCAAACACGAAGGATGGCTTCCTCTCACTCCTCTCTCATGCGTGTTCCTCTTCTATAATTATGCTGCAGTGAACTTGTTTTCCTTTTATATTTCACTTTATACATGCGTCCTGTGGAGTGAGAAGTCTCATTTCTTACCATCCCGCCTTCTCCGTATCCCTTCGTCTTCCAAATACTCACACCACCACAACCGTCTCGCTCCTTACCATGGGCAAGCTGGAATATTCACCGCCCTTGCGGTCAGTGCTCCCTGAGCCTGGCCCAGTCGTCGTAACCGACAAGGAAATCACCATCCAGTCACCAACGCGCCCGGCTCCTTCGCCTTCCCCACCCCGGATGCTGGTCATCGGCGGAGGGTCCCGGGGCTCGGTCTACGCCCACTTCACCCAGCTCGCAACCAGCGGCCTCGTCGTGGCCGTCGCCGAGCCGCACGCCTTCAAGCGAGCCCAGTTCGGCCAGAAGTACATCTGGGGTCGCCACCGCGCCCCGGCCGAGGGCGAGGAATTCGAGTCGTGGACCGACTTCATCGCCTACGAGAGGGAGAGGCGGCGCCGGGCGGCAGCCGGCGAGGCGGGTGTGCCCCCGGGCGTCGACGGTGTCTTCGTCTGCGTGCTGGACGAGATGCACAGGGATGTGGTGATCGCGCTGGCCGAGCTGAAGGGCCTGCACATCATGTGCGAGAAGCCCCTGGCCACGAGGCTGGACGACTGCGTCGAGATGTACCGCGCGCTGAGGGCCAACGTGGACGAGAGCGGCGAGCGCCGCGTCTTCTCCATCGGGCATGTCCTGCGCTACAGCCCGCACAACATGGTGCTGCGGAAGCTGCTGCTCGAGGACAGGGTTATCGGGGACGTGCTCTCCGTGGTACACACCGAGCCGGTCGGCTGGTGGCATTTCACGCACAGCTATGTGAGAGGCAATTGGAGGAGGGAGGACACTTCCGCCCCCAGTCTCCTAACCAAGAGCTGCCACGACATCGACGTGCTGCTCTGGCTGCTCTGCTCGCCGGTGAAGTACGAGGACGGGGGCGAGAAGGCGCTGCCGCACTTGCCGTCGACAGTGACGAGCAGTGGAAGGTTACAATACTTTCGGAAGAACCGCAAGCCAGGGGCCGCCGGCGGTGCCACAAACTGTCTCAAGTGCCCCATTGAGGAAACCTGCAAGTATTCCGCGAAGCGCATCTACACAGGCGATAAACCATTCATGGGCCTGGACACGGGGAACACCAGCTGGCCGGTGAACGTTGTGCTGCCCGAGATAGAGGATATGGGAGATAGCGATAAGGTGCGTGGGTCGCTCATGGCGAGATTGGCTGAAGATTACGGCCCAGACATGCAGGACTCGGAGGTCGCGAAGCGCAATTGGTTCGGGAGGTGCGTCTACGAGAGCGACAACGACGTCGCCGACGAACAGGTCGTGATCATCACCTGGGACGACGACCCCCCGTCGCCACAGGACGGCATCAGCCCAATGGCGGACCGGCTGGGCGGCCGGGGCTCGAAGCAGGCAACATTCCACATGGTGGCCCAAACCAAGCGGCAATGTGAACGTTTCACCAAGATCTACGGCACCCAGGGGGAGATATACGCCGACTCGTACACCATCGCGGTCGAGGACTTCAACACGGGCAAGACCACCACACACACGCCGCGCATGGAGAGCATGGGCCACGGTGGCGGTGACCTGGGGTTGACGAGGAAGTTTGTCGAGGCCATAGACATGGCGAAGAATCACAGAGATGAGGGCTGGACGTGTGAGAAGGCGCAGCAGGAAGTCATTAGATGCACCCTGGATGAGGTGATCAGGAGCCACGCGATGGTCTTCTGCGCAGAGGAGGCGAAGAGGGGTAGGAAGGTCGTAGACTGGGCCAAGTGGTGGGCTGAAGAGGTCGAGGGCAAGCTTGAGGCGAAGTAATACAGACACCAGCAGGCATTGCTCATTAAACGAATTACGTTACAAGCGAGATCATTATTGTTGGCCACGGCCTTTTATACACTCAATGGTAGGCTCACTTGCTCGTCGCATTGAATGCCAGACCACAGTCTGGGTCCAGTATAGGGAGGATATTAATCAAGCTTCGGCCTCCAATCATTTTAAACAGTACAATTTCTTTCATTCGAGACTCGAGACTCGCCTTCGGCACGTGTGGTAAAGACTGCCTGCACTAATTCCGGGTGTTTGATGATACTTAGGTAGTCTTGACCAAGCGGAGTAGTGACCGCAGCGTGATATCGACTTTCTCACACTTTCAAAGATTTCTCGAAGGTTTCATCTGTCGGTTACCAATGACAATAAACTGTATTCGTACTGACTGGCTGTTGCTACATTTGAACAGACTAGGTAGTGAATTGCGTTCCCCATCGAAACATCTACCTCCCATCTGCCTCCCCAGCGAGCTGAAAGTTTCGTGAGCGTACTCTTCGAACAATACCCAGACAATGACAATTCGCCCCACACACCATCCCTTCAGAAAGAATAATCATAGGGCAAGAAATTAAGAACCAGACCAGCATTATTACCCCTGATCAGTGAGTTGCTGACACCGCCGCGCCGCTACTGGTCGTGCTGGGGCGAGGTATTGGGTACCTCTGCCCGCAGATGGTCATGTAGGAGAACAGGCCCGAGGGCTCGTTCCAGCACTTCTCGACGCCCGGTTCCAAAGTCATCATGTTGTCGGTGCAATTCGCATCGGTGAACACGTACACTTATTCAGCATATGTCAGCACATGAAGCGGCGTACGAACCAATCACATAGTGTGCTGTGAAAACATCAGGGGGGAGGCTCACCAACGCTTCCGCGGATGATGCTGCTGACATAGGCCGACTGGATTATCGTTGGAGGAGTAGGGTAAACGGGTAGCATTTGCTATCCATGTGTTGTATGGTGTTGATGGCTCCAAGCGGATCATCTTGACAACCTAGTTCTCCGAAGGGGTTGAAGTAGGCCATGGGCAAATTCGGTGAGTCTATCTTGCTGGAATTGGCGCCAATTGTCAGGGCGCCAGCGAGTACAATATCGCAGACTCTCATGGTGCTATTGATTGGATTGTGATGAGATCTTATGAAGAGTGTGTCAAGAAGTTGATATGGTCCTGTAGCAGGCCTTTTGATCTCAGGACGAGCGGCGATGACTTGAATATAGTTCAGTATAACATCCAGCATCGACATTCATTCACTTTGGTACTCTGGGCTCCTTTATATACATCTCCCATCCAATGTTTAGCATACTTTGGACACATTAAGCGCCAGAGAAGCACAACATCAGATACCTGTGCCACGGTGTCCGGACTGACGCAACTAGAATCAAAATATTCGGCCAATGCGACAGCGAAAGACTTGGGTCTGGACTACAAAAGTATTCCGTTCTTGGGTAAGCTGTTACGTCGCCACATGTCACGTTAGACGGCACCACCTATCGACGGTTGCAGTGTCTCCCTAGGATACATAGGACAGCCGACCTCAAACCGTAGTCTATACTCGCATGTGGTCACATAAAGCTCACTGATATGTTATCTGAAAAGTCAATGGGGCTGTAGTGACAGTATTTCGTGATCGTGGGCCGCCAGGAGTGATCCATCTCGCGTCAGAGGACACCGGCAACTCATACGCACGCAAGTCAGATTGACAAAATCGGCATGTTACCAAGCTCAAGTTGTTTGTGGCTACACAATCATTACCTGAGCTGGGTGCTCGCAACCCAATTCGTATCTCCTGGCAATGCTGCTCTCGCCGCGGCCGTCACATGCCTTCACAGCCCGGCATAGCGACGGATGTAACTGAGAAACGCAATCGAGAACGGCTACCACTCGTTTTCCACCGGCATATGTCGAGCACTGGTTGAATGAATCTCAATCATGATGCCTGATCGTGCTGTCCTTGTTCCCACGAGATAGCGCTGGAGCGACTCTGCCTACGCGTGCATGTCGGGCGTCGTTCCAGCATACCGCCAAACCATGTTGATAAGAGCCTCTCTCTGCCGAAATCAACCTCATCTGGAGATCCCGAGACCTCCTCGTGCGCTGTATAGCAAGCACACTTGTGGTCCTATGTGAATACTCGAATCTATCGCCACTAGGGACGGGAGTTCTCGAGTGAGTTGAGGCGATAGTCCATCAAGATGTCGGCAACTCGGGTTGGGTTTGGGCGTCACGGCTTAGCGAAAATTATCTTTGCTCCTGAGCCTATTCCAGCGACCCAGAATTGCCGAAATGTTTGCAAGCATCGTGTATCCGTCATGAACGCGAAGTTCCGGATGTCTACCGACAGACCAAGTTGCCTCTTGCGGTTTGTGTCTGAGGTGAATTGGACCGAAATCAGCAGGAGGGAAAGATGACCGCACTGCAAATGACTAGAGCATCTTCACGGCCTAGGTTTGTCGTGCCTGATGAGCATGGGGAGAACGTGGGAGCGCTTGACCCCATGCCTGCGAGCTCATTCTGCCCAGTAAGGATAGTCAACACACCCTGCATTATCTATATTGAGATATCCGGATGTGCCCAAAGACATGGCCCCCGCTAGATCTCTTACACCGTAATTTACAGCTGCGTGGGGTGCCCGACTGCAACGATCTCGACCGACTTCCTGACCGGCTCGACCCTGTCCCTGCCGACGTGCGCCCGGATCTCGATGTCGACCCGCCCCACCTTCTCGAGCTTCTCCAGCTCCTCGGCGGGCCCCAGGAACCTGATCTCCTCGGGCTGCACGTGGATCCTCGACGCCTCCATGTCCAGCAGCAGCTTGTCCTTGATGGCGGTCGCGATGTCGCGCGCCGACACGGGCCCGTGGATCTCCTTGAGCTTCTCAGCCTCCTCCTCCGCCCGCCTGCGCTCCTTCTCTGCTTCCTCCTCCGCCGCCTTGCGCTCCGCTTCAACCTCCTCGGGGCTCTTTTGCGGCCCCGGGACCTTTTGCGGCTCGAGCATTTTGGCCCGGCGCTTCTCGAGGGGCGAGAGGATCTTGTCATGCTCTGTCTCGTCGCTTGATGCTGCTGGCTTGGAGGCGCCGCCGGCAGGGGTGATGGGCGCGAGGTGTTTCAGGTGCCGTTCGAAGACGATGACTTCTGGAATCAAGGTGGCGAGGAGTTCGAGGGCACGATTGGGCTGTAGGTAGCAGGCCGTCAGGTTAGCAGAGTGAAACCCAAAGCAACGGCCGGTACTCCGCCTTGGATGTCAATAGAGCACGTACAGCAATATGTTCAATCTCCACAGCAGGTGTAGGGCTGGGCGACTCGAGAGCCGGTTGCCCAGCCGCGGCACCGAGGGCTGCCGCACCTGTGGCGAGGCCCGCAACCGCCTCGACCGCGTCGTCGACAAGCTCCTCCTCCATCTCAATCTGCATGCCAAACATGGGGTCGCGCTCGCCGACGTCGTTCTTGGACAGGCCGAGCTCCTTGAAGCGGGTTTCTGTCATGTACTCGGCTTTCTTCGTAGGGTACCAAAGATTGCGCATCCTGCCTCGTTCGGTCCGGAAGATGGCACCTGTAGCGGACAATGTTTAGTATAGGGCTTCGCTGGTCCTGGCTCCCCGGGTGAATAGATCTGCCCGTAGGTCTCTCACCTTCCCTGCCGAATCCCTTCATGTCCCTCAGTAGCCGCACGATGACGCCGGCATCTTTTGGCCGGTTGCTCTTCTTCCGAATCTGGCTGAAGAACGGGGTCACGGACGCGCTGTTGACCTGTGTTATCCTCCTGAGGCACACCAGGCATTGTGCCCTGGTTAATAAAGGCGAAGCCATGACGGATGGGGTGGGCGAGACGCGGGCGTGTCTCTTTCCCAGCGAACAAGTCCAATTGGCGATCGGCCGAGTTGTGTCCAACCGCAAGTCGCGCGACAGATATTTTGGAGTCGAGCTTCCCGACAGCTTCCAATTGGGCGAATCGGCAGGTTTGCCGAGGACTCCACACCAGGAACTCTGATCCCTGAGCCGCACTTAACGTTGACCACCAACCAGACTTGTGAAGGCCCAGGCTCCCCTAGGACATTGACCATTAGCAACTTACGGTCCACTTCTCCTCGTGAGAGACATTGTGAGGGCTGCATATACAAAGCAGCGAAACAATGTCTAATTTGTGCCTACTTATGATCTAAACCCCAACATTCCATTATACATTATTTAGATGTCTTCTGTCGCGTATCTCCCCTCCTTTCCGCTCTTTCTTGAATGTCGTGATGCAAGCATTGCGAGTGTATTGCCAAGTTGTTCAGCCCTTATGATCGATTATACCGAACCTGCCGTTCACTCTGAACTGCCCCAACCAAGCAGATAGGTCCTCGACCACTCCGTCGACAATGGTTTCGTCAATGACCCCAGCTTGGCAATTAAGCGTCAGGGTGACTTCGGCCCCTTCCACTCCCGTGACGTTAACCCCAAACGCGGGCCCAGCGAGGGATGCTGGCTGGGTAAAGAATGAGCGCTGGATGCTCCAGGCCCCCTGGCCCTCGTTGGTGACACCCTTGATGCGGCCGATGTTAGAGACCGCCCAGGTGGAGTCGCGCTGTTTCCCGAACTTGCCCTCCCACCGCTTCTGCCAGTCCGTCACGTAGTCCATAAGGCCGCAGATATCATCATTAGGCATCGAGGCGAGCTTCGCCTTCATCTCGGCCCGCCACGTCGCAGCCAGGGGCCAGATGAAGCCCTCCTCAAGGTCCTCGTCTACCTCATCGAGCCTGCGGCGCAGGTCTGCCACCGTCTCAGCGTCCCACACTTTGTAATAGGCGGTGTTGAGGACCGTTAGTACGCTTTCAAGTTCCATGTTAGTGCCAGGTGGCATCTTTGCCCACGGGAGTAAACTGATGGGCGTCTCGCTCGAGAGAGCAGGCGCAACTGTAGCGCGCCTAGTGACAGCAGCCAGAACCAGGACTTGGATGATTGCGGTGAGTGTGGCACCATGAGCTCTGCAGGCGGTGACGAGGCTTGTGACGGTATCAGCATCGATAGATATGAGACGAAGGTTGAGCCGACGCGGCTTGATGGTGATCACTTTTCCTGCCCATGGCTGAACGGGGGGTCTGGGTTTGAGCCAGGAAGGACCATATTCATCCCATAGGCATTTCGAAAAGAATGACCAACTGATTTTGATCTGGACAAGCTCCTGCTGGGTTGGTGCGAGGGTTGGAGGCCCGTTGAAGCTGAGGACGTGGTTTTTCAGCTCTGCCGGTGCATCAGACGGGCTGTTGAGCTCACGCAGTAGCTCATTGTGAAAGACCATTGTGGCCTTCCCGTCCGCAAGGGCGTGATGTGTCGCGAAAACCATGTCGAGTACCACCTCTCCCGGGGACGGGGCGCCGCTCTGCACGACCAGGAGCTTCCACGGTGGGCGGTTTCCGGGGTCAGGCCATAGCTGCTCCAGCCTGTTCTTGGTCGCCTCCAAGACGCGCGCGTCAAGCTGTGCCTGGCTAGACGATGTCACGGTCTCCCATTCTACGAAGTCCCTCAGGTTCATAGACGGCACACCCACGAAGCTGGCTTGGTTGGTGTCCTCTTTGATTATGCCGACCCTCAGCCCACCCAGGCGCAGGATCAAACGGGCCAGTGCCTCTTCCACTATGACCTGTGCCGGACGGCCTTGTAGGCGCTTCTCCGAGATCACGTACCGGCAGCCATTTGCGATCCCCGTGTAGATGCCGAGGGCGTGCCTCGACGTGGACCAATGCTCCCTTGGGTTGGTCAGCCATTGAGAAGCCCATTGAGGTTGGCACAGCCTACATCGTACCACATCGCCTGACTATTTTCGGCTCCATTTCTGTTGATTGGTGGCTCGGGGGCTGTGAAGACTTCGAGGACCCAAATGACATATATGAATGGGAAGTACAGCGAGCCAACAATTATAGTGCAGGATATGGCAGAGACAATTGATGCTTGCTCACGATGATCTGGCTGTCGGTGGAAGGGCAGGGGATGGCACGGATGGGCCGGGCAGGGGTGCCCAGCGACCCAAACCGAAAACAGCAACTCTGTACTTGAAGGATCATGCAACCACTCTTGGAAATAGGCCTTCAAACTGACAGCTAATACGATACAGCAAGATACTATATTATTGTGTGTTTAATCCAAAGTTAAGTCGTTAGAGCGGAGACAAACTGCTCCATACAAATTCCTCGCAGTAATGGGCCTTTCCAGAGTCTCGCGGAGATGATGCAAAAATATGGACCGAGAACTGCTCCAAATCCTAGCGGGCTTGTCTCTTGCTTGATTTGCACATTCTGTGTAAAACAAAAACAAAAAAAGAAAGGGTCAGAGTCGGCTCCGCCGATATTGCACAAAGTACAAATCACTATATTGAACGCATGACGCGTAATCCGAGCATTACACATTTCAAGCTGGACCAATAATTTTCAGTAGGCTGATGATATATTCACTTCAGAGTATGTCCAGGCAAACTGCACGTGCAGAAAGCCCATAATATGTACAACTAAAGGTTCTTCACACGCTATCCCCATCCCAACCCGTACCGGCTTTGGCCGATTTAAGCACGGGACATGCGAGACCGGGAGGTCCAGCCCGTGGTGGAACGCTTGCTCATCTGCGCGACGGACTCGGCGTAGTCGTCGGTTCCGTTGTTGGGGTCAGCGTCGGTGGGAGTGCAGGTAGGCTTGGTGCCAGCTGAGCCGAGTTTGCCGTCGACAGCGTAGTAGTGGTACTTGTACTCGGCAGCAGTGGCATCAACCATGTTCTGAGCGGCGTCCTCAGTCCAGCCCATGATGCTACATTTGTTTGTTAGCGTCTGGTAAGTGGCAAAATAAGTTCAAAGAGGGCAACTCACAAATCACCGTGGCTAGACCACGCGTTTCCGCTGGCCAGCTTGAAGGGCGCGGTGCCGCTCCACCCGTCAGGCAGGACCTTGCGTAGGTCGTAGCGGATGGAGAAGCGCAGCTGCGGCATGGACTTGGAGCCCTCGGGGCACCAGTTGGTCGTGCCGTAGTCGCGGCTCTTGTACGCCGTCTCCAGGTTGTCCTCGTTGACGCATTGAGGGAAGTACAGGAGGGTCTGCAGGTGGGTGCTGCAGGTGGAGCTGGGGAATCCGTTGGAGTCCAGGGAGCTGGCGTCGTCGCCCTCGCACATCCACTCGACCTTGGCGTCCGCGGGGGAATCCTCGGCGGTGGTCGCCGAGGCGGAACCGGCAACCATCTTCAGATCCTGCGGGATGGCGATCTCGGCCGGTGTCTCGCCCAGGTTGTAGTAGGCCGAGAAGCGCATGACCGGGACGTAGTCGTATGTCTTGCCGTTGTCCTTGGTGTACATCAAAGACGGTACCCCTTTGAGATGAAAGAGATTAGCATGATAATTAAATACCAATGAAGTAACTGAAACTATGTTGGAACTTACAGTAGACGGAAAGGTCGTTGGGGTTGTCAGTGGTGGTGCATCCCTTCTGAAGTTCGGCGCTGCTGGTGGTGGAAGCAGTGACGGCATCAGAGCCAAAGAACGAGTGCATGTGTGAGACGCCATATTCGCCGGGGAACACGATCGGGTCGACGTTCTTGTACAGGAAAGGTGACGCAATGTTGGCCTGTGTGTACGCGTAGGCGACGGGAGTAATGGTGCTGCCGGCGATAGCGGCGCGAAGGAGAAGAGAAGGCATCCTGTGCTATCTACGAAAGTATAAGGTAAAATAGAATGAGAGAACGTCTGCAGGTCGAAGAGACAGAGACAAAGACGAAGACAACGAATAAAGCACGAGCGAACTACTGGGCAAAGGCTTGGAATAGATCTTGTTGCCATCGGGGGGGACGGCTTCACTTATATCGACCTTCAAGGCCAGCCCGTCCGCTCACCCTGCTCGTCCCGGCCCCCTGCCGGCCCATTCCACCGGGGTGAGATGCGCTTCGAGATCATCTCTGTTAAGTGATCCCGAGTCTGCATAGAGACACAATCTCCATCCTTCTTGGCAGTTCCGACACGTCCCACTTTACTTCCTGATCCTGCTAGTGCAGGAGACAGAGCCGCCTGCTTCCCTCGGAGCAAAGTGACGGGGATGCACGAAAAACGGAGACTACCGGAGTGCACAGAGCTTGAGGGTCCAAAATACGGGAGTTTTCTGCATCCACCGGGGTCGTACCGAGGTGCGAACACAGAAAGTGGAAGATGTAGCATTGCTAAGAGCCGTTTCGAAACATAGGGGGTGGAGCGCGGCTACATCTAGAGTAGCCAGAAAGCCATGCGTGACGGCTCGCTTCGGGCGATCTTCAACGCCGATGATCCTCATTGTCGGCAAGGGTCTAAGTTCCGAGTTGCAGCTCATCTCGCACGGGGAATTCTTTGGGGCACCACAGATTCTTGTGATATCCCCGAATTCGAGCGCAGCCACGGGCAGAGCCTCGCTTGTGGCCGCGACCCTGACGGCTTTTGTCTGTGTGCGTGATGAGTTGACATACATTTTGGGATGGGATTGACGAAGGCTCACACTGGTATACCTTAATCAAATCCTGTAAGCAGCCTTCAGGTCACAACCCGGAAGAGGCTGCAGGACATGAAACGAAGGGGCCGCCAGCCACTAAGAACTCCTCTCATCTTGATAACTTGCTGGGGACTTGTTTGGATGAACAATTAAGCGCTAACGCTCAGCAGGGCCCCCTAGCGCTCTGGTCCGTAAAGAGAATAAGCCAGCAAAAAGGTGGGTCTAAACAGGAAACACCAAAACAAAAGGCGAGAGGAGCGCAGTGGCAGTGAAAACGGGCGAGCTCAAATGCACTTGGCACTATCGGTTTTTGAGTGGAAACCCCTGGCAGTGGGCACACGGCCGACAGCGAGCCGGCTCGTCCGGTTCCTGTTGAAGAAATGACTTCCCCATCTTGCCAGACCGGCAGACCGGCAGACCGGCAACAGACCGATTCGAGGGGCTCTGAGCCCCTTAAGCCTGCCCATACTCAATTGTAGGAGCAGGCGTGTGAATGATGTCTGAAGGCCAGAGCAGAGTATTCATCCCCCATACCAACTTTTCTCGGCTGGTTGAAGAACCTTGCTCTGAACCTCGTCGATGTCGTGTTGAGATAAGCAGGCAGGTGGAGAAGATATGCGACTCAGCTGGCAGTTTTAGTAGACAAACTATTAGAGTACCGTCAGCACCCAGACTGTGGATTCCGGCGATGTCTATTAATGGTCAATTAGGAGCTTTGGGGGTTGGTGATGAATGTGATGTGTACGTATGTATGTCTGTCTGTCTGTCTGTCTGTCTGTTTGGCTGGCTGGCTGGCTGGCTGGCATGTTTACTTGCTTGAAGAGCTTCCGTCTTGTCCAGAACAGACGAATTCCGGGTCGTTCCGTAATGTTAGCCATTTAATTCGAATCAATAATGTGGTGTCTAATACTATGACTATGAGAACATGAGATGATGTCAAATCAGCCTTATGAAAGGGGGATATTGCATGGTGTTATAGCCTGACAGGCATAATACTAAAAGGCCTTGGTGAGCCGACGTTGCTTGAGGCTGAAAGGCGTCCACTCAATTCGCACTGCACTAGAGAAGTAGTGACCTCAATTGGCATGGGCCTTGGCCTGTGCGCCCCGAGCGACCGACCCCACCAAAACAGTAGGCCCAAGGAAGCAGCAGGCACTGTGAGAGCTCCTTGTGATCCGACCTTGTGGCTTGGACTGGAGACATTTCGCGAAGCGCTAAATTGGCACCACGACAACACACTTCGCATTCACCCTCAGCTGATCAAGGGCCTGCCTATCGTCCCCCGATACGACCACCTTCTGCTCAACTCTGGATTCTCGAATTGCCCACGGCGCCATCTTCCATCTTCTGCGACACCGCGCACGTCTAATCGCGACCTAGTATGACGCGACGCGACAACCACTACCACCATATCGCAGAAGATACGGCTGCCCGCGCTTCCGCTCGCTCGAGTCGCAACACAAATCACTCCCCGAGTCTGGCATGAATGGTGGGGAGCACAAGGGAGACAAGGCGCACGTTCTGGGTGCCCGCGCCAACGGCAGGACATTCTTGCCGTCATTTGCGCCCAACGCCACTGCCGACGCGACTAGCAAGACGAACGGCGTGCCAGATAAGGAAAACACACCAGCAGCCATGAGCGGCGCGCATTCACGCAAGCCGAGTGCAAGCTCGCTCTCTGATGCCAGATCAACCTCGCCCGAGGCTTCGCGCATCCCCAGACCATCCTCCCGTGCAAGTCCTCACACGCGTCGACCATTTACCATCAACGAAGCCACCGACTGGGCAAAGTCCAGACTGGCCCAAGGCTCCCCCAGCCCGGCGCCCCGACCCACGCGACCGGCATCTGTAAACTCGGACCATAAGCCTCTACCACAACTCTTCACCCAAAGACCGATAGACTTGGGCCGTCTCGGCCAAAGGCGCCCGGTAAACGCGGCTCGTCGAGATGGTACCTTCAGCTCCAAGGACAGCTTTGGGTCATCGTCGCGCAAGGCAGATGAGTCGGACAGCGAGATCGACCGCAAGCTTAAGCAGTTTGAGGAGGACGAGAAAATCATCAAATCTATGAAGGACGACAAGAAGGGCCTATTCAACAAGCCTAAATTCGGGATAAACGGGGCTGGCACCAACAGCAGGACAAGCCATACCACGAGCAATGGTAGTAATGGTGACGGCGCCGCGGATGAAAAGGCATCTCACCAGTCATGGGCTTTTGCCGAGACAGGGCGTGCCAATCCCGATTGGATCCAACGCTTCAAGACGGAAGACCAGGCACTGGATTTCGCCCCTGGTCGGCAGTCAAGGATAGATGGCTTTTCAAGCTTTGGAAGTCGCGTGGCAGGCTCGAAGAGGAAGACTGCAAGCCCGAGTCTACCGGAAGCTGGTGGACCAGTATCAACGATTCCTCGACCAGCCACTGTAGCCCCGATCCAGTCTCCAAACAAGAGCTACGCCTGGCAAGTTGACGAGGACTTCACAGCTGGAGATTTGCAAGTCTCCAACAGCCCACCAGTGAGCTTCGGGCGGGCCAACACGAAGTTGGACGAGATCAGGAAGCTGGAGATTGATGCCGAGCTCGACCATCCGATCGAGAATCATCGCCTCTCGTCCCAGCGCACGAACACGAAACTTGATGAAATATTGCAACGGGAGAAGGATGCGGAGCGTAGGTACCCGATTCCCAGGACTGAGGAACCAAGTGCAGAACCAGTTGACGAGCCGGGAACGGGGGCCGAAAAGAGGCCACCACTCTCAACGATGAACCCAGCCGAGGCTGGTCGACGATCCCACCGTTCACTGGGAATTGAGCATCTCCCCGAGGCGGCTCACCCATCGATACGACTGAATGAGCCCCTGGAGCAGCAAAGCTCCCGCTCACCTCCACAACTCGGGCTCAAGGACAGCTTCGGGCGATTGCATTCGATTGACCCCCGAGCAAGCCCCGAATCCAAGGCGCAGCCCCACAAGCAAGACTACACTGAATTTGACGCGGAGAAGATCCCCAATACGCCCGTCACGATTTACAGAAACAAGTCCCCGCCTCAACCAACCAATGAGCAGAATGGTCTTGGCCAAAGCTCATTCCCCAGCATGTCACACCCTGTCACCGGTGCGTCTCGAGCAAAGGAAGACTCCCATGATCTTCTCCGAAGGCTGGCCAGGGCCTCTAGTAATAGTCCCGTCCCTAGTCCTTCTCAGGAGGGTAGGACGGATAAGGTCCAGGACGATGACAGAGGACTCCTGTCAAACCCAAAGGGAACACAACCAGACCTTGAGGGGTCCAACAAGTCTGACAAGACGTCTGGATCGGATCAGAAACTCCCATCGTCGCTCGGCACGAACAAGTCGAATAACCTTGCCAAGCCTTCGGTTGGCTTTGCAGGCATCTCTCGGTCCTCGTCCACTAAGAGTGTGTCTTCAGCCCAGAGTAGAGCGTCAGCAGACCCAACCGCACGAATTGAGGGCGAGATGAAGCTTTTCGCGCTCATGGACAATATGTCGGAGCGAGGATCGGTCCGGGCCCCGTCACCCCGACTGGGAGTTGAGTCCGATTCCGAGGACGACAATGGCAAGGCAGATGAGACACCTCGGGCGATGTCCAAATTCGACCCTCTTTCTATGCTTACTCCGCAAGTTACGGGCGCCTACGTTGAAACCCCTGTAACTGTCAGGACCGAGCAGGTACAAATCAAAGAGGATCCAGTCGCATCGACTCGAGAGCCAGAGAAGGCCGGGCTACGCAACCGAGACACAAGCACCTCGCCCCGCTCATCCAAGTCAGACGGTCAGCGAGCACGTGTGCGATCCAATTCTCTCTCAAAGCTGCGACGATCGAGGTCAACTCCGCGGAAGCGCTTACCACTTAAGAACTCGGTCAAGCCGCCCACTGTAAAGGAGGACCTAAGGCAAATCCACTTGAGCAACAACATTGACGAATCTACGACCGACGACTTCGACGACTTGGTGCATGCCGGAGACCCCGACAAAGCGGAGAACAATCCTGAGAACGGAGTGTACGACTCTGAAGACCCGGATATCCCTCCTGAGGAAAAGGAACGGAAGAGGATGATCCACATGAGCAAGCACTTGAGTACAAGCCTTGCCAGTATGCAGCAGGCCAGAAAGGGGATTGATCGTCTTGAAGTTAAAGTTGCGCAATCCGACCAAACTACCAAGTCCGAGAAGAACGAGTCGACAGGCCCCATCCCAATAGGCTGGCATGATCACGGGGGCCATTCCTCAAGTTGCCCCCAGTGTGCTGCCGCTCAGAGCAATGGCTTGTGGGCTCATGTGCCTCTACCAATGCCCGTATTCTGGCGTGCCCAGCCCAGGTTCAGGCTGACTTGGCTCGGGACGCTGTTACTCCTGCTGGTGTCGTGGTACTTTGTGGAGAATGCTTTCTATGATCGCTGGGGAAGGCATTATATATGCTACCGGGGCTCGCCCTGCAACTGGTCCCCGGAGCAGCCCGACTACGGCTACGTGCTGCCCGTGAAGCTCGATGAATGGGTCACTGGTGGCATGATCCGCCCACATGCGGCTTACTGGCTGGATGAGGCGTCAGATTTATTCGCGGATTTTGAGGACTGGTGGGCAGGAATAGATATCCGCGATGTCAGATCAGGCTCTATCTCAGACCCTGCCAAGAGAGAGCAATACTACCGACGTATTGATAAGAAGGGGCTTCGACCACAGTGGAAACCTCGGCCAGAGTATAGGGCCATGTTCGAGGCTTTGGAGCGAGAAGCATTGGCAAATGAGGAGGCAGAAGATCGTGGCGAGGCAGACTACGGGCTACCCAGCAGCATCGTTGATGAGATGATGGGTAAAGACGATGTGCTTCCCGGGACCTCGACAGACCAGGAACCGCCGCGAACGATCTGGTTCTAATGCAGAAACCACCTTGGATGACGGGGAGCCTTGCAGGATGTAAGTCCTGATATTTCTCAGGTTCTCCCACTCATGGAATCTGCAACCCACCGAATTACCTAGTGCCCGACCCACACACCCTATGTCGACACCATATCACCTGTACAAAATACCGCGGTTTGAGACATTCGGCGGACTGTTGTTGCTTCTGAACCATTTCCACCCTGGATGACAAGGGTATCATGCTTTGGCGTTTTCTGGCTTTAGCAATGCATGGAGTTGGCGGTTGAGCCTTGGACTTCGTCTTCTTTCACACATGACCAACATTACGACCGACAATGGTACATAATTTTTCCGGCAGGCGGCCGGACGGAGGAAGGTGCGACACGGAAGGAAATGCTACTGGCACATCCTCACTGAGAAATCGAGCTTCATGGTCTTGGTGTACCTCATCGCATTGCAGCTATTCAGCCATCACCTTGGAGACTACATCATCACTGCCGATTCGGAAGGCCTTGTTGCCCGTGTCGACAGCAACTGAAGCTTGAGTCAACCTGTGCGTCTCTCAGGCAATCAGGGGACACCGCTAACACACAAACGAGGTGGTCTATCTACCACGCCAAACATGTCAATTACACCTCACTAGCGATTTGATCTCATCTGCCGCTTCGCCCTTGGGCCTGGCAAAACCCTGTGAAAGCAGACTATCACAGAAGAAGACTTTTGGTGGATGTATACGCGGAAACAAGCTGTTCACGACCACATGACGAACCTAAGCTCTCCTGTTTCTTTGCTGTTCAGAGCGGAGAAGGGACCGGAAGGCCATCTACGTTGTGACGAGATGCGAACTTGTATTCCGTGGAATGTCCGGGCTGTTTTAGGTGTCGCATTGAGAAGCTTCGTGATGATGAGAGTACTTGGCTGTGGCTGCGTCCGCTGTAGCTGAGATGGACCTTCCAGATGAAGGTTCTGGTGGCTAACACTGGCTTGAGTGGTCACTGTAGATCAATGATGTAGCTATCAATGTACAAAATGAATCAAGGGGCACTCAAATCCGAGCATATGTCTATTGTTTGGGTATCTCTCGTGAAGTGGAATACCTGCGCCATAATCCATTTGAATTGCCAGCATGAACGCCTAACCACAAAACCACCCGTCTCCATACTCTCAATCGACCCACCCACATGCGCCAGCACCGAAGCAAATCGATGCCCTAAAGTAATGCGAAGCACTGGAGAACTGCAGGGCAAACGAATCACTTCTCACCTCGTGTGGTTGCGTCGACAGCGACCTAAGCCTTAGCCTTCTGCGCATTCTCAGCAGCCTTTCTCTTGCGCTCCACGCTCTTCCTAGCACGGTCACAGTTGATATTCCACGCATGACGTCCAACCTCTTCCCAATTCTTCCTGATCCACTCCCTGACGAGGTCAGCCTGCAGCACGCCCTGCGCGTCGCGAAGGCCCGACGGGGTCACCCCAAACGAGCCGTTATTCTCGATGACGGCCTTGACGAGCGCCGAGCGAAGAGCGCCGCGCCAGTTCGCCATACGGACGTCGCGGGGCACCACCTTCCCCTCCTCGGACGGGTGCGCGGCCGCCGGCAGCGCGCGCGAGATGTCGGCGGGGAGCCACGCGTCCTTCTTGATCTCCCTCTTGACGGCGTTGCGTGACTGCTCCGCGTTCCACTCCGCGAGGCGGGCGTTCCACTTGTCCTCGGTGCTGGGGAAGGCCCCGAAGGCCTCGGCGCGGACCTTGTCGCGGTCCAGGACCGGCATGCTCTTCTGCGGGCTGGAGGCCATAGACCGGCGCTTTGCGGGGACAAAGTCGTTTGCCCAGCGGGCGAAGACGGGACGCTTTCCTGCCCGTTCGAGGTCGTCCTTTGCTCCCTTTTCGTCTCCGTCTCCTGCTTGTTGTTGGATCATGAGCCACTGCTTGAACCACTTGCAGCTCGAAGCGTACTCGAAGAGGTCTCTCTCGATCTTGAAGGGTTTGTCCTCGTCGCCGTTGCGCTTGTTAAGGCCAAGGAAGGCGATCGCAGCGGCTGGATCACTGGTCAGGCGGACGCGCGCTTTCTTCTTGTCCTGCTTCTCGAGCTCTGGTATGCGGATGTTCAGGCCGGCCTCGTCGGCGGTGAGTCCGAAAGGGCGGATCATTTGGCCAAGTATGTTCCACAGGTCTCCATGATCATGCTTGCTGCGTTCTTGTTAGTCTATCACTTTTCTACTAAGGGGTGGGGTAAGAACAAGGCAGATCGGATGCTGAATCGGTCTCTGGTGGCATATACGAGATGAAACATAAGTGATAGGGATGAGAGAGTAGGAAAGTGACCAGTATGATGCTCTATCTGGGGATTGGGGACGTACAACACGCGCCACTCCAACTCTTGGTGACTATCACACAGACCAACATCGATCTGGACAAACCGCGCCGGGCCTGACGCTGCCTTGGGCGGTCCCCCAGGTGCACCCACGCCGACAGGCCAAGGGATAGCGAAATTCTTGCTCTCGATGATGAGCTGCCTATCCGGGCCGCGCCTGCCCTCAGAGTAGCTGTGGACAGCACCCAGGGCCCTTTGGATCTTGTCCCATGTGTCATCGTTGCCGAGGCTGGCGGTGGCAGGGAAGTCGGTTCCCTCGCGGCTTACGAGGATGTCCACATCGCCAAAGGTGTCCTTCGCCGGGGCTTCGATGGGTATTTTGACTCGGGAGAAGCCAATATTCTTCAAGGCGGCGGTGCACTGGTTCTTGACGTGGTTGTAGACAGTCCGGTCCATGCGAGGGGTGAGGAGGCCAGTCTCGGGCCCCGAGAAGACTTTGCCACCCATGGGATAGGTAGATTATCAAATTGCAGACTTCAGGTGACTTTGCAAGACCTAATGTGGTCGCTCAATGGGCCAATACCCTAAAGGGAAGGAGGTTGGCTGTGCGAGGTGATGATGCAGGATTAGAGTTGCAATTACCTGAGTGGGAGCTAGCAGAAACTCCACTCAGGTCAAGGATGGTACTTAGTAATTGGAGATCAGATGCCTTTTTGAACTGTGAACTGGGTGAATTGGAGGGGAAAAAAACAACTCGTGGCAAGGGAGCGGGCCAAATATATGAAGAAAGAAGGACTGTAGGGTCATCACGACCTTGTTGTGTAAGTGACTCTTTCGGTAAGGTGCCCGTTTGTGAAGGCTTATGACCAAGTGGCTTGGCAGCAAAACTTACGTCCAGAATTTTTGTCATCACCAATTGTTGGCAAATGTTAGGTTCATCAAGACAGATGACAAACCAGGTATATGACTGATATGTTAAAGTGTGGTTTTGCAATAACAATGTGCATCAACGACTGATAGGAGGCTGAGAAGATCAGATATCCTTACGGTCAGGCTGCACTGCCCAAAAGCAGCTGGAAAGGCGCAATGCTTGAAATAGATTGTATTGAGGGCCTCCTGGGGCATCTCTCTTTGTTGTCATCATTTCTTCCTACGTAACCTCTGGGAAAACCGCTCTACTTGAGCTCAGGGGCAAGACTGACTTGCATCGTGGCAGCTCAGACAAGTCTTCCAGACTTCGGGCCGTGTAAGTGGAAGAATTGCAGCTGCAAGATGGCATCAAATCATGTAACCTGGAATGGCCTTAAGATTCGACGGACCTCTACCCTCTGCTATGGGTTTTGGGTGCCGCATATCATATGTTGGGCGTGTGGCATAGATTCGGTCTGCTGTCCGCCCTTCACTCGACGTTGCCTTTGACGCTGTACGGCTTGAGATAACCCGCATTGTTCTCGATCTCCTCCTTGACCTGCACAAGATTGTTAACTATGATTGACACTGAACATACAATGGGAACACCCCAGCACCGACTTACAATATCCAGGCCGCCCACCAGCTCTCCCTCGATCCACAGCTGCGGGTACGTGGGCCAGTCCGCGAACTCCTTCAGGCCCTGCCGCACCTCGTCGTCTGCCAAGATGTTGAAGAAGCCGTACTTGACCGAGTTCTCCCGCAGCAGGGCTACCATCTGCCTCGAGAAGCCGCACTGCGGCCCGCTGGGTGTGCCCTTCATGAACAACATGACCGGCGCCGCCTTGACCAGCTCCTCCAGCCTTTTGTTGAGCTCCTCCTTCGCCTTTGCCGGGTCTGCCTCGGCGGGCTCTTCAACGGCGGGTGGCGCACCCGCTGATGTCCCGTTCGTGCCGGCGGCTGCGGCGCCAGGCTTGCCGGCGTGAGTCTCGATGGCGTTGCGCACCTTGACCGCGCTGCTGCCACTGACGGTCTCGAGGACCTTGGAGTTCTTGGAGAGGACGAGAAAGGGCACGGCGGTGACGTCGTACTTCTCGCTGATGTCGGAAAGCTCCTCTGCGTTGAGGGAGACCCACGAGGTCGAGCCGTCGGCGGGGTATTCGGAGGCGAGGGTGCTGAGGACGGTGGCCATCTGGGCGCATGGTGCGGCCCATGGGGCGTGGAAGGAGACGATGAGCAGTGTGGTCGGAGGCAGGGACGCCAGGTGGGCGTCCCACTCGGGGTAGCTGGTGATCTCCTTGATCGTGGCCATTGCGACGGTTCGGTTGTGAGCCGGGTGAAGGTGTACCCGGAGTACAGGGTTTTGGGTCTGGGTGTTGGGCGTGACCAAGAGCTTGCTCGTACAGTTGTGACTGTTACGAAAGAGAAAACGGTCGCTGTATTCACTGTCACTAGAAGATTGTATGGTGTAGTTGGCCGGCCTGCTGTGTCAGTAAGAATAATGGTGCTTGGTTGCTTGGAGGCAAAAAGTTAGTCAGTGTGGTTGTTTGGACCGGCTCCGATACAGGTCGAGAGGCAGCTAGACTACAATGTGCAGTGATTGCCCCACCATCTTGGGTCAAGAGAGACCGATAAGCTCTGATTGGCCACCTTGCTCTTGCGTCATGGCCTGATGGCTGTTGTCAATCGGAATGTGCCTCATTGCTAATAGAGTAGCTAGTGTAGTATTCATTCTGGAGTACGGAGCACAATATAGATAGTCAGTCTAACCCGTAGATACTGCCTTCAAGCCTAGTAGTACGTACTGTGGCAGTTGAGGCAGTATCTGGCGGCAACGACGTTCGCCCAGGGAAGCACTGAAGCCACTCTCTCCATCCCGGAGCCTTCCAGTCCAGCCCCAGTTTCGGGGTGTGAGTGAGGGCACACTATACACTGTGTACTCCGTAGGCTGCTCCGTGTTGGGAACGGGAACTCCCGCTGCTGGCCTGTTGTGAGGTGCTGTTGGTGCTGGTTCTTGAGCCGTTCTAGAAGGCAGGGGTGATATGCAAGATGAAGGCGATCTGCAGAACCCTGGGGACAGGACTGCTGTACAGCTGTACTGCAATGCAATCTTGAGATGTGTGGTATATGAGTCGACTTGGTCAGGGGGGGGGGGAAGGCTATCCAGGGAGACTTCACCATTTGTCATTTTGTTGATTGCCCCCTTGCAATCGAGTCTCTCTTCTTTTGCGCCGGGGAAAATCATGATGGTCCCAGAGGATCCGTCGCCAAGTTCAGGACGGGCCCCGCATTGCACTCGCTTCTGCGCCGAGACTGCGAGACCAACGGGTTGAAGGTGGCTGTGTCGAGCAAAAAGGATGGGCACAAGCCAATTAAGTCACGATCAGCCGGCCAACTCGTGCCGGTCTGGAAGCGACGCGAGCCCAACGAGAGCAGAGAGTGTCTTGAGTGTCTGAGTGCCTGGACGAGCACTGCCACCCCAGACCACCTGCACGCCAACCCCACCGTTTCGCCCTCGACTTGGTATTGTCTGCTGGTGGTCCTGTCGGCGCCAGGGTGAGTGAGTATTGTAGACTACTCGGTACTGTGCCTACCCAACTACCGCCACATGCAACGACTGACCTTTAATTAGTTCCGACGTCGGCTCCATGTCTGCCATTCACCTTACCAGCCTGTCACATGGGCGCTGGCGTATTTGTCGTGGCACCGTCCTCCGTTACTCAGTAGGCAGATTGCCGTGAGATTGCGTTACTGGGGTGGTGGCTATGCAGGGTGTTGCTCGGGAATAGTGCGGTGTATTGGGAGGCTGCAGTCGCATCTGCCGCAGCCATCACGCTCACGACGGGTGGCCGAGTGGCTGGCTGACTGGCTGCGCAAGTCTGTATGGAGTATCTAAGTAGTCTAGTCTACTTCCATCGTGACGAATGGACGGCGAAGCAGAGCCACGCTCGGTGCCCGTTAGGGTGCATGTGTAGGAAGAGGTGGAAGTAGACAGACGTATAGGAACCTGGTCTGTGTGAGTAGCAGGCTGGATGCCACAGTACTCGGTACATACCCACCGGCCAAGTAACTGCAGGTTGCACTCCCTGGCTGCTCGAGACGCCGTCTTAGCCGGTGCCAACCTATCGCCCCATTCACTGTCGACCCAGCTGGCCATCAAGCTGCAGCAGTCTGCCTGGTCTTGTCCTGTCTGTGAGCCACATCAGAGTCCCTGGAATCAATCGGTCAATCAAGCCGGTCCTGTGAATGGGCACGCACTTGAATGCTTACCCGCGCCCCACCTCTGCAGACGTTCCCTGTGAGAGGTGGTTCCCTGAGTCTCCCAGACATCATTTGACCTCGCAACGCTGATCCCGGTTCCCTTGGACATTCGCATAACTTAAAACCTACAGCCGTACCTCTCGTCACCCTTTCCCTCCTTCCCTTCTCCTTGTCTGGCCTGGCCACCCAAGTTTCATTTCTCGGCGACTCCATTCAGCCCTACGCAGCATTTTTCCCTGCCAAGTCGAGTTGAGCCTTTCTTTTTCTCAGGTCTCGATCACTTCTCGACATCCCATCGCTCAACTGCACCACTGCCGCCAACCAGCAGCCTGCCTACATCCTGACCAACAACCCATCTCGAGCAACCGCGACAATGTCAAACCAGGCGTACTACGATCCGAACGCTAGTGGCCAGTACCCCCCACAGGTAAATACCCTGCGCTGTTTCTTCTAAGTTCCGACCTCGCCGCGGCTCACTGCACCGTCTAACTGCAATGCTGACTGTCTCGTCCACAGTCCTACGGCCCTCCACAAGGATACGGCCCTCCTCCTGGCCAACAGCCATACTATCCCCAGCAGCCGCCACCGATGCAGTACCAACCGCAACCTCAACAACAACAGCAGCAGCAGAGCGACAGCGGTGGCGGATGTCTGAAGGGCTTCTTTGCAGCGCTGTGCTGTTGCTGCCTCTGCGAATCATGTTGCGATTGCGCCGAACTGTGCTGTTGATCGGGTTCCACCGAGGGAACGCACGCTTTCGTGAAGGACCAGGGAGTGGAGGGCAAGTCATGACGACCTTGCCGTAATGACTTGCGGTCTTTGGAGGCGATTGGAGTCACTGCAGAGCGGAAGGGCAGGACGTTCGACGCGACACACGCAAGACATATGCCCAACAAACAAAACACAACACAACACAACGATTTGATGGATATCACATGGGCGTTGGCAGTTTGCTCTAGAGGCTAGGGCTGCATTGTACAAATAATATTGAGTCTCGCTAGTTATTAGGGCGACTGGAAATTTGGACTTTCTCAAGTGGTCCTTGACTTCTGACTGCAAATTCACTTCCGTCAATACAGTTCAAATTGTTCACACGATAATAGCCTGCGTCGTGTTTCTGAGATGTCTTGTACTGTCAGTATGGAAACGATTGCACAAAAGCAGTGTCTAGAAAGTCGGCAATAGTGCGACATGTCAGCGCAGCCCTTGCTCCCATTGTGCTAGAGTCTAAGAGGATTTGCGTGTAATCTCCAAGGACAACATTTCATGATCGGTGATCTAAGCATGCTGCAATTGAGAAAGAAGCACGAAAATCAAACTGCCCATCGCTATTTGGCTGATTGGGCATTTCCAGCGCATCCGTGTGGGTTCTATTGGGTGCTGTGCTCGACTTGGGGGGGCAACCAGAGTCACAGTGCGACGAGACTGACGGTGATACAGAATTGTGGCAGAGTGGTTGGCACTTGGATCCCATGTCACACTGTATTGAACACCCAGGCAGGCTATGACCTCAGCTGCAGCCCAACGGCGCCTTCCCCTTTCCCCGGTGGGCCCGCCGCCCCTCGGCATGTCAGTCACTCACTCAGGCCAGTGGCCAGCTCCTGCCAGTCAGCCCGCTACTGACCTGCCCGTGTCAATTCAGAGACGGGACTACCTACCTCATCGTCGCTCTCGGTTGCTCAGCCCCTTCGCTGTTGCGCATCTTTAATTACGACTCGGTCTACGAGCCATTCCTAGCAATCCTCACTTTCTGCACTCTACCACGTACCGCCAGACCTCTCAGCTCGACTCCTCCCCTCCCCCTGATGCCATACACTGCCTAGAACCGACGTCATGGCATCGCTCAACCTGTCCATTAACGGTCCCTCCATCAAGAGTAGCTACCAGGGGGTCGTCAATGGCCAGCTACAAAAGTCGGACTCACCAACCTACGCCCAATGGGCCCTGTTCACAGTCCAAGCCCCTTTGCTCAATGCCTTCCAGGATGGCGGGGCCAAGGAGAGCATCCTCAAGGTCGAAACCAAAGGAGGTGAGCTTCATCCTGTCGCATCTCCCCCGCCACGCCGCGCGTCGTCATCCCGCTGACCAGCAATCCTGTGCCTCAGAGGGCGAGCTTGCCGACTTGATCGAAGACTTCAGCGAGGGCCGAATCCAGTTCGCATTCGTCAAGGTCAAAGACCCCAACACTGCTCTGCCAAAGAATGTCCTCATTGCATGGTGCGGAGGCGGCGTCCCCGAACGAACGAAAGGCTACTTCACCAGCCACTCCGCAGCCGTCGCCAAGATCCTTCATGGCTACCACGTCCAGATAACTGCGAGGACAGACAGCGACCTTGAGCCCGCCGCCATCATACAGAAGGTCTCGGATGCCTCTGGCGCCAAGTACACCGCCGGTGGCTCCGCTCCCATGCCAGCACCGGCTGCCCCGCCGGTCGCCAAGAAGCCAGTCTTCACCCCAACATCGAGCACCGGAGGCTCGTTTAACCCACTTGTGGCCGCACGTAACCGAAGAGACAACAACGTTGACGAGGACGGCTGGGGTGCCGATGCGCCACCCGTCACGAGGACGCAGCTGGAAAAGGTGGACTCAGCCTACAAGCCAACAAAGGTGAACTTGGCGGACTTGGTCAAGAACCAGGAGCCGTCCAGGTCCAACGGGTCTGGCCGACAAGATGACACCCCTGGTGATGTTGTCAAGGGTGGATACCAGCCTGTTGGGAAGGTGGACATTGCTGCGCTCCGAGCACAGGCAAAGAACCAGGAAGACCTCCGGCCTACTCCCGTGAAAGGCTCGTACGAGCCCGTCGGGAAGGTCGATATTGCCTCCATCCGAGCTCGCGCCCAGAAACCTGCCGAACCTGCCGATGAAGAGGCACCTCGTTCTTCGGTCTCTGAACGGACTTCAGCCTTCAGCCAGCCTGCGCAGTCTGAACGCCTCACCACTCTGCCAAAACCCAAGGTCGCCAAGAAATTCGGCGGAGCGAGCACTTTCACTGGCACGAAAGCTCCCACCCCTGGTGGACTGGGCTTCGGCGCCCCTGCTGCCCCTGCGGCCGCTCCCGTGGGGGCTGCAAGCCGCACCTTCGCAGACCAAGGGGGCAAGACTCCCGCCCAGCTGTGGGCGGAGAAGAAGGCTAGAGAGAGGGGTGCTTCGGGCTCCGGTGGAGACCTGCCACCTCCTGTCGCGTCGCCGGTGACTGCTCAGCAGAGCGGGGGCGAGTGGAAAAGCGGATACACTGGCAAGAGCTGGGGGTCTGTCCAGACCGGAGCGTATGGCCGAGGCATTCCCGGACAGAAGACCGGCGACACAGCGGGATCCAACGAGCCTGAGCAGCCGTCTTCTCCATCTGGAGGCGTTTCTGCTCTCAAGGACCGATTCAAGGGTGGACCGCCCATGGGTGCTGCTGCGCCTGCGATCCCTCGAGCTACCACCGGTGCCAGCGATAGCACACCTCCGCCTCCACCCCCCGAGGCGAGCCGTCCTTCAGGTGGATTTGCGTTGCCAGGCCTCCCCTCGCGACCTGCAACTGAGGAGGAGGATGAGGTTGAGGAGCCGGCTCGAGACACGTCACCGATCCGAGTCGCTGCCCCAGTCCCACGTGTTGCTGAGCCCGAGATCGAACCGGCGCCCCAACAACTTCCATCTCGCCCTATCCCTGTTCCTGAGGAGATTCCCCGAGAGCAGGAGCTACCCGAGGAGCAGCCGTCCAACGACCTGGCTCGTGGTGCGGCAACTGCTGTGGCGGCAGAGGCCTTTGGTCAACACCAAGTCCAAGAGGCTCAAGCTGGCTCCACTGGGGGCAAGCGCGCTATAATCGAGTATGATTATGAAAAAGCTGAAGAGAACGAACTCGAGCTCAGGGAGGGTGAATATGTGACGAACATCGACATGGTCGACGACGACTGGTGGATGGGCACGAACTCGCGGGGGGAGAGCGGCTTGTTCCCCAGCAACTACGTCACTCTCGTCGAAGACGATGATGACACCGCTGATGCTGGACAGGCTGCCGCCCCGCCTCCGCCACCTGCTGCGGCTGGAGGAGCCGTCGCGACGGCACTGTTTGACTATGAAGCCGCCGAGGACAATGGTATGTGCAGATACCCCGTTACGTTTATGCCTGACACTAACATATTCCACAGAATTGAGCTTTGCGGAAGGCGACAAGATCACAAACCTGGAATTTCCAGATGATGACTGGTGGTTCGGTCACCTTGGAGCCAAGTCTGGGCTCTTCCCGGCCAACTATGTCGAGCTTGATGCTTAAACTATGACTCGTGAAAGAATTGTTGGATGGGGATGGCGAGTGCAATCGAAGTAGCTTAGAGTATGCAGAGCAATGAAGCGAAAAACATATCAAAACAGAATTACATGAATGGATGGCTTCACGGATCTCCAATCGCTGCTCGGTATCTTTTAAAGGTTGACGAGCCTGGCATAAGCTCTGCTGAAGAATACTCGGGAAGCGTTGTTGATATGTCCTCAAATTTGCCGCGTCTTTCGGGCCAATTGGGATTTCGTATGATCCGACAAGACTTTAAACAAGCGGTTGACAGTCCTGGATGCTAGGCGACTAAAACAATACGCATTTGGGAGCTTGAAAGTTGCCCATTGATGATGCACTGAACACACTTGCTGTTAGCTGTGGCATTGACTCTGGCTGCATATGTATGATCCAATCAACTTATACGCCATGGAAAGCACAATGTCTAAGTATCTACTGCTTTTTCAATGTCGCCCTTGCTTGGTTCAAGACCAGCTTGTCTGAGGGGTCGTCCCTGGGGTGCGGGGACAGGTACCGAGGCAGCTGACACTTATATAGCTTCCTACGTAAGACGACAGTTTCCCTCTTAATCCTTCAGAATCCTTCTAGTGAAGACTATTTTATATATGAAAGGCGTTTTTTAATACATGCAGGTAATCCACTGCTGGTATTCTTCTCATCACACTGAAAACTGAGCCAACTCAATCGCACACATGGCAGGATCAGACGACAGCGGCGAGGACCGCCCTCCGTACGGGGAGTACCAGCTGGAGCTCTACAAAAATGGGGTCCTGCTGGGGGAGCCGCCGGTTGTGACGACGAACCCCAACGCGCTCGAGGCGCAGGCGAGGAACGCCATGGCGCCAGGGCCCTTCAACTACATTTACGGGGGTGCAGGTGAGGCGGCGACCATGGAGGCGAACCGGCTGGCGTTCCGGCAGTGGAAGATCATCCCGCGCGTGCTAAGGCCCACGGTGCCGAGGGACCTCGGCGTGGAGCTTTTTGGGAAGGAATACCGTGGGTGACGGACCTATTCCCTCCAGAAAGTTACTTGTGGCTCAGGGCAAGAGCCGCGAGTAAGAGAGTGAAGAGAATCTAACAAGAGGTGTGATGTTGTCTAGCCAGCCCTGTTGTGATGGCCCCGATCGGCGTCCAGAAGGCGTACCACTAAGACGGGGAGATGGGCGTCGCCGAGGCGTGCGCGGAGCTGGGCGTGCCGTTCACGCTCAGCACGGCGAGCAACAGCACCATCGAGGAGGTGGCGCCAGCAAAAGCAGCAGCATCAGAAACTGGGGCCCAACCGGAGCGCTGGTTCCAGCTGTACTGGCCACAAGATGACGAGATCACGGCATCCCTACTGCAACGCGCGAAAGCCGGCGGCTACTCGGTCCTGGTGGTGACCCTCGACACGTTCACAATGGCGTGGCGCCCCCTGGACCTGGACGCCGGGTTCCTCCCGTTCGTGCAGGGCAGCGGGATCGAGGTCGGGCTGAGCGACCCCGTGTTCCGTCGCAAGTTCGCCAAGGCCAACGACGGTGAGACACCGGAAGACAACCCCCTCCTCGCGGCGCAGGTGTGGATCCGCGAGGCGTTCTCGGGGCAAGCGCACGAGTGGGCGGACCTGGCGCTGCTGCGGCGGCACTGGGATGGCCCCATCGTGCTCAAGGGGATCCTGTCGGCCGAGGACGCGCGCGCGGCGGCGCGGCACGGGGTCGACGGTATCGTCGTGTCGAACCACGGGGGCCGGCAGCTCGACGGGGCCATCCCGGCGCTCGAGGTGCTGCCCGAGATCGTGGACGCCGTGGGGAAGGAGGTCACGGTGCTGTTTGACTCGGGGATCCGGACGGGCGCGGACGTCGTCAAGGCGCTGTGCCTCGGGGCCGGGGCGGTGCTGGTGGGGCGGCCGGTCATGTACGGACTGGGGATCGCGGGTAAGGACGGCGCGAGGCACGTCCTCGCCGGACTGCTTGCCGAGCTGGACCAGACGCTGGGACTGTGTTGTGTGAGGAGTGTGGCGGAGTTGAATAGGGGAATGCTAAGGAGGCTGGCCTATGGAGGCGACGTGAGGTCGTCTCTATGATGCCGAGCAAAATACCGGCCGATAAATCCATAATAGCAGCGTTCCACAGTCTATACCTACAGTGTGGATTGCCGTAGAATAGGCACAGGCTGAAATATTAGCAAAAGAGACTATCAATTATATGTCCGAATAAGACTGAAGGTGTCACCAAAAGATGTAGTCTAGTGACCAATGTAGAGTGAGGGTATCTCGGATGCCAGAGTTGAGCGCGGTACGTACTCCTGTAAGCTGCCAAGACCCCGCTACGCCTTGCCGCGGTTCGCAGGTACCCCACAGACGGCCTTGGAGGTGGCGGGCAACCACTTGAGTCTAATGGGATTGGATTAGATGTAGCGTAGCTCGCCGCGTGTCTCTCCTTACCTACATCATCGTCGCCAGAAACCACTCGTGGGCCAAGTTCCCCATCTACCTCCGCCGTGCATCACCGCCAGGGCATTGATCCAACCAAGCACATTGTCCGCCTCGTGTCGGTCTTGGGCTGGAGTCCAGTTAGTGTCAAGCGAACTCTTTGTCCAAGGTCCTATCGGAGCTGGACTGCTTGAACCTCTGCGTTCCGTTGCCGACCCCAGCCTGATCCCGAACACAACCAGCGCTCCGCCATCGACACAACTGGGCAGGTCTCGTGTTCGCAAGCATGCCTCTTCATGTTTGAACCTGTGCACCATATCACCGACCCCTTTGGTCTCCTGGGCACGTCTCTTGCTTGCAAGACCTTATCCAGCACTTGTTGTTTCCTTGCGGCAGGCTGACTGTCCCGCGAGCCTCCCGCGAGCCAAACGTCCCTCTGCGACAACGACCAAAGCCGTTGTCGCGTCTCGCCCCGCCTCCACCGTCGTGCACCGTCCCCCAGTTCATCCCGTTCAGTACCCGACAAGTGTTGCTGGACTGTTTCTCTTCCTTCCGTCGGATGAGCTGCTCCCCGGCAGCCCGTCTGGACTCCCCCGTTTCCCTTTTCTGTTCTATTTGAAGCACAGTCGCAGCCGTTGTGCTTCCCGGACGCAATGGCTGAAGGTGGTCACTATTCCGGAGCAGTCGACGTTGCCGCTGCTGATCCCGACGCCTCTGCAACTGACTTCCTCCCTCTGGACGACAGCGACGACAGCAGCAGCAGCAGCAGCAGCAGCAATGCCCAGCAGTCGCCACCGCGTGGCCTGCATCGCAATCACTCCCCGTCCGATGTGTCCATGGAGGCTCAGTCCGAAGATGAAGACGACCCGATCATCCCAACACCTCACACACAGACGCTTCTCGCTGATGCCGCTGTCTCCACAACATCGCAACCCGGGCCCGGCAGCCAGCCGGCTGGAATTGCATCCAAAAAGCGCAAGTCTCCCGAGGATACTTCACAGCCCGAAACTGGGCCCAACACACTGGATTCGGTGAAAAGGCTGAAATTGGAGCAGTCTGAGGAATATTCACAAGGTGACCAAGGCTCTGGCTCCGTGCGTGATAGGTCCGCTCTGCCGGCTGAGATATGGCATCACATCTTCACTTTCTGTCCTCCTAGAATTCTAGGAAGACTACTCTGTGTCAGCCGCCTGTTCAACGTGTATCTTGACTCTTCGTCCAAGATACGCTGTGATCGGCCACAATCACCTTCTCCCGGTGCTCTCTCCCCTCTCCTGCCTGCCGCGATATGGCAGGCTTCGAGACGCCGTTTCTGGCTCAGCATGCCGAGTCCTCTGCAGGACAAGACTGAGCTGGACATGTGGCAGATGTCTGTCTCTGGCACATGCCAGCATTGCCGTAAGAAAGGTACAGTGAATCCAAAGGACTCGCCAGATCCGTGGCAGTCCGGGCCGGGCAAAGATGGCGTTGCTATCATCTGGGCCTTCGCAACTCGATCGTGTGGCCCATGTCTCCTGACAAAGTCAATCAAGGTTCGTGCAACATGCATCGAGTTGAATCCATACGAGTTTCCTCTAACATGACCTTAGGAGATCGATATCTTGCTGTCATCATCATTTCCCAGCACCCTGGCTGCAGCTCTACCCTTTGTCTTCGTCACGCAGGAGCTCAACGTTGTCTCCCCAGCTGCGATGGAAAGGAGCCAACCGCCTCCAAGCACATCGCTAACGAAGATATTCTGGTCTCAACATGTCGATACTTTGAAGCAGGAGTTTTTCAGCGTGAAGACTATGGGCGCTGCTACCGTAGAGGAATGGCTGAAAGGGTTGGAAGGCCGTGGCCACGAACGCCGAAGTGATGCCCTAAGGTGGGAAAACTGGGCCGTCTCCGGCGGGCTGAGCCAGATGAGGAATGTCTTGTACCCGGGTTACCGACCATCAGTGCCTGTTACTGTGAACGCTGCTGTCGGGCCAAAGATGACAGCAGGGTCTGGACCTGTGGTTCAGATCCCTGGTCTGAACTCGGCGAGCAATCTCAGCAGAACAGCGACACCCTCTATAAGCTCAAGTCAGCGGAACGACATTACCCCAGATCCCTTCCGTCGCTCGTCCACTGGAACCGCCTCGTCGTTTCCCCCAGGTCGCCCCGAGAGAACGAAAGAGGAGGTTGCGGAACTAAAGGCTGCTCGAAAGGCTGAGATAGAACGACGAGCGCTCGCGCTTGACCCACCATTGGAACCGAACGTCCTGGCGCATATACCGTCCTTTCAAGCTGCCCTCCAGATCATAACTCCATTGGATGAGCAAGCTTGGGAGTTGCTCAAGTCGCGTCTACTGGCCCAGAGAGCCGAAGCCGAGCAACGAGAGAAGGAAAACTCTGCTCAGGTCGTGCGGCAACAAGAAGTGGATGACAAGCGGAATCTTGCCGCTGCCGCCAACAAGGAAGCTCGAGACGCTGTGGATGCCGACTGGGATGAGGTGCAGGCACCTGTGCGAGCGCGGATCGCCGGGTTTGCCGATGAGATCATCCGAGATGGCTGGGAGAACGGTGATAAGGTCGACAGAAACAGCTGTTCAAAGTTCGCTGTCGAAGTCTTGACCTATATTCGGAAGCGCTTCTATGCGGAGGTCGCCAAAGACGCAGCAGCAGCCCGTGCATCCGGGGCCACGCCAGTTGTCGACCCACTGCAAGGTCCGTATACTCAGAAGCTGACGCTGGAGAACATGAAGTGGATTTTCGACATCAAGATCAAGCCACATACCGAACGGCACCGGAAGGAAATTTTCCTCTGTAACGGCTGCGAAGTTACCGTGAGATACTACGGTTTCGAAGGTGTCATCCAGCACTACGCTGCCAAGCATACAACCTCGTTGAGCATTGGCAACGTAGTTGTGCATTGGAGGGCGGAGTGGCCAGAGCAACCACCTTTCACTTCAGATCCGAGGACTGCGAAGACTGGCTTCTATCAAGGCCAACCTCCTCCGGCCCACAATGCCTACCAGCAAGGTCTACCGGCAGCCCCTCCTCAGCCATACCAAAGTCATCCAAAGCCCCCTCCTACGCCAGCCTATGGCGCAGCTCCGCCTTATACTGAGGCTTATGGGCAGAGCTCACATCCCCCTTATCCAGTCCAAGGCTATGGGACACATGCATACCCTCCTCCAGATGTCTACCAGCATCAGTCTTACCCGCCTGTTCCAGGTCACCCGCCAGGCTATTCGGGCCCCCTTATAGCGCCTCCGGGGCCCCCTGGCCTTCCAGCTCCTCCAGGTCCACCGGGGGCGCCAGGTATCCCAGCACCACCTGGGCCGTACAATTACAATTTCGGGGCATACGATACCAATGGGCAAATTGGCTACCAACCAGTACCTCCGTCGACATTTTCTCCGCAATACCGGGCCCAGCTTGAGGAAATGGCACGCATAGCCAGGGAACTCTGGAATGCAACTTCCAACATGAAGGATACTCTGTCGATCGTCCGCGTTCAAGTCGTGATCCATCATCTTGCCAAGCGGTTCCATGCGAGATTCGGTCTCCAACTACCTCTGGCGACCTTCATCGATGGGCTTTCTGATCATAAGGATATGAGACCCGTTCGCAATGTTAATGGCTTGGTGTGCAGAGTCTGTCATCAGGGAGTTGGTGGCTATGTTGCATCCGACGAAGAGCGCAGATCATACTCGCTGCCTCAGCTGACGACACATTTTCAAAGCAAGCATGTGGAACCTTTCGTGCAAATGGGACAATACGGCCAGCCACCAGAATGGACTGCCGAGATGGTGTTACTGCCAGACCCTGCGGCAGTCACAAACCTGCGCTCCGCAGTGAGTATGGACAGCCAGAAATTCCACCTGGCGAACGAGGCAGTTCCGCATCTTCTAGGTCCCATCAACGTGCCCGAAGCTCTGTCGAATGTGCCGCCAGCGTATCCTGGCCAGCCTGATTATCATCATGGATACCAGAACGCGCCTGCCAGTGATCATATACCATACTACGGGCACAGTCAGACAGGCGGTGCTACAGACACAGGCGGCGCAGGCCTGTATCAGAACGCGGCACCGGCTGCCGCAGAGTACCAGCCACCTGGCCCGTATGATCATACTGGGCAACCTCTTGCTGGGGCTAATGCGATAGGTCCCGCAAATGGACACGTTCTCCCAGATGCTCCAGCACCTGCACCAGCACCTGCACCTGCACCTGTGCCTGTCCCTGTCCCTGTTCCTGCGGCTATGAGCACAGCTCTGGGTCGCGAGAGTGAGCGGCGATCGTCTCAAGGTTTTCGCCAACGCGAGCAGAATGCTCGTCCAAATAAGAAGAAAAACAGGAAAGGTGCTCAGAGCAAAGATGGAGACCTGCTGAAACGGAGCGAGGAGGAGGACAAGATGGCTGAGGAAGAAGCAGAACGTGAAGGGGATGCTATCCGGGCGATGTGGGCGGCTGACAGGGCACAAACTGCAAGGAAAAGTGCCATCCCTGAGGGTGACAGGTCCGAGAAGACGGTGGCAGAGAATACACCGTCCCGCCGGAACACACCCAGCAGCGCCGCAGCCCACAACTCTTCGCAGGCCAAGATATCCCAGCGCAACGCACACGGAGGGAATAGCCAGCGGCCCAGACATGGCTCGAAGCCAGGCACGCCTCAGCAGCGCCAGCGTTTCCAGTCTAGGCCTCGAGACTCACCGAGCACAGAAGCGCCCTCTCCCCGGGTCGAACCAAGTGCTCCAACCCCCAGAGATGCGGGTTACCGTGGCCATCAGCATCGGCTATCTAACGTCATCTACATGGACGGTAATCGCGACGAGCCTGAGGACTATGGACAGCAGTACAAAGAGGCACCTATGCGAGACATTGAACCTCGCAGGTCTCGTTCTCCGGTCTACACGAATTACCGACAGCCTCCACCTCAACAAATCCGCCAGAGGAGCCCATCCCGCCCAGAGCACGGGTACCAGTATCTGCCCCCGGCGCCACCGGTGCATGATCCCCGGTACGAGAGACCTCCACCTCGTGACGATTACAACTATCGCAGCTATCCAGACGAGCCAGTCCCACGACAACGGCCCCAAGAGGTTATCGAGATTGAAATTATCGAGTACCGGAGACCGGATGGATCGACGTGGATCGAGGAGCGCCCTCTGCGCCGCATTCCCAATCCCGAGCCTGATAGGTACTACCGGGACGCACTGCCGCCTGCAGCACCCTACGATCGCGGGGATCCTTATGCCCCGGGGCCTCCGCGTCGCGAACAGCCGCCACCCCCGCCAGCGCAGATGCTCGGGGAGGCGTACCGCCCACCGTACGAGAGGGCATACTCTCGCGCGCCTCCGGGACCCCCGCCGCAGCCGACCGCCGCTGAGAGCTATGACCCACGCCACCCTTTTGACACTGCCCCGAGGCACTTCCAGCCCCTTGCGGCGGCGCCGCCGCCGCCGCCACGGAATGACCAGGCTTACTATGAGGAGGAGTATGACCCGCGCTATCCCGCTGGGGTGCCGCCGCCGGCGAGCGCTCCCATCCCCACAGGCTCGCGGGCGGCGAGGTATCAATAGCGAGAATTGTGATTGATGGGCTGTCATCCTGTCAAGTCTACATGTATATTGTCGAAACGGGTGCTAGCAAAACACCTGAAGCCGAGATTAGCAAAAACAAATGAATTTCCTTGTGCATTGCCAGAAGATCACGATGTATCCCCGTCCTTTGTACGCTGATATAGTCCGTGAAACACCACTCCGCCCGCCCGAAGTGTCCTACGACCGAACCTGAGAATTGTTGTTTTCGCAAGGTATATGGCCCAACAAGATTTTTCATGCGATCATCATGAGGATCGGTCAAGGTGGACAAAAGCGTGCAGCGGTTCTGTATTTGTTCCAAAGGGGCACGTCTTATGTGAAGAAACGCGTCTGATCTTCAAAAGGAAAACTAAAATCGTCCCGGTACAATGTCTGCTTGCTGCCTGTTCCATATATGACGTCGCCCCTGCCCCCCTACACCCCCCGCTCCTTCTCCCGCTCCAGTGTATGCGTTTCTTTTGTTTGTTTTCTGCGTACAGTGTGGTGTGGTGTAGTGTGGTATGATACGGTGTGGAGTGGTGGTGAGTGGTATCGTCCCGGCCCCCTGGGTCAGTTATGTGATTTTGACCGGGGTGGGGTATAGATGGATGGATGGGTGAGTGTGAGTTTTGATGATGGGAGTAAGTAGGGTACATAAAAGTACAACCACAACACGACGAGCCGTCTACCAAAGACCTGCCTGCACCCGTTTCATCTATCGTCATCTGTCGTCTCTTCGTTCCGCAGGCGGGTCACTGCCCTGGCCATTTCCTCTCTTCTTCCTCCTCTCCTTTTTTTCAACTTCGCGTCTTGGCTCATACCACCTCGCCAATGATCTTGGCCGCCTCCCTGTAGGTCTGCAGCAGCTTCTCACACTTCTCGCGCTCCTTCTTGACGCCGTCATCCTCGTACAGGAGCTCCTCGAACAGGGCCTCCTTGTACAGCTCGCTGACGAGACGGTTCTGGACCTCGTCGCGGCAGTGGTTGACCAGAAGGTGCATGATGGCCTTGGGCACCTGGTCGGCAATCGACTCACGTACTATGTTGAAGTAGGAGGAGATCAGGGCCCGGATGAGCTCGGTCTCCATCTGCTCGCGTTCCGTCATGGCCGGCTCGCCGGTAGCGCCCTGTTGAGTACGGTTAGTCGAGGAACTGAATAGTATTCGGGGGCACAAGGGTTCCAATCCGATCATACATCATTCTCGCTGGGAGGACTCACAAAGTCTGCACCACGGGGCACCGATGACCCGAAGACAAAGTCCTCATCGTGTGAAACAGGTGCCGTGGTTTGGATGGGGGATCGGAGCACGGGCTCCTGGTGCCTGAAGCTCTGGCTAATGGATGGCTCCGAGCCCTGGCTCACGTGCCGGCCGATGTTCGCATTGTGTGACGGCGGTGGGAATGCTGGCTGCATGCCATCCTTTCCAAAGAAGTAGTTCAAGAAAGAGTCCTTCGCACCGCCAGCGGCCTGGGAGTTTTGCATCATTGGAGAGGCTGAACGCGCCCCATTTAATGCTGCTGTGATGCCACTGGTGCCATTTTCTCTTACGGCGGGTGACATGCTCCGCGCACCCTTGCCCTGCGCCTTGCGGATGGATGCATGTTCCGCCTTTTCGCCGCCGGCGTGCTCGTCTTCTTCGCCCTCCTCCGCACCATTGGCCCCGAGTTCTTTCACCCGCCTTCTCTCTCTCCTCTCGCGCTCCTCCTGGATGAGGCGTTTGCGTTCCCTCTCCTGTTTGGCGCCTACGACGTTGCTCATGGCGTTTGCGGCTCCTAGGAAATTTGGATGGTTTGTGTTGATGTAGGCCCGCTGTATCGAAATCAGGGACTCGACATAGTTGGACGCGGGACCCAAACGCTCTCGCAACAGGTCCGAGACAACCTCGATAAGCTTGGCTTGTAATCTCGGGAAACGTGAAAGCTCAATGTTCCCACATGTGTGGCAGATCTTAATAAGTTCCTCGTACACTAATTCAACGCAACGTTGGCTGGGGATCTCCAAGAGCTTGATCTGAGGCTTCACGAGAAGGTCGAATGCCATCTCGGGGACGAACAAGCTCGGCCGAGGCCCAGTGGAGTTCCGGATTGCGGTGCGGATGTCGGAAGCAGAGAGGTTGGACGTCGGGTCGATGGTGTCTAACGAGCTACCGAACACAGAGTTGAAAATGTAGTATATCCGGGCGCCACCGCACAGCTCCTTGGTGGAGATCTCTGTTGAGGTACCGTCAATCGATGACATGAAGGAGGCCGCGAATCGTGTCATGAGCTGCAGGATGAGAGAGCCCCGGTGTTCCCTGCCGCTGAACTGCATGTTGCCGTAGCTGGCGAGTTCTTGCTGAGTCTGTCCCATTAGTGTGTTGAGTCGAGCCTTGATGTCAGGCAAACGATCCCTGATATGTCCCATCAAGGTGGTGTTCAAGGTCCTGGCCAGGAAACGTGTACCGCACTTCATGGCGATATTCCTGTACGCCGGGTGCAGCTTGAAGAAGTTCTCCTCATCCTTCAGGGCCTCTTCCATGGGCTTGTTGCCCTGGATATCTTGCTGGGATCGGTTCACGACACCGATCCATCCCAGCTTCAACGGGTACACTCGCCCGGACAAGATGTCGAGGGCGTTCGTGCCATGGTCCATGAGATCCACCTTGGTCAGAACACCAATAGTCCTCCGGCCCAATGGGTCGACATGGCGGGCAAGCTTCAGGGCCTCGGAGTTCACGATATCGACGTTTGCCGGGGAGACGGCGAGAATGATACTATTTGGCTTCGCGATGAACTCTGAGATGAGGTTGCGAGTCTGCTTTTCGATATCAGGGGGTTGATCGCCGATGGGCACCTACGGAGAGGGGGTTAGTTTAGCACCGGAGCTCATGCGTCGCGTGGCCAGGTGAGCCTACTTTTGTGAGGCCTGGGAGATCGACCAGGGTGAGGTTGAGGACATGTGGGGAGTAGATCTTGAGGTTGATGGGCTGGCGCGTGATGCCCTTGTTGTTGCCAGCCACTCGGGCGGTCTCATTCTCGATCTCGCGCTTGACGTCGCCAAAGTCAGTGTAGCGCCGGTTGGGGATGTGGTTGAACTCGCCCCATTCGCCGGGGCGCGCGACATTTGCGTTATATTGGGAGGGATGCGCAGGGGCTATGGAGGCGTCGACACCTTCGTCAGGGACGTTGATGAGCTGGAGGATCAGGGGCCGACGTGTGACGATGCCGCTGCCGCGGGGCAGAAAGTCACGGCCAACAATGTTCTCGAGTACGGACGACTTTCCGGCAGACTGAGAGCCAACAACCACCTACAAATTGCTGGTTAGCTTTTTAACAGGCCCGGAATATCGGCTGAGCAGACGCGGAGGACGAGGCACGGGTTGAGCTTACGATCTGAGGCAGGTCGAGAGAGTCGTTTCCGATTGTGTTGAAGACCAGGTCCTGCAGCTTGTTGACCGTGGACAAGAGGTCGTCGCCGAGTGCAGCCATTGTAGCTGGATGGGGTTTGAGCAAAGCAGAGAGCAGTAGGGATGCGGAGCTTGGACGAGTCAATCACGGGCACGCGGAGGAGCAGTGACGAGACGTCCGTCGAGGTGTATTCCGACAGGCAGGGAGAGGCTCGATAGCGCGGTGCCGGGCAAAATCTGCGACCAAAGGCCCCCCAAACTCGTTACGACACACGAAGAGGCGCTTTCGAAACAGGACGAGGGACTACTCTGGAGGCCGGCAGGATGGGCAAGGAACACAAGAGGAACACGAGAAGGTGGTGAGGAAGCCACCGGGATCAGGATGGCATGCTGTTGTTTCCCTTTGGCCACGGTTCGCTGCAGTTCTGCTAGACAAAATTTGGAGGTGCTGGTGGAGGGCATGTCTGGCTCTGGCTCTGGCTGCCAGTCGCGTCTCCGTCATTTTCCAACTTCATGCACGGCATTGCCCCCTGCCTCTGCCTCTGCTTCCGCCAGCGCAGCACCGGTCCCCACCCGCATGGGCCGCCAGCTTGCAGCACTTGCAAGCACTTGCAAGCACTTGCAATGGTTGCTGCTTGCTTGGCTGCCTCAGGCCAACCAGGAGCAGCGGGTGCTCGAGCTAGTACCCACGAGTGCCAGGAACCTCACAGACCGCCCAAAGCCCCCTGCAAGCTCCAGTACCTGGGTACCTGGCATGCCGGGGTATCTGGTCCGCCGGGCTGGGTGCACATGCTGGGTATAGCTTCCGCCACAGCGTCAGCCAGTCTGCTGATCCATGCCCACCGTCACATGTCTTGCTGCACGAGCACATAGACACCTACACAAACTATCCTCCACACGTCCTGTAAGCAAGCCGTGGGCAAGTCAGCAAGCATTCATATTCGGACAAACTCTTGCTGTTGATTTCAGTATATTGGGTGATTTGATAAGACGGGCCCGTTTCAGGCCGGGCGTAATTCTCTGTCTTATCCTGCCTCATAAGACAAGAAAAGATCCTTCAACATGAGTGGGTACGGGCCTGGCGGCGGCCAGATGTACACAAAGCCTGTACCGTAAGTATTTTCTTCTCAACCACACTTTGAGTACCCGGACCAATGCTCATCCTCCACACAGGCCACAGAGGGGCAGTTTCCCGCTTGACCACGATGGTATGTAACTCCCTCGCCCATATATATATACATATATACACCACCGGGCAACCTGACATGAATTTCCCATCAGGCGAGTGTAAACACGTCATGAAACAATACCTGGCATGCATCAAGAAAGTCAAGGGCATCAACGAGAACCAGTGTCGCGAGCTTGCCAAGGCGTATCTATCATGTCGCATGGACCGGTGAGTCGGACGTCTCTCGCGGAAGGGCACGTAATACAGGCCCTGGCATCATTATTTCTAAACGAGGCCATCAATCACAGCGAACTCATGGCAAAAGATGACTTTAAGAACTTGGGCTTCCACAATTCCGCAGAGGACTCTACTTCGTCAAGCAAGCCCGCCGGGGAAGCGACGCTCAAGGCAGAGGAGCATAGGGCAGCATCGAGCAGCTCACCACACGCGGTGTGAATCACCCAGCCATCAGAAATGATGCAACACACTCGGGCCGCGTCACTGCTTCTTGGTCAGATATTGTAATTGAGTTTATCTGAGGTACAAGTCTATCGCTTGTTCGTCGCTGAACCTGGGCTCACCAGTCTCTCTCCCAGCCAATGCGCCCATGCCATCGCTACTATCCGCCCCCATGAGAGGTTCAAACCCATGATTTTCGAATGGTGACTTCATAGATGATTTTGGGAGGTTCGCACCCACAGAAACGGAAGGTAAACTGGTACACCTCGAGTCCCGAGGGTCGACGGGCTCTGTCGACAGGATGGCAAGAGCGAGGTGAGATAGAAGGAGGCATGCCCCAGCCTACAGCAAGTTCGTTGAGCCTGACGCTCTTTCCTCCGACGCGACTTCACTGTTGTCAACAAAAGATGTTGCCCACCGGCCTGCTCAACTTTCCGAAACTTGGCCTACATCGAATACACTTCTGTTCCACCGCCAACCACATCAGCAAGCAGTATAACTCTGTCAACTTCAATCGTATCTTTCGAATCGATATCAAAGTCCAACACACAAACAATGGCGAATCAAACTGTCGGTCACACCCCTTGGCTACACTCAAAGAGAACGGACCAGTCCAAAAATGCTATCGAATGGACCATAATCTTCTTCCCCGCGGCGTACGGCTTTACAATGTTGATCACATTCTTTTTGGTCTTCTGCGCCAGCAGCGCTGAATGTAGACGGCAAGGCCCATACAGGCTCCCGCCCTGGTTCAACAACCGCAGATATCTCCGGTATCCACTCCTTTCCGTTTGGCCGGTTCTTCTGTGGCCTTTGTACTTGGTTCTCGGGTGCTGCAGGCATAAATGTGGAGGAGAAAGGGCTCATGGAGAAGCCGACAATGAGAACGGCCAAGGCGGCGCCGACAATCAGAACGGCCAAGGCGGCGACAACATTGGACTTGAGGAAGGAAGGAATGGTGCAAGCAGGCGGCGACAACATTGGACTTGAGGAAGGAAGGAATGGTGCAAGCGGTGGCCAACAGCGGTTGCCGCCCAAATAATTACCCCGGTTTGATAATCTTGTGAGGTGGGCACAATTCGGACACCACAGGATCGCAGGAGAGGGACACCCTCGTGAGGGATATTTTTGCTGGGAAATGAAAGAAGGGCTCGGAAGTTCTACAACATCAGCGTGAAGCAGCGATCACAAGTATCATGCCAATCCAAAACTTGCACATTCTCATCTCAAGGCTTACTTTACTCACACCTCCACTACTCTACAACATCTTGTGGTGTAAATGCAGGCGTAGGTGTTACTGGACGTGAGTGCTGGGCTTGGTTGGCCGACTTTCTACGTTGGGCTCATCCGTACTTGCGATGTACCGGTCTAACCCCTGCTTTTTCAGGTGTGAATATTCGATTTCTTGGATATCTAGACCCGGCATTTGGCCTCAAGATCACCCATGTTATGCAACACATAAAAGCGTCGTTGGACCACTTGGTAGGGGCTTGACTATTTACTTGCTTCCCTTGTAAGTCGGCTATATGCCCCGCTTGCAATAACATCCTCCCCAGGTTACCGACATAATCCCACATTATATGTAAGACCGGTTTGCAAATTGTGCCAGCCGTCCGGCTTCTCCAACCCAGTCTTAACTTCGTAGCGACATCACAAATTCCAGCACGAATGGTACCAATTAAATAAGACGATATACTTCCGCTGCCCTTTTCTTTCCATCGAGGGACATCGCAATCCTACCTTCAAGCCTCAACCAATTTCCTTCCTCAATGAGATTGTCTATGCTGGCGATCTCATCCCCACTCGAAGGATGCAGTCCGCCATGAGGTCCAACCTGCGCTCAGCGAGGTGTCGTCAAAATCATGGCCACGGTCCAGCAGCCACCCGCCGCCTTCTTGGCTCGTCCAGCCCCCGCCAGAACTATTCTGTCACGCTGGAAAACCTCCGCATAGGGTCCAAGACGCGCGTCATTTTCCAGGGTTTCACCGGCCGCCAGGCCACCGCGAACGCGCAGGAATCCATCGCCTGGGGCACCAACATAGTGGGCGGCGTGACGCCGGCCAAGGAGGGCGAGCACCTCGGGCTGCCCGTCCTGCCGTCGGTGCGGAGGGCCGTGGAGGAGCTCAGGCCCGACGCAACGGGCATCTACGTCCCGGCGTCCAAGGCAACGCAGGCGATCGAGGAGGCGATCGAGGCCGAGGTCCCGCTAATCGTGGCCGTCGCGGAGCACATCCCCCTGCACGACATGCTGAGGATCCACAGCGTGCTGAAAACGCAGAGCAGGTCGAGGCTGGTGGGGCCCAACTCGCCGGGGATTATCTCGAGCGCGAAGGGTGAGAGGTGCAGGATCGGGTTCCAGCCGCTGCCTTGTTTTAGCGAGGGGTGCGTTGGGATAGCTGCCAAGTCGGGGACGCTGTCCTACGAGGCTGTGGCGTCCACGACGCGGGCTGGGCTGGGACAGAGCCTCTGTATTGGTGTAGGAGGGGACATCCTGCCGGGGACGGATCTCGTCGAGGCACTACAGGTGCTAGAGCACGACCCTAATACAAGGGGTATCGCGCTCATCGGTGAGATTGGTGGGGACGGTGAGATTCTTGCCGCGCAATGGATCCAAGACTATCACGCCCGGACGCCTGCTGCCAACAGGAAGCCTATCGTGGCTCTCATCGCGGGCAAGCAGGCGTCGTGGGACAGGGTGATGGGCCACGCCGGCGCGTTCTGGGTGCCGGGGGAACCGCTCCCCCATCACAAGGTCGAAGGGCTCAGGAATGCCGGGGCAACGATGGTAAACCACCCGGCAAAGATTGGTCCAGCGCTGAGGAGGCTGATCGACAACAACAACGAGACACGAATTCCCGCCGGCGAGATTGAGGATGGGGCTGTCTTTGGGTCTGCGGATGACTTTTCCAGGGCGGCATCGGGAGTTTTGAACACCCGGCAGAAGCGTGGTTTACACACTTCCGCCCGGAGGCCCGTCACCACCTTCGCATCCAACAGGACGCACGTAGTGGCCTCATTCCCTCAGAGGAGGGGTCTCCATCTTGGCCGTTCAGCCAGTCAGAAGCTTTTCATGGAAGAAGGCCTCGGCGAAGACCTCAGATTTCAAATATGGCCTGTCCGCTACCTCGCACTCGGTATCGACCGGGCAACTCGCTCGCAATGCCTGTTCACAGCAATTCACTACGCATATAAAGGAATGTCGGACCCAACCAGATACAACAAGATCCTCCTGCCGCGCAGCGCGACGGACATCCTTGCCCTAGAGGGCACCGAGGTATGGGAAGAACTCGTGGCCACGCTGGTGGCCAAGCTACAGATTGAGGACAGAGATGGGTCCGGGGCCCCCGCGGCGGGACTCAGCCGCGTGCTGCGGGACCTGGGTCGCGTCTTCAGGGACAAGGAGGCCAAGCACGTGGCTCTCGAGTTTGGCGTCCGCTCGAGCGCCGTGTTCCCCGTATGTGACCTGCGCATCGAGCTGGATGACGCCGCGCCCCGCAGCGGCGGGCGGCTCGCCGAGTTGCACCGCCAGTACGGGGTGATGGAGGCGCGGGACCCGGGCGCGAGGGAGGCCGAGGCCGAGGGCATCGTGTACCACCGGCTGCGCCCGGCGGACAGGCGGCACAACATCGGGACGCTGGTCAACGGGGCGGGGCTGGCGATGAACACGGTGGACGCGCTGGCGGACCACGGGGGCCGGGCGGCCAACTTCCTCGACACGGGCGGCAAGGCGACGAGCGAGACGGTGCGGCGGTCGTTCGAGATCATCCTCAAAGACGACAGGGTGCGCGTCGTGTTCGTCAACATCTTTGGCGGGCTGACACTCGGCGACATGATCGCGCGGGGCATCGTGCTCGCGTACAAGGAGGTCGACATCAAGGTCCCCGTCGTGGTGCGCATCCGCGGAACCAACGAGAAGGAGGGCCAGGAGATCATCGCGCAGAGCGGACTGCCGCTGTACGCGTTCGACGACTTCGAGGAGGCCGCCGCCAAGGCCATCGAGCTCGCGAAGGGCGTGGCTCTGTTCGAGGCGGCGGCGCAGGATAGCGAGGCCAAGATCGCTAAGATCAAGGATTCCATCCAGCTTGCGGCGGCGGAGTTGCTGCGGGATGGCGGGTCTGGTGCGCTAGATGCTGGAGGACTGGCTGAGGAGACTATTGCGGTTTCCGGCGAGGAGACAGGCGAGCCTATCACTCCTGTCGAAGAGGTTACGGGGGTCACGATTGAGAAGACCGGCGACGCTCCGAATAGTGCTCCTGGACAGCGTGACGCGGCCGAGGAGCAGGGTGACAAGCCTCGAGAGTCTCAAAAGCCTGGCAGTATCGATACAACAACGCAGGCTGTGGGCAGTGATCATGTTGCCTGAAACCAAGTCGCTATTTTTACTACGCTATGCAGAGTACATGTATATACGACATAGAATATGTACATCTAATTTAGATGACAGTGCCCATCTCTAGTTTCTCACAATTACACTTTGGTGAGAGAAAAGCAGGCTTTAAAGGCAAAAGCCACCGAAAATGGTTTGCGTTCAGTAGTTGGGTCACTGAGGACCTCTTCCCCACCGTCCTTCGTCGGACTAGCAATTTCCATCTTATGCATCTTCCATACGCGAAGTGCCCAGACTGCACAGTGAGCAAGTTAGCACATGACCCCATGATACGGCGTGTGGAAAATGCAGTGGGGTAGGCTGTGACTTACGAGCAGCAAATGCCGAGACGAACATCGCCCCGGTGTACACCTGGACATGCAGGTACCCGTCCTTGCCAGGCTCCACGAGGCTGAGGCCAATAACCTCGGCGAAGGTCGCAGGGAGCACCAGAACCAACCACGTGATAGACATGACAGACGGGAGAAGCTGCAGCCCAACGACCTCAACTGCGACGGGGGCTATGCAGGGCCAGATGCACCCCGCGAAGGCGCCGAACAGGCTGTAGACTATGGCGCCGGCAAAGTGCTTGCCCGCGAATATCCAGAGGAAGAAGGCCGCCAGCCCGGCGATCAGCGTGCCCAGGGCGGCGACGTTGATCCGGCCGACCTTGTCGCTGAGTAGGCCGATTACTGGTCTCCCAAGGCCTTGGGACACTGAAAAAGTGTGCAGATTAGAATCTTGATCATGGTAGTGGCGAGAGGAGGGACCTACAGTTGAAGATAGCCGCTATGATAGACCCCTGATTTGCTGTGAATCCAAGTGCCGAGGCGTAGGAAGCCAGCGAGAAGACGACAATAATATACCCCAGAATTGAGAAGAAACCCCAGGCGAGGTATAAATACAACTCGACCTTCTTGAAGAGGTCCTTGTGGAACGCCTGGTGGATCGCACCGACCTCCTTGTTCCTATCCCGCGCCAAGAAGCTGCAGACGCCGTTGACGGCAAAAGCCAGGATGGCCAGGATGCGGAAGGCCCAGGAGAGGCCGAGGTTTTCGATCATGGCATGGGCAGCCAGGGAGTACGTCAGACCACCAAAGCCAGAGCCGGCTGTCCCTATGGAGTTCGCGAGAGAGCGCTTCTCATGGAACCACTGCGGGATCAGGCCGACCGAGCCTGTGAACAGGAAGCACATGCCGGCGCCGAAGGCTATCCCCTGGCTGAGGATCAGATGCCATTGAGCAGTTGTGAAGGATGCTCCGATGAAAGCAGCTGTCTCGAGGACCACGCCGATCTGAAGACAAGTACGAGTACCATACTTCCGGATGCAAATTGTGGCTACCGGTGCAAGGAGCAGAGCTGCGGAGGGTCAGAATTGGCAGGAAAACAATGAGGTTAGAGGAAACAATACTTGCCTATCGAGATGGATAGACCACCGACGAAAGCAAATGATATGGCACTTGATCCGGGGAAGGCGTTAGAGGTGAGGTAATAGGCCAAGAATACAGCGTAGGCCTGGTAGTAGCGTTAGTATGAGAGCCCTTGAAACAGTTTGGTACGACGCCAACTTACTGAGTTCATGCCCCAGGTATGGAAGTTGATGAGGAAAACGACTATAACAACGACCCTGAGTTGTGGGTCAGCATAGTGGCTAACAGAGATATTTCAGTGTATCAAGTATCTTTACCAACCATATCCACCTTCCTTGAACTCTTTCTGTGGCTGCTCATGGTCGCTGGATTCCGAGTCGAGGGCACTACTATCCTTGTTGCATTTCTCGTCCATACCCATACCCTGGTCGTGGCGGGTGTCTGTCCTCATTATGCCATTCTCATCAACAATTGTCTCTTTTGAGGTTGCGGGTGAGTCCGCCACCATAGGGTGCGTCATGACAAGCCGGGGACTAGCTGCGTCTGCCGAGTAACTGAATCTGCGTCTGGAGACAGGTACAAGTGAACAGGCTCAGTAAAGTAGAGGGGCAACCGGTTCGCAAGACAACAACACAACACACACAACACCAGGTGGTCTTTGGAGTCTTTGGACATTACGACGGCTACAGGTGCGCATGAGAAGCGAGGCGAAACGGATTTGCGGGCAACGAATTCCATGACTAAGTAAAACAGCCCGACCGACATCGCCAGAATTACACACGAGAGCTGGCCGGTCGGGAATAGGGCGGGAAAAGAGAACCGGTGGCGGTAAAGAGTCCAACGGGTAAGGGGAGGGAGAGGCCGAAAAGACCGGAAGGGCGTAGTCCCAAAGACGGAAGGTCGACCCTCTTCCTAGCCCCTTTCGACATAGGCAAGCCAGGACGCCGAGGCTACGAGAGACCGCCTTAAGGACGGAGATTCGATGTGCCGCATGACTCCCGGAGCAACAGGTAGTATTGTTGTTATTGACGACTTGGATCCTCTGAGTCATCCCGCGGGGCTTGTTTTCCAAAGGGCCTCGAGCCTCTTGGTTGCCTCGATATGCGGAGATGGGTCGTGAACGATCGATTTCACAGTCGTCTCACAACCTGGGCGACCCATCGGCGGTCCCCTGCTTGTTTGGTATGAGAAAGGCGTTGCCAGGCTGCAGGTATTTTGAGTGATGCCAGTTGCAGTCATGGCCCGAAGACCGGGGTCTGTTGCCGGCAAAGTCGGCGCCGATCTGCTGGGACCTGACTTGTGATCAGTTCTCTACATGCAGTTTCTAATAGAGGGTGGCTGGTCAGGCTGTCAGGCTGGTCTGGTGTTACACAGAGGCTTCTGGAAACACCGACGGTGGGCGCTGCTGGACAAGTCATCGTGCCGTATTATACTGCACTGGCCACGCATGTCGCGCATGCATCCTGACCACAATTTGGGGAGGGCTCCACGAAGCGTCTGGCCCGGCGATCCTCCCCCTAAATCCTGCTCCATGCACTCCTTTTCCGCGACAGTCCATCTGGGGCAGCTGGGCTGACACGAGTGCCCGTGCGAAAGCCGGCCAAGAAACATGATGGCCTGGTGTGCTTTGTTTCGAGGATGCGGGTGGGGCGCCGTTCAAGTACCACCGTGAAGAGGCGTGCAATCTCCTCCTGAGCTGAGAAGATGGCGGCTCCGGGTGCCTTTGTTTGCTGGCGCTCCTATTTTCTCTCTCCCTTCAAAGAGGATGCACAACGGCGTTTTCCGAGCAGTGAATCAGGAGACCATTGATAGACCTCGAGAAGGAGTATGGAGAGTGAAAGATCAACAACAAGAGCTGTTGTTGCCGTCCGCCACCGTCTGTCTTAGACAGCCGTTGTCTAGGTGTCAGAGCTCGGTGGAAGCTCAAGCTCAAGCTCCCGTGGAACTTTCCAGGGTCGCCCGGGTGCGGGTTTAGGTGCGTCACGCGGGGTACCTTGGGGTACAAGCGAGGTGGCCGGTGCAGCGAGATGGACAAGGTCGCTAAGTGGTACTGCTGTATGTCCTGCAGACGGACGGGCTGACGGGCAGACCTGCAAACCTGCAGTTCCCTTTTTAGCTGGCACGGTTAGTGCGGTGACCGTGGCAGCCCCAGTGCTGCGGCAACGAGCTGTGCCAGCCCGAGTAAACAAGACTCATCATCGCGGACGGGCACGAACAGCGCAGCACGCAGCGCAGCGCATCGCATGGCATTCTGGATGACGACCGAAGCAGGGGATGTGGGTATGATTCACACACCTCACACTTCATGCATGGCTGCCAGAAGCCCTCTGTTTCTGCCCGGCAACCTGACAACCCAGCCTTTTAGTGCTTGTGTCTGCTTAAACTTCCACCTCTGCTACTGCTAGCCCGTCATAATAAACACGCGTTATCGCCCGGTACAACCGCCAGTACTTATTACTTCATGCGCCTCTCCTCCTCCCCATCTCTGAGCCCAGTCCCAAGACAAATCCCCCTTCATTTACCATCAATCTGCAAATCTGGTTCACGGCCATTATCACCATCACAGTCATTGTCGTGTCACACAGCCTGACAGGCACTCCCTCCTGCATCCAGGCGTGCTTTACAATCTCCGCCTCTTGTCTCCGACCGTTCGCGGCTCACTGCTGAATCCGGTATCTTGAACCAGCCCAGGCCCCCCCGGCGCGCGCAAGTCCAAAACTCAACTTACGCACGACTCACGGAGCTCCCATTCCCACTGTGACGAACGATATCCACTTCTTGTCGCCCACCCAGCTGCCTGCTCCCCCGGCCTCAGCTCACCGGCTCACCGGACGGACCACCTCCCAAAAGAGCAGCCTGTGCAATTTTATAAACGGGTCTCGTCCTCTGGCCCCCCGGGCCATCTTGGCTCTCTCTTCCTCTGCAACCGTTCTCATTGCATCTGCAACGGGAAAATTTTCTCAACCAAACTCACCACCTTCTGGTCTATCCGGCCTGATTGTGCAAGATCTCTGGAGTCATGTTCGACAGTGGCAGACCCAAGGACTCGGCGCCGTCTTCTCCAGACAAGAAGGCGGCTCCCTCCCAGGGCAGCCACATGAACAGTGAGCAGTTCGGTTCGTCTCACCACTTCGGCTCCACTTCCGCCCATCTACCAGCTCTTTTGCCGCTCTTTTGCTGACCATGTGCACCCACCCCTGCAGCTGCGTACCTCAGAGATCTTCGCAACAATCGTGTCCAAAGACCCGGTGGTGCGAGGCCTCAACCCCCAGGCTCAAGCCGCAGGGACTCGCTCCGCCAGTCGATTGAGGGCCGCCCTTCACTGGGTGCAGCTGCTCGTTCATCCTTTGGCTCGACGGCTCGGTCTTCCACAGGAACCCCACCCCCCCTGTCCGAGCCGTCCCCAGCCCTCTCCCAGCCCTCCCAGTCCTACTCGCCTCCCAAGGTTGACCACCGAGACTTCTCTTCCAGGCCCAGCATTGCCCCCAGTGTGTCTTCCAGATACTCGACCACCAGCGGGCAGGGCCGGGACTACTATCCTGACAAGCCAGTAGCCCCTCTGAAGCCTGGACAGGTCGTTCCCAGTGCCACCTACATTGAGAGGGGCCAGAGATGGATGGAGAAAGAGGAGGCCGTGTCGCTCAGACAGGCCATGGAGCATAAGGATGCTACGGACAGCCCTCCGCCGACTTCACCAACCTCAGACGACGGCCGACTCTACGAAGCTGCTTTGGACGAGGCATCCGAGCTCGTCTGGCAGCACCAGCACGGTGTCAAGCCACCAGAGCCAGGGACGCCATACCGATACAAGCCGCATATGCGCAGGAACAGCTATGCACACGCCCGTAGCGCAAGTGCTGGCATGTACGGCGACGAGATCGAACCGAGCGGCCTCGCAAGAGATCATTCGGGACGATCTATGTCAGGTAGTTCTAGCTCCAGCGACGGCTTTGGCACATCTCGTAGTCGCCTATCCTACGCATCTATGAGTGGACCCCGGAAGAGCCCCAGCCCCCCTGCGCAGTCCCGTTCTGCCTCGCCACCCAAGGTGTCTAAGCCGTACACGGGTATATCTAGTACATCTCGCGGCTCCCTCGCTGAACGGAGACGCAGCAGCACGAAACGGAGTGGCAGTGGCGGCAGGCCTTTCTCGGGTGACCAGATCTGGGAAGAGCCTGAGGGTGCCTCATCCAAGAGACCCTCATCGCCCAACAAAGACCAGCCTGCAGCTGCCGAGGCTCTCCGGACGAAGCCCAAGGGCCCACTCAACCGGGTCTCATTCGCTCCTGAGAGGCCGTCCTCGTCTGACTCCCAGCTGCAGTCTGCCCCCAAGCTGCAAAAGATCGAGATACATCGCAACCCGCCGTCGCAGTCGAGAGACCCGCAGTACACGTCCAACTCGCCGGCTCAGAGTCCCGTTCGTGAAGATGTACCGAAGAAGCATGGTATTGAGCTCAGAAGTGATGATATTCGTCAGGCAACCTCCATGAGGTTGAAGGATCGCAGTCCCAAACTCCCCACCCCGACTGCTGTGAGCGACCGTCTGGGACGACCCATCGTAAGCTTTGACAAAAACTGGAAGGCTCCGGACGAGGCAACTGATGAGAAGCCAGACACCACAAAAGGTCGTCCGCTCGGGGCCTTCCGGGCCCGACAAGACCACCGCCGCCTCCCAGAAACCCCGCCGATCCCTTCTATCGCTGTTGCGGAGACTCGCGAGCCGCCGGCGTCCCCGAAGCCACGCGGTCGCCCCTTACCCTCTATCCAGGTAGACGGGTCCGGGGCAAGGCCAACCCCGTCGATCCCCAGTATTGCCGTAAACGATGCCAAGCCGTCAATCCCACGCATCGCCGTCAATGACGGAACACCGGCAGTCCCATCCATCAGCCTTCCTGGCGACGACAACGGTGATGACAGCAGCCCCAGCGTTCCTGTCATCGTGACCCCTGGCGACCCCACCAACAAGCCCACCAGCCGCCCACTTCCGACTCCACAAAAGAACGCCCCACGAATCCGCCCTGGTGGAAGACCGCAAAGCCACTGGTCTCCATCCCAGGCGAGTCAAGCTGGGAATCGGGCCACGGCCCGCTGTCACGAGTGCAACTACCCTATCGAGGGGCGGTTCGTTGCCCTCGCGGGTACCAATGAGCGGTTCCATCCTCAGTGCTTTGCTTGCCACTCGTGTGGTACCTCGCTGGAGGCCTTGGAGATCAGCCCCGAGCCAGATGCCAGCCGTGCCGCCCGACTAGATCGCATCCGCCGTCGCGCTGCAGGGGAGGCCCTCGAGGAGAAGCCTGGAGAGACAATGGCCGAGGACGGTGATGAGCGCCTCCGGTTCTATTGTCATCTCGACTGGCATGAGCTCTTCGCCCCTCGCTGCAAGCACTGCACGACTCCCATCCTTGGCGAACACATCGTCGCACTCGGCGAGCATTGGCACTATGGGCACTTCTTCTGTGCCGAGTGTGGCGACCCGTTCGAACAAGGCATGACGCACATCGAGAAGGACGGCTACGCCTGGTGCATCAACTGCCAGACAAAGCGCACCGAGCGGCGAGCCCCCAAGTGCAGGAAGTGCAGCAAGCCGGTCATTGGACAATATATCCGGGCTCTGGGTGGAGAGTGGCACGACGAGTGTTTCCGGTGTGCGACATGCCAGAATGGCTTTGACGATGGACAGATCTTCCCCAAGGACATCGGGAACGACATGATGCTGGTGCTTTGTACAAAGTGTCGTCAGAGGGAGCTCAAGGGGTGAAAGCCCGTGTGTCCGTCTATCTGATCGACGGTGGCGAAGGTCTATGATACATGGTGGTGATCGAGGACGGTGATAAGGTAAGTTGGTTCTAGCTGCCATGCTCCCTACCAGGAGGATGACACCTTAGACCGTGCTTACGATGGTTTACGCGAGATGTGCTCTGTGGCCTTTAATTGCATTGCTTTGGATCAGTTTGGAGTTTGGTCTGCTTTTTCTTTCCCAGGGGGAACCAAACCAGAATGCTTGCCTGCTTGCTCTTGGTTTAATTTGGAGAGATTCTGCCTGCTTCATGTTGTCCGGACACTGTATAATAGCTTTTGGGTTTCGAGCATCGGTTTGCGCGCATACTGCATTTTGTCCTGGCTAGAGCGAGCCAGCTGGAGAATTAATTCGAGAGAACATATTGCTTTCCACACCTTCAGGACGCTTCGAGCTGCCGTAATCTGTATGCATAATGTGACATGGGCGCCTTTGAATTTGTACTGTTTTTCGTTCACAATTTCCTCCTCGACTCCACAACAGACCTGGCTGGTATGGCACGTCTCGAGAAAGGAACCGAATACACCAAGGCGCGACCCAGCGTGAGGTAGCTGATCATGACAGGCCTCGCCCAGAGCTCATAATTCACTCCTGCCTGCAATGTGTGCCCAATTACTGTTGAGCCAACACGCCAAGTAGTGATATGTGTTAACTGAAGTTCCACCTCGTGAAGATCGTAACGCCGGCCCACTAAAGTCCGTAGGACCTTTGGTAGGCCTTGCCCGTCATAGTCACACTGCGAGCAAGTGGCTCAGCGCTGACGTGACAGCCTCGTTCACGTCGGTGATAAGGGCCCCAAAGCCCGCATGGGCCGAGTGGGACGGCGGCGCAAAGCCTGATCTGGTCAGCAAGGTCAGCCCAGAACCACACGACTTGGGAATCACGATCCCGCGCAGTGAGCATCTTGACGGACACATGGAAAGGCAGGGCACACGACTTGTCGCGACGGTCAGAATTGGGGCATGTTTCATTCATTGGACTGTTGTTCCTTCTCCGTAGTACATTTCTCTCCCCTTGCGACCGTTCGCGCAGATTAGCGGGCTACGTCGGCCATAGGCGCGCAAGAGAGAATAAAACCGTAAGACCAGTTGGCGTGTGTGCAATTCCCCGGTCGTCAAAAATAAAAAATAAAAGAGAAACACGATTATCCTTTTTCCCTGTCAAACTCCCTGAATGAGAAAACTTGATCCCCTTGCAATACCGAGAGAGAACGAAGTCTCACACGCCAACCGCAAAGGGGCGAATTTCAAAGCTGAGTGGTCGGCCACTTTCCATTTCCATGCCTTGGTCTGAGACCGCAAGAGCGAGGTCTCTCCGAAAGTAGTTCCCCCTCACCCCGTTGAGCCTCTTCCAAACCGCCTAGATCAGTCCGCTGCCGCCCACCTGCTCCTGGTGAACTTCAAGGGTATCGCCGTCTTGCATTTCAAGCTGGGAAGTGGGGGACCGAGCGTTAGTGACATGTGTGTGTGAAGGCGCGACATGGTGCGATAGGCGCATTTCGTTGTAAGCTGGTGCTGGAGAGAGGAGTAGAAACTCACGGTGTCAGGGGTGTCGTTAGGCTGGACCCGTTGGCCCTCGAAGAGGAAGCGCACCGAGTTGACAGTTTTGCCCTGGCGCTCGCAGAAGGCGCCCATGAGCTTCTCGAGCTTAGTCGACTTCTTTATCTTGAAGAAGACCTCGTTGTTGTTGTCCGTCACCTTGATGTTCAGGTGCTCCGTCTGCGCGGGCGCCTCCGGGCGCTCCGCGGCCGGGGATCCGTTCTCGTGCTGGTCCGACGACATCGTTGTTGTCGTTGTCGTTGTTACGGCGGTAGCAGTTGCAGGTGCAGTTGTAGTTGCAAGCGTCGAGGACGAGTTTGTAGAGGAGGACCGCTAGCAGCGAGTACAGGATGAGAGGGGCCCAACAAATAACGCCTCTGACGAAAAAATCAGCATCCATGGGGACGGGAGGCCAGAATATGTCGCACATTTTGACAGTTTCAGTCGGGGGTTACAGTGAGGATGTGTGGTTACGCGAGGGTGGGTGTTGAGGATGGTGATGCGTGATGCGTGATGCGAGGGCATGGGTTCTCGGAGTTGACTTACCAGAAAGTGGCTTTCTGCGGCTCCAAGGTGTTCAGCCGGGGTCCGGGCCTGTGTCTGGCGGTAGGAGCTGGGCTGGCTTTCAGCATGGAGTAAAAGTCACGTTGTTGAGAGTGTGGTGTCGTTAGAGTTGTGGAGGGTGGGCGACTATGATAAAAGGCTGCCAGAGAGCCGCCTTGGGGAAATGGTGGGGCTGTTCGCTGAGGGGCGAGGAGGCATTCACGCACGGGCCACCTGCTGCGCACCTCCTTGCTTGACCGACCTGGTCTCGCCCTGCTTGCCCTACAGAAGTACTGGTGACTCCTTCACTACGATTTTGTATGCACCGAGCAACGCAACATGTCACTGAATAACAAAATGGCTGATTGCGCTAGTTAGTTTTCTTTGCGGGTCGCCAAGGCCTTTCATGCAAATTAAGGAACAAAAAGCTACAATCAGATCTGGACCAGGATGAGGTCAATGTCAGGATTGCTGAGAACTTTACAATTCAATACCTGCAGCAGCATATAGGTTTTGCAGCGTCGCAGATGTTCTCGGATCTTCTGAGTGAAAGCATCAGGCGTGCTGAGCGATTTTTGAGCCGCCAATAATTACACTCCTCGGATTGACATCATTCAGCACGAGGTGGCAACTAGGCCCCGTAATCTGGGGCTCCCAGGCTTGGGGGAGCTACTGTGGACAAATATAACACGGGCCAAATCCAGTCTCAACTCACCCAACCCATTCTCAGCAGGGTTTTCATCGCCGGCCGAATCCATCCGACCTCAAGATCGAAACGTGACCATGGTGAGGAAGCACACCGAATACGCCGTACCGATCTGCCAAGATGTGACCTAACGGCGGTGTCGCCCACAGGGACTGGAAGAAGATTTGAAGGCGAAGCCTCCATGCCACCCGCGAGCGGTCTGTCCTCCCCAAACGTCACCGTCGTGACAGTGGGTACGCGGTAAAGCTGACCATCATTCCAGTGTGCGATCCAAGGTGAGAGCATACGCTGCCTCTGAAAACACAGCAAAGGTCGCAGCTGAGATTAGCTCTTAGACTGCCTCAAGAGGAACACGTACAAGGAGGACAAGTGCCAGGGCGTCATCTTCGAGCTCTACGACTGCTGCCAGGCTTTCTACGACCGCAACGGCGAGGGAGCCAGCGCGGCCAGCTGTCCGAAGCCCGATCTGCTGAAATTGAAGCTCAAGATGAGGAAGAAGACGGAGTCTAAATCCCAATGACCTTCAAGGTGTTGGATGTCAAGTAGTCGGTCTTTCATTTAGTGGGAATTACTGAGGCTCTAGATGATGTGTATCACTGATCCAACAAACGTATGCCCGGGTTGAATTTTAAAGTCAGGCAACTTTTATGGATAGCGAAATTAATCTCGGCGATCATTAGCGCGCAAAACCTTCGTACTGAACAGACGAAGAGCGTGACTCTAAAAAAGATGGCCTGGTTGTGCTTCTACACACAAAGACATTGATGAGAGAAGAAAAGAAGAAAAGTCTGACAAGTCGCGCTCCGTGCTGGCGGTTTTATGAGCTGCGCCCGGCCGCGCTTGGTGGAGACCGACCGCAAGGGCTGTGATTGGTCAGAGCTCCTAGGCCCGGGAATACACCGGCAGAAACATGAGCGCCTACAACCAACATTCACTTATACAACACCCATTCGCAGAACAACCATTGCATCAAACAACTACTTCCATAACAACCACTTCAAGATCACCTACTTCCATGGCACCCCTGACATAACACCTACTACCAGAACACCTAGTCCCATAATACCTAACACCCACTCCAACAACACCCACTCCCACAACGCCCAGTTCTATAACACACAATTCCACAACACGGAAGAGCTCCGTCCAGCTGACCGTGTGGGCTTTCTTCGTAACCGTCGTGTGCGAGTGTCGAGAAGTCCTCTAAGATCTGAGCAGCCTTGTACGCCTGGCGCAGGTCGACTGGCCGAGGCTCCGCTTGTTGCGTGAGGGCGTCCATTTTAGCGGGTTGCACTCGCTTCAAGAATTAGGGGGCATCTGTATGGGCAAGCTCCTCTGTCTCAAAGCCCGTCCCATCTGCCACAACCTGTTCGAGAGCGCAGTGCGCTTCTTCGAACAATTCGAGGGCGCACCCGGCAGAATTCACAAAGGTGGCCATCTCATCGTCGTATGCGCCAAGTGCCTCCTGCGCGTTTTGATACTGGAGGCCCTCGTGTCTGGTGACCCAGTCCGAAATGCCTTGCCACTCTTCTTTAGCAACGAGTGGCATGTCCTCGGACGGCGGATTGTTGAGTTGGGAGCTGACCCACTCACGCCGGCAGTCTGCGTCTTAGGCAAGCTATTCGTGGAGCCGGGCCGCATCCTTTCCGCTCAGCCGGTTGTCATTCTTATCCCGAATCGAAGGCACCAGCTCTTCCTCCCGGGGCCGCTGGTCAAAGCACCCGTAATAGGTCGCCAGGAATCTCTTCTGTTTCGAACGCTCCCGTTCCTCGGTCGCCTTCTTTTGCTCGCTCATCTTCTCTTCCTCGCCCTGGCCGAGATAGAAGATCTTCTCGTTCTTTGAGGAGGATATGTTCATTGGAATGTAGCTCCCTGGAGTCTGACGCTTCCGGATGTAGCAGATGACGATTATCAGCGCCCGCTGGATGTCGTCCTTCGAATATCCAAGTATGTCGGCCTCGGTTTTCAGGGCGGGCCCTCCTGACCTCCGTCCGCAATATCACGGATGGCATGGAACTGGGGCTCAGACGCTCCGTTCGGTCGCCGGAACCCAAGTAGGACTCGGGCCCTGGTGGGATCATCCGCAGCCATTCCGGATTCGTACTTCTCCTCGTAGTCTCTCCAATCCTGATCGATAGCATCCGACGAGAAGGCCTTCGCTTCCCTGAACTTATGTTGGCCCCGGACTCGGCCCACCGTGGCATATCTAAGAATGGCAAAGATTGCGGCTGCCATCATGCCCAGAGGATGGTATTCGTCGCCCAGCTTTGCCAGTGGATCGACCATGGCGACTGTGGTCTTTACTGGATCACCTCACTTCATTCGTTGCAAGGTGTGCAGCACAGTATCAAGCTTTGGCAGCTTCCGGTTCAGGAACGCAAAAAGCAACTTGGTGGGAAGGCGGATCACGTGCGTCTTCGAGGTAATAGTGGATGTTGGTTGGTTTTCCAGTACGTTACGTACGGCACTTGGGGGATTTCAATTGAGTTTCGCTTCTGGTGTGGTTCGGGTTCCCTGGGCACGTGGTCGTGTTGGGAAGGCTTTTCGGCGTGTATGAGAAGAACATAAGTCGGGCGATGGTGCCACAGGCTGCCTGAAGTGACCAGAAGTGGGGTGTAGAAGCACCAGGGGCAATTAAGCCGAGGTCAAGGGCTTAATCGAGGGCTCGAGAAGGGCGTCGCGAGAGGGTGTCGGAAGGCTGGTGAGGGAAGTTTTAGGGAAGGGCCGCTGGGGTGTTGTTGGTCGCAAGCAATAGCGTTGCTGCCTGCGAGGCTGTTTGGGAGGCTGCCATTCGGTCTGACGATGTTTCGCTTGGTCGTTTGAAAGGCACCGCCTCGTGCAACGCAGTGGGAACAGGCAAGACTACCAGAGCTGGTCTCGTTCGAGGAATGCGTGCCACCGCGGTATTTGAGCAAGTGGGTTATGACGAGACCTTCGACCAACGCCCACAACTGTTGACGACGCCAAACGACCCCATCCCTAATGCCATGAAGGGACGCTACAACTGCAACAATCCAAATCCTTTGAGCGGCAGGAATCGGGGCTGGCGTACGAATTCCTGCAGGCATGAGAAACTCATCTGCCACGGAGTACGGGTCCCAAAAGTGCTTGCGCCAAAGTACACCCTTCTGCAAGAAACTTTTTCTGCACGCTCTGCAAACCATGTCTTCATGGACAATAAGGTTGGCGTCGAGTCGAGCGAGAACCTACCGACAATGGTCACTCAGAGACATGGCCTATCGTAACTACCATGCGGATACCATGCGGACACCCCCATCTTCTCTAGGAAGTTTAGTTACAGACTGAAGGTTGATGATCTCGGGCAACCCATCGCCTCTGACTGGGCCAAGTCTATACTCAACGAAGGTCTACCGCTCGAAGGACGCTTGGATCAATGCTCCTGGTGATGTAGAGGCGGTTGTGCAAGGAAGCTGGAGTGACTGATAAAGCGCATACTTAGGAGTGGGTGTCCGGGAATAGGTGTCCTGGGTGTAGGTATCCTGAGTGTCTAGGTGTGGATGCCCTGGGAGTAGTTGTTCTGGGTGTAGGTATCTTGAATAGTCGGTGATGTACCGGTGTACCAATTGGTCGGATCTCTGGCTTTATCTTCTTTTTCGGTTCATCAGGAAAGTATTCCCTAGGTTCTTCTCATGGTTGCTGTCCGTCGTTTCTGTTCTAGTTCTCATGACCTGCTTGCACCCCTAGATGCGCACGAGGCAGAACTCCCACAATACCAATCACGTACTTGTAGACCGAGTATGAATACCCCATGGACTTCTCAATTTGTCAAAATTCATCATCCAGCCAATACTGTCCCGGTTGCATCTATAATTCTGTACTGTCCATTCAGGATTATTGCTTTGATTGCAAGCTCAGCTATTCCACAGCACCTACTTCCATCATACCCATACCCAAAACACCACAGCCACTTACTTTCACAGCCAACGCCGATACTTGTAAATTACTGGATCTAGTTTGTATGCTTAGTACTTATACCAGGCGCAAACTTAGACATATGTGATACTCGCCCTGGTTAGCTTCGGCTGTGGTGTAAGTAAGTGATGCAAATTCCATTGTACCCTCCTTTTTGGTGTTGCGAGCCCGAATTCTCTGATCAACGGGACTTCGTATTGCCATCATGTCCGGTCTCCCACAATATGCAATCAATTTCGGCACATTCTGACCTCAACTCCGTACGACCAATACCTCCCCATATCTTTAGCCACTTGGACAAAACTTAGTTGGCTAACATCTCCCGCATAGATCTGCTGGAGACAATACGGCGATTGCAGAGCCACTCTCCCGGCAGGGCCATGGCAAATTAGTAGCATATGAAATAGATCGGCCGTTCTTGTGGTGGAAGAAGGTATCCCTCTCTCACATGAGCCCGGTCTTGGAGGACTCGAGTACATCCATGAAACGAATACCTATACCTAGGTACTCATGAAGGACGAGCAGTATCCCAAAAGCTTTTTGTTCATGGTATGCATGGTAGGGCTCAGGTGCTTGACATATGTGTTCTGAATAGTATAAAACTTTTGAGCAGTTGACCATGCGATGCAATTGCGATCCTACGAGAATGTCTTGCACTATGTAGCTCCTCGCCTGCGGTATGCTATGTGTTTGAGGGGATGGGTAGCGAGCAGAGGGCGAGCGTTGAACTTTTGACTGCTCTGGGACAACATGGATCTGCCCTTTGATAGACGGATAATAGGTCTTCGAGATAGCGTAGGTGGTCTCGTCGGTAGACCAGTAATCGGACCGGAGTAGGGAAGTGAGACAGCGCTAAAAACACGTACCTTACAACGCTGACAGACCCCTGTCGCGATTGCCATGCGTGTTTTGGGCACCCATGGCGCATTCCCAAAATCTACTCATGTAAACTGCATTCCCTCGCCGCCCTGCCGACCTCGTAGATGGAGCTTGGATAGGGCACGCATGCAGTTGCGGTCGCTTCATTGACCTCATAGCGCTCAAGGCAAACGCGCTCAGCTTTCTGCGGGCCCATCCATCCTATCGCCAATCAAATCAGATCAGCACCTCGCTAGGACCCTCCACCATGGTACGTACTAAACGTGCAGCGTGCAGTACACAAGCTGCAAGCTTATCAAAAGCTTGGAGGCCTTGGAGCAGTGGAACCTCTCTCAGATTAACTTTTGGTCGCTCACACACACTCCTCCTCGCTAGGACTTCCTCTCTCCCAAGCGTCGTAGTCTGATTTACGGGTACGACAGCGACGAAGGTTTGTTCCTTCAACACCCACATGACGGCGCCCTCGCCCGTTTGACCTCTGGCCCTGGCTAACGACGCGCACCGCCGCAGATGAGGATATGGCTCGCCTCGAAGACACGTACCGCCAGAGCCGCATCCAAGCTGGCCCCGAGGTAGAGGAGTTTGGAAGGTGGCTGGACGAGTGCGGCCTGACCCACGCGACACCCGACCAGAAACGCGAGCGAATACTGAAACTCGTCGCCCGCTACAATGACTACACACAAGAGAAGGCCTCTGTGCTGACAGAGCGACGGCGCCTGGAGAAGCTGGCGAGAGGTCGGAGATGGGACCCGAACCAATCCAGCGACGACGCCAACGACGTCGATATGGATGAGGTAGAGGGCGCCGACGAAGCCGACGACGTGACCAAATGGTCGTCAGAGGCCCAGACCTGGGGACTCTTGTCACGTCTACTCCCGCTGCGGCACCCAGACCCTTCGGCCAAGCCTCCCCGATCGAACCGCGAGCCTCAGTCACGGAAGGAATACTGGGACGAGTTCATCCTGTCGGATTCGGCGGCTCAGGAACGTAAGGCGGTTCTGGAGTGGCTGCAGTCCACCGCCAGTACCGGCCCCGACATCGACGAGCTTGTCCACGAGTTCCAGCAAAAGGCAGACAGGGGAGACCTCGTCGCGCATGGCTGGCTACACACCCGGGAGGCAATAAAGCTGCACAAGAGCGTGAACGCCATTCCCCATGTCCTGGAGCCCAACTCGAACATGTCCGACTTCTCCTACGTCACCCAATTGGACCCCGATGTTATGACCAGACAAGGACGGAAGCTGGAGCCACACGATGAATACTTCGAGAGAGCCATCTGGGTCGGCTGCTACCATCTTCTGCGGAGGGGAAGTTCCCTGGACGAGATTCGCGACTGGTGCTTGGAGAGAACCGAGGCGTGGCGGGCCGCAACAATCTCTGCCCTGCCATTGGCGACGCTGGGTGACGAGGACCTGCCGAATTTCGACCTAAACTCGTTCATCCTGTGGAGGCGCATGTGCTACGCCCTGGTGAAATCCGGTGGTACGGACGATTGGGAGCGAGCAACTTACGGAATCCTCTCCGGCGACATCGACAGCGTGCTCGCTGTGTGCAAGACCTGGGATGACTACGTTTTTGCCCACTACAACGCTCTCCTGCGGACGCAGTTCGATTCGTATTTGATCAAGCAGTGTGGACCCGGAATAGCGTCTGCCCAGTTCCTGCCGTCCTTTGACGCCGTACAGTACCTCGGCGAAAGCCCGAATGTTGCGAGGAAATTGATCAGCCAACTGGAATCAGAAGTTTCACATTTCAAACAAATCAACAAAGAGGCAAACACAGCAGCCAAGGCATTGCAAGGAGCCATCATCGCCGACACTCTTGATTCTTACATATATCAACAAGGTCTGGCACTGTCAACCGAAGCAAACCAGGAAGGAAAGTCGTACTTGATCCCAGATTACGGATACGGTTCGTCAGAAGGAAACATCTTGAAATACAACAAGATGTCAGAACACGACGGCCTGCGAGTAATCACACATGTGGTCATAATGATCAATGCTCTGGAGTCCATCGCCCAGAAAGGGAAGGACTTCCTTCCAGGTCGCCGTATGGTCGGAGAGCACGCCATCGCAGCGTACGTCAGTTTCCTGCGTCTCGCGCAGCTTGAGCTCTTGATACCACTTTACTGCGCCCAGCTTTCTGAGAGCCGGCAGTACGAGACATTGAGCCTGAACATCATCCACGTGAGGGATAGAGAGGAGCAGCTGGCCCTGCTCAACCAGATCAGAAGGGTTGGCATGGATATCAAGACATTTTTGAGGGAGCAGCCGCAACACTTCCTCAAACAGCTCGAAGATTCCCAGGGCAACCCCTCCAAAGCCCAGTTCCGGATCCTGAAGCACAAACTGCCACAACTTCTCGACGGCCGCGGCATCGTTCCGGACTTCATAGGCGACGACGGACGAAACGAGGTCGTCCATGAGAACCTGATTCGATCCATGGAGTGGCTGTTTGCGGGCGAAGGTAACCTGCTCGAGGCCTGCGAGTTCGGTGTCAAGATATACAAATACTTCCTGAGTAAGACAAGCCTTTGTTTCCCCCACTTATGAGCCGTAGTTCTAACGCATTTCACAGAAAATCAGCACTTGGGAGCCGCCCGCGACTTCTACGAGAGAGTGAGGGTAGAGGATCTCGTACAGGTTTTGGCGAATCGAGACATTGTCGGGTCTGTCGAGGACTTCGTCCAGGATCTTTTGACTAATGAGCATGCGCTCCTGGGAGAAGTTCAAGAAGATGAAGTTGAGGATCTTGGCGCAACTCAAACGCGGCTGGCCCTGGCCATCAAGAACTTGTGGGAGTTGCAGTGCTTCGTGATGGCCTTGGACGGTATCGAGACGGTGGGGACTTTGGCGCAGCTCGCGCAGGAGTAAGCGATCTGACCATTCGGCCATCCGATATGGATAATACTAACCTGTCGCAGACCCGAGACAAGCAACCCCCCGACTAGGGAGTACTACGAGAATCTCGGAACGGCCATTCGCACAGCCAAGACAGGCATGAAGCCACTCCTCAAGGGCTGGCTGGTGGAGACGAACACCAAGGACGATGATCTCACTCACCTGCGTGAGGCGTACCTCCCAGAGACCATCATCGCCTTTGTATCTGCTTTGCAGTATGGCGGCAGCACCCTCACCCGTGACAACATGCTCGAGGTGATGGAGCTGGCGGCGACTATTGCGGGCAACGACTCGGATATCGCCGCACTGTTCGTAAAGACGGGGCGCATGAAGGAGCTTGTCGAGGCATTTGCATCGTGCAGCAAGGCGCTGGCGATCCAATCTGCCGACCACAAGAAGGGAACCCACACGAGCGCCAAGAAGATGCGCGAGCTGGGATGGTCGAGGGAGCTGTGGACGGTGAAGCCTTCTTCTTGAGGGATCTGGCAGCATAGCATGGCAAGACAAAAGGATTGGCCTCGGTCGGCGTAAAATGTATACTTGTTGATTTGGCATGGTGCCACCGGATAGGGATGAAGCAAAAGAATTCATAATGATGATACCTTGGAAGACTGACTGTTTTAGATCTCAAGTACCCTTGCCGTATTTTTTGGATACAGAGAACGTCCCTCGAGACTGAAGCCTCATTGACAGGCTGCAGTGAGTGGACTATCATAGATGTCACATCGTGGATGCTGTTCGGGGCCATGCAGCGTCAGCTTGTATCTCTGCAGACAGCTTTGCCGAAGATTGATCGGGTTTTCACGAGATCTTCCTACCTTCCTTTACTGGTGAACCTTCCATTCACCAACCTCGACGGAGGATGCTAGCTAGTATGAGTGCATACCTAGGTACTGGCGACTTACACGGCAACAAAACGCTGACCGCGCGATCTGTGAGAAACAAATGCCCGATCAGTGCTGCTTTCTGTTAGTTTCAGGGCATACAGACCACAGTAGACATGTACACAACCAAAAAACAAAAAAAAAAAATTAGATGAGAGGAAAACTACGATTTGAAGATAGGACCACTTGCAGAGGGGCTCAAGGCCTCCTTTTGGGACTCATTGGCCTCCAGGAAGCTGCTCTACCACTGAGCTACCTTCCCAATTTTATAGATGGGTGTGAAATAATTGACCTATGGCACTCTCTTCTCTCTGCCAATCCGTTTGTCGATAGCACAAGTGCTCAACTTCGAGACCTTGGTGGCGCAAAAGAAGTAACCTTTGGCGATCAACAAGACCAGTATGGGGCGTTGACGGGTGGCTGAGGATGAGCACACACGAAGTAGTCAGTAAAATCTTCTACACAAGGTGTGTAGTTTTGTATACAAAAAGCAAACAAAAAATCGTGGGAAGGCTGCGGTGTTCAACGACACTGGACGGGGTTCGAAATGGTCAGACAGCTGCAGGTAAGCTTTCAGTATACGAGCCCAGATGTATTGTTGTCACTATCAACCTCTTGCGAGTGAGAGCAGTACAGTTTGACGTGCTGATGCAATGATATAAATCTACACAGATGTCTTACAAGCTCGCCGTATCCGACGAGCCAAATTTCAACTACCTACAGCTCATGCAACAGTGCCTGCACGCGCTCTCTCAGTTCCTTGAGCGGCACCAACTCTGTATGGCCGAGCCTCCTGCACTGCACCTCCACCCGCTTGGACGCCTTCCACTCCCTGCCGAGCACCACGATGACGGGGTACCCAACGAGGTCGGCGTCCTTAAGCTTCCAGGGCATGTTGGCGTCCGCGCGGTCGTCGATGATGACGTCGACGTCGGTCTCGCGCCGATCCGCGGTGATCGCGTCGTAGATATCCGCCGCATCCTTCCCGAACTTGATGTCCTTGGGGTTGTACACCACGACGACCTGGTACGGCGCGATAGCGCGGGGCCAGTTGAGTCCCTTGTCGTCGGCGAGGTGGTCCGCGACCGCGCCGACGATGCGCGAGATGCCGATCCCGTGGCACCCCATCTGGATGGGCACCGTGGTGGTCGTCTCGTCGCCCCCCGCCCGCAGAGGCTCGGGCTGCAGCAGGCGCGAGGGCACGCTCACGCTCGCGCCGAGGGGCTCCGAGTACCGCGTGCCCAGGTGGAAGGTGTGGCCCAGCTCGATGGCCTTCTGCATCTTGAGCTTGCCGTCGTCGCAGCGGGGGCACGCGTCGCCGTCCTTGATGCGGAAGGGGTTGGGGATTCCTTCCTTGATGTTGTCTACAGGGAGACGTTTCAGCTCGGGGGAGTCGTTCGAGTCTAGGCTAGGATAGTTCCTCATTTCTTTGGGCAGTCTGTCGTCGAATAGATTGACGACGCGGACCTCGGACTTCTCGTCTGTGGTGAACTCCTTGATCGCGGCGGCCCAGAACGGCGCCGGGTCCTCGACTCCAGAATCGAGGTCGGGAAAGGCCTGCTTGACCGCGTGGGTGCTGATGTCCTCTGCTGAGAACTGGTCTGAGTTGAACCAGACTCGCACGAGGTTCTTGCGGTCCTTGGACACCCCATGCCATGCTTTTGGCTGGCATGTGTTGTCCACAAAGACGGCTGCGGCCGGGCGGCTCTCAGCGAGTTCTTCGTTGGCAACGTAGCCGCATTTGAGGCAGCTCATGATGTGGTCCTCGCCCAACGCGGTGGGGATGTGGTACTCATGGCTCAAGCTGCCGCCCATGTCGCCGGAGCTGGCCTGCGCCACGAGGACAGGGAGCTTCAACTCTTTGATGAAGATTTGCGAATATACCTGCCTGACTTCTTCGTAGGTTTTCAGTGCTGCCTCATTAGAATAGTCAAATGTGTACAAGTCTTTCATGTAGAACTCGCGACCTCGCAGGAGGCCTTGACGAGGCCGAAGCTCATCTCGGAACTTTGGTGCTGGCATATGATTAGCTACAGGCAAACATAAAGACACCATAAATGAAGTCCTAGCCCTTACTTATTTGATACAGCCTCAGGGGCAAATTCTTGTATGACTTCGCAGAGCGAGCCACGAGGGCGGTGATCTCTTCTTCATGAGTAGGACTCAAGAGATACTTTCCCTCCTTACGATCGCTAAAGCGAAAAAGCTGGACGCCAATTAGGACGTTCTGAGTGTGTGGAAGCAGACGTTTGAACAAACCTCGGAGCCTATCTTGCTAAGGCGGCCACTCTGCTCCCAAAGGGCCTCGGATGATATTGCGGACAGCTGAACCCGTGCTGCTCCTGTACACATCTTGTCAGACTCCTTTCAGTCCAGTCGGTGGCTCGATGAGCGGTTAACATACCAAGTCTGCGCATGTACCGATCAACGAGACGAATTGTTTTCTCATGAACTCTCAGGCCGAGAGGCAGGAGGTGAAAAATGCCGGAATGAGACTATCACGCTGTGAGCCCTCACCCTACACACTATGTACAAGATTGGTCCCAACCTGTCGAAGAAATCCAGCGCGGATCAATTTCGAATGGGCATCTAATTTATGTTACTATCGTCCATGATGCATAAGTTCCCGAGGTTTGTGCTTCAAGGCATACCTTCGTTCTCACTTGCAGCGATGCCACCCGACGGGGCCCACTCGTTTGATAGCCGGATTCTGCCGTCAACATGAAGCCTCTGCAGGTGCACTAGAGGTGTGATTATTTGTGAACGACATCTCTGTAATGTTAATCCATTTCCTTGCGTCAATGCCAGGCGGGCCGTCACCAGCCTCACGCCATATGGCATCGTCGTAAGTGACAGACAATCTCCGTTTTGACACTGACCTTCAACTCGAGATCAAAATCTGGCACTCTTATTGAGCCATGTAATAAGAGTCAAGGAATTGGCATTGATAAAAACATTTGGCTTGGGAGCGAGCGTATGGTGCCGGCTCGAATGTGAGGTGCTCCTATCTCAGGATCCAGGACTCTTATCGAGCTACCCTTGTCGGCAGAAACAGCGGCCCCACAATAAAGTTGAGCGGGCTTGCGGCAGGCCAGAAATTTCCCAAATCTTCACTTTGTTCGGGCTGACTGCCTGCCAATACATACATGGGCTGCGATCGACTGTGCAGCCATACGGTCCCTCTACATGCTCATTGTCTCTTCTTGGGAATTCCAAAGACGGCACCATATTTACACATATACATTCAGCGCTGCTGGATTTCCTTGCTGAAGCGTATTACGTGCCAGCGCCGACAATGGGAAAGAAGAGAACCAAGGCCCAGAATGGGGCGAAGCCTCTGTTCGACGAGACGGCCCTTTCCAAGTTGACCGCCAAAATCGAAACAGATCTGGCCAACCCCAAGCCAAAATCGAATCCCAAGGATCAAAAGCAGAAGGAAGAGCGCCCCACAAAGAGAAAGCGCAGCGAGAACGACACCAAAGATGCGACCCCGAACAAGAGGCAAGCCCGGGAACCCAAGACCAAGCCTACCAAGCCTGCCAAGCCTTCGAAGAAACCCGCAAAGGAGAGCAAGGCACCCAAGGCATCCAAGGCACCCAAGGAACCCAAAGACAAGAAGGCCGAGCTTCTCCAGGAAATACTGGCCCTGGGCGGAGACGAGAATGATTTAGACATCATCGCCGGTGTCGATTCTGACGTGGAGGAAGGCCAACAGGCGAAGCCAAAGGATGCCCAAGTCGATATGGATAAGGCGCTGAAGAACGAACTCGCAAAGTTTGCCGCCGGTCTCGGTTTCGAGAAAGTCCGTGATGAAGACGCTGCCACCGATGACGACGAGGAAGAGATTGAGGAAGGCTCCGAGGTAGCTGACGAAGAGGATGACGAGGAGGAAGAGGAGTGGGAAGACGAGCCAGAGCCAGCGAAAGACGTTAAAGAACCGGCTGCTGAGAAGCAAAGTCGCTCCACAGCTGGTAAGTTGGTCAGTATGCGCCGTCTGGTCAGATCTGCACTCCGAGCACCTCATCATTAACTCTCCCCAGATATTCGATCCAAGACCTGATTGGCACGCTCTCAGTCAAGAGAATCTTCCAGCTCCCTCAGAGGATAACACTCGGAACTTCTCTTCGACGATAAACAGCTTGCACGAATACGCAAAGACTTTGATGGAGACCGATGCGGCTGCATACAGCACAACGGTGGCGGCATCGTCAACACGGAAATTCATGTCTACCATCATGGCTTCTGGTACTATGTCGGACAAGGTGTCTGCCTTGACCCTGGCGGTGCAAGAGTCTCCAGTGCACAATGTCAAGGCATTGGAGAACCTGATGACCCTGGCAGGAAAGAAGAGCCGTGATCAGGCTATTGCCGCTCTCGGCGCCTTGGTCGATCTCCTCGGAAATGGTGTCGTCCTGCCTGGCGACCGCCGCCTGAGGCTGTTCCGTACGCAGCCAGGGCTGCTGGGAACCCTGCAGAAATACTCCGTGACCGCTTGGAAACCCGAGAAGCCACTACCAGGGAAGATTACCAAGGCGCACTTGATAATGTGGGCGTTCGAGGATTGGTTGAAAGCCACCTATTTCAAGATCATCCAGCTCCTGGAAATTTGGGCTGCGGATGAGATTGAGTATACCAGGCACAGGTCGCTTGATTACGTGTACGGCCTTTTGAAAGAGAAGCCCGAGCAAGAAGCCAATCTGTTGCGCCTGCTTGTGAACAAGCTTGGAGACCGGGAGCGTAAAATCGCGTCCAGAGCCTCCTATCTCATATTGCAGCTTCTTCTGATCCATCCGGGAATGAAACCCATCGTCATCAGTACCACTGAGCAGGAAGCCCTTCTCCGTCAAGGCCAGACCATCCGGACAAAATACTACGCCGTCATCACCCTCAATCAGACAATATTGAGCAGCAAGGAGCCGCAGATTGCAGATACATTGGTCAGGATGTACTTTGACCTCTTTGTGGCTCTGCTCAAGATGGGAGCCCTGGGTGCATCCGGCCCTCCTGACACGAAGAACCAGAAGGCAACGGGGGCGAACAAACAACCTGTTTCCAAGAAAGGCCAGGCCACTACCGCTCCTGTCAAAGTCGCTGATGTCCCAGATACAGAGACTGCAGAAAAGCTTGTCTCTGCTTTACTGACGGGTGTTAACCGAGCCGTGCCTTTCTGTACCACGGATGACGAGACATTAGAGAAGCACCTTGATACCCTATTCCGCATCACACACTCTGCCAACTTCAACACCAGCATTCAGGCACTGAAATTGGTACAGCAGCTCTCAGTAACCAAGCACATCGCCACCGATCGGTTTTACAGGACCCTATACGAGTCACTCTTGGACCCACGACTTATTCACTCATCAAAGCAGGCGGACTATCTCAATCTTCTCTACCGGTCACTGAACAGCGACATTGACGTTCGCCGCGTCAAGGCCTTTGTCAAGCGAATGCTGCAGATCTGCTATCTTCACCAACCTTCATTTGTCTGCGGAATACTGTTCCTTGTGGCACAACTGGAGGACAAGTTCCCAGATCTGAAGACACTCCTGAACGAGCCTGAAGAGGACGCCGACGAAGAGGAAGTATACAGGGATGCTCCTGAAGATGGGCAAGCTGCAGCCCTCTCTGCTGCGGCAGACGCCACGCCAAAGAAATCCGCCTATGATGGACGCAAGCGGGACCCACAGTACAGCAACGCGGAGAAGAGCTGCTTGTGGGAGGTCGTGCCTTACTTCACGCATTTCCACCCATCTGTCTCGGTGTTCGCGGCGAATCTCCTTGTGCGGCAAAAGACTCTGCCCAAGCCAGAACTCGCCAACCACACCCTCATGCATTTCTTGGACAAGTTTGTGTACAAGAACCCCAAGGCGGCCGACAGCAAGCGTGGCGGCTCGATCATGCAGCCGGTGCTCGCAGCCGGCAGCTCGGCGCACGTTGTGGTGCCCGGCAAGTCGAGCGTCAAGCAGCAGCCCACGGTGAACTCGGCTGCGTTCTGGAACATGAAGCAGCAGGACGTTGCGGCGGAAGATGTCTTCTTCCACACGTACTTCTCGCAGATCGGCAAGACTGGCAAGGAAGACAAGGGCAAGAAGTCCAAGAAGGCCGCTGCAGACGGTGAGGAGGATGCTGACGAGGACGAGATCTGGGACGCCCTTATCAACTCGCGGCCTGAGGTTGGCGGCGATGATGAGGACGATGTTGACCTTGACATGGGCAGCGATGATGAGGATGACCTTGGCTCGCTGCTCGAGGACGTGTCTGATGGTGATGACGACGATGAGGATATGGACTCGGGCGGCGAGGGTGTAGAATTTGGCGAGGGCGATATGCCAGGGGAGGAAGACGGCTGGGTCGATGGTGCCGACCTTGTCGATGAGAGTGAGGAAGAGCCCGCCGGTAAGAAAGGCAAGGATGGCAAGGGCAGGATGCGGAAGCGTGACTTCAAGAAGCTGCCGATGTTTGCGACGGCTGACGACTACGCCGCGCTCCTGGGGCAGGAGGATGACGAGGATGAATAGTGGAATGGGCAAGGCACGGATACCAGAGTCACGACTTGCACGCATCAAAAGACGTAGTGGTCCCGATAGACGTTGTTCTACGCTCACATTTAGAAAATTCTCAGGCATATTTAACGTTCTCATACATTCATGGCAGTAGAAGGACCAAGCTAGATTTGCAGACACCTGGGTGATGGATACCGCCTACTCGTTGAACCACTCCAGGGGATCATCCTTGGTGAAGACGGCGCGGTACTTCTTGCCGCCATTCTCCGTATCCTCTGCCTCCTCGGTGTGGAAGCTGTGGAAGGTGGCCTCCTCGTCCTTGCCGGTATCGAAGAGGCGGAAGAAGATGTAGCAGGGCCCGTCCTCGGACAGGGCGGGGATCCTGAGGCGGCCGAAGAGGTGGTAGCCGTAGGCGGACAGGCCGACGCGGACCTCCTCGAAGTTGTCGATGGTGAAATCGGTCAGGTCGTGGTCGCTCAGGTGGGCCTGTGAGACGAGACATACCCCCAGCCGTGTAAGCCCATCATGGCCATTCATGCTGTTATGAGAGTTTGACGGGATTGGGGGATTGGAGGATTGGGCCCGGGGACGGGGGTGGCGTTACTTACGACGGCCTGGAAGTACTCCTTCTCATGCTTGTCGTGCTCGTGGCGCAGGTGGACGAGCTCCTTCTTGATGGTGTGCTCGAGCTCCTTGAAGGACTTGATGGACTCGTCCTTAGGAGCGTGAGGGGGAGAGAGGTCGACGGTCTCTGCGGTGGCCTATATATGTGTGCACATCTTGGTGAGCTTCTTGCACTTTTTGGTCATCTCACTCATGGCCAGGTAGCCCAGCCATGAGCTTGTCGCCACTCAGCCGGCCCATTAGGCCGTGACATTGTGAGGCGTACCATTTTAGATTCTGAGTTGGCACTAATAAGCTTTGACGTGCGAATTGGCTTTGGGTCCGATACTTGGGATGAGAATGGTTTTCAGGGTCTTGGTGGTTTGATAAGATGGGACTGCCGACTAAATAGATAGACAGACACAGTTCACACCTGAGATATTGAATAAAAGAAGAGCTCACACCGCTGTGAGGGCTGAGCTCGCCTGGCCAAGAGCCATTGGTGCTCCGCTTGGGATGCGAAACAAATCATGGTCGAGCCAATGCGCAAGCTCGTGTGGCCCAGGGGTGTGGGTGTTGCACCCCGCAAAGAGAGCCTGCCAGCTTAGAAAGGGTCCAAGGTTGGCCTTGTCCATTTCCGATGTTGGAAATGCCACATGCAATTACCAGGCACACAGCCAGGACAGCGGTCGGAGAAGAAATGGGTAGCCTACCGTGCCGTGCTATACGCATACGTCACAACCCTTGATTCACACGCAGCGGCCGATCAGTGCCAGTCAGTCAGGCAAGCTAGACTACAGTTGTACAACATGGCCGTTCGGCATTCAAACCATGTGGCCGACATGACAAAAATAGCGAGAGCCCTGAAAGCATCCCAAGGCACTAGAACGAGTAGCAACCTTACTGTAAGCCAGCGGAGGACCCGAAGCGCCGACTTGGCTCCGTACCTCGGCATCTACGATTTTTCCTCCCCTGCCCTGCCCGCTTCCACTGGCCGCAGTCGAGATACTCAACAAATTGACGCGATTCAAATCCGTCTTGGAACCCAGCAAGCTGGGCCCCTGGACAGTCCGAAGCGGACAGATTCATCTTTCCGCATAGATAGATGCCGCGGAACTTTCGTATCGCCCCCCCCCTCTGGCCCCATAAAGAGGCGCATCCAGCCCAATGTCTCGACCTTTGCGGACAGTGGCCCCTTTTATGCGCCAAATATCACGACGCGCAACACACAAGCCTGACATATTGAAGAGTATAATAGCACCTCGCTCTCAAGCACGCTCTATCGCTACCGCAACTGGTACGTGGCACCAATTTCCCACCCCCATCCGGATCTTACTCATCCCCGAACAGTGTGGGATTCTCTGTTAATTATCGCATGCTGACACCTTCAACCCACAGAGACAGCCTCACCACCAAGACCCTCCACCCTCCGCCGCGCATTCGCATACACCGCCCGCGCCCTCACATTCACCATAATAGGTGTCGCCATGGCCGTGTCACCCGCCTACCAGACCGTCTCGGGCTACATGACGCCCGTGTCCGACGAGGACACGCAACAGATGTGGACGCCGTCAGACCCGGAGACCCAGGCCCTCGAGGACCAGCTCAGCGCGAACCCTTTCGTGCAGTCCCTGCGCGCCAACCCCGCCTTCGTGGAGCACCGGCCGCACCTCAAGGTGCCCCCCGCGTGGCGGGCGCACAACCTCACGGGCGGGACGCTCATGGGGCCCGGGAAGGTGCCCACGCCGCCGCTGGGCTTCATCGACACCACGGGGGAGAAGAAGGAGTTCATCCAGATCAGCTACGTGGGCCAGGACCTGTGCGGGCACCCGGGCATCGTGCACGGCGGGTTCTTGGCGACCATGCTGGACGAGGGTCTCGCGAGGCCCGCCTTCGAGGCGCTACCGCACCACGTGGGCCTGACGGCGAACCTCAACGTCAACTACAGGGCGCCCTGCAAGGCGGACCAGTTCGTCGTGCTGAGAGGTGAGGTCACCAAGGCTGAGGGCCGCAAGGCTTGGGTCAAGGGCAGGATCGAGACGCTGCCCGAGGGCGACGAGAAGCCCGTGGAGCTGGCAAATGCCACGGCGCTCTTCATCGAGCCCAAGCAGGCTGCGACGGTTTTGCCCAGCGGTTCCCGCGGGGTTTGATGCGCAGGCCTGGCTTGCTGGAAGTTGTTTGTTTTATTTCGCAGGCTCTGAGCAAACTACTCAAGGCTATACAAGAGTTGCCATGAGGTTTATGGCTCACCTTGTCGGGTGTCCCAGGAGTATTGGTGGGCTAGGGCATTAGATCTGATATTCCAAGCGTTGATGCTAGATTATAATGCTTCTATATGGCGATTTTGAGAGCTAGTGACCTGGCATAGACAGGAGGATGCATTGCTAGCAAAGGGAGCGAGGGAGTGTATATCGACACTGACTTCGATATATGAATACGGCTCGGCCTATTGAGATACTACAAGTACGAATGGATCTGCACACACACCCTGCTTACATGTGAGATACGATCTGGGGCAGTAGGCCGGAGTCAGAATGTCTCAGGCCCACGCGCGAGTTGCATTCCCGTGGGGATCTCCGTCTTGGAAAAGGAGGCGCTCTTTTTTCTGAGCCCGCAGATGTGTAAAATATACACCAATATCAAGTATATCCTTCCATTGGATGGGTCAAGGAGGAGTGCAGTTCCCACTCCCCGGGACTCGGTGACCCTCTCAAAATGGGCCTGGCTTCCAAATCTGTCGTCATGGGCGGATACCAATGCACAGCGCCACGCAATTGACCTTGAAATGGGGTCTCAGGTAGACTGGACGGACATGAAGGAAGGGCAAATTGCAACTGTGGTCAGAAGTACTCGGGACATTATTCAAGAGGATTCGACTTGGAAGCAAAGGAGCCCAGCGGGACGGTCTACCAAGATTATCTAGTCTGCCATCTAGTTCCAACAAGTAACTCACTCTCTCCGCTGTCGGCTCCCATCTTATTCGCAAGTCATAAAATTGACTGACGGGTTTGGCGCGCACGTCAGGTCAAGTAGTCAGCCCTGGGCCACTGTCGACGCTCTTCTCCAATTGTACATATTTTTCTCTCCTGCAGCTTCTTCTAGTCTGACCCAACTTGCTTAGAATCCTCAGATTACCCGGCCTCTGACATCAAAACATGGCTACGTGAGTAAATATTTCCCGCCTTTGCACTACCCCGCGGTCCCCCAATGCTGCTGCCCCGCCATCATCTGCCCCCTCCCCCATCCCCCCGCCCCCCCGACGCCCATGGACTGACAACTCCTCCCGCCCCCGCGAGCAGCAACATCACCTGGCACCCCTCCCTCTCGCGCAAGGAGCGCGAGAGCTTCCGCAAGCAGAAGGGCTTCACCATCTGGTTCACGGGCCTGTCCGCGTCGGGCAAGTCGACGGTGGCGACGGCGCTCGAGCAGCACTTGCTGCACCTCGGGGTGGCCGCGTACCGGCTCGACGGCGACAACGTGCGCTTCGGGCTCAACAAGGACCTGGGCTTCAGCGAGAAGGACCGCAACGAGAACATCCGCCGCATCGCAGAGGTCGCTAAGCTCTTCGCAGACAGCTCCACCGTCGCCCTGACCTCCTTCATCTCGCCCTACCGGGCCGACCGCCAGGTCGCCCGCGAGCTGCACGCCGCGAGCGGCGCCCAAGGCGGCGACGAGCCCCTGGCGTTCATCGAGGTGTACGTCGATATCCCCATCGAGGTTGCTGAGCAGCGCGACCCCAAGGGCCTGTACAAGAAGGCCCGCGCCGGCGAGATCAAGGACTTCACTGGCATCTCGGCCCCATACGAGGCCCCGCTCGAGCCTGAGATCACCATCCGCACCCACGAGAACAGCGTCGAGGAGTGCGTTGCGCAGATCACCAAGTATCTGCAGGAGAAGGGGCTGATTAACGCTACCGCTTAAATTGGGAGAGCTGCACAATTCAATAGTAGAATCCATGTCTGACGGCCGGTCATGCTCCAGAAAGACAGCGTCGTGAACATGTTTTGTGGTATTGAGTGACAAAAAGTTACAGCCAGCTTATGCATGCATACAGACAGCCCCGGAGATGCGCTCAGATCTGTCTAGGGAAACTCAAACTCATAGTACACGTATGCCGTATATTCGTTGCCCTCCCCGACTCCGAGACCAGCCGCTGCCATCTCCGAGCTGAGGGTTGCGTCGTCCTTAACCACCTTGCCCTTCTTGTCCCTTCCAAAGGCATTTCCTCCGAGGTACGAGTACGCTGAGTCCAGTGAGGTCTTGACCTTCTTTGCCGACTTGGGATTTGTCTAGCTTTGAGTCAGTATACCGAAGTGCTGTGTTGTCCCAGATGGGTAGATGCTCACCTTAATCAAGGCGCTGACATATTCCAATGGCAGCCCGTAGCGCAGGACTGTCTCGACAAAGACCCGGAGCGTCAGGACATGGGCCCACACCATGACGGCCTCGCTCCAGCCCGTCCGCCCAAGCCGGAGGGCCTCCCCCCACACCTTCTTCTCCTCCCGGGCCACGCGGTCCAGCTCCTTCTGCTCCTCCTCCTTTCCGCCCTCGACGTACTTGTACTGTCGGGGCGTCCACTTGGACTCGCGGCACTTCTGGAGGAACTCGTTGCTGTGCTTCTTGAAGGTCGTCACCGCGTACAGGATGAACTCCTCGTCCTTGGCCAGCTCCACGGCCGACCTCGGGACGACCATAGGCGCGATGGACTCGTAGCTCTTGAGGAAGTCTTTTCGGACGTTCGACGGGACGACAATCAGGTGTGTTTCCAGATACTCGGAGTCTGTGATTAATTGGGAAGGGTCCACGATCGGCGTGAGGGACTTGGTGGTGAGGTTTCCACTGCTACCTCGTCAGAACCGCAGTCCAATTCCTGGGTTGTAGCCATCACTCACGTCTGTCTGCGGTGTAGAGCTGCCAGGTTTCCCTTGACCGAGTTGTACTGGTTGAACTTCCCCTTGACGTCGTTGTCTACGTTGACGAGTTCCTGAGATGGGTTGTAAGTAGGCTGTACGGCTTTGGTATGGCATGGACCAGCTGTAATACCTTCTGGAGGTTCTCGATAAGCTCACTCAGCGGCCGATCCGCTCGGTACCTGACCTTGTTCCAGCTGAAGGTTCGCAGGTACTGCTCCGTAGGCTCTGTGAGGGAATTAGCCACCCGTACCTCCCTCCCTGGCGGCCTGCCTCTCTATTCTTACTGTCGTTGACCATCTTGTTCTGTGCGATCTTCTCCTCATCTCCATCCAGGATCGTCTTCAGAGAGTCGGACACCCTCTGGACGACGCCCTCGCATCCCGCGTGGAGCTTGGTGAGCTCGTCTGCCTGCTGCACCAGGGCATCGAGGGTGCCGATCTTGAAAGACGGTATGGGAAAGCCGGTCACAGTGCCATTCTCGGAGCCGAGAGTTGCGCTGAGGGACTGGATGGCCTCCTCCTTGTCGCCGGTGTCGAAGGTCCTCAAGGGCAGGGACAGAGCGATGTAGCTATTCGGTGACGGCATCGTGCAGGTTTTACCGCATAACGCGGCCTGGGAGCGATTTGGGTGGGATTCGAAGAGACCGAGGTGCCTCTTGGAGTGGTCTGGTGCGGAGGAGGCTGGTGGTGAACCGAATGCGTCACCTCGTTGCTGGGGAGTAGAGTGATTAGCCGAAGTCGCCCTCGCACTTGGCTGGTCTTCACGGAGCCAGATGGGCAAACACAGAAGCTACCTCGGGCGTAGGTACAGCTGTTATGGCAGGCTTGGCTGCTGCGTGGAATTACCCTAGCGAGGATCGTGCGGTACGTACAGTGAGGCTGACTATGGAACCAAGCTGGCGACGCTGGTGATGCTGGACGAACAGTGGACAGGCAGAGCTTAGGACCTGGGTAAGCGAGTGGTAGTCCAGCCAGAGAGCCAAGAGTGAGTACAGCAGCTGAGCAGCGAGTGAGTGACGCCTATCGGCCAGTGGGGTAGATCAAGAATAGCTACTGGCGTGGGCAGCGTGGGCAGCTCTGCACTACTACTACGGCCAGACAGTCCAGGGAGCCCCCGGTCAGCCAGCAGCCCGCCCGAGGGACTGATCCTCGACGATCAGATTGACAGAGGTCACCTCGTGTTGTAGCTGCCCTCGCTGCCCTCAACGCCACAACAGCTAGACCACCCTCTCAGCGGTGAGTCCCATCCTCGACCACGGGCACGCCTGAGACGGCCACCGAGATCTTCCTGGGTCTCTCGCCATCGCCGCGACGAGCGCGATTCAACCAGTCAGTCGCCCGGGGCTCGAACACGGACGTGCTGCGTATTACGGATTACGGGGTCCATCTCACGTCGACCGTGAGATCAGCAGCCACCTCGCGACCCTCCCGCTGCGCTGCAAGAGGGAGGTGCTCTGCATCCCGGCCAGAACAGAACCTGCGCGACGTTACTCGGTAATAACGTCGCGCCAACCGACGGTCGCTTCCAATAATTGGTCTAGGACCGCACTCGCTCTGCCGTATACCGCCCAGCTCAACCACGCCCCCCGGGGTTCCACCTGTGTGAACACTGCTGTTTGTGTGGAATATCATCGGCTGGCGAGGGCCACCACAGAAATCGACCAACGCGTCTGCCTCTTCCAGCAAGACTCTGCCCGTCCTGCACCGGTACTGACGCCCCCCGCCCAGGCTCACCGAGGAACAGCCAGCCCTTGGACGCTATCGGAGACACCGTAATCTGCGCATGGGCCCGTCAAATTGGACAACTCTTTCGGGATGCCATTGAATCGTCCATGTTGACGCACCTGCCGACGTCGTGCCGCCGGCCGCTTGACCCTTGCCCACCCCGCGACTACACCATTACCCCTTCGTAGACAAAAGCCCCGTTAGGAAGAGGAAATACAAGAGAGTTCCGCGGACGCCAGGTCCATTTGCAAGAATGGCCCCAGGCTCAGGTGTGTTATGCTGCCGCATCCATGCCTGCATCTTCATACGTGTGTGCAAGCTGATCGTGACCATGTCCTCCTACAGCTCCCAAGGCCGCCAGGGTCTCTGCTGTCACTGCCGCCAACGTCACCTCCAAGGCTACCTCTGCCCAGGCAGCTTACAACCTGGCCAGGGTCGGCGCTGGCGGACAGCCTGTGCTCTCGAACCCGAATGCTCACACAGCAGCCCAGTTGGTGCCCGCCGAAGACCCTCCCCCGAGCGAACCACCCGAGGCAAACGGCTCCCCCGACATACAGTTCTCACAGCCCGAGTATGTCGACTCCATGGAGCTCGCAGGCCAGCCCTACAAGGACGGGCGGATACGGAACCCGGTGCCCAGCAAGCTGAAGGGGAAGACGAGCAACTCCTCGGGCAGCTTTGGTGTCATGCACATGGATATTAAGGGCAAAGATCTTGCTACGGACAGGGACGCCGCCGCGAAACGCACGAGTGAGAACACGGCTCTGGCGGCCAAGATGGCCTATCAGAGCGGCTATCAACCGCACCGGAAATCGAACTGGATGAGGATACCCGAGGAAACGCCTGAGCCTGGCGTCCCTTTCACCGGGACCACCCCATACGATCATGCACTGTACGGCCTGAAGCAACCAGCGCCAAATCCCCCAAGAGAGACGACGGTGACGCCGGTGGCACCTGCGGCCGCAGCAGCACCGGCAGCCCCTGCGGCACCAGTGGCACCAGTGGCACCCGCGGCTCAAGGAGGAGTGACAACGCACGAGGTTCGACCCTTGACTCCTACCGAGACGAAGGAGCAGCAGGCGCGATTGCTCACCCTCCTCCGTACCTTACAACCCGTGGCTGTTGTCGACCAGCTGTGCAAGGCATTGGCATATTTTGGCGGCGTCCCTGAGGCTCCTCCGCCCCAGGATGGCAAATTTCCTGACAGCGCCGAGGCAAATGGCTCGGGTGCTGTTTTTGTTGGCTGGGTTGCAGAGATATTCCCCGATCTTGACGCTCAAGGAAGACGCAAGCCCAGGCCGTTTCGCGCTCGCGACCCTTCGGTTGCCGCTGTCGCTGCCCCTACCCCGGCCGCCGCTCCTGTACAGACTGTCGAGAAGCGAGGGCGTGGAAGGCCCAAAGGCAGCAAGGCCACCAAATTCAGGAGCGACAAGGGTGTGAAGAAAGGTCCTAAGAAGCCTTCAGCTGGAGAGGGTGAGGAAGCCAATGGCGGGGACAACGACGACAGCTGGGTAGATGCGGATGACACCGTTATGAGCAAGGACCAAGATCTTGTCATCACGGGCGACCAGGCGGGCCGACCAGCGCCGGGCCCTCAAATTCTACCCAACGAAGCTGAGCTGACGGCCAGCGCCAAGAAAAGGGGTCGGCCGAAGGGCTCCAAAGGGAAGAACAAGGAGGCGAACACTGCGACAGAGAATGGCTCGAACAACAACCCTCAGCCAATCTCCGCCCTGTTTAGCCTTGGAAAGAAGGCAGGCCGTGCCAAAGGCTCAAAATCTCGGTCGAAGGAGACTGCAGCCAACCCTCGCCCTGCGTCGGTTGCCGCTGGGACCACACAAGCCTTAGCGGCCGATGGCCAGAGTGCTGCAGTCCCGGAAGCACAACAGCAGGGTGAGCCTGAATTTGCGCTGGCTGCCCTACAAGCTTTCAACGAGTCGCAAGCCGTTGAGGCGGCACAGCAGTCAGGCTCATTCCAACCCGTGAACAGTACTGCGTCATCCGTGGCTACTGCACCCGCCGTGCAACCACCAAAGGCCAAGAAATCAAGTGCTGCAAAGGGTGGCGAGAAGGCGCAGCCGGCTAAGAAGCGCAAGAGAACTGCGAAAGACAGCGAGGTTACTCAAGTCCAAGAAGTGCCTGGAAGCCTCCAAGCGACGAGTGATGAGGTACCCAGCAACCCAGTCCAAGCTTCTATCAACGGCAATGGACCTCATGCGAGCCCCAATGTCAACCCCACAGTGACGGCCCCTCCAGCTCCGAAGCGACAGCGGAAGTCGAAGGCGAAGTCGGCTGCTAATGCTGCAACGAAGATCGTCCCTGTTGCAGAGCAGAGCGCAGCAGTAGTGAGCATGCCACAGGTAAACCAAACTCCTACTGCGCCGCCCGTGCAAGCAGCTCAACCATCCGCCGACCCTCAGGGGTATACCAGTCCGACCATCGAAGAACTCACGGCTCAGTTGGATCAGCATGAGCAGAGTTTTCGCACACCTGAGATCGCTACTATGCGAGCTCCTGCGAGGCACGCTCACTCGTCACAACCTGAACCAAACCAAACCCAGGCTCAGGCTCAAGCCCAACCTCAGCCGCCGCCACGGTTGACTCCGCAGGTTCAACCGCAGCAGGTCCAGCAATCAAAGGTTGTACAAACCGGCCAACAAATTGGCGACCCGCAACAGCGGCAAGCTGCCATTGCACGTCAGAGGCAACAGTACCATCAGCAGCAACAGCAGCAGGCACAGCAGCAGGCACAGCAACAAGCTGGAGCACGGACGGCCTCACCCAGCGTCAACAACATCCCTTCGGCCTCACCACACCTGAGTGTTCAATCTGTGTCACCCAGTATCAACCCAGCTCACTCGGTATCCCCAAGCCTCCATCAGCAGCGTGTCCCTAACTCGCAGACGCCGACGTCCGTGGCCTCACAGGTCCAAAGCCAGCAAGCACGCAACCCACAGGCGTACTACAGCCAACACAGCACTTCAACGCAGCCGCAGTACGGTCAGCAGCAAGCCCAGCCTTACGCAACATCCCAGTCAAAACAGCAGTACAATCTGCAGCAAACTCAACAGCAGCAGAACTACTCAACACAGTCACCGTCGCAACAGCCGCAAAGCTTCAGTGCCCAGCAGGCGCAGCCGCAGTACCCACAGCAAAAGCAGCAGTCTTACTCGGCACAACAGCCCCAGCAACATTACAGCCAGGACTCATCACAGTACTCGTCCCAGCCACGCGTTCAGCAGCCACAATACACCGCCACCTCGACAGCGACGCCGTCTCAGACCATGGCTTCGCAGTCACCACAGTACGGTACTTCTGCAACGCCAGCATACACTGCCAACGATGGTGCATTCCGCGCCAGCTCATCAACCGGCATGAATTTCAGCACCTCCACGTACGGGACAAGCCAGCCGTCGAATGCCCCGAGATCTAGTAGTCTGTACCAGTCACCGGCGACGAACTCGTACAGCAGCCCAAACCAGCAGATCTCGTCTTACGCAACCAGCCGTCGGCCTCTGCCGGCAAGCACCTCACAGCATACGCCCGTGCAAAACGTGCAGAGCCTTCCGCAAAACATTGGCGGCTTCTCCGACTTTGGCAGCTTGGGCTTCGACATGGCCGGCCTCGACAACTCGGCGGCCAGCCACAGCAGTCTGGGCCTTAACCCGTCGCCTTACAACCTGGGCGCCGGGAACGTTACGGGGAGGTCGTCGGCTGGCGCAACCAACTTCTCATCCATGAACAGCTTTGACTCGACCATTCGAAACGACGCCTATTCTGGCTACGGGCTTCCGAGTCGGAGATGATGGTCTGACAGGAGCGGGATGACTTGTTCACAATTTCTCTCAAGGGACCATGTCGATTTCAGTTTCTGCCAGCAGGGCAGTCTCGAAAATCTTCCAGATGTAAGCCGAGCCCTACGGCAACTCAGGCTGTTGGAACCCCATGCCTCTGGGCTTCGCATCGCCGTGACGTTCAATGGGGCGGGCGTCGCGTTCATGTATATCATATCTGTACTCTCATGCTCCAATAGGTTCATTTGCTAGCGACTGATGACGGCCTCAGGCCACGCGTGGCCATTGTTTTTTTGACTTGAGCAGCAAGCATCTCCTGGTTCCGTTGATACCTCTTTTTCAGGGGGAGAAAAAAACCATTACTTTCTACAGCGAGGGCTATTGGTTGGGAAATATGGCGTGGAGTTGACCGGGGGCTCTTCAATTTCTTTTTTGATGTTTTTAACTATGAGCGCTTATTACGACTTGTTCTTGGACGTAGGAAGAGGAGAGAAGATCTTGCATGAATGAATCACTTGGCCAGCCAGCTAGGGGTTTAAAAAGATGGTGTTTGTTGACTGGGCAGACTTTGGTCGGTTGGTTTATTGGCAGACCGAATGGGTCAAGCTTTCTTACTCTGTCCCCTGGGTGGCCCGAGTCTCGTAAACTGCTTCTCGTGCTCTCTAACAAGGGCTGCGAAGATCTGGAATGTACAAGTCTCGTTGCTTGTTCAACCATGAGCCAACTTCCTGCCGAGTTAAATTCTGGCCTTTGTACGGCGTCTGATCTAGACTGCGTCTGTATCCATCCGCCTCCCGTATCACCCATCCAGGCACCAGATCTCGATTATATGCGCGGCGAGCATGTGGTCAGTACCGAAATCTTTGGCTAGGCAGGAAGAAGCCTGTTGATGAATGATGATGGTATAGTGATATATATATGTAGAAGATTCGACGACTAGAATAGTCCGCTCCGCGCCGTTCCGCGCATGTGTGTGTACCCTCCTCAAAGTATTGTTTGCAGAATAACGCCTCTGAATGCTTTGGCCCGTGCAGATGTGGAACATAGGAGATAATCCGTCAGATGATGTGATGACAAGAAAACGCTAGATGGAATAACAAAACCCGCTCCCTCAACGGCTCCAAAAATATATAGAGACATTGGTATTTCCTCCGCCTTCTATCCCTCTCAAATCGCAGATTCAAAAATCTTCTTTTGAGTGTCCTCGTTTCCCTCTTCTCATTCGAGCGTGTCCTCCTCGATGGCTTCCTTCTTGGGCGGCTGTATGTTCTCATACCACCAAAAGTCCTCGCCCTCGCCGCCGTCTTCTTTGATGAGGTCGAGCATCACCTGGGCGTTGCGCTTGATATCCACTGATCTCTCGACGATCTTGCGGTCTAGGATCATGGCCTCGGCGGTCGATAACCACAGCTTTTGTAGTACAGGCAGGTCTGGCAGTAAGACCTTGTACTGATCCTGGTCGAGCCAGTCCATAGGCATCCCAGCTGCAAGGCTCGTGTTAAAGATGAGGCTCGGTTGCGTCGCCATCGACCGCCTCGTCGTCGCGTGCTCCAGCGAGCCGCGGTTCGGCAGTTCCGGTACGTCGTCGGCCTGCGATCTCGCGGTATCTCGAACCTGCCAGGTTGATTTCCGTCGTCCCAAGCCCATTATGCCCCGTCTCGATTTTGTCTCCTTGCTGACTTCGGGGCTCCTCGGCGGTTCTCTGGCGTCCTGGATACTGTTGTACCATGTGTCCACGGCTCCTCTCCGCGTGTTGTAGCCACGGACTTCCCATAATCTCAGTACCTGCCTCAAGCCACCCAGGCATAGCACCGCTGTGTGAACCTCATCGGCTGGCTTTTCTCGAAGATAACCCCTGACTGTCCGTTCCACACGACCAACATACGATGGCGGCCGTAGACGCCGGCAAAATGAAGCCACGACGAGCGGGAAGACCTGGTGGACTTGTAATAATGTCCGATCGTCGTACATGTTCATAATTCGCGTCTCGATCGGGTTAAGGGTGTAGGGCGTCCGCTCGACTCCGTGGCCGTGTTCCTGGACGTATTGCAAATGTAGTTTGCGGTAGTTTTCGAAAAAGTGGAAAATAGTAAAAAGCAGCGGTATGAGTCGTCGGTACATCCTTTCCCTCTGGGAGGCAAATGACGCTATTTGGTCCTTGGTTGTTTTCAGGAATATTTCCTTGGTGCACCAGTCGCACATGAGCCCTGACAGTTTGGCAGCAACGTGTAGCCGGTGCCACAAGCCGCATAAATGGTGAAGAGTATAGCCGGAGGGGTCCGTCACGGGGTAGAGTCGCTTTGCGTAGGCCGGTATCTCATATTCGAGCTGGTGCCGCACGATGGTGAACTCATTCAGTGTGACCATGGTGTGCCACGACTTGGACGCCCGCCGCAGATTGAGAACATCTGACAAGGGTAGGTACGCAATGATCTGGATCTGCAACTCATTCGGCAAGTTCAGGAAGAGCTGGTCAAATGGTAGACTTGGTCGGATGTTAGTACATTAGTTGGGTGAAGAGTTCTGGGTGGGACCGTAAATACCTTTTAGGTCGAGCGGTAGCACCATCCGCTGCAGAGCTCCCCGATGAATCCGCAACTATCGACGGCCTTCTGAATGTTGGTGCCTGCACTTCCGCCGCGGAGCTGGCTGGCTTTGAGGATCGTAACCGCCCAAATCCAAACAGACTCCGCCTTTCCTTCTCTCTTTCCTTCTCCTGCCTGACATGTTCTGCATGTCTTGCTTGCGGGTCGTGGACCTGCTGCTCTGCCCCTCGGATTGGTAGAATGAATCTGGATGAAGACGTTTCCACCAGCGTGCTGTCATTGTGGTGCTGTTGGTAAGGCTGGTGGTCCTTGGGAAGCTGGTTTATCTTCTCAAAGTAGCGCTTAGACGCGAATTCGGTGATGTGAGGAGGATCCATGGCTGGCTGTGTTATACACGCAGTCGGCGTGTCGTGCCCCTATGGCCTCTGTGGGAACCGCCTTGGTTGGCTATGTCAGAACAGAGCTGTCAACAACTCGGAACGTTGGCATATCAATCATGGTTGAAACATCGAGGACGACGGTGATTCGAAACGAGTGGCTTGTCGAATGTACACCAGTGGCGCCCGCCTGGTAGTCCCAAATGATTTAGTTCGGATTGTCGGAGCAAGGTGGAGGATAACGATCGGGTCCGCGGTGAGGTGCCGGGAATGCGAGGAGAGCGGGTCTCAGTCCAACAAGAGAACGAGGGCGACCTGTCTCATCCACTGCGATTGGCAGGCGGTATGAAGGGAAGGCGTATTCAGAGACGTCGGGGTAGTTCGGCGGCTTATCTTGCAAGAAAGTGCCAGAAATTGCGGAGGGAGATGCGGAGGGAGTGCCGTGACGGAGGTTGACCGAAGAGTGCGATAGCGGCAGAGGCTCCCAGACGGATCTACCCAGTGGTGTTCTGGGTCGAGATGAGGATGTTGGCTGAGCGATCCCAATGGGTGACGATGCACGGCGTTATGCCCGGCGGGTTATGGTGAATTCCAGCGACGGTTTCTTGCGGGGGCGGCCGAGGTTTCCAATTGGGGGGGCGTCGCTGGAATGGGACCTGGGAGAGAAACGGGGTATTCGTAGCAAAAAAAGACCCGAGTCGCAGCCGGAGAGCGATGGATGGATACGAGTGTAATTTGCTGGTGATTTGTCGGGGGGCCGAGACGAAGTTATTTTTTGTTCTTGGGAAGTGAGTCCTGATTTCTGAGCCTGGGAGCGAGCGGAGAAGGGAGCTGGTCTGGCTAGACGGTAGATACAGCACAACGGGAGGGCAGATGCCGGCAATAAGACGGCGGCCCAACTCAGTTAGTTCGTCACAGCACAGCACAGCACAGCACAGCAAGAGGAGGGTCGAGTTGGGATGAAGACAGACGAACAGACAGCCAGACAGAGAGACAGAGAGACAGACGGTGACTGTTGTTTCTAGCTGGAGGGCGTGTCTCGTGCGTGCGTTGCGTGCGTTGCGTGTTGTGGGGGACTGACAACCAGAATAATCGTGATGATCGAGGCTGGGAATACTGTAAAGAGGTCGTCACAGGGAGAAAGACTGGAGAATGGGGTGGAGAGTAGTGCCTTTCAGGGCAGTAGTGAGCACGCACAGGGCGCCAAGCCAGCAGCAGGAAAACGGCAGGTGAATTGGAACAATGGGTCGAAGTTCGATATGGATCCGGATGGACCACGGCGTTTTGGCTCGGCGAAATAGTGGAGGGCCCATCGGCCCAGAGTCCACTGGTTCCAGCGGCACCCCAGAAGCTTCTCAGCGTTCGACGGGCCGTGGGGAGTGGTGATATATGTGTACTTGTGCATCATGTGCCGGTAACACCTAAGTCGCGAGTACCCCCCTATCGCGGTCGTTTGTCGACCCCCCATGTCTGCCCTTCTCTGGCGTTTTCTGTCGCCAATTCGGGCCTATCTTTGTGTCTGTGGTGACATGAGCGGCCACGAGAGACCACGGCCCGCCAAGTTACCTTGCTCAAGAGTACGACCGAGATCTGCTCCGACGGATCTTCTTCGCCTGTGACAGGGCTGCATCGCTCGGCTACATGGTGACAATAGAGACGGCACCGTAGCAATCATAAACCACACACCTTTCGAGCCTCTGACTCTTGCAGTAGTCGGCATTCTATCGTCGACCCATCTTCACCAAAAGAGAAAGGCATGAACTCTGTTGCAACAATGCAATGTTGTATACTCAATCCACGTCTTGTTCCGCCCTGCAGCAAGGTCGCGACAGCACAGCAGCAACAAGCACAAACCGAGAGTGCAGCTGAGGCCCATTTAGCCGGGGCCAATGAGACAGAAATGCCCAGATCCGGGTGAAAGCCCCAGGGTGTCTCGCTACCCCCGTGCGGCAAAGATGCGAGCAAAATGGCGAGCCATGGCCGAGCCCGCGCCTTTTCACGAACGTATTCTCCTTCTTACTTCGGCGGCGGCGTTACGTTACGTGGGGCCCTCTCGCACAATATCCGTTCTGCAGGACATTGTGCGATCCCGGCCAGGGACGTCACGGTATCACCGCCCGTGGTGGCACCTCCACGTCGTCATTCCTCAGCTGGGGTAACCAGACGACATTCGTTCTGGGCCACACTTTCACCTCTGTCAATAAACCCGCATCAGTCTCTCCATCCCGGACAGAAACGCCCTCATCGACATATGCCCAGTCTGGGTAGAGCCGCTTATCTTGCATCTACATCTCGCCTGTGGTTTCTCTCAAGCCAGGGGTCTTGATATCTCCAAAGCATTTTGACATTCGGCGAAATGGTTTCTTCGTCTATCGGCTGGCAGACGAAGTTGCGAGTCATACCTGCGCCAATGGGGTAAGCCTGTGGTGTAAGTAAGAACACTATCGAAATCGCTCGCTTCGTGAAACGAACAGTATATCTGGGGTTTCGCCTCCCAACACTGTTTCTACTCAACTCGCGATAAAAGGCGGCCATTATCACGGCTTGTTTGTGGGGCCTCTTCCTGACGGCAGGTTGTCCACGGGCTTACTAACCGGAGACTGCATCCCAAGTCTGTACCACCACAGAACTGCCTCCGTAATTATCCCGGGAATACGTTGGATGGTGCCATTCAGGGTGCCATCGCGCTGAACGATGAGGACTCTGATATGATATCACTGCCGATCACTTGGGCGGCTTGCTTGCGTCTGACCACAAGGAGGCCTTGTTTGAGGTCTTGCCATGGCATCGAATTGGGACGAAGACGTCTCACCTTCTTTCGTGTTGACGATTCTACACGACCCGGGCGTTCGTTCTGGTAGTGCTTGTCTCGCAGCTGACCGCACTTGGCTCTGCTGGGTAGTGACAGGTTATTTCCGCCCGGATTCAAAGAGGGGGAGCCTGAAGGTGTGTGATGCAACCGACCCTACTTTTGGAAGACGTTCGGCAGTTGCTTGTTCAGACAAGCGTGGGGTTAGCAGCCCGACGCGATCGAGAACCCGGTCTATCCTAGAGAAATCCAGTCGGCTCGCTACCGTCGCCACCCAGCACGCGATGGCGGACGGAATAATTACCCATCCAGCCATCCAGCCGTCTGGCCCATGGGATGAGCGCCCGGTGAGACTCGCCTTGGTGCCGTCTCGTCTCTCTGAAGACATGCGGCGAGACTGAGCAGCGATGGCGTTTCGCATTTGAAAAGCTACACTATCAACCAAGGGCCAGACCTTTGATTCCAAGTATTTCTCACCACTGTAAGCAAGCTTGGGCGTTCTGAGGAGCGTCGCAGCGCAATCTGGGGCCGGAACTTACGGAAAGCCAGAGTCGACCTTCCGGGCACTCACGTTGAAAGGGGGTCCCGCGCACCGGCCCTTCTCCGGCGCCTCTCGCGCAATCTGAGATGCACCAGTGCTGATTGGCCGCACCCACCGGCTCCCTTCCCTGACGTTGGGCCCACCGATTGTCTTGACTTTTCGGCGGCGGGGACGTCAGAGTACGCCCATGATTCCCTTCCGTGCCGCGAGTCGCCAACGACCGGCACGATGGCCCTGTTTGAACCATCGGCCGTCCTGGGCAGCAGTCTTTTGCCCCGCGACAGGTGACGCCGAGAAGAGGGCCAGACAGAGACAACACGGGCTCAAGTGGCCACCCCGGACGAGGGTTCGATTGTAGACCTGTCTTTTTTTTCTCTTCTTCCTGTGGCGTCTAGCACGACAGGTCCGAACTGAGGCACAATCAACCTGTGACGTGGATTTCGCAACGCCTCTATGACAGCGTGTCGCATGCCGGCGCAGGTGTGAGCCAGAGCCCACGGCCGCCCATGCGAGCTCCAGACAACTCGCTCGGCACGTTACACCCTGCACGCCATGCCCTGCAGCGCTGACTCGGTCTGCGGTGTGCCGAAAGGACGGGCCGGCGCTGCGATGCCCACCTACGCCAATGCTGTGCTGTGCCGTGCTGCGCGCGCTGCAGGACGAGCTGATACAGCGTCTCGTACTCGTAAACGAGAGCGAGTGTTCGGATTGGTGTTTCCCACCCTATGAAGAGGGCAACAGGACGGATTGGACGTCGTCGGCCCATTTTCACGCGAGCTTTGTGACACCTCGGCGGGGTGGCAGGCAAACGGTAGGACAGCAGACGGCGAGGGCTTGGTCTCGCTGCTCACCCTGCTTGATTGGGGCTCGGCGGGGGCGGCAGAGACAAGCAGCACACAAATGGGAGGAGCCGCGCAGATCCAAGCAGGACGAACAGCCCGGACAGGTGATTGTCGGCGACTGTCTCATGAGGTATGCAGGGCGTCGTCAGTCCACATCCGCCTCCCACGATGGAGTCACGCGCAGGAGGATGGAAACAATTACGAGATGGTCTATGCGCCCGAGGTCAGAAGCACCCGCAGGGTGAAGTCAGGGGACTGGGGGAATGGAGACTGGCAGGCCCGGGGGATACCCCAGGCAGCGCAGGGCATGGCGGGCCTGGCGGGCCTGGGGAAGCAGGAAAATCTTGTGGGGAAGCGTGCGAGCTGTGAAAGGCTCCCTAGCTTTCTTTTCCCGAGTGTGGGGGCACCGAGGACGGAGTGTTGCGGGACGCTGGAAATCCTGGCTGACCCGGGGTCGACGGCGCTTGGCCTCCGTGCCTCGTCCTCGTCTCGGTCACGCTAGGGGCCGGAAGACAGAAAACAGCCTCCCGTTCCTCAATCCTGGACGAGACCATGATGCCACTTGACAACTGGCGAGCACGTCTATAAAAACTCACGTCCCTATCCCAAGACTTTGCCATCGGACAGACCACGTGCCCGACCGCGGTGCGTGGGCCTGTCCCCAGCTTGAGTCTCGGTACAATCATGATTGTTGGCAGCACAAGACGACGCCCGGAGCACAGGGTGCTACGATATACAAATCCCACAGTTGGCATGGTCTTTGTACGATGCGTGCGCCCCAACAAAAAGCATGCGAGCACAGCTACGGAGCCGCAGTGCTCCGGGAATGCCAGGGGGAGCTCACGACGGATCCCGCAAATCCTGCCTAATCTCCCGAGGCCGTCTATGCAGCCGGCTCCTGCGTCCGTTTCATGATCCGGTGCTTCCTTATGAATGCCGCCCATGTTGGTGCACATCCAAAGGAAGCGGCGCTCGATCTAACAGATTTGTTGGAAGAGCTCCCGGGTCCACGTGTAACTTCGGCAGCCCCTTGCATCCCCGGTGCTTCGACCTCCCCTGCTTCCTCCTTGGGGGCGCGATTTTCCAGGGGATAAACTCTTATGCCTTGTTATTGAATACTGGGTTGACATAATTGGCACTGCAAGTCAGATCCATGCCTGTCTTTAGTCACGTCAGTTGATCTCGATCTCTTCATGCATTGCCTGGGGCGTCTACACCGAGCCTCGGAACCCATTCTCATCGGGTTTCACAGACTGCAGTCAGCTCACGATCGACAATTCCTGCTTTGCTGCATGTACACCCACCCTACTTGTCACCTTCTTTCGTCTCGTCTGAAGTTGCCATGGGACACACCCATGAGCGACGCACTAGGGGCACGCGGGTCGGATCGGATCTGACCCGTCCTGCAAGGAATGGGAGGACGAACTGCTGGCTGGCAATCAGCAAAGCCGACGGGAGGCGTTATGTTTTTGTGATGGTGCAGTAAGCCGTTGGTGTTATCCGCTGGATGGAAGCATGAAGAAGCAAAGACAAAAGATTCATTCTCGAAGGCGAGAGAATGAGTGAGCACCTGGCTATGACGGAATGTGGAATACTGAGTATCATTTTGCCTACTCCGTTTATACTTATTCTGGTAAAACTTTACTAGGTTGGTCGGTTGTCTCGAGAAGTAAGGTGATCATTGCAGGTATCTACGCAGATCACCACGCCCATTGTGGTAGGTATTGTACACTGCACAGTACAGACTGTACAACTCTGGTTACATCTGTATGTACTGCTACTGTGCGGTGCCTGGCGGCGCCTCATGGGATGGGCTGCTATTTTTAGAGCTCTCCCCCATCCATCCATCCACAGTAGCGTGGGCGCCCAGTCCCGAGAGGACGGATGCTACGGCCTGCACGGGACGCCACACGCGCTTTCTCACGCTCTGATTCGAGCAGCTCTGCGATTCGCTGTCCGCTCTTTTCGAGCGCTGATTTTTGCTAGACTACACATGACACGCTCGTTGCCATTCTGTCTTTCTATGCTGGGTTTCGGGGTTGATTACAAACCTGGGGTACTGCTTACTGGCTGCAGTGCAGTAGGGTTATCAGGCATGGCGTCGGGCCTCGTCTGCCAGCCTACCTTGGTCTGCACATCGCACAGCCAAGCGAGACGACATTACACGGTCCTCATGCCCTCTCTCTCGGCGCCAGGGCCACCAGAGAGAGCATTGCTTGCTTCCTGTAGGGTGCCTCTCACACACAGCTGACAGCTTATTTATTAGCTGCGAGTGAACTGCAAGCTGCAAAGCTACAAGCTTGCCCTGACGAGGTCGACGTCCACAGGGTGGCCTTGCGCCCGCATCCCTGCAACGCATAGTTCCCTTCCTTGGCTTCCAACGTCTTGACCTAGTCTTGGTAGAACCTGGGCTGCCTGCCTGCCTGCCTGGGTGGGAGGATGGGTGGGTGGATGGGACCGCATCTCGCTGGTACCAGACAGGCTGTGGCCAGTCTGTCGGTATAAGGGTGTTCCCATCTTACCGAAGCTTCAATATAGGGTCTCTCCACCGAGCTGCGACGAGGGCCCGGACGCCCTTGAAGCCCGCCGCCGCCATACCGCGCCTTCGAGGGTACATATGTAGTACACAGTATATATGTGCAGCCCGCAGTCTGCACCCGGCCTCTGCATAGTGGGATCCTGTGCTGGCCCCATGGGCGATGTGCTCATGTATGCTCACGTGTGCTCATGTGTGCTCATGCTTGTGCTCGCCGCTGTCCGCGCAGCCCTGTCCCATCCTGTAGAATGCTGTCCTGTGTCCTGTGATGTCCTGATCCTCCCAGCTCCTGGCATTGTCCACTTTATATTAAAATTGACATCCGGGCCACAAGCCCGGGGCCTGCCCGGCCCTGCATCTACCCCTTCCCCTATTCGATCCGTTCCCGCCACTTCGAATATACATAGACGTACAAATGTACTGTTACCAAGACTTTTTGCCCTAGGCGCATCATCCTTATGCATATGTCGCCGAGCTACTCAGGCTACCAGCATTCGACACCAGTGAGGAGGCGGCCCTGCGTTTGTTGGTTACAAGTCGAGCCACAGAGCCCCGCCTCAGTCATCCACCTCCGGCATCCCAGCCCCAGCGCCGCATCGCTTTAAGTATTACGTCTGATTCCGTCCAGTTCCCTCCTCCCCCGGGCACCCTGCAGCCTGCTGCTCGTTTGTGGTTGCCCTTTGCCGTGTGTGCTTGCCTTTGCCGTGTGTGCTTGCCTTCGCCTGCCTGCCTTTTCGTCTCGAGTGTGCCATCCACCAACAAGATTCCGCCCACCCCCAAAGCAACCTTTCTCGCAATCCACACACACATTTTATATCCGGCCTACCATCCTCCGCGACACAATCACCGAGCACTGCAACCGCAACCCGCACCCCTGTTGCCAGCCGCGCGCCTACAAGCGCCCCCGGGTAACCCCACGCGCACAAGACCCCGTTGAGCATAGGAGGAAAGGGAAAAAAAAAGAGGAAGAGCACTATGGCGAGCCCGGAGCAGCCAACCGTCGCCCCGCCGGCGGGCATTGGCGCGGTGAACGTGGTCGAGACGCCGACGTCGCCCTCGTCGGCCTTCACGCTGTCGAGGTTTGAGTTTGAGACGGGCACCAAGGGCAACGAGGGGACCAAGATCCTTATGGTCGAGTGGGACGCGCACGCCGCCATCGACGCGGCCGCGGCCGGGGCCGCAGCGGCGGACAGGGAACGCGAGCAGGCCCAGAACGGGTGCGACGACGACTGGGAGGTGACGTGGGAGGGCAAGGGCCCGGACAACAACCCGAGCAAGAAGAAGGACGACGGCAGCAGCAGCGGCCGGGACGGCATCACGGTGCTGCCCATCCGCGACACCGACGCCCCCGAGGGCACGCGCCGCGTCTACTTCCTCCTGCCGCCGGGGGCTCCGATACCGACGCTCGTGACCATCACCAAGCGGGGTGGCGGGCCCGGGCCGAGCGTCGAGCTGAGGACGAAGCCGCTGCCGGCCATCTTCCCGGAGGGCCTGGTAGGCGAGGACCGGGGCACGCGCGGGGTGCTGCACACGATATGGGCCAAGAGGAGGCTGCGGCAGCTCGAGGCCGAGGTGGCCGCCGAGATGAGGGACAACAGCGAGAGCGTGGGGCTCGAGATGGTGCTGCAGGAGCGCCAGTGGATCGTCGACCACTTCGGCCTCGAGATCGACACCTCGAGCGAGGGCGCCATCCCCCTCGCGCCCCAGGCCCCGGACAGCTCCAGCCCCGTCAGCCCCAGGAGCCCCATCGGCGGCAGGCTGGGCGAGAGGCTCAAGGGCCTCAAGCTGGCGACGTCGCCCGCGGAGCTTGCCGCGGCGAAGGAGGGTGAGTCTTGTTTTTGCTGCAGAGATCCCCGTTTCCCCCCTCAGCCTGTATATCTGCAGCCCACCTCCGGGCGGGAAGAAGACACACACATATTAACAAGAATTTCCTGTCCCGCAGCGAGCCACACCGAAGCCAAGAACTCGGCCGCAGCAGCCGAGCGCAAAATAACCGCCTTCACCCCAGCGTCAGGAGGCGCAGGCCTGGGGCGGCCGGCGGGCCCCGGCGGCATCGCCTCGCTGAGCGCCGTCATCGAGGGCGGTAACGCGGCGAGCGCGCCCGCCGTCCAGGAGAGGGGCGTCGACACGGAAGAGGACCTTTTCGCGCTGCCCATGAGCCCCCGGAGCCCCGAGGAGGCGAAGAGCCCATTCAGCATGTTGAAATGTTAAAAGGAGTTGGGGATTCATCATTCTATTCTATTCTTCTTCTTTACTTCCCAACCTCACTCTATCGACTGCGCGTCCAAACCCTGGAAAAGTATAGTTCCATACTTTCGACAGGGTCTCGACCCTTCCGCGGATATACTTTTTTACTTCTTTTTTTTTCATTTAACACGACGACTCAGACTTCAGCCGACAGCGTTATGGTTCGGACGCCCACATCTCACCTTTTGTTCGATTCCCATCAGCCGGCACTTGAAAACTGGTGTCCTCGTTATATAGTATAGCATCTAGATACCTATTCCCCTGCGGGAAGCCCCAATTTCTTCTTGGCCTATGTCCATGGCCCCTCTTCAGGCAAAAGACAACGTCCCACATGGGTGAACTTGAACCTGCTCACGAATGTGTGGTGAATTGTGCCGGCGCTTTCGTCTCCGCGATGTAGCACGCTGTCCTTGAACGTGGCCAGGTGGGAGTGAACTAGGACCGTATTTTGACCCCATCATGGAAATACGGAGGCTCATACGATGCAGCAGCCAGAACTGTCGAAGTGTCTCACTAACCAGAGTCTCACACCAGGAGCAGTACAGCGTGGTCGTTGGCGGTAGAAGTCACCCAGCAGGCGACAATTCCAAAATCTTGCTGCTCGCTCGCCAGCGAATCCCTCATCTCCATCCCCCAACCCTCCCTTCATCCCACCTCTCCTTCCTCTCCTGCCGCAGGTAATAAAGCTTCTTGGACTCCCTATACCGCCGCACCCAGTCGAGCGCCTCCCTCTCGGTCGCAGGCGCCCCGTCGTCGCCCTCCCCCTCGAGGAAGCTCTCCTCGAGCGCCGCGCACACCTGGCCCTGCTCCGCGACGCCTGCGCCTAGCCGCTGGTACAGGCTCGCGGGGGCGAAGGGCCCCAGCGCGTGGTCCATCTCCCCCTGCTTGGCGCGCCACTGGCGCTCCGACGCGTGCGTGCTGAGGAGCAGCGCCTGGGCCGACCCCCGCGTATGCGCGAGGCGCGACTCAAGCTCCAGAAGGTGTGTTGCCAGCTCGATGTTGGCGTTGAGGCTCGACGAAAGGGCCTCGGTGCTGGCTGTTAGGGAGGGGTGTGCCGTCGTGGGGCCGTGGGTGAGCCCTGAGAGGAGGGAGGAGGAGGAGAGGATTTCGGCGAGGTCTTGTTTTCTGTATACGGAGGGAGAGAGTTAGAATCTTGGTTATTCGGAGTTCAAGGGTAATACGAATGGCGCGACAGACGATTTATCTTCAAGGAATTGGGGCAGCCATTGGTCACCAGGGTCTGGTATTGCTTGTGGCCGAGCGACTTGCGCTTGCTGTGATACTGGGACTCCAGCTGCTTCTGGGAGGTCTGAATGCTGCTGCTGGTCTGGAAGTGGTGATGGTCCCGGTGATTGGGTATTTATGGGTGTGCTCATCCTCGAGACATCATGGCTGCCCGGTTTCGGTGGAGGTGCTGGTGGTGTGTTGGAGTAAATGGCCTCGAATCTGTCCATTTTTGGCTTCTTTTGGGTTGAAGTGACCGCTATGCACCCATTCGTATTGTCTATGGCTGAAAGTAGTGGCCTGGAATGTTTGGAGACAAGAGGCGATTGTAGTAAAGATGGAGATGCTGTCGCAGTAGGAGTCCGGGGATGACGTGGGCTTATCTTATCGAACAGCTCAAGGTGCCCACCTGTGGTGCAGGGCGGGCATCCTGGTGGAACTCTGAGCCCAACTTGCCTACCCGTGTTAAGTCTACCTGCTCCAGGGGTCGCCTCAGGATGAGAAGAATTCGATAATCCACTGTTGACCAACATTACATCAGACGTGATCGCTCAACATGTCAGGAGGAGCACAGCAACAAGGAGGTGAAATGGTGGCCCACCCAAATCATTTTGTCACCTATCATGACAGCTAACCATCACTGCAGTGAGCCTCGACCAGTTGAGTGCTCAGCAGCTCACTGCCGTCAAGAAGCAGCTGGACGAGGAGGTCGAGCACCTTACCACGTCTTTTGCGCAGCTCCAGGCAGCACAGATCAAGTTCAAGGACTGCTTGCGCTGTGTCAAGACCCAAGGTGGCACACAAGGTGAGCAGACCAGGGGGTTGCTGATGCGTTTTCTGCTAGTGTACATCATGCTGAGGATACATGAACAGATAAAAAAGAGATTCTAGTACCTCTGACAAACTCACTCTATGTCAAGGGCAATATCTCCAACCCTGATCAAGTGCTGGTGGACGTAGGCACAGGCTTCTACCTTGAAAAGGTTTGTTTGCTGTATGTATTGAATGGAATTATCTGCTAACACCATGCAGGATGTGAAGAGTGCTTCAGAATTTTACGAGGGCAAAATTCAGGACCTTGCTGGCAACATCACGGACCTAGAATCCATCATCCAGAACAAATCAAGTTCATTGAGGGCCGTTGAAGAAGGTAAGCCATTGAATTATGAACAGAGTCTCAACTGCTTTTCTAATTGCGTGCTGGTAGTCCTCAAGCAAAAAATCCTTGCACAACCACAGCAGCCTTCTTCATGAGGCTCACAGCCTTGGATTTGGGGGGGGGGGGGGGACTTGAGCCTCGTGTGCTTCGAGCCTTGGGCTTTTCCAATCCCTCCATCCCAATATGATGCCTTTCGTCCCATTCTGGGAGATGCAGGATCGCCAAACGGCTTAGTGCTCTACATAGAGCTGTTAGATCCAGCAGTTGAGAATTGAGAAGCTGTTGGGCTTAGTCCAGGCTATGATCGACTCTTCAAGGGATGGAATTCGCTCAGGTCTGTACCGTAACAGAAGCCAACTCTGTGAAGTCATGCAGACGCTGCATTTCCTGCAGGAATGGTGCAATATTGGAATTGGAGTCCTCGTTGACGAATAGATCGGGGAACCCATTCGCAAAATCAGCTTGCCGTTGTCCTCCCGCTTTGTTGATGTTCCGGACCTTGTGGTCCCAATCTTGTCCGTAGAATGAGACTCCACAGGATTTCATAGGGCGTGGGACAGCAGCAGTGTCCAAGACCTTCCATAGGTAGCTAGGACTGGTTTCCTCAAGAAATCCGTAACCCCACTCGTGATAAATTGACACCTCCAGGCAGTAGGGGTTGTGGGCAGTCTGGAAAGTCCAGAAGACTTTGCAGGCGATGTTGTCGACGCTCGCGGATCGAAGCAGGTGAGCGAGCATCTGCGTCAGTGGGAAATCGTCGTTGATCTGGGAGCCAGTCGCAACCGGGCGCTTGAACTTGAGGCCATGATCGACAAAGTTCAGTAGCTCAACAGGGACTCGGCTTTTCGGGACCTCGGCTTCCACAGACAAGTGCCAGTCAAACTTCCTGTCAAATTTTGTGAGACATGAAAACCAGTACAAGAATCGTCTGGGGGATATACCTGTTGGGGCAAGACACGGCGACCTCGGCAACCTTGTCTCGGTTGAACTGAAAGGCACGCATAGCACCAACCTCCGGGGTTGGACGATACCTGGCATCGTACAGGACGTCCACCTCTATCTTGAGGTCCTTCGCGAAGAGTACGAGGGTGTACTTGGGCTTGATACCCCTGAGGGAGAGAGCCGTGGGGTCTGCCGCCAGAAACTCAGAAGCAGCTGGGTTGTCCAGATCCTCCGTCTCGTAGATGATGTCGAGCATACGAGCAGCCCAGGATTGATTGCCAAGCTTGTGACCGACAAATACGTAGCCTCTGTCGGCTCCCATCTTCAGGAACTTCTTCAAAGCCTCGTCAGACTCATATTTGTCCGTCTTGGATTGCCGCTTCTTGATCGTGAAGACGCCCATGTGCGCTCTCACCCGCAGGTCGCCAGCGGCGGGGCGAAGACGCTTGCCGGTTTCCTGAAGGGCTGCGCCGAATTCAACAACAAGGTCATCAGTAATGTTGCCGAGTACGTTGCGGGTGTCGGAAACACCGTCAGCACCCTGTCCATCCAAACCATAGTGGAAGTCGATCTCGTCACTCTGTCCCGCGTCATCGGAAAGGTCAATCAGATCTTCTGCGGCGAGCGAGGCCCGTGTGACAGGTCGGTATGTTGAGTTGTCCTGAGTGTTCGACTTAATCTCGACCGGAGCATGGGTCGCCGCGATGGAATGGTGCGTGAGGATAATGATTTTGCCCTTGACGTCCTGATGGATTCCCACCAAGAAGATTCGCAATGCATCCTTGGCCAGATTCAGTCTCTCGATGCTCTCGCCAGAGAGGGTTACAAAACGGTCGCCCTGCTTGGTCTTCAACCAAACACTGTACTTCGACCTGATATCATCGAGTGTTGTTTTTGTGGTTGGATCGTTCTCGTCGATGAAGTCCTCCACGACAGCATTGCCGGGCAGAGCCAAGTTGCACTCCTATATCTGGTCAGCGACGTGTGTTGCGCACCCAGGCACAGATAGCTTACTGGTGTAGAGTTAGGTCCATTGCCGAAGAACCTGGCCTTGTCGACCTTGTTGATCTGCATGTGCTGCAGGTGATGCGTCAAGGCGAAACGAGGATCAGCACCAACGTTGATGATACCACGCCGCACGGGCTTTGGAGCCATTGGTGGCTTCGACGACATTTTGGGTGGTCTCCCGCGGTGATTCCGTTCCAAATGTTGTGCTTTGCGGTAGGACAAGTGATGGTGGGAGAAACGGATCTGCGGCTGGGTAGGGTGTGGCTGGGTAGAGTGGTAGGAGTGGCAGTGATGAAATAGAGTGGAGCGTGTTGAGCAGCTGAAGAGCTTGAGTAGGTGTCAATTCCAGCTTGATGATCAAAGGTTTAGTCTGGTGTTGACTGTGAGGTTGGCGACTCTGTTATGGAATGGCCGAAACAAAGTCAGCAACGCGAAGAGGAGGGGGGAGAAGAAGGTCGAAATGCAGGAGGGGCTTTATATTTACCTCCTAGGTCTCCAGAGAGGTCGGTATTAAATGGCTGGCGGGGAGGCCGACAACTTCGAATAGGCTCCCAAATCAGAAAGTGCGTTTGCACCAACTCCCCATTGAGAAGCTCTGTGGGTGTGTTATTGTCATGGCTGTGTGTTGCCATTGTCGAGCTTGCCTGCCCAAGCAGAACCGCAGCACATGCAGCCTGCCTATTGTCACAGTACCCACGGCCCCCATTGTATGCTATTCTATATGTAGAATGAATGTCTGTATTCTTTTCGACCACAATACGTATCAGACGAAGTTGAGAAACGTCAAGTCTGGTGTTTGATACTGTGTTTCGCGAATAACCCCTTTAGTTACATGCTCCTCAGGCGACGTCATAAGCTGTGTAAGTCGTTCGCTCTAAGGCGACAGGGGTTCGCGTGCAGCCGCGTCTGGATTTCAGGGACCACTTTACGCGTTGTGCCCGAATTGAGAACAAGCGCAGGCAGGAGTCAAGGACGACCACCAGCCAACCTAACTGGCCCCCCTGTGTGAATTTTCCCAAAGCGACTGCGGCAAACTGAGCAACAGCCATGCCCTCAGCCACTTCATCACGGCCCTCGAGGAGGAGCAAGCAGGCCGTTGTGCCTGGCATCGTCAGAGAGGACTCGGATGACGAACTGGGCGTTGACGATCACCCGTGGGAATGGATCGTGGAAGACACCCGACAGGCCTCACCGGGTGAAGGGCCTTCACGAAAGCGGAAGCGTCCTCTGGTAGATGAAGATCCGAAGATCATCGGTGCAAGGATGGGCTCGTTCGTGTGTCGTGTGGGTGACATTGTGCTCCTCAAAGCAGAGACTTCCGGTGAGGCCTGGATCGCCATAATCCGCGACTTTCTCGAGGATGAAGAGGGAGAGATGGCTGCCGATTTCTTGTGGTTTTCGTCCGAGAAGGAGATACGAAACAAGCATAAGAAGAGGACGGACTATCTCTGGGTATGTAAATCCTGGGCTGGCGCAAAAGAAGGAATTGTGTTGAATGAGGCTAATATCCTCTGCAGAACGAGCTGTACATAACCCCAAACTCGGACCTGAACCCTCTGGCAGCCATCAACGGGAGGGCAAAGGTCGTTTCCCACGAGGCGTTCCAGAAGCTCTACCCCAACGGGAAGGTGCCAAGGAGCTCAAAGGATCATGGCAAGATCTTTGTTTGCCGGCGAGGGTGTAACACGAGGACGGCAACCTACACAGACGAGTTTGTGTGGGAAGACGTCTATCAGGGCGCAGACGACATCCACGCGCTGGAGGAGCTGGTTGAAGGTGGGACCAAAGCGACGAGGAAACACAAGCTAGCGAGACAGAGGACCCCGGATGACGTTTACGATGCCATTGAAGACGGGGATGAAGATGAAAGGTGGCAAAAGCGAACGCCACGGAAGCCAGCCAGCCACCTTGGCACGCCGAAGAAACCACGATCTGCTAGCAAACCAGTGACTCCATCGTCTCATCGAAAGTAAGCAAAGGTGTATTTCTATAAACAAACCGGCAAACTGACACTTTCACATAGGGTGGTATTAAAAAAGCACCTCGAGTTCACTCCATTAGCAACTCGCATCCTCTCACCAAGCCACCACCAGTCCTCCCCGTTCCAGTTGGCCAGAGCCAACCTTCACGTCGCGTCCGTCCCAACTAGCCTACCGTGCCGAGAGGCAGAATTCAGCCTGGTCTACTCCCACCTCGAGGCTGCTATCACAGATGGCATGGGGACTTGTATCTACATATCTGGGACCCCTGGAACCGGCAAGACCGCAACAGTAAGGGAGGTAGTCTCCCGGCTGGATGAGTCAGTGAGATCGGATGAGCTGGACGACTTCATTTTCGTCGAGATTAACGGAATGAAGATCACGGACCCGCACCAGGCATACTCGCTCCTGTGGGAGGCGCTTAAGGGGCAACGAGTCAGCCCTGCACAGGCTCTGGATCTGTTGGAAAGGGAGTTCAGCCATCCCAGCCCTCGCAGGGTGCCATGTGTCGTGTTGATGGACGAGCTGGACCAGCTGGTCACCAAGAACCAGGGAGTGATGTACAATTTTTTCAACTGGCCCGGCTTGAGACACAGCCGGCTTATCGTGTTGGCCGTGGCAAATACCATGGACCTGCCGGAAAGAACACTAAGCAACAAGATCAGCAGTCGCCTGGGATTGACCCGGATCACATTTCCGGGTTACAACCACGAGCAACTCATGAAGATCGTGCAGTCCAGACTGGAAGGCGTCCCCGGAAACATCGTCGAGCCAGATGCCATCCAGTTTGCAAGCCGCAAGGTTGCGGCCGTAAGCGGGGACGCCAGGCGGGCGCTCGATATCTGCAGGAGAGCGGTGGAGCTGGCAGAGGTCGAGGCAAAGTCAACAGAACCAACGTTCGAGCCCTCAACCCCAAGCAAGAGGCAGAGGGAGAAAGAGGCCAAGGGCGAGACGCCGGCCAAGAAGAAGAATCTCGGCAGGGTTACCATAGACACGGTGCGGAGGGCCATCAACGAGGCGACGAGCAGCCCCCTGCAGCAGTACCTGCGCACCCTGCCCTTCGCCTCGAGGCTGCTGCTGTCCGCGCTCCTGGCGAGGACGCAGAGGACAGGACTGGCGGAGAGCACGTACGGGGACGTGCTCGAGGAGATGCAGCGCTCGCTAAAACTTGCTCCCGACAGCCGGCAGCTAGAGCTGCTGGCGAGGGGTTCCTGTCGTGCCGGGGCCAGCTCGTGGGAAAACAAGGCGCGCCGCGATGTGAAGGGGGTCCGCCTTGCGGGCCTGGGGGCCGCAGCCGTCGACCTCACGGGGGCTGGCATTATCAACCTCGAGGCACACAAGGCTGAGCGGCCTAGCAAGATCCGCCTGGCGATTGGGGATGAGGAGGTCCGTCTAGCATTCCGGGACGATCCTGAGATTAAGGCCATGAGCCTTATCATGTAGTCTTCTTGCTGACGGAAGCATATCTAATGAGAAGACGGTGACTACCACCGTTACACCTCAGCTGATTCAGGTGCAAGCAATGATGATGTCTAATGACACGACTCTCGTGGCGCAATTGCATTTTAGAACTTGGCAGATTTACAACATGAACAGAAGGAGCCAGGTTTTACGAGTGTATACTGAGCCGGGCAGGATCGCCTCTGTGCGGCAGAACGGATTCTTTCTTTGCACCCCAATTCCAGTGCCGGATTTATTCATTAAGACCCGATGTCTATCTAAAAATCCCAATCGTGAGCCGCCTATCTACGCATGATGCTACCGTCACCGCTTGGCAATCAGAACCGCCGCCTCTGCATGGTCGGCTTCCAGTCGATAGGGTGAGTCTCTGGCGTCGCGTCATCGTCCGGACGCCAAATTTTGATCGTCTTGTCCGCCTCTCCACAGATGAGCCGCAAGCCGGAGTGGTCGAACGTGGAGCAGAACACGCCATTTTCGGCATCGAGCGAGCCAGGCTGGGCGATGGTATCCATTGCTTGGTAGCGGTACCCGGATTTCCAGTCCTGTTGCGTTGAGTTAGCCAGAGCTTTCTAACGCCAAAGAAATGTTTATGAAGTGATTGTCCACTTACCCAGAAACTCATAGAGCCGTTGTCACCTCCAGAGAACAGGATATTGTCGTTGTTTACGGAAAGAGTGTTGATGATGGCGTTGTGGCCCTCGAAATTCTGCATGAAAGCACCCTCGGGGCACTTCCACTGCTTGATGCTCGAGGTGCTCCCTGTGGCGAATGTGAACTCTGACGGATGTGACGCCAGTGCACGAATTCCTTTCTTGTGGTGGGTCAGGACGCCCATGGTCTTGCCCGCAGCAAGATCCCACATCCGGCACTGGCTATCGAGAGATCCCGTGATAACCTGAGGGTCGGCCTCCTGGCAGATAATGCTGCTGACCGTGCTCGTGTGGCCGCTGAGGACGTGTATGTTGCTCCTGGTCCGCATGTCCCACACTCTTGCGACGCCGTCTCTTCCACCTGTGACCAGCACATCCAAAGTCGGGTGTAGTGCTAGAGTATAGACACCCGATAGATGCCCGTGGTAGTGCCGAATGACCTTGTTCGTCTCCAGGTCCCAGCACTTGACCATCTTGTCCTCGCCACAAGAGAACAAGTACGGATGCCTTGGCGACACTGCCAGGCCCCGAACCGTGCTGATGTGGCCCGTCAGCGTCAGGCGTAGCTGACCAGACGCCAGATCCCAGACCTTGATCGTCCTGTCGCCACTCCCCGACACGAACCACTTGTTGTTCGGCTCGACCGCGAGGCTGCGCACCCACCCCAGGTGGCCGGAGATGACCTTGTGCAGCTTCCACGGCTTGTGCCACTCCGGTTTTGGCTGCGAGTTCATGGCCTCCGACATGCGCATCAGGCTTGTCGTCTGTGAGCCACCCTGGCCTCTGTCACCGGCGCCGCCCGCACCAGGCGCTCGTGGCGTCCGGCGCACGAGAGCGTTGGACTGCGGCCCAGCCCCTGGCTTCCCATTCGGCGCCTTTGACGGTATCCCCTCTATCAACTTCCTGGTGTTCTCCTCGGCGGGCGTCGGCGGTACCTCCCCTGCTGCCTTCTTTGCCTTCTTCCTTGCGCCGGCTGCGGCAGCCTGTTTCGCGGCCAGGGGCGCAGGCAGCTCTAAGACATCGTTGTACTCGGCGTGGAGGCGTATTGAGATGGCATCCTTGTCGGCCTCAGGCTCCGTATCGGCCGAGGGATCGAGTCGTATCCGCTTGCGGCCTGTGGAATCTGCATAGGCGAGCTTCGTAGCCCTCGCGTTCTTGGAGACGAGCGACTCGAGCCCAGTCGCTGAGATGTCGGCCATTGCCGATTTGAGTTAGATCGCGGCCAGTTATTGGATCTGAGGGTGGGCAGAGGAATTCGGTTTTGACGAGGTCGTCGTGGTGTATGCGCAGAGTCTTGTAATGGCAGGTGGTTCCTTGTGGCGACTGGTCGTGTAGATGGGTGTCAAGTTATGAGCTTGGAATCGCGGTCCCAAAATTTCGGGAGCTTAGCAAGGTACCTGCGGTGGTCTCTGCGCAGCGTAGCAGGTACTTGCAACTATGGCGGGTCTGGTTGAATCAGGGTCTGAGGGAAAGAATACGGGCGTTTGCATGCAATTTTACATATATCCTGATATTCGGAATTCGGAAAAGGTTTCTTTAGCATATTCTTTTCCTTAATATGGTGTCTTCGCAAGCTCTACCATACACAATGAGCCCGACCTCTATATGACTGAAAGATATGATCCTGTATATTGATTGACCTCGAAGTGAGGTACATTCGACAATATAAATGCGGTGCCATGATTTCCAGTGAGAGTATTATTATCTCACTTTCGAAACTTAATAGAATTCTTCAAATGTAACCTCAAGTGCACGGAACAGTGTCCATAGTATTTCAAATGTTCATGTAAAGCTCCGGAATTACAGCCCAGGTGGGCTGTCCACTGAAGGAGGTGGGTCTGGATACAGCTGCCTGGGAGTCGTAGTCAAGCCACCACCTTCTGCTCACTTACAGGCAACACTTACAAACGCATCTCACTCTGAGCAGAGAGTGCTCACAGAAAGCAATCTCCACCATCACCGAAGACTCCATTTTCAAGACTTCTGACATCCTAGAATACACTTCGGAAAACTTGGGCCCAATAGACTGGAGAACTCAAAATGGATGCGGGTTCCAAGTTTGCCATCCATGCTGCCTGCAGAGAGGGCAAGCGTGAGTCTCATCTTCAAGCATCGTCCGCCAACCCAACAGGACTCGAGAGCTAACTAACACTTCCTAGTTTCAACGGTCCAGTCCCTCCTGAACGTGAGTCTCTTAAGAAGGCGATCAACTCGTCACGAAAAAGGACACCATGAAACTAACCAAGAGCGTTTACGTTCCCCGGTCCCGTAGGCCGAGCCCACACTCGCCAAGCGCAAGGACGACGACGGCCGGCTACCGATCCACTGGGCAGCCTCCGCAAACCAGCTGGACATCATCCAGTTGCTGTCAGAGCAGAAGGGGTTCGATGTGGACGTTCAGGTACGATCAACGCCAAACCAGGGGGAGAGGTCCAGGGAGATTCCCAACGACTTGGGCTCAAGGGGCTGAATGAAGCACACAGGATGAGATAGGCTGGACGCCGCTCATGATCGCGGCCAGTGTCAAGGACAGCGAGAGGCTCGTCGAGTTCTTGCTGAGCCAGGGCGCAGACCCGAACGAGAAGAGTAGGGTCTTCCCGCAACCTCCACTGTCACTTATACGTTCAGCACCGGCTGACCCTTCGCCAGACAACACCGGTCAGACTGTGGTCCATTTCGTGGCCTCCAAGAACAACATCGACGTCGCCCGCAGGCTCTTTGAGAACGACCCACCGGCATCGGCGCGGGTCCGTGACAAGAGGGGACAGGTAAAGAAAAACATCCCTAAGGGGAATGTCTACACCGCTCGAAGCAATCTAGCTAACCAGGACCCAATTCTCACACAACAGTATGCCCTCCACCGTGCCGCAGCCGTCGGCTCCGTGCCCATGGTGAACCTTCTCATCAAGAACAAGAGCCCGCTTAGCGCAACCGACAGGGACGGGCAGACGGCCCTGCACCACGCGGTGGCCGAGGGCCACGGGGACGCCGCCGTGGCGCTCCTCAAAGCCGGGACCGAGGCCGACAAGAGGGACCTGGAGGGGAAGCTGGCGCTGGACTTGGCGCCGGACAAGGAGGTCCGCAAGTACATCGAGCGGATGGCGGAGAATGAGGGCATCGAGCTGTGAGGCCAGCGAAGCGAGGGCACGTCATGGGCTGGGCTGGGCTGGCTAATACGAGGGAAGATGAATCGTGAATATCATGAAGAAAAACAACTTGGGTTTCTTAAACCCCGCTAGAACGTAATTGTCCCGGACATGTCCGCAAGACCAAGACCCCCAGGCTCCTTATATCTGTCCCTGTAAACCGACCCCTTTTACACGCAACTCACTTGATGGTCCTCTCGACAAGGTCCCTATACATCGCCTTGACGTCCTCGACGTCGGCCTTGAGCTCCTCCACCGCCTCGCTCTTCTCGCCCAGCAGCTCCAGCGTCGTCTCGTAGCGCTCGTTGACCTGGGCCACCTCGGCCCGCAGCCGCGCCGCCTCCTCGGCCGCCTTCCTGCCGTTCTCCGTCTCCCTCATGAGCGCCACGATCTCGGCCCGCGCCTCGTCCCGCTGGCTCGAGATCCGCATCAGCTCCTCCTTGGCAGCCACCTTCTCCGTCTCAAGCCGCCGGATCGCCGCGCTCAGCTTCTCCACCAGCTGCACCGACGGCCCCGCGGCGACCGTCGACACCGACACCATGTCCTGGACGATCTGCTTGGGCGACGAGGACAGCTCCGCGCTGTCGTACGTGTCCTGCCTCTCCAGCGGGTGTATTGATGGTGCTGCCGGCAATGCTTCTATTGTGGGGCTCAGGATCGGGGGCAGTGTGTTAGAGTTCGTCGTAATGAGCGATGGCCTGCTTGAAGGCTGCACTGATGTCCTCCGTGAAGTGTAGCGTTCTACGGGGTCACCGTTGCTAGATGGCGCTGAGTGCTTACGGAACTTGTTCGACAATGAACCGAACCCAAGCAGCTCGGTGCTGTAGCTCCTCGCCGGCATAGAAATGGCAGGGGATTCCGGTCTGCTGCCGCTCCTGAATGGTGGTGCTGGGGGGTCGTCTATCCACTGGCCCTGTCTATCCTGCTCCTTGGCGGCCTTCGCCTCGGACCAAGCCGTCTTTTGCTGTTCAAGCTCTGATTTCACGCTGGCTAAAGCGGCCTCGGCCTCTTCGGCTCTCGTCTTCAGGGCCTCTGTTTGCGACTCGTAGTTCTTCACAGTCTCCTGTATTGTAGGCAGTTGCGTCTTAGTATCCTCAAGTTCCTCCTCGTGTCTTTTGGCACGGAGAGCCTGTTTGTACCATTAGCATTCGTAAGAGCCAGCTGACCGATCTCGACAATACTCACGGCTTCACGAGCCTTCTTCCTCATTTCTGACTCTCGATGCTGCGCCTCATCTCTCTCCTTCTCCAGATTAGAGATACGGGCAAGTAGTGTGCTCTCAATGCCTTGCCAGTTCTCAGTCGCGATGGCGTATTGCGTCTGGAGTGTCTCAACTTGTCGCAGCAGCTTGGCTTGAGAGTCGCCCATGGCGCCCGAGGAAACCTCTTCCGCCATAACTCTCATAGATTCCATCTTGCTCTCCATCACCTGGATCTCGGCTTTCAGTTCAACCTCAACAGCGCGTGCGCGCTCCGCGGCTCGTTCGGCCTTCTCCTGCAGCTCATTTTCCCGCGCTTTGCTCCGATCTATCATTAGGTCTTTCTCCACCTTGATATCGGAAACCTGCTCTTCCAGGTCCCGAACCTTCTTCCTCTCCTTGGCCAGCGCTTCTTCGTTGACCTTCTTGGACAGTACGTCCTTATCCTCGGCCGCCTTTTGCAGTTGCGCTTTCAGATCAGCAATAATCTTGTCCTTGATGGAACCCTCAGACTTGAGAGTGTCGATCTCCTTCTGGGATTGTCCGATACGCTTATGGAGCTCCTCTTGGTACTTTTCTAGGTCGTCGGCGCGCCGGGACTTCCTACGCATAGCCTCCAGCTCCTGCTCGACCTTTCCCTTCGAGGTCTTGACGTTGTTGATCTCCTTCTCATTGTCGCCTATCTTCGATCGCAAGCCTTTGATGATTATTCGGAGCTTCTGTTCCGTACTAGCCAGGTTCTTGCCCTCTTCCATGAGTCCAGCTATTTGTTGGTCCTTTTCAGCCAGCTTCTTCTCCAAGCTTCCGGCGGGCGCCTCTTGGGCCGCTTTCCTAGCCGAGTCGGACGATTGTCGGGCCAAATACTGTAGCTTTGCCTGCAGGGCGTCGATCTGCTCGACGTAGTTGTGTGTCTCCTCCTGCTGCTGTACTGCCAGCTCCTCCAGTGCCCTTTCCAACTGCTTGATGCGGTCCTCCTGCAGTTCCGTGACTGTACCGGCTGGTGCCTGGGATGGAATGGAGCTGTCCGTCGTCTCAGCGGCAACTCCATTGCTGGGCTCTGAGATGGTCACATCTTCAGATACCCGAGGCGCACTTGAGGTATCCGTCGCAGGCTGCTCCAATGCCTCTACTGACTTCCTCCCATTGTCTTGCGAGGCTCGTGGCGACGAGGCTGCCTTGAGGCTCTCTTGTGCTGACAGCGCAGGCGCTGCGCTGTCCGTGGAGCTCCGATTCGGCACATCCAAGCTCTGCCGTGGGCTTGCGGTTGGCGTGGGCTTCGCTGACGACCCTTCCACCTTGTTTGCAGCCTGTTTCGCTGCGACGGCTCTCGCTAGTCTCTCCTGCAGCCTGTCGTTTGGCTTGCTCCTCGTGGAGTCGGATCTCGACGGTGCTGCGCCGCAAACAATGTCAGCATGCGTTACGTGACAACTAGTTTGTGTATTCCGGCATGCGAGGTGGAAACATACCGGTGCTTGGCTTGGACTGCTGTGAGGGGGTAGGGCTCGGGGTGGGCTTGGGCTGGTCCTCCTCAGCCAGGATGGTGTCGAGGCGGGCTTCGACGCCGGCGACGGCCTGCGAAAGAAGTGAGCCCCATCTCGACTTGCCTCCTCCGGCTCCTCCTCCTTGAGCTGACATGACTCCTCAGTAGGGGAATCTAGAGAGTGACGTGGCCATCCAGTGGGTGGCAGAAAGTGTCGTACTACAGTCCGAGGCGCTGGGTGTCGAAGGTTGGCATGCTGAGTGGGATGCCGGACCTGACGAGGGAGAAATTGGGAACGACGGGGTTCGAATCGGTCGCGCGCGGTGTCTCGAAGCTTGTCTGGGCGTTACTGCAGGTGTGATAGCGGAAGCGAAACGCAGCTATTCTTGTGGATCATTGCATAAGACCACGAATCTTGTTGGAGAGAGCCGAGACAAGCAGAGGAGGAAGTTTATTACTATTGGTTTGGGAGTTGACTTTGGGAGAGCTGGGGTGATTCTGATGGTGACAGCACCCACGTATATACAATAGACTAAAAAGCAGCGAGTGCTACGTACCCTAGTCCCCAGGGTACCGAAGTACCTACCTAAGCCTGCCTCACCAGGTTGCCAGGTAGAGCTCTCTAGTGGCCCGGTGGGATGGGAGATGGGCAGTGCAGCTGCGGGCGTGGGCGATGGCGCGGGGGCCTGCGTGCTGATGTTTCCAAGGTTGCCTAACCCAGCCAATACGGTATGTGCTTGCGTTTCCAGTACGCGTGTATCCGAGCAGGACAAGACCAGCAGTTCAAGGTACAGGAATAGCTTGAAACCACATCGGAATCACATAGCCCGAGGAGGGACAGGCTTTCCCACGACTGCATCCCATTCATCTCATGGTGCTGCTGTCCTAACTGTTGTACGATTACGTACGAGACGTGCAAGACGTGCAGAGGCGTATAAGCCAGATGCATGACCAAGCCTTGTTTTTGACCCCATCCCTACTTAGTCGCCGGCGTTCCTGAGACCCCGCGTAGGCCCAAGCCAAAAAAAAAAAAAAAAAGGTTCAAAGCACTCTGGTTTATGGAGTGTATGCTTCAACATTCCATATGCACGCCACCGGTTATTCTTGATAGACTACTTTGTTCCTGTGGCTTGCTTCCCCCTGTCTCCGAGAAATGCTGTTTCCAATACCAATTGAGACAGCTTCCTTGGTTCGGTAGCGCCACCCAGCCTTCTGGGGGTGGATTGCCAAGCTTTTGCGAGATGCACGTCAGGATCCGGATTGAATCGCCTCTGCCTAGAGACCTCTTACTGTCAACCGGCCGGGGGTGGGTGGGTGGAGGGGTAGGAGTTGCACTAGAGAGCGATAGACGACGGATCAGCCCAGCTCTATGAAACCTGGACCCTGCCCAGCAGACACCAGGTCTACGGAAGGGTCTATCAGCAGTGCTAGCGAGATAAGTGCTGAGTCGACCTGACAACCGTGTCTTGTTGGTTGCGACTCCTATATTATCGTAAACACCGTGAAATCGGAAGGTGACGTCTCCTGCTTGTGTTGTGTCGCTCTATACTGTCGAGTTTGTCTCAAGGTCTAAAATAGTGGAGCGGAATGATAGTAACAAAAGCACCAAGGTCTCCAAGATCTCTTGTTCTCGGCAGCGTTCTTCTTCTCTGCTTCCAGGCTTGCAACCTGGGCCGTCAGCGTCCCAATCTGGAATCTTGTTACATCATATATGATGGTCTTCAAGATAGTCTACATACCTCGATATTCAGGTCGCCCTAAATGACATGTCACCATATTTAGTAAGAGTCTCTAGCAAGCGAGAACCAACTTTGCTCTTCAAATATACAGATATTTACTTACACTTTAAGAGATCCTCTCTCGATACCCTCGCTCGGAGTTCTTGAACTGGCCACCCAGCTGATGGGAGTGTTATCAGAAGTTTAGTGCTTAACTCAGGTCATGTTGATATTAACTTACCTTGCCCTTTCACTGGTCACGCTCCTTCTCCAGCTCATTGACCTTGTCTGCATATTATCGGAAATTGAGTACTTATATCAAGGTATTAGTATAGTATGTATTGACGTCAACTTATCTCGATTTTGAAGGAGTCGCGCTCCTTCTCGAGGGCCTCGAGCTTTTTCTCCAGCACCTCGACCGGGATCGAGGACGACGAGGACGACAAGAATGAGGATGCGAAGAAGGAAGAGGCCGAGGACGACGAGGAAGAGGACGCGAAGAAGGAGGACTCAAATGAGGAGGGGCGTGAAAAAAGACGTGATGCTCGACGGTTTGTGCGAGGGTGGGCTGCCTGGATACTTGGAACATACACATCAGTCATCATGTAAACAACATGGGTGGCAATAGCAATTACCTAGGTATTTGCAGGCGCAACAGCACAGAAATGGCAATTTTCCATATTATGGTCAATCTGTGCACGTGTGTAAGGACCGCATATCACGAGTGGCACAGCTTGCAAGGCAACGTACGCAAGCTTACGCAGACTGTGTTGTATCCGGGCTGTATCATTTAGTCGCCTGACGACTCCTTCAGACATTGGGTATGTACTCACTACTTGGACAGGGTTTCTGGCTATAATGTGAAGAGCTGTTGGTGAATAATCTGACACAGACATCCAATCCGTCAAGTCACGAGAGTATCCGTCGAAAGTTGACACCGTTTTTCATCAAAGTCACAAAAGAACAATGAATAAAGTTCAAGATACAGATACCGAGAACGTCTGTGTGGACAAGTTAGCAGCATAGGTGTAGAACTTGCAGGAAAAGGCTTCCTCGCCGGTCTGATCCATCACGAGCCGATGTCGACAGAAAATATAGTGACTGGAGACAAGACGAGATGCGGGAAGAGCAACCTAGCTCCCAGCGTGTTGCCACTGGGCTTCACGGTAGCTTGCGTCGCGCGCCCTTTTCGGCACACCAGAAGGATCTGTGACGTATCGGGTAGGTGTGGTTTAGCAGAACGGACAACATAGTGCTGGGTTAGTCCACAAAGAAGTCTCAAGACTTCCACCAGGCTTATAGTGTGATCGTAACGAGCAATATGGCCTAAAGAAATCCAAACAAGGCAGAAAAGTCAAGAAGACAAGCAATGAATTCACGGAAGGATGCTGCACGCAGCAGATACTCACAGGCACAGGCGCAGGGATTATTGACTTCGAGATGATGTTGACCGTATAGAAAAAAAAAAGAGAGGTCTCGAAAGCTTGGCCGCACCACTGCGAAAGGTAACCGCCCACAGGTGGACTACCTGGTGTGTACTCTCCCCAGATGTTCGCATTTTAGGGCGACAGTAATACAATTGTAAGATGGTGTAAACGTGGGTGACGCGGTGGGGTGGGTGGTAGTGGGGGCCCTGGGTGTGGGTGGTGTGGTTGTCGTCTCTTCAGATGAGATCGACTCAGTTGCTTCGCTAACACTGATAGTAGACCATTCCATAGACCTGGTGTTTGCTGGCTGAGTAGCAGGTGGGGGTCCCTACCAGAGCTGGAGGGCTGGCAATCCATTTTGGTCTTACAGGCTCCTGGACTCCAGGAGCTGATTGTCCAATAGTTTGCAGTGCCAGGAAGTTCAACCGCAGCTGCCAGGGTGACATATAATGAATGCAGTTCCGGTTACAAAGTCTGTTCTTTTCCTATGGCATACAATGCTATCTAGGGGTCTTCCATGCCTCCTTGTCGCTGTGCCCCATGACCACTCTAGACTGAAGAGTACAGTATAAAGGATACCCTCGAATATCTATTTCTAGGTGCGACTGCGTGACCGAATCTTTGCGCTTTCCGGAGACTACAAAGCCTTTTTACTCGACCCGTTGACGCCATTGGCCTTTGTGGAACCGGACCGGGGGATGACCTTTGGCACGGACGTAAAGGGCGACGGCCATTCCAGCATGAACTCGCGCTCGTTACCGTTGAGGCAATAGGTCAGCCATACTCTCCAGATGATGAAGTAGTAGGCCCCGAGCCCGGTGAAAATGTGCCACCACCCGTGGCCCTCGAAGATGACGGCCCACGGCAGCAGGACGGAGCTCCGGAGACTCCTGAGGTGCCCGCAGTAGATGTTGTCCATGTTCCAGATGAAGAACCCGATCAGGAACAGCACGATACCCGTGGCAGCCATCGCCCACATCTGTTTCATGATCTGATCGGCGTGCGCCGGATTCTCGCTTCGTTGTCTCAGTGCTGGACGGAGTTGTGCTTCCATGACATACATGCCGCGGAAGACGACGGCGCATGTCAGCAAGGCGTATGCTACCTGGTGGAACACCGGGTTCTGCGAGAGGTGGTAGTAGATTGTGATGAAGGCGGCGAGGGCGGCGAGCCCGACCCCGATCAGTACGGACGCGGGTTTTGGCCGCGAATATGAGAATGTTGCGAAAGCCATGATGCAAGTGGTGTATATCATGGGCAGCTCATCTGCAAGCTGCATTGAGTCTGGGAGGGCAGAATCAGCATGTGGCTCATGGGGCAAAGGGCTGGTAGTGAACCGGGATGGGCAGACACACATTTAAGGGTGGCGTGGAAGAGCATCGAGCCAAGACCGACGATGATGTACCCCAGATAGGAGACGATGAAGACGCAGTCATGGCCGTAGCGAAGGCAGTCGCGGATGCCCATGACACCAAGGTGGATGAAGATGACATTGGTCACGGTGTTGACAAACTCAGCACAGTACGGCGTGATGTTGTCTACGAATGCACTATGTCAATACACAGTCAGAGCAACAAGCTATGGTTCCTCAGAGGGGTGCCGGGTTGAAGGCTTCAGAAAAACGTCACAGCAGCCCTTTCATACGTACAATCCTAGAAAACGGCGCGTCAGCATGCGTGATATCCTTGGCAGCCGGTGGTGATCCCGGGGGTCATACTTCTTCGCACCAGTTCAAGGTCGAGGTTTGGGGGCTCCAGAGGCCGTCCCGGGATTCCCGGTAGGGCCATTGGACGGTCAGAGGCATGTCGGCGGTGTTGGACCCGGAGACCCGGTTCGCATGAAGTGCTGTCGTTCGGGAACCAGGCTAGCAGTGCCAGGGCGTGCTGGACTCGGGACTGTGGGGGATGCTTGGAGGAAGAATGTGTGTGTCGCTGGCAGTCGAGGCACCTGAAAGGCTCGAACGAGGCCAAGCTTGATCCCATGCAGACAGGAGGACCCCTGACACCAAAGCTTGCGTGGAATACTGAGTGTGAGTGGGCAGGAAGCCAGAGGGATAAGCACGATGTGTTTTCTTTTTATACAAAAGAGGAAAGGGACGTCCCCACGAGGCTGAAAATCAAGAGACTACTCGGCCGACGTCATGCGGAAGTTGACACGAGGATATTCGATGCTCACCAATGACGGTGCGGTAGCAACATCAGCAACGCGTGGTTTGCTATAGTCCGACTAGCCGAGAAGCGAGCGACCGAGTGGGATGGGGAGTGGAGGCGTACCCACGACTCACGAGAGATGAGAGAAAGCTGGGCCTGGTCGACCTGGGGCCTTGCCAGCTGCCAAGTCAGGCAGGTACGGACATACAGTGCAGTACGGAATACCGGCCTGGCAGCCTGGTCAGCAAAGGCGCCAGGTCTCAATTCAGCCCGGGGCGCCTGCTGCATCATGCACCTACGCCTGCTGCAGCTGCGTCTGCGTCTGCGTCTGCGTCTGCGTCTGCGTCTGCGTCTGCGTCTGCGTCTGCGTCTGCATCATTCTGTACGCTCTCATGCAGCAGTTATCGTGCCGTGTCTGTAAGCACTCAGACAAGCTCTAACATATGATGGTCCCGTCTGCAGAGACATCTCCCAAGCCAGACGACGCGTCAGCCATTTGACTGTGTCTCCCATGCCATGCTCGATACAATATTCGCTGCCTCTCCTCTACATGACAACTTCGGGGGTGGCTAAGATAACATACGCACTTGAGTGTGATATAATTGATCGGCTCCGGATAACATCTTGCAACACAAGGCAGGGCACTCCGTGGATTGTAGTCTATCACTTCTCCGCCACCAGCTTAACACGCCAGACCAAAGCCAAATGTGACCGCGCGGTATTTTCCGCGCGCCAATTGTACAGGCCGCACCTTTTTATTTTTAATTTTGGGTTCCAAGTAACCTCTGCAGGACCCACGAGGATCTATATCCGTATAAGCCACTCCGGATCCGTGACCCGCCTGTGGTCAGCCCGAGGAGCAAGTGGCGCCTCTACCTGACAATCATGTCGTCCCTGTCAGGGCCAGTGCCAATCCACTTGACCTTGCAGCCGACAAACTTCTCAATATACTCGACGTAGTCGCGCGCCTCCTTGGGGAGGTCCGCCCACTGACGCGTCTTGGAAGTGTCCGACTTCCAGCCCGGCACCTCGTCGTAGACCACCTCGACGCGCTCCAGGAGGGTCGGGTCCGCGGGGAAAGACTGCATCTTCTCTCCCGTCTGGGGGTCCTTGTACGCGACGGCGATCTTGATCTTGTCGAACGTATCGAGCACATCGAGCTTGCTGAGGTTGAGCGAGTCGTAGTCGTTGATCGCGCACGAGTACTTGAGCACCACAAGATCCAACCATCCGCATCTTCGCGTGCGGCCAGTGGAAACACCGACCTCGCCGCCAAGCTTCTGCAGACTTGTGCCAACCTCGCCATGGTCCTCAGTTGGGAAGGGTCCAGACCCGACACGAGTGGTATATGCCTTGACCACTCCAATGACCTCCTTGATGTTCCTCCTCTTGAGCGCGAGGCCGGAAACAATGCCGCCGAGGCAGGTGTTGGAGCTGGTCACATAGGGGTAGGTTCCCCAGTCGAGGTCCAGCAACAGGGCCTGACTTCCCTCGACGAGAATCTTCTTGTTCGTCTCCTGAGCGTGGTTCTGCACATAATTGTGGGTCAGTGAAGTTCAAGCCAGAAGGGGGCCCAGTCCAATTGGACACGTACCATGAATTCCACGGCGTCGACGACATGATCCTGCAGCTTGACGCGGTACTCGTCAAACCGCTTGATCTCCTCCTCGACATCGTACTTCAGGAGATCCCCGTAGCGCTTCTTGTAGCCGGACTCGAGCTGTCGCAGCTTGCGCTCGAAAAGCTCCTTGTCGAACATCTCGGCGAGGCGGATGCCGCTCCTGGAGGCCTTTGTGCTGTAGCATGGGCCAATGCCCCGCTTGGTGGTGCCCACGGCATTGTTGCCGAGCTCGATCTCCTCGAGACCGTCGACGGCGGCGTGCAGGTCGAAGTTGATGTGGCACCGGTCGCTGACCAGGATGCGGGAGCGCGCGTCCTTGATGCCCTTGGCCTCGACATCAGCCAGCTCCTTAAAGAAGGAGGGCACGTGGAAGACGACGCCGGAGCCGATGAGGTTGATGCAGCCAGGGGCGACGAGGCCCGAGGGCAGCAGGTGGAAGTCGTATGACACACCGTTGGCCTTGATGCTATGGCCAGCGTTATGACCACCGGCGGCGCGCGCACAAATCTGGGCCTGAGAGCAGAGGATGTCGGTCAGCTTCCCCTTGCCCTCGTCCCCCCACTGCGATCCGAGGATGATTGTGCTCATGGTGGTTGGTTCTCGTTCTCGCAGGACGTACACACGCAATGCCCGTAGAATCAGAAGGGAAAAAGACTCAAAAAACCAGCGGGGGCTGCCGGGCGAGAAAACCTACTGCGGGCGCCCACGCTTGGCATGTGCCTGGCCTGGAGCCCCCCGATTCTCGGCCCGCCTTTGGCGGGGCACAGGAGCCGGGGCCTTTGATGCGAAGGCGAGTTCCTGCAGGAATTCCTATTCTGTCTTTAAACAACCTGACCACTCACCACCAAGCTGACCAATCTCTTGGGCGCAAGGGCATGGCGCGGGTGTTACTTCTCCGTGGGTTTGTGGGACGCTCCTCAGGGGAATCTTCGATCAGTACTTCCCACACAGGAACTGTACTGCCAAAGTGCTTGGTGGGTTGCATGTGTGTGAGTGCTCTACAAAAATATTGTGAATTCATTGCGTCATCTCAAGGTACCACAGATCACTGTTAGCTTTTGAGGTGGCGGACTGCCTTGCGTGGAGATCATGGTTTGAGTCATCCACAAATTGTACAGAACTGTTGGATGGAATGCATCCTGCGGTATCAATTTGGCCTCACACAGCATAAGAATAGATAGAACACACAAGATCGTTCTTCCTGACAGCGTAGACTTGACCTCATGGGGCCTCCCTCTCGTCGTTCACATCTTTTCAATACCCTGCTGAAACTGGCCCGAGACGAGGGATAAATTGAAGATATTCTGTGCTAGGACTATGGCTGCTGATGATTGTCATTTATACCTCGCCGATATCATCACACGGTTCGCGTAGTACCTTTACTCGGAATGGCACTTACAAGCACCATAATGGGCGAAGTTGAAATGCGACGTTGAACCGTGGTCCGACCACTGGGAGTCCTTGTAATACGGATGTTGCAGGTCAAGGCCAGGCCACTCCCAACCAGACGGAAGTACGGCAAGCTGTCTGTCGACTTTCCAACAGTGACAAGCACTAACCTCGACTATTGATAGACACAGGGCAGCGGTTCTGGGTCAATGTCAACAGTATGTCCATTCTCATCATGCAGACCTCAACGTGTTCCACAGAGCCTGGAGACTACCGACTTCAGGGTTGGACAAGAACCGTAAGGGTTAAACCCTGGACACCAATCCTCAAGTCCAGCCATACTAATGGCTGTTGCCTCACGCAAAATATGAGGTATCGTTCAGATATCATTCAGTTGGCGGTTTTTGGTATATATTGATCTGTCACTGCAAAGTTGCGCTGAGCAGTATCCCGTTGGTTTATACATTGACACCCCGTCTTGTGGTGGACGGTCGACATTGCAGCAGTGCTTGAATTTTACTGGGTCGCACCTGGCCAAGTTGGCCCCCTTTTGACATCCCAACGTCAGTGAGCCAGACTCGACATCGACATCGGCAGCCACAAAACTCGAGCCACCACACTCCCTGAAAAGCCTGACCTAGGCTTTTGATCGAGTGACCTGCAAACCCCTCACTCAAAATCATCATGTCGATCTCAAACGAGGCTCTGCAGAAGGTGAGTAGTGCCCGAGGCCACTTGTGATCAGGCAATGATGGTTAACTGATGTCAACGCAGCTGCTGCGGGAGATCGAGACAAATCACGTCAAGTCACAGCAGGAGATCAGCCTCGCGCGCTCCCAGCTGGCGTCCAAGCAGCGCGAGAAGCGTCTCGCCCAGCTCACAAGCACCGAGATCTCGTCGCTCGCCCACGGCACTCCTCTTTATGAGGGCGTCGGCAAGATGTGAGTGACCTCTAGCCATGGGCCACCTGAGTCCTGGACCGCCCCCAACGGAGGGACCGACGTGTCACACTACGTGATCCGGCATTAACGGGACCTCGGTCAGGTTCGTGTCGATACCAGCCCCCGAGCTGAAGGACAAGCTGGAGTCACAGACGAAGCAAGTCGACACCGACATTGATGGTCTCACCAAGAGGCTTCACTACCTGGAGACGACGGCCAAGAATAGTCAAGAGCACATTGAGGCAATGCTCAGGCGAGGCAGCGCCGCTGCCTCCTGATGAGCAGATCTACAGCAAGGCTCTGATACAGAGTGCTCAGGCAGAGTTTGGACATCTGCACTGCGCCGCTCGGTTATTAAGATCAACAGTCGCGTTTTGAAGCATTCGATCAAGGCTTTCCGCCACTGTAACTCAACCACAGCGGCTGATGCCCCTGACAGTGGGTGGGCGCAACAGCCTGGCACAGGCACATCTAACCCAACAACTGCAGGCTGGGCGGGGCCATGGATGTTCGGGCAATGCATGTCAGCCAGACGGATCATAGTAAATGACACACTTCGCAGCCGGAGAAACCTAGCAGATCCGACACTTGACAACTCCACGTAGTGAGACCGCTATTCTGCGAGAGAACCTCGTCCCAGTCTTCCACAGCACGTTTCAACTGCCGCCTGGAGCGACCAAGCCAACTCAGCAAAGTGGCCAGGCGGTTGTTCTAGCGCAGTACGCTAAGTCTACAGCTTCAAGGCCATGCAGCAATCCTGCCAGCTACCCAGGATCAGATTTAAATACCGTCACATGACTCACCACGAAGTTGGAAGCGCCAGAGCGGCAGCTACTGCTGCGATAAACCGGGATGTGTCGCCTTGTCTGCTTGTCTGTCACCCATTGTCTTTGCCGAACCTCGGCGTCGGGCCGCTTCCCAGCCTGAGCGCAAGGAGAACCCCGCTCCATGGATGTGCTTGGCTTGGATCCAGTGATCGTCCGAACGGGGAGTCTGAGCGTTTCTATCCCTTCCACAGCCCTACTAGACTAATCTTTAGCCATGTCGCCATATCAAGGGTCCATCGGAGCAGAGCGACTGCCAGTTTGCCCCAAAGCGAGCTGCTGAATCGGTGATAGCAGAACGAAAACCCAGTATAGGACGAGGCTGCCGATGTTCCGGATCTCATGTGCTCTTACTATGCAATCCTCGCCCAAGGAGCCGATCAGCACCCCATGTAATCAGGTCTGACCTCGGGAGGCTTCTATTTCGGGGCCACACTAGGATGGGAGGATCCTCTCAGTTGGATCTCAGCCCTTCACCTTCATTTCCTTCGGCTAACGACTAGCCTCCTCGCTCTGCCCTTTCCAACGTGTGATCAGCTTGGCGCCCCCATGTCCAACGCCCGCCGAGACTACTGTACACTTGACAATCTAGTACCATGCAGCTGTTGGCGTGGTGAGACGGTATCAGCCAACCACCTGCGGGCAAATTCGATGTAATGCGGTCCTTCCCACCATGCTCTACCTGGTCTCCTTCAGCCTCCAGCCAATGCCGCGCATTCCAAGTGCTGCGTCCAAGTGGCACAGCAACTCCTCAAACCGCACACTTCTCGAGCCTGTCTCGACTTGGGGCCCAGTCCCCATCGCGTCTCACCGTTCCCGTCTGCCACAAGCTTATGGGGGGACAAGGTCACTCTATTCAGCTTTCCCGTTGGCCCTGCTCTGTAGTGACTGCTCCCTAGTCACAGTCACCCAGACGCCAAATAAATGCTTACGGCCCCCGCCTCCTCTGCGGCGCGATTCACTGCTCCCACCCTTCTCACATGTTCTCCGATTGACTTCCTATTTACCTCTGGGGCCCATTTGTCAGCGCATTGCCCGTTCCCAATTTTTATTATACCCCAGGATACTCAGACCTTTTCCCTAGACTACAGAGGAGGCTAGGGACGGCAAAAGCAGACCTACGTACACATATATATGCAGCACAACTTGTCGCTTGTTCCAGTAGAGGCCGCAAACTGGGCCTGAAGCACTTACGATGAGCTACTTCTCGGACGAGGATGAATATGAGTACCGCCGCTACAGGGGACGCGACCCCTCTCCGGCACCAGTACACCATGTTCTGGCGCGACCAGACCGGCCGCGGAGCCGAGGCTACCCCCACGGCATGGACCCGTTCCTCGTCCCGAACGTAACGGAGCGGACCATGGCCATCACCAGGGTACGTGAGCGCTCACGGGAACGGCGAAGCCCGCCCACGGCCCTCAGCCCACCCATCCAGCAGGCCGCGCCGGTGATCATCAAGCAGTACAACACGCACGACCGCCACTCGTCCGACGACGAGAGCAGCCTCAGCAGCCACCACCACAGGGGCCGGGGCCGCTCGCACTCACACGTGTCGATCCGGAGCTCGCACTCGCGCTCGCGCGCCGGGTCGGACGCCTACATGACGGTGGAGAGGTACGAGCTGGAGCGCAAGCTCGAGGAGTCGCGGCGGCAGCTCGACGCGCTGCGCATGTCGACGTCGTCGTCGGCCGCGGCGCACACCGAGACGGAGCGGTACGAGCTGGCGCGGCTGAAGCGCGAGCTCGAGGACCTGCGCATCAAGGAGGAGCGCGACGTGCAGCGGGCCGAGGACGCTGAGAGGTGGGAGCTGCGCAAGTCCAAACACGAGCTGGAGGACCTGCGGGCGCGGGAGGCCCGCGAGGCCCGCGAGAAGGCGGAGAGGGAGAGGCGGTCGGCGGAGTACGAGTCGTATGAGCTGCAGCGCTCAAAGAAGGAGCTGCAGGACCTCAAGGCGCAGCAGCAGAGGGAGAAGGACGCCATGGAGAGGGTGAGGGAGGCGAGGACGCAGGCTGAGCTCAAGGTGGCGAAGGAGGAACTGGACAAGAGTAAGTCGGTTGGACGTCCCGCATGATTACCACAGATGCCGAGCTGCAGTCATACGCCACCCATGCCGTCGTTCCGGAAAGCGCTGACATGGTGACACAGTCAGAATGGCCGAGGAGCAAGAGGCCGATGAGAAGAGGATCCGCAAGGAGATCGAGGCCAAGATGATCGCGGAGAAGCTCAAGGCCGAGGAGGACAAGAAGCAGCGCGAGAAGGACGAGGCCGCGGCGGTGGAGCGCTGGAAGGCCCGCGAGGCCGAGAAGGCGGCCAAGGAGAAGCGCGAGAAGGAGGAGGCCGAGCGCGAGTACACGCACCGCCTGACGGACCAGCTGCGCGCGTCGGGCCTGCCCGAGGACCAGATCAAGGCCATCCTCGAGAAGAGGCGCATTAATATGGGCTGGGGCCCCGGGCCCGCCGTTGGCCACCACCCGAGGCCGTTCCCGGGCCCGCCGCCGCCGCCGCCGATGCCGGTTGTCATGCCGCAGCACCAGCAGCAGCAGCAGCTGACGACGACAACCAAGACGACCTACACGAGGATGGCGAGGCGGCACCTGAGCCTCGAGTGCCTGAAGGTCAGGGGGATCGACTACGAACTCGACGCGGTAAGCCACCGGCCCTTCACTTCCTCCTCTCGCTTATCGTCCCACAATCCCGCCCCAAAAAGAAGAACCAAACTTTAGAAATGGGAAGTTCAAGCTGACACATGCCTTGCAAACAACACAGAACTCAGACTATGTCCTCATCAAGCGCTGGGTGCCGCCCGAGGAGCAAAAGGAGCTCTGGTCGCTCACCAAGGTGATCCGCGACGGGCGCGACAAGGTGACGACGACGCTGGCCATCGAGGACCGCAGCCACCACCACCACCGCCACAAGTCAAGCGACAACCTCGTCGTCGTCAAGAAGACTAAGCGCGAGCGGTCCAGGTCCCCGAGCGTGTCCACGCTCATGTATCTCGCCGGCGCAAGGTAGAAGGGAAAGGGACGATGGCGCCGGGGCCTCACATGTGTGCATGTTATCAAGGGAGAGATATCTTGACCTATTCTTGCAAAACTGGTGCTTTGGAAAATTCTCAAGCAGCACCTATATATTTGGGTTTTCAGATTGCGTTGGCATTGGTATTGGTTTGTTACAATACTCACGTTAGCAATACTGCTTTTGACGTTGACACATGAGAAATACTTCGTAACTTCATTTCACTCCATCTTCGGGGTTAATGCCACCAACACACAAAACTTTCCGCTCTACCTGGAGGTTCATCACGGTGTCAATGGTATTCAGAAAGAATCAAAAATCGAGTTCCCGCGTCATGCAGATTAAAAAATCTCCCCTGAGCTTGTGTCTTCACTTCCCCGCAGCTTCGCTTTTCCTGCCAGCTACAACAAAAGGTGGTATCCCGTAGGTCTCCTCTAAACACACATGAAACTCCGCTGCAAAGATCCGCTGCACAGAGATAGTAAACATCGCCTAGTACTCAACGTCCTCCTCAGCCTCGAACGAGTCGGCGGCGACCTCCTCGTAGTCCTTCTCCAGGGCAGCCAGGTCCTCGCGGGCCTCGCTGAACTCGCCTTCCTCCATACCCTCGCCAACGTACCAGTGCACGAAGGCACGCTTGCTGTACATGAGGTCGAACTTGTGGTCCAGGCGAGACCAAGCCTCTGCAATGGCAGTGGTGTTGGACAGCATGGACACGGAGCGGTCGACGGAGGCCAGGCCGCCATCGGTGGCAGGGACCGCGATGGGCTTCTGGTAGTTGATGCCGATCTTGAAGCCGGTGGGGCACCACTCGACGAGGTTGAACGACGACTTGGCCTTGAGGGCGGCAACCGCAGCGTTGCAGTCGCGAGGGACGACGTCTCCACGGTAGAGCAGAGCGACGGCCATGTACTTTCCGTTTCGGGGGTCGCAAACCACCATCTGGTTGTTGGGCTCGAAGCCTTGGAGAAAAGGTCAGTCAAATACAAGCTGCGGCGCGGGAAGTTCACGTGGGAAGACGTACACTGGAAAGTGAGGTCGGAAGTCTTGAAGCTCTCGTGGGAGCTCTTGCTGGCCGAAATGACGGGCGCATAGCTGATCAGAGGGTAGTGGATACGAGGGTACGGGACCAAGTTGGTCTGGAACTCGTTGAGATCGACGTTGAGGGCTCCGTCGAATCGAAGGGAAGAGGTGATGGAGCTGACGACCTGGGCGATCAGGCGATTGAGGTGCTCGTAGCTCGGGCGAGAGATGTCAAGGTTGCGACGGCAAATGTCGTAGACGGCCTCGTTGTCGACGAGGAAGGTGCAGTCGGAGTTCTCGATGGTGCTGTGGGTCGACAGGACGGCGTTGTAGGGCTCAACGACGGCGGTAGACACGCGAGGTGCAGGGTAAACGGCGAACTCGAGCTTGCACTTCTTGCCGTACTCGGTAGACAGGCGCTCGAGGAGCAGGGCGCCGAAACCAGAGCCAGTACCACCACCGAAGGAGTGGAAGACAAGGAAACCTTGCAGCGAACTGCAGTTGTCTGTTGCGCTGCTGTAAGCTACTGTGCCTCGCCGACTTGACACAGGACCTGTCTGTCGGTCCCTGCAGGAAACTCACCAGCAACACGTCGGATGCGGTCAATGACATTGTCAACCATCTCCTTGCCGATGGTGTAGTGCCCGCGGGCATAGTTGTTGGCGGCATCCTCCTTGCCGCTGATCAGAAGCTCCGGGTGGTAGAGATGGCGGTAGCCACCGGTGCGGATCTCATCAATGGGGGAGGGGTCGAGGTCGACGAAGAGGGACCGGGGCACGTATTTGCCATTGCTGGTCTCGGTGAAGAAAGTCTCGTAGGAGCCAGCCTCGCCGACATCCTTCAGGTTGGGGTCGGGACGGCCATCAGGGCCAAGGCCGTGCTCGAGGAGGTAGCTGGAATGAATGATTAGCCCCAAGTCAGTGCACAGATGGATCGGCGGTGTGGTCCTTACAGCTCCCAAGCGCTGTTTCCCAGCTGGGTACCAGCCTGGCCGAGGTGGAGGTGAAGAACCTATGGCAGCGAGGTCAGTCTCACGCATCGCGAGAGGTCTCTGGCGCACTCTGGCGCACTCTCGCGCACGGGTTTTGCGTCGAGATGCGAGCTCGTGAACGGGCGGGGACGGTGTTTGGTTGTAGGCGGGGGCCGGATAGGGGCACACCCAAACACGGCGACAGCTAGTCACAGTGACCAGAAGACTGCCCGTCAACGGTGAGACAAGTCGCCGTTGGACCGTGTCATCACCCAGGCCGTAGAGGCTAGAGATTGAGCGAGGTGAGGGAAGGTCGTGATGGACGACGGACGACGGACGCCGACGCCGGTGGTCGCTGCGCTGCGTTGCGACAGAGCTTCACCGAGGCTCGCTCCACGTGTGGAAATAGGGGTTCAATCGAACTCAATTGGGCCTGGCTCATGGCCCCAGGATAACTCACCTCTCCGTGCATGTTTGCTGTCTGTGGTTATTCTGGTGTAATCAAAGTGTCTGCGCGACTCGCGAGGGAGCAAGCTGGGCGAGATCTTTCCAAGCCTGGGGTTTTGCGAGGTTCAACGAAGCAGTGTCCCGGACAGAGCTGGAGGTTGTGGGCGGGAGAGGTTGAGATGGCAGCCAACAGGGGGGGGGTTGGCGGGCTGTGTGGGATGGTTGGTCGAATGGGGGCCCACCGGGTGTTTTCCCAAGGGGAAAGGAGGGGCAGCCCGCAGGTTCACTTGCGTGCAGAGCTGCATGCGGGTGGGGCGCGTCGACCGTGTCTTGTTGATTGCAACTTGTGTGTCGGACCAGCACACAGACCAGCGACCAAACTGCCCGATCGCCCAAATGGGAACACCTCTTCAGGGCAGTACACATTCTCCTTCTCACCGCCGCCGGCATCCCGCCCACTGGCACTTGGCGGCGCTGTCAGTTTCAGGCACCGCGCTCACGCTCGTCATTGGAGGACTATTCCGCCCGCATTGATAGACATGTAAGAGGCTAAATATTATTGGGCAGATTTGTGTTGTCGACTAGTGAGTGGTAGCGCAAATGAGGCTATAGTCCTCACGATGTTTACCAGGACTCATCCAGCGTTGACCAGGCTGAGGCAACATGGCTTAAAACTCCCCAACGAGTTGCCATTGGTATATTAATATCGTCTCAGGGTCATCATGTAAGCATCGACAACACACCTCGAGCACCAGACAACCCAAAATATGCAGCCGCGCTTCGGGTAACAGCACCAACACCAACATCAACACACCCGATAATGCGGTGGAACAAGCTTGTGCGTCTGTGTGTCTGCTTGTTTGCAGCGGCCCTCGGACAGCCTGTGCTGTGCCACATCCGCCGTGTCGTCGCTCAGCGTACTCGGGGGAGGTCGGCAGGTAACACACCATTGAGCCTCAGGGGGGCACCGGTCGAGCCAGGTCGCAGTGCGTATTGTTGATCTTGCGGGCACGTGTCGGAGACGTAGTGGTGTAGAGTTGGAAGCGAGTGGCGTGCGGGACCCATTCTCACAACTTGAGCTTCCGGGCCCAGCAGGAAGTCGCCCGAGCACCCTGCGAGAGGCCAAGAGCGAGAGGTACTGCTGATCACCTTGGCTTTCGTGGCGTACCAGAACGAGCCCTCGCTGGCCACCGCCACTCTCCGCCGGTCGCGCGCAGAGGGCACCCTGCCCGGACACCACCGAGCTCTTGTTTTCCATAGAGACCGCGTAGTTGAGCACGCCCCTGGCTGGATGGACTCGACCTGAGCATCGTCGAGGGATGGCAGGCCCTGGGACTCTCCTAAAAGTCTCGACTGGTGAGCGTCATTGTGATTCTGATCAAACAGCGAAGGGTCACCGAGCAGTAGTGGGACAATGTTTTGTGACCTCAGGTAATCCCAATCTGAGGCGGCTGCCTGTATTCCTATCAGTGTGCCCTCTGTCTCTCTTGCCACTCCTCCTCGTGAATAGCAAAACATCAACTTCCATACGCACTCGTCTCATCTCCAACTGACAGGCCGCTCCCGAACGATCAAGTCATCCGTTGCGCAAGTCCATCGTGAAAAACAAAAAGCAATTATCCGTCGTCTCCTCGTAATATTAGGGCCACCGGGGTATGAAGGTGGCTAGTCGTAGTAAAGATGCATGGCTGGCTGAAATTCGGTACAAGAAGCAGAGACGGGAGGTGACCAGCGCAACGCGGTTGCGGCCGGCCACAGGCGGACAAGGTCCGCGGATACCAATCTACTACAACAGGTAGGCGAGGAGGCCCATACCGACGGCGAGGGCGCCAGTACCGAGGTGCTGGATGTTGGTGGCGGCGGCAGCAGCCGAGGGAGTGCTGGAAGCAGCAGCCGAGGAGTCGGCAGTCGAGCTGGCAGCGCCACCATCAGAGGTAGCGGAGGGGGTCTCGGACGACGACGAACCGGTCTCGGTGGGAGTGGCACTGTAGTCGGCCGGGTCCAGGGTACCGCAATTGTCCTGGATGGTGGTGGTGCAGTTCTCCTGGCCCTTGGCGTTGCCAACATTGGCCTCGTTGCAGTCCGAGAATGCCTTCTGGCAGACGAACTGTGACATGGTACGTTAGCGCCTGCAGCAAGGAGCAAGACATTGTGTTGTGGAGCTCACAGTGGCCATGGTCTGAGTGTAGTACTGCAAACCAGGAGCGCTTCCGTTCTGGCAGGTACAGCTGTAAGCAAGGGTTTCCTGTGTCGTCTTGTTAGCTGGTGCACTCGGCAGCAAGTAGACGGTGGTGCTGAGCTTACCACTATGCAGGTGTTGTCCTGGGGGTTGGAATCGCAGAGGGTGGTGCAGGTGGACCTCTGGGCCTGGCACCATGTGGCTGTACGAGGGTCAATTGACGGCCAACAAGACGAGAGATGGGCAAGGAAGATGCTTACCTCTCTCGGAGAGGGTGACCTCATTGGGGTCAATGGTGAAGTTCTGGGCAGAGACCAGGAGCGCGGAGAGCGCGGAGAGGACGATGGAAGAACGCATCCTGAGAGATGTTTTGGTTTTGGTAGTTGTTGTCGAGCTGGTGACTGTGGATACACTGGCGGAAGGGTCGGTAAGTGTACTGATGATTGAAGCTGGACGGGGTTGAGCCGGTGTTGTTATTGCGTATGGATGCGGACCGACAGATGGTAGAAGTGAGGGTATCTCGCGACGGGGATCGAAGGGAAAAACAAATGGGGGGCAGGTGTTTTAAGAGGGAAGGTATGTATGCCAGCTCTTGCAAGCGGCTTTTATCGCCGGGGCCGGTCGTACCACACGTACCGCACCTCTTGAGGCAACTTTAGATTCAGAGGAGGCGGGAAACCGAGAGAAGGGCAGGGGGGCCGGGGTTGCATTTCTCGATAGACAGGGGTGGCTAGAGGCTAGTCGACGAGGCCCAGCGAGGCCTGCAGCAAAAGGAGCAGGGATGAGCCTTTCTGGTGGCGCAAACTCCGGACTCTCGGTCTAGCCCGGTTCTGGACGAATCTGGAGAGCAGAATTGAGCTCCATGATTGGCTGCGAGGGGGCAACACAGCTACCCAGATCATGTACCTGTGACTGCTGCGACTGCTGCATCGGGCAGCTTGCGGGCCTCGCTCCTGCTCGGCGCGTGGTTTTTCAGTGGAGGTTGTCGCTGCCAGGTGGGTAATCTTTGATGCATCCAAGCCCTCTGAGTTTCCTCTCTAGTCCCTCACGGCCTTTCTCTCTCTTCCTCCCTCGCTCGAACCTTGCCCCTTCCTCCCTGCCCGTTTCAGCCGATCATTATTGCCTGATGGCCACCGGGACTGACTGACTGGCTGTCTGACTGGCTGTCAGTCCAATGCTAGCGAGCGAGCGAGCAAACTCGGAGGGGACAGGACTCGTCGACTCAGCTGTCCCTCGGTTATTGTGTGTGTGTGTGTGTGTGTGTGTGTGTGTGTGTGTGTGTGTCTGCGTGTCAGAACCTGTCCTGTATATCCCAGGCTTAGCCGATGACTGGAATGGAACTCTGCAATTGTTTCACATAGAACCCCAGCTCAGGCTACTTGTCTTTTTCCACCATGGGCTATTATTGCAAAAACACACAATGCTTTGTTTTGGAGAGGAGGGGGCCAAGCAAGTGCCGTGGCCCTTGTCACGGCCAGACAGGCCAATTTCATTACGGCTGCTGTGAATTTTCTGATTTTTCCATGTTGCCCTGGCCGTCGACGTCGCGCACCCTGCTGGCGCCGTCCCGACGACTCCGTCAGATTGATCTGTATGGAGTCGCAATCACCGAGAGTGGCCATCGCGTGTGGCTCCTGCAGTCCTCCTTTCGGGCAGAAAAGGGCAAAGGGCGGCGACACCTGGCCTTGACGGACATGGAACAGGGGCCAACTCATGATCCAATTTAGGGAGGTATTTCTCTTATCGCTTCGCCTGGGCATTTCGCTGCAGCGTCTCAGGTCGTTTCCAAGAGACACCACTCACTCGACTGTTGGCTCTCTTGCGCCCAGTCGCCCACTACTCAGCACTCTCCCTGTCGTGCCCGTCGTCTCGACGCATGCTTGGCTCGGCCGTTGTGCTCCTTCTCGTGCGTCGCATGTCTAAGTGCACAGTCCTCTGTGCCACCTATCTTATGCATACGCAGTATGATTATGCAGCATGCCGCGAGGGCTATCTATTTGGGAGCACGCACACATCTCTGTCACAAGATTGGCCATCCGGCTTGCAGCGTTCACTAGAGGAAGCTCTCCGGCCCAGCAGAGTGGTGATGACAACCATGAGGAGCCGGTACCTGGCGTTGCGGCGGGTGTCGTCCGGGACACCGCGCTAATAAAGTTAGCCTCTGTGGGTACGCAGTCCCCGCCCCATTATCAACAATGGATGTACGGAGTACATGTACCCTATACTCCAGACTCGGCACACCTGCACACCGGTGGAGAGTCCGCGTGGAAGCGTTACCAACTGGGCTCCCGGCAACCTCCCGAGCCCGCCCCCAACACCCAGACACCTCACGAGCTCTCTCATCGACGGTCGACCGGCCATTTTCACCCGCACCATGGTCCTGCTAGCCAGATCGCTAGCACGCGCCAAAATGGTCCGAGGATCCGCGATCTACAATACTGGCAATCCAGACTCCATTTCTCCTCGAAGCGCACCCAACCGAGCTGGGGCGGAGGGCGGCTGCTGCTGTTGCAACCGTTGCACAGAGACCGACTCAACCGGCGTGGCAACGGGCTTGCTCTGTCCAGTGTCTCCATCCTTGCGGCATCGCCGCCTCTATAAATGATTTGCTAGCCTGCGCCGCTGTCTCGTATACGGTACAGTGTGGATGAGCCACACATGAGACGTCACCGTCCGATTTCACGGTGTTTACGATATACTGTGACACCCGCCTGACCAACGGCGCAGGACTTCGGATAACCAACCTCAGCATTATCCTTCCTATGATCTCACCTCTATAAAATCCCGACCGAATACGTGGCGCTCATTAGGTCTCCCGTGAATTCGCTGTCGGTTAATTGTTCACTCGTCCTGGCGCCTAGGAGCCGCCGCCCCTCCCCCCCCCCGGCTCGGCCGTTGCCCGACTGCTCGGAGATAGAGCGGGTGGTGAGCAAAACTCGAGACGAAGTGCCTGTGACATTGCGTTTCCACACCCGCACTCATGTCAGGCGGTCGTTGCGCAGTGTGAACCAGACTTGGGGAGATTATATAGCATTTCGGATCCGATAGTAGTCCGGGAGCCAACACGGACGCCAATATGGCACAGCAATTATTTGGTCTATAGTCTTGAGTCTTTAGCCCAATGCCCAACCCGGGCTGCAAAGGGGGAGTCGGTCGCGTCCCCTTTTCAACATCAGCTCCTTTCTAGATTGCCTATACGGACGGCATCATCCGTGCCACCCTATTAAGCCCGTCAAGCAGCGACGTGTGGGTCCAAAATGTCAGCCTGCAAGATGCTCTTGCTCGCAACACCATTCGCCACGCCGCCTTGCTCCTGGTTCCACCTCCAGATCTGGTCACAGACACCCTCCAGCGTGGTGCAGAGCCCCTTAAACCCTATGCCCCCGTCCTGGACCGCCTTTCTTGCCTCGCCGTCAACTACCATGATGCAGGCGGCCGGGGTGAATATCGCCGGCTGCAGGTCCCTCACGGGGCCCCTGGGCTCGCGCAGGCCCAGCCGCGCCAGGATCGGTACTCTCACCAGCAGCAGGGACCACATCTCGATCAGGTGCGCGACCAGGAGCAGCGGCAGCGGCGCGAGCATCGTGACCTCCATGGGCGTGACGGCGACCTTCCTCGCCGCCCGGAAGAAGTCGTACCACTGGATCGCCGGCCCATTGTCGGTCACGACGTACGGCCGGCCCGCGCACCTCGGCGCCGGCTGCTCCTCCCCTGTCCCCCGCGCCACCAGGGCCGCCTCGAACGTCAGGTGAGCCGCGGACACGTTCCAGCCGCTGACCTGGTGCGCGACGGTGTGCGGCGTGAAGCTGGCCACATTCTGCTGCCGGAGCATGCTGCCGCAGGTCACGTCCGTCGGCTGCCCGTAGATGCCGTTGCCTGGGCGGATGCACCCCGTGCGGAACCCGGGCCCGTTAGCCGAGCAGATCTCGCGCTCCGCGATGGCCTTGGAGTAGGCGTAGTTGGAGAAGTACTCGCCTGGTACGACACGTTAATCAACCTGCTGCTACGGGTCCCCGAGTGATGCATGCGTTTTGGAATGCTCAAAACATCACAGTTTGGAGTAAAAGCGAAAGGATGAGAGTATACTTGCCGTGCGGCCTGAGCGGCCTGTCAAAGTCGCGCTCGTCGCATATCTGGAAGTACCCCTCCGGCGGCTCGGTCCTCCACGGCGCGATGAGGAACCGCGCGGGTCGCAGGGACACGGACGCCGAGGACGTCGCAACGAAGACGTCCGCACCCGCTGCCTTCGCGCCCGCGAGGACGTTCCTCGTGCCGTCGACGTTGACGCGGCTCGTGCGCTCCCAGACGAGCAGCGACCGCTCGCCAGGGCGGATCGCGGCCACGGTGTGGAATACCGTCAGCGGGAGGCGCGCGACGTCGGCGGGCCACGGTTTGGCGAACGCCGCCTCGACCGAGGCAGGGTCCGTGACGTCTGTCTTGACGTAGTCGACGGCGGCGGCCTTGCCACGGGTCATGTCTGACCTCGAGGGCTTGCTGAAGTCCAGGATGCGGATCGACGAGGGTGGCTGGCCGCGGGCGAGAAGGTTGAGGACGATGTTGCCGCCGACCAGGCCCGAGCCGCCGCACACGACGTACCGCCGGTCCAGCTTCGGCGGCAGGGCCCTCGCGAAGTCGATCGTGTGCTGGCTCATCCTGTTGTACGTCTCCTGGATCTCCGCCTCTGTCCACGGCTCGCCGCGCCATGCCCATGCCTCCTGGGCCACCTTCGTCATCGCCCGGTTTAACCTGTAGAGATAGAGTAATAGCAGGGCAGCGACGGCGCCTGCCGCGGCCGCGGCCACATTGATCCCCATGATCGCAGCCGTGGTAGCCCTCCTGAGAGGGGAAGGACGGGATGATACGAATACGGTAAGCTAGTGAGGGCAGCCGAGGAGCGCAACGTAGCAAAGTGGCATTAAGCTGAGTGCGAGTGACGGTTGGGGGACCGTTGCGAGCTTGCCGTATGCTATGCAAACTAACAATGACTGGCAGAGAATTAAGCCAAGAAAATATTTTCCCCTTTAGAGCAGCAGTTGGGGCGAAGTTGGAGTTGGGATCCCAGGGAGTTTAAAGGTGGGGAGATCGTCACTTGGGCCGCGCAGGCATCCCCTGACATGCAATTTGGCTATTTAGCTTGCTTGGGTACCACATTGTCATAGCTTAGACGGCATCAGCTTTGATCAGCAGCAGTAGAGAGGCTGGCCTCCTCAATTTCGATGATATGTGCAAGATGCAACCCCTGTTGCTTTCAAATTAAGAAATTGGCCATCCTAGCAATGTAAGAGGCCCAACATCCGCCGGCCTCAAATTCCAATGCCGTACAACCCTCCAAATGGAGCAGTTGCATTTATTTGGATTGGGAGGATGTTCTCTGGCTCGAACCACAACAGCACTGCATCGTCTTGCTGTGGATGACTGATGCTCAAAAGTGATAGTCTTCTTCATCCTCTTCCTTGCCCTCATTTTGCTTCCCGGCCTGACTCTGATCGGCAGCGCGCTTTCTTGGAGACTGTTGGCCGTATGCAGCAAAATGTCTGACTGGAGACCGCTGGCCCCGTCCTGTAGCACTCTTGCTCGGAGACTGCTGGCCCTGTCCAGGGGCACGTCTGCCTGGAGAGTGTCCCGTCGTGGCAGCCACCTCGGTGTCCTCTGAGTCCTCCGGGGCGGCGGCTTTGGGCCTCGCGGTATCGATGAGGTTGTTCTGGATGGTCGGGATCAGGTTGCCGTCGTCCAGGATCACTTCCTTGTCCCTGAGCTCGTCCTCCATCTCGCTCTGGGCTTTGAGGTACTCGCTCATGATGTACTCCTTGTCATCCTCCAGGCACTGAATCTGTAAGGAGTCGTGCTTCTCATCAAATCCGAAGCGGGCCTGGGCCTGCCCTGCGTTAGTACGGAGAGAAAAGATCACGCTGACGGCCTCTGCCGAGTTACAGCCTTGATTTTCTTTCTGCCATATGTTGGGTGATGCACTTACCACTTGGCAGCTCTCCAGAGCCTCGAGGATGCGGGTGCGGCCCTCTGGTAGCCAAGACCAGAGGCTCGACAGGTAGAACTGAACTAGGAGTGGGCTGGAACACTCAGAAGTCATGTTATTTCGTTATTTGTGGCCGGGGCAGAAGGGCTGAGTGGGTGCTTCAGTTCGCTGGTGCTTTGGCAGCCCTGGGAGTCGGTCAACGGTTGGTCCCTCTTTGCCTGCTGATTTGGTTGCTGGGTAGTTCTGGATGGGTTGTAGCTGGCAGGAGTGAATTGAAACTGTGAAGGAAGGAGGCACTTCTCGGCTAAGTCCGAAACGAACGGAACAATCCAGGCAGGTTGAAAGTAAACGGGTCTAAACGGTACGCCGCTGAGGGTGTTTACTGAAAGAATAGGCAAATTTCGTCAGTAGGTAGCCTTATCAGCCAATCATTACTTGCACATTTGGGATGGTTGCTATTGTAGAACAAACAATGCCTGAGGGAGCCTACGAAAATAGCAGAACAATGGGTGGCGGAAGCCGAGCATAACACCAGCCAATATTTGCTGATTCTTTCAGTCTGAGGCTTCTGATATCAAAAGGAGTATACGCCTTGCGGACTTCCTGATTGAAAAAGTGGCGGTTGCTAAGAATCAGAAGCAGGACTGCAAGGATCCTTTTGCTATGGATGTTGAATACCAAAAGTTTGATATATCAAGCAGCTACAAGAGTATGTGCTCGCTCCAGCAGACAGCAGCTATAAGCACACAATCGGTAGGCCACAGGAAGCACAAGCTCAAAGTATGGAACAGGTCAAGAGTGTCTAAGCATGCTGTGCCCACACCTTCAGACACAAGTAGTCTTGATTTGTCTTCAATTGTGACAGCCTCTGCCTCCACCTTCTATCCTTTGCATATGAATTGTGATTAAGTCTCGTGCCCAGTCAGGAGACAAAGTGTGAACCTATACATACAGGGACTGAAAGTCATCACAACATCATTGAAAAGATGGGCCCCCCCTTTCATTGTGCAGTTTGGTCTTCCAGTTGGCACTCGTCTTTCTTATATTTGGGTCAGGTTCAACAAAGAAAACACCACCGACTCCCTGATACACCGTGATATGTGGTTGATCTCGATGCGCCGCTGCGGTTTAATGCCTTTAAGAAATATGATGGTTGAGAATCGAAGAAACTGGGACTCATGCAGGCCCTCTCTGCCTCTGTGCATGGCCCTTGAATCAACGAGAGTTTGGTGAGTAAGGAAACGGGCAACCATGCCCATCTTCCATGCCAGGTTGCCCGCAAAGAAAGGAGGGACATTTCCCGGTATCAAGCATTCGAAATAATGGGTATCTCCGTCTCCAAATTGCAGAGAAAGCAGGCAGGAAAGTCGTGAAGTAGAGTATCGAAATATGGGTCGACTTGGTGTCATAGATGGTTCTTGAGCGAGCCCATGGGGAGCCCGTGAGGTAGGCGAAAGGTGTGGACTGTGTGTGGCCTTGCTCACTTGGCCCATTTGACATTTTCCTTGATGTTCAGCGCCCATCTCAGCTTGTCGAGTGTTTCCTTGGCCTCCTGCAGCATGCGCTCCTGGTCTGCTTCCGTCTTGGATGCGTTGGTCTTGATATTCTGTAACAGCGCCTCCTGCTCCTTCTTGTAGGCTTCGAATTGCCGTGCAAGGGCCTCCTTCTGCTGGAGCAAGTCCTTGATGTTCCCGTCTTGCTGGTCGCACAGTTCCCTCAGTGTCGTGATCTTCTCGTCGTCCTTCTTCCTCTCGGCAACCAGACTGGCTACCTCCTTGCCCATCTTGGTCGTAGCACGCTTGACCTCCTCGCCTTGGTCCTTCCAGTGGCTGCTGATGGCGTTGTACCGGCCCTCCATCAGCGCCGCCTGGGTCGTGGCGCTCTCGACCTTCCTGGTAGTCTCGTCTCGCATCTTCTCCATCTCGCCCTTCCAGGTCTGCTCCTTGGTCTGTGCATCGCTTGTCCGTTTCTTCTCGAGTTCTATAACTTCCTGCAGGCCCTCGACTTGACGCTCTTTCCTGGCTAGCAGGGTCTTGGTGACGTTGGCTTCCAGAAGGCGGCTTTCGTAATCCGCGACCATCCTCTCCATCTTGTCCTGGAGGAGTTTGGCCTCCCTTCTTGACTCTTCTGAATTGAGCTTCTCGATCCGTAGGTCTCGCTTCAGCGCCTCGTTCTCAGATATAAGTTTGTTCATGACACGGCCCGTCTTCCCGAGGGCGGCCTTGCCTACTGCCGAGTCAAAGCCGGCCTCATCTTGCCCGTCCGTGTTGGCTTTGGCTGCGGATCGCTCCGGTCCTCCGATGCTACTCTCCCTCTGAGGTATATCGACAGACCTCGGAGAGGGGGCGCGTCGACCGCCATCGTGGCTGGCGTTGGCCAGGTACTGTGCTGATATCTTGGGCCTCAGGCGGCCTGCTGGTATCCTGTCTGAGGTGCCATTTTGGTCATGTTGTCTCCTCTCCATTGTAGGCGACATTGCACTGGCGTTGCTATTTGGGGAGCTCGAGAGCACTGAGTTTGAGCGACCGTTGGAGAGCGAGGGCGAGGCCTCAAGCGAAGAGTCAGCGGGTGGTGTAGGGCCGTCGTCGAAGCTGCTGACGGGCCGGATCGATGCCATCCTCCGAGGCGTGCCGTTGGAGGTTTCTGGGGCCAGGGCCGACGAAGGGCGGCGGGCGGAAGGAGAACTGGGTGGCTTCAAGTCTTGGGGTGGCAGGCTGCTGTCGTCGGCGGCCTTCGAGTTCAGGGTTACGTGGGAGGCAGAGCTGAAGCTGGGTCTGGGCGATCTGGGCTGCTCGTCAATGGACAGCCTGGAGAAGTTTGAATCTGCTGTCCCCGGCGGGCTAGGGGCGTCTTTGTCGTGGCGTGTCAGCTTGCTCGCTTTGGACTTTGGGGAGAACATGAGCTTCCTCATTTTGGGCAAGTTTTTCCAACACGACTCTTGTCGTGTCTGGCCCTGGTCCCTGGAAAGTGTAGTGTTTGAAGTACGGAATGGGAATCCGGCGCGCAGTAAACAAATCAGGGGCAATGTGCCGAGCCAAATGACAGACAGTGGAGCCTCAGGCGCTCTGGCCTGCGTGGCTGCATTTAGGTGTGGATGTTTCAGGAAGCACTGACGTACCCTTGTTGTCCTGGTGGATCGCAGCAAAGGCAGGATTTCTCGAGGAATGGGGCCTCCTCGACGTGTTGAAGAAGAAATGGGGCATTTCTGTGCGGCCGGGCTTGAGGGAACAAAGATGACGAGGCAGAGGAACCCGCAACAGGCTCTCTGCTGTGCAGGTGATTGTTGTGTTGTGTTACGCTCTCAAGGTTTCCCTTTGCTGGAGTCTAACACGAGGCACACACGAGGCACGGTCGGGTCGAGGGTTTCCCCGGCCGCTATGCCGAGTAAGGGTTTTGGTGGGTTGTAGTGGTGGAGCGAACGGCCTTGCGCTCAGGTACAGCAAAGTAAGCGTCAAGCACTATGTGAAAGAGACTTCGGATGCTAACGATGCTTTCAGAAGAACTGTGAAAGAACTAGCGCTGAGGAGTAGATGGCATAACCGTGGGGGCGGCGAGTCCAACGAGTGGGTGAATGAAAGAAATTAAAAGGCATAGATTGGAAATCTTGAAGGGCAGTCTCTCTGTTAGGGTATATCAACCAGCCATGGCGTTACACGTATGGCTTGTAGCCCTGGATGGGGAAGGTGCGAGTGCGGTCAGCAGCGCGACAAGTGAAGCCAGGTCCATCCCAAGATGCCCTGAAAGATGTTTATTGATGGCTGGTGAGGCCCGTCAAGGAGACCCTGATGATTGACGTATTTAAGGCTGATAGTACATGGCACTGTACATAAGTACATACGGTTGACGCGCCTGCCACACCACCGGCGCCTCTCCACAGCAACCAAGCATCGGGTGGAGGGGGTATCCTTGCAACTTCATTTCCCCTTTCGGAATACCATTTGACCCTGCCCGCACAACGGATGCTTGATTCCAGAATGCCATCTGCCCTGTTGCACAGAAGAGGTCCCTTACTCACTCCAAAGATGGGGAAACAACCCGGGCACTATGTATAAAGTAGTGCCCTCTATCTTGGACAGGATTCTTGGGATATATTGAAAGCTCTTCTAAGGGTCAGGATTGTACCCGGTGTTTCCCCGGTGGACTCGCATGAAGGGATGGATTAGGCCCGCCCTTTTAATATCATATTTTGTATTTGCTGACCCATCCACACCTAACACAGCCTCGTTAATTTCTCCGACACGGACTTGTGTGCACACAAACTGCCCAGTGCTTTTACATCTGTCCAAGCTCATGCAAATGATTTGTGCTGTCTTGAAGGTCTAGACTCTGCTCCCATTCTTCAGTCACCTTTTCAAAGTAGAGTACGTCACCGCCAAGCCGAATAGCCCCCTTCCCAAATACGTTATCAATATTATGACCCCCTTAAATACTTAATAATTATACAATTAGTTCTGAAATTATTTAAACAATTTATATATGAAAGGAATATTATAATAGTTTATAATTATTATTTTTTAAAATTTAAGTTATAACCTTATTAAAACTTTTATTATCGTTATATTTTTGCTGCCACGGTTGCCTAATCAGGCAATCCTGTGCCTCCTGTGCCGGTTGCCTAATGCAGTAATTTGTGGCGCAGCGCTGATGTACCTGTGGCGCTGGCGCCGGTGCCTACCCAGGTACCTCGCCCTCCCTCCTCATGTACCTCCCCGCGCGGCCGGGCGTCCTGCGCAGCGGCCCAGCCGCTGCGCAGTGCTCACGCCCGTTCCGCTGTGCCCTACCTAGGTAGGCACTCGGACGCCGCCTGCGGGACATTTGCTTCAAGGTTGGCAGCGGGCTACACCTTTAGTGTCCAGGAGACCACCGGCTCGGATATTACGTTCGCTGCTATTGTTCATCTGGCTCAGACTGTGCCAGAGCGGTACTTACGGTGTATCCTGGGGTCTACGGACATGGTCACGCTTAAAACAGCGGACGGAGATTTCCAAGTGGTCGATGGCCGTGTTACAGCTCCAACGCGCCTGACCTTGGGATTACTCCTCCTTTAGATGTTTTCGGTGACCCCATTGCCAGTTGTTCATAGTTGTGGGCGGGCATGACTAATTCTGGTCTGCTGTGGCGAGAAGGTGCTTGTATCGAATATCTTACCCCTATGGCCTCATTCGAGAATGCTAGGAGCTCATACAATCGAAATCCTTCCACAACATGATTACCACTTAGAAAGCTTTGCGATATGTTTAGTAGTGCTGACCCATAATAATCATCAGTCTCGTTTGTCTTGCTTTGTTGACGGCCACCAGATCCTTCCTAACTTATGATATATCGCCCTCGATGCATCGAGTCCTGGAATTATACTTAGCAAAGCAGGAGCTAAACTAACTTGGACAGGAGATTATAATTAATGCTTGTATCCGCTGTGGGCTACGAGGTGGAAGACAGTGTGATAATGGATTGCTCCCATATATCGTGACGTTTACCCAACTGATTGCCCTAACAAAATAACAATGATCTTAAAACAACTCCCTTTCTATGCTAATGTCCTGCTGACCATGGCCGACGGTGGACGTAATGCGGTGGTTTAAGAATCGAAGCCGGCCCCTTAGAGGGCATCCAGCCACGGTATAGCTGTAAAGGTGCGTTTCTATCTAGGGTGATGATACACTGGGAGACAACAGTGGACGGCCCTGAATGTCATAAAGGCATCAAAACTCAACCAGTCAATGTTGTCTTGACGTTATTATGCGCGTGACTCTATATCATTCATCACATTATCGTGCCTCCGAAGTTTATGTGTATCCAACTAAATTGTGTTCTCAATCCTGTGCACTCCAATTCCGGTTGCAAGGCCGTTCTAAGCATTCGATACATTTCAGGATCAAAAGTTAGGGAGATTAATAAACACATGCTATTCCCACCCGACAACTCTCAAGATCTGCTCCCAGTTTTCTTGGAGCATGACGTTGCTTGAAGATCCTGGCTCAAAACCTCCAGGAGCTTTCGAATCGATCTTGGAATAGAGCCACTGCATCTACATTGCCCAAAAATTGTCTTCGCTTGCCGGCCTTGTGCTTGATAAGAAAATGACCTATCGCCTGTTGGTGATAGCTATTTAGCCAACAGCCCTTTTATGCTCCACTTACACGTCACTGGTTCGTCCTCGGTTGGCTTCCAGCTGCAGTGTTGTTACTCTGTAAATATCTGTATCCACTCCGGTCCATTCCTTGCCTACAAGCATCCCAATAGTGAACAAAATGAGGTCGAGCCGGCTGCGCCTGTGAAAGGATTGGCCATGACCGTTCTGAACGCAACCAACAGTGATTCACGTTGGTGGGTCTCTCTTAATAAGGCAACACTATCTACCTCGACTCCACTGGATTTCCCTTATAGGCTTCGTTTTGTGTATTTTCACGGCCACCAGGCCTGTTCGTCTTAAAGTAAATTCTGGTTGACGGCGTAGTCTTCATGGATTAAAATAAATTCGGCCTCGACCCAACTGGCGACAGCCACATGGTCTCTGAACTTTTGACCGAAGTAGATTAAATCGTATCCATGGAAAGCTGTTGGGCCTGGAAGCTCTGCGGCTGTGGCATTCTGTAACGGCCTGTAGCAACCTCAGTTCGACCCGTGAAAAGGGATCATGAACAAAAAAAGACTTCGATTCTATTTTGGGAGGTTAGGTTTTGTGTATCAACAAGTGCACAGTGAAGGGTCGTGTCAATATATAAAGTCTGTTCCTCAGTCGACATTTGACCACAATTCCAGTATCATCATCAACCAATTTTTCATCTTGTTTAACAACTTCATATCCCATTCATAGTAGACTGGTTCTACAGACACTTCCCATCTCTTCGTTACTCTTGCGTGCTTTACTTGACAGGTTCAACGGAGCTGCCGCCTGCTTTTGCCCTCTTTTTATAACCTTGCATTGTCCTTCTTACAATTTCTTAACCAAATTCTTCAAGATGGCTCCCCCTGTCAAGAAGCCCGCTGCCGCCGCATCGCCTAGCAAGCCTGCGAGCAGACCCTCAACTTCTGGTAGCGGTTCCCAGTCCGGAGGCCCCAGTCCTGCCACTGCCGCTGCTGCCGCATCGCCTAGCAAGCCTGCGAGCAGACCCTCAACTTCTGGTAGCGGTTCCCAGTCCGGAGGCCCCGGTCCTGCCACTGCTGCTGCTCCAAAGCCAGGCTCGAAGCCAGGCTCGAGACCAGGCTCCTCAAGCTCGAGTGGCTCTCGAACCAGCGGTGCCTCGTCTAATGGCCCGGCGAAACAACAAAACGTTGAATGGATGCTCATTGGCTTTCGGGTTGTATCCCAGGTATGTCGTGCCTATTTCGCCCTCGTTCGGCTATAGCCTCACTTAAGTTCCTGCTGACGAGGATGATCAACAAACCAGGCGGAAGCGGATTGTATCAACAATAGCTTTACTTTGACCACGAACGTTGAATCTGGCAATAATAAGCATCGACTGGGCCTTGGAGGAAAGTCTCTGGGCGGCAAAATCACAGATTGGGTGAGTGCATCGGCCAACAGGATATTCAAGTCATTTCTGGCGCCTTAGCAGTTATTTCCACGCATTTGCAAAGACTAATTGGACCCGTGGCAGCAACCGGTTGATGCCGCAAACGCGAAAGGCTGGTGTGAGTAAAACCAAAGTCAATTGGAACACTTTCTCACATAATAACCTCTATTTCTACCCCTAATAAATTTTGAATGCCGGTTTCGAAGGCACTAACTTCCCTTTAGATATATTAGTTTTGGCTGACACGAAAGATACGCTTGCGATCGACAAGCTCTGGATCCCTCAAAATTTGCACTTCTCGACTGAATCACAACTTTAAGACTATATGAGGAATACAATTTACAAAGGCGACAAGACGCGAAATATGGCAAATACACTTCGCTTTGGATCCGCTCCGAAGCCCAAGTCCCAAGGCGCGCGCTTCGATGAGCTCTACGTTCCTCACAGTTTAATGGCTGATCAGGATGGGATTCCCCACCCATCATTTCGCATGTATGCTGAAGCATTCCCGACTAGGGAGGCAGCGATGGCGGGGTTGATGGTAATGGGTATTAAGGATAAGGAATGTGATTATAATACAAAGAGCTGGAAAGTTATGGGTAGTAAGAACTAAGGCACTAAGAAGGAGAAGGTGATGGTGTGTATATGAATGGGCAGCAAAAGCGGTGGGAGTCATTCGTTAGATCAATTAGTCACTCCTTCTAACCATCAATATCAATTTGGCTCAGCTGGTCTGGCCTACAGATGACAGTATATTATCTGTGACGCATAAGTATCAAGTCAGTCTTCGCATATAAGGGTCTTTAGTAAAGCATAATACAATGTATATAGTGCAGCTAAGAGATTCAGCCACTGCTAAAGACACCAGGGTTACACCAACAGGACCAACAGCGCCACCAGAGCCTCACATGCTAGGCTGCATTTAGGCTACCGCCGATCAGCCCACTTCAAATCCCCTACCCGAAAGGCTCCAGTGGCCCAGTGGTTTTTTACGTCACGCAAATCCTTTCTGACCTTTATTAGCAGAGCCACCAGAAATAAAACCGCTTTGATCCTGCTCCTATGTCCATGCCCCTTCTGATATACAAGACATCTGCATACATGCCAACAAGCCAATCTGCTGTATCTCAACCTTTTGCCTCTGCGAAGATACCTCTGTCTCCCTGCCACATCCTGCCGGCCAAATCTCTACTCCTTGGGTACCAAGAACAAAAGACCAGAAACCTTTAAGATGGACACCGAGATAACAGTCAAGTCTTTATTCTGCTCACAGTGGGCATGGCCTATGACGAGGGGATTTTGGATCGATTTTAAGGAGGATGGCACAGGAAGGGTATTATGATTCCCGGGCCACTATGCCGATATTATCCTTGATTAGCTTGACTAACCAGCCTTTAGTTGATCTGTGCTGTTGAACTCGCTGTTCTGATTGCCGCCGAGATTAATTGGAAACCCTTAGGGGATTGTCCCACAATCTTGGAACGGAAAGTCGATATGAACACTGATTTTCAAGTTAGTCTTGATGTTGAGATAACTCTCACCAAGCGATGTCTGCCAAACATTTCCCCGGAACAGGTCATTGAGGAGAATCTTCTTGATGCGGCTTTTCGACCAAAGACTTATGAAATAGTGCTGGCCAAGGGCAGATTCGCTAGGGCTGACTGGTTATGCTGGGAAGGGAAATATCCTCCAAAGGATTCGGACTTGTGGTTTGGACTGCGGTTAGTATTCGACGAGTCACCTTACCCACCTTTGGAGGAGTGGATCAAGGATGGAGCATCGTGGAGGGCAGCCGAAGGGAATGATTTCTGCGGATTCCGAGATTTTTATCGGGATACGGAGGAGTCTATATATCGGGGCCCGGATGAGAAAACCAGGGCAGAACGGAGAGAAAAAGCTCTTGAGAGGCTTAGGAGGCCAATTCCTCCCGGTGACGAAGAAGGAGCATCGGGATCTTCCTGACACCCATCGCTGACTCGATACGTCCAAGTTCTCATTCGAAATACAGAAATGCGAGCATTGTAGCTCGGATCCTGAATCCTGATGTAGTATCTGAAGAAGTCTCCCATACCTTTACAAGGTATTTCTAAATCTAAGACGTATACAGACATATCTAGTAAGACTATCTTTAATGGTACTGTACACTGTTCATACTTGTAGCCTAAGAAGAAAGTAAGGTACTAACATTAAAGAAGTTTGAGTAGATATATAAAGCTATTGTTAACTTTTCGCAGGAGATTAGGCCTGCTGAGGAGCAGTCAGAAAGCTGAGCAGCCAGCAGCCAGACAACTATCAGGTGTGAAGTAGACATTTTTAAAGAAAAACACATACAGATTGATGTCAATGAACTGATTCCAATGCTCGTCAGCTTGCGCATCGAGGCGATCCACCTTCGAGCCACCTATCCCAGCAATTCAAGCCGCGCCGTCCAGTTTCCCGAATGTCTCCACGGTCTTCTCGATTCAGTCTTTAACTTGTTCAGCATCGCTAACGTCCACAACTGTGGCATCCACATGCGCCCCAGCGGCTGACAATTCTCCAGAAAGTTTCATATAAATAGCACCACCGGACTGTCCTCGCTATTTATTGTCTGATTCTCAACTGCTTTACTACGTTGCTAAGGCATGATTCGGGTTACTATATTTAGATCTCAGCCTATAAACAGACATTTAACTCAACATACAGAATTAAGTTACAAATTATAGCGCATTAAATCATGCATATATATACGGCAAGCATCATAGAAATTCCATCCAGTGCCGGGAAATGGTGGAGCGGCTTATAGCACATCTGGACTCTCCCTTAGGCTTTCGAACTGACACCGGGAAAGTGGTTAAAGGGAAGTTCTCTCCCAATAAGAATTCCAATAACAAGTAAGAGTATTTATCAAGGCTAATCCATAATACGATACTAGATCAAGGCCTATTAATAGGAAGGTATAAAACCATTTAAACTATTCTATAAACACTTTAGCTTATAAGGCTTTTAATATAATGTGTCAGGAGTCTTGGGGAAGATGCTGGGCAAAAGATTGCTAGTGGGCAGATCAGGACCTGAACATTCTGTACTATGTTTCGATACCTAACTAATCGTTGTGATCGCAGCGCGTCTGGTCACGTATTATATAGCCTGCCCATTTCCTCTGGATGACAGTGCTCACAGCTCATCCCTAGCCATAGCTAGGGATGCTTATCCCTTGCCATAGCTAGGTATGCTTATCCCTTGCCATAGCCAGGGCTGCTTCCCTTGCCATAGTCAGGGCTGCTCATCCCTTGCTGGGGCGTCTTAGCCTGAGCCCTGACAGACCCGAAGTGGTGCCTTCCAACATAATGATTTATTTCCAGATTGTTTAAAATTATAATAACGACTTATTGCCCTTTAAAATTTTAATAATATTAATGAAAACTTAACTCAATTTTTTTTTAAAAAAATAAAAGTTTTATTAATAAAAAGGTTTAACTATTTATTTTTTTAGCTTTTTTTTAATAATATTTAAGAACTATATTTAGTATTACTAATTCTGTTTTAAAGCTATAATTATTAAACGAATACTTTTTTATTTAACAAATTGTTTAGAACAATTTGAAACTTTAAAACAATAATATTATATTATTAAATCTTATTTAAAAAAAATCTTTGATAAAACAATTTTAATTAATTGTTTTCTACATTTAAATTATTAATTAATTATTAATTAATACTATTTTACATTCATAAATTTATTACTTTAATAATTGAAAAAGAATTGGTATATAATTAAATAAAATAAAATGTATATAATTAATTAATTTAAAATTCAAAATTTAATTATTTGAGTTTATTATTTAAAGCTTTCTATAATAATATTATTTTCATTTATGTTAAAAATGTTATGAAGTTCAATCTTCTTTTAATTTATTAATTTATATGTAATAATAATTAAAAGAATTATTAATTCTTATATAAATTTACAGTTGTTATAAAATAAAAAAAAATCAATTTGATATTTATTAATTACAATGTTTTTACTAAATAGTATGTATAAATATTATATAAATTTTTATATATAAGCTTTTATAAAAGGGTAATGAGTAGTTTTTCAATGAAGTTTAGTTGTAAATTAATTATTTAAAATTTCATAAGAATTTATTATATCTTTTTGAGTTTGTTAATATAATTGAATATTATATAACTTAATATTTACTATATTTGTTGAATGGGCTTTCTGTACGTACGTACGGGTATCGCGTAAACGATGGGTTGGATTCTGTGCTGATGTCTTGTTGTTGTTAACTAATAGGAAAGGGAGCCCTTGAGGTGCGATGGGCACGATAAGCATGCCTACCGCCCAGGGGCTGGCTTAGTCATCTGGCCAAGCCGTGAGTATCAGCGTACGGTCCATGCCGAGTGATATTCCAACAATATTAATTTTAGTTTTATATGTTTTAATGATATTTTTAGTTAATATATTTCTTTTTAAACATTCTTTTAAAATAGATGAAATTTTGATTTTATAAAGTGTTAAAGAATCTGTTGGTCGGTCTTCATGTGCACACGAGTGTTGCTCGGTACGGTTGTATTCATCTCTTTTGTTGGTTTGTTGTTGTTTGAGGGAAGGGGTAGCCGAAGGCTGCGGCCTTCCCATCGCAGCTATGGTTTGGCTGCATTGGTCTGTGCACCGCCAGCTGGTACCAGCTGGCGGACGGACCGTCAGCAGTGTGGCTATCTACTGTACATCCCTCAGTGTGCGTCGCACACACGATACGGCTTATACCCACGGAATCTATTATTATTGATTTAAAAAAAGACCTTTTTTGAGAAAGTTGTGGTTAATTAAAGGTGGGGGTATTAAAATATTTAAAGGTATTCTTGGTACGGCCCTGACGGCGAGGGCCAAGGGGTCTTTGCACGTGCAAATGGGTTGAAGCAGACCGTACGTGTTTGGGTGCGGGTTCTGATTTCTGCTTATAGAGGGAGGAAGAAGCTATTGCTAATCTCGTCGCCCTGACGGTTGGTGTAGAAGTCGGCCCACTAGCTGACTAAATCCAAACCGTGCCCTTTGATTGGCTATAGCCCGTAGGGGCATGGGCACTTGACAGTCGCTCAGAAACCCACACTGGCACTCTTTTAAACGTTCAAAAACAGTTAAACCGGAAAAGACTGTCAAATAGCCAAATAGGCTACAAAGCCCAAAAACGCCTAAACGATAGTTAGCCCTTCCGAGGGGCCCAGCCCTTCCGTATGGCCTTCTAGCCAAGTAGGGCCGATCCACAAACCCTTCGATACGCACCGTCAGCTCGTTTGTTGACAAAAGGCGTTCCAGTGCCCTATTTTGTGAGGACTTCGTCAGGGCGTCTGCCGGGTTGTCGTCGCCGTGGATCCACCGGATCTCGCCAATTTCCCGTGTCTCGTACGACTGGCGAAGGGCGAGGATATCCACCATCAGCCTCTTCTCTTTGGTGGTTCTGGGGCCCCCTGACTGGATAGTCCACGACGCCGGCACCAACTTCGCCTCCGCAGAGCTTAGAAACCCACAAGTATTATGACATTCGCCGGGGGGGGGGGCATTCGGCTTGGCGGTAACGTACTCTAGTTAGTACAGTTTGTAGCTGTGCTCCACGGTGGTGTGACATTGGTCTCATAAGCTATGGCACATGCATGAAGCTATAACACAGATGACTGGGGACAGACTTCACTTGCTGCACTATGTATGCACTATGTATGCACCTAGACATGTAGGTGCTCTACACCTGGCGACTGGCCTAGGATCTGTTTGGGTGAATAAATACCTACATATATACCCACACTCACTCATGGCAAATGGATCCTTTAATTGTGTGCAAGGAAAGGGATGGTGACTCAGAGCCCCTGTACAGTAGGATGATAAACATTTTGTTCTTCAAACATAAATTTAGACTTGTTTATTTGTCCTGCATCTGACACACTTTGGCTCTTTATCAACTGGAAAGTGTAAACTAATTTATTGAGCTAGGTGAGATTCATGATTTACTGGCTCAGCACTGTAAAGTTACAATCACTAACCTTTTGGGGGGGGGGGCAAGCAGAGCTTGACAGAAACTTAATACTACATCCTGAGTATGGAGGTAACAATTGATCATAAACCTTGTCCAGAGACAGGAATGGCCCCTAGATAGTTAAAAGGGTGTGGGGGGATGAATGCCGCCCGTCCACATTACAATATTTCTTGTTTTGTATAATGAATCCAGTCAAGGTTGACTATCAAATTAGTTTTGATAGGCCAATACTTTCCATGCGCCCATGGGCACGTTGGCCCGGCCTACGTGCCAGGTATCCGAGGTGTCATCAGGCTGGCCTCACGCCGATCTTGAATTAGGCAGCATCATCAGCTTGCCGCATAGCTAAAAAAAATGGTCGCAATCACCCTACTACGCGGGCTCAAGGTCTCCATATCCACACTGGACGCCTTCCTCGCTGCAAACGGCGTGGACGAGACATACGGATTCCCACCATTCACCAGAGACCATCCTGACAAAGATGCCTCTCGGTGCTATTGCATACCAAGCTGAGTTCCGCCGCCGACCCACAGAGGATGGCGCGTGTCATAATTCCGCAGAGGAGAGACATGAATGCGTCCACCGTGGCGTACGTTGCGTACACGTGGGTCATGGTATTTGCGCACCGACAGATCCATACGGCACCGACCTGCCGGAGAACGCACCGCCAACATTTGAGGCCCTATGCAAGGAGATGTTAGGGTTCGGACGCGACGGTGCTGATATTGTTCCCGGTGAAGGCACGGTGGGTCTGTTCCTAGTTAACACGGAGGAGAGGAGTTACTCTCCGGAGGTGATAAAGAAACGGGAGGTAAGCCGGGACTAGATTGTGTGAGCGCACTACTTGGTTGCTGAGCAAGGCTGACATCTCTTGAAGCTCCTCTATCCAGGTTCCGCAGCATTGTGACCAGTGCGATGAGACCTTCGATGCCCCGGATGCGTGGCGTAGGAGGCAGGATCACTGAAGGCAGGTTCATGGGAGTTCTGAGGGCGATGCGCCTTTGCCTGAGACTTAATGGCGACCAAAGGCATTTCTTGAGAAGGACTGAGAGATATCGCCTTGCCTACCTAGCTATTATCATCGCAGATCGAGGTTTCACTATGACTTGTATGAGTAAAAGGGTCCCTCGTTGGACAGCCGGCAGTTCACTGAACCTACCTTGCGGATTGGAAGTCGCTGGGCCATAAGAGGCAGACGGTATTTCAATCCAAAAACCATAAAAATATCCAGGACAGTGTAAAGCTTCAGGCGATTTCTTGGGAATACAATTATAGTTAGGCCTCTGACGTAGAACTGGTATGCAGCACGGCGATGATCAAGGAATTCGATCCCGGGCTAGTCGGTAGTCTCGGAGGCTTGTATTTAATAGCGGAAAGCTTGCCGGCAGGTTCGGCAGGGCCATTTTAACCAAAACTTTGCTCACGAAGTAATAGTGCGGGCTTTCAGACAGCTACCGGTGGAAGCCTGTAACTGTCTCGAGGTTGATGCGCTGGCTGCTGCGGCGCCTCAGCACCCGGTGGCAGTGCTGTGCTGCGCGTTGCTCCCCAACGCGGCAGACCGAAAGCGAGCTGCAGCCCTCGGATCCCTAGACGCGTCTAAGCCCGGAGCATCACTCTTCCATTTGCCATTAGGCCTCAGTGTTTCTTCCTCGCCTCCATTTTCTGAATCTCGGAATTGGCCCCATCAACGCTCAACTGGCATCTGCTATGTCGTCATCATCCGTCCAAGCTGGTCCAAGCCCGGGGGAGGGCTCACCCACGAGATGGGCTAGCATCTACCAGGTCAGCGCGCCGTCTCCGACTAACTAAGTCGCAAGCTACAGCTAACCGTTATCAAAAAAGCTGGTCATGACGCCCGTCATGTTCGTCTCGTTTCTCTTCTCACTGGCCTGGGTTGACTTCCGCTACTCCATCATGCGCTCCCACAGCCACTCCGAGGAGCCTAGCCGCCTGCCGCGGTGGCTGCACCGCATCACGTACCGGGAGGCGCCGTACAAGTATGTCAAGGTCGACGCGTCGACCCATACGAGGGCCCCAGGGGGTAGCAGCGAGGGCTCGAGGTGGTACTACCACAGCAAGCAGCGGAAGCTCATGAAGATGGAGGCGGATGACGCCTTTCAGATCCGCGGAACGGTCCTGGTGGCCCTTGGCCTGCTGGCCGTGGTGGCCACATGGACTGCTACGTGTGCGGGATGGTGGCTATGGGTGGTGGCCAGGACGAGCTTCGGCTGAGGATGCGAGAAGTAACTTGCCGCAGGCTGGGGGATGTTTTCACTGGTCTCACATGTCAAATATTTCTTGGTTCCAAATCTTCGATGCCAACTGCATATACCATCCACGGCTGGTCCATGATGACTGCTTTGACGATGACAATCCGTGCCGTGCAAGTCACTTGTCTCATACCTTGTGCATCAAGAGGCAGACAGACTTATTGAATTTCACCTTGGGCTGGCCTATTTGATGCGGTTCATCATGGGCTGTGTTGAAATTCTCAAATCTGTTGAGGACAGGCACAGACAGCACTTTCGTGGCGGGTCACGTATGAGGGACAGGACTCGCGCCTAAGAATGAGCTCACAAGCTTCAGATATTTTGATTTCAGTTTAACTGTGCTTCCTAAAATCTTCAAGGGCTTGCACGTTGAACTTGTCCTCCATCAAAGGGGTGTCTGACAGACATACACGCACTCAAGGAAGCGCAATAGCCTCAAGCTCGACGTCGGCGTTCTTGGGGAGCGTCTTGACGGCAACACAGCTGCGGGCAGGCTTGTGGGTGAACCACTTGCTGTACTCCTCGTTCATGGCCTATGAAGGATCAAAGGTCAGCTAAATGGCCATGTTGTCAGTGGGCACATGGGGCGGTCAAACGCACAGCAAAGTCGTTCATGTCGTTGAGGAAGATGTTGACCTTGACGACCTTGTTGATGTCAGAGCCAGCAGCAACGAGGACGGCCTTGAGGTTGCGGATGCAGGCGGCGGTCTTCTCCTGGATGGTGCCCTGGATCAGGTTGCCCTCGGGGTCGAAGTGGATCTGGCCGGAGCAGTAGATAGCCGTTGGGGTCTTGATGGCCTGGGACTAGAATGGGCAGGTGGTGTTAGTGGGGCAAGCCTTGTCCCGTCCTTGAGGTTGGTCATCAACGCACATAAGGCCCGGCAGCTGTTTCCAAAGGGTCAGTGAGATCCAATTGAGATTTATGTGAGGGGGTTCACCCACGCGGGGCAGCATCCTTGGTGAAGACGATATCCATTCTGGCGGTCGAAGCTGGGCGGATGGAGGAGCTGAAGAAAGGGGCAGCGCGGGGTGCTACTGTCAACGATCTCACAAGGGGTGACGAGAGGGAAGCTCTGGCAAGTCGGCGCACTGGAAGCATTTGAGGAGAGGGGAATTGGGTCAAAGTGTCTTGAATTGATGCCGTGTCATGCGGTGTTTTGTCATTGGGAGACGTGCATCTCCGTCTTCGGACAGGAGGGCCAACTGATAGCCCTGGTGCGATCAGAGCAAGCGCGAGCTGGCCCCCTGTGAGAATAGGCCCGCGGTGGAGCATGCGGCCACCAACATACATATTCAACCTAGGCATCCAAGCTCACTTCCTTCACCCTTCATCAAGCAGGGGGGAAATGGCTTTCATGCAGAATGAAGGCCAGCAATCCTCCCCCAAACGACATGTTGCCTTGAGTTGGCGAGAGGACGAAATCACTTCCGTCTTCGAACAGATACCCAAACTCAAACCAAACGGCTGTGCTGTGACTGAATTTGAATCCCCCCGAAGCATCCTGTCACTTACATCAAGGTTGTGTGGCTCCAAAAGCGAATGGCAGAGGTCAGAAACCACAATTATGCGTTCAAGGCCCTCAAGGCCATGCCATCAGACCAAACAAGGGGCATCCTCATCCCCGAGATCTACCGCACGTTTGAGCGCGGCGACAGAATCTTTATTGTCATGGAGTACATTCCCGGAAAGACAGTCACACAATTAGAAGAGCAACAGGACTGGGAGTTCCAGAAAGGCACAGTCATCAACAGTATTGCAAGAGCCATGAGGCTCCTCGTGTCGATACAAGCCCCCTGGGCAGAAGCCCGGCCCCGTTGGTGGCGGACGCATTCGGCACCCACTGTTCAAGAATGATACTTCCTTCTGTGAATACTCATCAATCACACAGCTCAAGGAGCACCTGAACAGAGTATGCGATCACGGAGTTCCCCGGTTTTCCAGTACAACTACCTCTGACCTATTGCTGACATGGAAGTGGCCAGGTGGTCACCCTTCGAATTAAGAATGCCCCGGAAGTGAGCTTTGAGGACGAGGATATGTGCTTTTATTATAGCGACTTCTTCCCTGGTAACTTTATCTTGACTGATGCCGGCGAGCTCTGTCTTATCGACTTCGACGAGGCTGGGTTTTTGCCTCTTAGTTTCATGACCTTTGCCTTGGCTGAAAGCCGCTGGGAACCAGGGCTTTGGATCAAAGACATATTAAGTTTCCCTGAGCACAACCTCAATGCTATGAAAAATATTGCTTACTGGTTCTCAATAGGCGCTACAGGACTTGGTGAGTCAGGAAAGGCCGTCCCTTTTTATAGTTCATGTCCGGGCGACTAACATCGTGCTTGGTTTGAGCAGGCCTCCCTCGCCCTGAAAAGAGATAATAGTAGCCCTGAGTGCCCATGATCTTTCCTCGCAAGGTTCCCGGGCATGTTGTATATAGAAGGCAACTAATCGTATACCGTAGAGGGGGGAAAAACACGGCCGTGTTCTTGTTGAAATCTCAGTTTTATGGGTATCATGTATGAGGATTCTAACCTTTGAGAGTGAAGAGGGAAGGAAAGCAGACCGTGAATGCAGGGTGCGTTGGAGTTGAATACTTGTGTGTTAATGAGACCGAGGTGCCTAACGAGTGGACTGGCTGACTGAGCCAGCCATTGATCGCTACGTACCCGATCTACACAGTACCTGTAGCTCCCAATCTGCCCCTTATCTAATCGGTGGAGCTTGGGCCAGGTTGTTGTTTCAGGCTTAGATGGGAGCTGACGACAGGGTGGACGGGCCAGATTGATGCCAAGCTGTCGTCTTCTCTCCTCGGTCGTCTAAATTTAACAAGGTTGCGCCGCCTTCAGTTGACTTGGGACGCCTTCCATCTATTCTCGTCAGATGCGCTTCACCCGAGGGCAGGCTGGTTATAAACAATTTCGGCCTTCCCACTCCTCCCATGGTTCCTTGACGAACCCTTCCCTTCTACACGCTCATTAGTGGCATCTCTCCACTGCCTCCCCTTTTGACCTGGTCTAACGTTTTCCTGTGTAAGCCTACCCCCCAGTCTATCCCTTGCCGTGTTGCCTATTGTTAGTCGGCCCCCTTGTCCAGCTATTGGTTGCTCGCGACCGCACTGTCTGCCCACCTCCTAGATCCTGCCAGCTGTTACTGAGCTGCTTCTATGAATCTCGTCCTTCTTACACCACCTTCTCACACGAGGACCTCTTCGTCCAGGAACTGACATTTTGTTCGTCCCTCCAGTCTCCCCTACTACCTAGGCCCATCATGGTCTCGAGCTCGTCTTCCAAGGAGGGCTTGCGCCAGAGAAATGTGGCCGGCTCCAAGAAGAACGGGGCAGCCTCAACAGCCGACAATATCGAAATCGACAAGCTCCTGAAGACCAACTCCCCGACAAACAACTCCGACCTGCAGTACAAGATTGCTCTTGCGGTTATCACCACCCTCGCCTTCGTCACAAGGTTCTGGGGCATCAGCCACCCGAGTGAGGTCGTGTTTGACGAAGTCCACTTCGGCAAGGTATGCACCATCTCAGCTACACACTCGTTGCGCTTCTGCAGCGAACACCTTACTGACGGAGACTTGCCTGCAGTTTGCCTCCTATTACCTTGAACGAACCTACTTCTTCGACGTGCACCCGCCCTTCGGAAAGCTTCTCTTCGCATTTATGGGATGGCTGGTTGGCTACGATGGGCACTTCCACTTCGAGAACATCGGGGACTCCTACGTTGCGAATAAGGTTCCATTCGTGGCTTTTCGTTCTCTGCCAGCCATCCTCGGTGCGCTGACAGTATCCGTCACCTACATGATCATGTGGGAGTCTGGCTACAGCCTTCCCGCTTGTATTGTGGCTGCTGGTCTCGTCCTTCTCGACAATGCCCACATTGGCCAGACGCGCTTGATTCTGCTAGATGCTACACTTGTCCTCGCAATGGCTTGCAGCTTGCTGGCCTACATCAAGTTCTACAAGCTTCGCCATGAGCCCTTCTCGAGGAAGTGGTGGAAGTGGCTCATTCTGACAGGATTCGCGCTCTCTTGCGACATCTCGACGAAGTATGTCGGTCTATTCGCATTTGTCACCATTGGTTCTGCTGTGGCCATCGATTTGTGGGACTTGTTGGATGTCAAGCGCCCAGGCGGAGGCCTGAGCATGCCAGATTTTGGAAAGCACTTTGCGGCACGGGCGTTTGGGCTGATTGTCATGCCCTTCATCTTTTACCTCTTTTGGTTCCAGGTGCATTTTGCGGTCCTGAACCGATCTGGGCCAGGCGACGACTTCATGACCCCGGAGTTTCAGGAGACCCTGAGCGACAACGTGATGCTGTCCAACGCGGTTACTGTTAACTACTACGACTCGATCACCATCAAGCACAAGGAGACCAAGACGTACCTTCACAGTCACGAGGACAAGTACCCTCTGCGGTACGACGACGGCAGGGTTTCCAGCCAGGGCCAGCAGGTCACCGGATATCCGTACAATGACACAAACAACTACTGGCAGATTATTCCGGTGGAAGATGACCAGAAGCTGGGCCGCGCCGTCAAGAACCACGATCTTGTACGCCTCCGCCACATCGTCACCGACACTATGCTGCTATCACATGATGTCGCATCGCCGTATTTCCCTACCAACCAGGAGTTTACGACTGTTTCCTTGACGGATGCGTACGGCGATAGGCTGCAAGATACCCTGTTCGAGATCCGTGTCGAAGGTGGCAAGAAGAACCAGGAGTTCAAGAGCATTTCGAGCCACTTCAAGTTTATCCACAACCCCAGCAAAGTCGCCATGTGGACTCACACGACCCCTCTCCCAGAATGGGGCCATAAGCAGCAGGAAATCAATGGCAACAAGCAGATCGCGCCAAGCTCTAATGTTTGGCTCGTCGAGGACATTCCATCCTTGCCCGCAGATGACAAGCGGAGGGAGAAGCCTGAGCGCAAGGTGAAGACCTTGCCATTCTTGAGGAAGTGGTTCGAGCTTCAGCGTTCCATGTTCTGGCACAACAACCAGTTGACCAGCAGCCACCCGTACGCGTCGCAGCCGTACCAGTGGCCATTCCTGCTCCGAGGTGTCAGTTTCTGGACCCAGAATGATACCCGTCAGCAAATCTACTTCCTGGGCAACCCCGTCGGCTGGTGGATTGCAAGCAGCTTGCTTGCTGTCTATGCTGGCATCGTCGCAGCGGACCAGTTCTCGCTCAGGCGGGGTCTCGATGCTCTGGACCACAGTGAGTAGAGGACCGACGCGAACACACATATCCAAACTTAGCTGACCTTTTTATAGGAACCCGATCTCGTCTGTACAACTCGACTGGTTTCTTCTTCTTGGCATGGGCGACCCACTACTTCCCCTTTTATGTGATGGGCCGTCAACTGTTCTTGCACCACTATCTCCCGGCTCATCTCGCCTCCACTCTCGTCACGGGTGCTCTGCTTGAGTTCGTCTTTAATGCGGATACTACTGAGGAGCCCCCTGAGTCCGTCAAGGGTGGCAAGAAGTCTGGCCCAAAGAGGCATATCTCGGCTCGTGAGCGATTCGCCGGACAGAGCATGCTCGGCGCGTGGATTGCATGTGTGGTCATTTTGGCTCTGGCGGCGTTTGGCTGGTACTTCTTCCTGCCTCTAACGTACGGCTACCCTGGTCTCAGCGTCGACCAGGTCCTGAGGCGGAAGTGGCTCGGTTACGATCTGCACTTCGCAAAGTAGACGACGAGCGATGGACGTGACTTCAAGCTTGGACGCAGGGGAAAATAATCGGATATTGGGCGTCTGTGTAAGATTTCAGTAAATGACTGGCCTTCATGGTTCTCACAATGAGCATAGGGGACAAGTGAACTTTTGGAGGCCCTCAGTTTTGCAGGTGGTAAAGCAGGTACTCAGATGGTCCTCTTGGCTCAGTAAGAGGTTTCAAGGAGTTGCTAGGGGGAAGGAAATATAAAATACAGATTTAGGATGTCGTTGCCGTTGGTGCAGGAACAATCCACTGATCATCAATCAACCGTTCGGATTCTCCTTGCCTAGAGTCATCTAGAGAGCAGTAGAATGCCTAGGGAGGCATACTAACACGTGCTTGGGTGTGCTTATTGGAAATAGCGACTTTGCAGTCTATTATGACACTGGCAAGCTCCGAGCACTGTACTGACAATTTTAGTAGAGATGTACAGCCGTAACATGGTCTCGTGGGACAAGCTCTACATGATCTATGTTTGAGTTTTTGAATTAACCCAGAGTTTATCTAAACTTCTCTCACAGAGGAAGTGCTAAATCGCCGGTGCGAAGGAGCGAGGGTTGAAGGAGGGCTGGGAGGAAGTGGAATGGATGGCGGGCCAGACGGCGGAGCAATCAAAGAGAGACGGGAGGATTGCGAAGACCTTTGTTCCTTTGAAGCGTCTGCGAGCCCCTTGGAGCAGCCAGTTTGAGCCTTGGTCGACCACCTCAATCCCTCAGTCGACTGACGCTTCAGCTCCAGGGAGGCATCTACGGCCTCTGCGTCTACAGCCTCTTTGTCTACAGCCTCTTCCTTGGGGCCCAGAGAGATTAGCTTTGGGCTCCCAGTCCGGGCGGTGATCGCTGTTATCTCGCAGAGCGCTTGCTCATACTCACTGTCATCTCGCAGGTAGGCGTTGAAGTTGAATTCCTCAACTTCCTCCTCCGTGCCCTGGGCATCCAGCTCTTTTTCGAGGCTTGGGGTGATACTCACTGCTCTCTGCGCAGTCTGGAATGGGACGGGCTCTGGCCGTTTAGAAATCCTCTCCAGGTCTTCAGCAGTAAGAGGACGGCTCTGTGGGGTATCCTGCCGGGGATGCTCGACACTGCAGCACTGTTCTGAGCAGTAGACAATCTTCCAGCGATCCAGGCAGGATGGCCTACGCGGTGGACTGCATTGAGCGCGGACGGATCTCCTCTTGTCCTGGTCGTAAATACCCATGACGCTCTGCTGAAAATCCTCGCCTATGAGCGACGCGTTGTAGAAGAACAGGGACCCGAAGCTCCACGGCCTTGCCGCCCGCGACCGGCGCTGAGCAGCGGCTTGTTCCACAGCCAGGTGGCTGATACTTCCTTCAGTCCGGCCGCGGAGCAGCTCACTCGTGGCCACGACGCCCGTGGAGTTGAGGTGTGGGACGCGGGCAGAGGTAGCCCCGGCCCGCGTGATAAGGGAGCTGAGGTCGGAGGACGCGGTGGCATCGCCGGCGATGAACCGCCCGCTCTCTGACTGGCCGTATGGGCTGGGAATCCAGGGAATTGGGGACCTTTGGGTGCCCTGGGCCCCGTGTTGGCCCTTGCCCCGTCTTTTCCCGATGCAAGAAGAGAGGGACATGTCGTGTAGGTTCGGTCAGCGTTGATGACAGTTGGTTGGCTTGTTGACGGGTGGCGTGCCCAAGAGAAAATGCAAAATTTCCGGTAGGTTTTTTCCATATGGAACTGGACGATCCCGGGATTATCAACGTCCCAAGCTGAAAGGCAACTATAGGGCCATGGCCAACGTCTTTGTTGACGGAGAGTTGAACAAAAGCACTGAGCCGCCCTCAGGACAATGGCTTTCTCCGGATAACAGCTGAGCTTTTGACAAGGAGATTGTGATTGATTCCGTTCGTGTTGTTAATGAGTATAAGGTATGCAGGCCAGCCTGAACAAAGGGCTCCTTTGAATTTATGGGCAAGAACGGATTAGTACAACAGGGATATAAATACAATCTCGCCATCTCTCACAAGGAGAAGACAGTAATTACATTTCCGGGTGGAAACAAAGCAGACCTAATTAATGTATAGAACTAGTATGACTTCAGTTTAACCAGCTGCCATATCCATCAATTCTGACAGAAGAGGCCAGAGAACCCGTATCTATTACCATGTGTTCTACCATCACAACTTATAAACAGTGTGGTCACAAGCACATGAAAAAGCTGAGCTGCAAGCACAAGAGGGACACTGTCTTCCTTTGCTGTCTCTCATCCAAGCCAAAGTTTTGCTTTGATGTAAACCGTGAGTCGTCCGAGGACAGATGCAAACCCTGCCAGGAAAAAAAGAGGGTTGAGGCACGGGAGCGCGAGATCGAGCTTATGGGCACCGCTCCAAGGCCCATTGTCACTATGAGTGAAAACAGGGACTCTTGTTTCGACTTGAACAGCCAGTTCACTGCCCTGCCGTCACATTTCACTCTTCCACCTCCACAGGCCGCGGTGGTCAGGCCGAGCACCTCCACACGCCCCCGCCGCCGTCCAACGGTCAATACCCACTTTCCGCCTTCGGCCATGAGGTATACCGGAGACCACAATGCGGATGTCTCGCCAGTCTCGCCAGCAGAGTCTGGGTTTATGCACGCGGGCGATGTGTCGCCGGATGAGTACGGCCGCGCTCCGTGGCACCACAAGTAGGCGCCCGTTCCCCATGAAAGACATGTGATGAGAGTGATCAATGGTAAGTCAAGGTAAGTCAAGGTAGACAAGGTAAGTGTTTGTCGTTTGGGTATGTACGACTTCTTGTACGATACACCTCAAGTGAGGGGATTCGACACTACCTTCTATCTACCAGTTGTTTTCGGTAGGACAGAAACTGGGAAAACCAAAACTGAACAAAACGTAATAAAAAAAATGAAAACCAAAATGATAGCGCAAACAGTGACACAAAAGAAGCATGTATTAGACTGCAGTACTCTTGTAGACACCGTGGCTTATTGAGCAAAGGGGAAGCAGGCCAGTCCGGGGGTCCTGCGGCCCACCCAGCCAACCCTGAACTGGCTATGCAAATAAAAACTTCGCATCGTATAAATACGGCACAGAGTCAGGGGTTTAACATCCATATAAAATCTCTTGGCGCTTGATGGGGTGGCTACATCTGGAAGTTCCGTCTGTCCCCCCATATGATGGATCTCTGAAAAATGACATGGGAATATAGTTGAATTGTATGATAAATATAGCAAGTCAGCTTTGTAATCTCTGGCAATCGCCTTGCCCAGCAAGGTACGGAGGATAATTGTTTTCCCTGTAGGACCGCGCAGCAGCAGGTTGGTGAGCTCGACGGACATCGACCGACACTTCAGGGCCCGCACTACGAGCAGTATCTATTAATTAGGCAGGTGTCAGCCGGTATGTATGTTTGTGGTGAGATGCCACTGCGATCCCGATCCCGAGCCGCGGAGCTGGGTGTAAGTTAACCCCTGGAAAAAACGCTGCCTGTCCCTTGGTCACCGACGGTATACTCAAAGAGCATGTATGTAATAAAAGTTGGAATCATCCCACCAGCGTTCGATTCCGCTTCTCGTACCTGACCATCTACCTCTTCGAATAACAACCTTCAATCCCAAAAGAAACCCGTGACCATGCAATTCTCCCTTGCCGTCATCCTCGCCGCCCTTGCCACCTCTGTGGTGGCCCGACAGCAGGATCCTAGCCGGCACTGCTGGGATGAGAGCCTCAAATGGGGTTCGCAATGTGGCCGCGGCCAATGCCAATTTAACTACGAAGAGGTCAACTGCAACTGCCTGGGCTGCAACGATGAGCGCTGGGTGGTCGATGACATCGCCTGCTGCGGCTAAAAGTTGGTACGGATGCTTTGCAGACCATACCTAGGTAAGTAGTCTTGATGCACAGAGGCACATGACAGTTGCCAAACTACCAGCTGGCCCAAACTAACTGAGGTTTGTCCATAGGCCAAGCAATTTGCACAGATACGTGTGGACGTTTACATGGACTATGGCATTGATCGTCAATACGAGGCTGTAATTATTATCTCAAGGACTTGTGTACAGCTGAGCTTACTCTAACTAGAACCTCAAAATTATCGGTGTTGACGCGCGGACTGAGCTTTCTGCCCCGAGCACGGTGCGCATATACAGTCAAAATAGACAATCGTGACTAGAGAACACTTGCAGGATTCACATTTATTGTTACAGCCATGCATTGGCGCCGAGTCACCGGAAGGGGTGGGTATCACAGTGACGAGAACCTGTGCCATTCTGATTCTTGTTCCGCAAGAAGCAGACGCGCTCTCATGTTTACATATTTGCAGTACTGTAGTTCTGTAGAAAGTACATACAGCCCCAGATCAGAGGAGTCATCGCAAGATTTCTAGTCAACCAAATTCATCAAATTCAGTAGCTGGTTTGTTCGGTATCAAATGCTCTAAGCGGTCAACATTGGGTTGGGCAAGATAGACTCATCTGTGCTGATGGAATCAAGGACGAACCTAAAATCTTACCCTCTTTCCAGAAACATCCCCGTGAGCCATGCATCCAAGTAATGAATTCTACGAGACCAGCCACACTTGGTAAATCCCCTTCCTTGACCACCTAATCGCGATTGGCGCCCAGTGCCAGGCCCCTGATCTCTGCCTCCAGGTCAGCCAGGGTGCGGAACTCACGACGTGCGCCATGAGGGTTCAGCAGCCCATCAGGATCCTTGACCTCGTAGACACGGCCGTTGCCATCATCAGATAGCCTGACGATCCGAGGATGAACCCCAGCCTCAGGAGCCTTTGTGCGGCCGCGGGCCATGTCAAGCTCGTTTATGCTGCGCAGAGTGCCGAAAGCTTCGGCGCCGGAGATGTCTGTCGGGCTCTCTTCACATAAATCGAAGTACGCAAGAGCGGCTGAGGCGTACTGTAAAGGCTCGAGTCAAAAATTGTCATACGTGAAGAGGGTAGGAAGCCAAGCTCGATATCATCCAAGACTCCAGGCCCAACACACCAAAAAGACTTCTCTGGAAAAGGTTGGTGGCCCAGCGTGAGGAATAGAGTAGCCAGGAATATGGAACGTCATCTTACAGTGCTTGCGTCTATCGGACAAGGGGGCGGCTCAAGGCCAGTGACCTCACGAAAAAGGTTGTCGAGGATCTGGACAGGAATTGTGAGGGTCAAGCCTCTGATCCACTTCTCGGGATCGTAAGTACGGTATCCCTTCGAATGTCCTGCTTGATCATTCCTCCAGCGGCAATTCCCATCCGTTTGCGCTCTTCCGAGAGGGGGATCGGATCACCGCCTCCTCGGATACGCAGGACCAGGTGCAAGGTGCTACCTCGAAGTTGACATCGTTAGCATTATGTTCAAATGCGCAGATTTCCATTACTGTGATGGGAATGAAGATGTGTGTGGCTGGTGTGGCTGGTGTGGCTGAGAAAAGGCAGCTACCGTCTCAACTTTGTAGTCGCGCAGAGTCTGGCCGTCCTCCAGTTGTCGTCTCCTGAATAAAAGCCGCTGTTGCGAAGGTGGAATGCCTTCCTGGTTGAAGATCTCATCCTTGACGTTGTAGATTTTGTCATCTGAAGACCATTTCACACGAAACGCCTTGCCTGTGAGTGTCTTGATGTCGATGTCAAGGCTTTCTGCAGGCTCGAGAACAGGTCGATCCTTGGGATTACCTGAGAATAGTCAGCAAGCAAGGTACACAAGTACATACAAAAGACCACCACTCACATAGGGCGGGCGTGATCTCGAACTGCAATCCTCCAACAACTTCCTCGCCCGTAAGCTGTGCCTCGACCGAATAGCCGTGGCCAATGGGCAAGCTGCAAGGAACCAGCACAGAACAAATCGATCAGATTCACCTGCTTTCTAAGCTTGCCGCCGAAAGATGCTCAATGCAAGGAGGGGGGAAAGGATGGTTTCTCATAAAGCAACTTACGCAACGAATTAACGGACAACCGAGGGTTTGACGGCCACGCCGTCTATCCAAGGCTGCTTTAGCGCAACAACATAGTCCTGAATAAGATTGCCCGCTTTGGCCAGGTTCAAGCGGCGCTCCTTTGTCTCAGCATTTTCCTTGCTGTGCTCACCTGAGATCACATTCACACCACCACCATAGATCTTGATCATGAAAGGAGCGTTGACCTTGAACTGGACCCACAGGGCTTCCTTCTGGTGCATCGGGAAGAAAAGCCCTCCCTTGTCGAGCATGTCCTGGGGAAGGGAGGAGGCGTAGTCTTAGACCTTGTAAAGTTTAAAGAAGCCAAGACCTGGAGGAAGATTCTGAACTTCGCCACTGTCGGGGACACGGATGGTTCGACAAAAGGAGATCTCAAGACCCTGGCGCACCTTCGTGTCAGGAAGGGTGCGGTCGACGGCGATAGCTTCCCGATCTCCACGGCCCTCGACCCCGGCCTTTTTGATCGAGCAAAGGTGCTAAATCCTGGTCATATTGATGATTTGGTGGAGGCGATGACTGCGTTCAGAGTTTTCAGTGCTTCATCGGAAGGTAGAGTGGAGGGCAGGTTGTGAGCAAAGTTGAGAAGTGGGTGCGTGCGTGTTTAAGTGTCTAGGTACACGGGTCAGTGCATTATGTTGGTAGGTAGTGTGTCGAGATTTGGTTGGCGACTGTTTTTATTTCAAGCCTTTGAGGTACATAGACAACTAAAAGAAAGTCACAGTGTCCGATTCTGCCTCAAAGTCAGACACGCAGCTGCCTGACCGCTGAAAGCTGAGGGCCATATTGATTCTTGGCACACACCTTGCATTCTGGCGCCCTTGTCCAAATGTACGAATACAACAGTGATGCCGATATCGATTGATACAGTACGATTCGAAGGTTTCGCCGCCATGCAGCTAGCAGCAGACCACGGCCACTAGGCCATCGTGGACTTGTTACTATCTAAATGGGCCTATGTTGAGAATTGGTGAGCTACTGAACTAGTAATTGTGAATGGCAGCGGCATGACGCTCTAATTAGCTGTGGCCCGGAGGTACTCAAAGTTGGCTAAACGACTCACAGATGGCGCTGACGACATAAATGAAACCTGCCAGAACTCTTTCGATACTGCTCTTCAGGCCGCCCGTTAGAACGGGCAACACGGCCGTTCTAGAGCTACTCCGGGAAGCCGGCGCCGACGCGAGCCTCAACCCCAGCGGAGGCTGGTAACTGAGCGCTCTGCAGTCTGCATCGGAAAAGGCGACCTGGACGCCGTGAAGCTGCTCTTGGGCGCCGATAAATGTTATTTAACGGTAATCATTTGCACGATGCTCTGCGACCGTCCCTCTCGACGCCATGTAACTTCCAATTCTTGTTATCAGATGAGGCCTAGTGGCTTAGGCTGTATATACGATAAAACAAATTGGGTATGCAGTTCAGCTTAGACCGGCTCTGATGATTTTCGTGGATGGCTGTAAGCCAACACTGTTGATATCACTCATTTAACAAGGACCAAAATGAATCAATTTGTTTTTCAGAACTGTGTTAATTGGTTCGCTCTTGGTAATGGTTTAGAAGAAGCACTGGTAAGTTGGAGTACTCTGAGTTTCCTCGTCAATACCAGTCTATAATGGATTCCGCCGAAATGTGAGTACGAAGTCTGTTCTCCGATATCAGGAAATGAAGCGCTTGATTTCGAAAATTTACCTGAGGCTACCGAGAAGCTACACAACGCGAATCTCTCCACGTACTGACCAAATTCCAATGCTGACGAGTAAGATAAGATCTGCTGGCCTCGGAGATCAGTATTTTTAGCATTTGCGATGCTACAGAAGGCGTATTGTACGTCAAATGTTATTGTGTGAGAGATCTAGGCATGCAATGAAATTCAAGTTCACAGCCCTCTTGATTGGCTTACACTTCGATCTCGGGCAGTGATTGGCTCGCATGTTAGCCTACAATGTACAAGAAGGTTTACAGGGAAGATGATGATCTTGCTGCCAAGAATATATGACAGGCGGGGCCCAAGCTCGTCCACACAGCAACACAGACCCTAACCCTTACTATGTGGTCCCCCACCCCACAAGGGGCTGCATCGTTTGATGAAGGGTTGACCAGCCACTCAATTCTTGCAGGGCCCAGCCGCCGTTTCCATTTTGCAGGGTCTTAACCTGGACCAAGAACAACACGCCGCACCACCACCGCCAGTCCGTCTCCTTCCCCCCCTCTCCATCTAACCCTCCTTTGCTTCCATCCCACCGCCCCCTGCGGTCTGCTACAGAGCTGTCGCAACTCGCTCCAGCATTTCCTAATTGCTGATCGCGGCATTCTACCCTGCCTCGTGGCCTCTCGTGCACAACGTACGCGTGTTGCGCGGTTTTTCCTGTCCCATCCGCGGCTGATCAGATTCACGCGCCTGGCTACCAACGCGCCCTTGTTGTCTCGCGAACCCACCTCTTCTGCGCGTCGGCGCGTCCAGCCTTTATCGATTGTCGTACCACTATCTGTCACAACTTAGCACCAAACATAGCTTCCGTCCACATCGACTCCCCTCCCACATCGCTGCGACGCCGTCGCGACCATGTTCTATTCCGAGACCCTCCTCCAGAAGACCGGGCCGTTGGCCCGCGTCTGGCTGTCTGCCAACTTGGAGCGCAAGCTGTCCAAGCAACACATCCTGCAGTCAAACCTCACCGAGAGTGTAGAGCAGATCATCACACCCAGCCAGGCGCCTATGGCCCTGAGGCTGACCGGCCAGTTGCTCCTCGGCGTCGTCAGAATCTACAGCCGCAAGGCGCGATACCTGCTTGATGACTGCAATGAGGCCCTGATGAAGATCAAGATGGTATGTACATGAGCCCTGGGCTGACACCTGATTTATACTAACTGACATTATCTCAGGCTTTCCGCTCCTCGGGAAACAATGACATCCCCGCCAACCTGCAAATACCAAATAGGGAGTCGCTTTTGCTTCCTGACAAAATCACACCTTACGACAATCTCGACCTGCTTCCTGCTCCTGATGTCGACTTGCTCCTGAGTACCCAGGACCTGGACGTTGGCTCTCAACCTCTGGGCCGCAAAGGCCGCATTAGCAACCGAGATATCAACTTGCAGGAGGACTTCAACAACAGCCAATTTCTGCAGGATGGACTCGGCAAGGATGACGGCTTGGCTCTGGCCAATGTGGACGACTTGGACTTGCAGCTTGACTTTGGGATGGACATTGACGAAGGCCCAACCAGGATGACCGTGGAAATGGGTCGTGAGGCCCCCGCTGCCCGGGGTGTGGAGGAGGATATCTTCAGTGAATTCGACCTGCCTCAGCCTGCTAAGGATCGGGACCACGACCAGTCCACTGCGCTCGGTTTCGGAGATAACGGGATACGTATTCACGATGATGATGGAGATATTTTGATGGGAGACGATGATTTCCGACTGGACCTCGGAGACCAGTCTGCAATACATGAGGGCGGAGCTGAGGTTGCTCGAGCTCGAATCTCCGAGTCTCCGCTTTCTGACATCGACGAGGAATTCGCCAAGGAAATCGAGATCGAGTACAGCCGTCACGCCAACAACACGGATATGTACGAGCCGAACGAGGACGAGGAGTCGGCGATGGTGCGAAACGCGCCCCAAAGATCCAAGAAGAGGAAGGTTATTGCCCCCGACGAGCAGACGATGCTCACGGGTGCCGTCATCAAGGAGCAACAGTCCAAGCATGACAACATCCTCAAGCCCCAGGTGTTCCTGCCGCGCGACCCTTACCTGTTGGCATTGATGGAAATGCAGAAGAACGGTGGATTCGTGTCCAACATCATGATGGATGGACAGAGCGCAACATGGGCACCAGAGCTGAAGGGCCTGCTCTCCTTGGACGCCATCCGTACGCCTACCGATCTGAAGAGAAAGCGAGATAGTGGCATCGCAGACATGGACGTTGACGGCACTTCCAAGTCGCCACGGCTCGAGATTGACCAGGACGACCCGTTCGCAGTCCGCGCAACGGACCTCGGCAACCAATCAGTGGCAGCTGATGGTACGATACTTGAAATAGAGGGCGACGACGGCTTGGCAAACTACGATGACGAGGTATCCGCCCTGCCAAACTTTGACGACACAACGGCGCCCATTGTGCACCCTGCAGACAACGGGCCAGTGTCTGTTGGCACCAAGCACGCCGTGCACATTCTGCGTGACCTGTTTGGCGACGAGGCCGCGACGAGCCCCGAGAAGCGCAAGAAGACTTCTGTCGTCTTCCAGGAGCTCCTGCCCGAGAAGAAGACTACCAAGGCAGACGCGACCAAGATGTTCTTTGAGTGCCTGGTGCTTGCCACCAAGGACGCCATCAAGGTCGAGCAACCAGACGGTTCTCTCGGCGGCGCCATCCGTGTGAGGGGCAAGCGAGGTCTCTGGGGTGCCTGGGCGGAGCGCGAGGCTGGCGGCGAGATCGACGAGCAGGACGAGCTCAACGAGGCTCAGGCTCAGAACCAACCGCAGCCGGCAATTGAGGCGAGCTCAGCAGCCGTGCCGGTCTCGGCCTAGGGAGAGTCGAGCGTCAGCCACAGCTAGACATTGCATCCTCGGGCGAGGCGGCGTCGCGCGGCTTCTTTGTACAATATGGGGGGTTTTCCTGGTTTATGGGTCGCGGGCCTCAGTGGGCCTTCTTATCACGCGACCAAGCGGCGTTAGGCGTGGAGGAGATACCAAATTCTCTGGACTGTTCAATTGGGGTGGGTTCCCCAAATCGAAGGATGGTATGACAAAGAAAAACCTGGGCTGGATTCAAATGTTCTTTTTATCGCTTCACGGGGCCACGGTTGGATTCTCGACGCCGTGGTTCTCGCTCTATTGTATGCGGCAGGGGTTGGAAAAGTGGTCTCTTGGTGGATACAAGCAGCAAGATCTAGGATCTCAAGGGAAGGGTTAGTGTAGCAAAGTCGAAGACGAATTAGATAGTTTGTAGCCAGTCAGCAGCCAGTCAATGGCCATCATTTGATACACAGATTGGAAAACAAGAGTGCCATCATTATTCTACGTGCCCCTCCGAGAATCAAGGTTCTGATGAGTGATGATCAGCCGTGGTGTTCCCTGCCTAGGATCAACATATCATCTGCTGTATGCCAGCCATGCCAAAATGAAGATACTCCCTTGGCAAGAGCGCGGGTGCCGTCAGGAGGTGGGAACCCAAATGCCGACTTGTCCGCCCGTCATCTTCCACGCAGCAATCTCTAGTGACAGCCGAGGGGTGTGGGGAGGTCAGCCGGGGCACCGTGAGATCGATCTCACGGCGGGCCAAGTATCATGTGAAACCCCCCCCCCCCCCAAAAAAAAAAAAAACCGTAAGGTTGGTTTTTGGGTTTCTTGTGTTGGCGAGGGTGAAACAGCGAGGACTCATCTCATGACGGGGCCAAGGGGTCGGTCGGTGTCCTTGACTGTTGTCCCTGGCGCATGCGGCGCTACTATCTATCTATCTATCTATCTATCTATCTACTTGGACATTACACGGTAGACTACGTAGTGTGTATACCACAATGTCCCCCAATATGATCGGCGCACGCCGCGAATCGTCATCAATTGGAGGCAGCCTAAGGTAGGTCGGCAGCCCCCGCCCCGTCCCCCGGCGCATTGGGCCTAGCATCTCTTAGCTGCGTGCGCCGACCTCGATGTGACGCCCTGGTGGCTGCTGCTGCTGCTGAGATTTGTTCCAGATCTCTAGCGCGTGTCTACTTCTTTTCTGTCTTGCCAGCCTGGCAGCCGGGAGTGTCATCAGGCTTGCGGCAGGACGGCAGCCAGCCATCCAGCGGAATGGTGCTTCATATTCCGGGTCTGCCATGTCCCGGCATTGTTGTCCGGATCTGCCAGCCGAATAGGACCCCTCAGGAGCACCCTCAGCCCCCCTGGACTTTTCAGGAATGTGTGTGGTGTGATTCAGTGTACAGACTGTACAGGCTACGTGGACACCGGACGGCGGGATGTCCTTGCAACGCGCGCAGACCGACGTTGAGAAGGGCCGTAGAATGTCAGAAATGTCAGTTCTCCGTATACAATGGCACTAGGAACTTAGCAACCTAGGCACAAGGCATCATTGTGTGCTAGGTCGATAGTTTAGAGCAGGTTTATGGTATTTAGCGTTGGCAGCGTTAGGGATAGTTTGATTGCAATCGACAGCATCTGAAACATATGTATGAATACATTTGGGGTAAGTAGCCTTGCCGGACCATATGCCCACGTCGTACCTGGCGACGACGACCCGATATATGCGGTACTGTAGCAACGGGTGGGATACACATGCGTGCTTGTCATCTGGGGTTGCATAGCAGTTGGGTGGGTTGGGTTTAGGTTGGGCTGGGCTGGGAGGAGTGAGGGTGGAGGAGGAGGGGGGTGAGGGGGGGTGAGGGGTCCTGGGGGCGTGACCCAGCAGCTCGGATGGGCGCGATGTGCGAGAGGGCCGTGGCCGCCAAAGTCGGCCCGGGGAACCTCGTCCCCAGCCCACTTTGTTGATGTTGTTGTATCTATCTACTACCTACTATCTGCAGCTGCGAGCACTCGGGAAAAGAGGAGAGTCGCAGTGATGGATGTGTTTCGCCCCGTCTGATCGTGTGTATTGTCTTGTTCCGTGTGGTGGCTGCATCTACGCGTGCCAGGCAGGCTGGCAGAGTATATCATGTGTGGGTTGAGCATGATTGATGAGCATGAGATTGTGAGAGCGCTGTTTTGCGCCGGTGGGGATTGGGGGACCGGGCAGTGCGGGCCCAGCTTCGTGGGTACACTCTGGATACCACCTCAACCCGCCCCTCCTCGTGCGATTGTCCCCTCTTGTTGCCCCTGCCCCTGGGACCCTTGACCACAGATCTGGGGCGGTCTGCGGCCTGCTTCCTGCGGCCTGCGACGTGCATATTGTAGACAGATAGATAGATACCTTACTATACGTAGATACTGTGACAAAAAGAGACGGACGGGCAGCTGATGGACAGGCACATGGGACTCCCGGGCCGTGGGTTTTGTTTTGCCCAGAAATGTGTATTTCTCCATTGTCAAATTCCCATCCTGTTGTCCCGGACTATGCAGTGTGACCCGCATCCTCCTTGTCACTCGCTCACTCACTTTCTGGTCTCCCTCGATTGAAAGCAAGCTGCAAGCTTATCCACTCTCGCTCGACTGACCCTTGATTGCCCTCACCTTACATCACCTCAACACAATACTCACTCATTCCGTTTTCTCGCCCGGGGTTGGCTTGTTTCCTGCCCTTTCTGGGTCCCCGCCCCGCCTCTTCTCTCGCTGCCATCTTTCTGAAGCACCCAGTCCCTGTCCGGGCCCCTTGGCCAGTTAGCCCAGTCTCGGAGGCGAAAGAAGGCCCTTGCCTGCCTTCCTTTCTTTCGACACTATTGACTTGCCCCCTTTTATTATTATTATCTACGGTTATCTCCCTCTCTTGCCCGCCATCTCCTCGGTCCAGTTCCAGTTCCACGCTGCCGGCTCCCCAGTCCCAATTTGCCTCTTCTCTGCCATCCTCGACTCTCGTCTCCTGATCTAAGCTTCCAGGCTCGCCATCCAGCCCGCCAGCCCGCCGACGCAGCCAAGCGCCCCCCCAAGATTGCGACGTCCTGTTTGCTCCCACCAGCGGCATTTCTTGAAACCCGTACTTCGAAACACAGCATTCATCAGCAACACAACACAACACAACACAACACAACACAACACAACACAACACTACACTACACAACACAAACACAGCACAGCACAGCACAGCACAGCACAGCACAGCACAGCACAGCACAGCCCACGTCCAGAGCCTCTTACCTCGACATCCAGCCGGCCGATTCCCGGAGCCGACTGTTTTACTCTCCGCCCCCGGTCACCTGCGGTACTTTTGTGCACGCGGAACTCCGTTTCCAACAATACCAATACCATCCACCGTGTTCCCACCCGTCGCCTCGTCCTCCATTGACCCTTCCCGACTGCCTGGCAGCCAACCAGCCACCGGCGAAAGTGACACTGACTGCGACTGCGAACCCTCTTTCTCTTAAGGGCTGACAGACGCATCCTCGTCTGCCGCCGATCCGCGATCATCGCCATTTCGTTGCCCTACTCACCTCTTGGCCTGACTCAACTTTTTTTTCTGGGACATCCACCTCCTATGCAGCATTGAAACCGTCATCTCCCTTATGCGATCAGCCCCACAGCGTATTATACCAACTCCAACTCCCTTCCTGTGCCACCCGCATCCCGTTCCGAGGCACGCACGCACGCCATCCATGCTGCGTCTCCGGGCTGCCCTTCCTCTCCCAAAACCTGTCCAGAGCCATCAATGCGTGTCTGTCTGAGCCCTATGCACTTCTGCTCCTGGTCCCGACTTTCTTCACAAACCGAACCGCTCCAGCGGGGGGTTGGGAACACCCACAACCACGACATCTGAGGCGTTCTTGCGGTGCTCGTACAGGTACTTTGTACCACGTACCTCGGGCACGCGACTCTACGCAACCCCCCATGACAACCACCCAAGTCATCACCACCAAAATGTCCGACCACGATGACAACCACATGATCGACCACAACGGCGGTCTCGTAGCCGCCCTGCGTTCCGTGTGGTTCTATTACATAGCGTGCACACCATGCAGGAAGGTCGGCCACCGTCGTGAGACCCGCAAGGAGGCCAAGCGAGAAAGGGGCATCAAAGCGCGCTTGGAGATGGAACAGCCCGGACTATACAGGCACCCAAACCCTGAGAACACAAACGAGTACTGGATGGAGGATATCAGGATGGGGCCCAGCCTGCCAAAAAGAGGCCCTAACAACAAGAACCAGAGCCAGGGAAAGATAAGCAGTTCCGGCCCTGCGGCTGCGACCGTCGACGGGTCTCAGCTGGAGCGAGGGCTCACTAACGGCAGTAGTGCCGCATTCCCGAGCAACGAGACCGCCGGGAGCCCTACTGTGGTTGCTGCGGACGACCTCGAGGCGCGAACGACCTTGTCCATGTCAGTGGCCGACTCGGCAGATCTGGAATGGAACCACAAGAGATACCAGAGAGAAGACGAGGAGCTGTGGGGCCACCAGATGTACAACCGGGCCGGCCAGCGACTTCGCGAGGTCATAACAAAGGGTCGTGATACAGCAGGCAGGCTGTTTGACACAAGGACAGGCCGGGAGCGCGAGATTACCGAGGAGGAGCGACAACAGTTCTACGGCGAGTTCTACGGCGCACCGAGGAACCCGCCCGTCAATGACTACCACCCACCTGTCGTCAGCAGCAGGCCCGCCCAGAAGGGAGAGTTCCAATGGATGCTGCAGCCCCCACCACCGGCCAAGGTCATGGAGGGCAAGGTGCCCGTGAGCAGGAGCGGGTCCAAGACGAGCGTGAACAGCCGCAGGACGCAGGTCTCGCTGGCAAGCAAGGAGGAGCTCGGCCTCGGGCGCCTGGTCGGCGAGAAGCTCGTCAAGGATAAGATCCGCAAGGGAGAGAAGCCCTCCGAGGCGGAGCTGACCGTCATCACCGGACCGAGGCCCAACAGCCGCAGGACAAAGACGGCCTCTACCATGAGCAGCATCCCGAGCCAACGCTCCACCCGGAGCCGCAGCAATACCACGGGATCTGAGTCCTCCGACACGATATACGAGCGCAGGAGGAAGAGGAGACTGGCAAAACAGCAGAAGGCCGCAGAGGAGGCTGGCTCGGAGGCGGACGATGAGACCGACACCGAGGACCAATCTCGGCTAGAGCGACGCGCCTCGCAGCGGCCAAAACTGCAGACCATCGCCAGCTCCGACCTGGCCAGCAAGAAGTCCGATAACAGCGAGAACTTGCGCCCGTCCAAGCTTGCCCCGATGGGCCAGTCAGCCTTGTCTCCAAGCCTGATGTCTAAGGGCCCATTGGACGACATCACCAACACCGCCAACCAATCGCCCGCGCCTTCCTCGCCCGCGGTAGAGTCCAAACAGGACAGCAAGCCCGCCACCGCATCTGCCGATAGTGGACTGGCAATGGTTTAGGCGCCCGAGTGCACAGTCTCATGAACGTATTTACCTGCATTGTGGTGTTTTTGGCCCATTGAACTTTAGTCATGTTTCTTTTCCTTTATTCGCTTCCGTTGTGCATATTTTGACCACCTCCATCGCGGGAGGCCGGATTCTGTGTTTTTTTTCCTGCATCGTTTTCACTGCATGGCTGGTACTGCATGGCAAGGCTGTTATTTTTACATCAGATTGCAAGGCGTCGAGGGGCATTCTGTCTTTGCGGAGGGAGAAGCAGGCTACACGGGGGCTTGGAGCTAAAGCCCGGTGATTTTAGAATTAGCTCGACGATCTGACGGATGGATTTCAAGAGTGAGGAGAGCTGACCTGGGGAGGCATGAAAAAGGAGCAGGAAGATAGGGCCTGCTACAGAGATGGTGTGGGGAAGAAAGAGAAAAGCTGAAGCAATATGAAGTATTCCACAAGACTCAATGACCGCGTCCGCCCCTAGTGATTTGTACCTGGGTCAGAATGATCATCTACTTTGCGCATGGGCGGGTTTCCTTTCGGTGCAACCGATATGGTCCTCAACTCTTCCGTGTCGTGAGTCGCATGCAATTTTCTCCAAATGGGATAGGCCCAAGCTTGAGATCTAGAAGATTGTGATCGCATTACCGTGATCTTCAATGTCCGGGTATCGAACGTAAACATTTTCCTTGTCGTCGGACAGACCTGCCGAAGCCGAAATGTAGTCACCTTCCAACGCCTATGATGCTCCCTCATGACTGACAAACAAATCCCGAAACAAAATGCGTAATAGTCGGTCGGCCGTCACAGGTGCAAGCCTCCCTCGTCGTCATCGTCGTTATCCTCTGCGAGCCGCTCCTCCAGCCTCCGCCGGAGCTCCTCGTCCGTCAGCCTCCCGCCACCGTTTGTGTGTCTCGATCCCGCATCGTTCCCCTGCCTGTTCGGCACCGCGTCCATGTGTATCTCGCCGTTCCTGATGACCCCCGTCTGGAACGTCCCGTCCTCCCACGGGTTCCCACCTGACGGTCTCGCATCGTCTCCAGCATGCCCATTCATCCCATTTGCACCCGGCGCCGCCGCAGCAGCAGCAGGCGCAGAGGGGGCGGCGCCCGCGACAACAACACCAGGCTCATCGTCCTCCACCTCATCCTTGGCCTCGAACTCCCGCCAGCTCAGCCCCCTCTCCTCGACCTCGGCGCGGACGAGCTCCACCCGGCCCCTCATGCGCTCGATGACGGCCTCGTTCTCCCTGATCGCCTCGGCGCAGTCCGCATCCGGCTCGCCGGGGACGCCCCCCGGCGCCGCGACGGTGCCCTCAGCGAAGGGCCGGAGCTGCGCGTTCGAGTGCGCGAGGTGGGCGAGGCTGTTGCGGATCTCGAGGACCTTGAGGTGGAGGGAGGCGGCGGAGAGGTCCTTGAGCGCAGAGGCGAAGCGCGCTGGGGAAATCGGAGCGGTTATATCTTGGGGCTGTGATGGGTTCGACATTTTGAGATTTCTTTCCCTTCCTCGTCTTGCAGTTATGCGGTCGAGGTGGCGGGGATACGGTTCGGTTTGTCACCCGGTGGGGGAGGGGCTGGTCTGCGGTCGGCGTGGTCAAGTCGACGGTCATAGGACACCGTCAAGCTGTGGTAGGTCGCGATTGCCGAGGATGCGGATAACTTCGTGCAAGAACGATGAAGTCCAGAGGATGGTTGTTGTGAGATGGAGACTGGTTTCCTGAGGTACACCAACTTTTGAAGTGGTGGGGTGGATGCCTCGGTGTAAGCTCACATTTCCCATTACGCAGTATTTGAGGTGCCTGGGCGGCGTTTGCACCTTAGCTCCTCCCATGGTGGGTAACATTCAATATCCCTGTCGCTCTTTAGCCTAGACCCTGCATATCGATAATGGGAAATTTCAACATTCCCGCAATCAATATCCACCACGCGCCGACGACGACATTCCTGTAGCACTCGCCCCCCAGCCTCACCACACACAACTATAGTACCCAGAATGGCCAAGTTGGAGAATATCGCGGAATCTAGTGAGGTTTACCCTACAATTCTGGTCTTGGACTTTGGGTAAGGAACTCCGCATGCTCTGCCCGGGCACTTAAGATCCAATTACTGAACCACGTCCAAAACATAGAAGCCAACATACCCACCTGTAAGTCCAATCCCGGAAGACGTGGGATTCAAAATCCCGATTGGCACTTTTCCGTGCTGACCAGACCATGTTCAGAATAATCCGCCGTCTCCGTGAACTCAACGTCTACTCAGAATTGCTCCCTTGCACCACGCGACTCTCCGACCTCAGATTCAAGCCCGCCGGTCTAATCCTCAGTGGAGGACCATACTCTGTGTACGACGAAGGTGCGCCGCATGTCGACCCTGCCTACCTCCACCTCGGTATCCCGATCCTAGGCATTTGTTACGGCCTCTCCGAGCTCGCCTACCGGCTGGACTGCACCAACGTCGCGCCGGGAGTCCACGAAGAGTACGCCCTAGCCGAAGTGACGGCCCAGATTACCAATGCCCACTTCGACCGCCTCTTCTACTGCATCGAGGGCCCAATGAAAGCGTGGATGTCCCGTGGTGACAGGCTGGCCAAGCTTCCCGAAGGCTTCCACGCAATAGCGACCACCGAGAACTCCGAGCCCGCCGCCATTGCACACGACACCCACCCGATATACGGCGTCCAGTTCCACCCAGAGGTTCCCCACACGCCAAATGGCATCCAGCTGCTGAGGAACTTCGCGGTGGATATATGCGGCGCCCAAGCGTGGAGGGTGGCAAGCAACTTGGTGGAGCAGGAGACGACGGGCCGGAAACGCAAGATAGCCAAGTCTTCTAGTCGAGTCTCTGCGGCAGCGAGCGGCGCGGTGGACTGCGCGGTGGCGGCGAGACTCGGCCACAAGTTCGCCGCGGTGCTGGCGGACCACGGATACCTGCGGCACGAGGAGCGGGAGCAAGTCGAGAGGGACCTGAACGTAGGTGCTCATCAGGACTGGTCGGTATACGAGGCTGCGGCGATCTTACTCACACTCCGCAGGAGCACCTCGGGATTAACCTGAGGGGTGTGGATGCGTCCGATGAGTTTTACGCCGGTCTCGAGGGGGGATTGGGCCCTGGGATGGTGAGGAGGTTGGTCGGTGGTATCCTGATTGATGCTGTTTGAGGCGGGTATCAATACTGGCCGAAGGCCCCGTTGGGGGCGGCCAAAGCTTGACTCTTTTGCAGGTCGAAGGGTGAGCAAGGAAAGGATTCAAAACTGGAAGGGCCGGTAAGACAGAACCGGTCCCATCAGGGATATGTAAGTCGAACCGGACCCAACATAGGACGCTGGCCGATACTGACGCCCTCCAGACTCCGAGAAGTCTTGGTCGCTTCGTCTTTTGAGGCTATTGAGACACGCTGAGACCCGTCATGTGAGCGTGGTCTCCTTTTCGTATGACTGAGAGCCACAAGCGGGCTAGGCCTCGCGAGGTCTCTTCGCGGACTGCAAGCGCGAGCCCTGGGGGATGAGCTGAGAGTTGCAGGACTCTGCGGCGGCGGCGGCGGCACGTCACTGGCACCAGTCCTGGGCATTAGTGGCAGTCATCCGCACTGGGGCAAATCAAGGTCCGGGCGCTTTGAGATGGCTCACTGAGGCTGATCACATCCTAGAAGACATGAAGGGCCAGTCTGAGGGAGGAAAACGTGCCTGTGGCACAAGCAGCCCCGAGATATCTGTTTATCTGGGCGACGAGGTGTTGTGTGTCCAAGGCACAGTCACCATGTGCTCTGAGCACGGCGGGCTTGAGAGAGCCAATCCTACCCGTTCTTGCCTGCACTTATGGCCGGGTAATCAGTACACGCCATGGAATGGGTCTCTGGGATAGACCGAGTCGCTCTGAACAGGCTTGAAAGCTGGATCAGTTGATTTCGGGCAGACGGGTGGGAAAAGAGCGATGTAAGCGTGGTTTCATGACAGCACTCTCGAAGCAACGCCAGGTCTGGAACATTCTGAGTAGCCTTTGAGCAACGTAGCAGCAGAAATAAGACACGACCCGTGACCCAATAGGGATCCGCAAAGACAAACGAATGACTGTCGATTTCAGTCATTTGTGACTTGTTCTGGAAAGGCAGGGGACACCATTTGCGATGGGTATCAGGAAGTATCGACTAAGGGTGACCGATGAGGAGCGGTTGCCCCAGCTGGATTAGCTCATCCTTCCCCTCCATGACAGTATCTACTCAGCCACCCTAGCATATGAAGAGGCGCTTAGACAAGCACAATCTCAACTCCACAATTGGTCACCATCGAATTGTAGCGATAGATATCAATTGGCTATACAAACCGAGCCCCTGACCGGCGGGCTACTCTCCTATCATGACAACCACGGACTCTGGCGACGCGCACTTGCTTCGCTGCTGGAGACACCAGGATTGTAAGAGCTGCTTGCACGAGCATCGATGTAGCTGGTGCCCATTTGTAGGTCAACCTCATCAAATCTGCCTTGTTCGCCGCTGACACAATCAAGTCCTGGTCGTGCGTGCCGAACAACCACACCATCCCAGCGCTGGCCCCAGCCTATGACGAGAACGTGTGCCCTCACTGGGCGGAGCGGTGGGAGATCCGGACACGTCCGTTGGGGTGTCAGGTCTCGACCATTACCAGTCTGACCTCCATCATCTCAATCGCTTCGACACTGGTCGTTCTATCTATCATTCTGCTCGTCGCAGGGGCTTTCATCCGGCTGCGCAGGCACCACAAGCAAGCAGAACCGGATTGGTGGAGATTCTGGAAGCGTCAATGGCGGCCATGGACCGCGCGCAGGGAACCTCAGGCTAGAAGTGACGGCGCTGTTCCTCAAGAAGATGACCCGCTGCTGGGATCATGAGGCGCCAAGAACCGGCTACATGTCTGGTGGACGGATGCGCAGGCCTTGGTATCACCCAGAGCTGACAGGAGGAATGATGGCGACCTCGTCGCCTTCCTGGATGACCGTCTCATCGGCGCCACCCTCATTGCTTTCCTCGGGGACGTCGACGTAGTTCAGGTTGATGGTCACCAGGGAAGACTCGAGCACCTTGGGCTTGATGCCGACGTACCGCTCCTCCAGCGTCGCGAACAGCTTCCTCAGTGGCAGCGGTGCGGGCAAGGCCTCATACTGCTTTCCGGTGAAGGTGCCCGCACTTGCAAAGTAGAGCAGGCTGAAGTGCCCCTTCGGCGGCTTTGGAGCTGCAGACATGATAGTTTCTACCTGAACGCATTGGACTTGGTCAACATTGAGTTTTTGCAGTGGAATGGATGGAAGATGAGGGCAATTGTGTTTTGGTTGTCAGAGATCTTGGTGATAATGAGAACATCACAGAACGTCAGGTAATACATGCTTATTATGATCATCACTTAAACGGTTGAAAAAGGAGATGCAAGGTAGACTTACGATTTGTTTGATCCTGCTGTTTGTTGAAGGTGGTTGGAACCAGCTTGGAAAGAAACGACCAAGAAATTTTTCATTGGTTTTGTAGCTGGAGGGAAAGTGGGCCCCCGCCGACTAAGCGCGCCCGCAGTGGACCGGCCAGGGATGCAGCGGCCGGCGCGTTAGATGCACACCTCAGTGCCGCGTTCCACCCAACAGCATCAGAGCGGTCGGAAGTCGTGACGTCCAGCTTTCCAATACCGCATGCATTACCAAGGTCCTCACAACCGCAATTTCCAAGCAAAGCTGCTTTTGACGCCGGAATCTATCTCGATGAGGTTGTCGCCCTTGTCAACCGCTCAGCATGTCTCTGAACAGGAAATACGCGGCGCTGCCCGATCTTGTGAGCCAGTCATCGGCCTCATCTTCAGTCGCCATCGGCTAATGGAGCTATCAGGATTCTGCGCCAGATATCTACGAGACACCAGAGCTCACAGATGATACCTCCACAGTCCCCGTACGTACTGTCATAGTCCTACCTTCTATCCTCCCACTTACTAAGCCTTGATTGCAGACGACACTACGATCCTCCTCCGACAATGAATTCGACGATGACGAGGCGGATGGCCCTGGGATCTCGCGGTCGAAACTGCGCATAGACCAAGCCCGGTCACGATTCATGCCCTCCCAAGTTGATGCGAAAGAGGTTGACTTTTCAGACCGCATCAATGGAAAGCGGAAGTCTTACAAGGCCTCCAGTCGGCGGCACAGGATACTTGAGGACGGTCTGGAAGAACTGGGTGATCTGAGCGATGAGGACGAGGGCGAGAGCTTGGCTCGGAAACTTGCGAGGCTGAAGCGCGAGATCGAGGAGGCCAAAGAGGAATACGGCAGGCAGAAGTCACAGAACGACGCAGCTGGCACGAAACCCACCGACGGAGAAGGCGACCAGGAAGAGGAGCTGGCCTCCCTCAGTCAAGTATTGGACGAGATCTCGAGGCACCCGGAAGATCTGGCGCAAGGTCCTGGGTTTCGACCTGTACGAGTCGGCCCATTACCTGCCAGTGACCCCAAGCCAGACGCTACTCAGGGTGAACCAGAAGGTGGAGACTCGGCCACCTACACCGTCACATATGCGCCGACATACGAGCAGACGCACGCGCTCGCCAAGGCCGCGGATTTTGATGAACGTCTTGCACTCCTGGAGAAGGCCATTGGCATCGGATCCTCAGCCCTGCCAGAGCTGGACTCAAGCGGCTTACCGAGGGCAATTGTGCCAACCTTGGAGAAGCTGCAGAAGCAGGTCTCGACACTTTCAGAGGCGTCTTCGTCCTCGCTGGACACCATCAGCCGCAAGGTGCGACAGCTGACGCAGGAGGCCGAGCAGCTTGAGAAGTCCCGCAAGCAGGCCAAGCAGGCCAAAGAGGCGCTCGCTTCGACTGGCACTGGCTCATCATCCCCAGGCACCCCGGATTCAGAGGACTCGGAGCAGACGACCAAGATCAACGCTCTTTACAGCACGCTGCCGACCATCGAAAACCTGACGCCCCTCCTACCGCCTCTTCTGGATCGGCTTAGGTCGTTGAGGGAGATCCACGCTGATGCGGCCACAGCGGGGGAGACACTGGAGCGTATCGAAAAGAGGCAGGCGGACATGACTTCTGATATCAAGCAGTGGAGAGAGGGCCTTGAGAAGATCGAGACGGCAATGCAGGAGGGCGAGTCGTCCATGGGGAACAACATGAAGGTTGTCGACGGCTGGGTGAAAGACTTGGAGGCAAAGATGGCAAAGTTAACATGAAGTCTCTATTTTTTTCTCAAGGGCCTGGTTGATACATACTTGTTGTTGAAGTGATGATACCCGTGATAGTTCTATAACAGTCGAGAATTACAAAAGAAGTCTTTAGAGGAGACCTCGTGAGATTGTTGGCTGGGAAGTGTTCCCATGCACACGGCAATAGGTGTATTGACCTGGGGGGTGTTTCTTTATAGTGTTAGAAGGTCTGCAACCCTGGGCTGCGTGCCACTCCATCTGGCTATGATCTACTACAGAAGAATTGTGTAACGGAACCTCGTCTTGATTCATAATTTGAGGGGATATCGCGTAGAAGCTTTTGAGTCCATGGAGTCCTGCTGCGGGGAATCCAAGCACATTTACGGCCAAGTATAGTGATATAAAATCTGTCCAACGTTCCAATTGGGGACAGTGAAAATCGAGTCCAGTGTCGCCTTGGAAACGCTGTGGAATACATTGTCCTTTTCTCGTTCGCTCGGAACAGGAGTCTCAAGAGATGCATGCAGCAGACGGATGCACTACTGGCACTTCCCGCCTGCAGCCCAACACCCACAAAACCAACACCAATTGGCTGTATAACCCATCCTCTGGTTGCCGTATGAGTGATTCAAGGCCTGCTGTGCCCTCACAGTCAACTTGAATTAGACCACAGTTCACAGCTAGTAATGCTAAAAGGAATAGCGAGAAGAATTGAAGATTGTACTTTACAGCGGTTGCGTTATGGTCACTCTCCAGATACCTTCATCAATACTTTTCAGAGCACTGTATCTCACTGCGTCTTCATACCAGAATCGCCATGCCGTTTACCCCATGACCGCACCTTACGGTCCATATCCCATCGAACAAAGATTAGGATGAGAAGCCCGAGACAGCCCAGAATCCAGTCAACGAAAGCCCGGAGGAAACCACCCCTCTTACTGGCCCCCATCATGGTAGACAGTACGATCCTTGTTAAAAAGTCAGTGGCGATGAGCTCTTGCCCACTCTCCAGCCCCAGTATGCTCTTTCTGGCAACCTCCTCCGGCGTCTGGCCCTCGTCCGTCTCCTCGAGCATCTTGGTCACATCCGTCTTAACCTTATTCTCTGCCTCGTATGCCTCGGTGAAAATTGTGGCCGGTAACAGTGTGTGAACCTTGACGGGCGGCGCGTGCGGGTTTGCCGCCGCGTAGAGGTTGAGTTCCTGCGAGAGCGTGTCGGATAGGGACCGCAGGGCCGCCTTGGACGGGCTGTAGGGGGTGTACCCGATGATGCTGTAAAGTGCAAGGAAGGAAGACGTGAAAATGAGGTGGCGCGCCGGAGGTGACTTGTCATTATCCTTGCTGGACGGCTCGAAATCCGCGACAGTAGCAGCGGCCTGCTCCTTGTCGTTCCTATCCGTGTCCGTCCGTAGCCAGCTCCTCAGCGCCGCGTGTGCCATGTACGCGCTCGTGAAGTAGTTGGCATCCATCTGGGACCGCAGCTGTGCGGGATCTGTGTCGATGAAGAGGCTCGGGTACGATGTCCCTGCAAAGCACCACACCACGTCTGGGGGCGACCCGCTGTTCCACTCCGTCGCCTGGACCATGACGCCTACGCACGCCTCGGCGCTGATAAGGTCGGCCGTGATGGCGTGGAACCGCTGCTGTGTCCTGGTGACACTAGTGGCGTGTTTTTGGGTAATTCCCGCCTTGATATACTCGATGCCATCGCGCAGTCGTTGTGAGTCTCGCGCCACGAGGATGATGTTGCCTCCCTTCGCGGCCAATTGCCGGCCTGCCTCGAGGCCTGTCCCCTTGGAGCCGCCTGCAATCAGAATTGTCTTGTGAAATAATCTGTCAGATTGACTGCATTGCTAGGATTTTTTGTTCAGGGACGTGAGGGACATACTCTTCCATTGACAGGAAACGCGTTCGACGGCATCATGCTCTTATCCTCGCTTCTATGGAGGTTCTGTCGCAGAGTAGGATTGTCGGGGTCGACCGTCTGAGACAAAGGCGCTCTCTCTACAGAAAATTCAAGGGAAGCAACTTTATGCTTGTACTGGAAAAGCTAAGAGCCTGTAAATGTGCAAGAGGAAAAAAAAAGCGACCACCTCTCTTAATAGGCTTGGCTTTGCGTGGTATTTAAGCAGTGAGATCAAGTCCCAAAAGATCAAGACATCAGTCAGGCTCTGGCTAGCGCCCGATTAATTGATCGGATGCAAGGTGGAAATAGACAAATGCGTACCACCCTTCCCTACCGCTTGAATGCATAAGAAGCCACATACGATTGGAGAGCCTCGGGTCTCAGTGGTGCTGATTCGCCGTGGCGAGCCGAGCTGCACGGTGGCGTTGTCCAAAGTTGGTGTTGCCCTGCGACTTAGACCTGCAGAAGACTTTCAGCTTGTGCCCAAACGACTTGTCTTTTGCCCCTCCACCAGGGTGTTACGGCTGAGCCTCGGTCGAATACTGCAGGGTGGATATGGGAATATGGGCTGAAGGATGGAGGGGTAACAAATAGTAATGCCACCATTACTTCTGGTGGAGGATGAACACCCGATACGGACAGCGGGATGGGCTGCTTGGCCCGAAAGTGTGTGTGGCCTGTCTTGTAGTTGTCTCTCGCATGTGGTCCATATGTGAGCTCTGTTCCTTTATAAGTGTCTAGTGCTGTCGCTTTCCGAGGACGCCTGTTTTGGATCTCTGGACGACCTCCTTTTCATTGAGATCTTAACTTTCCAGCTTTCCATGCAGACATGGCAGATCATAAATCCAACGAAGACGCCACCACGGCCGCGGGTGCTACCATGATAGCCTTGTCGGTCATCGTGGTGGCCTGCCGGTTCTACATGCGGTTAAAGCTCAAGTCTGGACTGAAATGGGACGACTGGTTCATCTTGATTTCTTTGCTGTCGCTCATCACTGCCGGTGTACTTGTCGTCGCTGGTACGTTTGCGTCTTCGTCCATTTCTTATTTTCAAGATACCCACAACGTCCCTCTTCCGGGTCGCGTTGTCATGAATTTCGTTGCTTTGCTATTCATCGGGAGACTCGCTGATTTGAGGATAAATCATGCCCATAGCATCCACTGTTGACCCGGACTTTAGTTGGCTTGAGGTATCATACTCGGATCCAGACTACATATACACACCTGCCAACGAGACCCACCTCCTCCTCTCTTGGCTCTCTTCCATTTTCTACTACTGCATCGTGTGCGCCGCCAAAATGTCTATCCTATTCATGTATAAGCGTATCTTCTCGATCTCCATGGCTTTCCGCCGTCAGGTGTACGCAGTGATTGCCATTCTTGCCATGTACTGGGTGGCAATCGTCCTGGCCGATATCTTCAACTGTATCCCGTTCAAGTACAGCTGGACCCACAGCACCAGTCCGGCACCTTATTGCTTCAACTTCAATCTGTTCTGGTTTTCCTCAGGTATCATCGAGACCGTCCTGGATGTTATCATCATTTCTCTACCCGTGGGCATGGTGGCAAAATTGCATTTGAGTATGAGGAAGAGAATCGGTCTCGGTGGAGTGTTTCTTCTGGGTGCATTGTGAGTTCTCTTCATTTCGCCGCTGATAATTCTCTGGCAGGGCCTGCCAGTAGCGGCGCCGTTCTATCAGCTGATGTTCTCTGGTGTCCAGTGGCATAGTGACGGGTGCGATCAGAGTATGGACAGCTTATCGACCCGGCCAGCGTTCCCCGTCATGGGGCGAGAGCGAGGTCTGGTCCTCGATACACGGTCGGTCAAGTATATCCCTAGATTATAATAGGCCGGTCTTCAACCCAGTGCTGACTCTCGGCACTCCACCGCAGCCGGCGTTTGTATCATCTGCTCTTGCCTTCCAGTATGCTGGCCACTGGCCAGCCCCGTGTTCTCCAAGATACGAGGAAGCACCACCTCATTACGAGACCGCTGGCGCAGCCGCAAGAGCCCGCATTCATATGGTATCAAATCTGCAGGCGGCCAATCCAGGGATGATCAAAACCGCGCTGAGGATGTCTACTCTCCTGAATTGTCCAACACAGAGCTGCTTCCTATTTCGAGGCGAGACGTTGGTCCGCAAAGAATTTGATGTTCTTGATAGCCGGGCTCATTATATTGCACGGTTCCATTATCCATATCTTGGAAAGTGGTATTCTTCCCCATCGAGGCTCTGGCCCATGTGTGCGAAGGATTGGCATTCAAGTGGCGGGGAAGTTCGCATTCTGGAAGGCCGCATCACCTAGGTTTACCTACAATAGTACGCGAGAAGTTGCATTGGCTCAGGTGAAATTTTATGTATATACAGTCAGGAATATATCCTCCTATTGGTATATGTCATGTGTTCTAGTAGATGCCTATTTGCATTTTCACTGGACTTCCATTCTCAGCCAAGACGATTTCATGAAAGACTGGTGGCGAGGAAGAAGTGATCATTACGCTGACCGGGATGAACATGCGAGCAGCACGAGAGAGAGACTCCAAATAGCCAGCGATGCTACCCAATTGGAACGGCTGGTCTCGTCCATGGCCCCATCGCAATTACTATTTTTTTGCTCAACAAGAGAAAGAAAAAAAAGAGGAGCTGCAGGCAGTCCCTTCATACAATCCTAAACAACCATAGACGTAGCGTTTGATAATAAACACAATACCGATAACAGTAGGTTCAGAATATGATAGTCTGTCACTAACTATAATAGTGACAGCCTTGTGACGAGCCTAGCTGAGACCAGGATCAAGCCGCGCGTAGCCCGTCAACACGAGTAGCTCAAGCCAACATCGCACCGGCGAACAGCCATACAGCGATAGGCAAGCTAGTACTTCGTACATAAAATTGCTCCAGTTCCCGCCAAGCCCCAGTTGGAAAGGAAAAGCCGAGAATAGAGAAAATTGTATCCCGAAGAAACGCGCGCAAGCAGCCTCCAGGGCCGCACCCAGGTAGTGATACACCTAGAAAGTGAAGCCACGCCGAGACTATCATAGATTTGGGGGCTGTTTTCAGGCACCTCGCCCAGGATCCCGCCTGCCCAGCTCAGCGGTCAACAAGTTCGCCGTTTCCACTCCTATGGACCCGACCCGGATGGTGCCAAGAAGAGGCATGGTAGGGGCAAGATCCCCAAGCGTCCCAATTCCGGCGATCTCAGGGTTAGGGTCCACAATTTCCAACACGCTGACGAACGCGTCTCAATGCACGCACGTACCTGAGCACGCAAACGTTCACTCGTTGATCACTGCTGCATGTCTTCGACTGACGCGGTGTGCGGGCATAACAAATGCAGCGCGGGGTTTTGCATCTTGGATCTTTCATATCTCATTCATTGACAGTCTGCGGATTGGTTCTTGCCAGCAAGCAAACCTCACAAAACGCTGGGTCCACATTGTCCAGGGTGACTCGATCTACCGAGAATCGTGAGTCAACATCTTTCTACGTCGGACAACGCATCGAAGGTTGAAAGCGCATATTCGTCATGAGAGCTGGTCTTGCATAGCAGGCAATTGTGAGACCAACCAATCATGCCCCCGATTCAGCTGGCACGGAATGCAGCGCCTTTGCTCAAGTTTATTAATGGCAAACCACGAGAGAAAGTCGTCAAGCCAATGGAGGAACCGGAAGATACCACGGCACCGCCAATTGACTCCGATGAAAATGACACTGATGAAAATGACACTGATGAAAATGACACTGATGAGCCCGACTTTGGCGATCCTCACTACGACTCGTCAGACGACTCGCCAGCGAGGGGTGACATCAGCAGGTCTGATTTCAAGCCGGCAACGACGTCACAAAAGTCGGGAACAGCGCCTGCTCGAGCCGGAACAGCTCTTGCTACTGAGGGTAATGGAACTCCTGAATGGCGCTCAGCTCGAACAGGCAGGAAGCGAGCTGTGGAGGGTGTCGAAGACGCGGGCGCGGATGAACCTGGTGTCACCTCTCCTAAGAAGAGAGCAAGAACCGGCAACTTGAGGCAATCGCCGCCCCTCGGCAGTCACATAGGCGATGGGTTTCTCGTGGGCAGGAAAACCAAGCCAGCAAAGGCAGGATATGGAAGGAAGGCAGCCAAGGTGACAAAACCCAGCAGCACGTCACCTGATTCGTCTCCGCGCCGGAAATTCGAACGCGTCCAGAGTTTGTCGGAATCAGTGAGCCCACTTCAGATGAGAAAGTTCAAAGTTTTGATCCCAGGATCTGAGGCTTCATCTCCAGTCAAAAGCCCGAGAGCCTCAAACGCGTCAAAAGCTACAATCAAGGGAGGAGATTCCTCCAGCCTTTCCGATCTTGACTCTGATGATGTGTTTTCAGACCCCCCTCGACCAGGCAATGGTCAGGAGGAAGATCAGAAGCGGAGGCAGAAGCAGGAGAAGAAGCCCAAGCGCCAGCCAAAGAAGAACATGAGAAAAAAGCCGCGGCAGCTCTCTGCTGACGAGGACATATCACAGAGACCAGTGTTCAAAATGCCGGAGGGCTACAGCGATTTTGCATCAACGACCGAAGTTGCAGGCATCGACATGCCTCTGTACGCAGATATCACCACGGAAAATAAGACGACTATGGCGCCAGATAAGGCACCCTGCCCCATGTGCGACGAGCCAGTGGACAAGCAATGGCTCAGCGAGTACTCCAAGGGCCAGCGTATGAGCATCGCGCGGCAGGCCAAGTTCTGCCACCAGCACAAGAAGCGGTCCGCCAAGGAGCTGTGGGAGGCGAAGGGTTACCCGGAGGTAGACTGGTCGCAGATGGAGGCGCGAATTGGTGCCCACAGGGCCTACCTCAAGTCGCTCATCAACGGGGCCTCGTCCCACTTTGGAGAGCAGCTGCGCGACAAGATCAGGTCGGGCAAGAACCGCACCCTCTTCAAGACGGACGACTACCCCGTGCCGGGCTACTACGGCCTGCGGGGCATGAGCACCATGACGGAGGGCATCGTCGAGGCTTTCTCGTCGCTGCTGCGCCAGCGGGCGCCCCTCGACAAGCTCGTCTCGGCGCGCGGCCACACGGCCTACGTACAGTCCGTCCTGGTGCCGGAGCTCGGCGTGCGGCTGATCAAGGAGGACATGGGCATCGCCGACGACGACGAGGCGCGCGCAGTCATGCGCGAGAGCCGCGCTGTCGGCATCATCCTCAACGATGAGAGGGGCGAGACGCGGGTGGCCCCCCGGGCGGCAGAGGGCCAGGATGTAGGTGAGGGCGGTTGTGATGGTTACGGGGACGACGCTTCGGGCACACACAAGGACGCGAGTGGCACGGACGGCGGGAGCGATGGCGACGACGGCAGGGTCGAGTTCAGGATCCAGCGCGTCGACGATAGCGACTCCGACGTCCACTGTCTTGCGTCGCTGCGTGGCTACAGGTCCAAGGCCCCAGGGAAGGGGCTTGTCAAGAATGGGGGCTCGAAACCGGGCAGGCCGGCCTCATCGGAGAGGAACGCCGTTGCGCCGGCCCGGGATGCGGTCGACGACAGCGACTCTGACCTGTCGAGCCTCGCATCGCTTGACAAACTTTAATGGTCATGCGTGGAGGGTCCTCGCTGGGAACTGATTGGCTTTTTTTCTCTCTTATCCATTGCTCGTAGCACCACCTTTGCGGATCCGCACCCCTTCATCTAGCAGGAGGGGTGCGTAGCATGCAGATCAAAGGAAAAAGGTACATGCCAATGCCTACATACATCACCAGCGTTGCAGATGGACCCTTGTGCCACATGCACGGCGCCGCCTACTTTGGCTGGGTGCGAACCCCAGGCGCACCGGCATGGGCTTTGCCAGTGGCAACTGAGTCCTGGCAAACTGAGTCCCCCTCCGAGGTCTCACTCGCCATAAGATATGTTTTCGATATTTTCCCCGAGAGTTGTCCGTGAGTGTCTAAAGACAAGACCACGAGGGCGCCGAGTCCCGTGGCACATGCGTCTTGGCCCAAGAGAGTTAAGACCCGCGCCTCTTGTCCCACGATGGTTGGAGTGGAGGCCGCTTCTACACTGTGTGCCTGCCCTTTTCTTTCCTTTCATCTGATCGCTCCCCTCTTTGCAGAGGCATTTGGTGTTGCCGGCCCATGGGACGCGGTTGCACCAAGACCTAGCTTATTTTCTTCTGCCCAGACATCAGTCGTGCATGGTGCATGGTGCATGCAAAGGTCCGTGGTCTATAATTACATGTGCACGCGGGAATATAACACGAACCATAGATATATATTGAGTTCTGCGCGTCGGGGTGTTGCTCGAGCGAGTGGGTGAAGGGTGGGGGCCGGAGAGAGAGAGAGGATGGAAGAACATATAGGAGCATCGACCTGGACGAAGGTTTGCGTGCCGCCTGGTTTGGGCACCTTTGGGGGCCAGATCTTGCGGTTGCATTAGGGTGTGCATGTACTTACTTGTGCATGCCCGGGCGCGAATGTGGTGGTGGGTGATAGTCTAGTGGAGGGAGGCGCTCGAGAAGCGTTCGAGAAGGTTGCCCAATGCGGGTTGGGTCCATCTCGGCCTAGAATCCGGCGAGGAAAAGCTTAAATGGGAATTCTCAGACGATTATTCATGACACCAGTTTGAAAGCTTGCGCAACGTTTATATGCGTGGGTGTGGAGGGGATTTGGGGTGGAGGGAGGCGGAGGATTGGAGGTTGGGCGCCGACCGATGGACGACGCTGGCAGACTGGTAGGTTTTGAGGTTCGGCATCGGACAATGCGCGGTTCCTGGTTGGCCGGCTCTGAGGCTCGGTCGCAGAGCGATCACCCCATCGAGGCGTCATTATGCGCAGCCATTGAGGCTTGTTTCTGTTGGCAAGCTGCTGGCGGGCAGACGATGTGCTCTGGGGAATGGGGGCCGCGAATCGTGCGAGCCGGCACTGAGGCTGGTATGAAGGGAGGGTAGGGGACCCCTGGGGCTTCAGAGAGGTTGAACGGATTGAGGCTTGCTTCCAAATCATCCTCGAGGCGGCTGAGGGGGTGAGAGGAATTTGGAATAATTGCCCCAAACGCTGTATCGTGGTAGACGCTGTATCGTGGTATACGCTGTAAAGGAAGTGCCGAGACATCTGTCGTGCTATGGTCCCATCTACCTGGGCTGGCAGGCGAGCAGGCGGGCAGGCAATGAGATGGGCAAGGGCCACGCGCAAAGTGGTTGTCCGATGGAACACAGCCATTCGAACTGGCGGACCTCTGCCAAATCCTTTTCTTCACCTACTGAGAGGTCATGCACCATAGCAGATGAGCAAGGCGGATACGTGTTGATACTCCCCGAGCGGCTGCTTCTCCTGCTGCTGGCCAGTCTAGTTCAGTTACCTTGTATGCAACTTGGTATGTAATTCTGGACAAAGTTCTGATGCTGTTTCCTCGGGCCGATCACATCCATTCATTTACTAGCGGAGTGCTTTGTCGATGGCCAGGGCGGACCAGAATGAGCATCTTGCTGCCCAGAGGGTGTGGGTCTTGGTGAAGCTGTCAAGCTCTTAGGTTCCGATCCAGGGAGTGACAAGAATCTTGTCGTGGAGCTGCTAGAGCCCAAGCTTGACGCCCTGCCCTCGTCGACGACGGCAGCCAGGATGTGGCACCGAGTGCCGGGAGGCTGCGTGCTGTGATGGGGAATAGGTCATTTTCAGGCACGGCCGGTTCTGTGGTTGTGCCGTCCGGGCTGGGGTGCCAAGACAAGGCTTGGCCCGGTAGTCAGAGAGCCTTGAAACATAGACACATGAGTCGAAATGTGTACGGACTTGTGGCCAGGGGCAGTTGGGCTGTGATTACCACGGTAGCAGGGCTGGATTGTCACGCCGGCGGACACGGAAAATCGGGGGCGCCCTGAACATTGAAACTGCTTCAAGGAGTAGGAGATGGGGGGCCCCATCGTTAATCGACATGGGAGCGCGCGATTCGGGCACTAAGAGCAGCGACCCCACAATCAAGGCTTCGACCGTCGGGAGCTTAGGTGCCTTGGTTGATTGGGTACGTGGTCTGGAGGGAGAGGGGGGGAGCGCGATCTGCAGGGTAATGTGATGTAATGACGGTAATCAACCAGAAGACAGAAAGCCCAGGTCAAGCGGGCTGGGCAGTGCGCCTGGGGGGACATTAACTCACTGTGCTGTTTCTGCATGGGGCCACAGCTTGTACCCCTTCAGGTTGACGATGTTCCCGGTGCTTTGATGGCTATCGATGTCAAGTCTCATCCCAAGAAAGATGATGTGTACGTACACTGATGCTGTGTGTTGGCAGTCCGGGCAGTCTGTCGGCAGTCTGTGTGCGGACGGACGTGCAAATATCATTTGCGACGTGATTGATGATCGCCGCAAGGAGCAGAGCGCTGGCGTTAGCCGGTGGGTCGCCAGATACATCTCTATTCACTCCATGGCTCCCATAAGAGTACCCAGTCTTCGCACCTTGTTCTCAGGTGTGTCGGCGTGTAAACCCGACTGTGAGCTGTGATACTCATTCTCCTCCACGCCATGGCCTGAATGATGTACCGGTATACCCTCCGTTTCCCCCGGGGCGAATTTCTGTACAGTCTATGTATTTATATCCCAACCCTGCTGTTTCGCTCCCCCGATGACGAGGTGCCGCCTGGGCAGGCCAGTTGGTAAGCCGCTGGTGGGTCGGTAGTATGGAGCCTGAAGTCTATCAGCAAACAGAGGAGGCGTCAAAGAGGGAGTGATGAGAGTGGGAGTGAGAGTTAGGCACGGCAAGTGAACGTTACCTCCTACCTCCCCGGAAGCATGGTGAAGCTCCGGGGTACACTAGGCCAGACCGCAAGCTGAAGCCGCCAGGGGTCGGGTCCAACGGCCTCAGCAGCTGGTGTGGGTGGCGATTGGAAACGGCGGGCGCGCTGAACCCAGTCTGGCGGGCCGATGATTGTGCCTCCGACTGACAAGGGCCTAATCTCCTTCTCCTCCTCTGTCTCGCCTCGATTCTCTCTTTCTCTCTCTCTCGGCACTTGCACTGGCAACAAATAGGAGGCGACATTGGCCTGCACCTACATCTGGGCGACTGACTAAGTGACAGCTGAGCACGCGAACACGAATTGCAGCAAGCTGCAGAGCGAGATGAGCTGCGAGGACAGGCCTTGAAGCTGTACATAGTACATGGCCAATACCTCTGCCGCTCGCGGAGGTGTGCCGTGCTATGTACTGAGTACATTTCATGTAGAGTATTTCACACTACATGTCACGGTACCGAGTACTTTGACACCTTGGGGTCCTGGGATCCCACCCCTTGCGCACAGGATAGCCTTGGAACCCTCGGTACATCGACAGGCCCGGGCTCGACGGTGCCGTGACATGTAGCGTCACATCCAGGAGGGGCGGCGGGCAGCGGCAAAGGAAGAGGACGGGGAAGCAACGAGATTGATTCCCAAAGGCAGCGCAGGGCAGAGTCGGACAGGAAGGTAGCGAGTGTATCTAGTTTAGGTGTGTAACGGCGACAAGTGCGCACGCACACACCAACACAGCACATACACATACACACACACACGTACACCCCACAACCTGTATGTCGCGCAGGAAGCGCCTCACACTCGCCCGCCTCCATCTGGCCTGGCCCGCCCACATGTCTGCGGCGCGAATGCTGGTTTAACCTGGTTTGCTTGCTTGCTTGCTTGCTTGCTTGGGTGCTGGTTGCTGGTGTCGTTGCAGTCGCAGTCGCAAGTCGTAGTCATAGTAGTCTAGTTACAGTTGGAGGAGGATGAGAATGAGGAGGGGATGGAGGAGGGGATGGAGGAGGAGGAGGAGGTGCTGGGGACTATCTATCTACCTACAGTACCTGGGTCCTGAGCATCTCGAGTGTCTCATCATCTGCTCTATGTCCTCTCGCCGTCATTCCGTCCTGCATTCTGATTCTGATTCTGCACCCTGCGACTCGCCTCCAAGTAGCCAGCCCTTCTTTCTACCCACACGTCTGCCTCGCATCACCTACTACTCTCTGCTGCCGCAGCAGCAGCTGCATTTGGTCTTATCCCCAGCTGTCCTACCACCCACCCACCGTGCCAGCCAATTCCATTCCGCGCATATATCCGCAAGCAGGCACACATACACACACCAAGCATTTATCATCCAGAGCCTTGCGCATACACCCACACCCACACCCACACCCACATCGCACACAAGCTTACACCCTGCCATATACGGGACTGCACCGCGCGAACCCCACAAACTGCTCCCGGGCTCGCTCCATCGCTGTGGTTTTGTCCCCACACCCACACCCATCCACATGCTCCCCATGCGAGTTCGATAATACGCCGAAGAAGAGGGCATGGCTCTATTGCCATCTTGACACCAAGAAGGCAAGCTGACAATGACGAGAGATGAGCCCTCGCGATTCAGCTCATTCACGAGCGCGAGCACCGATAGCAACGCCTCCGACCTCACCGTCAAGCCACTCCCCGCTATCCCCAGGCCAAAGGACAAGGACAGAGAAAGAGACAGAGACAGAGACAAAGGAAATGCCCAACCAGCCAGTCAAGGCTTCTCCGCCTCCGCCTCCTCCTCCCCCAAGGGCCTGCGCAAGGCCATACCAAGGCTAAAGACAGACGAGAATGGGAATCTAGTCAAGTGAGTAGCTGCATGTCGCGGAGGGGCCTCTCTCTTTTGTCGCCAATGCATCATCGTTGTGATCCACCACCTCTCTCCGTGTCCCATCGATGCCACAGCCTGCCCGTCCCGGGGCCATTGTTCCAGTGTTGCCTTGCCTCCAAGCATCCTCACAAAGCGTGAAGGACTAACATGTCACTGCGTCTGCGCTGCGTAACAGGTCCCTCAAAGACTCCAGAGAAGCCGAGTCTCAGCCGCAGATCTCGCCAACGTCCAGGCAGCCCAAAGCTGCCCTTGCCCGTGCTTCTTTGTCGCCAGCGCCTTCGTCTTCCAATGCCGTACACAGAATGAGCGACCTTGCCAATTACCGCCGCGACCTGGCCGTTCTCGAGCCCGCCGGGAGCCGCGCCCCACAGATCGTACACAACCCCCCTTCGACGGCTTCTTCTTTCATGCAGCAGGTTGCGCCGTGGATGGTGGGAGGAGGCAATAGTAATGGCAACAACACGTCCGCATCCCCTCCGGCCAACGGCTCCGCGGTCATGGCCACTACCTTTTACAATGACTCCAGCGACAACCTCTCGTCCGCCTCGCAGATGTCTCCTGCTTTTCGATCCGCATCGGTCAGTGCAGCGCGCCCCACGCAGAACCACACCGGCAGTGACTCGCCCCCGGCTGAGCCCGCATCATCGGCATACTACAACGACGAAAGGAGGCCCTCCATCGCCAGCGTCACCACCACTGCGAGCAGCCAGGCCTCTAAGAACAGCGGCCAGAGAGGAGGGGGCCTGAGGAAGCTCCAAGGTTTCTTTGGCGAGGAGTTCCCCGGTCGAGACTCGTCAGAGACCTCCCTACCGCCTTCCTTTGCAGGAAAGGAGACCCGCTCGCACTCGTACAGCCATGCATCTCGCCCCCATCGCGACCGCAACTACTCAAACGCCACAGACCATACCCGAGATGCCTCGCCATCCTCATCTAGACCAAGAACACCAGTGCCGGCACCAGAGGTCGTGCCCTTCCTCTACCAGGAGGCCGAGGTGCGTCCGTCCCCTCCCCCCCCCTCCTGTACCTATCTCATATCCCGGAACCCTATCTCCACCCTGTAACTTAATTTCTCCAATCCACTTCATATAACTCGGGCCTTGCCTAATCAACACATTTGCAACCCCATCCCGGCCTGGACGTTCCTTCCTCTCCCACAACGTCATGACTGGCTTCATTCTGTTTACCAACCCAGTCACCTAACCAATGCGACTGCAGGATATCGCGCGCTACGGCGAAGCACCCGTCCGAGGTGTCCTCGCCGGCCCCGATCGTGAACGTTACGCGGCAGAGAACGGCTCCCAAAACCCCCCAAAGACCTCCTCGTCGAACCGGTCCGGTCATTCCATAGTCCAAGGCCAAGCAACCTCGCACCGACACAACAGGAGCAATGACGATCCGCGGGCTCTGCGCCCATCGATAAGCAGGGAAGAGTCGCAGGTCAACGCCGCCAACTCGCAAAAGGGCGGTGCAAACACCATGTACGGCTCTCGGTCTCGAGCGCAGAGTCCAACGCCCAGTGGCCACAGCAGCCTCGGCATGAAGAACGGAAGCGTCGACGGACCTGCATCGCCGGCACACACAACAAACCAAAGGAAAGGCCTCTTCGGGAGGTTAAGGGGCAACAAGAAAGGAGACAAGGACGAGCTCGGGCCGCCGCTCAACAAGAAGCTGTCGACTTCGACACAGTCGCTGGGATCGACATGGATGCCCCGACCGTCGCAATCGCGCCAGGACGTGACCAGAGATGATGGGCCCCTACCGTACGGTGAGAGGTGGTCCGCCATCGGCCAGGAATTGCCCATGGAGCCCCCGCAGCGCACACGGCCAGACAATGGGCGACAGGCGACCTTTAACAACAAGTTCCCTTTCTCCAAGAAAGGCCGGCCCAACAAACAATTTGACGATGCCGAAGACTTCATCGGGCCTACTGACCGCTCGAACGAGAAGGGCACCTACTTCAAGCTCGATACCGATCTGGACGACATGTCCGGCATAGTGACTCGCCACGCCCCGCTCACACCGATGGCCCCGGGTGTCATGACCAACAACGAAGCCGAAAAGGTTCAAGCACAGTCGAGAAACGGCGTCAACGGGGTGTGGAACGCACCGGACAGCTGGGCAGTCAGGAAGACGGAACAGGACGTACCCTCTCATGCAGCGGAGCTGGAGGACATTGGGAACCCGCCCCGGCCAGAAGAGAAACTCACGCCGTACTGCATCCGGGTCTTCAGGTCGGATGGTACATTCGCAACGTTGCAGATGGCCTTGGATTCGTCTGTCCAAGATCTTATTGGCCAGATCATCAAGAAGTCATACGTCACGGAAAGCCTCGACAATTACCACATCGTGCTGAGGAAGCATGACCTAGTCCGCGTCCTCAATCAAGTTGAGCGCCCTCTTCTTATACAGAAGAGGCTTCTCCAGCAAGTCGGCTACGAAGAGCGGGACAGGATCGAAGACATCGGCCGAGAAGACAACAGCTATCTGTGCCGATTCCTCTTCCTATCAGCCAAGGAGAGTGACTTCCACGCCAAGACTCACGACCTCGGCTTCGGTCGCATGCAGAAGTTCAATCACATCGATTTGGCAGGTCGAAACCTCATCACCATCCCTATCTCGCTTTACTCGAAAGCTGCAGAGATCATTTCTCTGAATCTGTCACGAAATCTATCACTGGACCTCCCAAGAGATTTTATCCATTCCTGCGTCAACCTTCGTGATATCAAGTACAACAACAACGAAGCCCGCAAGTTACCGCTCAGCTTCAGCCGCGCAAACAAACTCACATACCTTGACGTGTCGAACAACCGATTGGAGCAACTTGAGCACGCAGAACTCAACGGACTCACGGGGTTGCTAAAGCTTAATTTGGCCAACAACAGGCTCAAGCATCTGCCGCCCTATTTTGGAGCGTATCGCCAGCTGCGGACCTTGAACATCTCCTCGAACTTTCTTGAGAAGTTCCCAAGTTTCCTGTGCGATCTTGAGAGCTTGGTGGACCTGGACATGAGTTTCAACCTGATTATGAATTTCCCTGCCAACATTGGCAGCCTGAAGTCCTTGGAACGCCTTGTTATCACCAATAACAGACTCTCCGGTGCACTCCCAGACTCGTTCAAGAATCTGCTGAGTTTGCGCGAGCTCGACGTCAAGTACAACGCCATCTCGGCGATCGATGTCATATCCGAGCTCCCTAAGCTGGAGATCATGACGGCAGATCACAATGCCATCTCGCAGTTCATCGGGAACTTCGAGAGGTTGCGGAGCCTGAAGCTGAACGCAAACCCGATCACGAAGTTCGAGATCACCTCTCCCGTGCCCACCCTGAAGCTTCTGAATCTTTCCAACGCGCAACTTGCCAGCGTCGATGATTCGTTCCAGAACATCTTGAACCTCGAGCGACTTATTCTCGATCGGAATTACTTTGTGTCACTTCCTCCACAAATTGGTAATTTGCGCCGCTTGGAGCATTTCAGCATTGCAAAGAATTCCATTGGAGAGTTGCCGCCGGAGATCGGCTGCCTCCAAGAGCTGAGAGTGCTCGACGTCCGTGGCAATAACATGAGAAAGTTGCCCATGGACATCTGGTGGGCAAACAAGCTGGAGACACTAAATGCGTCCTCAAACGTACTGGAATCGTTCCCGAAGCCAGCTTCTCGGCCACCGCAACCACCTGGCGAGACGACATCCACTGCGCCCTCGATAACCCTGAAGCCAAGTTCCTCCGGGGGCCTGAGCCCGTCTCCTAGCGCGGATGATCTCCTACCCGACGGTACGAGGCGGCCAAGCCAAGCGTCCAGTACGCTCCTGAGTGTTGGCCCGTCTCCGGTACCTGCAGGACCGGACCGTAAAAGCTCGGTGGTATCGGTGTATGGGAAGGGCGGCCGCAAGACTTCTGTGATGTCGAGAACTCCAACGAGCCAAAGCAACAACACCAACACCCCGCAAACTCCCATGCCGACTTCCCGCAAAGATTCCGGCCTGTCCTCTCGATTAACAAATACCTTCGCGGGGTCTTTGAGGTATCTTTACCTGGCGGACAACCAGCTTGACGATGATGTTTTCGACCAGATAACGTTGTTGAGCGAGCTACGACTGCTCAACCTTTCATACAACGACCTGAGCGACATGCCTCAGAGGTCGATCAAAAGCTGGCCGCAGCTTGTGGAATTGTACCTTTCTGGAAACGAGCTTACAACTTTGCCCGCCGATGATTTGGAAGAATTCAATTCTCTCCAGGTTTTGCACATCAACAGCAACAAATTCACAAACCTCCCTGCCGATATCTCTAAAGCGAAGAAACTCGCCGTGTTAGACTGCGGAAGCAATTATTTGAAATATAATATTTCAAATGTGCCATATGACTGGAATTGGAATCTCAACCCCAATCTGAGATTTCTCAACCTCTCCGGTAACAGGCGCCTGGAGATCAAGCAGACTGTGTTCGGTGCTGCGAACGCAAACCGCGAGCAGTATACCGACTTCAGCCGACTTCTCAACCTTCGAGTCCTTGGTTTGATGGATGTTACTCTGATTCAGCCGAGCATACCTGATCAGAGCGAGGACCGTCGGATCCGGACGTCAGGGTCACTGGCCGGATTTCTACCATATGGCATGGCAGACACTCTCGGCAGGAACGAACATTTATCCACCATCGATCTGGTGGTGCCTCGCTTCAACGCGGCAGACACGGAAACACTGCTTGGTCTCTTCGATGGCCAAGCGCTCTCCAGTGGTGGCTCTAAGATTGCCAAGTACCTCCATGAAAACTTCGGTCACATATTGTCGATGGAGTTGAGATCACTGAAGACTCGCCTGAACGAAACGCCTGTGGATGCGATGCGTCGAGCATTCTTGTCACTCAATAAGGATTTGGTAACCATCGCAATCCAGCACACGGAAGACCGGCCGCTGACGGCCCATCGTGGGTCGGCACAGCCGGTAGTGCTCAGTAAGGAAGACCTCAACTCTGGTGGCGTGGCCACGGTGGCGTACCTCCAGGGGCAGGAACTGTACATTGCCAACGTGGGCGATGTGCAGGCAATGTTGATCCAGTCCGACGGGTCACACAAGTTCTTGACCCGCAAACATGATCCGGCCGAGCCCAGTGAGAGATCTCGTATTCGAGACGCCGGTGGATGGGTCTCTCGAAACGGCAGGCTGAACGATCTGCTTGAAGTGTCTCGTGCTTTTGGCTACGTCGACTTGATGCCGGCTGTTCAGGCGGCACCACATGTTTCACACATGACTGTCAAGGAGTCAGACGAGATCATCTTGATAGCCACCAAGGAGATTTGGGAGTACCTACCACCGGAGCTTGTCGCTGATATTGCGCGAGGTGAGCGCCATGACCTCATGCGAGCGTCGCAGAAGCTGCGAGACCTCGCCATGGCGTACGGGGCAACGGGTAAGATAATGGTCATGATGATGAGCATCGCGGACCTCAAGAAGCGGAACGAGAGATCACGTCTGCACCGTGGCCAGAGCATGTCTCTGTACCCGTCTGGCGTCACGGACGATATCCTGCCGCGGGAACCGAGGAAGCCGAAACGAGCGGGCAAGACAGACGTCCTGGACTCGGACCTGCGGCGGCTGGAACCAGAGGTGCCGGCGCCGACGGGCCTGATTGCCATCGTCTTTACCGATATCAAGAACTCGACCAACCTGTGGGAGACGTACCCGGCGGCCATGAGATCCGCCATCAAGTTGCACAATGATGTCATGAGGCGGCAGCTGCGCCGTATAGGCGGCTACGAGGTCAAGACTGAAGGTGATGCCTTCATGGTGTCGTTCCCAACAGCAACGTCAGCCCTACTCTGGTGCTTCTCCGTGCAGATGCAGCTGCTTGACATTAACTGGCCTCAAGAGATGCTCAACTCGGTGTCATGCCAGCCTCTATACGACAAGGACAACAACCTCATCTTCCGAGGCCTGTCTGTGAGAATGGGCACGCACTGGGGCGAGCCACTCTGTGAGGTCGACCCCATCACCCGGCGTATGGACTACTATGGGCCTATCGTCAATAAGGCTTCGCGTGTGTCGGCGTGCGCAGATGGTGGCCAAATCACGGTGTCGTCCGACTTCATCTCGGAGATACAGAGATGCCTGGAGACGTACCAAGAGCCCGTCAACAGTGTCGAGGACACGCTCGAAGACGACAGCTTTGCCATGGCAGTGCGCAAGGAGCTGCGGTCGCTGAGCTCGCAGGGCTTCGAGGTCAAGGAGATGGGCGAGAAGAAGCTCAAGGGCCTCGAGAACCCCGAGGTGGTGTACTCGCTGTACCCACACGCCTTGGCTGGCCGCATCGACCAACACCTGCTTCATGAAAAGCAGGTGTCGGGAGAGGTGGAGAAGTCGTTGCCGGCAACTGTAGCACAGGGCGGGGAGCTCGCCTTCGACCCGGAAGTGATATGGGCATTATGGCGGGTTAGTCTCCGGCTCGAAATGCTCTGTAGTACGCTCGAGGAGGGCTCGGATCGCGGCCTGCAGCCCCCTGAGACGGAGCTTCTGGACCGGATGAAGCAGAGGGGCGGCGAGGTCACTGAGCGGTTCCTGGTCAACTTCATGGAACACCAAGTAAGCCGCATAGAGGTACGTTGTCTACAGGCGATGCGTGACATGATGGACCGAGGAGGAGGATAGCTGGCTAACATCTTCGTACGCAGACGTGCATATCGACGCTCACCATGCGACACTTGGCCGCTGGTGGCGGGCAGATCTCGAAGCTCGATGACCTGAGAGCGCCCATGACCAACGTGCTGGACATAATAGCCGAGTCGATGGCGGAGCTGCAGCGATACAAGCAGCAGTTCGGCGAGCTCGACAACATCGTGTCGGACCGAGACATGTCGGGCAGCGACACGGAGTAGGAATGAATTCGGTTTGTGGCCTGGAAGAGACACGGCGGCCCAGCCCGTGTCTTGGGCTCAGACCCCGGCCCCCGGGCTTCCCGGCCGGGGATCTACTTATCTTGCATATGCCTCTTATAATACCCCCTCCCTTTGTTTGTTCGGTTGGCTTGCGTCTTGGCCAAAATTGTCGGACAGTGGCATGGCATTGGTTCGGTTATCTGCCTTCGGTTTGGCGTGCTTCTTCTTTTTTGGTGAGGGGAATGTATGGCAAGCGCCTATATACTTTTACTGTTTCATGGACCCAGCACGCAAACGGGTCTTGTTTTGTATTTCTTCTTTCTATTACCCGCCGCCTATAATGTACGATAGCTCCCACGGAGCCACACAGTCAAGACGGGCGGTACTTTCTGCTTTTGAATATCGAGCTGGAACATATCATCAAACCAAAGGGGCCACAGAGCCTGGACAGGAGGGCGGGGTCTCGGATTTGGGTGCTGGAGCGAGGGAAAGGCCGGGGATGGGGGAAGGTGGCTGGAGGCTTATTAGACGACGGGTTTTTCAGACGCCCGTTTTTCTTTGTCAGTGTGGTTGGGTTATAAGCAAACAACGGACAGTTGTGCCGAAGTGAATCGCTCGGATACACTGTCAGGTTCGGGGGAGGACTGACCTGTGCCAACAGTACAAGTGGGTGGCACCGGTGGATTCTATGCAGATGGTGAGCGAGGCCGAGCCCTGTAGGACAGCCGAGAACAAAAACCATGATTGAAATTTGACTTTGGTCCCAAGCAGACGTGCTTTATAATGGTGGTTGACGACGTGTTTATATGCACGGCATTGCGGGTGGTATGCTGGTGGTGGGGGCAAGCAGCACCAGACCTACAGCATACAGGATATGAGTAGGGGGGTAATGGGTAATGTGGGTAGGTAAGCTTAAAACGGGATGGACGGACAGCTGCGGCCTGGACCGCCCCCTGCCTGTCAGGCCTGTGTGTGTCTTGGGTGGGTCCCGAGCATTCGGTTCAGGGTCTCTGGTCTCTGGTCTCCGGGCCGCTGACGTCAGGCCATCGCATCGCATTGCATCGCTGCCGCGCCACTTGAGATGGAGCTCTGTGCCTTTTTGTTCAGGTTCGACCCATCTTGATCTTGGCAGCCCAGATCTGCAGCTGTCAGCCGCGATTTAAGGTTTCTGTGCTGATTGCTGTTGATATTAGTATTATTATACATGGAAAGATACGACATACATACATACTTACACATACACATGTACAGACGCAAACACACAACACAGCCACCAACACCCGGGAACCACTGTCGGCATTGTTATCGTCATCACCTGCGCCATCACCCACGAAACGCTACAATTTCGCCTCGGCTCACGCTCACCTCACTCCACCACGGCATCACAGCATCACAGCATCACAGCACCACCCAGACCACACCACAGCTCCTCTCCCTGGTCCCCAGTTTCATCCTCCTTGCCGAGGTTCTTTTCCCACCTTCAACCTCTCGTCTATTCGAACTGCTGCCAAGATCCCACCCGTATAAAACTACCGACACCGGCAGAGGAGGACCAAGACCGCCCCCCCACCATGTGGCCCGCCGTCGACAAGGCCCTCTTCACCTCAGGGCGCTCCCTCCGGCTCACCATGCCGCCCCGCCTGCCCGACCCGCTGCCCGCCCACCTGGGCGACCACGTCCGCCGCCTCTACCGCGCCCACTACGCCCACGAGCTTGCCCGGGGCACCGTGAAGCCGCTCGTCCTCCCCTGGGGCGTCCTCGTCACCTTCGGCCTGCCCGTCCTCTACTTTATCATTCCACACCGGAGGCGCCCTTGGCTGTTCAGGGCCCGCTACTTGCTCATGCTGTGCATCATCGTGTACAACGTGTGCGAGACCTTTGTTGCTACAAGCCCTAATTTTGCGATGGGGTACGCCGTCGGCCTGATGCAAGCTTGGGGCATCATCTGGAATTTGACCCTGCTCGTCTTCATGAGGCCTCAGTTTGATGCCGAGAGGGTGGAGAGGCGCCGGGTCCGGCGGCCGGCTGGGGATTCTGGGGAGGGTGTGAACGGATCGGCCACGAACGGACATGCCCGGATATCAGATAGCCACGAGAATGACCGGCCTGCACAGAATGGCGATGCGCACGCTGTCACGAGGGTAAATGGTAGTTCCAAGGCGCCGGAACCGACTCGCAAACCACCTGGGACCAACGTGATCGATGCGCCAGACGAGGACATCGCGAGGAGCCTCGCCCAGGGCTACGAGTACTACTGGCAGTCCTACCCCGAAGACGGCTCATTCCTGACCCGGTTGGACTGGTCCTTCGACCTCGTGACCTCGTTCCGCGGTACTGGCTGGAACTGGTGCATCCCCGTGGTTCCGCACTTCTCCAAGCCGGAGAAGCCGCAGTCCGGCGAGCTGGTCGACCTGGCATCCATCCCCGAGTCCACACCCCAGGGCTACCGCCGGTACACCACGCGCAGGGGCTGGCTCCTCAGCGAGCTGGGCCCCTTCATCGCCGGCTACCTCGCCCTGGACGCTCTGAGCGTCCTGATGATGAAAGAACCCTACTTCATCCTGGGGCCCGAATACGTGGACTCCGCCGTGCCCATCCCTCTCCCTCCCCTCCTCGCTGCCCTCCCGCCCTGGCTCCTCTTCGCCTACCGCTCCGCCCTCTCCTCAGCGGGCGTCCTCGCCGCCATCGGAGTCATCATGAAGCTCTGGCAGTTCACCTGCGCCTTCGCCCTGCGGCCCCTCCTCGGCGCCCGCGCAGACCTCTGGCACTACCCCAACCTCTTCGGCGGCTTCCCCCACAACGTCCTCGACAGGGGGCTCGCGGGCTTCTGGGGCGGCTGGTGGCACCAGACCTTCCGCGTCGCGTTTGGCGCGCCCGCGGCCTGGCTCGCGGCGGGGAGGCCCCGGGGCCCGTCCAAGACCGCCGCCAGCTTCTTCGCCTTCGCACAGAGCGGCTTCCTCCACGCCCTCGGCAGCGCGAGCTGCCTCCCGCCGGGGAAGCCATGGGCCCCGCCCGTCTTCTTCATGCTCTCGTGGGTGGGGATCCTGATGCAGTCCACGCTGCGCGCTGTGCTGCCGCCGGTGCCACGGTGGGCGGCGCGCGCAGGGAATTTCGCCTTCGTGCTGGTCTGGCTCGTCGCCACGCAGTACTGGATGCTGGACGACATCGCGCGGTCCGGGATATGGATGTTCGAGCCCGTGCCCGTGTCGCTGTTCCGTGCGCTCGGGCTGGGTCAGCCCGGGGATGGCTGGTGGAGGTGGGACTGGGACGAACTACCTCGGCTGCACTCCGGGGAGCACTGGTGGGACAGCGGGATTGCGCTGTGAGGATGAAGGCAGGTTCTTCCTGAGTATATTTGGGGCGTTGGAGATTGTTTTGTGATCTTGTCCCTTTTGGCGTTGATTTTCCATCGGAGCAGGTGGGTGGTGAGGCTTGGTTTACATATATACACACAAGCACATGGGCATTTAAGACAGGCCAACTTTGGAAGACTATACTGAGATACTATGCCACGCAAAGCGGCAATTTGGTAATTGAATCGATCCTCTTTACAATCCAATGCCGTCTTTGTATTCAAAATCTCTACCTGTTGAAGAACCAGCACCCCGCCGAAGCTGTCCTCTCAAAGCCGACATACGACAAGAGGGCACGCATAACATTATCTTGCATCACAGGTGCTGGGGTTAGCAATTGACTGCCAGCGGGAGCCGAAGCCGATCATCACATCACAGATTTGAGCACACAGATTACGTAGAGAAGAACAGGTCTTTCTTGTATTGGATTCTCTCTCAGCGCTTCCAAGTCTCTGAGACACAAGTCACAACCACTACTCCACCAAGTGGGGTAACAAATAAACCCGCTCCTGCCCTCGTGGTCGCTCAAGCCAGCCAGACAGCGGGGAAGAAAATCAGAAGGAGGGAGAAGAAAAGCGGAAAAGAGCATGCAAGTACAGGTCGGCAGTAAATATGTCTGCCTAGGTAGAAAGGGAACATTTTGAGATGCCCCCGAAAGGGAGGAAGCAAAGGTTAAGTAGGTAGTAGTAGTATTTGTAGGTTCGCCTCTTGGATCTCCACGCCCTGATTCTTTGCAGTTCCGTCTCTCCTGCCCGTGGTGGTTGTGTGTGTGTGTCCGACGCCTGCTGAGACACTCAGATGAAAACAATCCCGAGACAAAAGAGATGATGCGGACATGAGAGGATGATGGGGTTGCTGTTGTTGGTATGACAGACACCCCTTGGCCCAGTTCGCAGCTCCCATCAAGGTCCGCCGTGAAGCCAGCCTCTGCAGCACAAAGGTGAGAAGGTAAAAAAAAAAGGTATGAAAACGCCCGTCCGCCCCCTGGCCCCCCTTATTTGGTATCTTTTTTGCAGGCCGCTTTTGTCGTAACATTAATCCTTTCGGATATCGCATGATGCCCAGATTCTTTCTTTCGATCCCTTTTGTATCAGTCGTGATGCATATTACACATAAGAATCCCATAAAAATCAAGCGGGGCCTCTCCTGAGGAAGAGGGTGACAAGTCGAAGAAATGAAGATTTCCTTCGTTTGGAACGCCGTGCCGCATGTTGTACCATCACCAAGCCCCAAACCACCCCGCTAAGTGCAGCCATGGCTAACAATCGAATTCTTTAAGAATCTGCCAATTTCGCAAAGTGCTTGGACCAGATCCAGCCTACGAGATCACTGGGGTCGTCCTGGTTCTTGGCAAGCCACAACTCGCCCTTCTCAGCTATGACATCGAATATCTGGAAGCACTCATGGTTAGCACCGGTGGTGTATCTAGGGTCAGCAGGATAGTAAAGACAACTCACTTCGCCGGCTTGGTATGTCAAGTAAGGATAACCAGCCTCGTGCTTCGTTGTCTCGATGTTGAACTCGAAGAGCGATGCGGCGAGCCAAAGGACGTTGTAACCTTTCGAGATGTAGCGCTCGCGCTCGCGCTCGCGAGATGATGCTCGTGACGAGCGCTGTAACTCCTCTGTGCTCTCCGTCAAGGGCATGGCCGAGTGGAATATTCCCGATCCCCGGCGTCCATCAGAGGCAGATGGTGGCGCGTTGCTGGTCGAGTTCGAGTCGCGGCGCACATGCACGGGAGCCGCCGAATCGATGCTGGGTCTTGGGACCCCGGCAGAGTCAAAGCTGCGTCCTGTGCCCGGGCGCGGCGTCATGGCTGGGAAGGAGCGCGGAGGGTTAGAGAAGTCAGATGATGTGGGTGATGCTGGACCACGCGAATTGAGGCCGTGATAGTAGTCGCGGTAGAAGTAACTTGTGGAGCTGGCTGCAGCAGCTGAGGGTGATCTTGCCAATTGACCGCTGTGTTGCCTGATGAAATCTGGTGTTGGCAAAGTTGGGGCCTGGTCACTTGTGACAGACATGCCGCGACCCCGTGGTGTTGCTCCAAGGTCGGAAGGCCTCGACCTGATCTTGGAGACTGTATGATCATCTGTTGTTGACTGCGACGTCCTGGTCTTCACCGTCGGGTTGAGAATGCCCAGGCCCATGATCTGCTCCTCCATGTCTCTGAAATCGCGGTTGAAGGTGCTCACGATATCGTTGACCTCTGGTACGTCAGCAAGGGAGGCTACCGCGCGAATCTTTTCCTTCCATATGAGCCACCATTTCGCCTGGATGTTTATCATGTTTTCAAGACAGATGTTGCCAACCTTCTCTGTGAGAGCAGAAAGTTGTGGCAATTCTTTCTTCAAGGTGTCGTTCAGAGCCTCGTAGTGCTCGACCAGCTCCGCAAGCTGCTTGTCCAGCTTCTTGCCGCTTTTCTTCAGCTGGACGGATTTCTCATAGTCGAGTCGCCTCTTGTTCCGCTTCTTCATAGCCAAGAGAGGGTTCTGGTAACTCCTAATGACAAGCTCAAACGGCTCGATGACATGTTTCCGGATTTGTAGCAGCTGCAACGGTATAAGCAATTAGATATCAGGAAGGTATGACAGGGTGTCTTACATGTTGATCCAAGGCCACCTTTTTAATGTCTCTCATAGACACATTAAATTGAACCCATTTGCTCTCCAATTCTGGATAAGGACCTGGCTGAAGCCGAGTCACGAGCTCTATGCCGGACAGATAATCCAAAAACGCCTGCACGTAAGTGGAAACCTGCCTAGTGTAGAACTCGACGTCTCGGAGAACAACTTGCAGCCGCAGGTAGTCATCACTGAACTTTTCGTTGTATTTGAGATAGTCGGGATCCTCTGGTGGCCTGTTGCTTGAGGTCTGCAGCTTATCCACTCTTTTGCCAAAGGCTCTGGCAAAGCCAGCTTTCACGTCTGATTCTTTGCGCTTCCTACCCACGATCTGTCCAACAAGCTCAAAGTTCTTCTTGGTCTTGTTGATGTCCAAGATCGCGTTCTCAACAGTCGCCCTTGCAGCCAAGAGCCCCTCTCGGTCCGGGTGATCCTCTGGGGTATACTGAAGCAGCTGAGATATCAAATTTGGATACTTGGTGATCCTCTGCATTGGCTTGATAAGAAGCGAATCCAAGTTCCAAGCTGCAGTCAGGTCCTTGGCGACTTCGTTACACTCATTCAGCCAAACTTTGACGGTGGGATCCTGCTGAATATCGATCAGACGCTTGTTGGCAACATCGCTGGTCCGGAGAAATCCCTCATGTGCTGCCTTCATTTGCTCTATATTCCTGACGAAGGCTGGTCCGATTACGGTCTGTCGGTCTTTGGAATCCTCTGTTTCCCCGTTCATCACGGTCACAGCGGTAGTGCCAGAAAGAGAGATTGCAGTCGTCGAGGAGGCTGCGGTCGAAGGGACAGCAGATGGGGCCGTCGAAGCGACCGATCGGATGGTGGTAGCATCCGACATGGTCGTGTCCTCCTTCATGACGGGAGACCGTCGGCCCTTCGGCACGTACACACTCGTGACACCGTCTTTGAGTTCGCTCAGAAATGTCGTATGGAAATTAATAATCTCGTCCGTGTTACGGAAGATCAGCTTGATCGTCTTGTCGTCGAGCTGCGGGCATGCTTCTGCCGTGCCTTTGTAGATTTCCTCGATGACATTCATGTCCCTCACAAACACCGCCTCGGTATCCACAAGTTCTTTGATGACCATGGATCGTTGATGTAGACGGTTCTTTCCCTTGCCACCAGACTCGTGCTTTTCGTCTGCAGTTGTAGACGTTTTGCCGTCGCCGTCTATAGGAGTCTGAGCAGGGGTCGCGCCGTCAGTGGCCAAAGAGCGTCCGTCGGGCGACTGTGAAGTCGATGACTGGTTGTGGTACTCTTCGCTGTCCCTGCGGGAGAGGGGAAAGCTGATTGATCCATGATCATCCCTGGTCAAAGCACTGTCGGGTCTGTGAGCATCGCTGTGTCCGTCGTAGTATCCGCTGGTAGGCCGTGAAGCGTCCTCTGGAGGCGGGGGTGGAGAGTGGTCCGGCAGTCTTGGAACGTACGATGCTTGCTCATTCTCAGTGCCATAAGTCGCGGAGAGTCCTGATCCCGTGTCGAGTTGTGGCAGCTGTGGATGGCGGTTATGCTCAGATAATGTGTCGTCTCTACCGTGACCGAAGCTGCCTGCAAAGTACCGGTGCTGGTAGGCCGGCTCATCATCCCTCACTGATTGAGGCCGTGATTCATCGGCTCCGCTGTGTCTTTGCTCATCAAGGTAGTCAAGACGGCGAGTCATGGAATCTCGGCTACTGTACGAGATGTCGGTCCATATCGACTGTTGGCTGGACCTGTTGGCTGGCGTTGTCATTGAAGGAACGTTGAGGCTGTTGGAGGTATCAGGAGTATTATGTGCATCGGCGGATCCTGATGGTCCGTCAGAGGTGCCCGCATCGGAAGCTGTGAAGGTGGAGTCCCTCAAACTAGATATGTTGTCATTTAGCCGTGGCCCAGTGTAAAACTCCTCGAGAGAATCCATCCGCGGCTCCTGCTGTGACAGCATATTCCGTGCAGCTTGCTCAGCAAAGGTTGGAGGCCCGAAGCCAGCATCGCGACTGATGATAGTGACAGTAGTCGTCTGGTATGGTTGTGCAACGTACGGTTGTGGTTCGTACTCATCGTCCTGTCGACCTCCCGAGCCCTGCTGCTCAAGTGTTGGTCTAGTCAAACTCTCGCTCGGATCCTCAGGTAAGGGTTCCACATCCGCTCTGTCATGGGGATAGTGTTGATGAATTTGTTCTGGTTCAGGCCCAAGGTCGTCATCTCCAAATGCGCCAGGTATTGGGGGCTCGGCCTTGAACCCAGCCTCGGGTAATCGTTCCTGGGTAGAAGTACGAGGTGACGAAGGATCCAAGGAGATCTTGATGGAAACGGTCTCATGATCCACAATATCTTCGAAGGGGTCACGGTACGTCGCTCTCTCGTAGGCTGGCGTTAGCTGCGGGGGAGGTTGCTCCCCAACCTCAGCACTGCTGACACCTGACCAACCTTGCGGGCCTGGCACATGCACCGAACGCTCAGGCACGGGCGGCTCTGTCTGCATTTCATTGTCAAATTCAGTGATAGCACTCGTTTCCGATATGGCAGACTGAGGTGCCTCGTCATGGTCCAAAGGCGGTGATCCAAAGCTCGGGAAGGTGCCTGGGAGCCCTAGAGTCGGCGAGTCGAGCACCAAGGAGGGCGGGTTCGCGCGGACAGGGCTAGGGGATGTCTTGACATCGACCGTTAAGGACGGCTCGCTCGGTGGTGCGGTTTCGGGTGTGGCCTGTGTATCTTCACGCTGAATGGGATCAGTGGGCCTCGACCGCTCCTTGGCTTGGGCAGAGGCAGCTGCAGCCTCTGCCGCGGCAGCTTGCGCCTGGGCCCTGGCTTTCGCGCGCGCTTTGGCTTTCGCAGCAGCTTCTAACTCCTTCCTTCTCTTCTCGGCAGCAGCTTCTCTCGCCTGCTTCGCCTCGGTCTCGCGGATCGATTTGCTGTACTTAAGCTTGATGGTCTCTCGCCGCTCGGCAAAGTCGACGGGGCCGCCCAAAGACAGCTTCCTCCTCCGACTCGATGGCGTTTCCTGCCTTGACTCAGGCCTAGCCGTTGAGCGGACCGCATTTTTGTGCGGAGACTTGGACTGATCAACGGCTTTCAGCCTAGAGGACGCCGTCGTTGCTTCAGAAACAGGCTGTCGGGGTCTGGAACTTCGGAGCGGAGGAGAGTTTTTCGGTGCAGGGGATAGGTTGGCCGCCAGTCGTGCACTGGTCGAGCCTGGCGTAGGAGTTGCCGTCTTACGGGCGGACGGCGTGCTCGCGGTCGGTGTCTTCGAACGGGTGATCGGGGTCTTGGCACGCGATGTTGGAGTGCCCTGTTGCCGTGACGTCCTACCACTAGCTGCCACCCGCCTTGACCCAGCCGGCGAGTTGGACCGCGTGGAAGCAGGACTAGCAGAGTTCGAGTTCGAGCTCAGCTTTTGGACGGAGACGGGCAGCCGAGACGAGGAGGATGCGTGTGGCGAAGGTGATTGATCTAAACGTCTTCGGAACTGTGCATTAGTGTTGATTGGGGGCAATTTGGCCCCAGCAAGGTCACTCTGCGACCTGCTATGAGACTTTCCGGGGCTGTCCAAGTCGGGCAGACCGTTCTTTTTGGGACCGGCTGCCCCACGGTACCAATCAGTCGGTGATGTAGGCTCTGCCACGGCATCTGACTGAGTGCGCTGGTGTTGTTGTTGCCACATGGAATTGTCTGCTATTGGGTCTGAGAGGCTTTCTATACCGTAGCCAGGGGTCTCGGCGTCGAGGTCGCCTTGTCGTATCTCACCAAACAGGAGGGGCCCCTCGGGCTCGGATGTGACAGGATGGGGTTGCTGAATCGGCGATGCGGTGGGCGATAAGTGAGTCATGGACCTCGACGCATGTGCAGTGGAGGCAGCGGCGCCTTTCGGTCTATTGATCCGGCTCGCAAACGATTGGGAGTTCGTCGAGACTTGGTCCTCGGCGAGAAATTTGGTCCTCTGAGTGGCACGAGACGAGCTGGACCTGGATGGAGCCGTCGCAGACGTACGTAATGATGAATAGGACGACTGTGCACTTCCAACCGCGGCGCGCCCATTTGCCCCATTCACGACACCATCCTTGGCATTGGTGTTAGTCCGTGATACTGCCCGCCGGGGGTCGGGCGGGGGTTGTGGTCCCTTCTGTTCGAACTTCTTTTTCATATCTTTGACGCTTGCCCGCGCAGTCGAGGCCGGGAGGGTGTTGCCGGTGCCAGTGGCCGACCGCATCCTGGGCCCATCGGCGGCCGCGAACCTATCGTCAACAGGATTGGAAGCCGAGCGATACATGGGCCTGGTGCCGGCCCGGGTGCCTGATGCCGCGGGGGGCTTGGTCGAGGCAGCATTGCTATTTGAGCGTGACGCCGGGGGCGGGCGGGGGTTGGGCACGGCCGAGGCCATCGGGTCATGGGAGAGGGAGGCCAACGAGTTGTCGTTGGCGATGTCGACACCTCGATAGCTGCGATAGAAATCGTCCGGGCTTCCAAACGCTCCTCCCTGGGCGGGAAACGTAGCATTTGAAGCTACAGCATGGAAGTTGCGGGCGGCATAAGTTGTGACGGAGATGGATGTGGGAGACTCGTGCAGGAGGTTGTGATGGGAGTCGGCGTATGGGCTGGCGGTGTCGTCGTGCGGGTCGTGGTGGGCGTGGTGCTGTCTGGAGGGAGGACGGTGGTGGTGGGCGGAGAGGGCGCCGTTGTCGTGGGAATTGGTCGGGTAGGGCGAGTGCGAGTGGGAAGAAGAAGCTACCGCCAGGCCAGGGTCTTGCATATGGCGAAGATCCTCCTCTTCTCGATTGCCTCCGTCCATTTTGGCCTCAACATCCCTTCTGGGGCAAATGAGCTCGGGCTCGTCCTCTCAGGCTGTCTGTCTGGGCGGGTGAAACGGATGTGCGCCGCCTGGCAGTGGCTGTGGGCGGGCGTGTTGACGCAAGTTTGGATCGAGTGGAGGCCAGGGAACGTCAGGAAACCATGCAGTGCTCAGCGCAGAAGGGACGGGGAAGATGGGCTGTCAGGGCTCGGGAGCATTGATGGGCAGGCGTGCAACCTGAGTGGGCGGATGTTGTTTGAAGGTTTAGGTTGGCCCAAACGGCGACCAGGCTGCCCCCTGGTGGTGGAGGAGGGAGTGTGGGTGGTGGGTGGACGGGATATCGCAAGGGAGCCCGTTTCCAATGTTGACTGGCCCGCCCGGGCGCCAGGATATGTGTAGTAGTGGCACTACAGTGCTTGCAGACACAGAGCGTTCGCAAAACGGTGCCTTCCCGTGAGCTGGCATCCAGTCAGTCAGTGTCATTCAGTCGTCCAGTCAATAGGCTTCAGTCACAACCATGCCTTGATACCTACTGCTCGAACACGTCACGGAGCTTGCAGTCGGTTCTGTACATACGGCACAACCAACCCTCCTATCCTATCCTGTCCCGCCCAGGGCTATCGCAGACTTGCGGCGTATCGTATCGTATCGTATCGTGGCCCTCCACCTCGGCTCGCTTATGATTCTGCCTTGCTCCCCGATTACACGCAGACCTGGGCCGTTGGGTGACAATGCAGCGTGGAGACTGGGGGAGATGACCGAGGGGGGAGGGGAGGGGAAGTGCATACAGCCCAATACAGCACAGCACACATGCGGACATGGGACTAACATCAGAATCAGGAATGCAGCACACCTCCATCAGCCGAGAATTGCTGCTCTGTCAGTCTGGCATTGGCGCAGCCTCGATTGATAACTAGGTAACCAGGCACTGTATATCTGACAGCCCCCCGGCGTTGCAGCTCGCTACTGCACCTTGGTGGTCGTCTTGTGGCTCGTGTGGTCGACTGTTCGCCCTGCAGCCGCAGCTCGTCCAATCTAACATCTGCAGCTTACCACTCGGCTCTGTGTTCTGTGCGTCTGGGCTGCTGGGCTGCACACTTTCGACACTCTCTCCTCTTTACTGCGCCGCGCAGTCCTGCAAGGATTGGCCGCCACGCAGAGAGAGATCGGATCGGATCAGACGTCGCCAGCCCACTCCGGGAGGAGAACGAGTGCTCCAAGGGCCCGTGGCAGCCGTGGTCAACATATGCAGAGGAAATGACGCTGTGGGTCTGCAGCGCGGCAAGGAATGAAGGTGAAATATGGCGTGGGCGAGTGAGGGCAATGCAGGGCTGCGGTGAGGATACAGGTCACACGCTGTGCTGGTCCCTCGACCTGTTGCTCACCTTGAGCCTGCTTTGGTTCTACAAAGCGGAAGTATTAGGCAAAATGCCAAAGTACCCGTGTACTTGCGTGGGCGGGTGTTGGCTCATGAATCCCGAGGAGCCATCACCACACATGCCACTTGCTTCCTGCTTACGTCTTGGTCGAGGTCGCAAAAAGACGGACTGAAGGGTGCTGACAGCATGACATTTGGTGTGCTATGCCTGTGCTGATACGTTTCTCCGTACAATTGGGCAATTGCACTGACCCAGAAAAAGGGTACCTACCAGCTTTACTTCCGAATTGGGCAACGGGCGAAGCCCGCCGGATGCAAGGGATGAACCAACATGGACACCATGGCTTTGTTTTGGTCTGTTCTGTCGTCAACGTTTCGAGTGCAGAATAACCTCGCGTTTAGAGTCTGGCTTGGCTGCCATATCCTCCATGCTAATACTGCTAGGAACCCCAGCGCGCAGAATCACCAAAAGGCCAAAGTCCGGAGTTCAGAATTCAAGGTTCAGGACTGCGGTGCTCGAGCCCGGTGGTCATCCATCACAAGTCTAGCGACAGCCTTATTGGCCTTGGAGTCGGGTGTGACTGGGAGCACCTCTGCTGCCCCTCACTGTCGCATTGCCGCGTCCTCACTTAAAACCATGTACTCGCCCATGTCGAAGCCCCCGAGTTATTATTGAGCTCATCTCTGCTTCGCAACCGAGGAAGCCTCCGCCTCCAAACAACAGCAAGGTACCGTTGCGATGATACGGTCGCATGATGGCCGTAATGTCCCCTTGGTGCGGGATGAGACGGAGCCGGACATGGGAGGAGCCTGTTGGTCGACCTCCTGGGGATTCCACAGCCACATGCTTCAGCGACCCAACTGCCCAAGCGATCGACTGTTCCCTGTGCCACCATCGGTAACCTGGTCAACCTGGCATCGGACTGCCTTCTCCCATTTTACTTTTTTATTGATTCCTACGCCTCAATTGGCCTCTGTTGATAGGAAAGCGGGAGATGACCATTGTCGCAAGTCCAGGATCCCGCCTCCATCCGCTTTGAGCTGATGGTAAAGCTGCAGTGGCGTCCAGTCTAGACGAGAGTTGCGAGTCTATGAGTCTAACAAGCGCACTGCAGAAAACCTGTCCATCTTGCAACTACACTAGGTTGACGCGTGTGAGACATTGGGTCACGTCCCAGTCCACAGGGTCCAGTGGTTGCCATCCCAATTAGGTAGCAGTAGTAGCAATCGTCTGATCAGAACTGGTGCAGTACCTAAGTCGATACGTTACGGGTTTTGGACGATGGTCCTCTTCGCGTCCGTCACACACAGACGCGAACTATCAGTTCAGACGTGTTAAGCAAAAGCGCTGCACATAGCCTTGCGGAGAGACCATGTCACGACATACGCATGTAAGAAGAACAGCACATGTCTCCTGAGCAACCATGGCTGCCAGGCAAACTGGTACGGAGTAGACTACATCGAGGCAATTACTTGGCCAGACATCTCTCCCTCCTTTCAAGTGCCCTGTAGAGTTTGAGAGTGTAAGGTGTGTCCACTGTCCGGAGCCTTGCCAGGCCCGCCCAGGTGGGGACAGGCTCCATTGAGGCCCATTGTGGCCCGAGCGCCAGGTACTAGAGGGCGAAATCTCCGACGCCGACGTCGTATTTTGCAAGGGCGCCGAGACGCTTGCACTCCGTCGGCGGAGCATCGATACGCGTCCGGCGCGGTACCCAGCTATCCGACCCCCTAAACATCGCCAGAACACAAGACAATAATCAAGTCGTCCGACGATTTTCTACCCACCACTTTATTAGCCCCAAGAACATCATCGCGTTCGAATCCATCATGCGTCTGTGGTCTTCTCGGCTCTAGCTTCAGCTTCGGCATTTGATCGCTCCAGCAGTCCCAGGAATTTGTTTGCCTCGGCAACGCCGTGCACCGCACACAGCACGTGGCTGTGGATCAGCAGCCAGTGCTGAGGCCGACGCATGGTCAAAGAGCCGCTTCCAAGCCAATGGCATGCCCGATCCTAGCTGCCGCCAGTTGCGCCTTCACTCGGGCAGAAGCCGCATCTTAAGCCCACTCAGGCATGACCAGCCTCAACATCAGGCCCTAAGAAGGCAGTCGTCATGCCTTCAGCATCAGCCGGAATGCACGCGGCAAAGAAAGGCTCCAGGAGAAGCAGGAAGAGGAAGAGGGAGGCAGGACAAGATGCCCAAGATGCACCGAGTGGTGCATCTTGTGTTCGACCTGTAAAGCAGTCGAGGAAAGGAAATGCTGCAAGTCTGCAGCCCCCTGGCGTTGTGAAGCACGCTTTGCTGGCCCAGTATTACCCGACACTCTTGACCCTGCGGCAGTATGTGCTTGCCAGTCTGCCTGCATCTTCCAGACTTCGTCGCAAAAAGATTTCTGCACTAGGCAAAACATACCAGGTTGCAACTGGGGGCACCAATCCAGAAGTCCGAGGATCTGGGGGGAATCCTGACGATGTCCACACCTCACTTGCCAGACTCCTAGACACAACCATAGTCGGAACTCTTGTCTATCCCACGGCGTTCGAGCCGGATAGCCGCTTCCAACAATGGATCAGTTATTCCCAGAAGGGCGTCGACTCTCATGTGACGCTCTCTGACAGTGCTGCTAATGCAGTTTATTGTCAGGCAGAGGTTGGTTCGCTCAACTCCTGTCATCGGACGAGCGCTGAAGGGCACTGGCACTTGATGCAGCACCCTGTATGCCAGGAGCTAACGGGAACCCGCAGATCGTCGACTTCATAATCTGTCTGCTCTTCTCCAGAGAGGTCATGCCCAGTGCGAGGCCCCATCACCTGCTCTGTGACGGCTTTCGGAAGCATGCTGGCCCCAGGCAGCAATCATGTTCAGTCCAGGGGCTGTACAGCGTCTATTCCAATGAACGGGTTGCGGCTTTAAAGCAGGCACCATGGCCGCAGTTTCTGTCGCTGTTGGGTCGATCAGGCGAGGGCATGGTGATCAACATGCTGGTAGACTGTGCGATTTTTGTTCCCATCGAGGCTGGGCAGAGCAATTATTACCAGCTAAGCGGTCAGAGACTTTTCCTCGGTCTTTCAGATTGGTTATCTGACGAGCCGCATAGGACCACCAATCTTCGAATCCGAACCCCTTGCGACCCAGCCCGCGGCGCCTCCGATAGAAGCGGCTGGTGGTACACCAGCATTCGAGCGGAAGCCCACAGACATCCAGTTTGTCAGAAGTCGCATGCTGTATGCCAGAGCTGCGCTCAATGCTCGACAATTAGTCCAGTTCGGGCTCAGACACATCCGTGAGTTCGGTCTCTCAGGCACACGGCCGTCCAGCCAGCCACGGGATTGTAGACTCACATACTTTATAAGATGCACTGAATAGATATCCAGTGCCCCGTCCCAGCGAGGATACCCAGGCCTCACGGAATGGCAATGGAGACACCTCGGACTCTCCAGGAGCCGACAACTTGCTTCGAATGATGATGTACATCTTCCCCCGTCAATTCGGTCTGCATAATGTCTTCACATCTCAAGTCGATTCGACACAGACAGCCCAGAAATTTCAGGACTACACCCTGCGCGAGGAAGAAATACTCAAAAAGTTTCGCAAAAAGGAGGGGTGCATTCATGTTCTTGATGCACGAATTCCTAAACGACTCAGAGGCACGCCTGAGCACCTGGTGCGGCGTTTGCAAACCTTGCACGCTCGTTGTTCTTATGTGGAATTGCTACAGCACCACTGCCCGGTATGCATATGGTTCCAGCCTCTGGTGAGGCTTTTATCACCTGAGAACTTACAAGGCTTAGGTTCATCAGAAGACAACCCATGGCCATGGGAGCCATCACCGCGGCAGCGCTAAGACCGCTTCCGCATCGAGCAAGCTTTCGGGGAAGCCTCCGAGGGACCGCAAGAAGTTTCGATCGACACCATCCTCCACGAACCCCTTGAAATCCTCATCGGTAACAGAGCTTGCGACCCCCATCTCCCACGTCTCGGCGTTTTGCCAAGCTGTTCTGTCGAGAATTATCCCCCACGAGTTCTGGGGCCACGGTGATGTTCAGGCTCACAACCGAGGCAAGCTGCTCCAAACCGTTGATAGGTTCATCAAGCTGAGGCGTTTTGAAACAATGTCACTCCACGAAGTCATGCAAGGCCTGAAGGTAGGAAAACTCAATGCCCACTAGCCCTCGTTTATTTCAAATCAAAAAACTGATTCCTTCCTAGGTCACACAAATCGAGTGGCTAGAGCCTTACGGGCCGAAGAACCGCAAATGCAGCCTGACTGATTTTCGCAAGCGAAGCGAAATTCTGTCCGAGTTTCTTTACTACACATTTGATTCGATCTTGATACCCTTGATCCGAAGCAACTTTTACGTCACTGAGTCCAATGTTCATCGAAACCGGGTGTTCTTCTTCCGCCATGACATCTGGAGATCCATCGCCGAGCCAGCCATGGCCGAGCTCAAGACCAAATTGTTTGAGGAGGTCAAGCTCGATGAGGCTTTGAAGAAGCTTGACTCTCGGCGGCTGGGCTACAGCCAAATCAGGTTGCTCCCAAAGCAATTATCAGTCCGACCAATCACGAATTTGAGGCGGAGGATGCTGATGACCAGGGACAAGAAAGTCCTCGGACAAAGCATCAATTCGATCATGGGGCCTGCCTATAGCATGCTGAAACTAGAGACCGTAAGCCGGCTTTCCCTCATTGTATCCTTATTTTGAGGACTAAAAAAACTGTACAGGTTCTGCATGGCAATAGGCTCGGCTCGGCCATGTTCTCTGTGGGAGAAATATACAAGCGCATTGACAGGTTCAAGCAGCGCCTAGGCCCCAGAAATATGCCTCTCTACTTCGCCAAGCTCGATGTGCAAGCTGCGTTCGATACGATTCCCCAAGCTGCTGTTATTTCGTTGATGAGGTCTCTTCCCTCACAGGGCAAATACGACATGGCCAAACATGTTGAACTCCGACCCAACGAAAGTGGCTTTACGGCGAAATCGAAGGTCATGAAACGATGGCACACTTCAGCCAGAGCGGGAGGTGACAAGTCGACATTCCTGCAGCTGGTCGCACGGGGGGCCATTCCCAGTAAAAAAAACGCAGTATACGTTGACAGTGTCTTCCGCAAATCGAACAGCACTCACGATCTGCTTGCGCTGATAGGCTCACACATTCAGGAGAATCTTGTCAAGATCGGTAAGAAATACTACCGCCAGAAAAGTGGCATCCCTCAAGGGTCGGTCATCTCTTCTATGCTCTGCAATTACTTCTATGCGGATCTGGAACAGAAGGAATTGCAATTTTTGCAGGTCGAAGACTGCCTCCTACTTCGGCTTATCGATGATTTCCTCCTGATAACCACGGACAAGACCAAAGCGTCACAGTTCGTGAGAGTCATGCTGCAAGGCATGCCCGAATACGGTGTCACGGTCAGTCCCGGCAAGACACTGGTCAACTTCGAGCTGTCGATGGATGGCGTGCCAGTGCCCAAGATCCAGGAAGACTGCCGGACCTTCCCATACTGTGGTATCCAGATAGATTGCCACACCCTTGATCTCACCAAGGACAGAGGATTGGGCTCCGTCGCCCCACTCAGAGACCCAACAGTATCAAACTCACTCACCATCGACTTCAGCCGGCACCCAGGCCGGAATTTTGAGCGGAAGCTCATCAACTCGTTCAAGAACCAGTCCAACATCATGTTTTATGATACCCGGTACAACACACTGTCTACTGTCCTACGTAATCTCTACGAGGCATTCACAGAGTCGTCCACCAAGGCGTGGGCCTACCTGCGATGTCTTCCGCCAGGAAAGCAGCCCGGCCCACGGCTCATCATGGGATCCATCTCGAAGCTCCTCGATGTCGCGTACTTGCTGCTCACCAGCCCCTCCAGGAAGCTGAGGCACCCCGGGTACGAATGTAAGCTCTCAAAGGTGCAGGTGAGAACCGTAGGACTGCGAGCCTTCCGGGAAGTGCTGGGGAGGAAGCAGGCCAGCTTTGGAGCTGTGCTGGAATGGTTGGATGAGCAGGCGGCACGACTAAAGCAGAGCTCGTGGTGTCCGGGGAAGATGCCCTGAGCCTCGTCGGATGCGGAACACCTTTGGGCGGATTTTGGGCGGATTGCTCTTGACGGGACTTTCCCACTTGGACTACAAATTCCAAACATGATCCAATCCAAACCCCCTGATCTAAGTGAACATGTTTTAGATGTGTGTATACACGATACGTCTCGAAATGCGAGTATCCGATTCAGTGCCCACACTACGATATGGACCACAGATGTACACTCAGCATCCATCAACGACAGCATCACTACTAGTAGTAGTCCACAGAGTGTATATTCCTTTTTCACTTTGCGCGCCACGAATCAAGGTCCGTCATTCTGGAAGGACGTCAATTAACGAATGCATCGCGCCCACTCTGCCTGCAAATGCCTCCGCCTGCTCCGCTGGTCAACGACATTCTCCACCGCCCAGCCAAGGCCTCGGCCATAGGATCAAGCGTAAATTAGACAGACCGCAGGCCCAAGCAGGACCAAATGGAGCTAGCCCTCCTGGAGAAGCCGGCTTATAGATGCCAGAGGCCATGTAAGTGTCGCTTTCCTGCTTATACCAGACGCGGATAGCTGCAAGGCGAGCAGTGGTGCACCGCCCTCATATACTGCCGGATAGGCTTCTCAAGCTTGTGTCCTCGATCATGGCCGATATGAAGAGTGCATTTCCATCCGCTGGAATAGATAAGCGAGCCGGCAGAGTGCCTCGTCTGGCATGGTACGTACTCTGACATGAGGACCAGTCGAGCCTCATTACCTTCCCAGGAGGAAAAAATGGCCCTGAAGGCCGAGGTCGAACTTCTATACCGCGCGGCTTGCGAAGCGTACGCCGCTGAGAGACCAATAATATTCCAAGAGGACATTTGCCCCAAGATACTGATTCATTTCATACGTGGCTAGCTCTTGTGGGATTGTACTGTTACCTGCCATTAATTACCCGAAGGTTCCAGTGGTAACGGGGTCATCTATTACTACAGTACAAGCTACAAGCCACATGGCGGTGACCTTTTTGAGCACCAGCGCCATAATAAGATTGGCAACTGTAAGCCTATCAAAGCCATACTATTACAGGCAACTATAGGCCTTACAAACAATGTTGTCTCCTGAGTGGTATCTTAGTGCGTTGGCTCCTTTGGTGAACGGATCCAAGCGTTCCTCTAAGTCCCCAGCTGCGTCGAACGGTCCCAACAAATAAATATGCATACCTCCGCCGCCAGAGACGGAATTTCCTGATCCGAAGTATCACAGCAACGCACAAGCCCACCCCGACCGCAAGCTTGCCTGTACCGGGTGACAAGAGCTTGGCTCCCCATACGCGAACATCGCCAGGATGCTTCGCAGGCGCCCGCCGCGGACTGGACAACTCCGACCGCGGCCGCCAGGCTATGGAGGCACGGCATGTGCCAAGTTTCCTGGCCGTGGATTTCCACGACGTGCCTCTTCCTACTGACACACTCCAGGCCACCCAAGTGGTGGTCTTGGAGGCGGCTATGTCGAGGGTTGCGTCCGGTACTTCAGATTTCCCCATGCAGGAGCCTGCGCGTGGATCAGTGGTTGGGATGCTTGGCGTCCATATTGAGCACAAGGATCGTCAGATATTGGACCAGGCGATGTCTGTTATGGTGCCATTTCAGAGGGGGTTTAACAATCCTTCTCGAGCCGACATAGAGGATCAAACGGGGGGCCTGAAATATCGACCAGAGAAGAACTACGCTAAGGTCGAGGAAATACATTTGTATAAAACCGATAAGCTCCTCGCTTTCATCTAAATAGGGTCTATTGACCACACACAGGTTGACGAACGGATGAGCAGAGTGTTCCAAAGAGCCACGAGACTTCGAAAACATTCCCTCTCCTATGCGCTACCTTCATGCTTACTGAGAAATTGTGACTGATTTACCACAGTATCAAGGAGTGCCAGAGACCTGCATCTCGTCCGTTGGAATGAAAAAAGAAATACATGTAAAATCAGTTCCACGTCAGTAACTATCACTGACAAGCTGCACCAAACATGGACGATAGCAGTCGGCAGTAGGTCCCGATTCAGACATACCGACTTGGGAAGCCCAGGAAGAGAAATTGCCAAAACACGCACTGACAGCTGGCTATGGTCAGGGGGGGGGGGTGGATTCTGGAGGTAGGTTGAGTATTAAGGCATGTCAACCAAACGAAATGTCCCTATACTACCGCGGATTAAGACCGGTGAAGATCTATTAAACTTGGGACGATATCGAAGCACTCACATAGTTGATCCTTCGAGACATCATTCCGCAAGACTAGCTCGGTTGTGCGGAGGACCTACGACATGGCGAGGGGTCATGTGCCATTTCTTGGTTCGCTGCCACTAAAATTCAAGTTTACTGCTGGAGACCCTATTTATCGCCACGACTGTTGAATCCAAGCACAAGGGAAATATTGCCCTCATAAACAGAGACTAGAAGGGTCCGATATGCTGTCCCCAGGAGACGATCATCTGGGACATACCTTGGCCACGAGCACACGTCGGTGGAACAGCGGGAAAGAAACGAGAACTATGTCATATGATGTGGGCTATGAGCAAAGCCGGGCAAGGAAGATGACGACAGCGGGTGCAGCCGTCTGACCGCCGAGCCTAATGGAGTTTCAGTGAAGAGCCATACCCTGTGAATAACTTGCCATTGATGCAATGTCGATCCCGGTGTGATGAGCTACTCTTATAATGCAAGGCATTATGAAGGCATGGATGCAAGAACAGAGGAGGAGCGAAGAGAGCCAGCGGGGTGGGGTGACCAGACAACTGAACGGCAGCTTACGCTCGAGGGAAATCAGGATGTGGGCGATCTTTGAGTAGATTCGAAGTCTGGGGTCAGTCTACAAGCACCTCCGAAGGACTCCTTTTTGTTCGGTACTCGGAGCCGAGCCGGACAAATAGAGGTCGGCAAATGGCCCGACGACATGGGCACGTCATGCAGGGTCTATACGTGTATTACTATTTGTCCCCTATCAGATGAACATGCGATGACGGGCTGCGGTGGGGAGAATGGTCAAAGGATGACAAGTTCAAGACACGCTTGTTTCGGTTGGTGTGGACCATTACGGGTTCTAGTCGCGACAGCTTAGACGGTCCAGGATCGAGGACGGAGCTGAGCAAGCTGCTGCGGAGTTGAATGCTGAGTTTCATATAATTTGCTGAAACCCCGAGTAGCGTGTCCTTGAGCTAGGAATGGAAGTGTAGATAACGCCGTTCTCAGCTACGGTGATACACTTGTCCATGGCCGCCCGCCTTGCATCGGCAGTGGTGGTGGTCGAATGGTCGAACGCGTCCTGGCCTTGGCTTTGGACAGGGTTGTTGCACTAGGTAATCTATAGCAGCCCTGTCAGCGTGTCTGTTGCGACAAGAGCATTGCAGAAAATTAGAATCGGGCCTGACCCAGCAGCCGGGGAGTTGGGCGAGTGCTGATTGACTGTAATGTCAGAATGGTGGCTTGCAGATGCACATGCGGGACGGGGTGTTTGCGACGAATGGGGAGGATGCCTTTGCGAGTATGTGCTGTGATACAACGTCGCCTCCTTTCGCTAGCAGTAACCGGTGGGATGGGGCCGGGCCTTTTAGACAGGGAGGCCACCAAGATCGGTATTGGTGCAAGTGATACGGGAGATCAGTCCCGAGTGCGCACCCTTGGGTGGTTCTCTCTTGGCTTGGTGACAGCCTCCTAGTTACGCAGGCTGCGCACCGCCCACTTGTGGCTCGGGGCAATGCCCAGCAACACTGGCGCACAACGACACGGTCGCTGTTGAGCCAGGATGGCGCTGTACAGAATGCGGCGGTGGCAATGGTGCAGTTGTCTCTGGTGGTTTCGCGTCCACGTTTAGCAGACCGAGTGAGGCTTGGGCCCAGGCGGTTAAGGTTAGGGTGTGATCCCGCGGAGTTCGGCGCTCACACAAGACGACGCTTGCCGAAGATTTCTGGAACACATCCGTCGTCTGATTGCCAGCCCCTGGAGAGCAGCAGAGAAGCTTTCCGGCGACGGCGATTTTCTCGACTGGCCGACCGACATGAGGATGGCCTTGCCTCTTGACGGCTTGGCAAGCCTCGCAGTGGCCCAAGGCATGGCAGGCGAGCGAGCATCCGGTGGCAGAGCCCCACGGCTGTGGGCTTTCTCCGGGGTCCGCAGGGGAATGAATGAATTAGTCCTGGGCTCTCAGCTCTGAGAGCAGAAGCCAAGCATGTGAATCAGTCATCAGTCAGTCAACAAGATCAATCAATGGGTCAATAGCTGTGCAATGCACTGATTTGTTGATCCACCTGGGACCCCATCGCCAGGCACACCCGTCGTCCATTTGGTGGTGGGGCCGGCAGCGTGCCGGTGGTTGGCAGATGAGCAGACGAGGCTTGAGCCCCGGGCGGGCCTGGATGGGTGGGATGCCAGGTCTGGATGCTAGGCCTGGATGCCAGGACGTGTGGGCTGGGAACCCTTGCATCTCGCAGATCTGGCAGGACTGCCCGGGGGCGTGGAGCGAAGCCGAGGGTGAAGACGACACAACGAAGACGCAATTCCTGCCTAGACTGGTATACTCGACGTCTTTCTGGTCTGGTATTCTCTGGGTCTTGCCGCCTGTCCTGTCGAGACGGTCTTGCTTCCGTCTCGACTACTCCAGCGCGATGGAACGGGCGCGAGCAAAGGCTGGTACGGGTGGGTGCGCACAAGCAGGCAGGCCGGGCTGTTGAGCAAACTGGGCAAGTGGAAGCTGGCCGGGTGGCCACGGGGAGCTACCGGCCGGGCCAGCGTGGGCACATGTGGTACATACTTGCTTGATGATGCCTCCTCCATTACGCCATACTCCATACTCCATACTGCATTGCTCCTTTGTAACTTCGCAAACTCGTAACTTCGTACCTGCCCCCAGGGCTAACCGTTCCTGCCATTACTTATTTCGCCCACCCGTGGAAGGGTCTTCCAAAACGGGCCTAGTCCCGGCTGCTCGTCGTGGTTGCGTCCCAGATCGTCCTCTCACAGGACCCGGGCTAGCTTGGGCCATCCTGGTAGCAGAGGACGCGGTGGTCGTGATACTCGAGGTACTCGTGGTGGTACTCGTGGTACCCCAGGCATCCGCACCGTAGCTGTGTAGACCACCAGCACCGTGGCCGGTACCTGTGCACGCTACACAGCCATTCCACCCCACCGGTGTCGCCCCTTTCCCACCAAGAGCCATGTTTTGCAGATACATGTGTACATACATACATTGGATACTTTATTATCATACCGTGCCAGGTGCACTTGACAGCGGCAGATGTGATGGACCCTGCCTGGCTTGTCATCCCACCCATCCCATCTTGTTTTCTCTCTGCTAGGTACCCCTCTGGCCCTCTGGGTAGGCAAATTAAGAGGCAGAGTGGAGAGAGCACAAAAGAGCGACTGTGCGTAGGGGAGAGCGGAGAGAGAGAGTACTTAGTCGACCCTGGCTGGTCTGCCTTATTAGACTAGGTAGCTGCCGGGTCGTTGGCTCTACGGATCTGGCGCCTGTCAAATGCCACGACCACAACCACGACCATAACCACCCCTCCAACGTGCCCACGCACGCTACCTACATTGTAACACTACCTAGCTGTATCCTGTCCTCCCTCCAGGCTGAGCATCTGCGACCCGCCACGCCCACTCACACCTACACCTGCACCTGCGCACACTCACGCACTCACGCATCCACACGCTCACAATCACTGCACGCTGCATGTTCAACCTCACACTCGCACTCGCACTCACACTCATACCCGCTCTCACATCCGCGGCCACGCTTACATCTCAGTTCCCTCTCTTGCGCGCATTCCCGTGCTCGTTACACGCTCTGCTGCATATCGCCCACCCGACCAGCCTGACGGTGCCGGACAGAGTCCCCCCTCCGCCCTCTGTCTCTGTGCCTTTTCGCACCGGTCGGTCTGCTTGTACCGCACAATTCCCGCCATGCAGCGCGCCGAATAGCTCACCCATCCATCATCTGTCAGCGACCCTGCCCAACCCCAGAGCTTCGACAAGCCCGTGCCGCCACCACCACCGACCCGTGCGGTCCTTTATGTCACCGCCGGACTACACGACCGCACTGCACTGGACTGTACACTCCTTGTTACTGCTGCCCCGTTCCCGCTTGTGTCTCGTGGACAGCACTCTCAGTTTGAAAGCCTGCGCTCTGGTGTCATCATCGTTTCATACGCGCCCGCGCGCTCAACTACCTGCCCGCCCAAGAAAGGCTGACTCCCTCGCCTTCTTGGTCTCGTCTGGTGTCGTCTTGACTACAGCACAACACGCACGCCACAATCCAGCACAAAGGGACGCCCAAACTCAAGTCGTCACTTGGCTGTCAGTTGGCCCTTGGATCCTGCAACAGCATCCCCTTTTTCACGCATTACTCCGGCGGCGCCTGTCACTTTTGCTGCCGACACTTGTGCACTGCAGGCCGCATAGCGGTTCACGATGGCTTCCTACACACGGACGCCCAATGGCTCAGTGCCTCCTAATTACCCCCACCAACTGCCAGCTCCCTCTCACCCACACGCCAGCAACTACCCTCGGCCACAGCCCTTGCCCTCAATGGCACCTCCCAGTAACGGAAGTGCCTCCTACGGTGGCGCGCCCGGCTATGGTCAGCCGCAACACCCTTATCAACATCACCCCTCACCTTACCAAAATCAGCCGCCTCACCACCTGCAGCAACAGCCACAGCAGAGCCAGCAGCAGCCTCCCCAGCATCAGCAACAGCCATACCAACAGCCACCGCCACCAGCTGCCCACCAGCACCCGCACCAGCAGCAACAGAACCCGCACTCAAGCCCGACCTCGGCCTCACCTATTCAGCAGCAGCCAGCACCCGCCGCTGGTGAAGCGGGCACTTCGAGGTTAGAAGCCGTGTCTACCGTCGTTGGTATTCGTAGATTTTCGTAAGTCTCAATTCGGAGACTTCTCACAGGTCCCTCCCCTGGCTTCTCTACTTCCACTTTGATGCTCGAGGCCTTGGCCATGCTGTGAAACTATTGCTTGTCCTGATGTCTGAGGCTGATGTTCACCGCTACGGCACAGTCTCGAGGTGGAACAACAACCCATCCGCGCCCGCATGTGTGGCTTTGGCGACAAGGTAACTCAAACCCAGTGATCTTCCGCGGTGCGCCCCCAGATGCAGCACTGACAGTGATATAGGACCGAAGACCACTTACACCTCCGCCAGCTTTGAGGCTGGTCGTCACCGACGTTCAAACCGGCCGAGAGGTCGACGTCAAGTGAGTATCAGGAGGATGGCGTAATGCCCCCGAATTAGATGCTAACAACTGGCAAGCTCTATCGACTTCGCACAATACGTTGTGACCGTGGACCTGTGGGACGAAACGGGGACTCGGGAAGTGAATCTTGTTCGAAGCACCACAGCCACCCCAGCGATATCATCTACCATTCATGAGAGCTTTAACAACCTCGAGACCATGCCCTACCGGGCAGCTAACATCGCACCCTACCCCGCCGCTCACCCCGGTCAAATGACTCTTTACAGCCAACATCAGTCACCTGTCAATCCCTACGCGCCTAACCAATACGGCCAAGGTAAGTGGTCCACGGAGCGGGTTCTTGGCCGAGAGCAGAAGCCATCCGGCAGCTATCTGTGCCTGGCCTGGGCTGACTGTCTGTAGTTCAATCTTACGCGCAGCCACCGGCATCCAATGGTTTCGGCCAGCCTCCCTACGGATACTCCAACGATTTCGCCCCCATGTACCGCCCACCTCAGGTCTTCGAGCCTGGCATGGGCGGTGGCCAAAGGCTATCGATCGGTGGAGCTCCAGGCTCGAGCTTTCAGGGCATGTTCACAAGGAACCTGATAGGGAACTGCGCTGGAAGCGCCTTCAGGCTCCACGACACAAAGGAGCGGATCGGTATTTGGTTCGTCATGCAAGACTTGAGCGTAAGAACGGAGGGCTCCTTTAGGTATGTAATAGCCGCGGGGGAATCCAGCAAAGCACTGTTCCTCTCTTTTTTTTTTTTTTTTTTTTTTAAATAAAATTTTTTTTTTTCGTTTTTTCCCCTTTCCTAACCAAAGTGCCAGACTCCGATTCTCCTTCGTCGACGTCAAGCCCACGGCCGATCAAAAGGGCGACGCCCCTGTAAAGACAGGCCGGGCACCGATTTTGGCTTCGGTGTTCAGTGATGTCTTCCAGGTCTACTCGGCCAAGAAGTTCCCAGGTGTATGCGACAGTACAGATCTCAGCAAGTGCTTTGCAACACAGGGTATCAAGATCCCGATTAGGAAAGAAGGCGGGAAGGCCGGCGGAGGTGACGATGATGACGACGATGAGTAAGGACGCTCTGGACCTCCACCACTCCACACTACTTGGCCTCGGTAGCCTTTGGCGGGGGTCACATAAGAGCCCCTGGTCGCTCTGAGAGAGCGAAGCGATACTCGATGTGTTTCGGCACTATCCCGTCATCGGTCGATGCCAGGTCTTGGACCTGGTTGTTTACGTGGTGCCAAAAGATATTCGTCAGCTTCCCAACTGGATACCGTTAAAATATGACCTTGCATCAACCTACATAATATCTAGTACGAATACGTCCAGGCCCGTTGGATCTTGCTTCCTCCGTATGTGGGTTTGGTAAACTTGCTGCTCGTGTATGTGTACTGGTCCCTGAGGCGGTTGTGAGCTTTGGCGTACGGTGTAAGGTGATTCTGCAATACCGCCCTGTCAGCCATAGGTCCGATTGATGAGTCCTTTGACGGTAGACATAGAGTGCGCGGGTGAGATCATGGTGTACTGTATTTATCTCTAGGTTCCGACCGCATAAAGTTTAAAATGCTCATTGTTGAGTTTTTGGCGCCAAGTAGGATAATGTGTAGCCGACACAAGTTGCTGCTCGCTCCACAGAGGACGTATAGAAGGAATGATACGAGCTACTGGCTGGTTTCTACCAATGTTCAGCCTTGGAGCCCCAAGCGGTTCGGCGGTCCATTATATCACAGAAGAAGTGAACCAGCATGAGCAGGAAAGAAAACACGAGCAGGTTCACAGGGCGGGACAGTGTCCACTGGGAAGGTCACCAGAACCTCTTTCTCGAAGCGACCTGGTCCCGAGAGAGCAAGAATCGTGTGCAGATAAGACCATCACCCCACGAAATCCAACAGCCTACATAATGATTCGAATACACCAACAAGTAACCTTCCGGCGGCATCGCTGAGTTGGATAGACGTCAGGTTTCGACCGTACGGTGCTGATGATCACAAGTTCAAACCCTTCAGTGGTTGTCGGCAACCAGTAAAATATCGGACGGTCTGCAAAGGACATGAGGTGTTTTCTGACTCTGCGGAGGGTCTTTTTGACCTTTTGCGCAGTTTTGTACCCCTCAATCCTTTCCACCATCTTAATGAAAACAAGGCGCTTTTTTTTTTTTTGGTCGTAGAGGTGGCTCCTCTGTTTGCGAGATGGTGTATGTGAGTCCCTTTGGCGTTTTGGGAGGCGGAGGGGCTGTGGAGCTCGGGGCAAGCCACCACACATCTGGTCCTCGTGACGTTCATTTTGTAGAGGTATGCGGATCAATGATTAAAGCCCATCACATTCGACCCGGACGCATTAACCAGATGTCCGCCGTAGCAGGGTATCCCATCAGCGCCGGCACCACTCCCTGGGCCTCACCATGCACACGCAGTGGCCATCTCGATATAATCTGCACAATCCAACCCTCCACTTCCCCTCCCAGCCAGGCCAAACACCGTCCTACCTACTCCCCGCTGCCCGCCCGTGGCGGGGCATGGGCCCTGACCTCGATCTCGACCTTCATCCCGAACGCGAGACCTGCAACGCCGATCCCGCTGAGAATGGGGCGGTGGTTGGGCATGTACCTCCGCATGTTGTCGACAAAGTGCGTGACCCCCTCCTCGGTCACGTCGGCGGTGTGGTACAGCTTCACGGCGTAGACGTCCCCCCACCCGGCGCCCGCCAGCGAGAGCGTGTGGGCGACGTTGTCGAAGGCGCGGTCGATCTGCTTTAGCAGGTCGGGCTCTACCTCGCGGGTCTCGCGGTCCCAGCCGCCTGTAAGTGTTTTTGCATGTGTTAGGAAAGCGAGGGGCTAATATGAGCAGGATGGAGGATCATGGTGTCTGTTTTTATCTGTACCTTGGCCGGCTACCTCGATGATGTCTCCCACTCGCACTGCTTGGTTGTAGTGTGTGTGCTCCCTGACGAATTCCCCGAAGCCAGGGTAGGTGTAGTACTGGAGATGTGCCATGGCTGATGCCTGATTTGTGAATGTAGCTCTCTTATTTTAGCTGTGTATTATTGTACATTACAGAGCCATCTCAACACCACTCACCCCATTGGAAACATATTATCACGGTGAACTCCTTTTTATACATTTGTACAAGTCTCTGTATGCTCTCCAGATCCTGCGGCGTCACTATCTTATGAATCACGGTTGAATTACAAATCGTCAGCCATGCGTATCGTTGGAGTCTTGGGGGCTGAGGGCGTATGCATATTCCAGCAATGCGAGCATTACGGTGACGCGTCGTTGCTTAGTGGGATTGGAGCCAAGAACGGTGCCGAGTCAAAAGGATGAACGGGCGGGGGGTTGAATCCGAGCCTCTGGGCCGGTGTGTGCCAGGGCTGTTGGTCATAGCTCTCTCGCCTCATCAGCTCAAGGTCAGCTAGCTGCTGTGCGCGCAGGTCCCTGACGGAAATGGAGAGGGGACCACCGAGACGCATCAGTGGGGCGAGGGGTCGGATGGGTCAGATGCGTGCTGTCTTGCATAACGTCACCTGGGCTGCTGGGGCGCCCCGAGCGGTTTGCAACCGCAGTGTCCCGCAAGCACACCTTCTCGGCTGCGACATGGACATGAGGGGGGCGAAAAAGAAACCCAAGCACGTGGTGTTTGGTTGACTGCAGCATTTGGGAAGGCTCACCTCGCAGCAGAGTCACAATGTGCCCTGGGCTGGAGATGAGCACATGGTGTCTCTCTTCTTTCTTCCCTGGAACCCTTTTACCTTGTCCCATTGCAGTATGTGCCTCCAACAACGCCGACGGGATTCAATCACTTTTCACCAGGCAACCCAGTTCATTGTTGCATGTTGAGCGTCGTGCGGTGGTTAGGATTAACCTAGTGCTTCCCGGCCTTCTGGCTCACGATGAGGAGGACAATGACACCATCCGCGCAGGCGAGCATGTCAACCGCAGATTCGGTAGATCGGTTTTGTTGTCTCGGGCAGTCCGCATGCGACCTGGCTGGAGGCTTCTAGCTGGGAAAAGAGTCTGGACGTCGGCAGCGCCCGCAGGCGCATGGCTGGGGTCCCGGCGGAGGGGATTTCCATTACGTTTTGGTTTGTTTATGACAATCCTGGCCAAGCCTGGGGTCGGCGTCCAACTGTCGCATCTCGTGGTCACAAGAATGGCATTTCCTTGGGCAAGAAACTCAAATTTGTCCAAGGCACCATTTTGCCCTGGCTGTAGCAAATAATAAAGGGCAGGTCGGGCCACCAACGGTCTCCTGTCTCCTTGTCCTGTTGTGTGCCTCCCTCCTTCCCAGTCGAGGAAAGAAAGAGAAGTAAAAAACCAGCTCTTGTCGGACAGACCGACTTGCGCAATCAAATTTCTCTGCTCACCCGCCCTTGTGATCAGGTTTGCCAACCAGGTCCAGCGTTCGCCAAGCCCGCGTAGCCTTGCGACGGCTTGTTTTTCCCTTGTGGCCCTCTAGATTTTGTCCTCGCACCAGGGCACGCACACGGCCGCATTCCACGACTCATTCTGTCTTAAAAATCAAGCTGGTCCCGGGCCCGTTCGCAACGTCCCTTTGTTCGCTTATCTCTGTTCATATCGACTCGCTTGACGTCAGAAACCCACTGTCGTGCCAACCTTACCTCTTGTCTGCCTCGACATTCAAACAAATCCACGCCCAAGTGAAAGTCGTTATACCACACGCCGAACATCTTCTTGCAAGCTTCGCGCCGCATACACAACCGACAACCCGCATTCACCAGCAACGAAATCACAATGAGCGGAGGACAATACTCTTCTAGCGGCCGGGGTGTGAGTCAAATCCCAGCGCTCATTGCCCACATCTTGCCCAATCCCGGGTCCCAAAAGACACAATGGAAAACGGCGGCCGCCTCTTCTGGATCTTTTGGATCCGAGCTGTATTGTCACAACCATAGAAAAAACAGTTAATTGACTTACATTTGTGCAGGGCGCCGGCAACTTTGTCGACTCGACCAAGAGCCCCAAGATCCAGCCCGCCGACCTCCAGACACCCACACTGAAGACGAACCTGGTGACCACTGGCAGGGGTGTAAGTATAGTCCGTTGGCTTTCTGGGAAGCAATTTGCTAAATCCTTGTGTTCCAGGGCGCTGGCAACATGGCGGCCAACACCGACCCTGTGGAGACTCGTGCCCGTCAGGACGTTGAGCCGTAGGTCAACCCCACGGGTGCCGCCACCACATCTGGTTTTCTCCATGCTGACCATATTCGGGCTCTAGTGTCGTCCGCCGCGAGAGCCATGGCGCTCAGCATGCTGGCCGTGGTGTAAGTGTAATACATGGTGTTTCCGTCACTGGAGAGGACATGCCATAACATGCACCGTTTCATATCGTGGCATTTGCTAATACGTGGTTCCAGGGCGCTGGCAATGTTTTCAAGGGAGAGGAGGCCGAGCAGGCCAAGCAAGCTGCAAACGGCAGTGCTGTCGAGGACAAGACGGAGAGCCTGGGGGACAAGGCCAAGGCGATCTTCTTCGGCAAGAAAGACAAGCAGTAGACGAGCAGACCCTGAAGTCGGCGGTGGTAGTGGGCGCGGTGTGCGCCAGAGCTTGCGGGGGTAGATCAACCGAGCGATGAATTGCGCTGGAGGAATGAGGGAGGAAAAAGTGTGAAAGGAAAAGACTACTGGAGATGATGATGAGGTTTCGGATACCCACGTTGGCAGGTTTGGCGTTTTGGGAGATTGATGATGAAAGACGAGACAGAGTTGGTCGTAATCGTGGCCGATGCGGATGTTTCCATGCTTGCTTTGATGCAGCGTTATTTTACCAGGGGTCTGGACGGCCGCTGCAGGTATCAAAATCGGGTAAATGGCAGTATAATTATTCTGGGTTCTTGAACTGAGTCATCGATAAGCTTTTGACTACCTCGAAAGTGCCGTACACTTCTAGGCTCAATCGTATTGCTTTTTGGTCCTTAACTTAGCCTCACCTTGTCTGCAGCGAGATCCCGCCAAGCGTGAATTATAAACAGAACTAAGCTGCTCTCCAAATGCCCCCTCTGATCACCGAAATCATACCTCCAGTCCCGGAGACAGAGTTCGGCAGGCTCAGAGACCACCTGCCGCAATCGCTCCCCGTCCTGCGGCGCATACAGTTCACACACTACCCGCAGGGCACGACCGAGCACGCCCGCTACCTAATCGCCACGGACGACAGCGATGGCGCCACCGGCGGGGACCGCCGGCGGCACTTCGCCGCGACCTACCTAGACCTCTCCAAGGGCCCCGAGACGGAGATGTACCTGTACACGACCCTCGAGGACGCCGCGGACCCCTCCGCGCTGCCGGGCGACGAGGTCGAGCTCGTGCTGGACCTCGCAGTCGCGCTCCTCCGGCGGGGGAAGCTCGCCGCGGAGGAGGCCGCGCGGACGGGCGCCTACGAGCTGGCCCGCGGGCCCGGTGGGTTCCTCGTCGGCGGCCTGCACCAGCCCACGTACGAGCTGCTCCAGGGCCGGAGGGGCCTCACGAGCAGCTACTGGAACCCGCACCACGCGTGGCTGTTCCGGCTGGAGAGGCTGCCGGGCGGCGGGGGAAGCGGGGGCGCTGAGGGGCCCGGCCCGGGGTTGAGGTGGGATGTCGTCCGGCGCGAGGACGTCCCGCTCATCGCGTCGAGGACGTATATCCCCAAGATCGAGGCGACGCTTATGAGCGAGCCGAGCGTTGGTGTCAGGGATGCCGCCGGGGCTTTGGTTGCGTGGGGGTTCATCGGGGTCGCTGGGACGCTGTCGACGTTGCATGTTGAGGTACGAGGGCTGGAGAGCTGGCTCACCAGGTGGGGCGTGTGTTTTCTCCTGTGATGTGCTGACTGCTGTAGGAACCGCACCGCGGCAAGGGACTGGCCAAGGCCTTGGCTACGAAAGTGCTGCGAGAGCACAGCTTCGGCGATGACGGTTGGGGTGAGTTAATGTTGCGCTCTGCCCCCCTGGCGTTCTCATGCTGATTAGGGTGCCAGGCTCGGCCGATGTGCACACTGACAACGTTCAAAGCCAAGGGGTGTGCAAAGCTCTTGGCGGCGAGAAGGGCTGGAGGAACTGTTGGTGAGTGCCCGAAGCCCTGAGTAGCTCGACGATGTTCCGCGTTGGACTGACCAATACCACAAAGGACCGTTGTCGACATTGCCAGTATACCGTGAGGTATCATTCAGCTTCGTAGGCTGACGTCTAAGTCTGTACATTTCGCTTGCTAAATAGCCAGCTATCTTACTGAGACGTGGTCCCAGCTACCTCGAGGTGTCCTTCCTCGACCTTCATGTAACATGACATGGCGCCATCACGAGAAACCGATTCTCAAGCAGCAAGGGTCAGCCGGTGGACTTCCTGGAAGAAGAACTTCAGGTCATCCGGATTGACGAATGGGGTGATCCCGTGCCCCAGGTTCACAATCCACCCCTGTTTCCTCTGTGCCCAGCCAAAACCATCCACCATGTTCTTCACCGTCTTCGTTATGGCCTCGTGAGAGCCGTACAAGACACCGGGGTCGGCGTTGCCCTGCAACACGATTTTCCGGTCCCCGCGGACTTTCGCAGCGTCGGCAGGGTCGTGGAGCCAGTCCAGGCCAACGACATCGTAATCTGAATCACACATTGCGTCCAGCGCATACCACGCCCCCTTGGGGTAAGCGATCATAGGCACTGGCTCCAGGTCCAGGGACTTCAGCTTCTTTGGCAGGTTCTCTGCGATGTACTTCAAGTACGGCGCCGAGAACTCATTGAAGGTAGCCGGGGAGAGCTCACCGGCCCATGAGTCGAATACTTGGACGAGCTGTAATCACATGTCAGCTCCGTGGGCATGTGCCTCCACCGCCAATGACTCTGTCGGACATACCTGAGCACCAGCCTCGACCTGATGTGCGAGATGGTCGACACATAACTCCGCAATCTTCTGTAGCAGCAACTTTGACTGCTCTGGGTACTTGTAGATCCATGTCTTGCTCTCCTTGAACATCTTGGTGCCGCCGCCCTCGACCATGTAGCACAGCAGCGTCCACGGCGCGCCACAGAAGCCAATGAGCGGTACGCGGCCCTGCAGCTTCTTTCTCGTCAAGGTGATGGCCTTGTAGACGTAGTCAAGCTCCTTGGTTACGTCGACATGCCGCTGCAGAACCTCGGCGTACTGCTTGTCGTCGGGCGACCTGAGCGGGTCTGGGAAGCTCGGGCCCTTCTTGTCGACCATCTCGACAGTCATTCCCATCGCTTGGGGTATGACGAGGATATCGGAGAAGATGATGGCGGCGTCGAGGAGCCCTGCGAAGCGCTCGACGGGCTGGAGGGTCAGGGTCGAGGCGACCTCTGCGTCGCGGCAGCATTCGAAAAAGTCCCGGTTGCCCTTAGCCTCGTGGTATTCGGGGAGATAGCGGCCGGCTGCTCACATTATCCCGGGGATCAGCCAAGATGGTCGGGGTTCATTCATGGGCAGCACAGCTGCGTGGGATCGTGGGCTCTGTACCTTGGCGCATCACCCATACCGGGGGCCGCTCGATATTCTCGCCTGCGAGTCGACGACGTCAGTTGCAGCTCGCGCTGGATGTTCACCCTCTGTTTCCTGACTTGCCTCTTGCAGCCCTGAGGATAAGATCGTTCTGTAATGGTTCGAATTGCCCCATATTGTCTGATTTTGGGAGGTGAAGTCGCTTTGATTTTGTGGTTGTGTCCGCAGTAAGAAAGTTCTAACCTTAAGCCGCGAACTCCAGTATGAGATCAGAACAGCACCAAAGCTCCAAGCGAGCTTGGGCGCAGGGGTGCACATGGTGGGGCATCCATGGCAGCTCCCGCGACAGGAGGCCCATCTCTGTGGTGCTCTTGAAGCCGGGTAGCCAACCACAGAGAAAGCTCACTAATCTGGGGACGTCAATTTTGAAGCAAAGCAACTGGCTCTTCCAAACCACGACCACGACCATAACGCCCCCCGACTTTAGCAGCACCTCAACCCTAGTCCGGTTGCTAAAAGTCCAATTGAAGCGCCCCAGCAGTCTCTGGAGGTGCAGGACACGCGACGCGACAAAGTCAGAGTCACCGGCCAGCTGAACGGAATGATTTGGGGGATTCTTCGCGCGCCGCCCCATGCCTCCGAGACCGACTGCGCGACGCTGCCGAGCGACCGTAACTCAACATCACAAGCCCATTGAGGCTGTCTGGGTGACGGACGAAGTGCTTAGCCGAGCGTTTCAGCAATATGTACACGCGACGGGGCACAAGATACGCGCCGTCAGCTCGGCGCCGGGTCCGCTCTATCACCGCCAGCGGCTGGGAAGGCGACGCATGACAGAGCTCAATTCTTTTCAATCGGCCGGTTCCATACCGGTTTGGGCTCTTCCTAATGCTCCAGACATGACGAAATGGCAATGGCAACCGCCCAGACCCCCGTCTTTTTGGCCTCAACCCCCACCAGTCGAGGACGAGATCGAGGCCGACAACAGCCCTTTGCTTCTGGAGCCTGAAGCGGAGGTACAGCCTCTGGTTGCGCCAGAACCTTTGGCAACGTTGACTCCGAGGGAGACTGTGAAGGCTAGGCAGCGAATCATGCTGCCAACTCTGGCTGAGACCACCTCGCCCCTGGGCCTTCAGCTGCAAGCACTGCTGAATGACACCATCCCGGATGTTTGGGTATTTCGGAAAAAATATCGAGCCTTTACCAGGTCACTTCGGAAGGAGATATCGGACGGTCGATTACGAGGGCCGCAGATTTTCGAGGTTTACAACTTGGGAAGACGCGCACTTGTGCGTGCCAGTCGAGCCATGCCGTGCGTGCAGCTGCCTTTATCGCTCTCTCTTCTTTCTCGAGTGATATATGGAATGGAAACCGCAAAAAAGCTGAATCCCAGCTTCCTGCGCACCAACCCACAACACTGGATAATTCTCTTAAAACATGTGGCCCGCCTAGAAGCCAACGCCAAATCAGCTCAACTGTTTGCTTTGCTCATGGAAGTCATTCCACCAAAATGCCACTTCAAGACTAGAGGCGCAATTCTGAATGTACTCAGTACTTTCTTCAGGCTATGGCAGGGCTCATCGATCCATGGCAATCCACCAGAGGGTCTCGAATTTGAGGCAGCCAAGGCGTCGCAGTTGGCTGCAATGTGGATTGGACGAGCCGATGAATGTCTGACACGTGTGAAGTCGGAACTGGCATCTAACCGCCTCGAAAATTCCAGGGCTCATCTGAAAGTTGCCGAAAGACTTTATGAGAAGGCTTCACGTTTTACATCGAAGGCGGCCCATCTGCTGTCGGACGACATACAGCTGGTGGTCATTCTTGCGGACGCCCTCAAAAACCTTGATCCCACGATTCATCGGTCACTCTTTGTCATTGCGACAAGACTGACGGGCAATGAAGGAAGATGGACCAGGCTGCGCTATAACTGGCTGCAGATACTTGCTCGATTACCGAAAGTCCATAATTCCCAATTCAAGAGCTTACTTGAATTATTCCAGAAACGCGGCCACGGCGCATTGTCACAGACTGAGCTCGGAGGTCTGCTAATCTTTCATTGGAAAAGTACCGGAATGTTGGAAAAACCACGAGACGTCTTTTGGATCTGGAAGAAGTGCATGGGCGGAGAAGACACAATGCCTATGGCCGCTCTAGCCGTTGCGATCAACGCGTGCTATCCTCCGAATCAATGTACGGCCATATTTTGGAGCTTTTGGGATTTCATGCGTCTTTGGGTTGGTCCCAAGACGGTCATCAAACAAATCCTGTCGCTCTCGAGTTCCAAAACCTTCAGTGTTGGCTTCCTGAAGAGGCTGGCCTGGACATCGAAGGATTATCGTATTGCCCTCATGCTCCACGACATACTCGTCAAGCAAAATGGAAACGAAATCAACATGTGGGGGCCGAATTTCTGGGAGAAATATGCGACACAACAAATGAGAAGACCGAAGCATGCTTTCGTCAATCCGGTGGTCCTTGTCGAAAGGTTGGTGAGCTCGGCTCAGCCAGCAGAGGCGCTCTGCCAAGCAAGTGATGGCAAGCCACAGGGTGAAAGCAAAAGGTCGGACTTGAAGCTTCGATGGATCATGAGGATCAAAGAGAGCATCAAGATCATTGCTTGTGCTCCTGCTTTAACAGAAAGGCAGAGGTTCCGCCACACAGCGGCTTTCACGAAATACTTGAGCAATGTGCAAGGATTCCTAACGGCTCGAGACTTGGCAAGCATTACGAATGTGATCACAGAAGCTTTAAAGCGTGGCGAGGGTGGTAGCACGGAAAGATTGCGATGGTATCTAGGAATCGTCCTCGAGCAGCTCGGCGAGGAGGCTTGCGTAAATGTCGGGATGGTCTTGAAGCGCCGCCGCGAATTGAATGGGCGACGACTTTCCGACTTAGTGAAGCCCCAAGAGCCGGTAGTGGAGCAACAGACTGTACCAGACCTTCATCGAGGGGCCTACACACGCCCGCTTCGTGGCGGAACAATCCCCTTGTGGCGATACTATCTCCCCAAGAACCGGCGGAGAACCAAGTTGCGCAGGTCCAAGGAGAAGCGAGACCCACGAATTCCCAGGCTATGGACCCATGAGGAGCGGCCTTGCGAGGCACAAAACTGCTAGCTTCATGGTGAACTCGGGCTCCGGCCTCACTCGCTGATGGCGCTTTCGGCGTGCTTTGGGAGGAGGGGTCACATAAATAGGAAACGACCCACGAACGTCTTTCTAGCACGAGATGGAATGAATGCACCAGAATTCACCATAACCAGGCACCTCTGCTTATCCAATCACACCAAAGTTTGCCGTGTCTTTAACTGATCTGAGATGGTTGTACGGTCAGCTCTCACCACCTGGCGCAATTGACACAGGTTTGCACTGACCTCCACAGAACCGACCACCAAGGTGGCAGCACCAGCCCACGAACCTACCACCTTGCGTATTTTGGGCCATAGCCGTTTCGAGTATGGCCATCGTCGATCTCTGTTCACCGAGATCAAGGGCGAGGGAAGGGGCTGACTGAACAGGGCACACAAAGTCAGTGGTGTCGCACAGAAGCTCAGGCCTGGCCAGATCCTCCCGGCCTCTTTCGCCATCTCCACATGGGCCTGTACCCGCCTCGCCAACGCGGAGCCAACCACTTCGCCGGGACGCTCCCGCCAGGGGCAGGACACAAGCACGAAGCGCCACATTGACCTGGCTGGCCGCAGGGCGGGAAGGCCCATTCACCTTATCTGAGATGATGCGGACTACCCATTCGCCGTGGTTGGGGCTGCGTTATGTCCCAATCGGCACTCACGGTTGGCCCGAGGCTCTTGCTTGGTGCCGCCGTGATGGGAATGCATCGTTGGTTGGCCGCCACCGGTGTACGTTTTCAGCGACCTACAGCCTAGCTGCCTTGTCTCCAGTGAGCGGCAATAGACACTGCCACACAATGACTCCCGGATTCACAGGTGCCTCAGCTCAGCAGCACATCAAAAATCAAATTGCCATTTTCCCCGTGCATCAGGGATCAGGCTCCTTGTTCCATGCTGTTCCCATCATGGCGGGGTCAAATGGTATCAGTGTGACGATGATGGACCTGGTAAAGTACGCTCTTGGAGCGGTCGTGTTTCGGGGAGAAATGCCACCAAAAGGATCTTGCCAGCATCATATGCGTAAGGATTGAATCTCGTGTCACATGGGACTCGGCGCAGCATCTTGTTTTACAAGTCAGGCGCTCTGGCCAGTACGAGCAAGAAGGCGGAGCATTAGGTGTGTGGGAACAGCTGAAGACTTTGCACCTTATGTTGTCTTGACGCGTGATGCCCTGTTCCTAATTCGTCTCTGAACATCAACGCCGGGTCCTCGCTTCGAAGACCTCTAACGCATAATATCCTCTACTCGTGCCTTCCAAGCCATTGTGTTAAGCACTATTATCCATTCTGTTAGGACAATTACCACCCTTCTCGCGTAGGTCCCTACTGAGGTACCAAATTCATTACAGTCCAGGTCAAGTCCATCCGGTGAGCTCGACAAACAAGAGGACCAGTTGAGTATCTGCAAGAGGCCGATATTAAGAGTGTTCAAGCCACCGGCCCTCCATCCACCAGGTACTACCTTCAAAGGCCACTGCATCTCGCATAAGCCAAGCAGAGGAATATATACAACCTACACATCAGGGCCAAGAGTACGGCCGTACGGCCTCTTCTACGCCTGTTGTACTTACCAAACCAGCCTCTCAAGCACATTTGACCTACCTCGTGGGCTTGGCTGGGAAATTGTCCGGCGGCTGTCGACGTCGTACAGACCCTACCAGCTGGATATCGAGATAGACGAGGCACATAGCCGGCATCAAGATCGGTCTCGAGTGCAGCTGCCAAGCCTCGGACTGGACAGACCCGACCATCGCCGCAGAACCATTCTCTCGAAGAATTGGGTGACCATCATTTGGATGAAGGGAATATTGGTCTCAAGCCGTGGCCACTCTTCTGCATCAGCTAGTGGCATCCTGCAGTGGCGGCGGAACAAGCGAGACTACTTCACCCGCCAGTTGTCAGTCTCTGCTTCATGTGATCTCGCTTAGTCTTTGTGTATTGCGTTCCCGCTGACACCAGACTCGCCTATCACTATCACTGTCGCCTGCATTGAAGGCGGTCGAAAGCTCCGATGGAAGGTAACGATGGGCCCTCGAGACAACACCACGACCCTTCCCCGTCATCAGGGCCATTGCTTTATTTTAACAGCCCTCCTGTGCCGCCACCATATGGTGCCGGTGGCAATCAGAGCCATGTTTGTGATGGCGCATACGGTCCTCTAGCAGGTCCGATGGCAATAAGCGGCGGCCGATGCGAAGGAGGATCCCCTTCGATAGACCTGAGGACCGGGTCAGGAGCTGTCAATGGGACGGAGTCAACAGACATGGGGCAAACTTACCAACACAATTTCGAACAGCTACGGCAGCAACAGCCACAATCGCTACCAGGAATGCCTCAGCAGCAGCAGGCGCACCCGGGTTTCCCTGCCGCCACCGCCACAACTAGCCACCCCAAGCCAATCCGACGGAGGATGCGCATGATCACATCGTGTCTCGAATGCCGGCGGCGCAAGCTCAAGTGCAACAAATCGAACCCATGCATCAACTGCCTCAAGTTCTCCCGCGATTGTCTCTACCTGGGGCCGAAGCTTGACGAGGCGAGCCAGCTACGCCTGACGGAAATCAAGGAGAAGGTGGGCTCCCTGGAGCGCCAGCTCGAGAGGGATGTGGCAAAGTCCGGATGCCGTGGCCTCTACCAGCAGCGCATATTGGCCGATGATGTGGAAGGCGAGTTTGACGAGGAGCGAGACCTGGAGATCACCCCGATGGTGGCGCTTGACCTCACGTACGAAGACGACGCTGACGGAACGGACGACGTGATGGATTTGGGCGTACAAGTCGGTAAGATGAGGCTGACAGAGAAGATTGGTGGCCTGAACCGCCCGAGGATATCGGAGGAGGTGAGTCTATAGGCACTCCTTGGATTGGATTTCGATCCATTCCGCAAGGCAAGGCTGTGAGGGGCTGAGCGCCTACTGTTGTCTCGCCTGGCCTTGATTCAGATCCTTTATGGGAATCAACCCGACTGACAGCTTATCAGATCCGAGCAGGGCTATCCGGTGGCGTACAGCAATCTGACAGTGGCTTATTTCCACCGGCTGCGACTGGACCGTCAAGTCAGCCAGGCGCATTCCCCGACCCAGGCGGCCCCGAACAACCCATTCCGGACTTCTTGCGGCCCGGCACATCGTACATACCGCCGACAAGCGGCGTATTCTTTGGCCAGGTGGTCCAGTCGCCGACTCTGTTGACCTTTCTCCCCGCCAAACCGGCCGGCGACCGGCTTCTCCAGTATTACTTCGAAAGCGTGCATTGTATCGCTCGGTGTGTACATAGGCCTTCGTTCGAAGCACAGTATGCAAGCTTTTGGGAGGAGGCAGCAGATGGCTACGAGCCGCGAGCCTCGGCGCAGGCTGTGGTCTTTGCGGCGTGGTTCAGTGCCGCCGTCGCACTTGACGAGACGGCTATCAACCGGGAATTCGGCTTGACCAAGGTCAACTTGGTTGAGAACATGAAGATAGGGACCGAGGTCGCGCTGAGCAAGGCGAACTTCCTCCGGACGACGAGGGTGGAGACCTTGCAAGCGTTTGTGATGTACATGGTCAGTAGTTATACCATGTATGCTTTTGGCAACGCGGGAGTTGTTTGCTGACCCGATTTCAAGATCCCTCTCTGCCGCGAGGAGGTCTCCAGGGCCCACTCCGTGCTTGTCGGCGCGGCAGTCCGGATGGCAGAGTGTATGGGCTTACACCGAGATGGGAGCAAAGCGTACAGCCTTAACGCCTTGGATACTCACGTCCGGCGTCTGATCTGGCACCAGTTGTGTTTCTTGGACATCCGGACCTGCGAAGCCCAGGGTCCCAAACCTGCCATCAGGAGAGAGGACTACGACACTTGGCTCCCGGACAACTGTGAGGAGGACCAGCTCACGAGCACTACACGCCAGCCGTGCGTGGCTGACGGCTGGACGACGACGCTCTTTCCCCTGATCCGGTTCGAGGTGAACGAGATGATGCGCATAATCTGGGCAGACAGGCGCAAGCTCGAGTCGCGTAAGATCACGCTGACGCAGGTGCTCACCAAGATCGAGAACTTCCGGAAGCGCATGTTTGATAACTACAACCACCTCCTCAACGAGCGCGTCCCCATCCAGCGGTACGCCAAGCTCGTGATGCACCTGCTGATGTACCGGCTGCACGTCATGATCCTGCACCCTTACTACGCCAACACGTCCAGCCCCATGCCGCAGCGGCTGCGCTCCGTCCTTATCACGAGCGCCATCACCATCATCGAGATCGCAGTCCAGCTCGACACCAGCCCGGCCTTCCACTTGTGGAGGTGGTACAGCGGGGCGTACCAGCAGTACCAGGCTTCGTTGATCCTGGCGACGGAGATGTTCTACCACCCGAACCACAGGGATGCTAACAGAATATGGCCGTGTATCGACTACGTCTTTAGCCTGGATCGTAACTTGACGAACGAAGAGAAGGGGAAGCAGGTGCTCTCGGAGATCATGACCAAGATGGGCGTCTACATGAGCATGCGGAAAGCGAGGGCGCCGACTTGGACCGCGGCTGCCAGCCCAGCCCAACAGGCCGTGAAAGAGGACAATGGCGAGAGTGCGCATCATACAGCAGCAGCGACAGGAAGGTCCACCTTGAGACTGACAGTGTCTTCGGACCAGCAGCATCCGCCACAGGCGGCTCCCGCCCCCGGCTCAGCGTACCAGCCGGTGCGGCCTTCTGCTACGAAAGACGAATCAGGTGGCGCTGGATCGTCGATGCGAGAGCAGAATTTCCCGGCGGCGGTGCCCGGGTCGGGAGGCCTACCAACGTCGACTCATTCCCAGCCACATCCACATCACGGTGGTGCGGTGCCGGGCTCGGGGCCTCCGCCACAGTTGGCTCAGCATCAGCAGCAGCATCAGCAGCAGCAGCAGCAGCAGCAGCAGGACAGCAGTATGCCTAACCCCAACGCGGCGGGACCCTGGAACCTCCCAGACCCGCACTTCATGGACTCTGATAGTCCAGAGAACTCGAGCAGCGAAGGCGGTTCCGTGGCGAGTGGCAGCGGCCTGAGACACGGGAACGCGGCTGGAATGGCAGCGGCGATGGTGGCCGGCGGAGGCGGTGGGGCCATGGCAACGAGCAGCTTGGACAATGAATGGGTCAGTACACGACCGGACTCTCTTTACACTGGCGTACATACCTGGTCCCTATTCCTTCATGCCAACTTTTACCGTATTATGTACTAATGCTTTGGTTGGCCGCAATTAGTCTACCTACCAGGAAGAGGCTATAAACGCCCTGTTCCCTTTCGACCCCCAGACCGGCAGTTTCGCGGGCTTCGGCGAGCCGATGACATTGGGAATGAGTAATAACAGCTGGGCACAACAGACCGAGAGCCAGGCGCAGATCCACAATGATGGCAGGGCTAATAGGGGCGGCTACAACTAGGTCTCTGAACGTCTGGCTGTCTGTGTTCGGATTATTTATGTTTTGAGCAAATATTATATTTGTGGTAACATCAGGTTGGCAGGAAGGCAAAGTGCTGTTTATAATTAGTCTAAGCGCCCTAGTTCAAGCACTCCAAGTGCATACTGAAGTCACTAGGGTTAAAGGAGAGCGCGGGTTGATGTCTTCATTCAGTCATTATTATACTTCTACATTATGTATTCAGGACTTTTCCTTTTTCTCTTCCCAGAATGTGGATAACCAACAAGAAAGGAAGAGATGAATGCAATGCCGATCATCACGGTAAAGAAGGAAAATTAATCCAAGACAAAATCATTCCCCTGGACTCCCGCGATAGTTAAAAAAGGATATCTCGCAAGTCATCTCGTGTCTCATGAAAAGATTTCCAACCCGTTATTTACTGGCCGTTGCCGACCACTGCCCTCCATCTTTTCCATTTCCCTCTCGCCCATGGAATGCCGTCCCTGTTCCGTGTTCATGCATTCATAAATTTCATCAAATGGCTCCCTCCATACCGGGAGCCACGCCTGGAGCATCTGCCATGCTCACATTGCTCCTGTTCGGAGCTGTGCTGGGGCTCCCTGCCCTCAGCAGACTCACACCCCCAGCATCCGAAGATGGGGCCCTGTGCGAATGCCTGCTCTTGCTCCTCGGTCTGGCGACGATGACCTGGGCAGGGCAGACGACAACCTCATCGTCGCCCATTCCCTCGTCGTCACCCTTCTTGACGACAAGCGGGAAAAGCACAACGCGAACGACGGCGCCCTGGGCCTCGAGCTCGTCGTTGTCGGTGGCGGCGTTCTTGTCGCCGGAGCGCTCGTTCATCAGGGCCGAGTTGAAGGGGTGCGGCTCGGCCAGGTCGCCATTGGCGTCGTATTCGGGCTGCAGCGGCGGAAGCATCATGTACTCTGCGCGCTGGGTGCGCATCTCGACGCTGAGGTCGACCGCCTCGCGCATGACCTTGCGCAGCTGGCCCTGGATCTGATCCTCCAGGTTTGACGGTGGCGGGAGGATCATGGACAGAGTCTGGAAGACGGCCTGGACGACAGCCTCAGTATCCTGGTCGCGCTGGTCCTTGAAGGGCTCTCGCCTTGACAACAGCGTCAGGGTCACAGCACGCCACTGGCGCACTGCATGTGGTGGGCCGACCTCCAACAGGAGCTTCTCCAAGTTCTTCAGCTTCTGCCTCTGTTCGCGATCCATGCCGAACAGATAGCGGGTGAACACGAACTCCCAAATCATGGTCATGGTCACCGACATGAAGACATCGCGGCGCCTAACTCGGTCATTGAGGTAGTGGTCGACGTTGGACCCGTCGAGGACCGCGTTGTCCAGGCGGTCTATGATCTTTTCGTCGTTCAACTGAGAGGTCAAGCGACAGGCGCGCATGTCCGAGAACTTGGAAAAGCGCAGCACCCATTGCTGTACGTGGGAGCAGAGTTGCTGACAGCGATGGTCGAAATAATCGACGTCCTTGATGCGCAGGAAGTCACTGTCTGCTGGCTTGGTGTCCAGTATCTGCTTTTGCATCTCGCGAATTTGTTCCTTTGTGGCTTCGAGCTGCTCGCGCAGGCTCTTGATCTCTTGATCCTTTATTTCTAATGCCGAGGTATAAGAGCCGTCGCGGCCCCGGTGCTCGAGCAGCTCCCTGGTCACCTCGGCATGCTGGCTTTCAAGTAGTTCATGCTGGTTTTCGAGAAGTCGGTACCTGTCGTCGTGCTGGACAGCATGTTGTTGGATAGCGCTGTTCAGGCCCTGATTGACCTCCGTCAGCCGCTGGACCTCCTTGCGCATGAAGTTGAGGGTCTGCTTGAGGGCCTCGATCTCAGTGTCGCGCTCGGCGAGCGTGCTGGTGGCCCGGTTGGTGGTGTAGGCCTCTGCCTGGGCTCTTGCATCTTGCAGGGCACGGTTCTCGGCGGCGAGCTGCTCTACACGCGACTCGAGCTCGAGAACCTGCATGCTCTGGCGGCGGCGCATGCTGTGCGGCCGGGTTGGTGAGCGGGGGGAGCCCAAGCGGCCCTCGCCGACGCCGTCCTGTAAGGGGAAATGGGGGTCAGTGGGATTGTTCTCTCGTCTTGTCCAGTGATGACGGTAAACTGAAAACAGGAGCAGGAGGAGTACAATGGAAGGATTGGCTTACGTAGACATCGGCCATGTCCTTGGAGCGGACACGGCCTTCATTGGCAGTGGGGGGTGGGTTGTTGGTTCCTTGGGCAATAGCGGCGGCCGGAGTTGTCGCCCTTCTTAGGTCGCTCGAGGCTGGAGTGGGGGTGGGAGTTGCGGAGGATGGGTGAGCGGTGGGGCCTTTGTTTGCTGCCGAGACTGCGGAGGCTGGGGAGCTGCTAGTTTGGGCGCCAAGGTCCGAGTGCGACCTGTTGCTTAATTGGCTGAGCGACCGCAGGTCTCCACTCCGCGTTCGCCGGGACCGAAGCGGCGGTGTGCCAGAGTGCCGCAGCAGCGACGGGCTCTCGGCCCGCAGGCTGAGCGGCTCCGGTGTTCTTGTGCGCGAGATGCCCGCGTTGGACGATGCTGCTCGTCTCTGCCGGGGCAGTGCAGATGCTCGCAGCTCGTCTGTCACATCGGAAACACTCCTCTGGCTGGCTGCAGGCGACGGGGACGGCGACGGCGTCCGAGACCTCGCTGTATCTGCCGCAAGTAGAGCGCCTCCCCCTGCGAGGGCTGCCGCCACCGCCTTCTTCCCTGGACTCGGGCCGAGATCTGGATACTTGCGCACCTTGGACCTGCTCTTCCGCGGCTCGGGGGTGACAGGTACATCTTGAGCCTCCAGCACCGGAGTTGCCTCCTTGAACCGCCGTTGCGCCTCACTTTCTCCAGCCGACGACATCTTGGATGACTTGTCGTCGTGATCACCACCCCCGTCCTCGATGCTAGAATGTGACAATCGTGCAGGCTGCGGGCTGAATGCGCGTGCGCCCAGTAGCCGTGGCGACGCTCCACTCGGCTCTCGCATGTGCACACCACTGTCTCGTTGCTGCTCGGCAATCTCAAACTTGTGCACTCGTGGCGGCACAGGCGAGCCTGTGACTACACCGCTATCACGATTGGCGTCTGGCGTCACTGCTCGGGGACCCGCAAGGAGCGCACGTTCATTAACCTCGGCTTCCTCCTCATGTGGCTCTTCTTGTACGGGAGGAAGTCCAATTGACAGCGGGTGGCCGTAATCAACACGGCCACCTATTGACTGGCCGGCTGCCGGCTCGGTTTCATCTCTCGCTTCGATGCTTGGTGTCACTTCTCCGGGACTGCTGATCTTGAGGGCCGGGCTTCTGGAATGGGTCGTAGATGAATCATGCGGCTGGTACAAAAACTCGTGCAGAGCCGCATCCTCGGTGTTCTCAGGCGGGAAAGGGGCAGCGTCGGGCAATTCGCGTAGCGATTTCACCTGAGGTTTTCGCTCGTCGGTGGGGAACTCGACGGAGGTCTGGGAGCCGAGGACCGGGCTTTCTACGACCACATACTCCAGAGGGATCTCCGCTTCTCGGCTGGCTTGGTCTGGGATTTGAGGCGTAAATGTTCCGGCATCTATGTCAGGCTGTGAGCATGGTTCACTCACATTGTCGCTGCCGGGTGTTGTTGGCTCCCTACCGTGCGATGTCGCTGCTGCTTCCTGCCCTGAATGATGCATGTCAGGATCTGGTTGTTCTCCTTCAAGCTTTGTGTGATGGACGGCCCAATGATCGCCTGAATCCACGTCCAAGCGGGAGACTCTGAGGGGCTTGTGTTCGGCGTCTTCCCACATGGCAGGTTCATCGAAAAAGTCATCGTCCCGGGGGTTGCGGTTGTCGAAATAATCAGAAATTGTTCCTGTCTTACCAGTGGCTTTCTTGCCCCCTCCAAATTTCTCGGCCAGTGCGGCTACACTGCCGACCTTCTTGGTAGGGTCTCTGGCGGCTTCGAAACTAGTGGAATCGCGCGGCGAATAATGTGGTGACCTAGGTGACGGGGGCGGGAAATGTGGCGACCGCGGCGATGGTTGCGCTGAGAGTTGTGGTGACCTGGGCGGCGGGAACTGCGGCGATCTTGGCAAGCCAGGCGACACTGGCCTCAGGCTATCGGGGGATACACTCCGAGCCAAGGGGACATTGGCTCCATGCGCAGGACCCGTCTCGAAGGTGAACCATTGCTTGGTGTTCACCTGTTTTACTGCAGGATTCAGGCCCTCGTCGTAGGATCGGCTGCTGTCAGGAGGCTCGGGAACGGTGGCACTCCTGGTCCACCCACCCAGCTGAGAAGATTCGCCCGATGGGCCTGCCTCTACCTCTTGGACTGCTATCGAATCTGTTGAGACATTGTCACTGGTCATGGTCAGCAATTTGGGCACGTGGCCTTCGTCTTCCTGGAAGATCGAGGAATGGCGGTGGATCAGTCCGAGACCGACCAGGGGGCGCTCTTCCGCTCCACGTTTGTCTGGGCTTGTGTTCAGCCCGCGAGCAACCGCCGGGTGGATGTCGAACTTGCTGAAAGCTTCCTGGTCAGGCTCTACGTAATTGGCGGGCTTTGGCTTGAAGTAGTCCTCATTGTCCCAAAGGTCTGGGCTGGGCCGCATTCTCTCCAATTCCTTGCCGCGACCGTCAGGCGACCTGAGGAATCTTGTGCCCTCCGCGTCCGTCTTGGATGCTTCATCATGGTATTTGTCGATATTATGAGCTCTTCCCATAGGTGTGTTTAGAGTGGGGGTTTTGTCTGGCAACAAGCTGCTGTACTTGTTGTCGTTCTTGTACTGGTCGTCGCTGGGTTTGTCCCAGTCATCCTCAATTGGCGTTGACCTGTGAACCTCGAGGCCGGGGTCTCCCCCAGGCACATACAATTCAGCAGACCGATGATCACCGCGACGAGATGATTTTCTGGCGTCTTCGCTGGGCCCAGCGAGCTCTCCGTCATTGGTGTTATCCAGCGGCAGGTACATTTCGGCAGATCGATGTCTCATACGCCCTTCAAAAGCGCTGGCGTCCTCAGTGGCGTGAACGGATGGTCCAAGTCCCCTGGTGTTGTCTGGTGAAGAGATATCTATCTCTGGCGGTCCCTGATATCTATGACTTTCGATTTGACTGACATCTGTAGGCTGACTGGGAGTGCCAGGCCGCTCTGGAACGAGCCCAATACTCTGAACAGCATCTATACCATGTTCAACAGGTGATTCCTTGGCTACAGGGGTTTGGCTGGCGTCTAAAGGTTGACTGGGAGTGCCAGGTCGCTCTGAAATGGGTTCACCACTCTCAACAGCCTCTGCAGCGTGTTGAATGGGTGCCTCCACAATTACAGGTGTTTGGGTGCCCGAGATCGAACCTGAAGAGGACTGTTTACCCTTCTTCTTCTTGTCTTTCTTCGATTTCTTGCGAGATATCGGCGCGGCCCATTCGTCTTCGGCGGCGGCATCATGGGTGGAGGTCTGGCCCCCGGCTTCGGAGACCTCTTGTTCCAAGCGTGGCTCGGCGGAACCAGATATTTGTGTCGCCTCACTTTGTTCCAATTCTGGCCTCAAGATCGGGCTCGAAGGGGTTGGCATGTCTTGCGCTTGTGTTTCTACGGTCGTCGGGGTCTGAGACTGGCTAGGCTCCCCTCGCTCGACAATGTCGTCTTCCCAGGCAGAAAGAGACGACTTCTTTGCCTCTCTCTTTTCTTTCTTTGACATCTTCCGAGAAAGGATTGGCGTATCTACCACGGAGATATCCTGGGCTTGGGATGGCTGCTCTTCTGACAGTGGCATAGTTGTCTGCTCATTTTCGGGCTCAAGCGAGCGACGCAGGTCCATCTTGTCTGCTTCTTGTACCACTGGCTCGTCTACTTGCTCAAAGTTTGGGGAATCCTGTCGGGAGGGGATACCGAATGCACCTGGTGCTGGCTCCTCAGAGATCTGCTGGCTATCGCCTTCAGCTGTGGACGTCGTAAGATCTGGTACACTGGTTGATATAGAGCCCTTCTTGGCCTTGCGCTTTTCCTTCTTGGACAATTTCCTGGGAATAGGCCCCCATAAGTCTTCAGCAGCCGGTTCGAGGCTTTCTTCTGCCGGTGCATCTGCTAGCTCTGCAGGAATTTGAGTCACCGAGCTGGACGCCTCAAGTTCAGGGGCAAGTGACCGGCTGAGCTCGGTTCCAATCTGTGTGTTGTCGTGGCTAGGCTCTCCAAGCGTAGAAGTAGCCAGAAGCTGTCCACCCAGCGGGGTAAGTTGAGCATCAAGTTCTTGGATTGCGGCTGGCAGTTGCAACGGGGTTGCAAAGTCTTCAGTTGATGCAGGAACTGTGTCAGGAGTAAATCCACCATGTACTTGACGGTCTGACGGTTCGTGACTTTGTCTGCTAGAGATGACCTCGTCTTCATGAAACGGGGTTGCAGTTATGAGCGGTTCGTTCCTGTTGTCGAAATTGGGACTCAAAACTGGACTCCTGAGTGTTCCGCTGGTGTGGCCCTCCTGGATTTGTCTTGAGCTAGGGCTCTCATGCGCTTGATCTCTTGCCTCGACGAAAGCCTCATCGCGGTCGCCAACTGTGCTGTGCAATATCGGCGAAGTGACTATGTCCTTGGCGATTTCTGTATTGCCAGACCTTGACTCGCCTTCGAATGACGCTTCTTCCCCTAACTTTCCGTCGCCGAGAGGCACTCTATTCTCCGTCTCAGATGCCTGGAATTCTGACAGTGGTTCTGGCTGCGTAGCCAAGCTGTCTCGAGGCCGACCGAGTCCACCCGCATCCAGACTCGCTGAGCGCTCGTCCGTATCGATGATGGCACCCTGGGTCTTACTTGGTTCTCCAGTGACAGGCGTATGGGCACTGCTTTCAGTCTCTGACCACGGAATGTTAGAGTTCTTCCTTTTCTTGTCCTTCTTCCTTTTCTTCTTCGACGAAGAGGCTTGTGTCCAGTCGTCGATTTGAGTTTGAGGCTCTGAGATTGTCGTATGCTCCTCCCGAGGCGTGTCTTGATGATCGAAAAATGCTCTCTCTGTGTTTCCAAGTCCTTGAACGAGGTCATCAGAGGGAAGCCCTTCTTCGTGTTTGATGTCTTCCTCCAAGGAGAACTGGGTACTAGGCGGTCCGACATGTCCCACGCCGAGGTTGAGGCTCCCAGATTCCTGCGATTGACTTTCCTTGGGGGCACTTATCACATGTGAAGTGTCGTCTTGGCTCGGCCTTGGCTCCAGAGCAATGTCATCCGACTGACCTCTGTCTTCAATCGAAAACAGCGAGCTTTGAGTTTGGTCCCTGCTAATGTCGTTGAATTGAGATTGCTCCTGGTCCTTGGAATCCGACGTCGTAGCAGTTTCAACGACATCGGCGAAGCTGAGGCTAAGTCGAGAGACAAGTGTGTCTGGCCCTACAGACTGTATAGGGCTTTGACCAGAAGTGATGTCTTCGGGTACTGCCTCTTGCTCGCGAGGTATATCATGGCTCTGGGGCACCGAGGAACCGACACCGGCGCCCGCGATAGCACCTGCGTGGAAGCCCCAACCATCGCTCTTTCGACTAGGTCGGCTGAGTTGACCTAGCTCAACCTGCGAGTCTTCGGCTTTGGAGCCGAGGGGAAAAATCGGTCGTTGTCCTTTCTCTTCTGGCAGATGTGTAGGAGAGCGCACTTCTGCAAGCTCAGTAGGCATGGACCTGGCCTCTGAGAAGTCACCGGAGGCGATCCTCTCGGGTTCAGAAAGCGGTAAAGGCGGCGAGCTCAGGCGTTGTGTGCTTTCGAGGCTGGTATCTTGAATTTTGCTAGGCTCACCGGGTAGCGATACCTCACCAGATTTGTCCATGGGCGTGATGGTCCCGGGAAGCGTTTTCTTGCGCTTTTTGTCTTTCTTGGACTTGGTGGTGAAGAAACTGGCCTCTTCCTGCACAGACTGCTCTGGCTCTGGCTCGGGAATACTCGCAGAAATATCTCCAAGCGGGAGTGAGGTCGAGGGCTCTTCGCTGGTGCTGTATGGGAGGGACAGCTTTTCAGCAGGCTCTGTTGTCTCCAACACCGGCGATCTTGTTTCTGAGGTCTCTTCGATCTTAGACGGCTCTTGGTTCATGTCTAATGGCAATGAACGTTCCGAGACGGGCTGTCCACTTTCGAAGTTGAGAGCTGTCTCTGCGAGGCTGGATGACTGCTCTGGCTCCTCTGTCGTCACTGGCGTCGCGGATCCTGAAGGCAATGAGAGGTCTTCCGAAATCGTATTCTTGCGATTCTTTTTCTTGTCCTTTTTCGATTTCTTTGAGACGGGCTGGAACTCAAGCTCTTCGGCGAGAGCCACTTGTTCAGGTTCGGGCTCAGGGACGATCAAAGGAGCAATTGCTTTGTCCCTTTCCCGAGCATCTCCTTCGGTGAGGGGGCTAACTTCTCGGAGCCCTGCGACATTGCTTTCCAAAAGTCGAGCCACCGAGGCGTCTTCCACCAAGTCACTGGCTATGTTGTCATCGCTGAAGCCTGGAGGTTGGACGGATCCCCCAGTGCTGAGGCTTGATTCTTGTCGTTCCGGAATGCTAGCATCCAAGGGCTGCGTTGCCGTGGTCTCCTCTGAGGCAAGACTGGACACAGGTTGTTGGCCATGCTCGATTGTCACTTCGTGAGGCTCTGTCACATTGCTTTCCAAAGGTCGTGCCACCGAGGTATCTCCCATCAAGTCACTGACTAAGTTGTCGTCGCTTGTACCTGGAGCTGGGACAGATCCCACAAGGCTGAGGCTCGATTCTTGCTGTTCTGGGACGCTGGCATCCAATGGCTGGGGTGCCGTGATCCCGTCCAAGCTGGAGTCTTTGGCTGTGTGGCCGTCCAAGGGGAAGCTGAAACCAGGTTGTTGGCTATGTTCGACGGTAACTGGTTCGAATGAGCTACGAAGAGGGTCCTCTCCCCTGCTGCCCAGCTCCGTCTCAGGCAGACCGCGAGATTCGCCGATAGGAGATTGCTCTTTGGCATCAAAGAAGGGAGTCGCTGTGCCCGAGTTCTGGCCACTGCCCTCAGAGATGGTGCCCTTGCGCTTCTTTTTCTTGTCCTTCTTGGACTTCTTGGTCGTAGCTGACCACTCTGATTCTGGGCCTTCCGGGAGCTCGGTGACTGTGACGGCAGGCTGCCCAGGTTCACCAAGTGGGCTGTTGATGTCGGTCCCAGGGGCTTCCTCTGTTATGTCTGAGACGAGTACAGGCTCCTGAGATGAGACCTGGCTAGCTTGCCCAGGAAGACTACGAGTAGCGTCGAAGTCGAAGTGGTCTTTGGTTTCCAGTGATGGGCTGCCATGTCGATCTTGGCTGAAGTCCTCGATTTGATTCTCAGGAATGCCACCATCGTTCTCGTGAGATGGCGTTCCAATAGGGTCTGTGACAGTCTCCTCGATGTGTGGCAGGCTATCCCGTCTGGGGAGTGATTGGGGTGCTTTCATAATTTGGCTGTCATCGAGAGGCGAGCCCGGATTGAAGTGTATGTCTTCGTCGCGATTTTGGGGTACTTCGACGATTTCTGGCACGGCACTGTCTAGCTGCTTGATGTGTAGTTGAGCGCTGCCTGGGCGTGTGCTGTCTAGATGAGTGCTTTCTGGGTCGATCTGGCGTTCAGATCGCTCTGCGAGGATTTCGGCAAGCTGCGATGACCCAGTGCCAGCCGTTGCTTCACTGGGCGAGTCTCCAGCATGGACCAGGCTCAAGTCGTGCATCTGTGGCTGTACCTGCGTGCTCTCTTCAATGCTTGTCGCCCCAAAATCACTCTCTGGGAGGATAATACTGCTCTCGACAGGTGGCTGGGTGCTGGTGCTGATTGCGTCTGAAGTCTGGATCATGTCTCCTAACGACTGTGGGTCATCGGTTCGGACGTATTCCGTTTGTTCAGTCAGAGGTTCCCGGCTCCAGTCTTCTTCTTGCTGCTGCGAACTGCTGCTCACATGAACCTCAGGGACGGGCATGTCCAGGTCGACTGCATCTTGCTCCGCATTCTGTGACTGGGCAGCGGCATCTGCTTCCTGTGCACGTCGTTCGGAATTTGATCTCAGGATCTTCATGCGCGCTTTGTCCTTCTTGTTAGGCTTCTTCTTGCCCTCGAGCCTTGTAAGTTCGGCCTCTTCGTCTCGGATCAAAAAGGCTTCAGCCTCACGACGGGCGACGTCTTCAGGGTCCTCGGTGGCTTCCATTTCTGGCTGTGGCCCTCCGTGCTCGATAGGCTCATCGAGCCGTGGAAGAAAGTGACCAGATGTAGGGCTAGTTCCAGAAATCTGTGGGGACTCCGGGGTGACGTCTTCAGATGGTTGGCTGACGATCTCTTTGCTGATGGGAACAGCCTCCTCAGAGCCCGAAATTAATTGCGACGGTAGCACCTCAGATTTGAGAGCAGTCGAACCAGTACCAGTCTCCGCGTTCGTCAGGATTGGTTCCTCGGTCATCGGCAGACTAGGCTCCTCGACTTGGCTTTCCAATACAGGCTGTTGGATCGAGCTGTCGGGCAACTGTGCTCCGGAGACCTGTGGTTGGATCGAGCTCTCGGACAGTTGTGCTCCAGAGATCTTTGGTTGGGTTGGGGAGGATGTCTCTGCGAGAATCGCGGCCTCCTCAGCGCGCTGGTCCGCATTGGCTTTCAACTGTTTGAGGCGGGTCTTCTCCTTTGGCTTCAGCTTCTTTTTTGACTGCAACCTGGACATTTCAGCCTCCTCGTCGCGGATCAGCTCATCCTCAGCCTCGCGCCGGGCTATCTCCACTTCATCGAGGACGTCTCCGAGCTTCTCTTGCAATCGAAGGTGAGGCTTCTCCAGCTCCGAAAGCGCAACCTCTGCAGGAACATATTCCAAGACTGGAAGGACAGTAGGCTGCGTTGTTTGGATGGACTCGGTGAGGCTCTTGTCGTCGCTCACAGGGAGAACTGGCTCGGTCAATCGGCTGCTATCAATTTCTGGCTCCATTGATTTGCTTGAGACCTGCAAATCACTGAAATCGTTGCCAACAGGCTGCTGCTCGACCTCCAGGGTGTCCTTGGGCGGGGTTGATAACTCTCTCAGGAGAACATCATCTTTATGGCTGACGGTTGGCTCGACAGACGCTTCGACTGGCTGTGTGTTGGACTCGAGCTGGGCTGGCGTGGTCGTTCCCGAGGACTGAAAAGTTCCACCCAGAATTGTGCTGCTCTTCCGCTTCTTTTTGTTCTTCTTGGATTTCTGCGTAAAGAAGGCATTGTCGTCTTCCGTTGAAGCGAGAGCTGGACCTGGCTCCTGTAGCTCTGGCTCAGTCACATGCTCAAAAGTAGACCTCTCCAGTTCGCTGGGGCCTTGACCTCCGAGGGTTGGCGAGCTAGGCATTGGTAGGCTCTGGATGGGCTCCCCGACACTGATGCTACTCGAGGGCTCCTCAATCTGCTCTACAGAGCTGACTTGAGGAGGCGATTCCACCTTCTGTTGCAGTCCATCGTGCACAGCAGGATCCAGCTCTGAGCGCTGCGCTACGCCACCTGATACATCTGTGGGATGCTCCTCTGGTGGCTGTTCCTCCACGATTGGCTCACTTGCGAGCTGAATAGCTTCATCGCCTGCAGACGGTGGGTCTTGGAATGAGCGTGATCCAAGAACAAAGGGACTCTCATCGAGCGACTCGGATGGCAGACCTGCTACGTCTCCTACTCTAGGTATTTGAGGCGAAGTAGGCAAAATGTGCTCAACGATTGATTGAACCTCTGACGGACGAGCTTCTTGGGCGCTGCTTTCGGCGGGTTGGACGGGCCTCTGTAAGTCCCCAACAGACGGGCTCCCGACACGCTGAACGTCATTCGTGAGCGGCTCAGCCACTGCGAAAGCGGATGGGTCGACTGCAGAAGCTGTCTTCGCCTGAGGGTCAACATGGAGTTCCAGCTGATCTGAAGTGTGCTCGCCAACGGCAGTCAATGGACTTGGGACTCGTTGTTCCACGACCTCAAGTGGGCTTTCGACATTTCTTTGGACGCCCTGGTGGTGTTTTGGCGAACTCTGCTCAAAGTCATGAAATTCTTGAGGTTCTTCGAAGCTGGAGCCAGGTTGATCAAAAGCAACAATTTCACCCGACCCGGGCTGATGCCCACGGCCGGAGCCAGGCAAAGAAGCCAAGGACAACCTCCGGGATGATCCAATGGGCCTCGTCTCCTCATTCTCATTCTCAGCAGGACTGCAGGCAGAGACCGCAGCGCCAGGTGGCGATACGAGGCCCTCATCACCGCTGTGGAAGACATCTGGTGACCCAGGCCGGCCTATGCTGCCGTGTGGCAATGTGCTGCTGCGTGAAGATCGCAACCTCCTGGTGGCCGACGATGATCTCCGGCTGCGATCACCAGTCTGGGGCTTTTCATCCTGGGTTTGGACTTGGGTGACGATTCCAGGTAATGTGGGCGCCTCGATCGTATCGGGCAAGTTTTGTGGCTCGTCTGACAGGCCTTTGCCTTCGCTGTCTCCGAGGATTTGATACGGCGTGGATGAGATGTCTTGGTCACCGCCTTTTGGAAAGCCGGGCTCAATGCCGGGCTCTAAAATTTGCCGAGATGGTTCGTTAGACAAAGTTGTTGTGTCCTGCGGCACAAAGGATGGCTCTTCAGTCGTCTTTGAGGCTGGCTCTTCGATCATCTTCGCAGATGTATCTTCCTGGGTGGGTGTGTCTAGCTGCACGTCCGAAGAGAGCCCTGCGCTTGGTTCAGCCATCAAAGGAATAGAAGAAGCGCTGATACTGCTCTGCTTCTTCTTGCCCTTCTTTCCCTTCTTCTTCTTGGACGTGCTCTGCTCAGGCCATTCAACCGCCTCTACAGGTGTCTCCGGAAGTGTTTCCTTGTCTTCTGGGTTCAGTTTCGGGCTTGAAATCAAATAATTGTCGAGTGATTGAAGTGGTGAGGCAGGAAGAGGGACACTTGTAGCGTCTGTAACGAAAGCCTCTTGCTCTGCTTCAAGTCCTTTAACACCACTGGAAACATCTTCGATTTCCTGCGGGTTACTGGTTGGCAGTGTCTCTTCTAGGCGCATATGCGTCGCAGGTGAGTTGCTGGGCGCTGAGATGTCAGTGCCTTTGATGGTGTCGGCAGGTGTGTACGGGCGTGAAAAGCCGACACTTGCAGCAGACTGGGCCTGCCCTTGCTCGTCCGTGTTAATGTGGGGCGTCACAATGGCTTGACGTGCCTCAAACTCGGGAGCAGCGCTAGTCTCGCCTGGCTGGTGTACTGATTTTGCAGCATCTCCGTGGGTGCCCTGGCTGGGTTGCTCGTCCACGCTTGCTGACGCGTTGTTGCGCGATCCACGTCCCAGCAAGGCACCAACACCAACTAAGCCTGTGGGCAGCATTGAGAGGGCGGATGAGAGGTAACCCGGTCCATCTTTCTTATCCACGGAACTGGGATCCGCTGTGTAGGTAGGCTGCTCGACCTCGACGCCTCGGCTAATATCCTGCAGCTGGCCCCTATCGGTGTCCTCATCGAGAGCAAGCCTGTCCAGAGCGTCTTTGAAGTCCGAACTTGACTCTGTAGACTCGTCGCGCTCGATTCCAGGCCGTGCCTCGGGTCGAAGAGGTGGAGAGCCAGTAGGTGTAGCGTAGGTAGACTCCAAGAGCGGACTTTGGTGGTGCGGTCCCTCCATGAGCAGGGTGTTGTCGACTTCTTTGGCCGAGTGAGGTAGACCAGAGTCGATGTGACTGGGGCCACTTGTACCCTGGGGAACCGAACCGAACTCTCGAGCCGAGTCTGGCAGGCCAGAGTCAGTCTGTGTGAAGCCCTTCGGCGTGGTTTCCTGAGATCCAAGGGGAACAGCCCGCGCCACTGCAGTATCGACAAATAACGGCGCAGACTCTAAAATCCGTGCTTCCTGTTCAATATCACCACCGACGTCTCCAAAGTCAGGCGCATTCGACTCTCTGCTCGGTGGCAGCGGCGTATTTTCGGCTCTGTCGTCATGCTCCTGACCAGCACTGTCACCACTGGTATGAGCTGAGCGCTCGATCAGGTAGAGTGGCTTGATCTCCCTAGTGCTCTCCCACGATGTCGGCCTGTCCCAAGATGGGGGCCGAGGTGACCTCTTAGTTGACGGGCTTGAGAAGGTCTCCGGGGTCTGTACCGCAGGTGACTGGTGTGCCGAGACAGGATTGCTGACGACTCTGGGTGAGACTGGAACTGATGAACGCTGGCCCATGCGGAACGTGATCGGGATGGCGGTGTGACTTGGAGACTTGAGGGGCATTTCATAAGCACTTCTGCGGCGCGAGTGCGTTGCGGGGCGTTTCTGGCTGCTGTCTCTCTTTTCGCGCACCAGCTTTTCCTGGCCAGGAGGCGTCCCAGGCCTGCTATCTGGTAAGGAAGGCAAGTCATCGCCAACGTCGAAGTCCAAGTTCTGCTCATCGCTAGGACTCGGTGGCAGAGGGAGGAAGTCGCCATACTGAGGATCGATGGCAGGCTTGATGACCCGGGGTGTGATCTCCGGGTCCTGGAAGTCGAAGACATTGATGCCTCGAGAGGGGATGTCCGCACGCCGCTCAGAGGGCTGGCCTGCATCCACGATAATGTGTTGGGTCTCCTCTTGATCCAAGGGAGCTGCGGCGGCATCAGAGCGCGAAGAAAGGCTGCCTGCTGCGATAGAGGCAACTGCTACGGCTCCTGCAACGCCGGCACCCGCGCCAAGAGTGCCGGCGTTATCTTTTTTTGACTGCTTTTCGCCATCGGCGCCGTTGGAGCCCTTCAACAGACCCCAGAAGCCACCGCTGCTCCGCTTCTCCTCTTTGCTGCTTCTCTTGTCCGACTTGCTATCCCTCTTGCCGTCAGGCGCTGAGACTACAGATCTTTCATCATCATGTCGGTCACGGTCACGACCATTTGATCGGTCATCATGCCCGATATCAGATACCACAGAAGTCACGTCCCTGTCGAGCGGCTCGTAAAGTTCTGACCTCCGTCTCTCTTCTCGACGTCTTTCCCGACGGTCAGAAGTGTCGTCGGGCATATCGTAGCCCTTGGAGTTGCGCTTCGACTTGTTTGTCCTTTGCGGTTTGTCCCATGCGTTATCGCCCGGCTTGGTGTCATCCAGATCATCAAAAGCATCGACTGGGACCGAGACACGTCTATCGTTCACAGGCATATCCGCGTCATCCCATGCCACACTTGTTCGTTTTGACTTTTTCGATGATCGCTTGGACCTCCTCGAGGTAGATGCGTCCTCCCAGTCATCCTCGGCGGCCTCTGCTGGCCGAGACGAGCGATCTTCCTCCTCGGCGAGCTTCGCAGCGCGGGCGGCTTTCTCGATCTTGCGCTGCTCCTTCTTGCTGAGCTTTGGAGATTCCTCTTCGGGGCCTTGGACGGCTTCAAAGCTTCCGCTACCTGCAGATCGTCTCTTCTCCGATTTTGACTGTCTACGCTCGGAGCCCTCGGCCCAATCAAAAGTCGAGGAGCCTTTTTCGCTGGCGGGAGTATCTGCAAGTTCACCAATGACATATCCGGACCCCCGGGATGGTCGTGCTCCATCGTCGATATCATTCACGCCAAGGTCAGTCACGGTCTCAGAAAATGGTTGCATGTACACCCCTGTGTGCTCATTTGAGCCGGGTGGCGAATCCCGTCTGCGGTAAGTAGCGTCCTCGATGACGATGTTTGGGTCAAACCCCGTATCTTGCAGTCCAGCAGCCAGCGTCGCCGCGAAGTCGAGGTCATCCGCGAAAGCGCCCGGCATTTGTGAGCTGCGCGGGCTGGCTGGCTTCGGACCCGGGGCGGGCGGGACATCGTCGGGCTCTTCCTCCAGGACTCGAGACGGTGCCGTGCCCTTGGGAAGTATCTTGCGACTAGGCGGGGAGCGTGAGCCCTCCGACGATTTTGAGCCAGTGGAGTCCCGGGCACGGCTGTCGCGCCCCGATGATTCGGGCTCGTCGTCCTTGGACAGCGCTGCGGCTGCGGCGATGCCGGCAACTGCGGCGGCCGTCGCGCCCCAGCCACTACTCTGGCTTGACGATCTCGGCCTCTCGTAGGACCTGGAGTTGCGCTCCGATGACCAGTCCGGGCTCTCGGCATCGTATTGCTGGGTCTCGCTAGGTTCCCAGGAGACCCGCTTGGATGTTGGAGTCTGCTGTGCTTCAACGACCTCGCCCTTAGACGTAGTGACAACATCAGGAACCTCCCTTTCGGACACTTCAACGACTGGCTCGGGCGATTTTGACGAGGCAGATTTCTTCTTCTGACTGTCCGGCGTCGGGGTGGGCACAGGCGTCGGAATAACCAGATTCAAAAGAGGCCGTGGGCGTTCGGCAGACGGGTCGCGGACCAGATACTCGTGGGGCCGGAAGTAGTCAAAGTCCTTGGGGCTCATCAGATTGTCAAACCTGAAATCCGCGTTGGGCTCGCTGTACTTGTGTTTCTGCGGCTTCTGCTTCATCTCCGGCGGTGTGACGATGCGAACAATTTTGGCGCCCTGGGACTCGTTGTCCCTGTCCTTGTCGTACTTCTCGATGATAGAGCGCTCATCCGATTTGCTGCGGCTGCGGGAGCTGACCTCTCGCTCGGCCATTCTGCGGGCGTGGTAATAGGCATTGGCTTCTTCTTGGATTATATCTTGTGTCTTGGTCAGCGTCCGGCCGCGCTCAGGCTCGTCGCGGTGCCGAGCCCTTTCTGTAGCTGCGATAGCAGCAGCCATGTCGACCGCTGAGATAGGAGCCGTAGAGTGCATTGACTCGTCATATATGTGCTTGGCGTCACGCAACTCATCCTCGAAGGATTCCCTACGGCTCTTCCGATGGTCCTCCTCTAGAGGAGGTGAAGGTGCCGGTGTTACGTCGATAATTACAGGAGAAGCCGCTCTTAGGGGACTATCTCGTGTTCTGAATGCATCATCCGAGACCTGGAACTGGAAAACGTCAACACCGCTCGACGAGGGGACGGCAGGGAGTTCAGGGCGGCGGGTTTGACCGTCATCAACAGCTTCTGGCCGCTTGCCAGGCTCACTAACCCTTCTGCTTGTTTCTGGTCGTCCATAGCTGTAGTCAGGTTCACTGTATCTCGAGTCGCGGTCGCGGCGTCTCTTCTCGTGATCACGTTCCGCGTCTGCATCAGCTTCCCGGCTTCCAGACAGCTCCGGCATGCTGTCTCGCTTTGAGTCACGTCTTCGCTGTTCCCGAGCCTTGTTACGGTCGGAAAGGGCTCTCTCAAGCCTCTCGATTTCCTTCTCAAGAGCGAGCTCTTTAGCCCGGCGGGAATCCTGCACGACCGTGTCCTCGTCGCGATGGTCGTCGTGCCCATACCTCTCGTGGCGTTCCTGCCTCCGTTCAGGGTCTCTCTCCTTCATCTTCTCCTTGCCCTTACCCTTATCCCGGCCGGCCATGATCGCTGCGCCGAGTGCCGCAACGCCTGCACCCACCAGGGCGGTCTCGGCAAACGTCTTGTTCTCGTTCGGCTTGATTCGGGATTCCCGTGGTGACCTCTGCTCCGAGTCGCGAATTCGTTGCTCGTCGTACATGCTATTTGGGACCGGGGCAATGGGTTTAGGGGCCTGGATGGGTAGCGGCTCAGGACGCCGTGACGAGTGGGACGGCTCGCGCGAGAGGGCTGAGAAACTTGGGTGTGATGACACCAACGAGCCTGAGCCTCTCGCGGCGTCCACTCTTGATGGGTCTGATGTCTGAATTGGGTAGACTGTCTGCATCGGCCTAGCCTCTATCGATGCGCTCTCGGCAGTGCCCGCAGAGCCTGCATACCTCTGTTCCGAGGGACCAGGTACAGTATAGGCGCTGTTCCTGTCACCGTGGCCGCACGGCGTGTTGATGAGCCCGCGGAGCGAATTCACAGGGCCGAACAGCCTGGGGTCAACGGCGGATGATTTCCTGTCCGGCGGTCTGATGTCCTCTGGTGGCCGGGCCGATATATGTGTGGACTGCCTGCTCACGGTGGACTTGGGCGGCGATGACCGGCCGAGGTCCACTGCGGCTCCGTACGCAAGGCCAGAGTTACTCTCGTCGCTGCTGTACTCGCCCTCGGAGGCAGACTCCCACTCATCGTCTGAGGACGAGGATGATGACTGGCGGCCGTTTTTCGAAAGGGCGATCCCACGGCTCGAGGCGGCGTACCCGCCACTATTGTGGCGCGAGTACTTGTCCCAGGTTTCTTGCGCAGCCGAGAATTGGCTCGACGGCCTCTTCCCACCCATGGCGCGCAAGTCTTCTCTGTTCGAGTCCCTCGCCACCTTAGCCAGCTTCCGCCCGATCTCGAGTATCTCCTCGTCCGTCTGCCGCCGCTGGGCCTGCGCAGGCCTCCCCTCCAACCTCTCCAGGGTCGCGGCGCGCTCGCGGTGGGGGCTGAGGGTGCGGCTCTTGGGCTTCTTGACGAAACCCATGCCGTACGCCATGTCCGAGTTGACACTCGAGGACGACGAGTTGTTGCCGAACGCGAATATGCCCCTGTTCTTTTTCTTCAGGCTCCGCCTGCGCCGCACGCGCTGCTGGCGCTCCGAGGGCGTCTTGAAGAACGCGTTGAGGACGCCACCCGAGCGGCCGTAGCTCGGATACCACCGCGATATGTCCAGGTAGGAGGAACTGCTGGACGACGACAGCGACATGGCGTCGGAGCTCGAGGGTGAGCCGCGGCGGCTTCTTCGTGTTGGCCGGGGGTCGCGCCCGCCGTCATGGCCACGAGACGGCCCCGGCATGGGCATTGGCGCCGAGGACCGTATGTCGTCGTTGCTGCGCATGGTTATTGGGCCTCCCGGGCCGCCAGGAAGGGGCTGCTGGTCCGGGAGCTGGGCGGACGGGTACTGAAACGAAGACGAGGGCCCTTGGCTCTGGGCTCCCCCCGGATAGGCGTGGGAGTAGGAGCTTGTGAAGGTGCTCTCTGTTGCTGTTGGGGGGGCCACGGACCTGGAGTCTGGTGGTGCCATGGAAGGGTCATCTAGCACGAGCTGCTCTCTCGAGTCCCGCTTGGCTTTGCGCCTGCGCCGCGAGCTCTCCGGGCTCCAGCGGCGACGGCGGTCGCTCATGGTCTCGACAGCTGTGTGGCGGGGTAGGGGGGATGGGGGATGGGGGATTCTAAGCTGTCGCTGTCATCTGTGTTTACGTATTATGCCTCCCATCAGTCGAATTACCAGCCAGCTCTGCAGACAGGATATGGGGGTTCTGCGCGTGTGGATGTCGAGATGCAAGTGCTGGAGTAACAAGTAGATAAGTGGAATTGTTTAGGTACTGGGGGGTTGGTGTATAGGTCCCATCCTAGTATGGGGAAGGCTGGGAAGTATGGGGCAAAGATCAAAACGGGACAGGGACAGGAACCGGAGCTCTGCCGCAAGGTGGAAGAGTCTTGGGCGCGATGGCGGTCAGGGCATCTGGGCTCGGGGTGCTTGGGCTCCAGTTAGACTACTCCACGAGGCGAATCGGCACTCGCACATGATGTGACGCTGGGAGACAAGAGGGGGCTGGGCAATCGGTTTGTCTGCCTGTCGGCCTGTCTGCTCTTTTCCTTTGCGGCACAGGCTGCAGGCCTGCGGCGCTAATCCGGATAACCGCCACAGGACTCGTTGACTGGCCGACCAATTATTTTGGCCGTCTTCTCGCCCAAAACAAGACCAATCACCGACAGTCGTGGAAACGAGGAATATGCCTGCCCACAGCGACGTTTGACTCTCAGATGGGCCGAAACTCTCTCATCAAGGCGGCCACCACTCTCTGGAGGAGAAAAGCAGCGAATGCTCCATCCTGCGCACAGCACACGCAGTGCACATAGCAGAAAGACTGCATAACCAGTACTCCGAACATGCCTTCGTGATTCGCCTGGACCGCCGATCCGGATCTTCACAGCTCGGTCTCGGCTGCGACAAACCTTGGTGACAACGGCCCGTACCGACGAGTCTATACCCTGCTGAACTACAAAGCCTCGAGACGAGCTGCGGATGCGCGCCATTATTCAATCGGACGGTTGAGTTGTCGGTAAAACCAGTCGAACATTCTGCATTGGTCATCCGGCAGCCTACCTCTTCATCAAAGAAACACCAAACTAGCCAACAAATGATATCGTTGAACGCTGCTCGTCACGAGCATTGATTCCTCAGCAGTGCCCATTGGCAAGGCTACCGATGCTAGTCTATGTATACATATGCCGTGGTTCACGGCGCGCACAATACTCTCCTCCATCAAACCGCCTGCCCATTCTACCAACGGGCCCTGATCTCTCAATTGGACACAACGATTGCACAGTGAGACAGACGGACGGATCCGTGGCTGTCTCCATCTTGCAGCTCGTCTTGCGCACATGTATACGAGACGGTTCTCCGCAGGATCCCAAACCCTTCCGTCGCGGCCGTTTCCCTCGTCCAACGCAGTGCTGTCGATCGGGATCGGAAGCGGCCGGCAAGGGCCGGGTTTCTTTGACATTCCAGGTGAAGAAAAGTAGCTCCACGGTACGAATCGTCGTAGTTGATATTCCTTCCAGTTGCCCCAATCGCGGCCTTGAAAAAAGATCCCAAATTTGGATTCGGATCCAACAAACGCCGGCGCAATAAAGAACCTCCCCATGCTCTCCCCTTCGTAGTTTGTGTCCTTGCCTTCCTGCATGGCCGCCCCACAAGGCGTGGCACGCACTTGCTCGATGCGTCCGATACCCGTGGCTGCAGCGTGGCCACAGCGTGGGCGAAAGCTCGCCTCAGCCAGCTGCACGCTGATGAATTGTGGCAGATGTGCTCGCAAATACAGCCATCAGAGTGAACGGCCACCAAGAGGTGCATCGACAAGGTCAGTGGCATCTCAACCACTGTAGGCCCAGGCTATTTTGGCCTCAGCTTCGTCTCGTACTAGGCCCCAATTGTTCGGTCATCCCGATCGTCGGTCGACTATCTTATCCGCTTGAAGGAGCGCACTAATGCCGTCCATTCCAGGCTCACTCTTACCGTTCGCTCGTGGGACCGGTAGTGGTGGTGCTGCCGCTGCTGTTGCTGTTGGAGGAACTGGGGTGGATACCGGTCCGAGCCTCGACTCATTGTATGCTGGGGAGTACGGGAGGCGGCCAACTGGGGTATGATTCTGACTTGGAACGGGACCGTGCCCCTTAAGGTAGCCTGTATGAATGCGGTCAGCCTGACCGTATTCATAGGGAGGATAATGTGGACGCGACTCGAACAAACCATTTATATGTGGCAGAGGATGGTTGGCCGGAGTCGGGTCACTCGGAGCCCGCTCCAGTGGATAAATAGCGGGCCTGTCGTCGGGTGACATTGACCGTCCCTGAATGGCTGGGTTCGCGGCAAAGGCACCATCATAAGGGGAAAATTGTTTCCCACCGGACAGCAGTGCATGAATTGGGAGTGGTCCCTCGATGGGGGTCCGTGGGAAGCTGCTGTATGCTGAGCTTGCTGAAGACATGCTGCCGGCAGATGACTGTTCCTTTTTCAGGGACGGCGGCAGCGATTCACCACCGCTTAGGCTTGGTGTGTTCGCTGGGCTGGCAGTCTGGAGCCCCTTCGGCAGCAGTCCCATGCCTTGCACAAGAGTGTCGCTACTGTGATGGGTGGTACCATTCAGCATGGGCCGGTTTTCGAAGACATCTGACAGTGGGGGCAGGCTGCGTGATACCGCTGGGGCATCAGCACGATAACCATCAATATATGCCGGTTCACGTCGGGGTGGTGCCGGCGGGTGGGCAGAGCTGTCCCTGGGGCTCCCTGTGAGACCGGGCGACTGCTCTAGTCGGCGGTCGAAGCGGCGGTCGAAGTAGCTGGCGGCTGGTGAGGTCAGGACGGATTCCTCGCCCGGAGTACGTTGAGAGACCGAGGCAACCGAAGGTGCGTAGTATGAATCGCCATTAGAAACAATCGACCCGATCCTCTGCCGCCTGGCTGGGGGTTCGCCGTTGTGATCCCCAATGCTCCCCGCCCTCACAGCTCGGCCCGAGTGGCCGTTGACAACTGTCGATTCCCCGATACTTGGGTCGGACAGCCTCACTCTTTTGGACACTTCTTTGTCTAAGAAAATCCGGTTAGGCAAAGACCTGGTTGAGAAATAGCCAAACTGGTCAATCGGCACCAAACTGACTCACCTTGGGGGTGATTGGCGTGTTTGGCTTTGAATTCCTGAAGATACTGGAGGTACTTTTTATAGTCGGCGGTCTTCTTATACTCTGCCAGGTCCCGGTTGTACTTCTCCTTGGCTGCTTGGGCCTCCCGTTCATATGGTTCCTTTTCGGCCTGGGTCAGAGCTTGCCAGTTCTCACCAACCAGTTTAGCAATCTCCGTGAACGTCAAATTTTGGCCCTTGAGATCTTCTCTCATCTCTGTCAAAGTAGACACGATTAGTCTCTATCCAACTTGCCCTGGCATGATGACGATGTCTGCATTCTCAAGATATAGAACTCCACGTCTTATTGAGCATGGATGGTCGACAAGAGACACGACAGAGCACTGCTGCATGAGACTGGCACGTGACCAATATATGACTAGACAACAACGTGAAGAGTGCGTGTGACTGGATGAGAACTTACTATTAGAGAATAAAACGTATGCGGAAGGAGCCCGCTCTGGTGCATTTTCGTCCGGCTACGAGCACAGCCGTTAGTTGACTATTCCATACACAACATCACGTTTGTCGACGAGAATGAGCATGTAGGCGAAGGGGCAGGGGGCGTGGCTCGCCGTGGGCCGTCAATATGACCTCCACAACGTTCAGCTCAGTCAACGTACTTTGGGATGGCGCCGGTATTTTCGCTTCTGCACCACTCCATTGCTATTGTCCCCGCGAGCGTTCTCGGATGGAAGTGACGGTACTTCCGGCTTCTGCACCTCGGCGCCCGCGCGGATATCTTCGATGCTCGCCCTCGTCGGTGAGGCCAATGCCACGTCCGGTGCTACACCTCTGGCGTTGGCAATCCTTCTTTGTAGTTTCTACCGTGGTCCGTCAACATCTTTCATGACCCAGACTGATCGCAGAGCAGGTGTCCAGCTTACCCTTCGATGACCAAGTTTTACCCCAAGTGCGTCCCTGTTGGCAACCACGAACGTTAGGTCGGTCGCACAATATCCGGGTCTACTCCATTTGCAGGCCACACTCACAAGTCCGACTCTGTGATGTCGAGGATCGTTTCCCACGTATCAAAGCCCTGGTCGAGAAAGACATCGAGGTATTGCGAGATGCCCAGCTCCCCGAACACCTCTTGCAATTTCGGCGACATGCAGAAAATGGATTACCGTCTCGGCATAGAAGGTATTGGACACGATCAAAGCCTCGTGGGGCCGGTGTTGTCTGTCCACGAAACGAGTCCAGGAGTAACTAGAACGATCGCCCGAGTTCCGAGGGACATACGATGCTCGGAAGTGAGGCCCGTGGGTGAGAAGCCTGCTTTGAATACTTCCAGCCTTGGACTGCCGGGCAATACGATCTCGAAGTGGGTGGATGGTTCCGGGGTGGGTACGCGGTGGGCGCGCCAGCTTCTGTGCGTAGGCGTTGCTATGCGTGGCAGCCGGGCAAGCTGCTCGGTCGAGTCAGGAATGAAGGTGGTTCTCGTCGTCGGAAGCGATCGTACTGTCTCCGAGTTAGGCCAAATGCTAAGGTCGATATGGTCCCGGATGCTCGGTTGTCTTCCGCAGGAGTGGCTGTTGGCCTGGGGGCGGCGATGTAGGAGGAAGAGTTGCAAGCTGTATGGGAAAGTATGGCGCTCCTGATCAGAATATTAGAAGGGCTGAACATGGGGGCTCACGGCATATGACACACTAATTAGAGTGGGCCGATGTCGAGGATCTCGATGACAGAAGGTGTGGCACAAGATGGGAAACCTTCAAGCGTGCTCCAGGATATGGGTAAGGTGCTACTAAGGCACGTACATCCAAAATGGCTTTCCCGTCGATCAGTCCCGGCGTGCCTGTGTGTGGGCAATTCTAATAAGGAAGGGCGTTCCTTTTTACGCGATCCCAGAAAAAGTGGCACGAGGGACAAGAGGATGCTCCCCGATCGAGATGCTGCGGGCGGGAAGGTTGCTGCACTTTGGAGGTCGGCCGGACTGACGAGGAGTCTGGGAACATAACGACGTAGCACGTTGAGCGAGCAAGCAGCGAGGCCGGGGGCGCGGGCGTGGTGGTAAAAAGGACAGGGCAGTCTGCACAGACGGCGTAAGGCAGGCACCTCGTGGGTCACCTGTCATGGAGCCGGAGGACCTACCAAAGTAAAAAAGAGATGCAGAGAGTCAGGTACTCTCGGTGATGGAGACCTCCCAACGTTGAAAAACACGGGAGAGGGGCCTGATAGCCGCACTTGGGTGGGTTGACTGGGCAAACGGTCGGGCTGGGGCAGGCCGGGCAGGGACAGGCAAGGACAACCATGAACCCAGCCGATCGAAATCGTCAGAAGAGTCTCCCACGCGCAGAGCAGTATGTCGTAATGTCAGCCTTGGCAATACCTGATCCCAGACGGAAGGGCAAACCAGAAAACGTCCAAGGCCCAATTCGTCGGGTGTCTGGATGATGCGAAAAAGAACAGTTGACTGCGGGAGGACAAGAGCAGCCCATCGCGATTTAGACAGAAAACCGGGGCACAAGCACTATTATGTCAGAGGTACTTTGACCGGATGACGCTTGACCTCTTTGAGAAGTATATCTCGACAACCCACGGACGAGAGGCACGTCTCTGCAGTGTTGCCCGACTGTTCAGACCAGACTTCTCAGCGCCTGTGCAGTCCTGTACTCAACAACTGCACGCACTCGCCGGCTCGGTTGCCTTCTTGTTCAAGAATGGATAGCATGGGACAAGTAGACGGGAGACCAAAAAAAAAAAAGAAAAGAAAAAAAAAAAAGAAAAAGGAAAAAAGCCGTCTAGAACCGGGCCAAGTAACCCCTACTGCTTCTCCTGGTTGGCTCTGGGGCGTCGACAGCGACAGAGGTCGCAACGACCGGTCATGCAAGACGGCTGTGAGACATCCGTGCCGCCAGGCTCAACCTGCACAACGCCAGCAACACCCATAGCTGCCCACACCACTCCTTCGTTGCCTCACACGTCTTGTTCGGCAATCGTACGTGGTTGGATAGACGACACGAAGCGTCATCGTCATGTTCACCAATGGCCATGACCAATGTGTCGACATCTCTGTCGTCCACAATTTCCCAAGGCCATCCGCCCGGTTTGCGAGTGCTACTTGGAATATCACGGATGTTACCGGCCTGGGCTCACCCACTCGTTGGGCCAGTGATGCAGTGACCTGCTACCTTGGTGCTAACCGACAAGCAGCACCGCTGTATAGGCCAGACATGTAGCGGAAAGATGTGGTGCCTCCTCGGGGAGAGGCCGTCGCGCGCTGAACTGGAAGTAGTCGCGCACAGTGAGGACTCAAGGCACGAAAGGGTCAGGACACTAATTGGTCAGGAAGCCTGCAGGACGAGCCTTGGACCTCTCTGGTCGGACGCGGTCTGCTGAACAAGAACAGTGATGCAGTTCAAGGAACCGTGCTGAGTTGTTGTTTACTGACCCGTAAGTTCCACGACGGCCGATCAAGCCCAGGCATCCAGACGGTAAGGGACCCGTGAAGCGGGCTCCTACTTAATGAGAGGGTGCCGCAGCCCTGTGGTGTTTTCCGCGTAGTGGGTGCGTGATGTTTCCAGTACATGGTCAAGACCACGAGGTCAGGGGTGGGAGGCTAAGAACAACATGGTGTGTCTGCAGTCGGTCAGATCTCGATCCGGCCGCAACGACATAAAGAAAGCGTATGAGGGCCATGGGGATGACAATGCTGAATTCGCTGGATGGGCAGGATGCGAATCATGGTCCAGTCGACCAATCGACCATGGCTATTTTTGCGAATGAGGCGGGAGCCTGCGGAAGGCAATCGATGCTTGGTGGTCTGCGCCGATGGACAAAACCTGTTCCCATTGTTGGTCGTCGTCCGAGCTGCCGAGGCGAGGAAGACTAGGGAGAGGGGACGGGACGGTCATTGAGGCTGAGTTGGCTGGAGGCCTGGAGGAGGGGACTGCCCAATGCCTCAGCAGAGGGAGGCTCGCGGGTTCTGGCTGGACGTACTGTGTATGGGCGCGCGGCTTGTAATGCACGTACAGTATATCTTGGTCCAGCATATTACTAGCAACAGCGGTTTTCGATGAGTGTAGAAACGGGCGATTTGGAGGCACCCTCGACCCCCCAGCACCTCCCGGACGGGCATCGAATCTATTGAGACGATCGTGGAACTAGATATCCCATCCCTGTCCTAGCTGGATAGGTGCAGCCCGTGGTCTAACACCGCACTAATTGTGTGCATACTCGTGGGCTGACCAGATAACGTAGATGGTGCGGCTAAGAAATGGTACCTGAGCAGCTGAGAACTCGACCATGTCTGACGACATGGAAAGCGACAGAGAGGCGAGGTGGCGTGCAGCTCACGACCAGGCAGCAGAACAGATAGATGGCCCTCGCAGTTCCAGGACGATCTGCATAGGGTCTTACCGCGGATGATGTTGCCAGTGCGTCTTTCTCCGATTCCGATTTTTTTCCCCCTTTCCTTTGTTGACTAGTTGGGCCAGGGCGGTGGCGCTCGGGGCCAACAATGTCGACGCCTGGGTGCGCATTCACAAGGCTCTACGCACATCCCCTAAGACGATTTATTTCGCGGTAAAGAGCGGAAACGCGGAATTACAAGACTCGGATCGAGACAGGTGGCTGCGACATTGGTCATACTGCTTTTGCTCCTCTTCCCCCACGCTCCGGGTTGCTTCTTCACCGAGGACAATTAGGGAGATACAGTGCATTCCGGCGTGCATATGAAGATGCATGCGCACGCACAGATGCAATAACACATCGCCAGGTAGGGACCGAGATTAGGTGCAGGAGAGAAGTAAAGCGCGGAGTAAAAAAGAAAAGAGCGCAGTGCCGGCTATGCACATGTCTGCAATGGCACATGGGTTTTCGGATCAGTAATCATGGGCCTGGGCCTGATGCATCTGCGTGCACTGCAAATCATGTCCCAAATAACAGCTCGGTCGGCGAGGCAGCCCAGGTCGCGACCAGCCGACAGGTGAGTTTGGAGTCGAGGCTGCATTGCATGCTGGAGAGTGCGGTTGGAGCTTGGGGCAAAACATGCCGCTCGTAAGATCTCGATGTGCCGGGGATGCGAGAAGTACACTTACCGATCCTGGCGGCCTTGTTGACCAGTCAGCCGACGAGTCTACACCACTGATCTTGCGGGCACTATTTTGTAGCCCACAGATCCGACCATGCGCCATCGAATTCTCAGGCCAGAAACAGAATGCCATACCAAAAAGGTCGGGTTCTCCTGGCGGGAGGTGTGCGACTTGGAGTCCTTGCCGCCGATGTCAGCCTTGCGTCATGATCTGCGAGTTTGTCGATGAGTATGCGTGTGTGCGTGTGTTTGCAGCGGAGGCTGCCACAGCGGGCCGAGCAGAGAGGAGACGAGGTAAAAAAAGATATGGAGAAAGAAAAAAAAAAGGGGGGGGGTGTTATTCAACAGTTTCCGCGCATCGGATTGCCTATTGCAGAGATTTGATTATCCGGTGACCCAGGGACGGCAAAGAATCAGCTGTCTGTGCCTCGTCTCCCCATGCCAGAACGGTATGCATGCTGTAGATAGATGAGCAGTGGCACTCCTCGCCTGTAATACTATCAGATTGTAAATGATACCTCGACTGCAGGAGTTACGGTATGTGTGGCTAACTACATATGTACAAGTCCGTACACGCACGACCCGTTTGGAACCGACGTCAGGTTGGTCTGCTAGGAGCCTGCCTATCTGCTAACCTAGCGCATTGCCGGCTGCAACGTCTTGTGTGTGCGAATGAACCGCTCCTACTAGAGCCGCTCCTGCCGAGATGGGGCCTGCTTGATGGCTGCATCTGCATATGCCACTAACTACAGCCGTTCGGCTTCAGTACCTGTGAAGATGGGGTGTGCAGTGGGAAAAAAGCATGCAGAACTGGGGAAGCGGCTACGACTTACCCTGCCCCTTTCCCCAAAAAGGAAAGACAGGGACTGCAAAAACAACAAAGAACAGTAGGACAGCATCGTCTAATGCTCTACACTATCTCACCACCTCTACATTGCCCTTAAGGCTGCCAAACTACCTTTCCCTCCAGCCTCCTGGCTCGCGAGCACACCAACCAGGTGATCTACTCAAGTACAGGAGGTGATTCGCATCAATCAGCATCTGGCCACCACACACCGGGCGCAAGCTCCAGCTCCCACCCAAGACGCACAGCACCCGTGTCGATCCGATGCCTTTCCCAAACCCGATGCGCGTGGCTAGGTTGCAGCATGGAATTGTGGACCGGCTGGCTCTGATGTTTCTGGGGCAAGCCATGCCACGAGCAACGCCCCCAATCATGACTGGTGCCGGAGACGGGGCTGGGCCCGCTTCGGAGCAGCCACCGCCCACCACCAGGCCGGGTCCTACAGAGCTTTTCGTCCTCGACACGGGCCATCTGACAGGTCCTGGGCGCTGCGCCCTAACAAGGTTTGGCTGATCCTGGCCAAGCAAGGGTCCAGATGCTGCGTGCCCAGCTATTTCCTGTCTCTCTCTCAGATGGTCGCGGCCTACTTCAGATTCCCACTTGGTGTCTACGCTCTGACAACCCTCAGATCCACTGGCACTCCCCAGATCTCAGGCGAATACATCCAAGGCATTGACTTTGGGGCTGTCTATCACATCATCGCCATCGCTGTCGTTATTTGCAGCCCGAAACCTCGACACCCAGCCCCCCGAGGGAGCCACCGGAACAGCAACCTAATATGCCTTCACAAACAGCCGGGTCCGATCCTTCTCCTGGCTCGTCCTCGGGCTCAGCAGAGCGTCAGGCTCACGATGCCCATGGAGGTCAGGCAGCCGGAGCAGCAAACCCCCCACCCAGGACAGAACATGAGCTTGCCCAGGTACGTCCGCGCAAATCAAGGTCGAACATCTCGCACTCGGCTATTTTCCATAACCACGTGTTCCCCGTCTCCCACAAGCCTGAACGCTGTCGACGACTCAGCCCCCCCTTCCCGGGCCCCTTTCCGAATTCTTTCTCCCAAGACCCTGAGGTTTGAGGCATGGTTAGCTGCATCCTGCTCCCAATGTCACGCAGCAGCAGCACGGGTCCTGTGTTGGTTTCTGCCCACGGCTCCCAGAGCTCGCCTGTGCAATCTATCACACACAGTGACCCCGCATATCTCATGCTAAGCCATGTGCAATCTTCCAACCAACCCCTTGCTGACAAGCAGTCTAGGTCTTCAGGGATCTCGCCCGGTAAGATAATCTTTCCACTCAAGTCTCGGTCCGGATTCTGCACGCTCGACACGCCGTTCAGCCTGGTCGGAAATGTCCCGACTTGATGTCGCGCTAAGCATCTGCTTCATTCTTTATCAATCTGCATGCAAATCTAGAAGCAGGAGTCGAGTGGCAAGTGTATCCGTCCCACACACCACAACGGCCAATGTTGATCACGACAGGGAGCTTGCCATCTCAATACAACAACTTGCTCTTTGGCCTCGTCACACCAGGCTCGACTGGGCTGACTCTGCCCGTCAGATATGCAAGCGCATCCGCAAGCCCAAAGTCTAGACCCTTCTGTTGTCGATGCCGAAGATACATTGGCGTGGAGCTCGGGTGGGATTCTCCGGGTTTCCCATCCTCAGGCACAATTGCATCTACGGATTGATGGCTTTTTGCCAGCGCATTAGCATCCATCTCCTGAGATGTGCATCTGAAGTTTGAGACTGTGTCCGTCTCCCCGCTCTTTTCTCGCCGCCTTCAAGGTTCTCGGCCGCTGGGCTTTTGCATCGCCGCCGCCACATTGCCGGGTCTGGAACACGTCGTCTCATGCAGATTCCGCGTGGTGCAGCCTCAAATTCGAAGCTGCCCAAGTCCAACCGTCTCAACGCGGAACGTTTCCTCCTAGGGTGCACGGGACCACCCACCGGCCAGATGCCTCTCATTATTCCACCCCTGACTTTGACTCCCTTGTTTGAGTAGCTGATCTCAACTCCCTTTACTTCAATAGCTTTACACGGCGTCTCACAACTTCAGTCTCTGGCTAACAGACAAACTCGGCTACGCAGCGGGGAAAATGCAGCAGCAGCACTCGAGAATAACCTGACTACCTTGGAGGGCAAGATCGACGAGCTCCTTGCATCCTTCGAGCATTCGGCCTCTGCATTGCCTCCAACAAGAGCTGCGAACGGTACTGGTAATGGCACAGGTGGAACCAGCGCGGGTGGCGGTAGCGACAACACGGTCAACAAATGAGCATGTATTTGTCAAGCCGCCTGAGGCTGGCAATAAAGTTCACATGGCTGGCTAACCTCACAAGGCGACGATCTTGCGATAGATACACAAGTTCGGTGGAACAAATTCGAATGTGAATCGCCTGTGCTTCGCCCCCGCGCTCCCAGCCCACTGTGAAATCATATCCTTCAATTCTGCAGCACCGTGACGTCAACACGCGGTAATTGTGTATAAACATCGGTGTCCGAAGATTCTGACGAGTCGCTGTATCAAAGAGCTCCGCACTGCCTCCCCGCGTGCGAGGTCAGCATGAGGTCAGGCAAGGCCGATCCGATTCAGATCCAGATGTGGCGAGCTCACGATGTCAGCAGAAGACCAGACTGGCACTCTGTGCCTGGTGTGTCCAGTGCGACCCAGCGACGCCGCCTTGTGTTACCTCCCTATCTGCGCGAATCGTCGAGCCCTGTTGGGGCCGGGGGTGTGTGGCGGAGAAACAACAGGAGAACGGGGCCGTTGGAACGTGTTTGGCAGCCACTTCATGCACTAATTTGTTCGGTTCAGGAGCGCATGGGAAGAGTGTTTTAAGAGCAAAGCATCATGGAGAGGAGCTCTTGCCATTCCACCGTGCTTATGGGGAGTTCGGACGGCAAGCAGCGTTGCATCTGTGCACCTGAGAGTGAAGTATGGAGGCCTGCCTGCCTACTTGCCTCACAAGCCCACGTATACCACACCTCTCTCTGACCGAGCTCAATCTTTCGTCTCCTAACAATTAGGGCTGAGATGCAGACTAGCTATTGTTATCCGGGGGTCTTTGCTCTTGGTCGGAGGAGCGAGCCACCTGGGACCCGTTCCACGCCGCGAGGGAGGCGGCGGAAACGGGAAACGATCTCTACGCGTGCGTCAGAATACGCGCCGCCAGGCGCTTCGGTACGCGTTTCGGGAGGTGGGACCTTCACGCCTGGTAGTAGATAGGGACACGACCCGCAGCATGGTGGCAGGATCTGAAGATCTGCTACCCTGTGTGTCGATATTCAAGCGGAAGAGGGCCACGTGTGGGGAGAGGCGGGTCGATGAGCAAAGGACGTGAACGCTTTTCTTTTCGTGCGATCAATCAATTTCATTGGGACAGCCCGGCCCGTACGTATCCTTTGGGCGATACCTGGCAACCCGCCGTCCTAGTGTAACGCGCCCGTTCGGGAACTCCATCCAAACATACATGTAAACACAGCAGAAAAAAGCCGAGCGCTGACAGCGTCTGTGGCCTGATCATTATACAAAGGGAAACAGCCCACTTTCCCAGAAGAATGAACGCTGGCCATCCCGATCCCTATACACCCCCTCCCTACCCTCTTTCATGCGGTGTATGCGCGTCCTGTTAGTTATTCTTGTCGTGCCTTCGTACATGTACACTCCTTTTTCATCAAAAATGCGCTGGCCCGGAAGGGGTCGACCTCGCCACCCCAACTCCGCTGTATTTCGAAATCGCATGGATAAATCAGCAAAGCACCATGCTCAGATATCACCCTCAACGACCTGTGCATTCCAGTCTTTCCTGATCTCCAGCTCTGTGAGGTCATCGGTCTTCTCGATGACGAGGCCCTTCTCGTTGGCCAGATGCAGCAGGCAGATGAAACAGAAACTGGTCGAGATGTCATCCATGACCGGTTTGGAGTAGACCTTTTGCAAGCCGTTCATGACGTCCGTGAACTTGAGCGTTGGGTTCTCCGCCGAGGGTGGTGGAGGCTCCATGTTGCCTTCCTCTGCGGACGGCGGCGGCACCTGAGCGATTTGTCAATAAGTGTGCTACAGTCAAGTTTGATGGGGTCATGCTGAGCTTACCGAGTCGAGTTTCTCCATGTCCATGCCCTTCCAAAGCTCCTCCTTCAGCCTCCTGACGTCCACCTTCTTTGCCACACGTGCATAGTTGACATACTCGGGCCGCACCCGCCTGTTCTGGGTCACCAACATGGTGCCGAACGCCAGGTCTGCAGGGTTGGTAACCGTGAGTCCGTTGAAAGCGCCCGTAGCACCAATGGTCTCCATTGCCCTCTCCGGTGAGAACTGTTCACGCGCGTCGGCAAACTCGTCAATGTCGTCGTCGTCATCGAGACCCCCAGCGAAAGGCAGGTCGTCATCCTGGAAGAAGTTCGCATCGTAGTCGCCCTGTGGAAGATTCTGATCACCGTCTTCAATGCTCTGCATTGGTGCCTTCTGCCGGGCCCAGAACGCCTCGTCCATTTCACCTTCAGGCACGTTCGGGTTGGCGTCCGCGTTGCCGAAGGCGCCGTACCGCTTGCCAAAGTTCCGCCGGCGGCTCATACGGGCCTTGGGCTTGAGGAAAAGACTCAGGAGTTGTTTCGAGTTGAAATGCTTGTCGTCAGGAAGGAGATTCCTGGTCTTGGACTTCCAGTCTTTCTTGGGTAATGAGATCGCAGCATTGGAGGAGGCTTGGGTGTAGAGGACGTCGGCGAGGGAGTTGTCGAGGGGAGACATGAAGTCAATCTCAAATGGCTCCTTCTCTTTCCGTTGCTTCGTCTGTACCGGCTTGTTTACATCCTTGATCTTTCTTATTCGCCAGTGCTCGGCACTCGTCCAGCTCTTTTGTAGGGCTTGGTCGAAGTAGGCCAGGATGTCTTCGTGCATCTTGTCTGGCTTTTGTGCGTGCATCATGGAAACGTTAAAGTCGTCATTCCCATCATTGTCCATCATGTCATCTCCATCGCCTTCTTCGGCACCGTCGTCGCCAAGCCCGGCATCGAAGACACGCATCTGAGGCTCGAGGGCAGCTTCTTTGGCCCACGCCTCACCACCTTCACCGAAAGCGACATCACCTCCCATGGAGAAATTGCCGAGGCCTTCGTCATCATCGAATCCGAGAGCATTGTCATCGAGGTCCATGCCGGTCTTGTTACCGTATCCAGCCTCATCCGCGCCTCCATCCTGCTCCTGTCGCCAGTCATCAGGGGCTCGCAGAAAAGGAATGTCAAGGGATCCCGACGGGTCTCCGAGGTCGAAAGTCTTGAGCGAAGGGCAGACATCCAGCTCATCCAGGCGCGCCATGTCAGGGAAGAACCGTGCCGCGAGTGGGCCGAGATCAATCTCAATATCCTCGTCTTCTTCCTGTTCTTCAATTGTCTTCATGGTGACATCCTCGGCCGCCTCCTCCTCATCATCATCTTCGATATCATCGTCTTCGACGTCTTCGTCGCCCTCGCCCTGCCTCTTCCGCTTCCTTCTGGACTCGGAGGTGTCTGCCGAGTCATCACTACTGTCGAAGACGATTCGGCCCTTGGAGTCAATCATCAGATGATTAAGCAGCAGGCCTTTTGCTCCCCCCTCGTCAAAATCCGCCGAGGCCTTTTTGAACAACGGATCTACTGCGAATTCCAACTCAAACTTCTTGAGCTGCAACGAAGCGAACGATGGCGCCAACGTTGCCTCGGACGATCGTTGAGACTGCTTATGGGGTCAGCCATACATGAAACCGATGTCGGTTGTAAGTGGGCTGAGCTGGTGAGCTCACCTTGCGCTTCGGCTTCTTCCGGACATTGCCATCCTCGTCCAGTTCCTCCTCGTCGGACTCCTCGCCCTCTTCGCCGTCGCCCTTCTTCTTCTTGCTGTCTCTGCTATCGGCCAGGCCACTGAGAAGCTTTCCGGTCTCGGTCGCAACACTGTCGACTCTGCTGGTGTAAATCTTGACGCAGCCGTCCAATGTGCAACTTGCCTTCTGAAAGTTGACGCCATCGCCCTCCTTCAGTAGTGACATGTCGTGGAAGTAATCAATCAGGGCAAAGTTCCACGAGTTGGCGGCGTTGATCTTGTTGTCGGTTGCCATCTTCATCCACTCCTCGAAGTTGGCCAAGATCGGGAGACGCTTCATAGGCGTCACCGCCGTGCCGGAAACCACAACATCATCATCATCGGCGCCCGCACCTGCACCTGCACCGGCACTGGAACCTGGAATGTCCCGTTGCCTGGGGCGGGGTGTCTTTTGTCGTTGGGGAGGCGACCCGGGGGTCTCGTTCTCGAGGTCATTGAGGTTGACACTGCCCTTGCGCAGTGGGGTTGTGGCAGCGGCCTTTAGTTTGTTGACATGGGCCTCCTGGAGGGCCTGGCGCGAGTGCAACCGGCGGGCCTTCTCCTCGGCATCGTCATTGAGGGGAATCCTGTATCGCAGGGTTTGGCGGTGAGTTTGGGGCGCGGCGGGTGGTTTGTTTACCGTGTGTACTTACTTGACGGGGGATTTGAATGGGGAATTTTGCATGGAGCCAGAGGTGACTCTGCTCCCAGCACGGCTCGACACGCTGCTGCCGCGTGGGTTCTGAGCGACTCGAGGCATGGTCGCTGATTGCCGTAGGCGTGAGGGCTGTGTTGGTCGACGCGATGGGGATCGATGGATATCAAAACCCGGGGCGGTCGGTCAGTCGCAGTTTGAATTCAAACACCAGCAAGCGGCAGGCGGCACTGCAGCGATGTGTTGTCGGAGAAACGCGTCTGGGCCTGCGGGAGGAGCCATGCTTACCTAAGGCAAGGAGGGGCTGGCCCGCCATGTATATGGATGTACAGATGTACCTATGTACCTAGACCGTGCACAAATCTGAGTAACCCAGCTCTCGAGACTGGTGAATCGGAAGACTGACAGGCCACACGCAGGCCCCATTCGGCTGCAGCTTCCCCTCAGCCAAAGAGCTGGAGCGAGCCCGCCTGACCCGCCAGGTCCGCCACGCCTTACCTCGAATAGTGCAACTCGAAACGGGACGGCGGTTGGAGCCCTCACTGCTCAGTCCCCTCGGTCCCTCCTCGTCGACATTCTCGACATGGACATGGACATGGGAATGGACAGGGCCAAGGATGCTCTGCCACCTTTGCAGCATCTGTCGAGCCTGTACCGCAGTGCTGGGCTCTCAAGGTTGGATGGATGGGTAGATGGATGGATGGTCATCCCGTCCAAAACGTCACCCTCTTGTCGTGGCCCACGAATGCCTGTTCGGATCAATATTTTAGTCTCACGCAGTGCTGCTACTAGCGAGTCCCACGTCTTCCCCATGTTGATGCCGATTCTGATGCTGGTGCTGTGAGAGGTGTTTTGGACTGCAGAGGCTTGAGAGGGCAAAGCAAGAGCCACACAGGCCCCTTGCGAGATGAGCGGCCTGGCATCTACGCAGAAAGGGACTCTGGTCTGAGACGGTAAACTTTGGAGAAAAGCATGGCATTTCGCCCTGGCATCGGCAACCGTTGATTGTACGTACTCGCCCCATCCTACAATGCCATGCTTGTCCGAGTGTAGATATAGCCCGTCCCGTCCTGCCTTTATATATTATCATCCTTACATCCATTACCTATTCTATTAGTGTGCTGTGTGCTGTGTGCTACGAAACCTGCATCCCGTCCTGGTCCGGCTCCTCCACCTTTATTAACCAACCCCATCCACCTGCATACGTCAGACAGTCACGGCTTCTGCATTCGGCCTGTCTGCGAGAGATTAGGTGCATTTCGAGTACCTTGTTTTGGGTCGGCCGCGCCAGCACCGTCACCACTACTCAAGCCCAATCATCCATTCCGCCCTAGACATCACGACGGCTAACCACTGGCGACTGACTGGCTGGTTGGCCTCCCGTCCTTGCACCTTTCATTGCGTGTATCGCCCCTAGCATTCTTTTATTCAATAAATAGACTTCCTCATTCATTTCAATCCTTGGTTCCGCCCCCGAGCCACCACAACTCCACCTAGGTCACCCACCTTTTTAGCCTCCGACCTCCGGATGGCACAGACGCAGACGCCCGGCAGAACCATCACTCTCCAACATCGCCAGAGCTCACGTGCCCACCTGTGCATTCGCAAGCCGGCCTGATCTCGGCTTTCACGGCCAAACCCAACATGTGCTCGCCTTGTCGGACACCAACACCATGGCGAAATCCAAGAATGGACGGCCGCGGTACAATCCGAGGCCCCTGTGCGCCACCGTGCTCCTCATGACCTTGCTGGCCACATATTCCCTCTTCCTAAAAGACTGGTCCTCCCACTCAACCGCGCCAGCTGGTCTGTTTGCTAGGGATACCGAGGTGGTATGCGATGATGTCCACCAGGCCCAGGATCAGTGCGCCTTCGTGCGCGCAAACTGCCTCGACGATGAGCCGGGCCTGTTCTCCTATCTCAGCTTTTACTACTGCACCCTTGCCAAGGTGAAGCCAATAGCCTTTGCTCTGTTGGCCCTCTGGCTGGGTCTGCTCTTTTCCACCATCGGCATCGCCGCGAGCGACTTCTTCAGCATCAACCTCAGCACCATCGCCAGTGTGCTTGGCCTGCCCGAGAGTCTGGCCGGTGTCACTTTCTTGGCCTTTGGGAATGGCTCGCCCGACGTCTTCAGCACCTTCGCTGCCATGAATTCTAACAGCGGTAGCATGGCCATAGGCGAGCTGATTGGCGCAGCCGGCTTTATCACCGCCGTTGTCGCTGGCTCCATGGCCCTCGTCCGCGAGTTCAAGGTCAGCAGGAAGACCTTCGTTCGCGATATCGTCTTCTTCATCCTTGCCGTGAGCTTCACCATGGTTTTTCTCACCGATGGCCAGATGCACATGTGGGAGTGTGCCTTCATGATAGCTTTCTACGCCTTCTACGTCTGTTTTGTGTTCGGGTGGCATCTGTTTTCCTCAAGAAGGCAGAAGTGGCGCGCTAAGCAGGCCATTGCTCACAACCATTACTCTGGTGCCTCTGTTCATGCTGGGGACGAGATTGAGCCTTACCATGATGACCCTGAGGACGACGATGATGACGGAACGGTAGGATCACGCAGGGCGTCCAGCTACTTGCCGGACATCAGCGCGTTGGAGCATGGGCCCCGGGTCCATGCCGATGGGTCGTCGCAGGACGACGACGACGACGAGCAGAAGCGACACATTGCGTCCGAGATGACGAGCAGCATGCGTGTCAACCGTCCTCGCGGCATAAGAAGCCACACAACAATCACTCCTATCCGGCCGAGCTTGGTTGGTGCACTCGAGTTCAGGTCCATATTGTCCTCCTTGCAGAGGTCTCGGAATATGCGCATGGCTCCATTGACCAGGGGCTACTCTGACTACAATTCTGCCGGCCTTTTGGCTCGGAGGAGTACAGATCTCTTACAATTTGAGGCATCCGACAACGACGCAGCAGCAACAACACAGCCATCACTGACAAGGAACAGAGCGTTGTCGTCTGGAGATGCGCCCCGTAACTTCCAGAATGAAGACATATTACGGCCACCACTCCTCAAGACCAATCCGCCGGTGGAAGATACACCACATCAGCCTGCAGGTGCAGCCCATGGACATGGGACCAGAAGTCCTTCGATGACAACTATGCATACGCGGGAAGGCAGCCTGCTCGTCCCACCGGACCAACTTGTAGCTGCCGACAGCGGAAGGGAAAGGACGCCTAGCCCTGCTGTCGCGACTACAAGAGATGGCCGTCTTGCCCCGCCCGACATGCACCAGTGGCCAGCCTCACAGTCTCCGGAGCTGGTCCCAGGACAGTCAGAACCCATGAGGACCAAGGCTTCCACCCCGGCGCTTTCTCTACAGATTCCAAGCCCGAATCTAGGCCCAAGTCAAGCATCCTCGCCATCCTTGTCGCCTTTCCCTGGCTACCACGACTCGCCCATGCAGGATGGCCGACGGTCTCCCCAGCGTGGGCGGTCTCACTCATTGTTGCTACCACATCCGGCGCTGCAAGATGACCACATCCCGGGCCTTGATCTTCCCGAGTTACCAAGGCCTGTCAGATGGTGGCCATATAGCATCCTGCCGCCCCCACATATTCTGTGGCGAACCATGCTGCCGACCCTGCAGGGTTGGCGAGAAAAAAGTATCTGGGACAAGCTGTTCAGCATCTTCTCGACGCCAACGGTCTTCTTCCTGGTCGCCACGCTGCCAGTAGTCGAGACTGAGGACCACTGCGACGACGTGCCGGCGGAGGATGGTCTGCAGACGTCACAAATTCCGAATGGCTTGGGCCTCAACCCTCCTGCTATCGCAGTAGAAAATCAAACCGCGATACAACCGGAAACGGAGTGGCAAGAATACCGCAGACGCGCACGGTCCACAAGGTCTCGTTCGTCGAGTGCTTCAAGATACGCCTTGAGAGCTGGTGTCACCCCGGAATTGGCAAATCACTCGGAATTCCCAGGCCTTCGGCCTCCGCCAAGCCCGCAAAATGAGCAGCCAATGTCGGTGTCGGGGCTTGGTTCAGAGCCCACCACTCTGGATGATGAGCAAGGTGGGTGGAACAGATGGCTCCTCGCACTTCAGCTGTTCACGGGCCCCTTGTTCACGGTGTTCATCATCTGGGCCAAGTACATGGATTCGCCCGTGAAGACATTGGTCAAAATGATCTTGTATTCACTCCTGATCTCTCTCATACTCCTCGTCGTGCTGCTTCTTTCCACTTCTCCGGATACTAAGCCACGCTATCACTTCCTTTTCTGTTTCCTGGGCTTCATAATCGCAATTGCGTGGATTTCCACCATCGCAGAAGAGGTGGTGGGAGTCCTCAAAGCTGCAGGCGTTATCCTCGGCATGTCCGAGGCGATCCTCGGCTTGACGGTCTTCGCCGTGGGTAACTCGGTCGGTGACCTGGTTGCCGATATCACGGTCGCGCGTCTGGGTTATCCAGTCATGGCTTTGTAAGCCAACTTACCGCCCCCGGGTGCAAACCCGTTCGCACAGAACCCAAGCTAACAGATCCCAGGTCCGCCTGCTTCGGCGGCCCCATGCTGAATATCCTCCTGGGAATAGGGCTCGGAGGAACGTACATGAGCATCAAGGGCGCCAAGCACCACCATAAGAAGCACCCGGACGAGCCCCTCCACTACAAGTCCTACCACATCGAGGTCACGGGCACCCTGTTCATATCTGCCATCACGGTGCTGCTGACGCTGGTCATGCTCCTCATCCTGGTCCCGACCAACAAGTGGATGATGACCAGGAAGATCGGGATCACGCTGATCACGCTGTGGACCGTGAGCACCATTGTCAATGTTATTGTCGAGGTAACGGGGGTCTGGGGAGCTGTGGCTTGAACGGCGCATGTGTAAACGGGGCGCGGCGTAGAAATAGTTGCAAGTATTTGTTCTCGTTTCATTGTTACTACTACACAGAGGAGTTGGATGTTTTTTGGGGTATACCATAGATTGTAGCTGCTTTCGCGTGTACATCCAAAGGAGCACATATTCATCCATGGAACAATATAAGCCTCTTCTATACCAGGAGGTGATGGCAGTGTTGGGGGCCCGGTCTGTCACAAGGGGTGGTAGTCTACTTTTCTTAAGCATATATGAACATTGTTTGCCAGACTCTACTCATTCACTACAAATGGCAAGCCGGTGCAAAGGCGAAAGAGTGGTAGGTTATTGCAACTAACATCTGATCTACATGGGTGCATGAATTAAGTGAACCCACGCGCGAGGATGTGTATTACTCTAGTACATAGGTGTGAGCCCTATATGTATGTCTACTATACCTGCATGCTTATATAAACACGCATAACCTCCCATGTAATGGATTACACATTCACAAGCAGATGTAAACATATATGCCCTCAATCTCTAATGTGTTTGGGCTCAAGCAGTGAGATATGTATAGGTGTTTTCCCTGTGATTTGGGCTGATTGTTTGTGCTGGCTTTAAGCTTCTGAAAAGTTTCTAATTTGTGTACCTCGGCTTTTGAAAGTGTTATTTAAAGCAGTTGGCTTTGAAGCAGACTGCTTCTCCGAATTGCTGGTTTATCTGGTTGGTATAGTTAATCAGCAAACAAGCCATCTAAACTTACCACCTAGTACCAGAGGTTGAATCTCCCGCATTGCTGTTACCACTAAGCCTCTCCAACAGAGAAGACCAGATCGGAATTTTGATCCTCATCAAGAGCTGCCCCTGGGACCATGTTGATGAGACTGCACACTGGGCTAGCCACTGGGATTGACTATAAGTGGACCTTTGGGGCCAATTAACAGTGGCCTGGCTTTTAATGAGGTATGTTGAAGGGCATCCAAGTAGAAACAGTGTGAGGTGTAAGGAAGAAGAGAGATGATGGAGGTTGAATCAGGAGTGTAGGAGATATGGAAGGGACTTGATACAAAGCGTTGTACTTTCCTTACCAGCCTTCTAATCCATTTTCTACCAGCTACTGGAGGCCAGCAAAGGCTTGTTAAGCGCAGACGGGAGTGGCCAGAGTCTGCGGAGCAGTAAGGGATGCTCCCAGCTATGCTTAAGTTACTTGCACTCAAATGTTTCCCCTAAAAAGCGATTTTGATATATGAAAGTTAGATAAAAATGTGTTCGGCATAAGATAAGAATTGGTCTATGCACCTTCCAGAGCCCCCCTTCCCTTCCAGAGCCCTCTCCTCTCCAGAAAGCCCCAAAGTATCACAGCTAAAGAGCGATCCCTCGAGCTCGGGCCTCTTACTCCCGTCTGCGCTTATCCCTGGGTATGTTTTGCCAGACGAAGCCCTTAACCAGTATCCCCCAGACCTCACGGAGGGCCGGAGGGTACCAATTGAAAGCAAAACCACCCCTACATCTTGTAGCTGCTTCCCATCTCAAAGCCACAGCAGCTGCTAGAGGTTCGTCAGATCAACAGAAACTCCCGGCTACATGTCACCTCACCACCAGTTGTTGGCAAAAAGAGTAAACAAGCTCTCCACGGCACCATCAGCTGTAAACAAGCCACAAGCTAGCTCATCCTCGTTTTTCCCAAGTAGCATCATCTGATTCTTTCCCACACACCTGAAAACTAGAACACCAGCTTTCGCCAAGGCTGCAGCACCATTTCAAACAATCATTCCGTCTTGTCTCAAGCCACCTTGAGCTCCATCTTCCTGCTACGCAGTATGTATTGCACACCACCAAGACCTGGCACACACTGTCCTCCATCTACAACACATTTCAAGCACGCGTCTTTGCTCCATACTAATCCTGCCTCAGCTTCGATTCCACCATGACAAACTAGATCAGGGCATTATACCTCGATTATCAACACCGGTCGCGTACGCGACGCTACCGTGGTGGCATCTACCAAGCCCTTCGCACAAGCAAACTTCCCCAATACAGAGACCTACGCGACGCCATCCTGCTTTATGGTGGCCTTGCAAACCTCATTCTGCACACCAGCTCAGTAGGCCCGAAGACCAATGCATTCTGGGAATCCCACCAGGACACCTTGGAAGACTGGCTTGGTCACATGATCAGCGAGGGCATCCTTGAGTCCTCTGGAGAGGGATCAGACCAAGCCCTTCAATCAGGTGTGGCCCTACCGGCGGGTGCTTAGTCACAAGCGCTTTGTGTACCATCCGCTTTTCTCTGTACAAATATCCCTATTCAAGCAAAACACTACTGTTTCGACTTCAAGACGGGTCGGCCCAAGCCTTTAGAAAATAGTCAAGATGAGCGTATATGCATTTATGTTCGGTCTGGAAAGTTAAGAAGTCCAACTATATACAAGAAGGAAAAGCTTGGCCAGATGTAGCAGAGACATCGAGTCTATCACCTCCTTTTTTAAACGAATGCCATCATGTCCACGTGTATATCTCTCTATGTTCGTCCCTGTCCGAGTCCCATCTATGAAGCTGAGTCTATCATCTTCTTCTTCTCCTTTGAGCCACTCTCTAAGCGGTGAAGGTGGAGTTCAGGGTGCCGAACTTGATGTTGCTGTACACAACGCTGGCGTCCGGGTGGGCTGCCTCGACGGTCTCGGGCAGGCCGGCGGCTGGGTCGCAAGTTCCACGGGCAACACCGGGGCCGGTCTTGTCAGGGGGGTAAGAGCTCTAGAGTGTGTGTTAGCGACATGCTGTGAAGCTTAAGATTGTGCGTTCCGGAATAGTCCAAAACGCGACGAACGAGGATCCGTAAAGTGAATTTTTTACTCACGTCAAGCCAGTTCATTGATACCGCGTGGTCATCCCACTTGAATTTTTAATGTTAGCATTTGTAAAGAATTTTATAACGAGTCGAAATTTGAGGAATGTGGTCGTGTAGCACGCCCCGAGCTGTGCCCCGAATACCGGATTGAAAGGATTCGTTTTGAGGGCAGGGGATGGGGAAGAAGATGGATTGTAACATGGTTGATCCGTGTAGTGATTCAAGTTCAAGGTTTGAGACTTACGATAGACAGAACCAGCACCATGCTCTTCAGGGCCTCGCCCATCTTAGCGAGACCACCCTTGGCAGCAAAGTAGTTGTTGTCGCCAAAGGCAGTCTTCTGCTGCTCGCAGAAACCATCGGTAATCGAGTTCGTCGCGTCAACGCCGGCGATGCTGGACACCGAGTTGGGGATGGTCTTGCCATCCTGGACGTAGAAGCGCTTGATGTCAGCCAGGGCGCCCGCGTCGGTGCCGTCCTCCGTGATGAACTGGGTCACGACGGTGATGGGCTTGGAGGTGTCAACGGTCAGCCCGGTGCCGTAGAAGGTCTCGTCGCCCATGCGGAACGAGTTGAAGTCGCAGCCGTCCTTGTCGCAAACCCCGGCGTACCGGTTGTCGCCCGCGCCGCAGTCGACGTCGCTCTCGCAGCGCGTCTGTCCGTCGACGGAGCACGGGTGGGGAGTGTAAGCGGTCGAGACGAGGTTGGCCTCCCAGATGTCCATTTCTAGTATTTGTTAGTAATTTCGATTCGTTTCATGCGGACCTTACGGTGCCGGTGCCGGTCCCGGCGCCGGCGCTGATACGGCGCTGTGAGTGAAACATTTGGAAAGTTCCCAAAACATCACAACAGACGCAAGAATGTGAAAAGGGAGGAACTTGCCTGGGCAGCATGAGCCGTATGCACCAGTACCTGAGTTTTCGTCTGTTCCGTTCCATCCCTGGCTGTTGGCCTCGCCGTTGATGAACTTGACGTCCTGGGGGCACTGAGCGTCACAATAGCCGGTACCGTACTTGGCTCCGGCCTTGTTGGTCGAGTACTTGGACAGACCGCCGTCGGCGTCCATCTGCGCGAAGTAGACAGCGCCGTTGAGCCCGCAGGGCAGGTTGGACACATCCACGTCGAAGGTGAACTCCTTGTTCAGCAGGTTGAACATCTTGTACTCGGTGTCGGACTCGAGGAGGTACAGACGGGACCCGACATTCTTGCCGTTCGTGTTCGTCTTGACGAACTGGAGCTTCAGGGCACCGGACTCAGGGGTGGTGATTCCGTAGGTGGCCTCGTACTCTGCGCCGTCGATGGCACAGTTCTGGGCGCAGGTCTTTCCATCAGGGCAGAGCGTCGCGTCCCACTTGTTGCCTGTGTAGCAGTTGGTGTAGCCCGTGGTGGTGTGAGCCCACCGCCAGTTGGCGTCGAGCACTGCCTTGGTCGCCTCCGTGGTGCAGCCGGACTCAGAGCAGGTGGACATGGGCAGAGCCGGGTGAACCTCAGGGGTGTTGGTGCCGACTGTTGATGATTAGCATATGACCTGTGGGCGCAAGGCAGTCAAGGACGAGCTGCTTACCCTGCTGGCCGAGAACGACCGAGGCCAGAGAGAGAGCCGCAGCTGATCGATACATCGTGATGTAAGACTACAGAACCGAAATCTATGTAGATGAAACCAAGGAGCGAAGGGGTCTCAGAGAAGTGAACAGGAGAGGAAGCTAAGGAGATGTCTGCTGAGGATGCCAGGAAACAGCAAGTCAGAGATGTGAAGCTGAGCAGTTCATCTTATATACCTTCGAAGAGTTGAGACTATATCCCCGTCAACCCCTTTTGCTCGATCTTGAACCGGCTCATGGCCCTTCTACTCCGAAGGTTAAACTGCCCACCCAGTCATGCCAGCTGTCGATCCCCACAGACAACGGAAACTACCCGGTACAGAAGGTTGTCGAGGATGTGGAGAAGTGCAGCCACAGCCGCTGTTCGGCGGAAGATCCATGAGTTCTCGGTGCCCGTGACTCGCCTAGTATGACGCCGAAGACGCGATATGTACAGCAGGGCTACCACTGTGCCGAAGGGATCAGGGCTAAGCAGACGGCTAGGGGTGACATCCCATCACCGGCAGCCTGGGGCAGATTGCAGTGGTACGCGATGCATATGGCAGTATATGGCAATGGAATGAGACTCTGCTTCGGGCTGGGCTGGAGGGAGGAGCTGGGACCGTTGCGATTGGAGGGAGGTCCCCTCGAGGGCGCATGCATTGCCGATCGTATGAGTAGGGGCCGGGCCACCAAGGCGAGATAAGTTAAGCGGCTCGGAGGCATAGTGACCGAGAAGTCATCTGCCATATAAACAACGCCCGAATAGGTTGAGGCCCCAGTACGGCGCTGTGTCCACTTGAAACGTAAGTAGCCATCCGCCAAGGCCAGATTAAAGAGGAAACAATGGCATGTCGCTCGTCTCCTGCATGGGATGGGCTTGTCGTCCCGCACACACCCTGGTCGGTAAGAAATAAAAATCTGGGGTCTGCCGGCGCCTGCAACACGCCACAATGTCTATGAGACAAGCCTTGTCCTCATGAGCTTGTGGCTATCAAGACCTCTGCCGAGATGTCTGCCCAGCTGTTGCCCAGCAGTCATGGCCAGATTCTACCGGTCTTCACACAGGACCCAGCCTCTGGGCCTCGCGATGATCTGCTGCTAAGCAATTCTGCCCAGCTCATGGCACAGATGAAGAGAGCTCCAGACTTCTTGGGGCTCAGGGTCTGAAGATTCCCAGCGGGACGTCAAATGACAGCGTCTGCCAAGGACATAAACGCAGTATGTCATCACAATATATTAGACAGATGTGGTTGCAGTCCGGTCAGCCGAAGATGAGCCGCGGTTTGCTGCCTCGCTTGCCAGCGGCCGCCTACATTGTTCCACGCATGTGTGGCACAAGTGTGGCATGCTGTCTGTAGCAACATGTACGACTCATTAGCTTAATGAAGGACGACGCAAAAGGCGCAAGGGGTCCGGGATGCCGGGCAACGTGGGCCGGAGGTAATTATATGCGAAGCTGAGGCAGAAACATGGAAACCTATGTCGTTGAACAAAGGCTTGGGAAGGAGATGGGAATTGGGAAATGATCCGCTCCGGGAAAATTACCTTCGCGTGAGCAAAGAAGTCTCGCGCACCGACACCCGCGGCAGAGACCAAATCTGTTCTCCACCCACCCCCTGAACCCTGAACCAGGAACACCTCAAAGCCTCAAGGATCATCGATCCATTCCCGAGCAGCACTCACAACTCACGGGTCATCAGCCTCTTCTGAGATCGACATTCAGCCGTCTTGGTAAAAAACATAGTCTACATAGCGTCTGCATCCAAAGGGCCTGACCGAGGCATGCTCAAGGTTGTCGCGTCGTAAGCGCCCTGCTCCCCGATCGGTATCACGCCCGGAAGAACCACCTTCGTCCGCCCTCAGCCCACTCACCCGCTGGCTCACATTCGACCCTCGGCCTAACCTATTCCATCCATTGGGGATCCCCCCTCTTTGCCATCCCTTCCCATCATGAGCCTCCGCTCCTCGTGGACGGTCCGCCACGCCGCCGGCGAGCCCCTGGCAGTCGTGCGTGTGCGCAACCTGCAGACCACCGTCGTGGGCCCGCAGGACGCCTGGGGCCGCGGGACGGTTCAGCAGCCGCTGGCGGTGACGGCCGAGCTGCACTTCACGCGCGCCTTTGGCGCCGCGGCCGCCGGAGACAACGTCACCAGTGGCGACACGGTGCACTACGGCGAGCTGAGCAAGCTGATCCTGGCCTGTGTCGACCGCTCCAACCAGCACGCCGCCCTCGCCGACGCCAGCATCGACCTGCGCGTCCTGCTCGAGATGATCTGGATCGTCCTCACGGGGCGCAACGTTGATGGCGCCGACGCAGAGCCAGAGGCCGCGCCACTGCTGGACCGCTCCCGCCTCAGGTATATCTCCCTGACTGTCAGCCTGCCCAAGGCCTCGCTCCTGGGCGAGGGCGTCAGCCTGACCGCCTCCAACGTCTATGCCCCCTTCACCGTTGGCCCGGCCGCCCTTTCCATGTACGGCCTCTGCCTGAAACTTCACAGGGTCCGGGTCCCCGTCTTGATAGGGGTCAACCCGAACGAGAGGCAGGGGAAGCAGTTCGTCGTCGTCGACGTGGAAGTTGATAAGCTTGATTACTACCCGGACATCTATTGCGAACTGGAGAAGATCGTCGTCCAGGTACTGTATCCCTCTATCTGTCTATCTCTGGACTTTCTGTCCTCTATGGGAGTGTCTCATATTGACCCCCTTACCAGGTCCTGGAAAAGTCCTCCTTTGAGACGCTCGAGGCTCTCGGCGCGCGTCTGACCAGCACTATCGTGAGAGACTTCAAGCCCAACCCGGACGAACTCTTCACGGGCGAGGAGGGTTGGCAGGTCAAGGTCAGCATGGAAAAGCCCACCGCCGTTCCTTTTGCCGACTGCCCTGTCGTTGAAGTCCGAGCTTCAGCTCCCGTCACCAATGGCGCCCGTTCACACCGCTAAGGTGTGAGAGCCAACCGGAACTTTGATACCCCCAGCTCATAACCTTAGACAGGCGAAAATCGCAGAAACCGTTCGATGGACGATTCATGTTATCCTCGCCCCATTGCTCGTGGAAGTGCCTTTCTGACACCGTGGGACGTCGCCGTTTGTGACGTGCCGCACAAAGTCCGGATCTGGTTGGAACAACATGACGTGGAAGTGTTCGACCGAGTGGACAGACTTGAGACTCGGCGGGTTCTTGAACCACATGCACTATGGCTTCTACGTTAGCTCAAACCCATCTCCTGCCAGGGGTGTCAGCGTCACTGACCTTGTCCCGCGGCACGCCAGGCGAGAAAGTCTTGTCCACAAACGCCTCGATCTCGGCCTCGGTTTCGCGGTCGTCCGGCAGGTCGAATTTTGTCCAAACCACCAGATGAACGATGCGTTTATGGAGGCCATATGGCCAGTCGTTCATCAAAATTTTGAAATCCTCCTGGCATTCGAAGGGCCTGCTACCCTGGGGTACAACCGGCTCGCTCCAGCCCAGCCTCTCCCTCAACATGAAGTTCATGATGCTCCCGTGGTCGCGCTTGAGCTTCCAAGTGTACTGGCGGTACCTTCGCAGCTCGGACGGCCACCGCTGGAAATCGGCGAGCCTTCCTGTGCGGATGATGTCTACCACCTGCGGCCATGTCTGCACGCGGTACTCGTCGTCGGGCGTGCCGATGATGCTGATATCCTTATCGCTGATGTTGCGCAGGAACTCTGGGCATTTATCTTCGCGGTCTTCTGGTGGAACGTTGACTTGCCAGTAAGGCAACTGATCGGGGTGTGAATAGCTGCCCATCGTGGGTGCGTGTGTGTGTCTCTAGAGCCTTGAACAGAGCGATCTCTGCAGGTAGGGAAAGTAATGGGAAAGGTTCAATCTTCAACCTCGTAGGGATACTGCACGTGGTGAATTGACTCTCAATGGGCCTCTAACTGTTTACTCTGCGCCAAACGTGACCCCGGGACAGTGAATGGGTCGGTTGACCAAGTAAAGGAAGCATATGCTCTAATCAGGAATGTGGGATGTCACGGGAAAGGGTGAAGGGACTGCTGATGGGATCCTGCCGCAGCGCAACCTTATTTCCAAACAAAGCGGTCATGTCAAAAGGGGTGCCGGTCCCCCTCCCCCCTTTAAAATGAACTTCCCACCTTTTGAGGGGGGACACTGATTGTTGTTCACCAACGGGAAAGGATGAGGGAAAAGGAAGTCAAGGAAACACCGAGAGGAAAGGCCCCTCGTGCATTGTGGAGAATCGGTGTGGAAGGGACAACAAGTGGACAGAGATTACGGCATGGACAGCGAGGCGTCTTCATCATTGGCCTGCCGATCAGTCTCCCGATTGCCTGGGGAGACCCAGCCTGGCCGGGAGCACCCAGCTGGGCTGGCTGAGCGTCCGCTACGACGAGATAAGTGATGCCTCACGAACGGCATTGTGTAGTGTGCACACAGCTTGTGCTTGGTGTTGAGAGGGGCTTGCAACACCACCCTGCTCTGGCGTGCAGTAGTCTCGTGCCCGGGTACCGGCACATTGGAGGAAGGAGGTGGTGGCCGGTACCACTCAAGCCACTCACCGGCAGTGACCAACCACTTTTGGTGAGTGGGCTTTTGCGGGCATTCTCGGCAGTGGATGCAGGCTTGAGTCTTGGCAGGTACATCAGTCTTGTGCATTTGCCTGCTTCACAACGTCTCATCTCTCATCAAGATTCATTTACTTGTCTCGTGCACTTCATATATCTCATCTTGATCATCAATTTCATCTATCTCATCTCGTGCCATAATATTAAATTTTGACTCACATTGTGTCACCTGCACCAGCCCCTCGTCCACGTCCCTCTGCAAGCTATGGAGCTGTGTGGTTGAGGCTTACCTAAGCTCTCAGTGTGAGAAATACCCTTTGCTGGAAGGCCTGTCCTGGCTCATCAAATGGTTGTAGCTGATATGAGATGCATCGAATATGTCATCCTAGACTTCGGATGGCTTCAGAGGATGGATGAGAGAGACCCCATTGTGTCACCAGTTGAAACTGCCTCTTCCGCCTTACAGCAAGCAATCTCCTGCTTGCAGCCATCGGCTAATGTAGTTAGTTACAGAAAGCGTGCGCCATGAACAAGACACCAGGTAAAATGTAACAGTCATGAAGCATTCTGGAATTCAAGCAGTCATACAGGACACTCATATGTGATACCGTCAAGGCAGCTTCCAAGGCGCGACGTTCGGTATAATAAGTATGGTCTCAGCACTGGATACACTTGGGCAGTCTTGGCAAGAATTTGGATCTTGGAGTCACTAGTGATATTCCCACCACAGATGTTGTCTTTTATGGAGGTCCCTACTTGTTCACAGCCAGAAGAGTCTCAATACTGAGAGGACATCGCTAGGGTGATTCTTCTTAGCTGACTGACCTTCAAGAGTTCAGTTCATATCATCAGAGCACTTTAGCCGGTTTTAAACCAATTCTAAGCTTATTATAGCTTTCTACCTCATAGTCCTGTTGTCTTGACTCTACGGAGATACGAACCTCGATCAATGACTATTGGGTCGTATTAGACTTGCGGACTTCCATATATACTTGCAAGCAGTCTAACAAGCGCGGGAAGATTGTAGCCCCGGAGGCTGATAACTACATGAGCTGCAAAATTCACGGTTAAGTACAAAGGACTTATCTATGAAATATGATACATCATGTAAGGCCCGGTTAAATACCATCCTGTGTAGGATGAGTTGCAAGCTCTTGGCCTGCTCTTTTGCTGCCGATTTCCCGGTTTTGGGGGCAGTGTACAGGCATTGATTTATACTCGGTATACTGATAGATACTCGCATTAAAGCAAATTTGACCTAGTGGTGGCCTGCATATACTATGGTGGTTCTCCGTGTATGCAGTCAGCTGGCCTCTGTATGCGGCAATGCAGTGGTTGGCTATTTTGTGCCCTCAGGCGGCACAGGAGCGTTGTAAATCGACCCCAGGTAGTGAGCCCAATTTGGATTTTCCCAGCCATGTGCACCATAAGTCCCTCAAGCTGAGAGATAGAGACCTTGGTTCGGTAATGCCTATTTTTGCACCGTAGTCTACCTTCTACCGCTAGCTCCATTGAGAGATAGCAGCCCCTCCGCCCTTCAATGCCAACTAACCTCCTCCATTCTCCATCTACGACAACCTTGAAAGCTCTTTGTAGGACCATTAACAGTTTGTTCTTGTTTTTCCCGCAGTGTTACTTTTCTCTCAAAAAATAAATCAAAATTAACAATATTGTAGGTTCAAAGCTCCATCCATGAGCAACTAAGCGCCTCCAGGGCAGAACAACGATTTCACCGGGGGGCCATCCCAAGCTTGGATGCCCCGGCTGTCCACTTATATCACACTCCCTGTTGCAATTGGTTTCGTCTTGCTGCGGACATATGCCCGACTGAAGCTGAGGATTGCTTTTGGCTGGGATGATGGTAGAGTTCAGCCCTTTCGCGTAACTCATTACATCAGCCTGTACTTTACTGACTGCTGTTAGGTCTTTGCATTGCAGCCATAGTGAGTCAACATGCTCTGTTAAGATGAGGTCCCAGACAAAGTCATGCTGACTTCTGTTGACAGTGCGCCAGTGCTGGCTTCTGCGGTGTAATGCTGTCGATCGGTCGGTCTCTAATGTGGATATGAGCTTTGCCACAACCTCAATTGCTGATCTTCACAAAGTCATTGACGATGTGAATGGTCGGCACAGTTGGAATATACCTCTCAGTGCAATTACTGGAAAGTCCATGCAGGCAAGCCTTCCCCTTTCCATAAAGCCAGCAGAGGGCTTTCCTGGAGAGATCTCTCTTCCACTATAAGTATAGAAGAAGTTTGGGAACTAATCTTGGTTGTTCCCTTCGCAGGAAGCTTGTGCGCTAACAGCATCGTACTGTCTTGCTGCTGCTCTGGTCAAGACATCTCTCTGTTGGTCAAGACCTCAACGCATCTTTTCCCCTTCCTTGCGCAGCAGGATAATGATATGGGCTGGTATTATCGTGACCACGATTGCTTATGCTGCTTTCTTTGTGGCTTGGATAGTCATTGCAGTCCCACACGCAGGAGAGGAAGGCTGGCTAGGCCAGGGATTCTCCATGAGAATGGGCCAGCAGACCCCAAAGATCATCCTTGGGCTGGGTGCCCAGGGCACCATTACCGACTTCTACATTATCGCGATCCCCCTAAGGGCCATTTTGACTCTGCAGATGTCGTTCGCCCGAAAGATTGGCGTTCTGGCGCTCTTTGCTACCAGTTTCCTGTAAGTACTCGGTATATCTCTGCTATCTTGCTGCGAATCATCGTTAACACTGGAATTTAAACACCACAGGGCGTGTGGTTTGGCAGTAGCCGTATTGGTTGTGCGGATCGACAACTATTTCAAATCGATTGTGTATAACACGCCCGACCCTAGCTGGCTATCAGCACAGTCCTATACCTTGGCGTAAGTATCTACCGGTCATCAGTGAGCTTCCCAAAGCTGCCTTTGAATGCATTCTAATGTTGCTTCTGTCCAGCGTTGCGGAGATTAATGTCGGCATCGTCTGTTCTTGTCTACCAGTTAAATTTCTCTTATTTAAGAGCTTTTCCACCAAGTACATTTCCAAATGGCAGTCCTGGAGTCAATATTTCAAATCCAGGTCGAACTCAAAGTCCTCGCAGAATCCTCCGAGGCCGACCGCGAATGCCTTCCCGATCCAAAGCGGGCTCCCGAGAGTGCACAAGGGTAATACCAGCACCCTGCTCTCATTCATCAAGGGGTCGCGATACGGCGGTCAAGATTGTCTGGAAGGAAAAGAACCGCAGCATAGAATTACCGTGACCAGAGCTACTGATATCGAGATGACGCCTTACTCTGAGCTACGAACAATCGACACCTGCAATACTATGTATCACTCCCATTTGTATCAAGGCTCACAGAGAAACCTGATGGGTACCCATGGGAATGCCAGCCTGGCATAACGTTTTGAGTTGCAGCAGATATTTTGAAGGTGGAGGATATCAACAAAGTCCATTGCGTCCGGCTTGAGAAAATTAGAAGTATCTCCTCCTGGTCATATCCGCCCTGATGAAAATAATAAGCCGTGCGTTGTACACACGAAGAAGCCCAGCCAAAAGGTATCAATACACAGTACTGTGAATATATCGTACCAAGACCCTATCACACTCATACATGGCCATCCTCTCTGAGAACGGTGATCCGCAGCGCCTAACCCGCAGGGTACAACACTCACGGTACTTTACGACATCGTGGAACAGTGCCCGCATTCAGCAGTCGGAATATCAATTCTTGAAAATCTCCCGTTCGGTGGAATGTCCTCAAATGGGATTCCAGACTTCACGCTTGTGCGACTCAAGGATGTAACCGTGCGGTTGCTATACTGCGTGTCTGCAACGTGGGCTTCTTCGCCGGCGGTATTAATGTCCCTAGGTAGTTATGCCAATTCAAGTCGTTCGGAGCGCCGAGGTGAAGGACTATGTATATCCCCAGTGATCTGCTTCCCGAGCTGAAAAGTATGCCACTGTTTATGATACCGATACCATCGAGTCCTCAAAATGCTCCAGTGGCCGCAATTTGGGAAGGAGTACTCGCCTGAAACTCGCTTAGCACTTACCTGGGCGATTTCGCGTCATAGGAAGTGGCTCCTTCTTTGTGATGCAACTTGGCTACACCTACTGGCAGTCCGAGTCCTTCCAGGCAGTATCCTCTCAGTCTCTGGTTTATGGATGGGCAAGACCCAGAACCTGCTCTTTCTAACTGTTGCTGGAGACACAAGAGTGCTCAAATACGCTATCTTCCTCCCCCTGAATCTTCTGACTCTTCTTCTCCTCTCCCCTTCACTTCTGTTCGCGAAAACACAACTCCACCTCGCCATCAACCATCATGAACGCACATATCTTGTGCGGTTCGTATTCCATCTTGGACAAGCCTCACCTCGTCTCGGAGCACTTACTTCTGACGTCTTCATATTTTGTCTCAGAACAACTCCGTTTAATCCCACTCATGCAACAAGCTGGTCCGGGCAGTTCACTGCCGCGGTGCTCGCGAGGTTGATGCGTGGCCGGCAGTCATATTCATCACAGACGGATTTCAAGGTGGGATCCCCTCTCCCTCGCCTCGTCCTGACCACCACCCCTCCCCCCCAGTTCCCTCCAGCACCAGCGATAATGGGAATATTTATAAGACCCCTCTGCTACGGTATGGGCACAATGAGCGCGACGGCTTGTGAGGCGCTGTGAATGGTTCACGATTTTTATCTGAGCTCTGCACTCGCGATTTCATTCCGATGAGGAATTTTCCTGCGCCCACCAGCTTTTTTGCTGATGGAAAAAGGCTTAATGTATAGCTCTACACCAGCCAGCCAATTCTCGCACAAGCCGGCCAGGATCTAGAGCATGACGAATTTCGACCGGGCAGGTAGGTGCTGGGAGCTAGTATCTTGGTCTGTTTTTGCATCCAGACTTAGGTCGAAGATGGCGTGGTTCGGATGAGGTACATCGGAGGCTAGGTCAAGACTTTTCTTTCATTTCTTGATTAGATGTATGCCTACTTAGGTTTAGTCTAGTTCAATACTGTGCCTGTTTTCACCTTGACCCAGATTATTCGCGTCTCTAGTTTGCTATGTAGAGTGATCATCTTGGTGAGAGGCATTGAGTGGGGGTGCATGTGTGCTTGAGTGGGTATTCTGACTCAAGAAAGAAGTATCGCAAGAAGTTGGCCTAGTACATCTATAATCGCATCTAGATAAGCTAAGCTCTTCTATTCAAGAACCAGCTTATGAATCAAGATTGAGCCTGCCGATGTTCGTCTTGGTCCCCGAGAGACGGAATTCTATTTAGATCTCTCTTTCTTAACTCTTACAGGAGCGAAGTTTGGCGGTCTTGCAGGGCCGCATGATTAGTGTTGTGTGGGATGTGAAAGCAGGGCGTCGAGAAGAGCAGACGTGGTCCGTTGGAGGCTACCAAGAACCCGGCTTCCTAGCTCGTCCCCGCGCAGCTATTGTTCTGGCAAAGCTGGCCGGAATCCTAGAGTATTGCGCGTGGTGAAATTCGCGTAAGCTGATCGATTTCGAAAGAGGACGATGGCGTGTGTGTTTGTTGAGGGCGGAGGGATGGTCAAGGTGATCTATACGTTGAGCGTCACTGGGCGCATCAGAGGTGGGCCGCTTTTGGGACATGATGGCCGCGACCTCACCGGAAAACTGCCTTGGCTTAGGTAGTCAGTGACGAGGGGTTTGGCAAAGCTGAATATGATGATTATTTCCTGTCCGCTGATGTGTATGGCAATGTGTAGAGGCTCTGCCAACGTCTGAGTGGCGCATTTACAGCCCACGAGCGGCCGAAGCTCAACACCATCCTGCGTCGGCCTGTCGTAGCTCTCACTTTGTGTGCCCCATCTCACCAGTCTCACCTCATTTGTACTACATTATATCTCATGAAATCTCATCTCGTATTACCTTAGCTGACCCTGCATCAACTCAACCGCCTCAGTGCACCATTATCTAGGTGTGGCAGCCACGCAATGTGGCCGGTTCTCGCCAGCTCATATTACATGCAGCCTGCGCGTAGCCGCCAATGACCTCCTCAGACTTGGCGCGCATGCATTCATAGCTTACAGCTGGCAGAAGCATAACTTGATGCGTTTGCATCTCATGTTAGAGGCGGTCGCCACCGTGGTAGTGTTGATAAGGACAAGAACCGTTAACCCCCCGGAATGGGAGGGTCAATCTCAGACATACGAGAACGGATGGAGCCCTTTCGGGGCCGGGGGCCCGGTACATGGAGACATTCTAGAAGCCATTGACCGTTGGCAAAGCCAGCTCGGATGGCACCCTCGCCAGGGCCGGGCCCCAGGGGACTAGGAGGGGGGCCCCACCGCTGGTTGGCATCCGGGAGTTGGGACGTCGTCGTCGGCCGTCCCCTGCGAGTAGTCGTGGCCTAGCGAGCATGGCTCCCCACGTGGGGCGTTTTAGGGGCATGAGTTGATCACTGCCACGACCACAGACATGCGCGCAGCAATGCAGGGTGGGTATGAGCCACGGGCCGCCCGCGGCCGCCTCTGGGAGAACACGAGGAAGCTGATATGTCTTGCCAGCTGTGTGACAGGAGGTTTTTGTGGCCAAGGGAAGGGGCTCGAACAAAGGCCAGAAACGACCCGAGCCGGGCAATACAAGCCGGGTGCTGTCTGTTACCGGATTCCAGTGTTTGCAGCGCGCCCATCAAAAAGCCACATTTGCTGGGCGTCGATGGGATTCGGATCCGCCAGCTTGGTTGGAGCTTCCCGAGGGGTCGAGCGCACGAGAGGACCCCCGTCACAGCCCCATTCGCAGCGTCCCAAATTTAACGACGCCGGACTACCTGCGGGCGTGGCTGTTACCGGGACAGCCCAGGACAGGCTGTCTATTGGCAATAGGGAGCTCATTTCCAGGAAACCTGGAAAACCTGACAGCATCGCCATCACTGTGACAACAGCTGCCTTGAACTTTTGTGATTATTACGAGAGGGACACACCCCCCGCTGCCCGCTGGCCGGTCGACAGCTCCAGACGAATGAGTCGCCTAAATTTCCCCTGTCCCACCCAAGCCCACCGGCCGGGCGCCCTGTCGGGAATCGTGTGCCCCTTCGACAGGTTCCAAGGCTGTTTTTAGCTCCCGCTGGGAGACATGGGGCTCCCAATCGGGCGAACGGTTGAAAGGCGCCAGGTGTTGATCAGCGAGGCGTTAGTGGGAGATGTACTCGCCTCCTCGTCTCTGCCCTGTGAGCAGTCGTGTTGGTCTTGCGGATTGCGGTCGAAACATTTCGGACGAGAGAGCAAGGCTCGGCCAACGTCGTCTTATGTCATTTAGGATTTTTGGGATCGGCCCTGCCAAAAAAACAAGTCCGATGATGGGCCAACTCCGCAGAGGATCGATAAGGTCGTCTGGCCACAGGCAGGACTGGGTTTCCTGTCGGTGCTGCATACAATCCCTCGTCCCGTAAGATTCTCGCGCACCTCAACCTATCCGAAGTGAATGCTCGCGGGTGGCCGTCGCCCCACCGGTGAGGCCGTCTTGGAGGGAGACAAAATGAGCGAAAATTGGCAGATAGCTTCTGGAGGTGTATGGTCTGGTTGCAGCCAAGCGCCAATGTTGGGAAGATTTAATGACAGCAACGCTAAAAGCTTCGCCATTTTCGCCCCCTCAACGATCTCCAATGTCACGTCGTGGCTCGTGGGGGGGCCGGCCGATAAGAGGTGAATGGAACAGTGTGCCTGGTCGGCAGGTAGGCTATAGATGCAGAGTTAGTTCAGATTGGAACACACGAGAGGGCGAGAGGATGGGAAATGTCGCAGAGCCAGGGCCCAAGGTGGTTTATTTTGGTCAGTGATCGGCCTTCTGGATGGGAATCCGACAGGCATCCCCTCCATCTGAGCTCTCCAAAGCTTGTTTACCAGCAGCGAGAATAGGAGCCTGGGTGGGAGGACGAGAACACCTCGCCCCTGCACCCACCCCTCCTCAGCGAGGTACATGCCACACTAACACCAATTGACCGCTCCCAATTAACAGCACACCAGGTCAACCTGGAACCAGGACCAGGACCAGCAACAGTGTGGCTTTCCCAGCTTGCCCATACACAGACAGTACCCGGGTACATTCACGGCGTATACGTACATTGTGTAAGTCAATCTGAGCAGAGCTGCCTCCTTTCTTTTCCCGCCCCCTGGACCAGAGCAACAGAAGGACCCACTGGAAATTCATCTTTAAAGTTGTCCCTGTCCACATCGTCCACCTCTTGCCAGTTCGTCGTTGTCTTCTTCTTTTCCTCCCTGTCCCTGGCCTGCAAGTCCTTCTTAGAACAGTCAGTTGAGATACCCAGACTCCTCCCGAGTTTAGACATGTAAGTCCAAGCACAATCCATCCCACAGCACAGCACAGCACAACAAACCACACCTCGTCGTCATGCCACTGCTTCCTGTCTGTTTGTCTGCCCGCCTGCCTGCCTGCCTGCCCGTCTTGTCCTCGTGCCATGGGACACATGCGCCAAACCTCAGCTTGTATTGGCCTGTGTCTTAGCTTCATGAGGGCGGTTTCCCTGTGGGGGGAGATTCTTGACACTCCTGTCTCGCAATTTGGGCACATGGTGGGTGTTTCGTATAGAGGCACCTTCCCCAGTGCCACAGCAGGCTGTCTAAGCTCTAGACTCGATGTCTGTGAGCTCCCTTGCTTTGCCTTGGGCGGCAAGATGGCGGCTTGTGGCGGCAACAGAGCGGCAGCCGCCGCAATAGCAGCAGCAGCACGACTAGGAGTAGCAGTGGCAGTGGCAGGCGTTGCAAAAAGGGGGCGGCAATCTCCAAATTACGTCAATCCACGCTAATCATTTCTCGTGCCACAGAGACTTCGAGGACGATCTACGGAGCTTCCCCGCCATCAACTTTCGATATCAACACGCGCTCCCTCCCCAAAACAACCGCCTCGTCTTCCCCGCCTCCACCCGGTGATCTCGAGACGTTCGCTTTCTTCTCACCTGTCCAGATCAAGTTTCCTACCAGAAATCAATCAAGATGGCCTCAGCAATCAAGAGTGCTCTGCCCTCCCACCTCAAGCCTGGCAACGCCACTGGCAACGGCGACGAGTCTGAGTTCTCTGGCAAGCACCATGGCAAGACCCGATCGCACATGGTTAGTACTTGACACAAATCCTAAAAATGCCCCCTCCCTTCCGCCCACAGCTCGTGTTCTTCAAAACCTTCCTGCGACCATCTTCCCACGCCGAGTTAGGAAGCAGGCTTGCGGTGCACTTGGGCCATGTTCCCACCGCTCTTTTAGCCATACCCCGTCTTTACCCTTCGCCCAGGGCGCTTCACCACATTCAGTCAAAGTCATTGACTCTTGCCCGAATATGGAGGCAGCGGCTGGACTTCACCGCATGTAGTCTCACACCAATGATACGGTTTGGCTAACATGCTCATCGTACAGGCTTTCGAGAACACCTCGACCAACATTGCTGCGGCACAGATGCGCAATGCGCTGACCTCGCTCAGCGAGACCGTCAAGGACCCAGAGGAGAAGAAGGTGAGACGGCGCAACTCCGCAAATGCCAACGTCGACTGTAGCTGACCCATTTAACAGCTGTTCGAGACCGAGATGGACAACTTCTTTTCCCTGTTCCGACGATACCTCAATGACAAGGCCAAGGGCAACTCGGTCGACTGGGACCGCATTGCCCCCCCTGCCGAGGGCCAGGTCGTTGACTACGACGCCCTTGCCAACACCGACTCCGTCGAGTTTCTGAACAAGCTTGCTGTCCTGAAGCTGAACGGTGGTCTCGGCACCTCCATGGGCTGTGTTGGCCCCAAGTCCGTCATTGAGGTCCGTGACGGCATGTCCTTCCTGGACCTCTCGGTCCGTCAGGTCGAGTACCTCAACCGCACATACGGCACCAACGTGCCTTTCATCCTCATGAACTCGTTCAACACCAACGATGACACCGCCGCCATCATCAAGAAGTACGAGGGCCACAACGTCGACATCCTCACCTTCAACCAGTCCCGTTACCCCAGAATCCACAAAGACTCCCTCCTGCCCGTGCCCAAGAGCTTCGACTCGCCAATTAACGAGTGGTACCCTCCCGGACACGGTGACGTTTTCGAGTCCCTCTACAACTCTGGAATCCTCGACAAGCTTATTGAGCGTGGAATCGAGGTCATCTTCCTGTCCAACGTCGACAACCTGGGCGCTGTCGTCGACCTGCGCATCCTGCAGCACATGTTCGAGAGCAAGTCAGAGTACATCATGGAGCTGACCAACAAGACCAAGGCCGATGTCAAGGGTGGTACCATCATCGACTACGAGGGCTCCGTGCGCCTGCTGGAGATCGCCCAGGTCCCCAAGGAGCACGTCAACGAGTTCAAGTCCATCAAGAAGTTCAAGTACTTCAACACCAACAACATCTGGATGAACATCAACGCCATCAAGCGCGTCGTCGAGAACAACGAGCTCGAGATGGAGATCATCCCCAACGGCAAGTCCATTCCCGGCGACAAGAAGGGCGAGAGCGACATCAGCATCGTCCAGCTCGAGACCGCCGTCGGTGCCGCCATCCGCCACTTCGGCAACGCCCACGGTGTCAACGTGCCCCGTCGCCGTTTCCTGCCCGTCAAGACCTGCTCCGACCTGATGCTCGTCAAGTCGGACCTGTACGCCGTTAAGCACGGCCAGCTGCAGATGAGCGCCAGCCGCTTCGGCGACGCGCCCCTCATCAAGCTCGGCTCCGACTTCAAGAAGGTCTCGGACTTCCAGAAGCACATCCCATCCATCCCCAGGATCATCGAGCTCGACCACCTGACCATCACCGGTGCCGTCAACCTGGGCCGTGGCGTCACCCTCAAGGGCACCGTTATCATCGTTGCCACTGAGGGCAGCACCATCGACATCCCCCCAGGATCCATCCTGGAGAACGTGGTCGTCCAGGGTAGCTTGCGCCTGCTCGAGCATTAAGCTTGTCTTTGTATCTGCTTTCCCCTTCAGGCTGCGCGTCCTGTTGTCCGCATTGTGATGCCTGCGTTGCATTTGGGCATTCTTTCTCCTGGCTGGACTTGTTTTTATCCGCAGACGGAGAGAAATGGGGATCTTTCAATGGTGCGAGTTGGACATTGGAGTTTCCTGCTGCCCTGCATTATCGTTAAAAAGTAGTACAAAAGAGCTTCTAATACAAGAAAGTTAAAATAGCGTTGTCGTCATCACAAACTGAATTGGCATATAAAGTGATTTGGGCCATTGAAGCTTGGACCATGATTGCTCACAGTTGCGCAGATGCGGTACAAAGTACCGCCAGATATACCATTCAGGTTCTGTTATTGGTTCGAACTCCTTTGCTCGAAAGTGTATGGGTATCTTAAAAAAGGCAACTTGACTGCCACAAGCGTGGGTAAAAACACTACAGCACAACATTGTAGCACAGCAGGAATAGCGTCAACGTGCTCATCCAGACCGTTGACCTACTCTGCCTCACTTTCCTTTCTTCTTCATAGCCTCCGAACACACCGGGCAGAACCACGTCCCGCCCTGCTGCGGCTCGCTCTTGAGCCCCACGCACGACCAGTGGAACCACTCGTACGGGCAGTCGTCGTTGTCGCACGCGATCATGTCCCCAAAGCTGACTTTCTGGCAGAGACAGTACTTCCTGTCGTCGCTGCCCTCGTCGTCATCCATGTAGATGTCCTCATCCTCACGCTTAGTGCGCGGCGCATGACCCGTGCCCTCCGCTCGACCGCTGGTGATCCCCTCGTTGCGCGCCGGCGTCCCGCGCCCTCCCGTCCGTGCGTCCGACTCATCCCCACTGGCGCCGCTTTCGGCGTCGGAGAGCTCGCTGTCGGCTGTCGAGGAGGGCGAGTTCTTTGCTGTTTTCCTCACCCGCTGGAGGCCGGATTTGGGCCCGCCAGCCGGCGTGCCCTTCTTGGTGCTGCGGCCGATGCCGCCTGAAGGCGTGCCTTTACGACCCGGAATCACACCTCCCTTAAGCATGGTTCGCGGCCCCGCGCTGCCCGCCCTTTGCACGCCTGTGGCTGTATGTCCTTTCGGTGTGCCTGGTCCGAGGGACGAGTGCCGCGCCAGACCGCTCGACGGGTTCGGGAGGCTGCCCAGGCCACTGTTGATGCGAGGCCCTTTCTGGAAAGAAGCGCTAGTTGGGCCGGCCGACCCTTCGCGTGCACCACGCTTCATTATCATGGTGGCGGCTGGAGAGGTGGGCGCGGACGAGGAGACGTGTTGGGTAGCTTGAGCACTCCGGACCGAGGAGCTGGTATTTTTAGGACCGACAGAGCTGGCTGGGTTGGCGAGGGAGCTAAGAGCTGCTGTGACGGGGTTCGTCGAGGAGGTAGTGATGGTGCGTGCAGAGGGTGCAGAGTTGTTGGCGGCGGTTGGTCGGAGTATCGAGGGGAGGTTGTCGGGTTCGGTGAAGCCAGGCTCGTTGCGGTCGTACAGTTGTTTTATCTGGCTGTCGAGCCACTTTAGATGTCTGTCCATTGTGATTTGCAGCCGCTGTGTCATCTTGAGCTTCTCAGCCTGGAGCTCCTCCGCCTTCTTGTAATTCTCACGTATGGCAGGCCGATAGTCCTTCTCCTCCTTGGGATTGGGCTCGGCGCTGCCGTTAGCTTTGATCCATTTCTGGATCTTTGAGTCCTTGTCGTCAATGATGCGGAGGCACTTTGCTATCTCGGCATCCTTGGCTGCGATCTCGTCCTGGAGGAACTTGATCTCCTCGGGCAGGTTGGAGACGCGGTTTGCCCACTCGTCGAGGATGAGGGCGGGGTCGAGGGCTTCGCCTACAGGCATGTTGCCCTTAACAAAGTCTATGGAAAGGTCGTCTCTAGGCATGATGTCAATCGGTGTCGTGGTTGTAGTCCACAAAGTCTGTCTTGTATCTGTAGGTGCAGTGTGCTCATGACATGGCGCCGCGATGGGGCCCCGAGGCGAAGACGCGACAGAAGGGCACGACGCGTGGGTACGGGGAAGTGGGCGTGGGCGTGGGCGTGGGCGTGGGTAGACAGAAATATGACAAGAGATGATGATGACTGGTGACTCGAACCGCAGCAGGTCAGGTGAAGCAGAGCGTAAGGGAGGTGACGAAGGGGGGATAAAGTGAAGGATGACAGATGGCTAGGTAGGTAGTCTTGGTAGGGCGCGGGCACATATTAGATGGCTGGAGACTGGGACGGAAGGTCCAGCTCACCTCGGGTGGGTTTTGACGACCAGGTCGGGAGGAGATGGGAGGAGGAGCGAAGGGCGGCCCGCGATGTAGGACGGAAAGAGGAAAATAAAGTGGTGATGACGATGGACCTGGTGGGTGGTGAAATTTTTATGGAGATGGTCAGTCAGAGAATCTGGAAGACCCCTTGCACGTGCACCCTGCTTGGCCGCTCCGAGGATCTGCTGCTGCCGCTACTGTGTGTGATGGGGAGAGGCCAGACACAGGATAGACTAGGCTCTGGCTGGCTGCTGGCTGGCTGGCTGGACGGACGGATGGACGGACGGGGCTGCGGGTAGCGGTACAATGCAGGATGGCGCACGATGGGCGGGACGGCGATATAGTCGTCGAAAAGAGTCGAGGTGAGGCCCAGTTTCCAAGGTAGGCACTGCGTAAGGGACAGGGTGGAGAAGAGGGCGGGCGGAAGATGATGTAGATAGACGATAGACGACAGAGGGCGGGATGGGATGGCGCCTGCCCGTGTGCCGTGTGCCTCGTGTCTGCTGTGTCAGCCTAAGCCGAGCCTTGGAGGCAGGAAAAGGAAAACGAAAGGCCAGGCAAGCTCTCGACCTTCAGCCTTCCGAGGGGGGAGAAAGAGAAACGGCTGGCTCGTCGTGACCATGTATCCAGATACTGCTGTGGGCTGCGGGAGTCCACGTCAATCCCAGGTCTCAGATACTTTGCTGCAGGTTCAGACCGTGGCCCCCGGTGCTTGGCCCGCCTTGCTAACTCGATAGGGAACCCATGTGTCTGCGAACGCCCCCCCAGCCGCCCACGATTCAAGATCCACTTCGAGGCGTCTGTCTGTCTTGTCTTGTCTGCCAGGGCCTCAAACCCGTTCATGGCCGCCTTCAAACTCGTCTTCTTCACGAATCCTGCATCTGCCATGTGTCACGCGCCAGCATACTGATCGGCCTTAGCATACAACGTACTTTGCGACTCCTCTTTGCGCAACTTGACGACAAGCCCGGACTCTCTACAACTCGATTCTTGAGCCTTGCGCGACTGCTCTCATCACCCGCATGATCTGCCTGTTATTTCTCCAGTTCCTCACGCTGCTCTCATTCGCTCATACCAGAGGGTTAGCATCAGGCGACCACTCGACTGTATAACGATCTCTGGGCCCCTCTCTGAAGCGCTGGTACGAGGCATAACGTATTAGGGCTCCAGTGCGCATCATTCGAGGGTTGAGATCAGATGGATGGAAATCCATATGTATGGCGTCCCCCGCGGACAAACTACTTGCCACACAGGCAGACCGACGATCTGGACGAGCGCATAGTACAGGAGTACACCCCCCTGGAGTCTGCTACAGACGCCGAGAATGCCCTCTTCTTCACAAAGTGCAAGCGCGCTGCCGAGAGGTACAACATCACCCGGCCCAAGGGCCACACCGTCTCGTTCCACGTGAACCCCGAGATGGAGAAGCACCACTTCGGCCAGACACATCCCATGAAACCGTGGCGCCTAACCCTGGCCAAGAGCCTCATAATGTCCTATGGCATGAACTTTGCCATGGACAACTACGTCTCCAGGACCGCCACCTACGAAGAGCTCAACTCTTTCCACTCCTCCGACTACCTCGACTTCCTCGCAACTGTCGCCCCGGAGCCGATACCAAAGGACATTGAGAACCCAGGCACAGAGCTCAAGTTCAACCTGGGAGGCTCAGATTGCCCTCTGTTCGAAGGTTTGTATGACTACTGCTCCATGTCGGCTGGCAGCTCAATGGACGCCGCCCGGAAAATATGCTCCGGCCAGTCGGACATCGCAATCGCGTGGGGCGGCGGCCTTCACCACGCCAAGAAGACCGAGGCGTCAGGGTTCTGCTACATCAACGATATTGTCATTGCGATACTGCAGCTCCTGCGATGCTTTCCTCGGGTCCTTTATATCGACATTGACGTGCATCACGGCGACGGTGTCGAGGAGGCATTCTTATCCACCGACCGGGTCATGACTGTGTCCTTCCACAAGTATGATCCCACCAACTTCTTCCCTGGCACCGGTGCCCTCACCGACAACGGGCCCCAGAGCGAGCACAACCCAGGCGCGCACCACGCCCTCAACGTACCCCTCCAGGACGGTGTCACCGACGAGCAGTACGGCGCCCTCTTCAGGCAGGTCATCGGCGAGGTGATAGCAAAGTTCCGCCCTTCGGCCATCGCCCTGCAGTGCGGCGCCGACTCGCTCGCCGGTGACCGGCTCGGCAAGTTCAACCTGCAGGTGCAGGGCCACGGCCAGTGCGTCGAGTTTTGCAAGCAGCAGAACATCCCCATGATCCTGTTCGGCGGCGGCGGCTACACGCCGCGCAACGTGGCGCGCGCCTGGACGCACGAGACCAGCATCGCCATCGACTCGGCCGGCAAGATCGACCCCACCCTCCCGCTGCACGCACCCTGGCGCGAGCACTTCCGCCAGGACACGCTCTTCCCCACGCTTGAGCAGATCCTCGAGGTTCCTAAGCCGAACAAGAACTCGCCCAAGCGCCTGGATGAGATCAAGATGCACATCAGCGAGCAGCTGCGCTTCGTCAACGCCGCCCCGAGCGTGCAGATGGGCACCATACCCCCGGACCTGGGCGGAATTAGGGACGACGTCGAGGCCAGGATCAAGGAAGAGACCGAGGAGAAGGACGACGAGATCAGGAGGTTGCGGGAGGAGGGCGTGGGTGTGCTGATGGAGTTTTGAGCGGGTCGCGGGCCGTCTGCTTGGAAGTAAATGGTCTAGGCGCTGCTCATGTATTCAAGATCTATATATTTATAAAAGAAGGTTACAACATGCACTTCTTCGTTGTCGTCATCTCATCGAATGCGACACCGGTCCTCGTCTGCGCCCAGGGGTCTATACACAATGCATAGCATGTGTCTGTCAGTGCTACTGTATTCGTTCTGTGGTGCTGGACTCCACTTAGACAGGCTGAGTCAGAGAAACATTACAAACGCTTCAAACTGAGCGCACCATGCGCAACTGTCAAGGTGGACACACGACACATTTGCATGCAGGTAGAAGAATGTCGATGCTTCCGTTGTCGAGTATATTTTGTCTATACTGTTTCTTCGCTAATTCAACATCAGATATTCATCAGAGATCCAAGTTTGTTAGACATTCAGCAGTATTGACAATGCTCAAAATTCAGACGAGAAAATGTTCTCGTACGTATCAGTTGTGCATCCCAACCGCCCTCTCTGCCTCCAACTCAACCATCTTCCTCTTTAAGTTCCTGGTCTGGTAGCCCACATACGAGATCATGCTGACCCCCACAACCAGACCCAGGGATAGCAGTATGAGGTTGACGGGTATCGGGTCTCCCCCGAACGTCGAGTGGAGCAGGTAGTCCAAGCCAGACTGCGAGAAGTTGAACAAGCCCGACAAGCAGATGATGGTCCCGTAGACGGTGCCGAAGGTCTTGAACCCAAAGACCTTTGCGCTATAGTCCGACACCGCGGTGTAGTAAAATGGCCTGTAGAGAACAAAGAGGATAATGTTGGTGTAGGCAGCCCACATTTCGGGGATCACGCCGAAGACACCGATAGCGGTGGTCACTGTGACGAGCCAGAAGAGAACCGTAACGGTGGAGAAGTGGTCGAGGAGCAGGCCGATAAAGGGGATGGAGAGGATGCCTCCGATCGGTAGTGCCAGGTCGAAGAATTCGTTGACCTGAACGGCCCGGTCGTGGGAGTGCAGAAGAGCCTCGTATTGTGGCCGGATGGTGGCCACAAAGTAGTTGATTCTCGTCATTTGAATTACTGTGAGGATAGTCAGTGAGGACAGTTCCGCATAATGTGTTCATAGGGTTAGGTTCATTGCATTACCAGTAAAGGCGCAAATCAAAACAAACCATGGGGATCTGATCTGCTGCAAGGCTGTATAAGGATGCATGACGCCCCATACGCCGGATATGTCATTCTTCTCCTCTTCCTTTTGCTGCTGCTTATCCGCCTTCACGGAACCGAGCAGGTCCTCGAGATCCGCTGCCATGGCGTCTCTATGCTCTATTCTTTCCTGCTCCAGGAGCGCCGTATTCTCGTCCACCTGGTCTTCACGCCTAGGCAGAGGCTGCTCAACCTGCTCGATCATCTCACCAATCGTCTTGTATGAGTGTTTTGGTAGCAGAATGAATTGTAACAGAGCGATAACGAGTGGCACAACAAGGTACGCAAGAAAGAACCTGTCGTGGCCAAAGGATCCACCAGTTTTCTCGAAGATCACGCGGTACACCAGAAACAATGCACTGGAAGCATCAAAGGCACCGGTCAGGAGGGCAAGGATGAGCCCAGAATGCTTTGGGAAGGCATTCGAAAGCTGGAATGATGAGATATACGTGAACGGGCCGCCGAGGGCCAAGAACAGATAGCCGACAAGGAGGCCATCGAAGGGCAGGCTCTCCTCGAATGCCATCAATAGCGATCCAACGGTCAAAAATAGGGAGCCGCAGAGGCCGCACACACGGGGACCGAAGTAGTCCAGGATGGTGCCGATCGGGAGAGCAGCAACGTTTGTCGACACGGCGGCCACGGTGAACATGAGATTCAGGCGGATCTCAACACAGGTGTCGACGTCATCGGGGTTTGCGCCGGGGTCATCGGCGCCGCAGACATCCTGATAAGCCCCTTCCTTCTTGAGGACGGGCTTGAGAGCTGCATACCCAAAGACTATGCCTGCTGCGAAGAAGCAGTAGACGACTGTCGCAAAAATCTGTACTGTGTATGGGAGACATGCGTCGTCAGTGGCTGCTGGTTGGTCCCTGCACCGAGTTGGGGAAATGGTGGTGGTGGTACAGTCGGGGTGCCCTGCGACTTACAAACTCTCTTCCACTTTGGGACTTCGAATGCACTGACAGACTCAAGGTACCCAGGTTGGCTCGTAGGAGGGTCCCATGACTCCGGTAAGGGGTTAAAGCTGAGGCGTCTGTCGCGGCTGCTCGGCGAAGGGGATCTGCGCTGGCCCTCGACTGATAAATGGGAGAAGGACTCGAGCGACGAGACACGGTGAAGGGACATTCTTCCGTACAAGCCTGCCCTGAAGCAGCGTGTTGGCGGAGGGTGTGATAATGCTGCAGCTGGTGCTCAGGAGAACCCAGGTGGAAGGATAGAAGATAATTGCAAAAAAGAAAGGAAGAAGATATATACGCCTAGACAGATTTGCAGTTCGTCTTCTGCGGCTGTTCAAGATTAAAGGGTGCAGGTGACCGTCCACGACAATGTCCGTTTCCCATCCTGACCACAAGTCACGTAATGAGTGGGGTACTAGGCCAATTTTGACCTGTTTTGATTGGGCAATTGACCCCATGACTGCTCGCTTACACTGTAAGTCGGGAAGGCTAGTATGGCAGGACATGCACATATGCAGCCTCCTCCAACTGAGTGATGCTCTTGAAAGGCCCGACGCTAAACAAAGACATTGATACAATTCCGATAAGACAACAGACCAAATTCTCGTCTTGGAGATGTTTCTTTTCTTGTTACTATCTAGAGAATATGGACATTGGCATATGCGGAACACGTCTTCAGCTGGCTTGGACAGTGTTCAGTCGCTGTCAGGATCCAATGCAGACACCAACCAGACATCACATATCACCTGCCTCTCGCCACCCAACGCATATAACCTCCTCCTGCGACCACGAACCGGAAATGCAGTATCTGGAGTTCCAGGACCCCACCTGCATAAGAAGGAGGAGGGAGAAAAATTTGCCTGCTGCAGATGCAACGTTTGCCTAGACCATCGTTCCTTCGCCCGACGAAGTTTTTTTTTCTTCGCCCACCTGATTAGCGGCCGAACATGGGGAATTCTTCTCTGCCTCAAATCAGGATTCGGCCGACGCGGCGGCGGCGACCTCCGCAGATAAACTTTGAAAATTTCCGCACTCGCGACGAAGCGGGACTTCACCAACTTCTTGCATCTGTTTGCCGCCACAACTTAACCGATAGCGGAGCAATTCTTACGGTCGTGAGCCCCCTAAGTGCTTCCGTCATGAACTTCACCGGATGTCTACTCGGCGTGCACAAGGTCCCACTGCTGGCTGATCGTCTGGCGCGGGGTTGCAGCCCGCAGGGACCCCGCAGCACTTTGCAGGTGTCGCGAGGTGAAGATACCAAGGTCACGGGGTGCCGAGCCGAGCACTCAACCGCAACGGTCTGCAGGTGGCCTGTTCCGCGGTGATTGTCCTAGTTCACGTCAGCTATTGGGACGGGACGCTGCAAAGCAGCTTACGTTACGCAAAACGGTTGGGGTGGTGAAGCGACCACGGACGACGGCATTCACCTTATCGCGCCGTGGTCACCCAGAGGCCCCAGATAGAGGAGACCCATTCTTACCCTGCCATCCCATCTGGCGATCAGCCGGACCGTTCCGCAGCCCACTCGAAACCTGGCCGATACCTACTGGTATGGAGGCAGAGAGGCAGGCTCGGGTTAAATATGGATGACACATATGTTCATACCTGCCGTCAACTCCCACACTGCGACGCTTATCGATAGCATGTCGAGCGACCACTGTCCATGTTGTGGACCTGCTGCTTGCAGGCTCGGGTGCCACGGCCGATGTCTGCTCTGCCCTGGAACCAGCTGCGAGGCCGGTAGATGTTCATGAGGGCCCTGCAGCACAACAATGACTTTGCTGTCGAGTGCGATCTGCGATTACAGACCTGGCGAAGGGGACCTCCCAGGTCACTCGCAACTGACCCAGTTCATGACAACAACAAGGTCTGCAAGGTCTGCCGGATCTGATCTTTTGTCTAGCCAGACAAGCTATCATTCTTGCATGGCATCACTCAGAGACCGACCTCAGCCTGTTGCAAAAGATATTTGCGCCTTCGACTGACATCAACTTGCTCTCAGATGGAACATGCCTTACGCAGCTCAACATTGATGAACTCTACTGACTGGCTCGTCAGGACCAACAAGGGCTTCTATTACTTGTTGCCCAAACTTGAGCTCCTTCATGGCTTCGGCTCAAGCTTTATAAAAGCTCCGCGCTAGCTTGACCACATCCTCTCTGGGTGATTTCCGCCGCCTTCTATGGTGGAGACTGGCGCAATCTGTATGTTGGAGCAATTGAAGACGTAGTACAGGGACTACACTTCATCTACGTACTGAGGCCGTCCAATCATGCCGCCGCGTTTGCGACTACGCCTACTTCCTACCCGCACCAGGCCGGGCCGCATGCTGTCCTGGCCCAAGCCACGCGGGTTGAAAAGCACCCGGTGATGAAAGCAGCTGCATTGCATAGTGGGCCGAGCATGCAGGCCCTGGACTCGGCCGCGGGCCTGGGCCACTTTGCCTGTCACTCACTGCATTGCGAGTGGTCTCGGGTATTGATTTGGCACAGGGGAAACTCCACGATCAACTCATCCCAGGACAATCCGGCTGTTGAGATGATGTTTTGAGCTATCCAGCCTGGAACTGGCAGACTTGACACATCGGTCCCAGAGCAGGCATCGAGAACCCCGCAGTTGCTACTCAACGGTGAGGGCAGGGGTAAAGCTCTCGGGAGGCAGGCCAAGATTCTTCAGTTGAGCGTGGCCCAAGCTCCCATTGTCTCGGTCCATGGGGGCGGGATTTATGAGTGCGGTGGAGCACTCACTGGTGTTAGGCATTTGGGCTCCAGCAGGGATCACAGCAGATACCAAGGAATTGGCGGCGGCTAAACAACTACTCGTGGGCCCCTCAGCCCTTCACAGCCAGCTACCGGAGCAGCGCACCCGCGAGCAGGACTTGCATGGACAGCATCTCGACGCAATAGAGAACCGGGCCAGATACTGGGTCACCCAGAGCAATCAGCCTCTCGGCACTGCGGCTCAGGAGATTCACAGCCGACAAGGTTGCGTGGGCGCTTGCAAGAAATGACCCTCCAGAAGCTCCGCAGGCTGTTATTTGCTACACCATCTGTTGTAAGCGCCCGGCGCCCGGCACCAATCATCAACCAGGCCCGCGATGTTCCTTGGCGGGGCCCAATCGAGGCAGCTCCCAAAGAGGGGGACGGGGAGACGAGGATGGGCTATGGGGCATTCGCCCCTCCACTCCACCCCACCCAGCTGCTCTCCACGAGTCCACCACCCTCACCCTCGCTCAACGAGCCTGTCAAGGTGAGCCAGATGCCGCCGCCGCCGCAACCACGCAGCCAGCCAGCAAGCCAGCCAGCAGCCCGCCTCCTGCTTGTCCTTGTCCTTCCTGCAGTGCTGCTTCCTCCCGCCGCCTAGCATAGCCCCATAATTGCAATACCTTACCGAACCTCTCTCACCCTGTTCCTGGCCTGGCCTGCATGCGTGGGCACTCGCCTTGACGGTCTGACTGGTTCTGTCCACACTCCGGTACTTGATCATGGCGTTTCACCCCTGACATCTTGCCTCCTACGTCTGCTCGCCTATTGAATATTCCTTCGTGTGTCTGAAACTCTGTTCTCTCCACGAGCACCAACTCGACTTTCTTGTCTTTCACAAACTGACCAGCCCAGTTTTTCTCCGAGGGCGGCCTGATATGCGGCCTCAGTAGCCACAGAGCCCCCCACCAGCCAGCCCTATCGTCGACCAGTGACGACCTCGTACAGAGATACGCAGATTTCGCCTACGAAGCTTCCTACACAGGCGCGACACTACCCTGTGCGCGGCGCACCATATCTCGGTGACGCGCTCCATAGCTGTGCACTTGCGCAAGCCCCTCGAAGCTCCTACCAAGTGGCAATCCGCCCCAAGCTCACACCCCACAGCCCACCATGTCGGAACGAGGTCGCGGCATCCCAGAGGAGGAGATGTTCATGAGCCGCCCAGCTCGGGATGACGGCGACAGCCCTACCATCGAGCCCCTGAGAATCTTCAAACCTCAGAGCCCAAAGCCGGCCGCAGATAAGCAGACCGACCACCGCTTCAAGTACCCCTACCCTGTTCCGACATCCTCTGCGGGCTCCAACTCCTCTTCGAAACCAGCCTTCCCGCTGCCACCCGGCGCATCCAGCTCTGCTGCGCCTTTGCCCTACCCAGAAGAAGACGAAGACGACCGGTTCACCTCCCAGCCTGCCCGTCCAACCTATACCACAGACAGTCGCAAGTCTTCTGCTGCCTCGGGAAGGCTGTACGGCTCGGGAGGCACTTCGAGCCCTGCCCCTGGGAGCTACAACGACATCTCGCCCCGGTTCAACCTTAGCCCTGTGGGCGACAACCGTCCCGGGCTAGCAGAGAGAAGAGGTACAGCTCCTAAGCCCATCACGAGCCCTACGAGCCCTGGTGCCGATAAGGACGAGCTGTTCGCAAAACCTATCAAGAACCAGCAGAAGGCATCGTCGACGTGGCAGAACAAGCCATATTACCCACCACCCGAGAGCACCACCTCGTCTGGCTCAGGTTCGAGCTCTCACACCGCAAATGCCAATGCAAACTTCCAGCGCCAGGACCCGAACCACCTGGCCATGCCGTCTGATGGGATGAACCGCTTCCCGTCCACTGCCTCGAACTCCACCACCAAGGCAAGCAGGGGCTCGCCTCCCCCACCTGAAACTCCCATCGTCGAACCAGGGAATATACCAGGCGGTGGTATCGAAGCCCGGTATGCGGCCGCCGGCATATCTGGCACCGCGACTTTGAACGCCCTGCAAGCGCAGCAGGCGCAGAGTGCTGCGGCTTCGCAGCGCCTGGCTCAGTATGGTGGCCAGCAGCCACAGCAGCCACAGCCCACACGGCCCTGGACTCCCACCGATCACACAAACACCCATGATGCCCCTACCGTATACCAAGGATCTGCTCCGGTGGGCAGCCCACCACAGGCTGCTCGCCCTGCTCAGCCTCGCCCAAATGCCTCGGGCGATGGGCCGGCACTCCAAGTGAGTGTGTTGGAGCAAGACTTCCAGCGCATGCAAGCGTCAACACCACCTCCTGCGTACACCAGTGTGAATTCAGGCGGGTCGTCTGGCTACCCAGCGGAAAAGCAGAGGCCTGCGGCCGGGAGACAAAGTAGCGCGAGCTCTACTACAGCTGCGCCTCAGCAACCAGCAGCCGCCGCTTTCATTCCAGCCGCGAGCTCTTCTACAGGCCCAAACGACGGAAAGAAGCCAACCCTTTCGACCTCGTCTGTCGCCGCCGCCGGGCTGGCTTCTCCCGTCACGGCGCCACACAATGCGAACCACCCAGCTTTCGCGAACGACACGAGGCCGATAAGCGCGCAGAATGGCCACCCTGCCTTGCAGCACACGCCCTCCGTGCTGACACAAGCCCAGTCGCCTCCTCCGCTGCCAGAAGGTTGGATCGCGCACTTGGACCAAAACTCGGGCCAGTACTACTACATCCATCTGGCTACGCAGGCGACACAATGGGAATTCCCCAAAGGCCCGACCCCGATGTCGCAAGACGTTGCGCCTCTTTCCCCTGTGGGCTCAACGTATGGCAACCCGCTGGCGTCTCCCTTCTTGGGTGGCAAGCAGTCTCTGGCCTCTCCTGGACTATACCCCCCTCCACTCCGGGTTATGCCGAAAGTATCATGAGTGTCGCAACAGCTACGCCATCGGCAGCAGGCTTCTCAGGCCCGCCACCCAGCGCTGGTGTGGATATGTACAAGATTGCACCAACCAATAATGTTTACTTTGGACCCTATCTTCGGTACACCAATATGGATGTTGAAAGAGGACACTGGCTTGGTAGCATCATGATCATCACAGATGCTCCACAACCTCCCACAATCCACCTACATCTGAGCGTCGACCTTTCACCAAACCCACGGCAGCTGATCCCACAGTCCGTATACACACACCAGCGTTGGACATTCTACAAGTATGAAATTGACATACCGATGGGCGAAGGCGCCTCCGAACGATGGACGTATGCTATTACATCTCACCTGGGGTGTACAAGATACGAGTTTGTGGTAGCTGGCCGGCACGAGAACGGCTGGCGGTTTATCGCGCACTCGGGCAACGACTTCGCCGTGAGCACGTCGCAAAACGAGCGGGCTAAGCTTGGCGGCGCAGGTCTTATGTGGAAGGATGTTCTGCAGAAAAATGTCGAATGCGGTGGCTTCCATGTCCAGCTCGGGCTTGGCGATCAAATTTACGGAGATCGTCTTTGGAAAGAAGTGCCACTGCTCAAGCAGTGGCTGTCTATGCAGGGCAGGGAAAACCGCAAGAATGCACAGTGGACTGCGCGGCATGAGGAAGACGTCTCACACGCATATTTCCACTACTACACTAGCCACTTCGACCAGCCCTTCCTTCGTGAGGCGTTTGCGCAGATTCCTCATATTCTGCAGATTGATGACCATGATATGTAAGTACTGATCACACTCAATTAAGTCGGATACTCACTAACTTGACACAGCTTTGATGGCTTCGGCTCGTATCCCGCATACATGCAACAGTCGGCCATCTTCAAGAATATCGGGCGGATAGCCATTGAGATGTACCTGTTGTTCCAGCATCACACTACAATCGAAATACTCCGCAACGTCAACCACGATCTGGACCTCTTCACTATTACAGGTACTGGATGGCATTTCGTCAAGTATCTCGGCCCGTCTGTTGTGGTGGTAGGACCGGATCTGCGGTCGGAGAGGAACCAGAATCGCGTCTTGGCCGGTCCCACATACCAGGGAATATTCCCCAAGGTCGCTATGCTACCACCGTCCGTACAGCATTGCATTTGGATGCTCTCGGTCCCAGTCGTTTACCCGCGTCTTGACACGGTCGAGACACTGGCAAACACATTCGCCACGGGCAAGAAGGCGGTCAATTCAACATACAACCTTCTTGGCAAAGCAACTTCGTCCGTGGCGGGCATCATTGGTGGTAAAGAAGTCGTATCTCAGGGGTTCACACAGGTGAAGAAGGCGGTCGGCAAGACTGGATTAATGGGTAATGTGTTGAACCAATTTGGTGACTTCGAACTTGCCGATGAGCTCAGGGACCTGTGGACCCATGAATCAAAGGACCTCGAGAGGACGTACTTCATAAGAACGCTGCAAGGGATCTCACAGCAAAAGGGTATCCGGATGACATTCTTCTCTGGAGGTAAGTTTGCATTCACCCGAGCGGCGCCCCTGTCACACGCGGCTCTTCTCATTATATATACTCACACCCACCACAGACGTCAACTCGGCCGGCGCAGGCCTGGTGCACGACCCGTCGCACCCGTCCGACCACAAGACAATGTACCAGATCATCACGTCACCCATCGTGGCGTCGCCCTCGAGCAACTACATCCTCAAGATGCTGCACAACAACAAGCTCCTGTACGTGCCCGCAAACGGGCACAAGTCGACACACGAGGTGTCGGACACCAAGGAGGACATGATGGAGATCTTCCACACGGACGCGTCCGGCGCGGCCCGCGAGCTCAAGAAGCTCATCGGCCGCCGCAACTACGCCGCCTGTGTTATCTACGACCCGGACACGCTCAACGGCGGCGCGGGCGGCGCGGGCGGTGCCAGCGGCGCGAGCAATTACGCGCACAGCATCGCCGGCAGCGGCTCCGGCGGCAGCGCTGGCGGGTCCTCGGCCGGGCTCAGCAAGCTCAGCCTCGCCGTCGACTTTGTCGTGCAGGGCGACGGGCAGTTCACCACGCCCACCAAGTACGGCCCCGTCATCGTGCCGCACCTTGAGTTTGGGCACTGAGAGCGTGTTTATGCCTCGGTTCCCTTTGTCTTGTGCCTTGGCATCTGGACTGATGAAACTTTTTCTTTTTATGTGTGGTCATGATTATTCTTGATTAGCTTGTGGCAGCGAGTTCGCCGTTCGCCCTACTTCAACAGAAGAGGGAGAGATAGCCTTACATGATGGACTGACTGGATCGGAGTTTGGACATGGGCTGGCCGTTTGACAGACAGACGACACGTCTATTTTTCTCCTTGTCTGATCTCTCCTTCTTATTTTTGTCTTGCCACGTTTTGTCTATTTCTACTGATTATTTGTCAACAACATATTCCCCCACCAAGCTAGGCAGGCGGTTAGACGACCTGCCCCTGATGATGTTTTTATTTCTGCATTTGGCTAGCATAAATTCACCTCTTTGTTTATTTTAACGTGACATGATACATGTTTCAATAACCCAAGGTGGTTGGTTTGGCGTTTATTTGTTTCCAAAGGGCCAAGAAACCTTCGATCTGCACCACCCGATCTGTTTTTGTCGTCTTGGACGGGACCGTTTTTAGACTCCCAAAGCTTAAACCTCGATCGGCGCTCGATTCGGGGCGCACGCGCACGCTCTCGCACACAGACACACACACAAACACACACACAAACACAGAAACGGTCTAGATGCTGGGATGAACACTCTGCCACACTAAAACCAAGTCACGCACGTCTGAAAGTGAACAATTGATGTTGAGCGGGAGATCGGATTAAAATTATCTACAGGTCCATACTCCCAAAAAGGTTTCGTCGCAGCATCGCTGAAGTCTATCTGCAAAGGCCCTATCCAGGCAATGACATCCAAGCGCTTGACATCCGCCCCCAATAGTGTGCGCCTTGCTTGCTCATCGTGATCCATGCATCATCCTTCTCGCCGGCTCTGTCGTCGGCGAGAGGCAAAGGAAAACCCCCCAAGTGGAGAGAACACTCAACTCGACCCCCGCAGTCAAAAACGACTGGGAGGGAGCAAGTTGAGGAAGAAAGAAGTGGGTGAAGGAAGGGAATGTAGGGGGTATCCAAATAAAAGTTGTAGTGTGGTTCCGGCCCTGGCGAGCAAAAGATATGTGGAACATGTGTGTGTAGAGAGAAGAAAGCTCTTGTCGAGTGCCAAGATTTATCCAATCATCCTCCGCCCGCGTCTTAGGCACCGTTGCAGTCGTCCATCCTCCGGCGCAGGAAGAACTCCATGGCGACCTCGCGGCCCTTCTTGCTGATGGCCTCGCACAGGAAGCTCTGCATGCCGTCGATGTCCTTTGGCGAGCTGAAGGCCGGGGCGTTGCGCCAGCCGGCAATGCCGGACCTGAGCTTCTGGAAGTCCTCCCACGTGCGGTTGATGATGCATGCCCTGTTGTGGTCGTAGCAGAGGACAATCTCGTAGATGACGGCGGAGGGATCCTCCTTGCTGATGCGGACTGCGCGGATCCATACCGCCTGTGGCAAGTGGCGGTTTGCGTTATATGTGTGGTGGCACTTGCGCGAGTGAATCTGAGGCTTGAGAGGGCTAGGCGCAGCTTTCTCCTGTTCCTTTTGCTTTTGCTCCTGCTGCTTCTGTTGCTGTGCCTGCTGCTGTTGACGTTGGTGCTCGAGTTGTTGAAGGAGTTGGAGACGGTGTGCGTTGTCTGTAGTTTGACGAGCCGGCGTCTTCTTAGACGCGATGGGCATCTGCCTGGGCCGGCGCTCGTCAGGCTGGGGCTGGTGCCAGATCTGGATATGCATCTTGATTGGTGTTGGGGAGTGAAAAGTAACAAAGGCGTGTTTAGATTATTGTTTTGGTGTGCCTGTGCCTGCAGAGAAATTGATGGCTAGCAGCGAGATGGTCTGGAGGCTGAAGTAGGATATAATAGAAAGGAATGTAAGGCAAACAGATCGACTGTTTTGCTCAGATGGTCCGAAAGAGAAACACGACCGGAGACAAATTGTCTGACGGTGGGCTGATATATGAGAGGATGCGGCTCTGTAGGGTTGAGCCTCATGTGACAAGGGAAGATGGGGATGATATTTATCCATCTGGGCAGATCTACAACAGCCGCAACGGCATAAAGGCTGTCATCCAACGGTTCATTTGTCTGTGGCAGGACCCACAAGGCTGTTTGGACCAGACTCTTGGACGGGGGGACGAGAGCGAGCGAAGCGAGAGACGCGAGTGCCCCAGCAGGAGCAGGAGGAGCAGCAAAGCATTCCTATTCGGGGTTGGAGCAGGTGGGTGGTGAGCGGGCCAGCAGCAAGGGTCCCCCTCCCCCAGCAGAGGAGACGATGGGGTGGTCAGGATGGGCTCGCTAACAAACTGGAACGGTGACGGACTGACGGTGAGTGCGGAGGGTGCGGTGACCGCGCGGTGGACGTGGACGTGTGCCGCGGCATGTTCCTATGTTAAGCTCAATGGCGCATGTGTGCGTACGAAGATAGCAACTGGCTGTGCAGCGAGTGGGCGAGTGTGCGTGTTTGTGTGTAGCGAACCTGAAACCAGGCGCCTTAGCAGGACTGTCGTGGGTTAAACGATCGCCCAGACTGGCCAACCGGGCGAGGGTTTCGTTTTGTCGTGCCATGACGGCGCATGAAGTGTCATTTCCGTCTCTCAGTCTAGAGTCTGCTGCCCTCTGGGTCGACGCGTGCCTGTCCCTGTCGTCGGTTTCCCCTTTGGGCTCAGAATAGGAGAGCAAGAAAGAGGGGACGAGGTCGATGTGATCTTCAACAGGGGGGAAGGGTGGGAGAAGGGGAAGAAACCAAACGATCGGGGGCCACCAGTGGGAACGCGTGTACGTGCGTATGGGTTTGTGTCTTTTCTAGAAACCTGTGCGTGGTGAGTAAACATCGTTTCCAAAACACAGAGAGCGAGGGAGGGCATGGATGACTGGATCAAGTGAATGAGTGGATCGATGAATGTGCAAACTAGCAATGGTATGTGCACACATACACACAGACATACAGGCACGGGAGAATCTGGCGGGCATAGAGAAGCTTTGGCATAAAGTTCGGAGGAAATCTAACTGATCTCGCTGTTGATTAATTAAATAGTGCCTGTTGGGACTGGAGAAATGGGGAATGGAGACGTTGTGATATTGCCGTCGACAGTTTTGCCGGCGAGGCTGAATGGCCTGGCCGGCTGGCTGGCTGAGTGGCTGACGCTTATATGGCAGGTACCGCGCCTGCGGTGCAGGTAATCTAAACCCGAGCGAGGTTCGTCTATTGCGTGCACCACAGCCAATGGAAATTTGTTAGGGGGAGCAGGCTGGAGGTCTGCCTGCCTGCCTTCCTGCCTGCCTTCCAAATCGGGAGCGGGTGGGTAAGTGGAGCGAGCAACGCAGTGGGCAGTGGGCACCTGAAACGGGGCTAAATATGGTTCGTGGGGCAAGCCTGGACTGAAAACAAGTGTAATCAACTGTTGGCTTGCTCGTTACGCAGTAGGTCTTTCGACTCGCTCGACTGGCCACGCACCACACCCACATACGGAGCAAACAGGCCACCTCACGTTTCGAGGCACTACTATTTTCCCGTCATCAACTTGTGATCAGTGCGAGGCTATTCAGAAACATCGGACAACGCGGCCTGCTTGGCAGTTTCCAGAATCCCCCGATCGAGCAGAGTTGAGGGGAAGGAGAGGGGTTACAAGGAGGAGTGGGACCACGACCACGACCACGACCATGAACACATGACCTTGGCAGCCTCGACCCATGGTGGTTTAATCTAGAGTGCCCTCCTCGCTTGCCCTTCCTGCCAGCCTGCATGGCCATGATGAGAAAAGACCACAGACAAGCTTCCTGTGGCTGCCTCATGCCATGCAGACTGAGGGCCTGGCTGTTCCTGGAAAAGTGGGCTCTGCTGTTCCATTTATTTGAGGCACCTCCACCTCATTCGCTTACGCTTGCACTTACACCTACACACGGCCTGCATGCTGTCCTTGGTCTTGACAGTGTAGTGTCCAGTGTTGGTTGTTGTTGGCTTGAAATTTGCATGCCATGTAAATACCCAATCATGCTGTAGATAGGTGGAAGCCACGGCGGGCCAATTGCAATATAGACAGACATCTAGTAAGGTAGACTCGCTAGGCATATGCTACCATATCAGGAATGCGCGACTGCCGGCCCGTGGTGCTGCCTGCTGCCTGCTGACTGGTGGGCGATAGTAAACAGTCTTGCCCACCTGCACGCCAGTCTGGCACGGCAACCACCACATATGGAGCCCCCTGACACGGCAGGCGCAATACTTGCCTGGGAAGGACTGGTACTGGACTGGCACGGCAGCAGCACTTGGTCTACTTCACCACGGGTGCACCCCTGCGCAAAACTTGGCCGCACGTCGCATTGATCCTCTCGCTCACGCTTGTTTGTTGTGTTTGTGCCTGCCTCCCTGCAATCCAACCTCTCCCTTTCCTCCCATCCCATTTGTGTGCTGCGCACTCTGTAGTCTACTCCGAACTCGTCTCCGCCCCAAAAAAGCTGTACTTGCGACACCGCCCAACGCGACTGCGACTGCGCTTGCGAACACCGTCACGTCACCAATCTGATACTGCAACCACTTTGCTTGATTCGCGTCGCAGCCTCGACCTGCTGTAGCCGAAACCGCGTCGTATTCCCTTTCTTGGGGGCTTCTGTCATCTCTCACCTCACCCACCCGCACAAGCTCGAGCTCAGGCGAAGCCCGCCCAAGATCGACATGGCGTTGCAAGCCGTCTACAGGCAATTTCTAGCCGCGCCAAACTCTTCTGCACTGGCCCAGAACGCCTCCCTGCACTACATTACCACCCTCACCAGCTTCTACGGCCCCACCGACATCATCAAGCACCTCAACTCCACCCGCAACCAGATCAAAAAGAACAAGGAGGACCTCATCAACGTCGTCGAGGGCGCAAACGCCCTAGCCGTCCAGGCCGACCTGACCCTCGAGTTCCAGGACGATGGCGGTCCTTACCTGCCCGGGCTTGACGACCAGTTCCTCTCGGACCGTACTGTCCACCTGCCTGTCGTAAGCCATGCCCCGCCCCGTTGTGCCTCCATGACCGCCAAATTGCTTCGTGGGAGTCGCCGTGCCTTCCATCCCAGGTCACCACCATCCAGCTGACCCATTCATCTTCTCTCCTCTAGTTCCACGTCGTCAAGTTCGACAGCGACAGAAGGATCACAACCATTCAGCAGAGCTGGGACCAGGGATCACTCCTGAAGCAGCTGGATGTCATCGGCAAGACTGGCCGCAACTGGCCTATTCGCGATGGCCCCGAACAGATCAAGCTGATCGCAAAGACATCCGGGAAGCCGGCCGAGCCCACAGCCTCAGATGCCGCGAGCCGTGCCCGCACCAACTCCTCCGGTACTTTGCGCGATGCTCGACCCAAGCATGAGCCCATCCCCGCTGTGGTCTCGCCCTATGGTGGCACGCGGCCCCGTCAGCGAACCTTCGAGGAGATCCTTGGCGACGATGACAACCATTTCGACTCACCCGACCGCGAGAAGTCTCCCAGCAAGGCTGTCGCGCCCAAGATTGGCGCTGGCAAGAACTTCCAGCCCTCGCGCCTGTTCGACAAGCCCGAGGACGCCCCGCCCGAGCCAGACAGCCCCGAGGATGGCAAGTCACCAGAGCGATTTATGAGACCGCACCCCAAGAAGTACAACCACTTTGACTTTGCTGATGGCTCCGACCCCGCGGACGCCCCAAAGGCAGGCATCGCAATGGATTCCGTCAAGGGCAAGCATCGCAGCCAATGGGACTTTGAAGACTTTGTCACCCCCCAGAAGCCCAAGCCAGGCAAGACCCTTCGCACCCAGGAGATCAGGCATTGGGGCACTGGCAACGACAAGGACGACATTCAGGAGTCGCCGGACAAGGCTGCCGGAAGACCGAGACGTGACGCAGAGAAGCATTTTGAGATGGAGGACGACGGCAACCCGCCAACCGAGCCACGCCCCGCCCCTCGCCCACGCGGTACGATGCACAACAGCGGTCTGGGCCTGTACAACAACCACATGACAACCGACGATGGTTCGGAGCCCGTTCATTCGCCAGACCCACGTGCCCTGGGCAACATCACCAACCTTAAGAACCGCAACCAGGCTTTTGCTCCTCACTTCGAAATGAACGACGAGTCCCCCACGCAGGCCACCGCCCCGCGCAAGGAGAACAGCAAGCCGGTTCCGAAGGAAAACGGCCCGGAACACCGTATCAGGCTGGGCGGAGACGGCATGGGCAACCCCAAGGGAGGCCGGGGCTGGTCGCTTGGAGATGATTCCGACGAGGAGAGGCAGCCTGCTGCCGTTCCGGGCAGGAAGGGTGCCGCTCAGAAGGCGGCCAACAGCTTCTGGGATCATTAGCGGCCCGGCCATCGAGGCGACACAGCTCATGGTTCAGAAAGAGGCGCCCTTGATCGGTCGGTGTGACTGCCAACACGTGCGAATGATACCCGGGCGGATGATAAAATGTTGGAAAAACGCTTTTGATGATTATTTGTCTACGCACTGGCTCCTGCCAGAGAAACGAAGGATATTCGACGTTCTTTTCCCCGCTACAGCTTCATGTACTAGCCCTCTGCACCACGCGGCGATCGCAGCAGGCTCTTTGTCTGTGTGAGAGCCTACAGGATTGGAGAAAATGAGAAAGTCAGGAGTGAAAAGAGCTTGTACCAGTCCTCGGGACAAATCCTTCTGGAGCCATGCTTTTAGAATACGAAGAAAAATTGGGCCAGCAAAGGACTATGAGGGCTGTGTATTGTGTATGATTTGCAACTCTGATAGTGCCGCATGCCTGGAATTTCCGGAGGCAGAGCAGTGTACATGAGTAGAGAATTAACTGACTTCTTCAAGACGTCCCTCGCCTCTGAGCCAGCCAACCATGCCCGATCTTGTTGTGCTGCCCTTGCGTAAGCTGGAGGCCAGTCAGTGCGCCTATTCTTCTTCAGTGTGGTGGTATGACGCTTGCTGTCAGGCTCGGCAACCCCATCAGTTCGGATCACGATCCCATATAGTCTCAGGCCCACCAGTTTCCCCTCCTCCCCATAAAAGTACATCCCTCTAGATGCTCCTCAAAAAAGCCAGCAGCGCCCCCGCAGCCGTAGGTGGAGCACGATACGACAAGGCAGGAGGAGGGCTGTTTGTGGCTTATACCAAGAGCTTCGAGAAAGGTTTGGGTATTCAAATTCTAAAGCAGTACGAAACCACAATTTGGGAGAGATCGTGGGCTGGCGGGACTGGTTCCCCAGTATGGACGATAAGACAGACCTCTTGTCTAAAACATGTCCTGACCAACATCTCATAGGTGTGCGATACTAACCTCCCATACCACTATGCCCGCCAATGTCGCCCACCCCCCCTTCACCGGGAACCTAGCCACCAGACACCGATGAGGTGAAGCTTGGGCGCCGCGGAGGGTGAGAATGTATAATGATCACATAAGTTGATTAAACCATCTAATAAGCTACTTCCTTCACAACGCTCCTCGTTCAACAAAAGAATTTATACCACTTCTTCCACTTGGGCCAGCTTCGCTTCTCCTCCATCTCCTGCGCCAGGAGGACCGAGAGGTTGAAGTCGCGGCGGCCCGTGTCGATGTCCATGTCCGCGATGCGCACCATGCGGGTGCGGAACCACAGCTTATACCCGGCGTACATGATGATGACGACGGGGGCGGCGGTGTAGTTGAGGAAGAATGTCTGGACGTTGGCCTGGACGCTGTACTCGCCGTAGTCGACGGGCCACGCGCCCGTCCAGAACTGGGCGGCGAGGATGAGGACGTTGAGGGTGAGGCCCGCCCAGGAGCCCAGGACGCCGGCTTGGGCGCGGAAGGCGAGCTCGTCGAGCGAGCGGCCGTGGGCGCGCCACGCTGCGCGGAAGCGGATGTGCGCCAGGCAGATGGAGCCCCAGGTGAAGATAGACGACAGCGCCGAGATGGCGAGGAGCCAGTTGAGCACCTCGCCCTGCTGGGGGATGTCGGCCAGGTACGCGAGGAAGCCGAACAGCGACGCGCACAGGATGGCCATGAGGGGGCGGCCGCGGCGGTCGATGTACGAGAGCCACGCCGGCGCCTGGCCCTGGTCGGCCAGCGCTGCCAGGGTCCGGCTAGAGCCGAACACGGATGAGTTGCCGACGCTCATAACCGCCACCAGGATCACCACGTTCATGATGCTAGGGAGAACCTGGATGCCCGCGTCCTGGATGGCAATCACGAAGGGACTAGCGCTCGTGTCGGCCACCGACTTGGCGCCCAGGAGCCTCTCGTCGTCGTAGGGGACCAGCAGCCCGACCAGCGTAAGCGCAAGGATGTAGAACAGGCTGATGCGCCAGAACACCTGCTTGATAGCTGTCGGTAGTGACTTGCGCGGGTTGGCCGTCTCGGCCGCTGCGAGGCCGACCATCTCGGTGCCGGCGAAGGCGAAGGCGGCGGTCACAAAGACGCTGCAGAGCCCTTTGAAGCCGTTGTTGAACGACCCTGGGTTCTGCCAGTAAGTGCCGCCTATATAACCACCTTCCTGTGTGCCACCTATGTTGATGACAATTCCGAGTAATCTTTGCATTGTCAGCACAAGGCGGAATGATGTAGTATCAGGGCTACCAAGAACACTCACATGAAGCCTATAACAGCCGTCACCTTGACAATTGCGAAGATGAACTCGGCTTCACCGTAGCCTTTGACGCCGCACAGGTTGATAGCTATGATGACGGCGAGGAAGACGGTGACGAATACGGCCTTGTTAATGCCAGCATTCCAGTACGATATCGTAATGGACGCCGCTATTATTTCCAGTGGCAACACTATCAACCATTGGAGGGCATAGCTGTAAAGCTCCAGTCAGCACTTCGTCATCTGATATCCAGGACTGGGCTTTGACATACTTCCATCCCATCGCAAAGCCCCACGCCGGGTCCAGGAACCTGGTTGAGTAGGCAGAGAATGAGCCGGCGATGGGGAAGACGACGGCGAGCTCGCCTAGAGCCTGCATCACGCAGTACAGCATCAAGCCAATAATCATGTAGGCGAGAAGAACTGATGCTGGTCCGCCCGTATTCAGTGCAGACCCGGAGGATATAAACAACCCCGTTCCTGAGGTGGGCTGTTAGCCAACAGAGAAGTCCAGTTGAGAACAAATTAGACGTGAAGACGACGATGTATAAGTGGGCGATAAAGACCAAGCTGATGTACCTAGGTATCTTCGCCCATGGCCGTGCGTAACGTTGTAGACGAGATACGGTCGAAAACTCAATTCAGGGAAACGCTCAACGCCGGCGCCGGAGCGGCGCTGGCACGGCGCGGCAGTTGAACCAGTGCCAGCCCAGGGCCATCCACTTGGTTACCCGAGGGCATTCTTCCTGAGCACGGACATGCAAAGGCGCCACTCACCAATGGAGCCACCGATGGCAATCATCTGCAGATGCCTCCCCTTCAGTTCCCTCGCGAGCAGCGAGTGGGCGGTGCGGTAGTTAGCCGCGCGGACGTCGTAGTAGTTGCGGCCCGGGTGGTGGGCATCGCCGTCGTCGTCGTCGTCATCGTCCGGGCTGGCGGGGCCCCTGCCGTGACCCAGGCCGGGCCAGCCCGGGTTGGCGGTGAAGGCGTTCTTGGGGGTCATCCTGCTATGAGGATCCCGGCGGAACGAGTCGGCCCAGCGGCGCCACCTGCCCGGTCCGGCCCTCGACAGCCGGCGGGGCATCTCGTAGGTGGGCTCCCGGGTCAGGTAGGACTCGCCGTTGGCAAGGCTGTAGTCCTCCTTGAAGTTCAGGATGTTAAGCTCGATGTCGCGTTCTGCCTGATTCCCGGCCATGGCTTCCTCGGCGGCGCGGGCGGGCTGGGTTCGAAGTCTGTCACACGTCGAAGGGTGACAGGTGAGAGCGGGCGTGCCGTGGGTGGCTGGCCCTCGTGGCTTTTTCGAGTCAGATTCGGTCTTCTATCCGTGCGCTTCCTTCCTGCCTGTCTTTCCTGCCTGTCTTTCCTGCCTGTCTTCCCTGCCTGTCTTCCCTGCCTGTCTTCCCCGCCGCGATTTCGAAGTCTCCTGGATAGGGGTGGCTCCTCGGCCGCCTTTGGAATTGGGGCGACGTCACCGCTGGGGGAGCATGCGCCTCGGGCGTGACAGCATTATCGCGATGTTCTGGAGACTGCAATAGCACCCAGGTATGCGTCCCTGGTACAGTCGTGTGCTGCCTTGGTACCAATTTCCTATCAAGACTCCAGATACGGCGCCGTATTGGGAAAGTGCGCTCGTGATGTGTTCCGCGATGCCGCAACCCAAATGAGGATACGCTTCGCTTGTAAGCCGGGAAGTGGACCGACTAGGTGACCGGAATAGCAAGAAGCCGGGTGTCGTAAGAGGAAGGAAAAGACGGGGTGAGAGGGCTAGTAGAAAGAATCAAGCTGTATTACAGATAAAACGTTAAGATAGGGAAGTGGAAGGCGGAGGAGAAGAGAGGAGATCGGCAGTAGTCACAACAGCCCACGCAGGGGGTAGGCGTGGCTGACCCAGCCTTGCTTGGCCAGGCCAGCCCGGCCCCAGAGCTGAGGCGTAAGTGGTCGGTCGACCCCCCATGCGGCCTCATTCTTATCTTGAGGGCGCGCCTAGCTCCAGAGGTAGCACTGCGCATATCTAGGCCCTTGCTTCCCCATCTCCCCACCCCCTTCCCTGGCCCGAGTCGCTGGGAAGAGTTTGGGGTCTCGGAGGACTTGGGGATGCGACGTTGGAGATGAAGAGCACCCCGTACAGCCGTTTAGGCTCATCCCTGGCAGGGGACATCCTGCCACGCTCTCCTGGCCTCTCGATCTGATGGACAATCTCCACATCCACTATGTAGCTACTACTGTGGGCTGCCAAACTTTATCTTCTCAGACGTCGCATCCACATTAATGGGTATGTACCCACTTCAAGTTCTGCTGAACTTATTAACCTTCACTGGCAGTGTTCACGACTTTCTTGCAAGGGCAGAGCCTGCAATCTCACATACTCAAGGACATCACTTCTTACTCTTTTTTTGGACCGAAAGAGCGAGTATCTGTCTCCACATACCTGCCTCCTCTACTCACTTTTCCCCAATGTCTCTCTCTCTTTCTCTCTCTATCGTGTCCCTTCACAACAATACCAAATCATGATGCATTTTTGAGAGCATGACTGGCAATCCGTCACTGCTAACATGGCACATCCTGTACGAAACCATGTTCCGACTCAGTGGTCAACAGGATCCCGCCGAGGACGCGACGGTCAAAAGACCTAGTCAGGCATATACAAACATGTCCTTCACAGATTTTTGATACCACATACCGGAAAGGAACCTCGTTCTAATTTTCCATTTCGGGGTATCAAATGTGCACAGAAAATAGAAATCCCAGCACGCAGCTAGGTTCAGGGAGAGCCACAATTGTATCAGCTCGTGTATTCACATATTGATGGTGCGATGTCATGGGAATCGCCCAGATATGGTCCATCACTGGGTCTGAGTGACCTGCACAGCTGGTGGAGAGTTTTTGATACATGCAACAATGCCGTGGGAGATGCTGCGCAACCCCAAGGCTGAGGGCAAGCATCCCCGAAGTATAGGACGATCACCAAGATGTTAAACGACACTGGGGACATCTAGATTAGGTAATGTCTGAAGTAAGAATTCATATATCCGGCCGCCCGTGATTTTTGTCTTTCCGTGAGTCCAGTGAAACTTGGGGGCAGGTTTACTGGTATTCATTTCCGCCTAACCACTCGAAAGCTGGGAAGTGAGACACTATAAGCAGGCTGCAAGGCAGACATGGCGACCTCTTCTTTGTGAATCGTCTTTGGTGTAACAGTGGCAGAGCGAGATGCTGTTCAAGGTGCTCAAATATACGCTGGCCCGTTTGGCTTGCGAAGTATCGAGTTTCGTCCCGCTACATTTCATCTTTGAAGAATCTATCAGGACCGCCAATAGCTCCACTGCTGATCCACCTAAAATTCGACAATGAGAAAGCCGGGGTGGTTCTCTCGCTGTTTAAAGCCATTCAAGCAATGGTTCAAGACACGCGTCGCTCGATATCTTCCCGGAGGATGGCGGACTGCGGCGTTCGTCAACACGGTACTCATGGCAATCGTCTCCGTTATCATGGCCATACTATCCATAGTCGCTTTGGCTGGGGCCGGAGGGTTCAATAAACCTCTGGTATTTTTCACTGGGGCATGCGGCATCACCTGATCATCAGCATTAAACGTGACACTTCATTTGATTATCAACATCCTATCCACCGCAATACTTTCTTCCTCTAACATGTTCATGCAAGTTCTGAACGCTCCTTCCCGCGAAGAGGTCGACCAGAGCCATGCCAGGGGTTTATGGCTTGAAATTGGTGTTCTTTCCGCGCATACCTTTTCCGACTTTCTCTGTTCAAGACAATAGCATGGCTGTGTTTTCTCGTATCATCTATTCCCATTCACCTGTTGTTCAACAGTGCTATCTTTGAGGTGTCGAATAGGCTATCACAGTACGATATGGCTATAATCTCGGAGCCATTCCTTCACGGCGCCAACTATTTCACACCTGGAGCTAGCCTTCTAAATTCCGGAGGCATTTCTACAATACGAAAGTACTTCGACACAGATCCCAGACATGCCAGTGTGGTCTGGTTATGGCGAGTTCGTCAACTTGATAGAGTATCGAGACAACAAATCAGCCATCAACGACAGAATAGCGGCAGCCGCCCACAGTGGGAGCACCTGGACACGGATCACCAAAGAGGCCTGCAAGCAGGAGTATCTGACCTGCACCGGGCTCTCATCTCACACCGACGTTATGATTGTAAATTCTGATACGAATGGCTGGTCAAGATCGCAGGTCTGGAGTCTGGAACGGGAGCAGGGTCTGTTTTGTGATGATTATGTCCCTGACGATGCATCTGAGCCCGTACACAATTCTCTCTAGTTCTACGGCAAGTGTGTGATGTCTGCGTACGCTGGAGATGGCCAGACCGTTTGTGGCAATTCCTGCAGATGGGTTTTGGGCGGAGACAACTCTACGGGCAACTGGGTGGTGCCGTTCTTCCCGATCAACTCGAGCGCAGAATGCTCTGTACTGTCGGATAACACCGAGACCGAAAATTGTTTTCTTAGGCAGCAAATGGGAAACGAAACATACCGATATGCCGACTGAAAGGACTCCTCGGTTTCCAATCCCAGAAAAAACGATCTTCTTGTTGACTACTGTCTTGTTCGACCGGTTCAGCAATTATGCAAAGTCGCCCTGTCGACCACCCTGCTTGCTTGCGTCACAGCGTGTGAAATTCTGAAAGCGCTGCTCTGCGTCTGGGTGTATTGCCGATTCAGAGTACAGAATCCCCTCACGACTCCAGGGAACGCCATCGATTCATTTATATCGAAGCCCGACCCCTCTACGGTGGGAATGTGCCTTCTTAACCAAGAAGAAGTTCGAATGAAAGAGAATTGTGGGGCCCCCAAACCACGTCCACGGAGATATCAACAGCGGAGAAGAAAATCGGCCACTGCAGTTCCTTGGTCACAGTGGATGTTCCTTTTAATAATCATGGTTATCACAATGACGGTGGCAGTGTCTATATTAGCCACGATGGGTGTGATAGCCCGGGGCGTGTAAGCATATTGTGCCTGCTCTGCCCTTCGATGGACGGCGGTCATTGGCCTACCTAGGTACGACAACTGACTTTCAAACGTGTAGACATGGAGGCTTTGGCACGAATTCCTCGAATCCTCTCACAAATTCGGGCACCTCACTACTGGGTGCGGTTCTCATCGCCAACTCACCACAGCTCGCTCTTTCTACGGTTTACGTGATTTACAACAATACCTTCACACGACTAGTCGTAGGCAAAGGTTGGGCTATAAGAAGCACACAACACTCGTATCTGAGGGTAACCAACAAGAAAGGCCCCCAGCGCTCAACGTATAGGTTGCAGCTGCCATACCGATACAGTGTTCCCCTTCATAATAGCCAGCGCATTTCTCCATTGGCTCATGTCTATCACGATATACGTTTTCATCTCTCAAGGCGACTACTTCCAGAACCTCAAAGGGTCAAGATCTTCATCTTATGACTCAAATCTCTCACCTGGATCTACAGTCTCAATCGGCTATTCCATCGTTTCACTGATCATACTGGCTATCATCTTACTCATTGGTTTCATACTCCCGTCAATCTGGAGCCAGAAACCTTTAACGGGGTTTGGCAGTTCTGTTGGCTGCACTTCATTCGCTATTTCAGCATCATGCCATGTCTCGCCTCTCAGCAGACCTGATTTCACACCACCAATTACCCGGGACTCTACGGCTCGACCGCACAGAGACGGGCCTGGGTCTTTCAATATCACTGAAGCCGAATTGGCGTGGCTGTCAGCTGTAGGGAACGATTTGGAAAATTACCAAGTGCCGAAGAAACTTGAGCAGATCGCACAAAGCAGACTGAGGTGGGGCGTGGTCAACATGCCACCGGAGTGGAACATGCAGTACAGCAGCTACTTCGACCAGGTTGGTCATATCTCGTTCGGCACGGCCAATGACGAAGTTGAGGAGCCGGAACATGATCGATTGTATGCGTAGAAGGAGACTTGTGCGTTACCATTACACATCGGTGTGTGAAGGAATCCATCAAAGATTGAATTGACATTTTCGAAGAAGAGAGCTTCCATATGTTGCTAATATTACTTTTTGGTGAACGCCACCCAATGATTTAAACATGGTTGTATGATGCATTATAGACTGGTACAGAGATACAACCGTTTCAGTCCGCCTTGGCCTCCCCTTCTTTAGGCTCCTCCTTCGTCTCAAGGATGTGCCCGTCTGCGTCCCTCGGCTTCCTCGTCCAGCCGGTCGAGAACAGCGGACCCATATCGAACCTAGGCAGCGGGTGCGCCTCGGTGTTGATGACGATCTTGTCAAGCGGCAGCAGGTCGTCGGGCGAGAAGAGCAGGTAGAAGTACTTGAGCGTCTCGGCCAGCCAGAAACTCTCCATGTTGTCGCGAGTCTTGGGCGGCACCACGTTGGCGTCTGACAACGACGTGAAGCCACCGCCCTCGGGCACCGCCGTGTGCTTCATGAAGCTCTTAAACATCTCCCACCCCCAGTCGCGGTACAGCTGGTTGCCCGTGATCCGCCACATATAGAAGAGCGACTCCACTGTCTCGGGCCGTTGCAGGTTGTGCGTGTCCTGGCTCTTGACGACAAAGTCCTTGCGCCATGCCGCCTCCGGGTCCGGGTCGAACCCCTTCGGGGCCTGGTGCGCCGAACCCTCCGCGGGGGCCGGCGATGGGATCTTGAAGTAGGTGATCTCCGCCGCCAGCCCCGTCGCCATGAACTTGTACGTTCCCCAGCACGTTTGCATAAGCTCGCGCGCGAGCTGCATGTCCTTTTCCTTCTGCGCGTTCCACGATGGCAGCTTCTTGGCCTCTGCCTCCGTCAGGCCGTCCGTCGCGCCCAGGGCGATCGTTCCTGGCATGAAGCACACGAGGTGGTCCATCTTCGGGGTGAGCTCGCCGTCGACGCCGTTGACCTTCTCGCCGATGATGGTGAACTGCGCATTCTCGGTGTAGGTGACGAGGTTCTTCCGTACACCCTGGAGCGCCTGCTCCCACATGTCCAGGTAGATGGGCTCGGCCTTGTTGGTCTGCAGATACTGCTTGATGAGGTACTCGTAGTAGGAATCGCCGCGGCTGCCCAGGCGGATGTTGTTTCCGCGGAATTTCCCCGTGTTGGCGTACACGTAGATCGGGACAAGCCCGTGCTTGGGACCATTGTCGTCGAGCACCTGCATGACTTTCTCCGCCTTGTCCCAGAACATCTTCTCACCCGTCAACTTGGCCAGATATTTGAACTCCAGCTGCAAGGTGGCGGCCTCAGCTGTAGACGAGGCACCGCCGTCGTCGTGGGACGGTAGACCCTCGTACTTGCCCAGGTTCACACTGGCGTAAGGGACTCCGGATTCCGAGTCGAACGCTGGAATCAGCCGGTCCGCCAGGTCCTTCGCCTTCTCGAGGTAGAGGTCCTCGCCCGCCTGCCCTTCGTCGTCGTCTGTTATTGGCGCCAGCTGGGGAAATTCGGTCGACAGGTAATGCGCGGACAGCAGTCCACCCATCATTCGAATGGTGGTCTCAAAGGTGTTTACGTCCTGGTCCTGGTCGTAGGTGAGCTGTGTTGATATCCACTCCCTCGCATCCGTCAGGCGGTCGGTCAGATTCATGAGTATCATGGTATCGAGCGCGTCGACTATTATCCAGCCCAGACCCTTCTTGGCCATGTATTTTCCGCTCTTGGAAATTGGGTGGTACTCGTCCTGGCCTGGTGTTGTTCCATGTCAGTCATCAAGCACACGCGCAGACCAGTCCTAGCTCTTGGCTGATGGATTCGCTACATACCCCAGCCGTATCGATGGTAGTCATCCCAGCTCAGTTCGAAGGCCTCGACCACCCTTTGCCTTCGCTCAAGCCAGTCAACCCTGCCCTTGGCTGCCGCCTTCTCGTCCGCACTCAGCCAGTTTGGCGTCTTGAGCGACGGCAGCCTCTCGTATGGCTCCTCGCCGAAGATGCCGAACCAGTAGGCCACCAGGACCAACAGGAAGAGTGCGATAGCCATGCAGGACTTGCGCCGGTAGAATGGTCTCTTCCGATGGCCGCCAGGATATCCGTAGGGCTTGTCCTTGTACAAGGGAAGCGAGTTTTTGTTTGGGTTCAGGAAGTTTTCGACCTTTCCGATTCCCTCTCCTACGATCCCTCCAACCGCCCCACCTCGGTGCCCGGCCGTCCTCGCGGTCACGCCGGACGCTCCCCACACTCTGTCCTCTAAGGCTCGCTGGGGGTTGTTAAAGGAGGGTACATTTTTCGGCACCGCGAACGACATGTCCTCGTCTTTCTTGCCGGCGGCGAGCTGTTCGCGCAGTTCCCGCTCGCGCAGGTTGGTGTTGAGGTCCTCGACGGCCTGCCTGCCGCGCTCGATGGCCTCGGCGGCAGTCTCTTGGACCTTCTCGGTGACCTGGGTGGCGACCTCGGTGGCGGTCTCGCGCAGTAGGTTGAGCTGGGTCAGCGCAGCTGCGGCGGTCGGGGCACGGCTGTTGAGCAGGTTCCTTCGCAGGTTGAAGGGGTCGCGGAGGTTGTTGTTCATCGGGAGGGTTCCGTACCGCGGGCGCTCAATCTGTCCACATAGCAGTCCGGGGGGTCCTGGCTACTATTCTTGGACATGAAGTCAAAGCAAAGAGACAAATGTGGGTAAGAGGCAAAGGAAGAAGCTTGACTTGAAACTCTGGAGCTTCCAATGCAGGGGGCCAAGTGGGCAGCTCTCCCAGCGGGACGGTATCAAGACAAGTGTTGAAATATGTACTTTGGTACTTTAGGAACAATACAACACAGGAGTCTGTTATGTACACTGCCAGACTGCCTGCCTTGGTATGGAGTCCTGTGCTTAATCGTGGCCCCAAGGAATGAAAGAGAACAGATCAGCTCCGGGATTGCCGGCTCGAGTTCCGAAGGTTGGGGTTTACGCATGCATTCACCACGACGAAAGTACCTGGGCACCGTCGCTAGTTGGACAGCTGTCCCCGGAGCGGCAGGGCCTCGAGCCTCGGCGGGCCCTGGCTCGCCCGGCCTCGGCACCGGCTTTCCATGGGTCGAGACAGCGCATTACCAGCTAGCAAGCTACCACTGGGGAGCCACCAACTCATGGTGAATATGCTTTCATCTCATGTGGACCACGTTAAAGCCGATAGACTTTCGAGCCGCAATTTTACCCCCACGTCGTCGTGAGAGTCCAGACAGCCTCGGAGGGAGACATGTCGGCCGCGCAGCACAAGATCGGCGCCGACTTCAAGAATTACCCACACCTGGACGCCGAGGAGTTTGCAGAGGTCTGCCACCACATCGATCGCCGTTACAGCCAAGCAACTCTGGGCCCTGTGAGGCGCAGGTGGAAGTTGAGGGTCTGCAGGGCGCTCGACATCTCCTTTTCTACGTCTGCAGAGTACGCAACATACGTGCAGATCATCCGCCCACTAGATGGCGAGCTCGATGATGGGGATTTGTCATTATGTCTAGACAACTTCTCGTTCGCCGACGAAGACAGGGAAATGAGAAGCACGCAGGACCATGAGATGGCCGAGGCAGAGCAGGCGGATTCAGTATGACTGCAAGAGTTCCGATTGCCAGTCTGATGCTTATATTAAACCAGGCAGTTATACACCGGGTGCAAAAGCCACCAGACTTTGGATATGTCACGTATGAGATTCATCTTCACCCAACATATCGAGTGCCCTGCCTCTGGTTCAGCCTGCATGGACTACCAGCAGACGAACCGGCCTTCAACATCGACACAGTCTTCCGCAGGCTGGTCCCAGACCAGTACAAAGACGGTCTCCGGAAGCTAGGCGGTATCGGTGGCATATCAGCGGATGTGAGTGCTTGTTGCTGCTAATAAGTCAATTATTGGTTCTTTTGGTATCCAGGTGTCCATCGTACTAACACACCGAGAAACAGCATCACCCGCTCACGGGTGTCCCAAGCTTCTTCGTTCATCCATGTCTCCTCGGTGATCAGCTGTCACACTTCGACTGCTTCAAGGAGAATTACCTCATGGTGTGGCTAGGCCTGGTCGGGGGCTGTGTTGGCCTGTGGGTGCCCAAAGAGATGGCCTTGGAGTGAGCTGCTGCGGCGCCCGACGAAATCCGGCTGGCAACCCTGCCCGGCCGAATTTCCGATCGGTCACACAACACGAGCCGCTATCAGTCGTCGTCGCTGTCCTCCTCCATCGCCACATCGCTGTCCTCATCTTCCTCCTCCTCCTCCTCCTCCTCCCATGGCCGTTTCTGCCCTCTGTTCTCTGCGTCATCTGCGTTGGCCGTCGCCTGGCCAGCCGCGGCGGGTGGTTTTGTGGGCAGACCTGACGTCACAGGCCGAGCAGCCGCTGAGGCCGTGCCAGGAAGCGGTGCGTTGAATATGCTTTGCTGCAGGTCGGTCATCTCTGCTTGTTGGTTGGCGGAGGTTGGGAGCTTGAAGGTCCCGTCGAGTTTCGCAACAACGTTCGACTTGGACTTGGCGTACGCTACTTTCTATTGTACATCATTAGTGTCGTGCCCCAGGTAGATAGACGATAGACAGCAGGGAGGCAACGAACCATCTCGAATCCCAGGAAGTTGAACCCATCCAACGCCCTCATGGCCTGTGTCGCGGTTTGTATATCGCGGTAAACAATATGCGCCTGGCCTCTCATGCTGTGGGTTTTGAGCGCGACGACATCGAGGACTGGGCCGTAAGTTGAGAAGAGCAGGTAGAGCGCCGTCCGTAGATCCTCTTTCTGGATCTTGGCCGACGGGATGCCGCGCACGTAGAGTGTCTGGTTTGGGGGGATCGACTGGGGCTTGGGCGGAATGCCTGAGCCTGGTGGCGGTGCCTTCACGCCTGCTGGGGCCATGATTGCCGCTGCTGGTCTTGATCGAAATGCGTGACAGATCAGAATTTAGACTGCAAAGGATGGATATAGGCCGTCCCGGTGACAGGATAATTCAAGTTGGGCGAATATCCACAGGGGTGGACTCCGGTCTGCTATGTTCGCGTGTCGCGTTAAGCTGCTTCAGCATTTTTTGGAGCTGGGCAGAACGACCTACTGTAGGCTGTAGTTTCCCTTATCTCATTATCGGGGTTATGCACCCCTTGGAGGGTGACGTGCTGTGGCCCCACCACGTACTGCACTCTCAGGGGAGCTTCCTCCCACCTCTACCCCGTTCCTACTTCCCCTGACAGCACGATACCTCTCTCCAGGTTCCCATGTTACCAACGTAAACAACGCATTGAATCACCGTGATAGTAGAGAGCTACTCCTATCACGTAGACTGAACTACCACCATCAAGATGGCTGCGCCCGAGGTCCACCACCTGTTCCACAACCCCATCGCCGACCACTCCTTCTCCGCCGACCGATCAACCTTGGCCATCGCGCGAGACTCGACTGTCGAGCTCTACGGCAAGGCTGGAAATGCCTTCAAGCTGCAGGATGAGCTGAAGGGGCACGACAAGACGGTCACCAGCCTCGACATTGCCCCGAACTCCGGCCGCATTGTGTCGTGCTCTCAGGGTTGGTGACACCGCACGAGAGTAGGGTCGACGAGCAGACGGTGCTGACTTGGATTACAGACCGAAACGCACTTGTGTGGGAGCCTTCGCCTCAGGGTTACAAGCCAACACTTGTGCTGCTCCGGATCAACCGCGCTGCTACCTTTGTTCGTTGGTCCCCCTCGGAGACCAAGTTCGCTGTCGGCTCAGGCGACCGTGTCATTGCCGTTTGTTACTTTGAGGAGGAGAACGACTGGTGGGTGTCCAAGCACCTCAAGAAGCCCATCCGCAGCACCATCACCTCGGTCGCATGGCACCCCAACTCCGTGCTGCTCGCCGCCGGCTCCACCGACGCCCACGCCCGAGTCTTCTCGAGCTTCATCAAGTCAGTAGACCAGCGTCCCGAGCCGAGCGCTTGGGGCGAGAGGCTGCCATTCAACACCGTCTGCGGCGAGTTCCTCAACAACTCCGCTGGCTGGGTCCACTCGGTTGCTTTCTCTCCTAGCGGCGATGCCCTGGCCTTCGCTGCCCACGACAGCAGCATCACTGTCGTCTACCCCAGCGCTCCTGATCAGCCCCCCAAGGCCGTCCTTAGCGTCACCACTCAGTTGCTTCCCTTCCAGAGCCTGATCTGGTCCAGCGAGGCTGAGATCATTGCTGCTGGTTATGACTGCCAGGCATTCCGCTTCCAGGGCGGCGAGACGGGCTGGCAGCTGGCTGGGACCGTGGGAGCCCAGGGCAGGCCGGGCCTGGGTGACGACCGGGAGGAGTCTGCTTTGAACATGTTCAAGCAGATGGACCTGAAGGGCAAGGCAAAGGATGACACGAAACTCTCCACGGTCCACCAAAACACCGTAACAATGATCCGCCCGTATGAGTCTTCCGGGGGCTCTGTCACCAAGTTCAGCTGTGAGTCCACCCACCAAAGCCCCTTTTGACTGCGTGTCTGAGTGCTAACATTCATATGCAGCAACCGGAGTCGACGGAAGGGTCGTTATCTGGAATATCTAGATTAGCTTACAATGGAGACCACAATCAAGATTCGATTAAGTTTCAGCACCTTTGTACTCGTTCTTTTACCAGGATTTGCCTCAGCCTCATGTTGTTTCAGCATTGACTCCAAAGCGGCGCATGCGATTCTCTTGCCTTTTCATGTTTCCGGTATGACTGGTTATGGCTGCTCTGACTGCGCAGCACTTGCCGTGTATTTATGTTGGCATTTGAAATTTGGAATGTTTCCAGGTAAAGTTGAGAATCCCGTCTGAAGAAGAAACGCCTTGCCCAACTATATTCATCCTTGGGAAGTCTAGTCATGGATGGCAGAACGAGTCCGCCACACTCCCCCAGCGCACGCTTCTATGTCAACCACCAATCTCAAGGTCCCGACACTTTTGGCATGTTTTCCCACCCACCACCTGATCAACAGCCTCACCCTCAACTTGGCCCTCCATTCAGCCACTTCCAAGGCTTCTCAGCGCCGGCTTCATCTCACCGATACATCAACAATCCGTTTGCGGCACGTCTGTCGGATCAGGGAGTCTCTCCTCGCACTGCAATCCCCTACCATGATCACCAAGAGTTGGGACCACCCAGGCAGCATATGGCACAAATACCAAACGAGACTAACCACATTCTTTGGACGGGCTACGACTTACCTCAAGACCATTCCGGCCGCCTTGTACATACTCAAATGTACCAACAAGGTTCGATCAGCCCTGGAAGACCTCGACTGTTTTCCGAGCCTCCAAACTACGCCACACCACCTCCACAGTACTTCTCAAGCGCCGAGAATGGTCTTGCTCCCGCTTTCGCGGAGAGGCCCATGACCGCAGCGCGACTTCCCTTACAGATCGGACATGGAGCACTCTCAATACCAGTTCAACACCATGTCCCCGGATACAGCACGTTCCGAGTCCCATCCGCGAGCGACACCGAACAGAGAGCGGAAAGCCTTATCGAAAAGGGGGGCGACTTTGATTCCGACTCGGGAGAAGACGACAACAACACCGTCTACCCCTACAACAGTACCTCTACGTCATCGTCATCCTCTACGGCCTGTGATGATGCGGCCCACGCGGGCATACAGCCTAGGTCCCTTGAGGAAGCCGTTGTCGAGGTCCACGACGCCTGCCTCGCCGCCACGCAGCGGCAACTCGAGTCGCTCCGCGTGAACTGGGAGCTACGCCACGGGCACGACATTCTGACGCCGTCAACACCACTGCCGGGGCCGATCAGGCGCCTTCGCGACCGGCGCTCCGAAGCGAGAAGGGGCTGTTCGCCTTACCCACTCTTTCTCCGGTGGTGGCGGGGCCGGCGGACCGCGCGGGCGCTCAGCGACAACAGCGGCCTGGAGGAGTACATTCTGCGCGGGCTGCATGGAAGCGAGGAAGGTGAGGAGAGTGACGGTATTCGCGACCATCATCTACGGAGACAACACCTGGCCAGCTGCCCCATCCCGCCACCCACGGACTCGCTCCTGCAGAACACGTCGCGCATCTGCGAGCTCCTCTGGCGGCGGGCGCGGCGCGATCGCGGCGACGTCCCCGGCGCCGAGGCTGAGGCGGCGCGGCGCATGACGCTGATCCTGGGGTGCGCCGAGAGGGTGGTCCTCTGCGGTACTGTGGAGTGGGAGGCGGATCCGGAGGGGGTGTTCCGCGCGGCGTGCGGGGCTGGGCGGGATCTCTGCCGGGAGCTGGGGGACTTCGTCGGAGCTGAGAGGGTCGATGGTATCGAGAGGGGGGAGGTTTAGCTGAGTAGGCGCGGGTGTGTGTGGGTGGTAGGGTGCCGACTGCTCACAGGCCTAAGTGGGATGGGTAGTAGTCTCTGCCGCATGACACTGATAGGATGAGATCAAGCGGCGGGAATTGCCTATGAGTGGGCAAGTGATACGCACGTTGAGATCGGGATATTGTGGAGATATGAGGATGGTTTTGTATGGACTGCTATCATCTCTTGTGCCTTACTTAGGAGTTGTGACTGGTCTCATGCGTGATTGGGAGCCTGTGATGACGGGCAAAGTGAGCCGCAAGACTACTTCCTGCTAACATGTCGAGCAAGGATTCTGTTTCTCACAATGAAACTTCCCGTATGGCCACTGTTGATCAAGTTGTCCTTAAATTCGTAATCAGACCTCACACATTGTCGCCTACTCAAGACAACTGTCTCTGTCACGTTAGGTACAAACATCTGAGTCTCAGCAAAGTCAGGCCGTTGGCCAAAGTTAATTTGGCCGTTGGCTCCAAGCATTAGTTCCCTCATAAGTTTGACTTTTCGTCTTCAGACCGTAAGAACTTTGATCCCCGAGTCGTAAGTGTAAATCGGACAGGTTCAGTCACGGCGGATAATATTGCGAAAAGCTCGCGTCAAAGCTTACCCGAGCTTGGCATACCGCGAACTGCAAGAGACTACACTCCCGCCCTGGTGATGGTGCGGACAACCGTCCGCCAGCGCGTTCAGGAACTCCCGCGGGGGGTAACGCCCGACAACGGGCCAAGTCGTCCCCTACGAGCGCGATGACGACGATGCCAGCATCGCGGAAAGCTTACCATTTCCTTAGCGTCAGATTCATGCAACGCACGGCAGCCCGACGCGACGTTGTCTTTTCTCCTTCTCGCCTGGCAGCCACTATGACTGCCAGTTGTGGACCTGGCCATCAAGATAAGCCCCCGGTGTTCGGGTCAGCAAGTAAGGACTATATAAGCGGACCGGACTAGCATCCTCTGCCAAGTCATTAGGTGGAAATTGGGCGCGCCGGCGCTTATGTGCATCCTACTCCTCCTCCAAGAGGCCGGGCTCCCTTCGCCGCAGCGTTGGCCGAAACTCCGGGGTCCCGTGGCCGGCGATACTGACAAAGGCATCATCCCTTGGCCGGCAATGACAAACCGCATGAAGGAACAAACACCGTAGGGCCTACATCGGCAAAGTTCAGTTAGTGCCCCTGCTGCTTGACGAACCAGCGGCTGACACGCTTCTTGCCGTACGGAGGCACCACGCCTACCCGGCTCCTCTCTGCCACAGAGGGCTGGCGGGGAGTCGGCAAACTCCGGGATGAGCTGAGGTTCATATATTTGGTGGTCAGGTTTATATCGAGGGATCTGTCAGTGATGTGGTGCGAACATAGCCACAAGATGGAGGCCATATGTTATCGAGGCTGATGATCGCGGTCTTGCCAAAGGGTGGTATGCCCATCGACAGAATTGAAAGAAATCCGGGCAGACGGCATAGTCACGACTGCGCTCGCAAGGTGGGATCCGGACTGAGCGAACCAAGAAGCTCAGCGTAGCAGTCCGCGGAGACCAGGAGTTGCAGAATGAAGACTATAGGCGCAAGACCGCCAGACTCTTGTCACGAAAAGTCAGGCCACATCGTCGCCGGCTGGCTCTGTCCCGGCACCACGGCTGCCCAAGCTTCCCTCCGACATGCTTTCCCTCGCGTGTGCCGGAGCCAATACCGGCTTAGCCTGGGAAAGATAGACTTCAGTTGCAACACATTTGCTGGAGCCCGCGAAGTCTACTAAACCTTCAGGGTCATTCTCCGCGCCCTTGCACAGGCTTCATGAGCTTCTTTCCGTCATGATGTCATGGGCTGGCCTCTTCCTGGGCCAGTTGAAGCTCGCAAAATTGACTTTGATCATCATGAGTCGATGTGGTCTCGAACGATGCGCAGTGCGCCATGACCAACCCCGTTCCCCTCCCATCTTGGCAGCAGCGGAGCGGATTTGGCATGACCCTGAGGGAGGTTCCGGGCGTTTTGGGGCCGCCGCCGCCGCCAGGCCCCTCGCTGAGAGCTGAGCGTGTACGCCTTGCGTCACACGGGGTCCCGCGACGGCATCCCAGCATCCTGACTGACCTCGGCGGGAAAGCGGCTTAGTGCCTACAGCGAACCAGGGGTGTCGTGAATGGCGTGCATAATACTTATCGTGCGCTGAGAATGGGCCTGATTCTATCCGTCAAGGAGATCCCCATACGGCTGGGGTGCAGGTTTGCGTATTGGCCGGCGTCGGTTGATTGCAGGGAAGGCCACGGTTGTTTCCGAGGCTGGGCACAGGTCTGCTGGTACTCCGGGCGGCTCATCAAAGGAGGAGGCAAAGTGACGTCGAAATGGAAAGCAGCTATTCGGAGCCGTACGGAGAGAGAGGGAGGCAGGGAGGTGAGGCAACCAACTCCTGATCTGCAAATTGAGGAAGATTGCCGAGGTGAGATGAGATGTCTTTGTGCAGCTCACTTGCCTCTTTGCGATGGCTGCGGAGGATCTGAGGTCGACGTGACTAAGTTGACTTCTGATCTGAAACACATCCTTTTATGAGGATCGGCTCTGGTGGCTCGTAGCGCCAAGCGGCATGTTGAGGAACGTCGGGTTGATCCCAAAAAATGCTGCGACAAAATTCCAGTAGAGCGGAATGCTGAACACGTCCGCGCAGCCGCGGTGGTACCCTGTAGCACCTGCTTGTGCTCGCACGCAGCACGGTGACGGAGGCACCAATAGGCTTTCGCTTGGAGTCCACAGTTATTACGACGTCTCGGTCGCATCGTGCCCTTTGACGTGCGGGATGGCTGATGGGATCTTCCCTGGATACTAGCCGATCCCTCCCTATAATCAGCGGTTCGGTATACGGGTGTAAGTGGGCGGTCGTTGTTAGATTTGAGATAAGCAGTTTTCGCGGGATAGAACGAAGATCGCCACAACGGTAGTATTTGGCATTGTTTCGACGATATTAACGAAACGAAGAGGATGAGATTGTCTCGCGAATCACCGAGCTTGTCTCTGCCATGTTGTGAGACCACTGTGGAGGGCTAGCATCACTCTTGTGAGCTGGACCGGCCAGCTGGAGGCGTGTACAACTTGTGGACAATTTCGCCATGACAACCCGGTGCGCGTTGCATGTGCGAAACCGTCTCTCGGAGAAGCGATAGCCACGGGAAGGCTTGTGAGATGTGACATTTGAGAGCATAGATCTGCTTTGGCTGTGGCACAGTTCAGCCGGCGTCCTGCGAGCCGCTCAAGCCGGGCGAAGGATTGAAGATGGCAGGGAGAAGAGGTCCGGATGGAAAGGGTCGATACTTAGCTAAGCAGGACAAGAGACGTCAAAGGCCACGAGGGCATCCGCAAAGAACGGGGTGACTTGCGGGTCCGTTTGAAAGCCGGGCCTCATTGGCCACCGCATCCACTGGCCGTGCTGGCCAGGTGGGATCACAACTTTCGATCTTTTTGAGTGGCTCCCTGGCTGCCTGTATGCGTCTGCATGTACAGGTACATCAATCGGTTGCAGACAGACCAGGCGCTACCACAAAGGCGTGCTGTGGGTAACCCCCCCCAGTGCCCGCCAAAGCCGAACACCGCCCCATGTGCAGACACAATGGTAGTGTGTGGCTGCAAGTTTTGGACGGTGCTTGGCGGTAGATGCACTCAGATGAACCACGGGATGGTTAATCCATGGTCCTTGTAGGCGCGACACGAAGACCATCGTGGACCATGCCCGATTGAAACGACAAAATAGGGGAGGGGCTTCTCGGCATGGCGTCGTGTCGAGACGATCGGCTGGTCGGCGCTGCATGCTGGCTCGTTGGGCATTCAGGATCCAGTTAGGCTAGTTCTCCCACACGAAGCTGATCTCCGGACGCGGGCTGAGCTCCGTGGGGATGACATCGTCTGTCCCATGGCGCTTGGGACTACTGTGTCAGCTAGAAGCAGTAGGTTGGCCCTAGGCCCTACGGAAATAGGGGTCCAACGAGACTGCAGTCCTGGCCTGCCCGCAGTGGTGATGCTGGGTTGAAGCAGGGACGGCAGCCAGACAGCCAGACAGCCAGGCAGCCAGGCAGCCAGGCAGGCGTTGACAAGAGGATGGGCAAGTCATGGGATTTGGGCCGCCTCTTGTATAACGTCGACAATCATGGTAGATAGGCCACCAAGGCAGGCAAGCCGTGCCGCTGCAGCAGGGCGTTGGCTCGGCAGCAAGCTTGCAAGCTTGGCTGGTGAGGGTCCCACGAGGAGGAGGAGGATGAGGAGAGGGCATCATGCGGGAGACATATTTTTTGCTTTGATCTGATGAGATGAGCTGTCACCCTGGCTCGCCCTGGTGCCGCCGGGTGCAGGAAAACGAGATTGAAATGGGGTCCCTGGGGGAGGGATGGGATGGGATGGGATGGGTTGGGTTGGGTTGGGTTGGGATGGGACGGGAAGGCATTGGCTGGGGATGCAGACGGATGGGATGTGTGGGAGGGACATGGGCTCAGCCAATGGGCGCGCCAGGGCAGCTTATTTCGCACCTTGCAAAGGGTCCTTTGCTGGAATACCCTTACTATGTAGTCTACTCTCAACAGTTGCAGCACATAGTACAGCGTTATGATCCGTGGGCCACGGTTTGGCCGGTGAAGAAGGCGAGGCGCGACGAGCAAGTGAGTGAATGCCACTGCAGTCCCACCTGAGCGTGCAGTGACTGCAATGCGTACTCCGTACGACGTGAGAGGTCGATCCATCACGCGAAAAATGCCAATTAGACATGGTCGCCATGTTTAACCTGTGCCGCGCTAGGCCCAGGCAAATGACCTCGGGCTGTGTCGTGTCACCCCTCCTGGCCATCCTGGCCCTCCGTGACCTCTCATGGCCTCTTGTGGTCCTCCTCTTCTCGCCGGGGGCACTGGGCAGCAGCTGCCAGTCGCGCGACGAGAAAGGGACGCCGCCGACGCTGTTGAGGAGTCGCGATGGGGTCGCTGGTCGACGAGTTCTGGTCTCGTGCCACGCTGTGTGCGCGGCCCCCCTGGGTGACATGACTGCACACACTACCTAGAAATGTAGTATGTATACCTTACGAGCTTGTCAGGTACTTAGGAAGGAAACAAGTAAGAAAAGTCTACGGCAGTCGCGTGTGGCTGAGAATCACTTGCACTATTCTTCGTGTACAGGCTGGGATGTGCATACTTTACTGCACATTATTTTCTCACGGCAACCCGAGGAAATCCATGGCACTAAGCAGCTAGGAGCTATGAGGCATCTACGTATGTACATTTATTTGTATATGTATCGCTACTCGGCGCAATGGCCGCTTGGCCCCACCCGGTTGGGCAGCTCGCCGCATCCTGGTCTGCAGGGACTGGCAGTGGTGTGCCTGTTCATGCCTTGCCTGGCTTGCCTGCCTTGCCTGGCAGCCCTCTCTTCCTGTCGTCTTGCTGTCCATGCTCCCACAGCCGTGGAGCCTTATCGCTTGACCGAAGAGGGTGCTGGCACTCCACGTCCGCGCGCACGCCCACGCCCACGCCAACGCCATGGCATTTCAGGCATGTGTAGCTGCATTTGTACATACTAGCGCGCCATGCCTGAGACCTTCCTCTCAATGGTTGACCTTCTATTGCCGTCTCCCATGTAACGACGGGAGCTGCTTTTGCCATGATATGCCTTCTCGCTTGCCATGGTGCCATGCAGCCTGCCAGCCTGCGTTGATAAGGTGTTCTGCGCCGAGTCCACACACAGTCGCCGCCGTCCGTCCACCCGCGCCCTACCGCACTGGTGCGTAGCAGAGCCGCCGCCTCGACGGGCGAGCTGCTACCGTGAAAGTTGACGCGCAGGGAAGAGCTTCCACATTCTCCAGAATTCCAGGTTCGAGATTCCACGTTCCAGAACCCAGGCCCTTGGGAACCTTGGAACGTTGCAGAGGCCTCACAAGGCCGGCCTACTCAGTACATGAACCGCACTCGGAGGTCCCCTCCGCCCTGCCATAATGGCCCGAGCCCATGCGCAAGGTCACATCGATCCGTTGTGCCGCCAGGACGTGGCGACGAGGTCAGGGACGAACAAAAAAATGCACAGTGAAACTGGACCCTTGGACGACATGAGGAGCCAGAGCGGAGCATCAGAGGATTAGAGCATTATTACATGGCATTTGTTGGTGTCAAGCAACAGCCACAGAATCAGTTGGGCGGTTCTGGGCAAAGGGCGGGCGTGCGGAGAGACCGTTGAAAATACGGAACGGCCATGTGGAGCGGGCACAGGCCAAGCTAAGGGCCAGGCCACCAGCAAGCGTAGCAAACGTAGCAAAAAGGGAAAACCGGCACCTGCTTTGCAGCCAGCCCTTTGGCAGGCAGGAACGGGAAACCTTAGCAGCATGGCAGCGGCATGGGGGAGTTGCCCATCCGTCTCCTCGGGCCCCCGCTGTCACGCTTGCCACCATCCACCCGTTTTTTTCTTCGTGTGCCCAGTGCGCCCCCAGACCCGACAACGGCGTCACTATCAGTCTGATTGCTGTTTACCTGGCCCATCCGCAGTGCTCCAGCGGGTTTCCAGGTACCCGCTTACCTCACGCAAGTACCTTTCTCTATTATGTATACCAACCAAGGTGTCGGCATGGCTCGTGTGGATTGCTGTGGGCAAGCCCCCGGGGAGGAAGGAAAAAGAGGACAGGAATACTCGAGGCACACATATCCCTTGCCTCCCGCAGCATCACACCCACCCACAGACACACCCACCCACAGACACACACACACACATATACATACACACACACACACACACACACACACACACACACACACACACACACACACACACACACACACACGCACACACACGCACGAGGTCCCTTGGTAGGGGCCAGAACATGCAGTGCCGTCCGTACTGGTAGTTATTCTGTGAATGTACTATAATAACAATAATAATAATGATAATAATGATAATAATAATACTCTCTACTGCGTATGTACTACACCATGCAGTCTATGTAGATTTTTTGTTTTTATTTTTTTGGTCCTGGCCGTCGTATCCAGGGAGCCTTGCCGAAAACGAGGAAGCCGGCGGTCTGGTCTTGGTCGACTTTGACGTCGGCCTAAACCTATCAAAGGCTGCAGGGCTTGCAAGCGGGCAGCAAGCGGGCAGCGTGTCCCAAGACGAACCACCCTCGCCCCTGTCTCCTTGACCCTCCATCCTTTCTCCGCCTTCTGCCGCGCCGGACGGGCCATACCTACGTACCTTCTACCTGCCTCTCTACTACCAGACCACCCTGACCACTCAGACCTAACAGACAGACCTTGCCAGTCCTTACCTTACCTGCCCTGCCCTGCCCTGCCCTGCCCTGCCCTGCAATCCATCCATCCATTCACTGACACCAGACCAAACCAGACCAGAACAGGAACTGGGACTGGGAACCGCAACCGCAACTGCAAACTGGGGACTGGGAACTGGAACTGCGCCTCTTGCTGGCTCTAGCCTGTCTGGCACCACCTTTTTTCTGTCCGTCTTCGACTCGCGCAGAAGAGCCGACCGACAGGTAATCCACGCCAGTCTTGTCTCTCCTCAAACTCGTCTGCCTCCTTGGACCTGTCCTCGTCGACCGCCCTGCAACCAGCTGCGTGAGAACCTCCTTTTCCTCCTCCTCTCACACCATCTGGTCCCTCTCATCCTCCCCCAAGGTTGGCCTCAACTCCCTCCTCCCTCCCTCCCTGCTGCTCCTCCTCCTCCTCCTCCTCCACCACCACCATCCAGCCCCTCGGCGAAAGCGCCCACACCCCGGCTCCACAGAGCATGTGGGCTTCCTCGTAGCCGCTGCCGCTGTCGCTGTCGCTGCCGCTGATTCTGTTCCTCACCTCTCCCGACCGGAATCAACCCATCTGCCTGCTTCCAACTTGCTCGTCCTCGCTCATTAACACCAGGACCCTTTCCAGACAACCGCCCATGAAGTCGCCAGCCACAACCTAGCCACTCAACGCCCGTGATCCTGGATTCTTTTCGCTCCTTAGTAACCCCCAATTCGATCCGACCCTGAATCCTCGGCATCTCAAGTCTTCCCATGGCCGACAACTCGGCCTTGGCGGCTGCCGCCGCCATCGTGAAGAGCCTAGCTGCAGACTCTCACGCCCCTTCGTCCACACACCGGGGTGCAGGGAAGCTTATCGAGCTCCCGGGTGCAGACACATTCGAGAAGCACCAGTTGGAGCGGGAGCTCGCCGCCCTCGTGTCACGGGTACACCAACTCGAGACGAGAGCTAACTCGACCGGTATCGCCAACTTCCCCGACACGCCTAATGAAACCGCTGATTCGGTCTTTGGTGACGATGCAGCATCGTCACCCTCAGGCATCGGTCGTGACGCTTCCAAGTCGAGACCCGGAAGCATAGGGCGCAACGGAAACACAGTCGTCGAGAAGGCTGTCCCCCTGACGGACGAGGCGCTCGAGGGCCTTCGAGAGCACGTCGACGACCAGTCAAAGCTCCTGGACAGCCAGCGGCAAGAGCTCGCCGGCGTCAAGGCCCAGCTCATACAACAAGAACAGCTGCAGGAGAGGGCCCTCGCCATAATAGAGCAGGAGCGCGTTGCGACCCTTGAGCGGGAGCTATGGAAACACCAGAAGGCCAACGAGGCCTTCCAAAAGGCCCTTCGTGAGATTGGCGACATCCTGACCGCTGTCGCTCGAGGTGACCTCTCCAAGAGGGTGCGCCTCAACACGGTGGAAATGGACCCTGAAATCACCACATTCAAACGGACGATAAATACCATGATGGATCAACTGGGCGATTTCTCCTCGGAAGTGTCCCGCGTGGCTCGCGAAGTCGGTACGGAAGGTATCCTTGGCGGCCAGGCTCAGATCGAAGGCGTCGCTGGTACCTGGAAAGAACTGACCGACAACGGTATGTGCCGGACCGCACCTGCTCCTCTTGCTCGCCTACTGACTTGGAGTCCTTAGTGAACATAATGGCCCAGAATTTGACCGATCAAGGTTAGTCGGCGCCAATGTGCATCATACTAAAGGATGGCCGCTGACCATGTGCAGTGCGAGAAATTGCGACTGTAACGACTAGTGTAGCTCACGGTGACCTGACCAAGAAGATCGAGAGGCCCGCCAGGGGTGAGATCTTCCAGCTGCAGCAGACCATCAACACCATGGTAGACCAACTTCGAACCTTTGCTTCCGAGGTCACGAGAGTGGCCAAGGACGTCGGAACTGAAGGCAAACTAGGAGGACAAGCCGATGTGAACGGTGTGAAAGGAATGTGGAATGATTTGACCGTCAATGTCAATGCCATGGCAGACAATCTCACGACACAAGTACGCGACATCATCAAGGTTACAACTGCTATCGCAAAGGGAGATCTCACGCAGAAAATCGAGGCTCAATGCAAGGGAGAAATATTCGAGCTCAAGAACACAATCAATTCCATGGTGGAACAACTACAGCAGTTCGCCCGGGAAGTCACGAAAATCGCCAAAGAGGTCGGAACCGAGGGACGCTTGGGCGGCCAGGCCACTGTACACGACGTGGAAGGGACGTGGAAGGACCTGACGCAAAACGTCAACGGCATGGCCATGAATCTCACAACACAGGTCAGAGAAATAGCAACGGTCACAACTGCAGTCGCGAGGGGTGATCTGAGCAAACGAATCAGCGTCGAGGCCCAGGGCGAGATCTTGGATCTCAAGAACACCATCAACACCATGGTGGATCGACTGTCTACGTTCGCATTCGAAGTTTCCAAGGTCGCACGAGAAGTCGGGACGGACGGAACACTTGGTGGCCAGGCCCAGGTCGAGAATGTTGAGGGCAAGTGGAAGGATCTCACCGAGAATGTCAACGTCATGGCCTTGAACTTGACCACTCAGGTAAGCAACGGCCGCCTCTATGGCCCCTATGAAATGCACCATCCAAGCTTTTTTACTGATTTCTTTATAGGTCAGGGGAATATCCAGTGTTACACAAGCCATCGCAAATGGAGATATGAGCCGCAAAATCGACGTTGAGGCTAGGGGCGAAATACTAATCCTAAAGGACACCATCAATGACATGGTGGACCGACTCAACAGCTTCTGTAACGAAGTGCAACGAGTGGCCAGGGATGTCGGTATTGACGGCATCCTTGGGGGTCAGGCAGACGTCGCAGGGCTCAAGGGTAGATGGAAGGAGATCACGACAGACGTCAACACAATGGCCAATAACTTGGTAAGTCTTACACTTCCACTCCTGGTGTGTCAAAAAATTTGCCTTGTACTGACGAATTTCCCTAGACGGCCCAAGTGCGTGCCTTTGGAGACATAACTAATGCTGCCACCGACGGGAACTTCACCAAGATAGTGGAAGTCGAGGCATCCGGAGAGATGGACGAGCTCAAGAGGAAGATCAACCAGATGGTGTTCAACCTCAGAGACAGTATCCAGAGAAACACCCAGGCTCGAGAGGCTGCCGAGCTGGCCAACAAGACGAAATCCGAGTTCCTGGCGAACATGTCGCACGAAATCCGGACGCCCATGAACGGTATTATCGGCATGACACAATTGACCCTCGACACCGACCTGACACAGTACCAACGGGAGATGCTGAACATAGTCAACAGTCTGGCTAATAGCTTGCTCATCATCATCGACGACATCCTCGATCTGTCCAAGATCGAGGCCAGACGCATGGTCATCGAAGAGATCCCTTATACGTTGCGTGGCACAGTGTTCAATGCCCTCAAGACGTTAGCGGTCAAAGCAAACGAGAAGAATCTAGAATTGACGTACCAGGTCGACAGCTCGGTCCCTGACCACGTCGTTGGTGATTCGTTCAGGCTGAGGCAGATCATTCTCAACTTGGTCGGAAACGCTATCAAATTCACGGAGAATGGCAAAGTCAGCTTGCAGATCCAGAAGTCGAACTTGACAGTCAAGAGGGACGAGTACGCTATCGAATTCGTGGTCAGCGACACCGGTATTGGCATACCGGCAGACAAGCTCGACCTCATCTTTGACACCTTCCAGCAAGCTGACGGCTCCATGACCCGGAAATTCGGCGGTACAGGTTTGGGGTTGTCCATCTCAAAGAGGCTGGTCAACCTCATGGGAGGCGACATCCGAGTGGAGAGTGAGCTAGGACACGGCAGTGCCTTCTTCTTCACCTGCGTTGTACGATCAGCCGTCGACGATGTGTCTTACATCGCAAAGTCCCTCAATCCCTACAAGGGACACGAAGTTCTCTTCATCGACAAAGGGAATACCGGCCACGGCTCAGGCATAGTGCAAATGCTTCGGGGTCTTGGTCTCTTGCCCTCTATCGTGGATTCAGAGAAAGATCCCATCCTAGTCAAGCAACGTGAGAAGGGCACCACGCCATATGACGTTATCATTGTGGATGACCTTGACACCGCGAGGAGACTACGCGCCATCGACGACTTCAAATATCTCCCCATCGTCCTCTTGGCGCCGGTCGTACATGTCAACCTCAAGTCATGCCTTGACTTGGGCATCACCTCGTACATGACGACACCATGCAAACTTATCGACCTCGGCAACGGGATGATCCCTGCGCTCGAGAACAGAGCCGCGCCGTCGCTGGCTGATAACACGAGGTCCTTTGAGATCCTTCTGGCCGAAGACAATGCTGTCAACCAGAAGCTTGCTGTCAAGATTCTCGAAAAGTACCACCACGTGGTGACCGTCGTGGGCAATGGTGAGGAGGCGGTCCATGCTGTGCAGAAGAAGAAGTTCGACGTTATTCTCATGGACGTTCAAATGCCAGTAATGGTAAGGCTCACCCTTGCCCCAGCCCAGTCTATGTGAAATATCTTACTAACCCGTTGACATAGGGAGGTTTCGAGGCCACTGGCAAAATCCGAGAGTATGAGCGCAGCCTGGGTTCACAACGAACTCCGATCATAGCCCTGACAGCACACGCAATGATGGGTGACAGGGAGCGTTGCATCCAGGCTCAGATGGACGAGTACCTGTCTAAACCCTTGCAACAAAACCACCTCATCCAGACCATCCTCAAGTGTGCGACGCTTGGCGGTGCCCTGGCGGGGAACCGTGACCGGGACATATCACGACAAGCCGACGCCAAGGCCGCGGGGGCCCGCATTCCCACCGATCTGTCTGGCAACTACCTGCGGCCGCAGAGGCCAGCACTACAATCACACGGCTCAGACGTCGTCAAAGGCCGGATGGACAGCCCTGCTTTGGTGTCAGCTGACCAGGAGGACCCATTGGCAAGGGCACGTAACAGCCTCTCCGCTCCTCCCGCCGGGCAAAAGCGCAAGCGTTAGCTAACTTTACTTTTTTTGGCCTGCTACAGCTCATTTTCCGAGCCAACAGCCAGTAGAAGCACTTGTTCGTTATACCTTGACCACACTCCGTCCTGTACACAAGAGAAAGAGGGGGAGAGCGGGGTGGAGAGCGCGAGAGGAGAGTGGGAACAAACACAGATTTGCCGGAATTTTCGTCAATCAGATCAGATGCAGCAAAGCAAAAACACATCATTTTCTTTTGCCAGCAGCAAGCAGCAGGGCCAGGTCGCGCTACGGCTATGATACCACGGGGGCTCAATTACGAGTTCAAGTTTCTTCACGTAACATGTCAGTTTATATCGGGGTTTATTCTTAGGCAAAGGGGGTTGCAAGGCATTTGGCGGCGTTAGTTGATTTTCCATGGGTACAACATTTTGAACACGCTTTTTTCCCCTTTGGAAAGTGGTGGGACCGCGCCTTTCGCAAGTGAGCATTTTCTACAACCACCATTCTCCTCCGGAACCGAGCGGAGGGCAGGCAAGGGTCGTCTTCGGAGCTCTGGAGGCAAGCATGGGGCGGCAGAGGGTTGTATTCAGAAGAGGTGGTGGGTGGTGGGTGAGGGAAAAGAAGCTGAGGGCATGAGGAGACTGGGGCCTGAGGGTGAAGGGAAGGGGGGGGTGATGATGGCGATGCTGTTGGTGAGGATTCGGGGATACAGCAAGCATTTGTGCGACTAGACGGCGGGTGGTGGATGGTGGGTGTTGGGTGGCGAGCCTCGATCCCATCGTCCGCCAGGCTACTCTGTTGTAAAGTATCTATTAGTAGCATGTCTACCTGGGGAGACGACATAATTCTTTCGCTGCTTGCTTCCTTTTTTTTTCTTGGTCTCCTTGTCCAATTCAAGGGACAGACACCACCCCAACTCCCACCCGCACGAAGCTGCGCGATGGCGGCCACAAGGCACATGTTTGTGAGTTCTATCTCGCCGAGGAGTGTTACTGTTGTGACACGCCCGACATCCGTGTCCGGGGATAATGACGAGGGATGACGATGGGCACTTCGGCATGTCTCATACTCACCGCGTACCACATGTGTGTGTGTCTTGAACACGGTTCCTGGTCGAGATGGTGTGCATGCATGCATGACCCGAAGAGCCCCTTCCTTCCTCAATGCGCTGGCCCGAGAGAGGTCACACGAACCGATCATCAAGATTGCGCTACTATTGGCTCAAGGGGGATGGGGTTGTTTGTTCGAACAAGTCAGTACGGCGGTATGGAAGAAAAAGAAGCCTCCGGGTCTCTGCAACCGGTGTTGCGACCCTCCTAGACTTGCGTGTGGTTCGTTTTCCGTGTTCCTGACTCAGCTCCCATCGAGTTACTGGTTGGGCGGGCGCCGGGGGAGGCGGGAGGAAGCAGGAGGTTGGTGCCACGTCGGAAATACCTAAGTCGAGTTGTCTCTCTTCTGCCTGTTCTTGTACACGGTACCGCAGATCGCATCGTGTACGAACACGGGGTTGGGGGGAGGGGAGCCTCCTCCCGGCGAGAGCGAGGGCCTTTTGAATTAGCCATCGAGAACGATCACCCGTGGTCGGATGCCATGGCTGGGCTGGGCATAAACCTTGGACAGGCTGCTTGAGTAGCCGTTCAAAGGTGTATTCTTGCTGTTGTCGCGCTCTTGGTGTGACTGTTTGGCGATGATGACGATGGCGGCGACGCATTTATACTTTCCCTTTTCCGATTTTGTTTTGCCATAGTTTTTGCGGGGTCCCCCGGTTTGGGGGCAATCGCGATCCGATGCGCAAGAGGAACGTGTTCGTCCTGGGCTTTACGGCCTTTACATTTTAAACTTTTTGCCTTTTGGCTTGCCTGCCAGATCAAACGTTCTCTCGGCACTTCTACACAGTAGCCCCGGCCCCCAACACCCTCACACACACACACACACACGTGTATGTGTGACGGACCGGAGGGACCCGTTTTGATGCAGGAAGTGCTTGTCCCACCGCGTGTGTGTGGGATGAACTCTGTTCTGGGTGCGACGGCAGGCTTTCAAGCTTGATCCATGATGGGGGTGCCCGCGCTGGTGGTGGTTGCTGAATAGACCCCTGTCTTACACAGTAAAGTAGAAAGATATTCGGTTGCGTAGCGCGCCGGCGAACACTCCCAAGCGACTGTGTTGGGTGGAGCAGCTTGATCCCTGTCCATCATCACAGGCCAGAGAGGTACTACTGCTGCAGGAAGGGGAAGGGAGGGAGGAGGGGTGAGGGGACCAGGATGCATGTGCAGTCGCGTCAATTGCAGGGAGCTTGCATGTGCAATTTATTTTGGCAGAGAGTATAGACGTCTCACTTCTGTATGCCGTTCCTGCCCCGAAAATAGAGTGTGAGACAGAGAGAGAGAGCTTGGCCCAAGAGAAACTGCCATTGACCCATTTGACAAACACCATATAAGTGTTGACATCCGTAGAGAAAGGCTGCCTGGCATATTTCCTGTTGTTTATCGGAGGACATTCTTCTGCCCTGCGCCAGAGGAGACAGGCTCATTACTGTCCGTACCTATTAGGTAGTCTATGCAGTGCAGTTACCCGCTTCATGCTGACCCAGGTCATAATTTCCCCCCCTTCTGTACGCGCAACGTACACGTAGCACGCAACACCCTCACGCCCCTCCACCTCACTTCACATTGCCAATTGGGCACCAGAACGCTCATTTTTCCCCCTCCCCTTTCCTCGCACAAATCATCCCCCAAAGGCAGCCCGACATGGTCATCAGCTACCCCCCGCTCGAGGACCGGCCCCTCAAGAACACCATCTGCCTCTTCGACGTCGATGGCACGCTCACGCCCGCGCGGCGCGGCGTCTCGGCCGAGATGCTGAACCTGCTCGCGCGGCTGCGGCAGAAGTGCGCCGTGGGCTTCGTGGGCGGCAGCGACCTGGTCAAGCAGCAGGAGCAGCTGGGCACCCCGGACGTGGCCGTGACTACCCTCTTCGACTTCTGCTTCGCCGAGAACGGCCTGACCGCCTTCAAGAACGGCGAGCAGCTGCCCTCCAACAGCTTCATCCGCTGGCTGGGCGAGGACCGCTACAAGGAGCTCGTCAGCTTCTGCCTGCACTACGTCGCCGACCTCGACATCCCCGTCAAGCGCGGCACCTTTGTCGAGTTCCGCAACGGCATGGTCAACGTCAGCCCCATCGGCCGCAACGCCAGCGTCCAGGAGCGCAACGAATACGAGAAGTACGACAAGGAGCACCACGTGCGCGAGAAGTTTGTCGAGAAGCTGCGCGAGAAGTTTGGCCACCTCGGCCTGACGTGAGTGGTTCCTCTCCCTCCCCGGCCCCTTTCTGTTTCATTTCCGCATCGACAAGTTCTCCCTCTCAGTTGCGCGACAACAAGCAGAGCCATTGACAGACTAACTGACCGTGTCACCCCTCCACATAGCTTTTCCATCGGCGGCCAAATCTCCTTCGACGTCTTCCCCACCGGCTGGGACAAGACCTACTGCCTGAAACACCTCGAGAACGAGGCAAAGAAGGTGGGCGGCATACCCTACACCACGATCCACTTCTTCGGCGACAAGACCTTCAAGGGCGGCAACGACTGCGAGATCTACGAGGACCCCAGGACGATCGGCCACTCGGTAAAGGGGCCCGAGGAGACGATGGAGGAGCTCAAGAAGCTCTTTGACCTGGAGTAGAGGAGGCTGTCTCGGACCGCCGGGTGCGCCCCGTGTGGTCCTCAAAAAGGAGATGCTGTCCGGCGGGAGCTATCAGCCCCGCCGGCTTCGTGGTGGGGAAAACGGCTTATTTGAGATACCAAGTAGACAACCATGCCATTGTCTACATGCCATTTGGCAATCATAACCACTGTGTTGATACCACCCTCATCGAGTTGTGCGTGCTTTGCTGTGAAGACGGCGCTGCTGATTGGAGACAGGAGTGAGGGTAGACCGAAGCTGCTCTGCCCTCCTACCTTTCTACTCAACACCAATACTGCTCAACTTCTAAGACACTTAGAAGTACATGATGCGCAAACTCGTGCATCCATTTTATAGGCTTTCATTCCAAAAGCTTCAAGTTTATATACAAGACTAAATCGGTTCCATTTCTATTTTGTTCTCCCCGGGCTTTTACAGACATTGCCTAATCGGACCGGGAGTTGTGGATGTCCAGAACCAGGATGTCCGTGGCCCCGACCTTAGCGAGCTCGTCCATCGTGGGTGCGATCTTCTTCTTCTCGACCATGGCGCTGACGGCGACCCAGCCCTCCTCCTCAAGCTGCGTTATCGTGGGCGCCCGCTTGCCCGGGGTGATGGAGGACGCCTGGCTGAGGTGGCTGCGCGGGATGTTGTACTGGCAGAGCACGTACCTCTGGGCGGTGATGACGCCGCGGATGCGCGACGCGATCAGCTCGACCAGCTCCGGCTGTGAGGGTGCTTTTGACTTGATCAGGATCGACGAGGACTCGACCACCGTGTCTATTGGCTTGAGCCCCGCCGCCTTCATCGTCTCGCCAGATTCTGTAGCACTGGGTCAGTTTTGGGGCTCCTCTGTACCGTAGTTTTGAAAAGGGATCCTCCAGAGCAGAGTAGGGGGAAACACTGACCAACAAGATCCACAATGCCGTCCGCAACGCCCAGGGCACACGCCGCCTCCACGGAACCGCTGAGCTCGATGATCTTGGTCTTGAGCTTGCGCGATGGGTCCCACGACTCGCCGTTGGCGTCCTCGCCGTCCTGCTCAAGCTCGAGGCGGGCAAAGTACTCCTGCGCGAGGTGGACGAAGCTCGTGCCGATGTTCTTCCCGATCAGGTCCTTCCCGGTGGCGTACGCGCCTTTGACGGGGACCTGGACCTGCAGCTTGCAGCCGCCGAACCCGAGGTCCATGACGGTCTCGCAGCCCCTCGGCTTGCCGTCGGCGTCGGCGGGCGTGACCTCCCCGGAAATGCGCCGCGCCCGCGCGTTGCTCTTGTAGCCCGCCTCATACTCCTGCACCTGGTCGTAGCCCGTGATGCCCAGGTCGACCTGGCCCTCGCCGATGAAGGTCGGGATGTCGGCGGCGGGGAGGAAGATGAGCGCGATGGGGAGGTTCTTGACCAGCGCGATGTCGAGCCGGTTCTCCCGCCGGAACTGGATGTCGGCGCCCTCGAGCAGGTTAAGCGTCGCCTGTTGCAGCCGGCCCTCTGTTGCGCGTGTTGTGTTGCGTTAGCTTGGCCCGTCTTGTCTGCGGTCTCTTGGGGGGGGGGGTTCCCGCGGGGGGTTCCCGCGGGGATTTGGGGCACCGTGGCTGGGCGACGTACTCTTGGGGACGGCGAAGAGCAGCCGGCCTTCTAGGCTTCGCGAACACGAACATTGTCAGCCGGCGTCACAGCTTGCTCCCGTGCATCGGCGGTGCGAACACCAGTCTTGGGGCGGGGGAGGCGAGCATACTGGTTGACCAAATCCATGGCTAGAGTCGTGTCGGTTCCAGTCAATAGCAAGAATGGCAGATGTGGTTGTCTTGGGTAATCGATGGCAGCTGCCAGTGATCAGTTGTAGGTATGGCAGCAGAGGACCGGGTTGGGTGGGTGGATGAGTCAAGGTTCGGGAATAGCATCCACAAGTCAATAGAGGGGCAGAAATGCAGAGGAGCAAGAACTCGACCGGAGGTACTGGCGGGATTCTGGCGCCTCACAGACCAATTGAACGTACCTTGAGAGGGAATCGAGTAGGCTATTAGGAACTGTCTACTTGAGACCTAGAAGAGAGATGTTGGTTCTGTGCTGGTCTTGCGGAATGGTGTCACAGAAGATTTCTGCTGTATACCGATACGACAGATAGATGCACGTTCCTGGACCGGAGCTTCTCAACGGCTCTCACGGTATGGCGGGGCAACTGCAGATAGGCGAGCGAAATGATTTGCAGCACTAGATTCCATCTGGTCTGGCTCCTGCAATACCGGACAGGGGTGCCGGCACATTGCTGGCCCGCACTATACCGTCTATGTACATAAGGTAACACAACAGCCTGTATACTGACTACTAGAATGGTCTACATATATTTATAATGTTTCTACAAGTCCTTTAGTTTGTATAATTAGAACTCCCTTGTACTGTTAAATAATTATATTATTTGAACCCAAATTTATATAAATTTTCATATTTTATTTTAAAAATCATATAACCTTTTTATAAATTTTAAAATTAAATTTATATTAATTATAAATAAGTTATAAGGGAAATAATAAACACCCTGCCCAATGAGTGATCTGACATTATTGACAATTCACAGAAGTCGCCAAACAGAAAAGTGAGAATGATCTTACTAACAATGGCAATTGTGCTGGAAGCATTTCATTTCCCTCCGGCACACTGCTTCCCAAATGACGTTGTCCTGATATTGACCAGTGAAGTGGGGGTGGGTGATGCTTCTATTGTGCCATCAGCATCAATAGCCTGGTGCCTTCTGATACAAACAATACACTAAGTTCCCCTTCTGTGGGCTCAAGGTTCTACGTCACCAGAACTTGCCCAGCCTACAATCAGGTGCTCTCCTCCCAAGAACTATCTATCGACTGTCCCCATTTCCTGGACTGCCCATCACCATGGACCCCATCTGATCGACCAGCCCAACACTTAAGAACCGCTTGCTAACCACAAGCTTTCTTCCGATAAAGAAGCGTGTGGAGTCTTGTCTGTTCAACACCCAAGTGGTACGCAAGGTATGCACTTGGAAAACTGCGTTGACCACAACAAACTGATCTCACACACACAACTTCTATTCCTACACCACGACATTCGTGACCACCTCAAAACTCAGGCAGACATCATTCTTCATTGAGGGTGATTCATAGCGCAACTTCAGCTCCCTTTAATCACAACACTCGAGGTCACACTGAACCTCAGGCGGACATCCTTCTTCAACGTGGGTGTTGGAGGGATACTCCTTCTCCCTCTGAAGCTCCCGACTCTGCACACTCTGCCGACATCTCTCAACCTCGAAATCAGTGGACTCACACCTGTTCCCTCGAGGATTACCGAGTTTGGTTCCCAATAATTGGGAAGATTTAGCGGCAAGATTCAGCACCGACAGTTAGCAGCAACCACGTTTGTGGTCCGTGATGGTTCCCTTCTTCGTCATCGAGTTTCGTCTCGCCTGCTGAGACCGCCAACTTGCAACATATCGCCAGCAGTTTTACAGTTCAGCCCATCACCCAAGCCATCTTTCTTCGACTACATATCAACCAAATCTGGCATGCAAGAGCGACCTGATCACACCTATCTCTCCATCTTGATTTCTGCTTGGGCTTGAGACACCTTCTTTCCACATTCTGGGTTTCATTTGCATAGTTCAATTGCTCGCCAGATCATCTTGATTTTTTCCGTTGTCAAGAGTTGACTTGGAACGGCTCCTAGAGGGACACAAGAGCTCATCAAGAATTAGAACCGGGCATTTTCCTCTGTCACAGGATATATGGTGACGGGGCTACAGCCGACTGTACTTTGTTTCGTCCTCCTCAGCTCCATGGCATTTCATTTCACCCTTGGTTACATCATCCTATAGCAGCCACCAAAATCCTCCTTCCACAAGGATATTAGTATCGCCTCGGTATTACGGCACTAAACACGCTACTACCATCATAAACGAACAGTCACAAGCCGAGTCTGACGCTATCGCCACAGCTCTCATACTTCCACGGCTTCTTCTTCTCAAGACTCTGGTTCATGTTGTTCGGTCTCACCATCAGCTCTAATCATCCAGTGTTTCTGGAACTGCCGCCGAACCGCCGAACTCCAACGTTCCGGTTCTGTCCCAACAAACGGCATTCTTGGGAAGACATATCAGATCGCAAACTCTTCACGCATTCATCTCACTTCATTCCGCTTATTTATTCCCGTGGGAAACCACTTGGATCTGAACCTGGCCTTCTGCTCATTTTCCTCGAGACTCTCAAAGCCGATACTCATTCCGACTAGACATGAATTCCTCCAGCGGCCGCCGGCCAGGTCACAAACATCGACCATCTAAGAAGCGCAAGATGAGTGATCAGGAATGGGCCAAGTGCCTCGCCACCTTCCAAGGCGTGGTCGATAACGAGGCCTCCGATGACCGTTCCATACTGGCGGCATGGGATATACTGCGACAGGACTATAAGAACAAATTCAACGCGAAGGTCTCCGCTCATTCAGCCCAACAGAACGAAGAGCCTTTCAGTCTATGGGCCGCAGAGAACCTGAATGATCTTACGCTTGAGAGAGTCCTGTGTCTGGTATTCCGCAAAGAACTGGCCGAGTGCAACCACATGACCCTCCTCAGGAGCACTGCTGCTAAGGCAGACACAACAGTATGGCATATCCTGCTTTACTTTGGCGCATCCATGCTCTCCGAATCTATGCTTGGCAAAGTTAGGAAGCGACTTCGCGTGTTCGACAAAGACCCAGTCACCGGGGCATCGACCTTCAAAACCGCGTACCTAAATGTGCTACAGGCTACAGCGAGACGCACTAAGATGGCGCTGGATACGACCTCTGTAGTCGCTTCAAACGCGGTCCGGGTCTTTACCAGTTCTGATCTGGCCGCTTTGGCTTCTGCTAACCCTGAGTTCGACCCTCCTTCGCGGAAGATCGGGGGCGCCAGCAGCAGTTTGAAGGCAGAGGGACGAGGAGGCCACCTCGCGGCCAGCATTGACCGGAACATGGGCAAACCAAAAGGCACAGATATGAAAAAGACCAAGAACTCAGGAGCCAATGCCACCAATCAGATACGGGAGGATGGCCTGGGTGCAGGCGGCGAGCCGATCAAACAGTCGATCGAGTTTAACGTACCAGATCGTCTGCCTGGTCGCGCTGGGCAGTTCCCTACAGAACCACGACTCCTCAGCTCCGATTCAAACGGCCAGCGTAGTAACCTTCCCTCAGTCCCCCCCGCCAGACCGGGCGCCCCTGGAGGCGTCATCACTCGTCGGAACCCGCCACGAAAGGGCAGGCCGGGTTCCATGCACATTGGGATAGCCGCAACTGATACTGGGAAGACCCCAGATGATGACGGTGAGAATGCAGCAACCCTCGAGATCAAGCCCCAGTCTTCCTCGACTTCAGGAGCCAGTAGTTCAACGGGCGAGCAGCCACCGACTAGGGTAGGGTCCACCATCCACTGTGCTCCGGCCATGCCTCCGGTCAGCTCGAAGAGACCGCTCAAGATACAGGATAATGGCGCTGCTGAATCCGGTAGAGAGACAAGCAAGCGTCCCAAAAACACCCCTACACATGACGATCTGGTGGACGACGGGCGCAACTGGGATGATAAGGTGGTACTCACCATCCTCAAACAACTTGAGGCCGCGGGCCAGTCTGACTTTGTTTTGGTTGATGGCATGAGTGACGATAACTTCAGGGCACAGAGCAAGATTACCGGAGCGGCTAGTATGAGAGGATCTCTTATTGTCCCGCTGAAAGTTGAAGGGGGACAACGGTTTCTGGTGGTCGTGGACCTCGACACCCAGAACAATCAAGGCGAGGGCGTGTTGAAATACTTCGACCCTTATGGCCCACCTGACGAGGACGCACTGGCCAAGTATGCCCCGGCCGCGAAGCTTGCACAACTGCTATCTCATGTGCTTCCGGACCGGGATCTTAACCCGTCCCTATGGAAATCCGAGTTCTGTGTCTGCCCAGAGCTCTCCCGCGAGGCAGATAGTGGTCTCTCGATATGCCTTTGGGCCATGTACGCAGTCGGTGGGCGCCCGATCCCTAATGCGGTTGACTGGATGTTCTGGAGAAACATCATGCTCGGGGCTTTCTTTCCTGATTATGGAGCTGTGCAGTTGCGGGTTGCACGTTACCGGGAAGAAATTGTGCACAAGCTTATCCGCCAGGGCCAAATGTCAGACAGCGCACTCGTGCCCCAGGGCCGGCGGGTCTCTTCAGATATTGAGTACCTGGGTACTGCGGCCATGAACCCCGTTGACCGCATCGAGTGCCGGGCCGACAACACAAAGAAAATCATAGGGGTCATCCACGAGGGCCTTAGGATCTTCATGAGCCTCCAGGAGAAGGTGGACACAGCAAAGGCCGACCTCAAGACCAGGCTTGACAAGAGCACCCACATTCGTGACAGCCTGCGTCGCAAGCTCAACATTGGCGATCAGATCGTGCTCGGCGAGCCCCTTCCAAAAGTAGAGGATGGTGATGAGACAACGGAGGCTTTTGACAAGCTGACTCTGCAACAAGCTATCGAGGAACATGCTTTCTGTACGGCTCACCTCGATGGAATATCTGCTTGCAGAAGATCTATACATCAGGCTCTGGCTGAGCTTGGCTTCTGGCGTCATGATGTGAATGCAGCCGTGATGGAGGATGATGCAAGTATTTTGGACAAGAGAGGAAATTAAGGAACATGGGAGATGTGGTCCAACTTGATCCAGAACATTTTTGGTGCTCATTTACCAATCGAGCCACTACACTAATCACAGAAGAAAGGGAGGGATTAAGATGAAAATGAGAGACACGGCATGAAGCCAATTGCTGCAAGGAAGGTCTCGATGGTCAATTACCGAAACTATCGAGGTTCAGTATCCAGTGTCATTTTCGATGGATATATGACCAGGACAAGGAGATAAGCAGACCATCTCAGACTCCCCGGCAAAAGCTGCTGGAAAAGCCCATGCTTTAAGAATGGACAGGACCTGTGAAAGGTGTCCGATGGGGATTTATGATTTCAGGACTTGCGGGAGCAGCACCATGGCGTCCAGAGTTTCTCTGGGTAGGAGGGCGGATCAACAGGTTGAGCATAAGATTCCTTTGCTCCTCAGATTACTTCACTTGATGTTTGGCCCTGGATAACAGCAAGAATCCTCCCAAATCTGGGTTCCATGCCTATCAACTTCTTTCGAGTCTCTGGCAAGCATCACAGAGGCAGCGGGGCCAGCTTCGGTCAGGATCTCCCTCACGAGTTGTATAACGAGGTAATTCATGATAGCAGGCCACACGATGCATTAAAAAAGAAGAGACACTGCATTTTTAGGACTTGTGCTAGCATTTGAGCGCAGTGTGAAGTCGTTGGAAGCATCCAGTGCTTTCGCCACCATCTGTCCCGAGGATCTGGTCAAGCCCCGCTAAAGACGTAGCGATCTCACGCGGGCCGCAGGCACTAAGGCCGACTAAATATAGTGACAGCCGCACAGGTCAAATGCAACCTGGCCCCCCCTGGCAGTCGTTTGTTGCAGCTGCGGCGGACTGGTCCCCTGGCGCTAACAGCGTGGGTACGTCACCTCCTTTGAGATGATCTTATCTCCCTTCCACATCCCTGTCCTACACACACCTAACACATGTCTCAACTCGCCAACCTTCTCTTCAATTCAAAGGCAACAGACACCTAGCATTTACCCCTCCCTTCCCTCGCTGTCTCACTCGATAGGAATTGAATCTCCCAACGAAAGCTTAACAACCAAGACCCGATACAGCAGCCAAGGAACTATGTGAGCATCTCCGTGGCAGAAGCAGCCCCCTCGACCAACACTGCCCCCTTTGTATAACCCCGACTCCCTCCCATTGTTCAACGGAAAAGATGCCCCCACAAATGAAGACCAACAGAGACAGATCCGCAGGAGACTACGGACCGAGGGACGGAGTGCTGACAAAGAGCTCCCCAGCAGATTGCGAAACCTCTCACGACCGAACCAGAGCTGAGCACCGCGAATACGGAGACTCCGCAGACGACTACTACAGCCGTGCTGCCTACCCCAAGTACGAACACGAAACCACATCGGACAACGGAGGTGACTCGGTACTAAACGCAGGGAGCTCCGAGTTGCTGGAGGGTTGGAGTGCGCCAGCACTCGGCCGGGACCAGATGTCGTCCTTTACGGGCCAGCCCAGTATCAAGGGCAGAAATGAGTCCATTCGCATGATGTTGCTGTGTGCAATACACTTTGGCATCACATTTACATGGTACGGCTCCCTCGTGGTTGAATTGCCTGGTTCGCATGCCCCGAGATACTTTGCGGGACATCGGTGGCTACTGCCTTCGGACCGTGGCCTTTCCTTGCAGACAAGACGGTGTCCAGTTGGAAGACGGAAGATGGCCATGTCTGAGGAACTCTGGTGGCAGAATCATGCGCCTCTCATCGGCCCCGTTGCATCCTTCTGAATAGTCCTGCTAACTGTAGAATAAGGGGAGTCGAGATGACATATTGTACACCTTATCTTCTCAACCTTGGATTAACAAAAAGTCAAACATCAGTGGTGTGGATTGCGGGACCGCTGAGCGGCATCATCACACAGCCGATCGTCGGTGTTCTGGCTGATTCAAACAAGTCAAAATGGGGACGGAGGAGGCCATACATCTTCCTCGGGACTCTCATCGTCTCCGCGTCGCTCTTGGTACTGGGTTGGACAAGAGAGATCGTTGCTTGGCTACTTCCAATGGAGAGCGACTTCAGAAGAAAGTTTACAATATTCTTGGCCGTTCTGGCTTTATACGTGACAGATTTCGCTATCAATGCAGGTAAGTGGTACATCATCTTGAGTGTACTACCTGATCAGTATTAACAGGTCACTGCCAGTCATGTCGTGCTCCAGGAGTCTCCTCGTGGACTCTCTGCCCGTAGCCAAGCAGCAAACCGGCGCAGCCTGGGCAGGGAGGATGGGATCATTCGGCCACATCATAGGGTATGCGATTGGCGCTATCGACCTCCCCGGGACCTTTGGCCCGCGCCTGGGCGACACCCAGTTCAAGCAGCTCACCCTGATCGCCTCCATGAGCATGCTGTGCACCGCGGGCGTGACCTGCTGGGCCGTGACGGAGAGGGTGCTCGTCTCGGTGCGGCAAGACCCCAAGCGCTCGTCCGAGGGCCGCTTCAAGGTCATCCGCCAGATCTGGTCTACGCTCATCGACCTTCCGCCCCGCATCCAGATTATATGCTGGGCTATGTTCTGGGCATGGATAGGATGGTTCCCATTTCACTTCTACGGGAGCACATGGGTTGGTGAGACGTACTTCCGCTACGATGCACCCGCCGCCGCCGTAGCTGCGGGTGGCACGCTCGCGCCATCCGACGCGCTGGGTGATATGGGCAGGATCGGCAGCTACACCCTTACTATCTACTCCTTCATGACCTTTGCTGGTGCCTGGCTCCTCCCGCTCATCGTGCGCGCCCCCGAGGACGAGAAATTTACACACCGCCCGCCTGCGAGCATCGCCCACCTGGTGGAGGGAGCCAGCAAGATGAAGCCGGAGCTGCTCACCGTCTGGCAGGCGGGTCACCTGATGTTTGCTTGTGCCATGTTCCTCGCCCCCTTTGCGAAGAGTTTTCGATTCGCCACCGCTCTTGTTGTCTTCTGTGGAATACGTAAGGGAGCCATTCCTTCGTTCCTCTTCCATTTTCTCAGCCAGCTTCGACTTCCATGTGTACCCAAGAAAAGTTTGTACTGATAATTATCACTATAGCATGGAGCATCGTGTCATGGGCCCCAACTGCAACGATGGGCATGGAAGTCAACAAGCTCAGCACCGCTGACATGGCTGCTACATCATACCGCCGCCTCTCCGACGCCGACGGCGTCCAGCTCTCGACCATCCACCTCGAGCACGGGCCACACGAGGACGGCGCCGACGCCAACACCGGAAGCACGGGGGAGCTTTCTGGAATCTACTTTGGAATCCTGAATAGTAAGTCCGCCCGTACTGGCAACGACATCCTCACAAATACCATCCATCACATCAGTCGCTGTCTGAAACACATAGGGATGAGAAGCCCCGCTAACATAGGTCAACAGTCTATCAGACGATACCACAGTTCATAGGCTCCTTCATCAGCACCGTCGTCTTCAGTATCCTCGAGCCGGGCAAGAGCCCGGAGCTAGCGACCGACGCCCACCCAAGCGAGCACCACCCGATCACGGGCCCTAATGCCATCTCGGTGTGCCTTTTCATCGGGGCAATGGCTGCATGCGCCGCTTTTGTGGCCACGAGGAGGCTGAAGTATACGCCGTGAATTTTGACAATTGACCGGTCTGTGTGGGTAGAGCAGCAGGGTTTTGCCGGTAGACTAGGAAATTCCAGTAGAAGAGGCCCCCATTGGTCTTTTATTTTGCGAGGGAAGAAGTGAGTGTTGTTGATGCGAAGGCTGAAAGAAGGCAAGGAGATACCCCGACAACCAGGATGCGCGTAAGTTTGCGCACATATACGCAAGTGTGTACAGGTGAAAGTGCGGCGGGTGTTCGATGATAAAGGCAACTAGGAAGCAAGGCGTTCGGTATCATTGGGGGAAAGGGTTCCCTATTTTAGTTCTTTTCAACTCTTCCTGCTTGGTGGCTCTTCATTTTGCGAATCTTTCTTCTTTCTTCTTCCCAGGGGCACGGCGTTGGTAGTGTCTCTTAAGAGGACGGATAGCTAGGATGCGTTTTCATCTATGGCTTGCAGTGATTCTAAAATCTAGATCCTAGGCGTTCAGGTATCATTATAAAAGATGCTAGAACACATTATACACAGACAGACTCGTATCTTCTTCATTTTTATTGAACCAAAAGGTCGTGCTGCTCGACTTGCACGTAGGATGACATGGGGTTGTACCCTTATGATCACAGCCACCGTTCTTCTATGACGGGGGTTATTTTGGTCCTATTGATTTCATTCGATTAAATTACTACTTTTCTATCTACGTCTGGAAAACCAAAGCCATTGATTGACTCCTCTGCCTCCTGCTGGGTTGACATACAACCCAACCGTCTCCTTTCAACACCACCGCCTTGTTACCACTGTTTCCACCCCAACGGCGGAATGTGAGAATGTCTAAAGTCTGCTAGGATATCAATCTCGCTATCTTGTGTATGTAGAATATTCATGGGTATGCGCAAGTAATACCAAAGCGACCAACCCGCCTGCCTGACCAGAAGTCTCAAGAGCGTGTAGTCATCAGTAGAAATACTAAGCAAGTATCATCCGCACCAAGAGGAAGGCATGTCCAAGAGACCCACACCAGAAGTCAAATAGAAGTGGTGAAAAGAAAGGTCCGTCCCAAAGTCAATTACAAAAGAGACCTAAAGTCATATCGATTTCCAGTCCCCAACGCCCTCAGTATATCGGTCTCGAGCCCGGCTCGTCCCACTTCTTATGGACAGCAGATCTATTGACATATGGGGTCTCGTCTCCAAGCTCTGTATCGCCAGGGCTCTGGGACCTCCGCGCGATCCTTTTCCTTCGGCTGCCGGCCTCACCAGCACCGCTGGGGCCGATCCACTCCCACGCGCGGCCGATCTCCCCGTTCACGCCCTCCCGCTGGCCGGTTCGTACATTAGAATTTTGTTCAACAACCGCCTTGACACGCTTCCAGATCCGCTCGCGTTCGGCGATGGAGTGCACGGCTCGCAACACATCATCGCGTAGGTGCGGCAGGAAGAGGAAGGTGTCAACCTCGCCATCATCGCCATACGCCAGCTCCTTCTGCGCCGACAGCCTGTCCAGGACCAAGTCAACCAGCCCTGGGACCTGGGCCGAAATGGTGCGATGGGCCCTGAACTTGGATCGGCCGTAAAGCGCTGTCAGGATGGACAGGACTACTGAAATAATGCTGAGTCGATGTCGTTCCAGTCCGAGGCGGACGGAGCGGCGGGCTGCGCACCCGAGCGGAAGGCGAGCGAGAGAGGTGGACGCCAGGTAGGTGTCTGAAACGGCTCCGGAACTGGAAGAAGTTCTGGATCGAAGACAGGTCTGGTTAGTGGGGATTGGGTCAGAATGATACATCTTCAATTTGTTTTTTTGGACTTCCGCAAACTTGGGAGGGATAGTGTGTGTATTTGCTCTGAGTGCCTGTCTCCTTCTGCGTCCATGGGACGAAGCATGAGACAGCGCATCGTGGGGGAAATGGGGTATTGAGAGAAATCAAACTTACGGTGCTGCTGGCTCTTCCTTCTTCTCGACCACGACCTCGTCCCTCTGCTCGATCTCTCCAAGCGCCGCAATCCACAAATCGTCGAACTCCTTCTCCGTGAGCTTCTTGCTCCGCTTCTCGCTGACGGTCTCCTTCAGCTCCTCGGCTGCAACCATGGGGTTCTTGGGCTGCTGGCCGTTCTCGTTGACAAGCTCGCCGCATTCGAACTTGGCCTTGCGCTCCCGAAGCTCCTCCACGGCCTTATCGGCGACAGCCTTGACACGCCGCAGCTTCTCGCTGTCAGCCTCACAGGTAGGTGGGAGTGGAACGAGCCCATTGACGGACAAGGGGTGGGGCTTCAGGATGAAACCCTCATCGCATCGCACAGAATGATCGGCGTAGCAGTAAGCGTGAGGTGGGCAAGGCTCGCATGCCGGCTCAACGAGCGGGAACACCCATTCCGGCACGTCGACTTTGAAGTCGTTGTACTCCAGCTGCCGAGGAATAATCTCTTGCGCAGGCCGCCCAGCCCCACAGTACCCAACGGCGATCTTCTCTTGTCGATACCAGGCTCCATAAGACCCCAGCAGGAGTGTGACGAGAATCCAGAAAGGTGTCGCCAGGTTGGTCGATCTGGTCGGCCGTCGAGCAGGCACAACGGCCGTCTGTGCCCTGAGGGCATCCTCCTGCGCGAGGGCAAGTTGCTCGTCAGGAGTGAACTCCTCGCCGGCCTCGACCTCCTCAAACACAGGTTGAGGGGTGACAGGTGTCTTGGGGCGCGCAACGGCGCTCACTGGAACGGCAACAGAGTTTGAGTAGCCCGCAGACTCGCGTGTCTCGTCCCTAAGACCGTCTGTGTGTCTCCTGGCGGAGGATGCGGCGGACTTCTTTGCAGTCGAGTCCAGGCCAGCGGTCTTTCTCCGGTTGGACGGGGTAGCCATGGGGATGGGAGAGCTGCCGCTCTGGAAGGGGTTGTCGCTAGTGAAGACGTTTCCAGGCTCGGCAGACTGTCCCTCGTACACGGTGGTGTCGTCGTCAGAGTACTCTCTCTTGACCTCTGGCTGTGGGGTAAGGTCAGGCTGGCGGGAGGCCTTGCGGGTGGAGCGCCTGCCTTCATAGTGGCTATCGGTATCGGTGTCTGACTGGGCAAGCTGGCGACTAGCGGATCGCGCCTGGCGTTTCCTGGGGCTCAGAGAGGGCGAGGGCAGGTGGTCGAGCTCCTCGGAATCCAACTTGAAGCTCCTGGTAGCCTTGCGAGGAGAAGCGGCACGGCGCCTCGCACTCGGGGGCGGGGGCATGTCCTGGTTGGCGACTGAATAGCCCTGGGAGCCGTCTATGTTCGTGATGCCCATGCTGGACCTCTTGGCCTTCTGGCGCTGAGCCAGCAGCTTCCTTGCGCGAGGGGCGACGGTGTCGTTGAAGATTTCGACAAGCTGCGCCTTCTTCGCGGTTGCGGGGTAGGGGACATTCTGGCTGACGAGGATGGATCGCAGGCGCGGGATGGTGACTGAGGAAGGCTCGAAGTCGGGCTGCAGGTAGTCGACCTCGGTGTCGGACATGGCTGCGGTGTTGTGGCGTGTTTCTGACGAGGGCGTCGAGGCTGGAGAGGACAGAATTGCGTGCACTGGTGCAGCACAGAGGCGACTCGGATGGAGATGATAAAGATGAGCAGGTAAAAGGCTACCTGGGTAGCTGATGGATAGCGGGCAATGCTATCTCGCCCAAGGGTTCAAAGCGTTCAGCAGCTGTCAGCTGGGCCGTGACCTAGCTTGAAGCGGATGACGGCATCGGCGGGCCAGTGCGACCGTGTGTGATAGGGCGAGGCGAACAGGTAGCGTGGCTGGGAGCTGCGCTGGTGATAAGAATGAAACCAGTGGCCCTTTTCCTTTGTTGACGGGCAGAGGGCGGCAGGGTACAAGGCCTTCTAGAAAGGGCAGACTTTTGTCTCTGCTGGACTGGCAGGCTAGTGTTATGTGGTGGATGGATGGTTGCGCAGTGTTGCCCCGGTGTGTGCACTGACTGCACTATGTCAGAGGGAAGAAAATGCGCCAGGTGGAGCTGGGTGGAGTGGTAAATAAAGCCTTCGCCTGATTCAGTAATTAGTGGTGCCTCCCGAGGCACCATCCCGTTGGCCTGGCAAGTGGCGACAGGGGGCGTATTACAAAGTACCTCACGACCTGGATTCCTTGGCAGTCAAGCCACACTACCAAGCCACGCTCCTCCGTCTCCCGGACGGAGTGGCGGCTTTTGTATCCGTTCCCCAGGCTGCCTCCCCACGTCTTTTTGACAGCCGTGGCCATACAATTTCAAATTCTTGCAAGCACCACGTAAGTGGTCGAGTTCCTGGAATTATTAGTAAGCAGGAACATAGAAACTGTATTGGTGCTGGTATGGGCTTTGGAAGTGGTACAGTCAGACTACAGTGCGGGTGCTTCAGTAGCATCATTCCATAGTTATACCCACATCCCTAACCCCCCGCCCACAAAGGGAAAAGAGGAGAAAATGGAGCCTCCAACGGTCAGGAAACTACATTACAAGAAGCAAATCCAATGACATAAATGACAAAGTGTGGTCTGGTTTATATGCTTCTGTATACCATCGCCCCTGATGGGCGAAGCATGGGCAGAGAGCATCTCGAACTTCTGTTCACAGACTCTGCACCTAATTGCAAGCGCGAACCCAGCGTGGTGTCTGTAAAATTCGGTTTCGACATTATTCATGACCATGAATTCCCGCGCTGTACGCTGATTGAGCTCATGTAATTACCCAGCGTCTCACTGAGATTACATATTTGAAGCTAAATCCGGTATGCAAGAAAAGCCGGTCAGCCTGGTTTAACTCTCAAGACAGGGTATTGCTAGTGGCTAACAACTAACCCACCTGTCTAATGTAAAGCAGTATCTTTACAATTTGGGTAGCATGTCTCCTTGGGCAATCCTACTCTACGTTGTAGCACAACCGGGAGTGTCGGGTCAGCTTATTACATTAGCGGCCATGCTAGTGTGGTATTGTCTGATGGCCAAAGCTCTGATATTTGTCTTTATTGCTGGCTAGAAAATCTTGTCATGTGATATTGACTGAGCGGGGACTGATACAAGAACCTTATATATGCCATATACCATATGGGTCCATATGAGCATCGTAGCGTTGACTTTGCCATTGAATTTAAGCAAGGGACCTAGCCTTTACTTCCACATACTTACCTGTCTTGTCCGAATTCAGTTGGTTCCAAATTATCAGACAACAGAGTCGAAATGGTGTACACTGGTCTGTGTATTACGCTGTTCGCGCTATTTGGGGCAGCTCCTGGGGCAGTTTTTCCTCCCCAACGACGAGGCGTGATCTCTTCCTTCACTAGCATGGTGATTTTTGGGGACTCATTCAGCGACAATGGTGAGCGCTCATCCTGTGCGTCACATGGGACATATCTGAGTTACTTAACAATAAGCATGTAGGAAATGGCTCAGCTCGAATCTCGAATCATACCTGGCCCCCAGACAAGTAGTTTGCATCTCATGATTCTTGCCGGTGCATCCTGAGTGCTTATGCTGACAGTCAAATAAGCTACAACGGACGGTTCTCCAATGGCCTTGTCTGGCCTGAGTATGTCGCTGGGAATTTATCTGTTCCGCTGTACGACTATGCAACTGGAGGCGCGACTACTTCGAACTCACTGGTACAGGGTTTCACAGGACCTGGAGGCACCATAGCGGCACCATCAGTCATCGACCAAGTCGCCTCTTTCCTGGACAACATCACACCGCAGGGCTCGACTTTCTCAGCATCCGACACGACGGCTATGACCACACCGTTATTTGTTTTGTTTGCTGGGGCGAATGACATCTTGTTCAACGCCAACATCAGTGCGTCACAATCATACCAATTCTTGTTGCAAGCACAGGATTCACTTCAAGGCGCGTACTCGCAGGCCAAATTCCTGACGCTATTGCCGCCAGACCTATCACGACTACCCTATGGCTTCTATATCGACAATTTGGCGAAGCAACAATTGCGGACATACACGAATCTACTGGGATATCTTTTGGATACTCCTGAGACCAATACCGTTAATGTGGATCTTCGCCCCCTCTTTGTTGATTTCGATTACTACGCTACACCTCAGGCGTATGGATTCAAGCCCTTGGGAATGTACGGGAGCTGTTTGACCGGAACTTATAAAGAGACGCCAAATATTACGTCTTGCGAGGACGCCGAGAAACATGTATACTGGGATGAATATCAGTACGTTTTTATTTTGCCTGATACTCTCCAGGGAATGCTGATTGAATTTCATTCATATCTGACTTAATAACTACAGTCCTACCACTCATGCGCACTCATGGATTGCAAGGCGTGTCTTAGATGTACTGAGTGATCCATTCTGAGAAAAGGAAGCATGTAGATACCCGTCAACGTCATCTTCGGCAAATTTGCTGGTTCCTGACTGTTCTAAACCTACAGACTGGGGCTTATGTTGAGGACACGCAGCCAGACGGTGAAAGCTACATGGAGTCTGATTTTATTCATAATAAGTGAAAGCGATTCGACATTGACACCAGGATTGGCTGCTAAGTAACTGCTCATGCTGTGTCACTATAGATCTGGTGGTAAACATGTCGTTATATGTTCACCTCCTCAAGCTGGCTCACTAGGCTCTCTATGATGCCTCTGGTGATCCAAGAGATCTAGTACCACTGGCTGGGCCCACTCTTCAAGACCTAGTGATCCAAATGCTCCTATTATATGATTGAAAAGTTACGTGAGAACTTGCAATACCAGGTGAGAGAGAGGAGGGGGGGGGGGACAAGAGGCAGAGAAGTGTCTCGGACTTAACGCTGTCAAAATTTACTACAAAATGGAAACCAATTACCCCCCTATACCAAACTCCTGTTCCATGATCCGATTTCTAATAGCCATGCTATTCCTGGTTCTCTGGCGCTGCATACCGGTAATGGCCTTGTTCTGACTGTTGAAATGAGTATCTCGGTGAAGATGGCCTCGCTTCTTGATGTTGTTCATATTCCGGCGTAGGAATTCTGCTGAACCCTTCAAAATCTGCATCTTCGACTTGATGCTCACGCGTGCTAGGATTCGAAGTATTTGGCAACTTGAGGGAGGACGGCTTTGATACGAAGGGGTTCCCTGCTGCATGCTGGCCTGGACTGAAGTGCCGAGGCAGATATGTCGTTAGCGCAGGTGACACACCTGCTTCGTCCTGTCCATGACCCAACCCAGGAATACCGGGGTGATATTCTCCGTCTTGGTAATTTCGCCCAGGTGTGCCAGCATTTGTATTGTCCGATAGTCCGCGAAATGGCAGCGTTGATCTGAAAGCATTTGGTGCTTTTGTATGCTGGCCTCGCCTGAGATGCTGTGGTATGTTTGGTGAGGCGGAACTCGTTCTCGAATCTTCTCCACCACCCTGGACAGGAAAGCCGTTGCGATCGTCTCCAAGGCTAGAACTGCCTCGCGTATTCTGCAAATGAGCAACCAGGCGACATCTTTCACTTGTGTCTGGGTAGTTTGCAGCATCCCCAAAGACAATCGCACTGACTCCGCGTGAGCTCTCCCTTTGCAGAAAATCATCAGCCTCCTGAAGTTTATGGGGAAGACCATCGGCATTGTCTTGCTTCGGGTCTAGGATCCCTTGAAGTCGTTTGCATCCGCGCTCTCCATTCTCACATGAAGCGAAATTGAAAGGCGAAATGTGTCCCAGGACGAAGCAATGCACTGGAGAAATCTTGCTTTTATCGGCCGGGTAAAGCTGAGTGAGACGTCGGAGAGATTGTACGGTTGTAATCAAGTAGTCGCGTCCCTGGGGCACAGGGGACCAGTTGCGACATCGCATTGTCCCAGGTGATGGTGCGATGGGCTGAGAGCCCGTCAGGTCGCCGCAGAAAAGACTGACTACCTTGAGGCCCTCTGGGATCACACCATCACCACCTTTCTTGGTATACACATTCGCCTGCTTCCAATTGGCTTGTAGCAATTCAACCCATCGTCCGCTGTTGTCTCTGTTGATTTGCACTTCTAGCACTGCGTACTTTCTTCCACGGTCTACAACTTGGCGCAAGTCCACACCGGAAAGCCGATCGCTTTTTTGGCCCGGCATGAATCGTCTCAAAATGCTGCGCTGTCCGCGAGACTTGAGACAAACGTCCTCTTTCAGTTCTTGAAACCCTTTGAGGAATTGTATCAACGTGCCCTGGTGCTCCCGAGGCAGTGTCCGAATGAAGTCTCTGCAAACTCGTTTGCTTTCGTTCAAGCCGAGGCCGATCTGATCACTCTCTGGAAATCGGATGGGAGTATTCGTATGCGCTGTGTTTGTGCTCGCTTCCCGGGCTAAAACCGCCTTTAGAAGGTAAAAGACGGCGCATATCTCCGGGATGAGCCAAGCGGTCTTTGCACCCACGTCGTAAAGCAAAGTCAAGCTCTGGCACGCCGAGTCCACCATCGTCGCCATGGTGCCTTCACCATCCCAGGACCGCAAGACTCTTCGTGGTAGGTGCGCTTCAGCCGGCTTGAATGGAGCAGAGACTCCGAGGTTCACCACTCCAGTGCTGATTCCAATTGTCGGTGAGAGTATCCCCTGCCAACCAGTCGACGCCCCTTCAGAACGAGATGTCACACCAGGAAAGCCGATGACGGACGGGGGTTCGACGCCATCTGAGTTGCAGGTGCCGATGTTGAGCGTTGCATTCTCGTAGAGTCCCACGAAATGGCGGGTGTCCGGGTCAGATAGAAGCTTGAAGAAATCATCAAGGGAGGCAATGGAGAGCAACTGACTGGGCTCCGGGACCAAGATCATAGAGAGCGGACAGTCATTCGTAGATTCGGACTCGACCAAATGCCACTGAATTTGAGTGACCTTGCCGTCTACATTGGTTTGTTTCAGGGGTATTAGGGCAGTCCGGTTGCCTTTGAGGACAAATCCTTCCATGTACTGCAAAGGGTAGTCGATCTAGGCCAAGGCTGTCACCAGGTTAAGGGGTGCCTCCACACCGGCGAAATTGTCCCAGCGTACTGGTATAGGAAAGGAAGTGGCAACAGGAAAGTGGCGGAAAATTCTGTTCCAACAACTTCCTCTTGGCTGTTGGGCCCGGGGTTCAATGAGCTGGGGCCATTCAGGATGGACTTGGATAGTGAGCCTGGGGTTGTCGTTGCCAAAGTAGAGACAGGTCTTGGTACTCAATGGCTGCAAAGGCCAAACTTGCTCCACATCTCTGCCCTCGTAAGGGATTCGAAACGATGTCACTATCCAGGCCAGTAGCCGGAGAGTGTCTCCTATGAATTGAATGGATCTGTCAGTTATTTGGAAACGGCACTTTCTTCCGCTTCGAGAGCCTGGGGTGAGGCGCGGGACCTTCCATATCCCAAGCAACCCCTTGGTTGGTCCGAACACCTCTTCCTGGATCTCATCGGCCAAGTTTCTCTTGACAAATAGAGTCGATAGGCTCCGAAGTATCGCAAGGGCATCTAAACCTAGTGCACTCATGGCCCACTGCATTACGACGTAGTCTCTCGCCCTTGAAGAGAACGCGTCCTGGCGGTCACCCGTGACGGTGATAACTTGCTCGATTGCATGTGAGACTTGCTCCTGGTCGTCGGGACTGATCTTGGTATTCCCAAGCTGGTCTTCGATGCAGTCAAACAAGGGCTGCGGATCAATCTCGATTTCGACGGAGTCGATAGATCGGAACTCATCATCATGATGCTCCCGTACTGCGTAACCGTTGGGCCGCAGCCAAAGACCCAACCATTCTGCGAGTCGGATGCGATCCATATTGCTATTTATGGAGGGTTGGCCCTGAGCCATGAATGGGTCACCGATATTGAGGCCGCTGCCTACTCTAATGCTAGTCATGTTCGTGGGTAATTCATGATTACCAACAACTTACCTAACAGCAGTGTTTTGAGGGCTCCTTCAGCCATTGGTTCAATGCCCTGTGGTTTGTTCAGACTAGGTTCAGATGAGCGAATGGTATATGGGATTGATTTCTGCAAATGGACATCCGTGAGGAATGTATAAAATGAAGACTGAGAAAATTTATGGTAACTTAATGCCATACTTTGCATAATTTCTCACTTACTCCAGTGTTCTTATATCTAGATTTACATACACAATCTCTTTCCAGATTCGGCCTCTAATAGAGGCTGAATGTTGATTCCGAGTGGCGTCTTCAGCCCCGACGCCTTTTCTACACTTTATGTTCGTATCCTTTTCCTGAAGAATGCAGATATTCATACAGAAAAAAAATGGATGGTATACAGCGCAGTAGTAACTAAGCACCCATTGTAATGCTATAAGTAATTAAAGAGCTACTTATTAATATAACTAGTTAACGTATTTTCTAATTAGCTGTTTTCTTCTGTCTGAATATCTGCATTCTTCCTAAATCAAAGCAGCTTGGGCTGAAACGCGAGCCTTAGTCTATGTGCCTCGCTAGGCACCGGCGCACAGCGACAATGACTGCCCAGGTGTGCGCCATCATCAGCACTTGCCAGAACTGCTGCATCCTCCTGCCCAATCGCTCTCTTCTCATTTGGCTGCCTGGTTCAACGAGTAACCTTGCGGTTCAGCTGCCAAGCTTTCCACGACAATTTGAAGCATGGTGGCTTGAGACAAGAAGCACACCAAGCGTAACGTGATCCACCCGACGACGCTGCATCGATGTCCCGCCGCCCAGGTTCCGAAATCCCCGCCGTAACCCATTTTACTACATGTTATTTACTTTTTAAAGACGGCTACTTATCTCCTGACTGCAATATTCAATATTTTCGGGTTGGAGGTCCACAGAACGTCACTGTGATATGAGATTAAATTTCACGTTTGTCTTGCCTACCAAGGTGATCGCTTTCCTTTAGACGACCTTGCTGGCGAACGGACTGAACATGCCGTTGGGACAGGCTGTCTCTAGGCTTGTGCATCCTGTTGTCACAAATTGCACAAAGCAAGTGTGTTGACGGGTGTCTAAAAGACAGCCTTTCATTCTTTTATTCAATTTTTTTTGGTGTAGTCTTTTCTTTTCTTTCCATCCTTGAGAATGACCCAATCTTGTGTCTGTGTGTTCCAATTCCTCCTAGAACGCCCTATATACTTACCGTACCATGGGGTAATGGCCGTAATGTCCAAGTATTGGAGATTATGAAAATATCATGATTCGTCTCTGTACGCCGCGAAATACAATGTGCTTGGCCTCATTGTGCCTCCCGCTCCGCCGTTGCCTCCCGAAAAGAAGCTCCTCCATTCGCCCCTGCTTAGGCAATATCAACCTTGCGGACCTCAGTCCACCCGCGCTCCACCTTGGGGACAGTGACAATCAGCACGCCATCCTCCATCTTGGCGACGATGCCGTCGGCGTTGACCTCCTCCTTGCTGTCGCTCTTGTTATCCTGACCCGCCGGCGGCAGCCCAACCTCGCGGGAGAACAGCCCGGTGCTCCTCTCCCCGCTGACGAGGCACCTCAGGAACTCCTCGTCGCCGGGGCGGTGCACCACGCCGCTGACTGACAGGACCGACCGGTCGGCGTCCCAGTTGAGGCCGACGTCCTCCTTCTTGGCGCCTGGGAGCGCAAAGTGCAGGACCCACTTGTCTGGCTGCTCGAACAGGTCCACCGGCGGCATGAACGAGTCGTCATCATTGGACCCCTCACCCGCCCCGCGAGTCCTGTTGTTGTTGTTGCTGTTGTTCGCGCCCTGCGCGCGCTCAAGGAAGTCACGCATGCGCTGGGCGAACGGGTGGCCCGCAAACGCGGCTGCCCAGGGCGCGAAGTTGAAAGGTGCGGCTGGCCCTTGCCCGTCGCAGCCGTGGGGGTGGTGCGGTGGGGGAGGAGGAGGTGGTGGGGGAGGGGGATTATGAGGGTGCCCGTGGGGCCCCGGACCATGAGGACCAGGACTGAAGAGCCCCTGGAGGAAGGGAGGGAATGGAGGCACAGGCCCATGAGGACCCCCAGGGCCGCCGAAGAATCCGCCGAAGAACGGGGGCGGAGGAGGCCCGCGGTGGCGCGAGCCGCGACGGTGATGATCGTGGTGGCCGAAGCCTCCAAACCCTCCGCGGCCACGACGTCCTCGGTGGCCGCAGCCGCCTCGGTGTCGTCGTCCACTGGTCTCGTCTGGGATCTGCTCTGGCGGGTCGTCCGCAGCAGGCTCGTCCCTCGCCATGGTGTCCGGGCTGTCCACGTCCATCTTGCCCTTATCTTTCTCCTTCTCCTTCTCGCCCTCTGCCACAGCAGCCGCGACCTCGTCATCCGTGATGTACTCGGGTGGGAACGCCTCGTTGTCCGAAGCCTCAGGGGTGTGGGCATCCGAACCGCTACGGGCATGCCGCCCAGGTCCACCGCGAGGTCCATGCCCTCTGCCCCTGCGTCCAGGCCCATGACCGTGATCATGACCATGACGGCCATGGGGACCGAGGCCCCAGGGATCCTGGTTCCAGTCCTCCCAGCCTCGCGACTGTACCCAGCGCTGCCAGAACTCGGGGCTGGTGAAAGCAGGTTGACCGAAGGATCCAGGGGGAGCGCGGTCGACGCCGGCGCCAGCATTGTCTTGCATGTTCCAGTTGAAGTTTCCTGGCCAAGCCATGTTGCCGGTGATTACCTTGATGTGTTCAGATGTGATGATGATTTGTATCAAACGCTTGTTTATAATGGTGAAATGATGGATATATCAGACTGCGGTGAGAATGATGGTGAAATGTGATGATGATAGTAGAAAGCAGGAAGGAACCACAACCAGAGGTCTGGCATGGTTATATACAGGTCATCGGACATGTGAAATGTCCATAAGGCAAGGTTGAATGCGTAACATAGATACGCACTCCAACGCATGCCTGGTCCCCACGTCCGACACGCCACCAGTCACGGTCTGGAGCAGGGAAGGACCTTACCTGTCTGTCCACGCAACCAGGCAGGGCCAACTATGCGAGACTCACTTACACAAGCATGGGAGGCGAATAACAAGCTTCCCCAGAGCTCTCACCCGACGTGAGACGGACGAACCATGCGCCGCGCCACACATGCTGTCCGGGATGGAAGGTGGTGGGTGTGTGGCACACATCCGCCTAGCCCGCCCCCATGATAGGCGACCAGGCACGCCTACGTAACGCCGGCACACACTCGAGGCGACTCGACTGTCTCAGGAAAGAAAATGATTTAATTAGAGACAGTTTCTGGCAGCTTCTGGAAAGTACAGGAAAAGGATCCCGCTCTGGCCCTTGCCACGCGGCCCCATTGTACGCGCGGCTGGGGCCGAGGAGTCATCCAGCACACATGTGCATCTTTCTGCCCAGATCTGAAGTGGGATGGAGGTGGACGTTAAGAGGCAGCCCAAGCGTGCTGGCATGTCCAGCGGGGTGGGGGTTTGCGCCACAGCAGGCCAGGCTGGCAACGCCCCGTCCTCGGACACTGCTCGGCTCCGAGCACCACTGACTCTTGCTTGTTGCGCCACACTTGTGTCCTCGATACCCATGCTCGGTGATAGATGCCAATGATGAGCCCCTGAAACACCAATGCATGGACCAACCTTATGATGTGACGATGAGGGCCGATTTTGACTTCTTGTCACCACTGTTCTGTTGACAAGGGAGTTTCACTCGGACGATGCAGTGGCCCAGCAAAACCATCTCATGATCACGGCGTGAAGCTCCATAGGCCCCATCGCATGTGTGCATACGACTGTCGTCCTGTCGTCGGTGTTATACCTGAAAGCATTTTCTCCCATTTCCCCGTGTAGTGTAGAGTCTACTTCGGACTGGCTCCTAAAGCCGTAGGTGCCACTTTTCTATGCTGTGTAACGCCAAATCACGCCCTGGCCAATCAGCCGGCTCACAGTAGACAGGATGACAGGACTGGCAGCAGAGTTCCCTCTTCCTGTCGACAAAACTCCAGATTCTCGGTCCGTATCCTGCTGTGTTCACCCCGTCTGTATACATTGGTTTTATGAGGTGCCTTTTATTTCGTTAAAATGGTAATAAGCTTGCGATGACATTAGCCAAATTGTAAAAAGTCGCACGTGCTTGTCGACGACGACATACCAAGGTGTGAGAGCTGCGGTGCAACTTCATCAGGCTCAGTGGCAAGACTGAACGAAGAACACAAAGACAAGAGACATGTTACATATCCCCTACCAGTAGTCCCTTTGGGCAAAGCCAAATTGTGGTGGCCGCCATCAGTCCCATACCGCAATTCTCAGCCTAAGGTGGACATCCAGAAGGATACAGCTTCCGATGGTAACGGCGAGCAAGTGGACATACAGTCTGAACAAGACACTGAATCAAGCTTTCTCTCGCCCGTCTACCCCTCGTCCCTCCACCCTACACATTTTCGACTCATCTACCTATCTGGTTCCAAGCAAACCTGCTCCCCTGTTCACATAGAGCTTGAAGAATATGCTCTTAATGGCCATCCTGACTATGATTCTGTCTCTTACCTCTGGGGTGGAGAAGACAACGACTCTAGCCTTTGCAAGCCCGTCTATATTGGGCCGTTCTGGGACCTGATACTGGTTACAACAAACTGCCTTGGGGTGCTAAGACATTTACGACCTCCGAAAGGCTGTCGGGTGCTGTGGGTGGATGCAATATGTATTAATCAAGCGAATGTTGTCGGAAAGTCAACGCAAATCTCCATAGTGGGCGACATCTATGCTCATTGCAAGCGTGGCGTCATCTACTTCGGGGAAGACTTGATCGATCAGCCTTCCGGAAAGCTCTTTCGGCCCCGACTGGATTCTCATAGCCGGACCACGACCATTTACGGGTCAAAGTCAGATTCAGATTCAGAGGAACCGGAACCCACTATAGGATTCAATCTGTGGATTTCTGAGCGACTGTCAAGTGCCCATGCCCCTACGGGCTATGGCCAATCAAAGGACACGGTTTGGAGTTAGTCAGCCAGAGGGCCGACTACTACACCAACCGTCAGGGCGACGAGATTAGTGACAGCTTCTTCCTCCTCTATAAGCAGAAATCAGAACCCGTACCCAAACACGTACGGTCTGCTTCAACCCATTTGCACGTGCAAAGAACCCTTGACCCTCGCCGTCAGGGCCGTACCAACACAATCGTTTCATTTCATTATGCACCGAAAAGCTGTCATAGGTCGAGACCAGCTTTTGAGGAGGCGGTATTTGACCAGGATCTGGATTGTGCAAGAGATTATGCGCCCCAAAAAGGCCATCGTGCCTCTTGGTGGTTCAAACATATTCTGCGATCAAGATCTAGCCATACACCTCATCCTGAGAGGGAATGGGCAGCAACTGAGCGATTTCGAAATCAGCAGATCCTTGTCACATCTTCTAGAAGCCACAGCTCACTATCAGGCGAGTGATCCTCGGGACAAGGTGTACGGTGTGCTCAGCCTCTTCAAGCCACAAGATACGTCACACGCTTTGACCTCGAATTATTCCCTTTCTTGGAGGGATTGCTGGCTGGGAACCGGGGCATACCTACTACTTGTTGAAAAGAACCTTGCAGTGCTTCCCCATGCAGTGGGATCCAATCACCCCTTGAGCCTGCCCTCGTGGGTCCCGGACATTCACAACGTGACAGCTTCCTTCGTGAAGTTCAACGGGCGTTATTCAAATGTTCAGGTCCCTGGGTGTGGCGATACAACCAAGGAAATGCAAAACAAAGGTGTCGGAACCTGGACGACGCAGCTCTTAATATACTCAGCCTCGGCCTTTGAGTTGGTAAAGTTGGAAGAGCCAGGGCGAGAGTCTGCAGGAAATGACCCTCGCCGCTTTGTCAGCACAGGAATTCATCCTATGGGCATTTTGGATTTAGACCAATATTCGGTCAATCCTACGAGCGGCGCGCTTCAACTCGAAGCTCTGAGTGTTTTCGACAGACCATGCCGGTTGACCAGCACAGATGGAGAGGACGGGCTTTCATCAGTTGTGGTCCATGGCCCGTCGACAGTTGCTTGTTTTCGAGTGTTGGGACTAAAGCCTCCTCTGAACCTGGACCAGAGTGATCAGTTGTTCATCATCTCCAACTGGACTGTCGACCTCCCAACTCTCTCGTGGGGTGATGCGCTCCTTGCTCTGACAACTGTGCTTTCAGCGGATAATAACAAAATCGTGACGCTACATGACTGTTGTTTAATCTACGATCTGGAGGCAACACGGAGGCCAAAACAGCGGCAAGGAATGCACCTGAAACGAAAATTGTCCACAGTCTGCACTCGGCATTGGAACGGCTGCGACCGGTCTCTTTGCACGAGCTGGATCACATTTCAAGCTTCGATTGGATTTATTGTTGCCTGTTTCCATCTCTGGATGGTACAACATAGGCTCTTTAGCCTCTGATAACTGACCTGACCGAGGCAAGGTCGAGAGTAGAGTAAGCCGACTTGATAATTGTGGCTGCGGAAAAATGGTGCCCAAATTTTGATCCAATCTTACAAGACAATTGTTTCCACTGGACAATCAAAGACTGGCCAATGTTGATGCATTGGGATCGGCCCTTCATCAATTCTTTTCCAGGCTCGTGGACTAGAAATTCTAGTAAGCCAACTACGCTGCAAGTGAATTACTCTGACCGATTCCTGCACCTTGAGGCAAGTTGGAAGACGGTGGAGAATCATCTTGACCGGCTGAACAAGCATTACAAAATGTTTTTCAAGAACGTGGAGGAATCTGCAGATGCTATCGATGGAGGGAAGTTGCCAGTCACTATCAGATTTCCTGTGGACTTCGTATTGGACTATATTCGGGGCTCCAAGCTCTACGGTGACATATAAAATGCGTGCAGGTTTAGCAGGCTTCTGGGTCAAGAACTTGAGACCCTACTTGCTCGCACCCCAATGCCTGGAGATGATGAAATCTTCGTCGAAGATTGGAAGGGGGTGTTCATTGAAGAACTTTGTCTCTGTTGGACGACAGAGCAAACATACATCATATGAGTTGTCAGAGTATGGATGGGATATCAGTCCCGGCTCTTTGTTTCTATTAGAAACTGTTCTTTCCAGTGTAAATAATTATCTGTTCGAAATCATGCTGGAAGGTTGCAAAAGCCTAGGGTGACACAGCTAGAGGCACACCCAGAATTTAGTATTACGTCTTCAGGTCTCCTTTGTTCGGGGGGATTCCTATTCCCTGTTTGTGTTCAATATTTTAGTCCTTGTTGATTCCATTCTCTGTGGTCGTCGCATACCCCCTCTCTTCGGCTGCTGGCTGTTGTGAAGAGACAAGCTGTGTGTATTTCCCACGAATATAATTCTAGTAAAGATTGTAACCCCGCCCTCGCCCCAAGCCCATGATACTTATGTCAGAGGCTCCAAAGCATATTTCAAATCTTCTCCAAGAGAAGTTGGAGACAAAGCCAGGTGCTTCTATGACTGAGAGGTTTGTTCAGTCAAAGCTCAAGCTGCTGGTCTATAACTTATTTACTGAGGATACTAAAGAAGAGCATAAGATAAGAAGGCCGAAATGGGTATAATCCAGAATATAAATGCTGGCCGAGTGTGCAGTCCTGCCACTTCTGAAGGTACTGACTCCACCAGCGCACCTCCCCAAGGCAGATCCCGCACTGGACCGCCTTGTAGAGGTATGGTGCGGGTTGGTTGATGCTGTGGCCGCAGCCTTTGCACAAGGGGACGTAGGGTGCGGAGCGGCGTGGCATGTTCTTTGGGGACGTCGGGGTCGGCTCGTTTTGGTTCGGGTGATCTCTGGGTGTTGGTGGTGGCTTCGTAGTTTTGCGGAAAAGTTGTGCTTCAGGCGTTGATGGTTCCGCTTTGCTTTTTTTTTTTTGGTCAATGTTTGAATTATATCTGCTGGTTCTTGCCGTGTGCTGTCGAGGATGTTTCCAAATTGTCTAGGCAAAGCTGAATGCAGCTGTATTTATAGGTTCAACCCATGTATATGAAGTGGTATATGGCCCAAGTCACTGTTCTTACTTAAGTGATTTTGCCGTGTGATTTCCAGAGTCTGATACTGTCACAATTGCAGGTTGAATTCGAATTCATGTTCCCACTTGGATGGCCAATGTCTGTGTAATGATATTTAGTCCTAGTCAATGCCCTCACTCAAGTGTTTTGGCCACATGATCCGTGTAATTCTTCAAGTCTAGTACCGTCACACTTGCAAGATGTACTCAGTTTTACAATCTCATTACGGTGACCAACATATGTGGAGTGAGTTTTAGTCCTAGCCACTGCGACCACTAAGTCGTTTAACCATGTGAGTCCCAACTCTACCATTATCACTCCGCCGGCAGTCTGGTTAATTATCTCCTCTAATTGGCTAGCCACTGCAAGCTATCAGTCAATTATCTCAAGAGTCAATCAGTCTATGAAGAGTATTTGATATCTCTACAGGTATGTGCGATGACTAGCACAAGCCTAGACTTAATACTTCTACTTCCCGTCAGGAAATACAAATCTGCTGGGGAAAAGAGCTTGGGATCGATTGCCTTTCACCTCCCTGGGCACTTGGGCAGAAGATGAATTATAGACTGACATAATACAGCTGATTGTAACTTCTTCGCAACGGTTGTGGTGAGGGGCCACTACTACAACTCTGCATCCAGCAATGTCGCGAACACATTGACGCATCTTGTCACCCCTAAGTCCCATTAATGAGCAGTAAAATTGGCACGGACCAAAGAATCCCTCAGGATAAACGCCATGTAGAAGCCATGATGACACATGCAGCCCATGCTCTTACAACTTGTCAGACATCCTGTGCTGCTACCAATGATAACGAGGTGACAGCTAGAGGCTACCATGGTACCCCATCCACCTAGTTGAATGAGTTGCAATGCACACACGTCCTATTCTTCACTTAACGGTAGCTGGGCCATCAAATTCCTTACTAAGTATAGCGTAGCGAGCTCGCCTAGAGGCCTGGGTGAACTGTTCTAATTATCTTATTATGTTGGCTGACATTAATGTTCTGTACATCTCGGGTCAGAATGCCTCCAGATGTAGCACTATGTGGCCGAAGCTTCCTTCTCCTGAAGCTTTTTCTCTGCCAGCTCGGCCCGCTTGTTTGCCTCTTCTACCTCCTTCTTCAGCTGCTTGATGTAGTCGATGGCTAGTTCGACAGTGCTCGCCTTGCTGTTCGGGCCCCCACCCCCTTTGGGGTCCTTCTTGTCACCACTTTCTGCTCCGCTGTCCTTGCCTTCAGGGATGACACCGTTTGGTAATAGTGTTGCAATCTCTTGCAGCGCAGAGTTGATTCGATTCCGCCTGCCTTGCTCAGCGATCTTGTGAGACGTCCGCTTCGATGTCAGGTTGGTGGACAGCTCGCTTGGGTATGACACTCCAGGCACCATATTGCCCTCTAGAATATTTTGGTAGTTGGATTTGGAAGCTAGGAGCTGTGACGCCGTATCTTCTGCCCTTAGCCCGCCGGGCAGGAGGGGCTTGATGTTGGGTGAGATCTTGGGTCGCAGGGCAGGTGAGACGTGAGATGAGCTGATGCTGGCCCTCTTTTTGCCACTCCGTGGTGCAAGCTGTGGTGTCTTCCTCAAATTCGGTGTCGTTGCAGAAGATCCGGGGATGAGCTGTGGACTCTGGCTTGCCGAGGCTGCTGACCCAGGCTTTGCGAATACTGGCGAAGGCAATGGCTGGAAGGACGAGGCTGTTCCCGAGGGTGTCTCCGTGGCCGGCGAGCGTATCCGCGGCGACTGCGTGGCCAGGGGCGTCAGCGCCGGCTTCTTGAACGTACTTGAGCTGACGGACTCTGGTAGCTCGAAGTTTTCGATGTTCTCTGATGCCATGGGATCCGAATCGGCCTCATTGGTCGACTTGTTGGCATCAGCCGGGGATGGTAACCTCATCAAAGATGCTGGTGTCGCAGGCGAGGGCTTCCCCGTGGGCTGAGGGGCAGCTGTCGCAGCCAGGGTTGGAGTTGCATTATTTTGCGGCTGTATGCACGGGGACGGTTTCGCCGACCTCGTCTTTGGTAAAGGTGGAGGAGGCATCTCCGACAGTGCCTCTGGGGAAACTGAATCATTTTCAGAGTCAGTAATTCCTGGGTTGGATGAGTTTGACGCGAATCCGCTGGGCTCTGTCTGGCGCGTTTTCTTCGCGGGTCGGCCTTGTGGCTCTTGAGGCTTGTCGTCCTGTTCCGTGAGCTCACTCAAGGTCTGGGCATTCATGAGCGGCGTCGCACCCGTCTTCTTCCGCTGCGGTTTCGTGATGGGTGATTTGCCGACGCTCGCTCTGGCCCTCGCCTTCGCAGCAGTGTTCTTCTTCCCTTTCTTCACCAAATCGCCGGCAACCGGTCCCGTGGACGAAGGGGGGTTGGCTTCCAAATCCATTCCCTCGGGAGAGCTTGTGGTGGTTGCGGTAGTTAAACCACGTTCGAACATGGCCATGGGGTCGGATTGAGCATGCAATGCTGGCGACGTGAGTGGGCTGAAGTAGGCGTTGGGCACGGTGAATGCTTGATCCATAGGGAATTGGCTCTCGAGGGGTGTGACTGCAGGAGAGACCAGAGGAGTGAAGGACATCTGGAGACTGGTAAGCAGAGCACAGAAGGCAGGCGAACTCGGATAACACGCACGTCTTGCTGTTGCTGCTCCTTCATTCTCTGAAAATGCTCGAACATGTCCTGTTGTTGGGAGGCCCGGTCCGGCTGACCAGTGTAGAACTGATGATTGCCAGCCTGTATCTCGAGGCTTTGCGGAGTGGGCGGGACCATGCGGCTCTGCTGCTGGGCGAAAAAGGCGGCTTGCTGCTCCTCCAACTGCCTCTGTTGCTGTTGCAATTTCTGCTGCTGCAAGAACTGGATCTGTGCGTCGATGTCCGAGATGGCGTTCACAGGCGTTCCCGAAGACATCATGTTGGTGGGTATCGTGGGGTTTGGAGGGGCAGTCGTCATGGGATGCATCTGGTTGTGCATGGCTGTCGACATGAGAACCGAACCGTCTGTCCCACTCATGGGCGTGTCGAGTGTCTCACGGTGTGCGACTTGCATCATGCCTGCCCCGTTCGGATGCTGGAAGTCGCCGAAGTCGAACTGCAGGCCTTCAGAAAGACTGTCCATGCTGTTCATGTTGAGGAACTGCTGGAAATCATCTTCGGCGCCGGGATGCATAGCGTGGCCTTGGTCGCTCCATCCTGCGGACTCCATCATGATCACAGGGTCGTCCAGTCCCAGGGCCTAGGTAATGGGCGCCCAGGTGGTGACAGGGCTTCTGATGGATGAGGCTTGAAAAGAAGGACCGTCAGTAGGAAAAGTTATCCCACAGACTATTGCGCCGGTGGGTGTGCGGATTTCTCGTGCCCTCAGGTTCGGTTCCTAGGCTTGGCTGTCGTCGCTGGTGGAGAAAGGCCGGGGCTGCGTAAGAGGGGCGCCAGGTTTGCGCTGGGCAGCTGCAACGGAGACCGGAGATGACAAGTCTAGCGGGGCGCGCACGACAGGGTCAGATGGCGGTAGAGTGTCGGCGCAGTCACGCAGCACGCCGTGCGTCGCGACGAGCAACGCCTAAAGGCGCGAGGGAGAGGGTGAGTTTGTTCAATTGTCGCAATTGCTCCTGAGCGTGGGGGACCTGGACTGGGCTGGTGAGGGTCGGTGTTGCTGGGCGGACCGAGTATCTGATTGGCGGTGCGGTCTCAAGGTTGCGTAAGTGAAAGGCTATCTTATTGGGCCATGTGACGGGTGTAAGTCTTATCGATTCGACCCGACGCGGACCAGGCCTCTCGGAGGGCTGAATTGTCGCCGCCAACTCTGGAGGGTTGGGGATTGATGGGTGCTGCGTTGCGCGTTGGGTGGCCAGCTGTGCAGTCGGGTTGGCTGGCTGAGGGAGGGGACGCCGACGAGGACGAGGACGAGAACGAAGTGTGAGTACGAGAGAGAGCAAAAAAAGTTGTCCGGCGGAGGATCGTCGGGACAAGACGGCGGGGACAAGTGAGGAGCCTTGGAAGAGTTGGGGCAAGAACGGAAGGTGGCTGCTTGGGTCTGGCGCCGCAGTGGTGCGGATGCGAGGTGCGGGTCAGGAGCATGAGGAGGCAGGGGAGCAGGGCTCGAGCAGGGGCAGTTGGTGTGGTAGTCTAGGTGCAGCGGATCTTGGGTCGTCCTGTCAAGGGTCTCTCTCTTTTCTCTCGCTCAAAGTGTGGGGGCTGTACGGGATGCTCTACTGCTTGCATGTGGTAGCAGTTAGTCTACTCGGTAGACTACTACGCCCATGTACAGCCAGACTGCCCAGGCCTGAACATAGATAGACTACTACTGATGTACGCTGCTATACTAATAAGCCTCGCTGGGCATCGCAAAGTGTGCAGTGCAGGATGGGAGGCTGGTCGGGAACAGTCAAGGCCAGCCCCACTAGCGACGGCTTGAAGCACAGTATCTGCGTACTCTACCCTGCGCGACGATGTCCTTCCCCGATCCAGCTGACAATGCCTCTGCTCTGCTTTGCTGCCCCTCTATCACACCTAAAACCCCTGCGGAGATATTTCTCCCACAGCTGACCCTGTCGCTGCACACCACCTGAGACCTGCAGTGGCTTTGCCTGCTGTTTCTCCGACCACGTTAGAGGTAGGCTTGGTTTACCTCACTACATACTTTCCAAATGTAGGTGCTGCCACTCCTGCGCGTCCAGGAAGTGGCTGGCTGATGGACTCCTGTTTTATCAGATCTGGCCGACTTTGCTAATATCATCACGGCATTGATTTCGCTCGTGTCAAGTGGAATTGGTCGAATTTATCCGCGTAAAGAAAAGAAAAAACCTTGTCCTCATCCAGTCTGGACAACCCCCCGATTAGGCGCCAGGACCATCCATGACTAGGACCCAACTCTAGCTCAATTCCAAGTCTTGCATGGAATGCCCCGACTTCCGAGGTCATTCCGAGTCGGGTCTTCATCTCGCACGCGAACTCATTTCAAGGATGAAGCCAGTCGGGCACGACAATCCACCACTGGCAGCCGGCCCAGCAGCCCGGAATGCTCACTGACAAGAGGACCCAGACCGTCATAGCCAACTCACAAATTCAGCATCATGTTCTGTGTATTGTGCACACAAACAGCAGACTACCCTAGGAATCCACGATGAGGGGTTGCCAAGAGTCCCCAACAGCCATCAAGAACACAAAGGCGCACCATGAGAAAGACTACGCAACCTGCTGCAACCCCTCGAGTCACGACGTCAAGCAACCATGACAGAGCTCACCGTCCCTCCCGCTGCCCCCCTCCAAAACCAAGACCGCAGCAGCGCACATCAGCGCCAGACTCAGGCGTGTCGGTGGCCATGCATCGTCATGGGTGCACACACACACACCCCCGGTCCCAAAATTATACCTGGCCCAGCCAGTCCAGCCAGCCCAGTCCAGCCAGCCATCTGTGGCTCGGTTAGCAGGCCGAGGCTCTTGAGCCACGGCGCGGCGCGGCACCCAGGACCGATGGGATGCCTTGACATGACGAAACCCCCACGACCGGCGGCCAACCTGTGGGGGGAGAAGCTTTCCGGGACCTGCAGGCCACACTGACAGAAGACGGGGGCTGGCCTCTTTCTTTTTTCCTTCTTTTGTTGTGTGAACCCACCTTCCTACTTGCACGCTTACATGATGAGAGCCTCACCTGACCCAAGCCACTTACAGCAGCAGTGGGTAAGCCGTCGTCTGCATCACACGGTGCACTTGTCACTTCCGACTTGATCTGGTAGCACAGCATTGCCACGAGGTGAGTTCAATTGGGACTGAAGGACGAGAGCAAGGGTCTTTCTGTCATCCCACGCAGTATATCATCCAGTCCTCAAACGCCAGCGGCGCATCAACCGCGACTATCCGCCAAGTTCAAAGACGCCAACAGAGCCGCCTGCCTGCCCACCTAGCTACGTAGCCACTCAATTGCCCATCCGCTCACCCACACCGACCTGGGAGCCGCAAACCACCGGCGTGCCAGCCCCGTAGGACCGGCACTGGAGCCTGGGGGTTACAGTCCCGGCAGCCGCTTGCAGAATCGACTTCCACCTCCCCTCCTCATACCCAGGCATGGACCCGACTTTCAGGCTATATAGCCTGGGAGCAAGCAGCGGCATGAACAATCTCAACCGCCCTAGTATGTAAGCGCGGGCGCCGGCCCCAAACAAAAATCGTGGCCGGGCTAGTCCTGCGGTGTGAGAGAGGCCGCCTTGCCGCGATACGCACATAATTTGGATTGATAATTTGAACACGACCTAGCGCGGAAATCTTGTAACAGTCCGAGTAAACCTGCACATGCAACTGACGTAAATGAGGAAAGAGAGTCTGCAGCAACCTCAAGTAGACCATCCATTGGGCATGTGAAGACGATAGCGGTGTAATTGTGATCTCTAGTATACAACTGGGGATCTTTGGAAAGTGCTTGATTCCAGCGTCACTTCCAAACCACTGAAACTTCCTCAGCAAGCTGCTGTGACACATCTTTTATTCAGCGCCAGGTGGTTCGATATGTAGACAGCAGAAAAAGGCGGATCGACGGAGCTATTACTACACAAGCACTTTGCTATTCACTCTCTGTTTCGCTGACTTGGTTGGCCCGTCGCCTCCTCTTGTGAGCAGCTGACCTTGTCTGAACATCGCCATCTTCCCCGTCAGAGTCCGACAGCACCGGTCGTCTGCTCTTTAGCCTTCTCGACTTCGGCCCACCCATCTGGCTCATACTTGGCATGTCCTCATCGCTAGCCTGGCTTCGAGTTGGTGACAAGACCTCATACAAGTTTTGATTGCTTGCCCTTCGATCCGACAAGGAAGGCGGCGATGTGGCTGTGGGCGATGTCGATGCGCCTCTCAGGCTCGAAATGGGATCATCGTCGGCGACGACAAAGTCCAGCAAGTCAGCACCGTCATCCGAGTCGTCTCTTTCGTACAATTGGCTGGTCCTGGTGCAGTCGTCTCCGTAATCTTCAACAAAGTCCATGTTTGCTTGTGTCTTGCCACGCCGGCCCTTAGCCTTACCCCTCGACCTTTCTTTCTCTGGCATGGGCTGAAATATCGCCCCTTCGATGTCTTCATCGGCGAAAGGGTCGCTGTCAAAATCGTCCTCGGCGTCACGGTCGACCGCTGTGGTTCCCTTGGATCGCTGTTGTGGTGCATCCCTGGCCTTAGGGCCACACTTCCTCCGCTTTGAAAGTGTCGGCTTTCTCGAATCTGAAGGCGACAAGGTCCTCTTGTACGATGAAGATCCAGTTGCTTCAGGTTCCCCTGCTCCACCATCGCTATCATCTGCGAAACTAGGAACAGGAAGCTCCGTGTAACGCGACTGATCAGTCTCCCCGTAGGGCTGGTGGTACAGGTCCATGGGCGACTGCGAATTGGCCAGCCTCTTGAAAAGCTTTACACAGCGTTTTGTATGTCTACCATGCTGCAGATTGATATTCGGCCCAAGCTTTCGCTGTGCCTTGGGGTGGCCAGTCAAGTCAGGTCCCATGATATCCTCCTGCGATGCATGCTTGGATGGCAAGTTACGGTAAGTGTCGTCTAGCTCACTCGTTTGAATGGGGTCGAGGAGTACCGCGTCAAGACGAGGTACTTCCGCCAGCGTATCGATTTCGAGTGGCTGTCGAGGCCGAGACTTGGTGCTAGGTGCTTTTCCAAAATTAGAAGCCGTCACAAACCCCGTAATGACTCCGTCTGGCATGTGGAACTTCTTCTGCGTGGCCTTCTTCCGTGGTGCGGAAGCTTTCTTTGGTTCTGGCAGCGTCTTGTCCTGGGTGTTCTCGATCGGGATTTCGACCAATCGCTTGTCAACCACAGGCTTGATGTCTCTTGGTATGATCCTGGATGACAGGTCGTCCCGGAAGTTGAAGCGTTTCCCTTCACAAATGAACCTCTGCATCTTCTCATAACTGTCCTTCGCTTTCCTGAATGATTCCTCCTCCTTGCCTTTCATCAAAAGCAGCATGATACTTCCGGCCCGTTTCCTGCCAGTCCGCCCCATGCGCTGCAGCATACGTATCGGTGACGCTGAAGCATCGTAGCAAACGATCAGGTCGACCTGACCGATGTCCAGGCCCTCCTCTCCAATCGAGGTTGCGACGAGGACGTTGAACTGTCCATTCCTGAACCTTTCGATCGTCTCTATCTGTTGCTTCTGTTTCATTCCCTCGCTTCGTTTCGAATCTGCTTGACCAACGAATATGGTGGCTTTGATCATGGGCCGGTGCTTGTTCAGCGTGCGAACGATTTCCTCGGCGCTGTCCCTGTACTCGCTGAAAACGATAGCTCTGGTGTTCGACTCTTGACCCCTGTCCATGAAGTGATTTAACAACTTCTCGCATAGGTACGACAATTTCGGGTGGCCAACAAAGCCATCGAGCCTTTGCCACTTGTCGATTGTATCCATCATCTCCTGGAAATCGGCATCTTCAAGGACCTGTCGCCTGTACTTGGAGCCTTTTGCTCCTTTCTCTTCGGTCTCCGACCTGAAATCCAGCATTTTGTGATAGAATGGCGCGATCCCGTGGAAGTTCAGCAGCTTTATAGCATGCGCCAAACTCTGCAGAATGGTGAATATGCTCATGATCATGAACTTGATGCCTGGGTTTGCGTGCTTCCCCGCACCAAGGCCCCACTGTCTCTGGGCCTCCCGAAGTCCCATCACGGTCATGGTCATCGGGTCTCGCGCTACCCACTTGTTGGCCTGAGCGATCTTGTTGCAAAGTGGTTCGAGTGCTTTAGAAAAAAGGTCTTGCACTCGCAGCATCTCGTCCGATGGCTTCAGAACGACCTGTTCCACCTCGCGAGAATGGACATACTGGCGGATATCGATCGATTCTTCCATTCGTATCTCAACCGTCGAAATACCCAGGCTGTCGATGACGGCCTGCACGCCTTCGACTGTTGAGCCTGGGGTGGCTGTCAGGGCAAGGATTCTGAAACTTGGGTTGAACCTTCGCAGGAACTCAACGACCTTGACGTAGGCGTAGTCGCCTGTTGCGCGATGCGCTTCGTCGATAACGAGGAGCACCACGGCTTTCGGATCAGCGTATCCCTTGGAAAGATCGTTCTGCAGAGTCTGTGGTGTCATGAAGAATAATCTCCTCTTTTCCCACTCGCCCTCACGCAAAGCTGGGGAGATCTCGCCGGTCAAGAGAATTGCTTGCGACCGGGGGATTCCTGCCACATTCATGCAGGCTTCTACCTGTTGCGCAGCAAGGGGCTTGGTGGGCGCCACGAAAATGATCTTGGCCGTCTTTGTCCAGCGAAAGTAGTTGAGGATGATCGTGGCGGCGATAAAAGTTTTACCAAGGCCTGTGGGTAGAGCCACAAGGGTGTTGTTAAACAAGCCCTTGTTGACGATGCTGAATTGGTAATCCCGTATTGCGCCCAGGTTGGTGGGGTAGACCCAGGTCTTGAGAGCATCGTGATCCAAAGCGTGGTGAGTCGGAGCCTCCGGGGGAATGTCAGCCCGATACACTCTCCTAGGCTGGATCTGTGACTGTGGCGCCTCGGTTTCCCTGACTGCGTCTCCCCAGAGGTTGGTCTGACGATAAGACTGGGACGCGCTGGCTTTCTGGCCTTGGGTCGACCTTGCCGGGCGTGATGAGGAGTGAGTAGATACGGCTGCCCTAGACTGCACGGGCGAACTCTCGAATGCATTACAGGGGAAATCATCTAGACCCTCCAAATCGATGATGGCATCCGCATTGCTGCCCGGCGTCCGCGTCCTTGACGGGACTCTCGGCGCGTTGATCCTGCCAACTGAGCCTAGCGTGGCAGTGGGCTTGATCTCAGAGGCTTGGGTGAGGGCGTTAACGAGGTCTTCATCGGCAATGTCATCACCAAAGCCGTCGAAGTCGTCGGAGTCCATCCTGGCTCGTGGTTCGGCTACCGGTCAAGTCATCCACAAGATTGCTCTGATGGTTTGGCAGACGGTGGTCCCAGGTTTCAGAATTAGAGTTCTCGAGTTTGGAGGCAACAACAGCGCCTGAGAGGCGATCTCGCATCGCATGTCGTTCCCACGCAACTTCAGCTCAACATGACTGACTGGCTGCACAATCAGTAAAAGCGAAGCAGTGAAGTCAGTTGAACCAGATGTGGCAAGGGCAGGCACGCGACGCGTATCCCTGCCGCCGAGTCCCGTCCCTGAAGAACGGGCTCGATGCGGCAAGCACGACCCTCACACCAAGTCACGGCCCAGCTCCAACCCCTGCATGCACGATCAAGTACCTGGTACTCGGCAGGGTAGCCTCTAGCCCTTCACTAGTTGCTTGGAGACCTCGGAGGGTCGAGGCCATCTGGGTACCCAGGTACCTCAGGTGTGACCCTAGGCACCCGTCGTCACGCTGACTCATCACGCCCACCCCACCTGGGCGTCCTGATCGTCAGAAGCAGGTGCGGGAGTGGGTCCATCGACCGTCACTTGGAGCCTGCCTGTAGCCTGCCGCAAACGATCAGTTTTCCTCCTTCCTCGTCCACACCAGCCTCAGCTCTATTCACTAAACCACACCTCCGTTTGCTCGTTCGCACAGACAGTAGGGGAGCTTACCATTCACAACTTCCCAGTGATTGGTACTATTTTCTTTTATTCTAATCCTATTCAACTGGCCTCACCCAACAGATATCTGGCCAACCTCTCTATCTTCTGGGTACCTTTAGGCCCGAGGACCCCACGACGGTCCCAGCCTTCTTCATCCGTCTTTCTTTGACCACCCTTATTCGTTCGACTCTCTGCAGTTGCGACTACGCTCACCCACGGCAGTCTCTACCTGCGCATCACCAATTCGAATGAGATCCTCGCGCGACTGACTCCTTGCATCTTTTGCGCATCGCACAACCCATCTTACCCATCACCGTCGCCGCCATGCCACCACCCAACGGCCCTCGAGGCGGAAACGCCAACTCCTCCCGACAGACCCGATCCTCCAACAACACGCGAGGCGCGTCCCGAGGCGCTCCCCGAGGCGGCATCGCGCGTCGCGGCCGTCAGTATGGTGGGCGAGGTGATCGCGATGGAGACGTCGACATGGACAACCCTTTTGGCAGCAAGCCCTCCAAGTCCGGCGGGATCAACAAGTCATCCAACCCCTCGAGGGGCCGCGGTAACGCAAGGTCTTCTGGACCTCCGAAGCCCAACACGAGACTTCAGCAGAACATTGCCAAGCACCTGGGCGGGGACACATCGCACATCCCAAACGCCCCCAGCGCGGCCAAGATGGCAGCAAACAACACAACGCTCATAGTGACGGGCCTGAAGTCGAGCAGTGCGGCTTCAAACCCCGACGGAGGACTCAAGGATCTGCTGGCTTTCCTGGAGAAGAAGGCGAAATCACTCAAGGGTTCCGGTCGTCCTGTTACGATTAAGAAGGTATGTCAAGGTATCCCAAGAGGGGAACGGGGACACAGAAGCGTCGCCCAACGTCCATTCTCGTTATTCTGCATTGATGATCGCAGAACGAGCAGACAATCGCACCCGCCTATCGCCGCTCCTGCCGCTCCTACCTCTCCGTGATCCCCAGCCACCATCAAGGTTTCCTACCTTGCTAACATCCAGTAGTCGCTTGTCAAGGGTGACTCTGTCTACGTGCTGGCCAGCAACGAAGATGCCGAGGAAATCGTCAAGCTCAACAATTTCACCTTCGCTCGAGCTCCCCTGGCCATTGTCAAGAGCGAACAAGGATGGCCAGGAGCACCTCAGAAAGATGCGGCGCCTCTGTCGAATAAAGCACAGCAGGACAAGATGATGCTACAGACTGTCTTGGAGCGACGATACGACCCCAACACGAAACTCCTCAACCTGTCGGCTCTGGGTCAAGATCCGGTCCTGACTGAGATGGGACTGTTCCAAGTAAAGAACATGGCCGAAAAGACCTTCAAGGTTCTTATGGTCATCTGTCAGGACCTTTTCAAGACTCCGCAAGCGAAGCGTGACGCCATCGAGAGCGTATCACTTGCGGCCAACAACCTTGACTCCGTTGCTCCAGTCTTTGACCTCGCCGAGACTTTCCCTGACCTACTGCATCTCGATCTAAGCAACAACCAAATTTCTTCTATGAAGCAACTTAACCGATGGCGCGGTCGATTCAGGCGTCTCCAGACTCTCCTTCTGAACAACAACGCCATCATCCAGACTGAACCGAACCACAACACCGAAGTCATGGAATGGTTTCCGAAGCTGCAGGTGCTGAGCAATGTCGTGGTCAGGACACCCGAAGCCATCGCCGCGGAGGAAGCAAAGACAAAGCCGAACCCGATCCCGCAAAACGGCACGGACTTCCGCGATGTCGCCGGGCTTGGGGAACGTTTCATTCGCGAGTTTTTCCCGGCATTCGACAGTAACCGGGACGCCTTACTATCGACCTACTATGATGAGCACAGCACTTTCACGCTGGCTGTGGATACGGGTGGGCCACGGGACACCAACACTCCTGTGCTCTCATGGCAACCCTACTTGCAGTTCTCGCGCAACCACCAGCGGATCACGACCGAGGCAGGCCGGTTCCAACGCTACATGAAGGGTATTCACATCCAGGAAATCTGGAAGCATCTACCAGTGACCAGCCATCCAGACCTAGCAACAAACTTGGACAAATACATCATCGACTGCCACCCCATGAAAGGCCTGCATGATCCGGTCAACCACAAAGTTGAGGGGCAAGATGGAATGATCATCACCATTCACGGAGAATTCGAAGAGCTCGAGGCAGGGACTGGGAAGACCGGCAAGCGCAGCTTCTCGCGCACCTTTGTGATCGGACCTGGCTTGCCTGGCCGAAACCCAATACGCGTGAACAGTGACATGTTCACGATAACCCCTTGGGGTCCGGTCCCTTCAGTCACCGTCGCGGCCCCCGGTCCATCTCCAGAGGAACAACAGCAACTGATGGTGCTTGAGCTGTCAAAGCGCACGCAAATGACTCCCGAGTTCTCGAAGATGTGCCTCGAGACAGCCGGATGGGATTTCGACCGAGCACTGGTCGTGTTCGAGGAGAAGAGGGTCAGTACAGTCTCTTGTTGATTGCGGTGCTCTTCAGGCGACAACTAACTTACTTGTAGGCGGTCCTCCCACCTAACGCTTTCATTTCAGCATGAGCCGCGCAGCAGCATGGTGGACACTTTTACGCACCTCCAGGCAGAGGCTCTGTCTGTATGAGAGTTGGTGTTCACGGCAACATCGCATCGGTATCCACCAAGGATTCGCCATTCGGGCATAGCGAAAGCTACAGGGACATCAGGGATACTTGAAGGAGATGAGTCGAGATGAGTTTGACGTCGGTGCACGGAAGCAAGGGCATGGTCCAGTTGGCTGTGGCAACAGCAGAAACTGGAAAACGTCATTTGCTTGATTGCTGCGCACCCCATTAGGCGCTGCAAGAAATTATTGAAAAGGTATGACATTGTCCAGGTGGATCTGGACTTGTCTCCGAAGATCAGCAACGACGGAGACAGATGGCCGATAGATTGACTAGGGGAAGGGGGCATGATCAGAGCCTCGTCGGCAGCCATGGTTTCATGAGACGAAATAATGGAATTCTAGGGGAGGCAAGCCCCCAAAACAAATATTTGTCCCCCAGCTTGCATGTGAAATGAAGTGTTTGCAATTTTTTATGACGGGGGACGGAATCCGCCCAATGACGAGGGCAGACGTGCCAGCGCCGCAATATCACAAGCCGCGCGCGTTCCACGGCGGGGGTTTGCAAGCAGCAGCAGCAGCAGCGAGCAAGAACATGGATCATTTGTGTGTCGCGACGGCGGTGGGGACCCGAGAAAGAAAAGGACGGCCACGATATGCCGTGTCCACGCAAAACCGGCGTCTCGGGCGCTTAACGCCTTGCATGGCTGGGTCTGCTGGGTAACTGTATGACTGAAGTGACTGGCCGCTGGCAACATTAGAGATTCGGCCCGCGGCCGCTTGACATGCATGTGCTCATTTTGCATGGGATTTCGGGTGGGCTGTTTGCGCGACCAGGCCCCCACGCCAATAAGCACACACACACACACACACACACACACATTTGGTTCTGGTTTAGTGGGCAGGATTTGTTTCCTGCTCTGAGACTGTTTTGTTCTACTACTATGCTAGGCTTTCGGAGGGTTTTAGGAACGGGAGGATGGGTAGTAGACAGTTGGCGGGCGATCACGCACATGGCCTGCATGTGGCTCTCTCCCAGCCGCCCGGCCGAATAGCTCGGGGCAAAGCATGAAGAATAAGGATGCAGGACTGGTGTCTACAGGGGTCCGTTCATGCTTGGGGGTGGGTGATCGTCGCTTGGTGGTGGCCGACCTTGCTTGTTTTGTTACACACCTTTCCCATGTAATTACTGCTTTGCACACATATAAATGCCACACAGCCCACCCAATCCGCTGCATTACCACCCCAAGGCGCCGGATTGGGCAGGGAGCGCGTTGCTGATCGCCGCGTCGTTTTCCTCGAATAGCAATCACGCATCTGCATGGTCCTGAGATGCTGTGTTACTCATCAAAGGGGTGGGTCCCGGGGGTTTGTGGTTCTTGTCTTCGAAGGGAAAAACTGGGCGCTTCAGCAGTGACACCAAGCGAGTAACCGCCTGGACCGCCCCAGAAAATGCCCACGTGCGGGACGAGTCGTGCGAGCTGCCCAGGCTGCAGTACTGGTTGTAGGCAGTACTACACTGCATGCCGGTGTAGTAGGCTCAGCGCCATGTGCGCCAGTCCGGGCACAGCCTTTAGGGTCTGGGCGGTTCATCCGGATGGACTGAAAATAGATCAGAGACCAACAAGCACCAGTAGCAGCAGCAGACTAGTGAGGCCTGCCTAAGGCCTGCTTCGTGGGGACCAGGTGTGGCTGCGGCTGACCAGCTGCTGTGGGTGGTGGGCAGGACAAGCCTTGGGTCAATGGCAAGCTCAGCGCTTCATTGGTTTTCGTCTTTGGGGGCCGGCAGCCACGCCATTGGTGTACGGCGTTGATGGACTGGGCCTAGCAATAATCAGTCTGCGAATTATACCTTGTATGTCTTAAATTTCATGACGGTCAAGGAACCAGAGTCGAGGGTCTCCTCGAATCAATGCGCAGTGTAACAAGACTGATGTTCGCTATTATCGTATATTAGCAAGTGCATTGGCAAATGCAACGTTCTGGAGAATTAAGAGGCCGTTGCTGTTCCCCGCCCCGCCGAGACGTCGACCTCTGACCACGGAAGTAAATGATAGAGATCCAAAGGCTTGAGTGACCCCAAAGCGAGCCATAATGTCCGAAAGATTCCTGCAGAGCTTGAGCGCTCAATATATTTGAGGCTCTGCTAGGAGGCATGGCAGCGGGGCACCGCCTGTCCGGATCTCGGCCGGTATTGCCCTACACTCGTGTGACGGGCCCTGGGCGGGCAGGTCGTCCTGAATGGCTTCGTCATTTGTTCAGAGACGTCAGAGCGTGCTCCAAATGTAGTGGCAGGGGTTTTGGTGTGTGCAACGGTGGGTGCAACGGTGGTAGATGTGTGTCCATCTTCTAGTGCAGTCTTGCTGGTTCGATCCGTACGAGCCTTCTGCCACTGGCTGGGGCCGGGATGTCTGCACGGGCCGGATCGTCGCTCGCAGTGCAGGACGCGGTCGTGTACCTGATTTTACTGGATCCTGCCCCCATATTGCTTGCGTTAGCCCAGGGGCGTTTCGAAACACTAGTGCCCAACCAGACCCCATCAAACTTCCCAATCGAGTAGGCCGCATGCATCGAAGACAGGCCGTCCTTCGCAGAAAAGGCTGGGCTCGTGTGAGGAGGATCGGGAGACGCTTCCACTTGGTGCCATGTGCTCCGCCGTCCCCCGTCCGAGATGTTACACGTGAAGCCGACGAGGCCGTCCCCAAGCCAGTCCCGAGGAGGATGGCCGCAGCGCCGGGAAGCAGGGTGATGGGTCGTGGGCTCACTTTGCGGGAGAATGGGGCCACGGTAATATTGTCCAGTGCAGCGCAGCATTCCTGGCCCAGAATTCTGCCCATACCAATCATCTCGCCTCTGCATCAGCGAAAGCGAACAAGCAGCCCCGGCCATCCGCAATCCGCCTCTGCGTTCCGAATCCTTCGCGGGTCTCGACAAAGCGTAGAGCCGTGCCCGGTTCGTTGTGCCGTGCCCGCCTGTTTCCGACAAGTATGGCGGCTTTTGTCCGCGCGGGGGAATCTGGAACATGGCGCAGAACTCTCTCATCTTAACCCGGCCCAGCCCAATGTTCGCCTTGCCGTCGTGTTTCTGTACCTGCAACGTGGCGGCGCATTTACGCAGTAGGCGTATTATTAGGTTGATTGAGAAAGCATGGCAGCTAGCGGTGGGTGAGTGGGTGAGTGGGATGGGATGAGCAGCCATACCATACCATCTGAACCCTCGTGATGGCCCCCGCCAGGCCACAAGACCGTGAGAGTGTCGTCTGTGCTTGCGTATAGTGTCAGAGCATAATAAAGGCAGGTGTGCTCTCGTTTGCCAGTGACTCTGACGTTGAACTCTCTGGAATCCGTGTGGCATCACTGGCGTCCAGAGTGTGCTGACTGTTTGGGTCTGGTGATGGATTGTTTCCATCTGGAGCCCGTCCCCGCCCCCTTTTGCCCTTGTCTCGCAGGGGCCAGGCCATCAAAAATATCTGATTGACGCAGGGGTGGCTGCACTTGTGAGCTGCAAGGGGGCCTGTTACTGCCCACAACTTCGCAGTGGTGGTAAAGTACGGCGCAGTACCTCGTCTCCTCGAAACTCGCTATGGTGTCAGAAGTACTGTTGCCGGCAACGCTAATCTGACGGGCCCGGCTGCACGTTTGATTGGCAGTGGACTCGACCCCAGCAGCGAGGATGCAGGATTCAGGCTGGGATGTCCTTGTCAGCGCCCTGGATTGGCCCGGTCGCCTTTCCGTTTTGGTCCATACTGCTACCGTAAAGTTCCTCCCCCTCTGGGCATCGATGCCTCTCTGGGCTCCTGCACTCCGCCGCCGCCGCCGCCGCCCTCTGGCCTGGCTACCTGTTGCCTCTCGCCGCCTCGTGTCGTGTTGAGTCGGGTCGAGTCGTGGTCTGGGTTATGATTGTCGTGACACCGTTGCAGTCTCTGTCGCCGTCTTCGTCGTCTCATCCCGCCTCAACCGCCTCCGAGGTGGTAGCCCAAGGATCCAGCAACTTGTAGCTCCCCCTCCTCCTCCTCGTCCACCACCGTTACAGAGTAGATACTGTGCTGTATTATCGTCCGTCTGCAGTCCGTCTGCTAGTCATTCCCACCCGAATCTCGAACGTCGCCTGCACATTTGACACTACCCCCTCGCGAAAACCACACTATTTGCCGCCTAGACACTGTCATTTCTGCTGCATGAACACACGTCTCCACCGTCGTGATCGGCACCCGAGAGCCCCATCCTCGCTGCAGCCTCGTGAGCACTGAGCAGCACTGCACGTCTGTCTCCCTGTGTGCAGTGCGCCGTTACCGACAACTTGTGCTCTCTTACCACGGTACCGTCGTGCTCGAATTCGAACATCCTGACAGCCAATCCAGTCCCAAGGGGCCATCCTGCCTCCTGCCGTCCACCAGAGTGCATCAGAGGTCAGCAAAAGTGGAGCACCAGCCCCGGCCGACTCCTTTGCCCGTGATCCCAGAAAGGCAGAGGCCACCGATCCCATCCTTGCCCTGCAACAGCCATTCCCGTGTCCAGACCCGCCGTACCTGTCCTCCCTTCTCCCACTCCTGAGTCCTGAGTCCTGACCTGCGCTCCTTCGGCACGAGTACCACCACCATTCCGCGCACCCTCAGCAATCTCTCCCACACGCTCTCTACCTCCTCACCCTCGTCTCCGGCCCTGGCAAACCTCCAAATTCCATTCTTCTACCAGCAGATCTTATCCATTCCGAACTGGGGACAGGTCCTCGATTCCGTCTAACCTTCCACCGCCTCGCACCCAAGCCTTGTCTTGCCCATCTTCACTTCTCGACTGACTCTCTCATCTCTCTTCGACTCGGGCCAACAACGGGCCACTCCTGCGTCTGCCAACCACTGCATCGCTTGATCAAAGGCCTCGCATCCACCGGCTTCGACCGACCCGACCTGCCGTGTCCTGCATATCTGCAATTGTCCACCGACTGTGTGTGGTTGTGCAATTCTTTGCCACTTGCTTGAGTTGATCCGCCCCTATTTCGCGGCACTCTGCAATCCCAGGCCGCCTCGGTTGCACCGCCTCACTCGAGCCTGCGAACTGCTCGTCGACCACTCGACTAAATTCGACTTATTCCGCCGCTCGCTCACGTCGTCATGCGACTGCGTTGATCTACTTGCTCCGCTTGAGGCTTTCCTTTGGAGTAGACTTCGCCCGATCTGCGTTTCAGAGGGAGATACTCGATTGCGGTCTACCAATTCACCATGTCCATGTCACACTCGGCCGGGCAGCCTAAGCCAAAGGTTGCACTGGACAACATATGTTCTGTCGTATATAATAATACGCTGTATACTTACTCAGCAGATGCCTTCCAATCCTTAAGTCTGGAGAAAGGATCCGAATGGAAGACTTTGAAGCAGGGAGAAGGGGTCTCCGGAGCCGCATGTGTCGGCTCGAAAAATGCATTTTACGTCGTCGGTGGGACTGGAGGCTCGTCGGACTACAAGGGCCTGCAGAGGTACACATACTCGACCGGCACCTGGGACTCGATCGACCCCGTTGTCCCTGTCACTCAGAATAGGACCGACCACGGCGCCGTCTATCTCGAGGGATCCGACTCCATCGTTGTCTATGCTGGCAGCCAGGCCGGCGACCCGAACCCTTCGACCCAGACCTTCAGTATCAGCGCCGTCGAGCCCTACGGTGTGCTCGCGTACCAAAATGAAGGCGCACCTCCGACGTCAAAGCCCATACTGCTTCCATGGTCGGACCGACAAGCTGCCATGGTCGGCGGCAGTGCCACGAACACTCAGGTCATGCTGTTCACAGTCGGTGCCGGATGGTCCAACTCTGGAGCCACACTGGCGTCTCCGCTGAAAACAGGCACTGAGCAATGGCAGGCCGTTCTGGTTACCGGCGATGATGGCTCCAAAAACCTTATTACTTTTGACATGTCAGTGTCACCTAATGTTGCCAACCGCACTGTTCTTATTGACGAGCACGGGGCGCCTGTCACCAAAGCCACGGCTGTCACGAAACGATCAGATGACCACAGACGGTCGCGTCAGGATGGATTGGGACGTCGGGCAACCGCCCTGACACAAGAGACTTGGCCAAGCTACAATTCCACCTACGCGTCGACAGCCATCCGCAGTAACTACGCCGCCGCGGAGGCAGGTGATGGGCAGGTCGTGCTTTCGGGCGGCAACACGGATGATGTCTTGTGTATCTTCAACGCAAAAGCTAACAGCTGGGTCAATGCGACCGCGCTTTTGGCCGACGACGAACAGAAGGTTCTGTCCGTAACGTCGTCCTCGTCCTCGTCCTCAATCTCTGCCACTACAACTTCGACAACACCCAGTGGCACCTTATTTGCCACGCTGAGCCCTACGACCACCCCGGAGACCAGCGCGGCCGCTGGGACTACCTCGACCTCTACCCATTCTTCATCCACCACGTCGAGCTCTTCGTCCGGACTTGGCACCAATGGTATTCTGGGTGTTGTCCTGGGCTCGATTGGAGGCGCTATCGTTCTCTTGATTCTGCTTTACTGCCAGATTCGGAAGCGCAAGAGAACACAAGACTTTATCCAGGCCGGCCACGCCAGACGAGCCAGCGGTGCCTCTGAGAGGCCGGAGAAGGAGGGCATGGCTGTCGTGACGGAGAGCTACCCACGTTCACCCACAAACCCCACGTTCATGCGCGGACACCAGCCGAAGGCCTCGACAGGTTCATTCTCATCCATGGCAATATTGATGGGCAAGGGACCTAAGAATTCGATGGAAGGAGGGCCGAGACCCGGTTCCAGCAAAGGCCAAATGAAATCGATGGGTGGCATGGGTCAAATGGCGCCCATGCGTCCTGTTCCGGCCCTTGCACCAGATCTCAGGGACGAGAAGGGCGTATCCTTCGCTGCAGATACAGCTGAGCCTCGCCCGGGTTTGCGAGTACCTGCCGATCAGCAAGATGGGCTGCGACGGAGTTCCGGTTGGAACCGTTACTGGTCAGGCGATAGTGCTGCGCTCAACATTCTGGGTTACGGTAACGGGCAGCAGACGAACCGGAACACGGTGGCCTCGGAAGGCTCTCAGTACTCTACGAACGGTGGCGGCATCGACCCGCGCTATCGCATGACCAAGGACAGCGCAACAGTGCCACCATTGAACGTCGATGATGGAAGGCCTCGATTTAGTCGCGTCAACTCCGGATCCCCAACCGTCAGCAATTATCCTGCCGCCGTCAAGCAGCATATGAGCGCCGAATACAGCGACCGGGATAGCCGGCACTCGGACTTGTCTGGCTACTCCAGCGGCATACCTGCAAGTGTACAGGACTCCTGGGATCCAACAGCATCCTCGAAGCCCTGGACAGGTGGTCGTGCGACAAGCAGCATGTACAGCAATGCATTCCCCATGCCTCCTACGCCAAGCGAACAGCGACCACCGATGCCACGACACGTCCCTAGTGGCATAAGCCAGCAACCCCAGCTGGACAGAGCGGACACGACGGACATGAGCTGGCTGAACATTGGCGAGCAGCAATATCAGCAGCAGCAGCAGCAGCAACAACAACAATACCGCAACTAATTCCCGTTGCTCACCAGTCTCCAGCCACTGCAGCACTCGTGTTTCATCGACCACTTATACCCGACATACTATCGTCATACCTGCGGTATTGGGTTTTCCTTGTCAGGCGAAAGCATGCTCTAGAGCTTTCGTCACCATTATAGAAAGGGGATGGTGGCTGTGGGAAACGGTTTCCAAGAAGCTGCACGCGCCAATGCCCAAACATCCGACACGACCTGGGTCCTGGTCGTTGCTTCCACTCACCCCGCCGGGCACTGCCGTCGCCTATTACCAGCATCCGTGCCGCAGAGGGCAAGTCAGCATCCCCGAACCCTATTGCCGTCACCGCATCATCGCATCAGCGTCTAGCGTGTTTGTACTATCACCACTTCGATTCGTATTGCACATACTTCATACAGCTCAACTTTTTCTACATCATGTCTCTATGGCTGGCCCAGATTAGGCCAGCCAAACCCTATACATACATTCGCTCATGCTCTATGATATCCACGCAACCCGTCCTAGCGATAACATATTCGGACCGGTGGCACTGCTACATCATCTCGGAAGCGTTGTTACACTTTTTCTTTACCCGTTTGTTTCCTGGAATCTGAAATCTTGTCGGCGGTGGCATAATGCATCAGCCTCCCGCGGGCTCGATGTCCCCCGGTGTGGGGGCTGTTGGAGGGGGAAGAGAGATTAGGGGACAATCTATCTGGGGTAAAAAGGTGCATGTGGAGGCCGATGGATGTTCGAGATTGCGAGGCGAGGGAGAACTGTGTTCTATACCTTGACCTGCCTATCTATCTGTATATCCTGGGGTACAAGAGCGACGAGAGCTAGATTAGTCCATGAACGTGAATATATTCAAAAGTCAGACCAATTCCTCCTCTTTGAGCATGAGCATGAGCTCTGCCCGGCTTCGTTGCCCCTCCGGAGATCTCTGAGGCTGAGGACAGAACGCTCCTGTGCCTTTCGTGATACACGCATCTTGCGGTCTGGCTCTCAGAGGTTAACGAACCAAAACAAGCTGCTTTAATCGTCGGCGTTATGCCGGACCCAAGATGTTGCCATGTGCCTTCACGAGGAGGGGAGACAAGGCCACGCAGTCGCCTCGTGCACAGTAACGTTGGCTCTCAACACATACCTACCTACTCACTGGTCTCGCGAGAGTCCTCAAGGCACGGACAGCTCCACGACATGGCAGATGCTTCCATCAGCACCAAATTTCTTGTAGAGGGGCCCGCCCATCCGGCGCAAAGGTGGCGCTCGGTGATGAAGACCCAAGGGATCTCGTGACGCCTAGATATGGCAAGCCGGTTTGTGGCATGTATTCAACTCTGCGACTATAACCTGCTCGCTGATGCGTCGAGGTCTGATTCCTCAGAAGATCGGCCGGATTTCAAGCGACATGTAGGCTTCAACCTCCTGAGAAACCTTTTAAAATCCCGTATCTCACGGAAAAGCCACATGTCCCTCACCCCCCCCCCCTCCACCCCCTTCTTACCCGGAGCTGGTGCAAACGCCAAGGGAGAGCCCAACTCTGGATCGGAGTCGTCACTCCAGCAGACTTCCGCTCTCGAGATGTCCAGCCTTTTGCGAAATTCCACGGCCCTCGACCCCGCCCTTTCTGATTGAGCAACGGTACTAAACCCAGGTTATCTTGATGTTTTGGTGGAGGCTGTGACTGTGCATAGCTTTGTGTGACACGATTCCAATTTTCCATCAAAATGTCATAATCGAGTTGTCGATTCCACTTTGGTAGAGCTAAGGACTAAATTAACAACGATTCCCGCCGAGATTGTCCAGGCTTGAAACGGAGAAACGCCTGCCTTGCGAGTTCTTGCTTATGACTCGGCCAGGATGGAAATAGTTGTAGGATAAGGCGACCAGCAGCATCGGAAGGGCGTCAAGACAGTACAGATAGTACTCCTTGGACATGAGCAAGCCGTTGGAACCCATGATATACTCAGCCACACGATATACAGACCGAATCATAATCAGACCACTGGAAATGTACAGGACATGGATGAGTTGCTTCCAGGGAGCTACAATGGCCATTGCAGCTGTCGTCGGGTGGTTTGAAATGCGACGGTGGAAAACGAGGGCGACAATCATGAAAAAACCGAAGAAGATAATCTGAATGAAGAGTCCGCCGATGATGATGTTTTCTCCCATCTTGACGTCGTCGGCGGATTTGGCCTGCGTCAACATCCCGCCTCCTATACGCTGGGTTAATATCGTTACTCCTGGCGAGTTGTCTCGTAAACGTACCTCCGCCCTGCGCAAAGAACGAAAGAATATCACCAAGGACAAAAACCTTGGTCAGCCAGCGTGGCCGGATCATGGAATGCGATTCCGCTTCCAGGAGAACGACGAGGCGGCCGAGAATCATGTATATTGACGCTGCGAAGAGGGTTGGGCCCAGGAGCAGGAGGATAGACTGGATGATGTAAGGATTTTTGGTGAAGTCGGGGTACTCGTTCGAAGACATGGCTCGGCCTAGATAGCCAATCACCTCAACTGGGAATCGATCTGGTTAGTAACTGGGATGAGGGGAAAGATCAGGCTGGGTATTTTTGATTTGGTGCAGCCAGCTGGGAAGTAGTCGTCTTTTCTGCGTCTGGCTGATAGAGGCTTGTCTACTCACAGAGGCATCCAATTATGAATGGGATGAAATACCAGGTTCTTTTCTGCACAAGAACCTTCAGGTGCAGAAGGGTGGATATCGCGAAGCTTGCTATGGAAATGACGGCCGCGACCATTGACGGCTGATACCGGTAGAAAACGAAAGATGTAGGTCCAGCCATTCTGCAGACGTGCAGGTACCACCAAAGAGAATGATTGCTGTCAGCAAAAGAGAGACAAGAGAGTACAATAAACGCTGAAGGAATGATTTCAGGAGTGATCGCCACAATATTCGTGATACCTTTGTCACAACATTTCTGATGCTGTCTGGGAATGGGCCAACTTTATAGACAACGACCGTTCAGGCTGTGTCGCTTGCCCCTGTGCAACGAAGGCTACTTGGGTACAGATATGGCACGACCCACCGGCATTCAAGCAACAGGCTGGATCAGAGAATCTAGACCGTGGTATTACCTACTACCGCCTCATGGCCTTTGGAAGTAGGCGCAGCCCCTGGTGTCAACTGCCTGCCCTTCACGCAAGCGTACATGGCTTACATCCATGTGCTATTGACAGTTGAGGGAGTTCTCGCCCCTTCTGCAGAAACCAGCGAGATTAATTTAGGACCGCAGCGCCACGATCCATCTCTTCGGTGGCACCAATAGATGCATGCTTTTCTCCCTGATGCGGCACCATCTGGCTGCAGTTTCGTATTTATCGAATTTTCGTGGTTCCGCATTCACTCGTACTAACTCGTACTTGACCGTATTAGACCGTATCAGCCTTGTTCAACCGCATTCATGCGCTCTAGCCAGTGCTTGCGTATTCTTACGTTCCTGATTGGACACTGACAGAGTTGGTCCGTGGGGTCACCGCTTGAACGGAAATGGGACCGGGGGTATAAGAGGTTGTGGGGCATGTACCCAATTGATGGGTGTCTGAAGTCTTCTACTTAAGTAGACGGATGCAGTCCTTTGTACGCTTCGCAATTCTTCATCCTTGTGTGATTGGCAGCTTTTATTCGGAAAGCCCAGTCACTTTCTCTCCACGGAAACACACCATGGGTTTTCAGACTCAGCCTCTATTCAAAAGGAGAGAAATCTTCAGCAAAATTTAGCCTGGGAAACGAATTAGACGGACCATAGTCGTGCTTCGGACGATATCGCACAGAGCTTTGTTAGAAGGAACTCCTTCGATGACCAACGCAAGGTCGAGGTTGTTACGACTCAATTTCTGCTAGTGATTTTGTGGTTTCCTTGCCGAGGCATAGCATGCAGTCAAGCAGAAGGCCTTCATACTAATAAACAAGATGTGACCGGAATTTTCACCAGTGTCTACTGGCTAGCGGCGTTTCTGATTCAACCTAAGCGAGGCGTTGGGACACATCTATTATTGACTTTACGGTCACGACTTTGCCTGGTAGTGGTGATCGTGGTGACTTCAGTTGGCGTACGGGGTTTCTGCAAAGGGGTTGTTTGCCACCCAAGGTGATTATACAGAGATTTTGTGATCGCAAGCTCGGTGGCCGTGTCAGGCATGTAGCAATGAGAGCTTTACTTAATTGTCAATCTGTAACTGAGTTTGCCTAATTGCAAGGGAGTGAGTGTATAGTTTTGATGGCCAGTTGGGCTGACAAGATGAGCTGTACAAGTGGGCCCAGTGGCTGGGCACGGTGTGTAGCCTGAAAGGCTCTGTTCTGAGAGCCCTCGCATGGTCAAAACCAACCTACCTTGTACCAAGTGATGCGCTTCTCGTGCCATTAGCAAGAGAAGACCATCCTGCTCATTACTTCAAGGGTGCGTTGCTAGAAGTTGTTCAAAGTCCTGCACAGTCTCATCGTCAGTCTCCTGAGACACCTCCTTCAACCGCCCCCAAGATTCGATTTTAGGTGATGAATTCGACAGAGATGGATCTTTGTAAGTTCTGCCAGGAATTTGCTGTTATTATCTGCAAAGGCCTGCACAACTAGACCGTCTTCGAATGGATGGAATTTCCCGCCCCTCTTGAAGGGATGATTGAAAGATCCATCTACTGCCGCCTCTGCCGTCTCGTAGACCATCATCTGGCAAATTTACTTGGCGATCGTATGCGGTCTTCCTACAACAGGGCGGAATTCCGAATCAATGTTACCCCACAGAGATATTAAGACGACGACGTTAAGAACCCGCTCACCAGGGTCAAATTTCATCCATCCCCAGCTCCGAATGAACTTTTCATGGCAGTCTGGGCGAGTCCTGGTATTTATTGCTTGTACGAATTACGATATCTACTCCTTCTAACTCTCATCAGATAGCCTGCCGCCGCATCGGACCTCGTCAGCTGTGATCCACCATTGCTCAACGACCACTCTCAAGAGGCATTTTCCGTCTTCAGAACCTGGTTGAAACCTGCTGCCAGAGCCACGAGAGCTGCAGGCTAGCTCTCGATGGAACGTTCATTGATGAGGACCTGGGGCCGTAACTGCCCAGTCGCGTGCTAGATCTCGGTGATCCAGGTGCAACCGACGTTGTCCTCATAGAAACCCAAGGACGACGCGGCACCTACTGTGCTCTATCGTACTGCTGGGGCCCTCCAGGCACACAAACTGTGATCACGACTAAGAGCAATCTTCAACAGCGGTTGTCCGGCATAGCCTTCGACTCAATGCCGAAGACTTTCCAAGATGCAGTCCAAATCGCCTGTCAAATCTCAATGCGATACCTCTGGAATGATGGACTCTGCATTATCCAAGGAGATGAAGAGGACTGGACGCGGGAGTCGAAGCGAATGGGGTCCATCTACCAGATGGCTTGCTTAGTTATTGCTGTGTCAGGGGCAGCGAGCCCAAAAGACGTGTGTTTTATAGGAACACCTCGAGGGAATCTGTCGGTAGATCTTCCCTTTCTATTCCAGCACCGGCCAGACTGCGAGCGTCTTCCATGGCTGCGTGCTCAGCTGGAAGGACTTCTCGCCAGATTCTGGGCCCCTTCGTTCGAGAGAATGGTGTTTACAAGAATCATATCTTGCACGGAGGATGATTTATTTCATGCCAGGAGGTCCATTTTGGGTTTGCGAGTGTTTCCGGGGCTCACATCACGCTGTGATGACTGGGCTGACGGAGGGAATCTTCATGGACGCAGATGAATGTTCTGAATGGAACTACATAATGAGGACATTTTCTCGCACGAACCTCACGCGAAAGTCGGACCGTCTGATGGCTGTTGAAAGTATTGCGACTAGGCTGAACAAAGAGCGGGGTGACACTTATAACCGGGGAATTTTCTTAGCTGAAGTCGCCTCACACCTCCTATGGATGAGTGACGACATCGCGCCGGAGTCAGAATATTTGAAAGATGTACCCTCCTGGTCGTGGGCCTCAAAGGGCATCCCGAAAGTCTTTTGTGCTGGGTTGGTGGACCTAGAAGCTGATATCGACCAGAGCAAGGCCCACGTCGACGCCCAAGGAAGTCTCAGACTGCAGGGCAAAGTCTTGAACTGCAGGGCATACAGCACCCATATTGAAAACGACAAAGAGTTGATCGATACAAAGCTTGACAAAAAGAACCACATCCTGTTCACTGTATTCTCAGATTTCCTGAAGTTCCCGAAACACGCAGTCTTCATGGAGTGGGCCGCCTCGAAGTGCTGCGGTATTGCGGTGTTTGACCGTCAACAATACGATTTGGTTTACTGTCTTCGCCTGATGTCAACCCCCCGGAAGGACCCCCCGAAATCTTGCGGTAAACTTTGACTAAGCTCCTAGTGGGAAATGCAGTACTGACGCTTTGGCATTACAGGATGCACTTGCGTGATCACAACGAGACACAATATTCAGATGAGGTAAGAGTACTATGTTGATACCTTCTTGAACAACTGTTAACAAATTCAGAGAGTCGCTTGTGTCTTGCTATTGATTTCGATCCCAGACCGAGTCGACTGCTATCAACCTGTGGGCATGGGCATGGGAATAATACTAAACCCTTCTCAAGATAACGATTCTTTTGTGAAGACAATTCACATTGCTTAGATTGCAATTGTGTACCGTGCCATTTTGCAACTGGGGCTACAGCATCAGAAACATGAAAGCAGCGATAAATATCCCCAAAAAAAATCAGGTGGCAATATGTTTGAAAATCTGATCTCTATTGAAAACCAGGCTCTGGGCAAAAGGATTCCCAACGGTTGTGTCAAGAGCTCATGATATCGGCCACTTGGCCAGACCTCGGACAGCGGTTCTAATGTGTGGTTGCACAACGCGGTACATCAAGTAACTGTGCTGAGCACAAGGAAGTTAAGAGTGCGTTAACGTATTGCGAAGTAGTCTGCCGAGGCCACTTATCATTCTTCAATCAAGGTTGTTGGTGATATAGAGTGTTTAAGGCTTGGCCTGTGCTGGCAGTAATGATGATTTTGATTGGAGCTCCCTGTAATTGATGGTACTAACTAAATAGTCTCTTCTGGAGGTGGTGCACGGTCGTATTCTTGGTAAAGGAAACCTGCTTCGCAAGACTGCACTGTGTAACGAGAGCGTTCTGGCCAGTTCCGACGTTTTGCCTCCCGAAGCCATAGTGCAGCGGCGCCGTACGACGTCTGAGCGACACTAGAGAACAAGCTTGCTTACCCGACTCCCAACCGAGCCTCGTCATCAGCATTCCAACCAGCCCGCCAAGCCTGGGTGAGGCCGACTTCTACGCAATCTCCTACCAACTAGGAAAACACCCGCAGCAACCCCATGCCACCCCCAAAAGCTTTGACAAACGCACACCCAGGTCCTAGCTTGGGGTCCTGCATGGCAACGGGGGCCAGTGGTTCCTGAGGGCACCACACTGGCATTCGCTCATCATCATCAGCCCTACGAGACGTTGTGACAACCTACATGCACTAGAGCAGCACCTACCCCACCCACGAACTGGGTACGCTTGGCCCCCTGGCCACTCAGCGTCCAGAGAATCGGGCAGCCTGTGAAGACGACGAGTCTCGAGTGCGTGTTTTTCAACAGCCAAGATGGTGCCTCTGTATATCTCGACTTGCCGGGCCACAGGCTGCGACATTTCTGTTCGCTTCGAGGATGCTGCACGCATTTCGACTCGTCACGGCTTGCATCACCGGCAAGACCTGACATGGCACAGAGGTCGAACTGGTGGCCTTGGCTGGTGTGCTGGCCGTCCCCCGTGCGCGTCTTTAAATCAGGTACCAGCATTTTGAGCTGATCCGACTGGTCCTCGTCTCAGGTGCTGCCCCCCTCTAGGTTACTGTATTGTGTTCCCCAGTCGCTGCAATGCAACTGCGAGTGCGGTCTCAGGTGCACCAAACATCCCTCATCATCGAGCCATGAGTGGCTTGTCAGACTTGCATAACCCAAGGCAGCCTGTAGATCTCATGGTGTGCGACATGGGCAGTCGTGACCTTTTTGCCCCCCCTTGAGTTTTCCCTTTTGGTGTGACTTCGTCGAAGTCTAAACAAACCACTCGATCACTCTATGACTTCCCGACCCTGTGTGTGTTTGTGTGTGTGTGTGTGTGTTTGAAGCAGCCCTACCGGTGGAGCACGCTAGGCCCAGCCAGAGACAAGCTCGTCGTGTAGACCAGAGAGGTCAGGAAGACGTCAGCCATTCGCCTGCAAAGCAAGCAGCCGGCCGCCACGAAGCAGGACGAGTCTCCTGACACGAGTGAATTTCATGCAGCTCAACTCAATCCATGCACTCATCTCATGAGAGCCATGGTCAATCACGGTGAATGAGGCCAGAGGTTGCAGAAGGATCGGGTGGGTGGGCTCTCTAGGGTTGTATCGGGGTTGGCAGGTGGCCCCAAAGCTCCGTATTCCGGACAAATCGGCTCGGCCTGCGTGCTCTGGTGTTGGGTTGGCGCTGCTGAGCCGCAGGAGTGCAGTGAGCTAGATGCGAAGAGTTTGACCAACACGCAGCGGCAGTTGTGCTCAGTGCTATCATTGGGCAGATGACCAGCACAGCACCACGGTGGACCACCTTGACGAGGCCGGAAAAAAAGGCCTGGCTGAGCAGCCAGGAATAGGGGGCCGTGGCTGTTGCGACTCACCCAGTTTGACGCCGTCGCCGACTCTGTGTCACATTATGATGACCGGAGCGACCACGCCAGTGCTCGCCGAAGAGAGCCAAGAATGCTGTTTGGGAGATCACAGGCTTGGCCCAGACAAGTTTGACGACTGACAAGAAGCGGATGCAGGTGTCGGATTCGCGAAGTAGATGAATTGTGGAATTGTGGAATTGTGGAATCCGTACAAAAGGACCAAAAGGGTGGAGCATACCCAGGTAGCATAGCAGAGGCACCCCAGCTTCCAGCTCCAGCTCCAGCTCCGGGTCCAATTGAACCTGAACCCACCGGCACGGCTGAGAGCAGGGGGGTGGGCACTTGACTATGCACGGACCTGACTCTGGTCCTGCCGCATTGCTCATCAAGGGACGTATCTACCCGGCCGCAATACACACACTAAGAAGTGTACAAACCACATGTACCGTATCAGCGTATGCGGTCAGCTTTTTGGCGAGTGCGCCGATCAGTCGATTGGCCATCACTGCCACCCGACATGATGCCATCGCAAATGAGTGAGAGAATTGCCAGTCATCCTGCCAGGGGCTTGGTGCAAGGAGAGACAAGCAAGACCTGGCAGGTTTCCCAAGGTCATCGTGATTGTGCGCATACTCGTGTCCTGTCTCGTGTGTGTGTGTGTGTGTGTGTGTGTGTGTGTGTGTGTGCGCAATAGTGGTGGTGGTGTATTGATTGCATGCTTAGGTCAAACCGGCTGAGCATTTCCGCACCCCGATGGCGTGCAAAACAGAACTGACTCGAGCAACGAGGGGAGGGGGTTGGAAATTGGAATGCGACGGTGCGCAACAGCGGCGAGGGAAAGAGAAGCAGAGCAGAAGCAAAGCGGACGGAAAGGGTCGGACGGATACGCGAGAGAGAGACAACGTGTCACTGTCCCCACAGCAGAGCCTCATCTTCCGCTGACACGCAAGAGAAGCAAGACAAGATGGGCGCGCGTGTGTGTGTGTGTGTGACCAAGGCCCGTCCCAAGGAGCGTGCCGTGTCGTCAGGGTTCGGCGGTGGTGCTGTGCTGTTTGCTGACCGAAGAGTCGGCGAGCGGACCAACAATCTCTCGACTGGTCCTCGCGCTAGATCCCAACGCTGCACCGCGGCAGGCGTTGCTGCTCGTGAGTGGACAGCTTGGGCTGGCCCCCAGCACTTGATCCTTGCGAGGCGGAGTCCAAGGCAGTCCAGGGAAGTCCATGGCTCATCCCATCGCAGGGCCCGCCCGCCCGCGCTAGGCCCCATCGAGCCGGGTCAAGTCGCTGTTGCCTAAACCTCTGGTCCGTCCGGTCCGCGTCTTCCCACGCACCTCCAGCCGTTCCAACCCCATTCCAGCCCGCCCAGATCCGCCTGCGCTTCTTTCCTCCTCTTCAACCTCATTTCCATCGTCTTGCCCGTCGTCCCTGTCTGATTTGCCCACCCTCTAAAAACCTTCTTTCATCCTCCTGCTGCTGACTCCCAAAGCGTCCTGAGGCCAACTGACTTGATCTTGCCTGCACCCTCCCGGAATCTCGAGCGTCCCAGAGAGCCAAGAGAGTCCACAATAGACCCCCCGTGAGGCCAAACCCCAGACACCTACCGCCGTCTCACACCGGAGTCTCGTTGGCCACCCACCCGTCGTCGTCTTACTCTCCCGTGTCCTCTCCGTCCTCTCCGGCTTCTTCCTCGCTCTCAAGAGGCCCTAGATCTGCCCTTTATCTGGCCTCTTCCCACGCCACCTGCCGCTTCCTTGCAATTCCGGACGTGGCCCTGGACAACTCGCGACATCTCATATCAAAGAGACATCCAGACCTCGATTCACATCTGACACACAGGCCGTCAGCTTGGCCTGAGAAGCCGCAGCCGTGTCCACAACGTAGCGTGCCGGTTGTCTGTCTGTCAGCGTAAGGGCTCCATTCTCTCTCTGTCTGCCCCATTCCCCGTCTATCTGTTGAGGCGGTCCCGTCTCCTCATATTCCCACGTCCCAAGCCGGCCGATCTTTGGCCTCACCGTGTGTCGTCACAGACGAGACGAGATCGGGGCCACATATCTGCACCTCGTCTCCGTACTATCGACGCACCCGTGTGACTCACCCCCCACCGAACCATATCCCGCGCTCAGCCTTACATGCAAGACAATCGCTGACCCTGGCTGGCCTGCCACAGTCGACACAGTGTTCCGTCCAACGCCATAACCATTAAGTCCTTAGCCAACCCCACCCCAGCCGGCGCAACATGTCCAATCCTCGTAGGACTCCGGCGACTCACCCGGACGGGGCCCTGTCCCTTAAGACCAACATGCCCCTCCGGAAAGGCCTCACCTTCCACTCTCCTACATCTCCTGGCTCAGACGTTGCCGCCTTCAGACCCCCGTCTCTGCCCCGTCGATCACAGACCAGCCTAGACGACGTGATCGATGCCCACAAGCGACGCATGCGTATCACCCTCGACACCATCGACCAGACCCTGTCGGCCTCCAAGGACGAGTCCAAGACCTTGGTCGACAAGACCTTCCCCTTCCCTGACGGCCTCCGCAAGCATTCGGTCGCCATGCTGGACGAACCTGAAAAGGAGCGCCGTGTGCTCCGCCCGCGGTCTACCCTTCGTCGCCCCGCGAGACACCACGATTCAGACAGTGGTCTCGGTACATCTGTCGCGACATCCAAAGACAAAGCGTCCGCCGACTCTGGCAAGAAGGGCAAGACGTCATCCGTCAAGCCGTCCACCGTCACCCGGTCCGCCGCTGCGACCACCACCCTGCCTGGCCTCAGCAACAGGGCCACAAACAAAATCTGCGAGCATATTCTGAAACCGCTTCTCGCAAAGCCTGAACTCAAGACCTTCCACCCTCTTGTTATTGATTGTCCCAGGAGGATCAAGGAGAAGGAGATCCTTTGTCTTCGAGACCTCGAGAAGACGCTTCTGCTCATTGCACCTGTAAGTGAGATCCAAAGAGATCTTGTTATTCGCGGAGATACTTATCGGGCCCTGTTTTCAAAGGAGAGCACCAAAAACGCAGACCTCTGGCTTGACTTCTGCCTTACCACGGTCCACTGCATCCAGGCGACTGTTGAGTACCTCACCGATCGGGAACAAACCCGACCCCGCGACCCTCCTTACGGAAGCGGATACTTTATCGACCTTGTGGAACAACTTCAAATCTACGCCAAACAAATCGCTGACGCCAAGGATAACAAGCCTGCTGGAGACAACATGGACGTCAATGCGTATGCTCACCCTCCTGCTCGTCTTGGGCAAACCTTTGCTAATAGCACCACCAGCTCCGACGAGATCAAACTACATGGCGGTATCCACGTCAATGGCCGGCCAGTACAGCTTGTGCGTGTAAACAAGGACGGCAAGGCGGTCTCACTAGCCACTGGCGAAGTCGTCGAGATGGATGACGACAATGATGGACCGGTCAGGGTCAAACGATCTGCTTCGGAGGAAGCAGCCGACGAGGACGAGATCATGCGCTCCATGGCCCGGCGGAAGAAGAATGCCAGCCCAGAGGAGCTGGCGCCCAAGAAATGCCGCGAGCCTGGCTGCACCAGAGAATTCAAGCGACCCTGCGACTTGACCAAGCACGAGAAGACTCACTCTCGGCCTTGGAAATGCCCCATCGAGTCTTGCAAATACCACGAGTATGGCTGGCCCACAGAGAAGGAGATGGATCGCCACTGCAACGACAAGCACTCGATTGACCCCCCGATGTACAAGTGCTTGTTCCCTCCCTGCCCCTACAAGTCCAAGCGCGAGTCCAACTGCAAACAGCACATGGAGAAGGCCCATGGGTGGCAGTACGTGAGGACCAAGACAAACGGCGGCAAGAAGACGGCAAGCAAGTCTGGCAGCGTCACACATAGGACACCCCAGATTCAGGGGCTACCCACGCCTATCAGCAATCCCAGCGTTGGGATGGCAACCCCTCCGGAGGAGCGACTCCAGTACCAGCCCAACAGCATCGAGTTCCCTGCATATCTCTCTGATTCAGAGCCCTTCAACTTCAACTCATTGCCTCAGGAGATTCATCTGGACACAATGGACACTATGGACGCTATGGACTACTCTGACTACTCGCCGGTTGACAACGCTACTCCCGTCACTGACCCTGGCATGGATAGCTCCTCCATCACCTTCCAAGACGCTTCCACAACGGACTACCAGTGGGACGACATCTACAGCGCAAACCAGGCGCAGGTGCCGGCGCCAGCCTTCAACAAAGAGCTCGCCATGCAGTTTGCCGCCTTCTCGGAGGCAGAACTCTGCAAGACGCATGTTGCGCCTCACATTTCACCCATCGGACAGGGCAACGCGATGCTGTACACTCCGCATTCTCTGGCAGACGTGGACGAGACCTTCGATGATATCCCTGTGGGCATGAACGGCGGAGCAGACTTCCTGCTGTTCCCACCGACCACTGAGACCAAGCCCATGACCTACAACGAGTCTCCACTCTTCAGCAATGAGATGCCTTCTGTCGCGGCCGGCTACTCGCAGCCAAACTCGCAGGAATTTTGGGGCGTTGATTGGTCCGCCAGCCAGTACGGATACTCTCAACAATAGCCTGTTCCAGAGAGTTTCCAGCAGCCTACAATGGCACCTTGTTGAAAAGCGGCGATGATGTTTTACGATTTAACGATAGCGAGCGTTCAGAAGCAACGGCGGCGACTGATGGCGACACCAGACTGGCAGCTGCGCCTTTCAAGATGGTTGACTCGTGCAGTTCTTGTAAAGATACATACATTTCATCTACGGACCGGGTTTTGCGGTTCTGTTTGCTCTAGCGTCTTCTGACTTTGGTCTTCATCTTTCGTCCTCCTTCGAAAGAGATTTTGAGATGGGAAGGGAGGAAAATTGTTCAAGGAAAGAAAAGAACAAAAAAAAAAGCAATCCGCAAATTCCTGCCCACGGGGCTGGGTTTCGCTATACATTCCAGGTTCTTGGGTAATTGATGGGAGGGATTGAGAACCAAACACTGTGGTATTCGGTAGAAACTCATCACAAATCAGACAAGACTATGCACGTCAGTCAGTAACATTGCTTGATCCATGGCATGTTTGCAATTCTGCTGCGCCCAGTTGCTTGTGCAATGGGGTCCCGTGCCTGTACATGACGCCAACGCCAACAATAGATGCAGTGTGATGTGAGAGAGGCAGTGCTGCTGCTCAACCGTCTGGGGGGTGTAACTTGCAGCAGGGCAGTGCTGCCGCCAGCTGAGCGAGCTAGCCTACCTACCCACTTCCCCGCCCACCAACAGCTGCATGGTCGCGCTGTCTCGTCTCCTAACTCACTCGCCGGGGCCCGCTTTTTGAGGCTCAAATACGCTGTGACCGCCTTTATTTTGCCCTGGGTCACCATTGAAAGCTTTTTTTCCACGTTGCTGGCGCGAAAGCTTCCTCTCTCCCCAAACTCCAACCCTCAAACCTACCGAGCATCCCATCATGCACCACCACCAGCCGGGCAGCTACCTACCACCACCACCGTCTGATGCAGGCACAGCCATGTTTCAAGCGGCCGATGGTCTGATGCGCGATCCAACATCGCGCGTCGCGCGGCGCACACCCTGTTCGCCGTGGGCCTCCTTCATCCCCTCCGAGTTCGATGGGATGCCTCCCGCCGGGTCCCCATCCCCTTGTCTCCCCTGCTTCGATTTGAGGCTCTGCTCTTTGTTGCCGATCTGATGCGGTGTATGCGATGTGTGGTGCGATGCGACGCGATGTGATGCGGTCACTGACCCGTCGCCAACCGACCGACTGACCATTGTTTGGATCAACCCTTCCTTGCCAGTTCGTGAACAATCCAAGGTAAGCTCGACTTCTCTTTCCCACCATGTCGTGGGCGCTCTCCTTGGGACGCCCCACCCCTCTCCTTTTACCCCCTTCAACCACCTTATATGATGAGTCTCAAATCTTTGCATTTGAAAACCCTTCAATTCTCGAAATAGGAAGAGCCGTCTGAGACTGTCCCCGGGGGCTCTTTTTTGGCGAAAGTCGAAATAAACCCCCCTCGGCTTGCCTCCGCAGCACGGCCCGGCGGACCCTACCCTTCCACTCAGAGTTGGGAACGCCTGCATCGTCACATGCTGGCGGGGACCGCGCGGGAACGTGGTGTGGCGGAGGAGTGGGGACGGTAGTGCTTTAAAATCTGGGTTTCTGATTAAGGATTGGTTGTCTGGCTGCTTGTTCTTCTCGTTTTGCTGGGAGGGTGGATGTGTGCGCACCCGCCGTGGCTTTGAGGACTTGATGAAGCTGACATTTCTTCGGCCACAGGTGAGCCATGCGTGCGTGGCACTTGTGATCGTAGCCTCCCGAGCCGGAATGGGCCTGCCATCTTCTGCCAGTTCGTTGTTGGCACCCCTTGCGGACGCTAGGTATGTTTGCCCTTTCGAAGACGAGCGGGCTGGACCTCATTTGTTCAGCTCCTCGCGCGTAGGTCTTCTCCAGAACTTAGGTAGACATCAATACAAATACAGCTTTGAATCTCATTGCCCCAGAAATCCTCATTGCCGCCCTATCATTGGCTGTGTCTTATCTCTCGCACGTCAGCTGCGGCACTTGCTAAGACTTATTTGCTGCCGGTATCAATGGAGTGACCATCTCGGACACCAAAGAACTTCGCGGGCTGTTTCAACATCACGATCGACATAAACAGTAATTCTTCAACCATGATGGAGAACACGCCGGATTTCGCACCTGTAGGCACCAATGGTACATCATCAAGACCCACGATACCCGCTCCCACAACACACTCCCGAACAAGCATTATAACACTCACAACACTCATACCTAACGCCCGCTCCCAGAACATTCGTCTTGCAATGTGTGGGTGTACAAACTGGACTGGTGGGTAGTTTCTGATTTGCTATCGTGCGAATATTATACTGGGGTACACCCCGTGGTTTTAGGTGTGAATATCCGCAAGGCCTTGAGTGCATTCGTGCTTAAAAATGTATTATAAATATCTCAGATCCCCCCCTGCCCGCGAATACTTTGACGGATACAAACCTAAAAATATACTTATATAGGGAGAAACATTAATAAGTTATATATTACTTTAATATTAGTGACTTAGACCTACAACTTAACTTTATACTTCGAATTTCAGGCTGTGGTATTTCAGGTTGAGGTATTTCAGGCTGAGAAATTATAATTAGCCTACCTTGCTCTTGCGTAAGTGTGCACTGGGTATCAAATGTACCCCTGGCCATGTAGTTTCTGTGTTTTGCCCTGCTAAGCACCGTATTCTTGATTAATACCTTTACCGTTTTCTTTCGCCGGCATGGTTGTCAATGAGCACTGATGATCACCTGTTACTTCAGCTACTACTGCTACGCAAGTAGACCGTGATACCATAGAGCCGATGCTGTTTTCAAACAGGCGTATATCATGTACCAGCAGGTCACTCCAATCAGCTTCGGTCACCGAGCTCGTTGAAGTCCCATACAATGTGGGAGACCGCAAAAGTACGGTCCTGCCTGACCGATGGTGAAGCTTTATGCCGTATCAATTTTTCGGATGGCCAGGAATGGAAATCACACGCCCCGATAAAACTTTTGCGAAGATTGGCTTCTGTTGGTTGTGAGCCCTCGGTTAATGCTTTGGGTATGTTGTGCTACCCAAGCCTATTTGCGAGATGCTGGTTGCAATGGGGGCTATTGGCTTCCTTCGCCATCAACCTGCCTAGGCGTTTAAGGCCTTGCGGAAGGTTCATCGACATGTTGGAGTGTGATTTGATCACGCAACAAACGTCACCTCCTCCTCACAAAGCCAATTCCATATGTGCCGCACATGCGTGTAACGTGAACTGCAGGAGCTTTCATCCCTGAACCGAAGCATGTTACGAGCAATCAGGTGCGGCTGAAATGCGCTTGAGATCTAAACTGAATAGGGATATTCGTACAGGAGAAAACGGCTATTGCAGGGGTCAAAATGGATGGCGTACAGAGACCTTCTGACTCAGGCACAGAGAAGCCTAAGGCCCCTAAGGCCCCCAAGGCCCCCAAGGCCCCTAAGGCCCCCAAGGCCCCCAAGGCCCCTAAGGCCATCAGGCTCTCAACGCTTTAAGATTTTAAACAAAATAAATATAATTAATTTTTTAAAAATGAACTCAAATTTTCTTTGTAATTTTCTTTAATTTCTTTTAGAATTCTTTTTCTCTTCTAATTATATAAGATTTTGAGATTTTGGAGCTTTAGGCCTCTGGGGCCCTGAGGCACTGGGGTTTTAGTTGGGAGGCTCTGAAATCTAGCTTTCTGATTGGTTGCAGCCTTATCAACGGCCGCTAGTCTCTAGCGCTCTGTGCGCCATCCATTTTCTTCTGTAAGAATATCCCTATTCTCTAAATTTGAATACGAGTAGTGCCCGTATGGTGACCAATGAACCACCTTGGACCACAAGGACTTAAACAACGGACAAACCCTGCTTCAGTTGAACAATCAAGCGATTCACTCTATATTTCTTGCTTGTTCTCACTATACGTTTCCCAGAAGCATTCATTGCATTCCGCCGCAAGACGAACGCCGGTATCAACATGGTTTCTGAAGCTGTACAAGCGTACCTTGATGGTCCAGCATCGAGGCCGCCGAATGGCGCGGCAGTGAATTTGAATGGCCCTAAGAACCACGGCACTGAGTCTTTGGCCCTGTTGGTCATCTGCCTTGTTCTCACTCTGCTGGCCAGCCTTGGCCGCACCTATTCGCGCATTTTCGTTGTGAAGAGGTTGGAAATAGAAGTTTGTGGGTGTTGACATGCCATCTACCTAAAGTGATTCTTTGTTAGCCTGCTAACCAATACTGTATCTCTGAATAATTAGACCTTGGATTACTTGCGCTGGTACGCTCCAGTCTCAACAACGACCTTGAGAGGTACCCCTTTGGTGACACACCACCAACACGATTTCTAGGCCTCACACATCGCCAATGTGTGCACCTTCCTCCGGTACTGGGTTAATATCGGATTCTACAACCACCTGTGGAATTTGAGAGGAATTGATCTCGTGGAAGTCAGTTACGTACGTAAATCTGAAAGCCAAACTTCCAACGGTTTGAGATTAAATTACCACGGTCCTCAGCCCTCGTGGGATTTCTGAGTCGTATAATTGATGATTCAGATCAAACAGGTTGGTATCATAATGAATATTACCTACTGCTTCGCAATGCTTTTTTCAAAGTCAGCCATCTTACTCGAGTGGGTACGCATTTTTGTGCCGAAAGGCACCCGCAATACCTTCTGGTGGTCCGCCCGGACGATGATGATAGCCAGTATTGGTCTTTACGGCTCAGGAGGTATCGCCACATTTGTAGGCTGTCGGCCTCTTGAACGGTTCTGGAATTTCTGGCTCCCATGCTATTGCGTTGACTGGAAGGCGCGTGATACAGCCAACGCAGTTTTCAACATCTTGATGGATGTCATCGTACTATTCCTTCCACAGCCCGTCATTTGGAAATTACATATGACAAGTACCCGAAGACTTGGTATCTGTGTTGTCTTCTCTATTGGCGTATTGTGAGTTGATAGCCCATAAATCCGCTTCGGGTGTTCGCTAGAATCGCTGTATTCCTTTGGATCAGAATACTCACCATGCTGTTTGCCTGCAGAGCTATTGTTACTGCAGCTGGCCGGCTACACGGAATCGTCACAATGGACTATCCTACCGACCCGACGCACGTGTTCGATACATCTTACCAACTCGGAAACGAACTAGAATGGATTATCGCGGAGTTAACGTGTACCATCCTGGGCCACGATTTCGACCACCCCACGATCCCGACCGGCAAAACTACTCAATCCCTACACAATCGCCAATTGTTTACTTACACATATCTCAACAACCACTTGGTGTATTTACATTCTGACTTCATAGAAAGGTAGTAGATTGACTGTTTTGCATGCTCGTGTATCTGATTAGTAATTTGGCGGCCTTCATGGCCCGATTTCTCCGAGTGTGCACAGACCCCAAATGCCGATTCGGAGAGAATTTCACAATGCTCTCTTCAACCCTTCAAGCCAGTCAATCCACCCAAATACCCGCCACGATGCCTTCAAAGTCCTATACCGAGGACGATGTGACTAATGCCATACACGACATACAAGAAAATGACATGGGAAGGAATCTAGCTGCAAAGAAGCACGGCGTAACCCCCACTACGATCACGGATCGACTCTCTGGCAAGCATGCCTCAAAACAAGACCCTGAGGCCCAGCCCTCAATTCTCTACTATCTGATGTGCAGGAGAAGCATATATTAAGCTGGATTTTACGTCAAGAGAGACTTGGTTATGCCCCAAGCAAGTCTGTCGTGCGAACATTCGTCAGCTCGATCAACGGTACGAAGGTTGGAGGACACTGGGTAGATCGGTTTATCAAGCGCCACCCAGAGGTTCGCACCAAAATGGGCGTAGGCAAGAGGCCACTCGTTATCACGAGTTTACTCCCCGAGCAGTCAACTAGTATTTCGACATTCGAGAGGGTGAATATGCGTGGGTGAAGCCGCATCTGACCGTCAACCTCGATAAGGCCGGTTTGATGGCAGGATTTGGTGAGTATTCGGCTTATTTACTTGGCTATCAACTCCAACTAGTTGAATTGGCTAACTATTTGTATAGGCCTCGATTCCCTAGTAGTCGGGACTTCAGCGACGAGAAAGGCTTTGATCAAAAGCGGCCAGTCACGCTGGTGGTCAACCATGATTGAGGCTATCACAGCCAGTGGCGATGCCCTCGATCCGGGTATCATTTTCAAAGGAAAAGAGCTCCAAGAGCAACGGTTTCTCGAGGAGTTCAAGAAGATATGCCCTCATTGGCGATACGTTACGTCGCCCAATGGCTGGACCAGCAATGACCTCGGAGTGAAGTATCTCGAGCAAGTCTTCTTGCCGCAGATGAATACCCGTCGGAAGGATAATTCAGAAGATATCCTTCTAATACTAGATGGCCATTTTAGCCATATAACTGTGAGTATATGATTTAGAGCTTCTCGGCTTATCATTTAGCTAATTCTCTATAGGATGAGTTCATAACCATCTGCTTCCAAAACAACATCTTTTGTTGTTATTTGCCAGCGCATTGTTCGCACGGACTACAGCCACTTGATAATGGGGTATTCAACGCTATCAAGGCATACTATCGTGATACTCTTGATACGTGGCAGTCACTGACCGATTCCTCGCCCGTGGATAAGATCAACTTTATCAGATTACTCTGCCAAGCCCGTGAGAAGGGAATGACCTCGAAGAACATCAAATCGGCCTTCAGAACGACTGTGAATTGGCCAAATAGCCGTATCAAGGCTTTGACACACCCAGAGATCAAGCCAGACAAAGGGAAACGCCGTGCTGAGCCCTCAGAGTCAGAGGACGACGATGCTATCAAGTCAAGCCGTGACATCATGGATCTGGCTGGCCCAAACGCCTCTGCTAGCGAGCGACGCAAATTTCGAAAGATTGGCCTCGCATTTGAGTAAAAAGAGGCCGAGTTGGCCATCAGAGACCGGAGGATTCAGGAGCTTGAGGCTCAAGTCGAACGATTGACCAAGAAGAAGCGCAGAGCCATACCTAACCCGAAAAAGAAGTTCATGGAACTTACAGAGATACTGGGTGAGAAAAGACAGGCTGGGAATGACCTCAACGAACGGAATAGGCCAGAAGAGCAAGTTGAGGACGAAATTGCTGTGGCAGTTGAAGAGGACTCCGAAGATGATGAGGAGGAAGATGAGCCACCTGGAGAAGTGCGGACCCGTTCCGGCCGGGCATCCAGAATGGTTCAACGATACGGCGACTGAAATTGCTGCTTCTGGGCTTCAAAATCATACTCTTACTTTTATTTTGCTAGCAGAATTGAGTTGCTGATGGCCTCACAAATATAGAGAGCTTTTGGTGGTGCACTAACATTTTGGCCGGTCGGGATCGTGGGGTGTCGAAATCGTGGCCCGGGATGGTATAATGTTGGTGTTCTGTGTGTCCGCATTGCCCAAGATAATCAGCGAGCGCACTGTATCTTTTGCAAGCCGATTTACAGATGTGTGGAGCTCTTGGGCCTGTCAATCATGGTATAGCAGTTGCTCAGAGAGCAGATATAACGACAGTGACTACAACCTGAACAAGTTCTCGGGGCGCACAATTAGCAATATTCCCAGTTCACGACGACGGATCACGGACGAGGAATTGTTGGTCACTAACGACGACGACCAGACTAATGTCCTTAGATTGGCCGAAATGCGTTATCTTTACACAACGTCACATGAAATTGGTGGTCTGAAAGGTGGTCATGGATATACCGATCCCGTTATTATGGAGACAGTTATATCCGACACGTACGATCATGGCATACTTGGTTTGTCCACAGACGTAAATCACGAGGTTCCACAACCATGGAGCAAGAAGTGAATTTATATGTTCCATATTATGATATGAGCATTGTGAGGGCGATAGGTCTGCCAGTGTCAAACTTGTTAGGGTTAAGGACCAGGGATGGATCAGACTAGGACCATCCAACTTTGAACACGATGGTAGTGGACTTGTCTAGCTACTGATTACATACATAGCGACCTAACCACCTGCATATTAATTTTTGTGGCAATACATAATGGGTTAGTCTGCAATAACTGTACAATACATGTCTTCGAACAGCCAATTTAGGTTCCGGTTGAACAGGAAGTCACAGTACATTTTCAATGGCTGACTCTGCTCTTATCTGTTCTGACACATCTCTAATTACCTGAAGGTCAACCGATTTCGCTGACATGGCACCTTTTATGAGCCCAGTGCGGTCTTCCAAGCTCGTCGGTGACATGGAATCATTCCAGATCGGCCCGAACGCACGCTTAGAATGAATAATAGGGTGATCCTAGATGTCTGATGCGTCCAAAGATATAAATGAGACTAGAGATCTAGTTTTAGTTCTCACGTCACTGAAGTCTGTCGACAACATGAAGCACTATCTCCAGCACTCTGAGCTTCAAATGATCACGGATGCAAGAGACCATGGTCTGCCTCGCCATATCGATTTATTGTTTCCGTTCTATCCCATAGCAAATATCAGGTGTCTCATATACTTGAGGGGTGCAGGGGAGAAGTGACGGAATATTCCAGGTGAAAGTCACTTCTCTTCCAGCAAACCGGTGTTGCTGTAGGGTACAGTTGTGTCTTTTCCCTGGCTTGACAGAGCCGCAAAGCCGCGTTGTAGTAATATTGGGGCAGATGAATGGATTAAAAAGTCTCACAAGCATACATTAATGCCAAAGGGCAGAAGCCATTCCAACAACGCTCCTGGCTCTTTGTATCGGCTTCTTTGAAGGCGCAAGCTGAGAATCTCGATACTCGTCGCTTCTTTCCCGGAGCTGAGTCTTTTCAACACTGAAGTGCGAGTCTCATGAAGCCAAGGTGAACCCAATTGCCGCTGATGCTGTATTTTTGGGTGCAACTTATGCAGCCAGTATCTTTCTACCTCCAGTATGTGACCACGGGATGATACTTCCTTCTTCTTGTTATGTTCAATATGAGAATTCGGGATCTATGTTATTGCTGATCACAAAGGAATAGGCTCTGTTTACTACTGCATATTGAACGCTTTAGCAGATTTTCCAAGGCCATTCTCTGCGAAGCTCACAGGTGCATGTACGGGATTCCGTGCATGGCATAAACGTTCTCACATCTCTATTTACCTCGCATTCCAGAAAAATGGCAAAGTCAATGACGCTCAAAGTTGCCTAAGTGAGTAGCTGTTTCCCGGAAATATCGAAGCACTGCTCTGTGAGTGCATCTCGATCTAGTATGTCTAGGTGCTAAGCTGAAGATGCGATCCATCTAATATCTGACCGGAGTAAGGATTGAACTATCTTTGTATAGACCTTGAGGATGGATTGTGTTTTAATTGCGTAGAACTACTAAGATAAGACCTGTTCTCCGCTACAATTAGATACCATAATTCTAAAATGTATCTAGACAAGGTGGATTGATAACGAAGTCTAATGTCAAGAATTCAATTTGTGGGCTTGAGGTACCAGTGCATGCCCAAGTGGGTACATACTTTTACCCCTGTTATACTTAGTCATCATTTTGGCATGCCACTTATTACAAGAATGACAGACCCGGGCTTCGACCGGAAGACAACGAGCGATTTGTTTGCACCCGCTAATTCCTGTGACCACCGCATATGCCCTTCATCACAAGGGTACCGGAACTTTTTCCATACCCAAGGCTCGCAGGATGGCCGAAAGCGACGACCGGGCGACAGCTGATAGCGCCTTCTTCACCCTCTTGCCGCTCGAGGTGCGAATTTCCATCCTTACTGCAGCCTTCGGGGGCAGGACGGTGCACGTTCAGAAGTTCTAGTCTTCGACGCCGTCACAGACATTTTCCTCACAATGGGATCAGAGCAAGATATCAGGCACGAGAGTTGGTCATACGAGGCAGTGGCTTCGGGGGCTGTTCGCAAAGAAAGCCAAGGACAAGAGGGAAGAGGCACGGCCTTTGCAACAAGAGAAGCAATGTTGCGGGTGCATATGTTATTACGGGTCCGAGGATATTCATTACAATTCCTCTCCAACTGCAGATCGTTGTTTGCAAAAGCTGGAGCCAAGGCGGCCTCAAAATCTTTGGATATGGCCCCCGCCAGTGGTGCCGCCCGAGTTCTCTATCGGGGCCATTGGCTGGCTTCTTTCGAGCCGAAAAGCGTAAGGCACTTCTCCATCTATTCGAGCACTCGCATTACGAACACTTTTCTGTCCATGGCAGCTGCGGTTGTGTCTGACAGTGACCCTAAGGTACATCGAGGGTCTAAAGGTTCTCTACAGCACCAACACCTTCCACATCCGCAGTAAAGACCTTCGCGTGCTTGGAGGTTTCGTTCAGCAAATCCCGCAGATAGGACTGTCCTACATCACCTCTGTGGAATTCGTCTTGGACCGGTACTTTATTGGCCGGATTGGCTTCGATACCTTACCAAAAGCAGATGCTTCGGAATTGGACATTTTGAAGAGCACGCTGTCACGTATTCCTGGACTAATGCCTAGCTTACACAAGCTTTACCTCGGCCTCGATCGTGGCACTTGTCTCCTGGATGATTGTGCTGAAGGAGACGCCGTACACTACGATTGCACGAGGCACATAGGTGACCTGATGGGTGCCATGGCCCGCGAATTGGAGCAATTGGGAAGGTCCTGTGATCTTGACTTGGGAGTCGCTAAGACGCCATTTGAACGTTATCGCCACGAATCCATAACAAGGCATTGTAAGGTAGGTTTCCCGTGGTGGGAGCCGGACATGCCGTGCAATTACTCTTACCACGCAAGATACCGCATCTTTTTGCCCGCTGAGAACCAGCGGCCTGGTACAGATTCAGGAAGTACGAGTAGGGGGAAAATCCTTGACGTTGGATATTGGATATCCGAGTCCCATTGGGATGGTCTGAGAGACGGACCAAGGCTAGTCAGATGTTTTGGAACATGAAGGACGGTTCCAGGAGTCCAATCGGTTTCACGGGCTTGTATGGGATAGGACTTGTTTTGTCTACAATGACTGTAATTATTCCTTTTATATAACACTGGGTTGAGAAACTTGAATTATGCTTTAATCTCAAGAGAGATAGATTCCTAATACTGGCTACTTCAAATAATTGTGACTCTGAATATGGCTGCTTGGTAACGACATAGCGCTCGCCGCTTCAAAGATTCCGTAGGCTAATTTACTGAACAATGACAAAGGTCACACTAGTCGTTGCGACCGCAGCCATGTGTGAAGCCACCACTTGCCATGACAACTTTGTTATTACCGAAACATCTCGCCCGGACCCAGATCGGCTTGTCGAAGTTCGCCTTCCACTCGTCTGGTACCTGTTAATCACCTGCTACGGGTCCCAAAGTGATGCATTCTAGAACATTCCAAGGAATAAGGATCGGGGAGCTGTAACAAGAAAGAAAGGTACTCATAGCCCTCATCAGTGGGTTTTTCGAGGTACTCAAACTTCCACAGCGATGATGCGCCCCCGCAGTCATTCACGCTGGGCAACAGCGTCCTCTGGCCATAGTCATAGTCGCTGAAGCCTGCGCCGTAAATCTCGTAGCTGCTCCAGTAGCCGTGGTACCGGCCCTTGCAGTTGCCGTCAGGCGTTTGAATCACAGGCCAGGGGAGATTGTCGGCCAGGGCGGTCACCTCCCAGTAGTTGTCGCCCCTCTGCCATTGGCCGCCGAACTTCCAGTCCATCGGATTGCCCGGGTCGTTGCCGTCACAGCTGTTGATGATGCGGTCCATGCTCTCAAGGCACTCCTTCCGCAGGTCGGCCTCACTCCGCGTGCTGGCCGATGTGAGTAGCTGCACCGCAAAGACGTGCTCGTCCGGCGTGCCCTTATGGTATGTCGCCGACCCGATGTAGCCAACCGCCCCTCCGCGGTAGACGAGCTTCATGTCTTTCTCGCAGAAGCTGACGTAGTTCTCGTTCATGCGGTCTACGCTCGCGTACACCTTGCGGCCCTTCTTCTGCCAGCAAGTGAAGACGTCGGCTTCGGCGACGGGGCACGACTCGCTGTCCACGCCCAGAACCTTCGCCCGCAGCTCCATGAGCCTCTGCGAAGCAAATGAGGCAATGGTGATGTGACCTAGTTCGTTTGGGTGGAAGCTCTTGCCCACGGCGTCGGACACGGGTATGTTGTCGGTCCAGCTGCCATCCCAGGGCAGCTTGGCGGGGTTGGCGCACGCGGGTCGAGTCTCTTGAGTGCCACAGCTGACGGGTTGCGGCTGCGGCGGAGGCTGCTAGATTCGATGGCAGCCTGAGACAAGGTGCTGGAGCGAGGGTTCCTCGGCGGGATGGACTCCATCTCATCTCTGCGCTTCAGCTCCCCTGAGCCTTCGGTGGGCGCGGTGTTGCGCTTGAAGAACTGAAGATCTTCCTGCTTTGTATCCGGGTACTCCCCTGTGCTGGCAGGGTCGCAAAATTGACCGTTTACGCCTGAGTAGACCCAGGGGTCCCAATTTGAGAAGCCAATTGTGAATTTGATGTCAGATTTTGCCGCAATATCCTCCACGACATCTTTGATAGCGCTGTTGATCTGTCGGACGAGGTCGTTGAACTTCTTGCGTCGAGCCAGAGTCAGGGGGAGAGCCGTACCCAGAGGAGGAATTAATGTCCAGTCCTGGCCGCCGCAGTCATCATCCTTGTCCGTATTGAAGAATTGTGCATAGCCATCGCCACCAGCCGTCATGATGACGAGGTCCAGGTCTCCTTCCATGTTCTGGACCTGTTTGTAAATGTCTTCAGTTCGATCACCCGAGCAGGCCACGAACTGAAATTTGTCAACAGTGCCGCCAAAGGCCCGATTGAGCCCCTTCCCGTAGGCCCGGTCATACCGAGAGCCTCCCCAAACTTCCTTACTGGAAAGACGGCTCCCAAGAGGGCTCCCTGAGCCGATACCTGCGCTGAAACTGTCGCCAACCACAGCCCAGCGCTTGATCCAGCCAAAGTCGGCCGGGTCGCTATCTCGCTTGTTGAGCAAGGGACTGATGGGGTTGATTATGGTCTCATTGATTGCTCTCTGGGCGATGCGGTCCGTATGGACCAGGCCAGAGACGGGAATCGTGCGAGCGATACTGAGACCCGACAGGCTCAGTATTAGCACCGCGGCCTGCAACAGCATGGTTATACTCGCCGTGTGTAGCCGACTTACTTTTTCGATTTCGGCACAAAGCCCTGATAATGAATTGCAATGTAGATAAGGCGGCGAATATTTAGAAGATTCTTCGCATCAATGGTGGAAGAGGTCAACTTGAACCGTCGAAAAGTTCCCTTGGAACTGATGACTCGACGAGCACGACAAAGAGCGACCAGAACAAACCAGCCTTTGGACAACTTCAATATTTCCCACATTGGCAGCCACCCAGGTCTCATGCGAACTGGGAGCGATCGTGCCGTCCGGTCCATTCGGGCGGGAGTATCCACCAGTGGCAACAGGGAATTCGGTCGGCGCTCAGTCGGAAATTGTCCCAATACGTTTGAACGTGTTTTCTCGAGAAACATTCGACATTATCGTGAAATTCCTCAGCGATGAATCCTTCTCGCTCGCGGACTTATTGGAGGGCCTTTACATGTTGATGCAGGTACCGATACTTCTGGGGTCTAGATCTTCGGAAGTGGACCGAGTACAAGCGGCTCAACGGTCAACCAACATGGACCCACAGGTCAAGGCACATATGACAGATGATATGTTCAGAGTGCTGAAGGACCGCTGTTGGTTGGACCAACCAATAATACTACCAGGCCTGGAAGCATTACAGTAAGGGGTGTCGGGGTCTGAAATTATCCCTCGTTTGTTGACTCAATCAACAGCCAATATTTCCACTGTTTCTCATGTCTAAAGTCCAGCTCGAATTCGAAGGTGAATCCTCCGATAGGAAAAACGAAATAAATCAGAGAACCGCCCCTCAATGTGGGTAGTGACTGCTCTGAAAAGTGCATGCTTCGAGTGCTTCGATGCCGCCAGCATCTGGACAACATGATTTCTAGGGTTTTGTGGATCAGAGCCAATTGGGAATCCGTTGATCAAGTCACGGCTAGGAACCTCTTCTGAGTGATTCTGACAGCTAAGACCGATGAACCTCGCTTCAGTGTTTTGACCAGGTTGCGCCTTTCACCATACTTGTGTCTGCCTCAATCAAGTCAACAAAGACTCAGCGTTTGTCTCACTGTTACTGTACGACATGAAGCCCTCCATGGTATCGCGCAGCCTCCTCGTCTTATTTCCAGCGCTTGTGCGCACCGCGAGCAGTGATGTTCCCGATGGATACTGTTCGAAGTCTGTTGGCTGTGATTTAGGATGTTGCGGGCCGATATGAGTCTCTTAATCATCAATCAAGGTCTCCGTTTGATAAGACTTGGACAGAAATTCGACAGGGGTGGGTGTGGCAAGTAAAGCCGCCCCTAGGTCTGAGGAGGCTGCAACATACCGTGCCCAATCTACCTTCGGCCACCCCCACCTTCGGCCACCCCCACCTTCGGCCCACGTAAATTTTGACCACGCCACACAAATAGAGAACTTTTAAACAGTCACAACACACTCAATTCTGATGATTATCTGCAGGTATCATGAAAATGGTCGTAAGAAGCCACTCAATCACCGAATTTAGCCGGACACCGAATTTGACGGCCGCTTCGCCCAACGACTTGAGGCTCAACCTCGGCCTCGGATGCCTCATCACCAACTTCCTCTGGCTCAACTTCAACCTCGACTGCAGCAACTTTACGACGTTTCTGAGGCCGTGGAAGGGCTTCCAGCGCTTCCACGGTGAAGTCTTTCTCGCCTATCTCGAACATAGTCGTAAATTCCGCATTGGGGTTGGTTATAGCCTTCCGGCGAGTCGTCTTCCTTCGGACTTCCTTCTCGGCTTTGAAGCCAGCGTTTTCCCTCTCGAGAATGGCAATTCGAGAGCGTAGACTATCCATCTCGTCGACAACCCTCTTGGCTTTATATCTAGCCGAGCGGTCGTTTCCGGGGACTAAAATCATCACATAGTTTCCAAATAGTGATGGGCTCCTCATCGTCGCTAGTTGTGCTGACGGCTTCAACGCTGGCTTCATCACCAGAATTCTCGTGATCTGACTCATCTGGCTTGTCTGGTTGTATCTCCGGGTGCTTTAATGCCTTCTCACGAGACATAGGGTATATTCCCGTATGTCTGAAGGAATTCTTAATAGTCCTTGGAGTGACAGCCTTGCGTGCTTCAAGCAGGCATTTGATGAAGTTGATCTTCCCAAGAGAACTCGAATCAGTGAAGCTGGAGAGCTTCTCGGCTTCCTTATCGAATGCTCCCTTCAATACACTAAACACGCCATTGTCGAGAGGCTGAAGCCCGTGTGAAGTATGTGCTGGAAGCCAACACGGGTGGATATTATGCTTATAGCACATCGTCATGAACTCAACGCTTCGGTAACTATCGTGGCCATCTAGTAAGAGAAGAATGGCTCGTTATTCGTCGTCATTCCGGATCTTGTTCATTGCAGGGACGAAGATATCCCTTAGCCATTTGACAGCGATTTCGTTGCTCGTCCAGCCATTCTCCGAGACCTCAAACCCCCATTCTGGGGGCACGATCTTCTTGAACTCTCGCTTGAACCACTGCCATTGGAGGTTGACGCCTTTAAAAACGAGCCCTGGGGGTAAATAGAAGCCCGTGGCGGTCACAGAATCAATCACGGTGACTAGTAATTGAGGCGCATTGGCTTTAACAGCCACGGACCGTTTCTCCGCACTTCCAAGCACGAATTTGTCGTAACCTATTGTTAGGTTAGTTAAAAACCTGCCCTCTAAAGATAGTAGATGCATAATAAGTATACTGTTGCCCTCCATAATGCCTCCTTCATCCATATTGACTATCAAGTCTTCTTCAACCCATTCAAAGTCCTCCAGCTTGTCAAAATACTAGTTGACTGCCTTGGGAGTAAATGAGGTAAACCTCTCGGCTTCCTGATTGCGGCATATCTTCGAAATAATCGTTGGGTGCCTCTTCTTGAAGTGGTCGACCCAATTCTTGCCCAGTGGCTGGGTATCACCATTCTCCGAGAGGACAGACACAGCAAGAGAATGGACAAACGAAGCGGTAGGGGCATAGCCCAATTTATCTTGTCGTAGGATCCAGTTGACTATGTGCTCTTCTTGAGCCCTAGATAGTCGCTGAGCAGGCTGAATCTGCTCTTCTGAGGGTCTTGCACCCTTCTCATTTGCTTGACCAAAGTCGTTTTTGGTACACCGTATCGAGCGGCAGCCGTATAGGGCGTGAGGCCCTCGTCGGTGACGGCAAATGCAGCATCGTATAGCTGAGACTGCTCATAGTCCTTGCATCTACCGTATGGCTTCTTTTTGGGCGCCATGGTGGGCAAATCAGTGGGTGGTGTTAAGAGAAGAAGATGATAATTACAATCTCGGAAGGTGCACAAGTGGTGAGGGATTCTGCCAGTCCACACCGCTACCCAGCCGCAAAATCCATAAAGCGGCACCATAGGTGTATAGAGCTATTAAAAACCTATGGATTGACTATAAAATCATCGTGATAACTGCAGAAATTGCTGAATGGTTGTAAGTCAAATGCCCTCACTTTGTGTGGTGGCGGTGTAATTTACGTGGGCCGAAGGTGGGGGTGGCCGAAGGTAGATGAGGCAAGGTACTCAAAAGTTGGTGTAAGGGAACCGGGCAGAATTAATAACCCCCCCCCCCCATGTGTAGTGCGGAACCGGTCCAACTTACTGCGGGGACGACTGCACATCGCAATGCGACTACAAGAGTGACTGTGACCCTGGCTGGGGCTTAGAATATTCCTTGGCCTCGAAATGCCCGCTCAATGTGTGCTGCAGCAAGTTCGGCTTCTGCGGTACAACTGAAGAGTTTTGCCAGGGTGCAACCTTCACATCCCCGAGCTGTGACGCGAGCACTGGGAGCTCCAACGGCCGGACTATTGGGTATGGGTACTATGAGGGTTGGAACTGGCAGCAACCCTGTGGCAGGATGGCTCCCGAAGACATTCCCTTGGGCTACTACACCCACATCTTCTTCGCTTTCAGTCTGATAGACCCGAAGTCGTTCCGGCTGACGCTAATGGACAGTGATACTGGGACCTTGTATACGCGCGTCTCAGACATGAAGTATCGCAGTCCTGGTCTCGAAATCTGGATTGCCATCGGGGGCTGGGCCATGAATGACCCTGGCGCTACGCGAACCACATTCTCTGACTTGGCTGGATCTACTGAAGCCCAGGAAGAATTCTTCGAGTCGCTGGTGACCTTCCTCGAAAACAGCGATTTCGACGGTGTTGATATTGATTGGTAGTATCCCGCAGCTGATGATCGTGCGCTCGGTTCTTTCATTTACCCTCCCCATGACTTTTCTCAGCTTTCATCGTAGCCGATCGATTCCTGTCATGGTACAAGTTGCTGACTTCGAACATGAATCATAAAGGAGGTGGAATAGAAGAGGACTTTGGCAACTTTGTCACATTCCTCGCCAACTTGCGCAATAGGCTGAACCAAATGGGAGTGACCAAGGAGCTCTCCATTACTTTGCCAGCATCATATTGGTATTTACGCGGCTTTGACATTGTTAATCTGGAGCAATACGTCGACTTCTTCAATTTCATGACCTATGATATCCGTGAGTAAACTCCCTCAGTCTCGCAAAAATTGGGAAAGGCGGACTTGGCTGATGAAAATCTCGCAGACGGTGTCTGGGACAGCACAGTGGAGAGCATCGGCTCCATTGCCCAGGCCCATACCAACCTCACGGAGATCAACCAGGCCCTTGAGCTCCTCTGGCGTAACAACATCAACCCGTGTCGCGTGAATCTTGGACTTGGCTTCTACGGGTGCAGTTTCACCATAGAAAGCTCGTCGTGCCTCGCGGCCGGCTGCCCTTTCAAGAACGGCACAGGCGCTGCCGCTGGAGACTGTACCGGTACAGCTGGGGTGCTCTCGGCTTACGAGATTCAGAGCATCCTCAACACCACGGACGCCAAGACGACGCTCGACGAAGAAGCCGCCGTCATGATCGCCACGTGGGGCGGAGATCAGTGGGTTAGTTACGACAATACGGAGACGCTGCACACAAAGGTACAGTTTGCGAACAGCCGATGCCTTGGCGGGTAAGTCCATGTCCTTTCACCTGCCCCTTAGAATACTTAGGTAAGACAGGGAAGTATGCTAATTTGATTGCGCGGCGTAGTACCATGGTATGGGCTATCGATCTAGACGACGGCACACTGATTCATTCGCTGGCAACCAGCTTGGGCCGCAGGAAAGTCATGACATTGCCCGAGGCTAATTTTACGGTAAACCGCTTTGGAGGAGGGGGCGAATGCCTGGTTGTGCGATCAAATACCAGAACTGTGACGTGAAGTATGTGTGCTTTGAAGGGGAGGGCAAAGGAAGTAAATTTTGTGGAAGACTTCAAGGGCATTTTGCTTGAACGGAGCAGTAAAAAGCTGGCCCACCGAGCCAGGAACCGATTTTCGGAGAATAAATGATACAAACATAATATTCTCCCATATTTTTGTCCAATGTGTTTCACATGGCGCGATTTAATGATCCCTTATTGTCGGGTTACAAAGATCGTTTTAAGCCACGAGCACTTTCACCAAAGGAAGGGTGGTTGAATTTCATCCCTCCCATAAACTTGAACAAGATATGAGAGGGTAGAAAAGAGAAGAGAACCTACATTCGCATTGGAAAGTCACATTATACTCAGGTATCATGTGCAGCGTGACCCGAAACCTTCTTCTTCACATATTCTTTTACTTCCCCTGCCAAACCACCATGGATCGGATGTCTATGGCTCAACGGGCCTGCAGAGTCGAGAAGCCTCGCTATACCAAGAGGGCTTTTTTTCTTTTTTTCTCTCTTTTCCTTTTCTTTTGGTTTTAGAACGCAAGCCCCGGCTCGACTCGACCCAGTGAATATACAGCCAAATCAAATGCAGCGCGATATGTAGCTGGTAATTAAATTCAGGATTCAAGTATAATCTCTAGAACTGCTTGGATAGATTTGAAGGAACTCCATGTGCAGTTATCTTCCGGCACTTGTCCCTGAGGGTGCCTAACCAGGTAGATATGTCAAGGTAATTTGGCTTCTCGAAGTCGGGTGAGCTCTACAACGGTGGGGTCAAAGAGCGTACAATTACCAAGGTCCTGTATCGATTCAAATACCTGAGTATCTTCCATAAACGACTAGATATATGGTCTATCTTGGAGAATGACCCTTTTCCCAGGGCGATTGAGCAGTGTTTCGTCGTAATCACTAGCTGATCCATACAGAGCAGTAAGCGCTGCCACGTCCCTCGGGCTCGGCACTAGGTTGAGTTCAATATCGCTCCCGTCAGGACGGGTGAAGATGGGCAGCCTCTCCCCGTTTCCTTGGGGTTTACCCCCAGCGCCCGTGGGGTAAAGCATGATGCTGTCCCAGTCGATCTGTGAGCTGTCGTCCGTACCGGCCTTAAAGATGTCTTCGTGTAAGGCAGGTAATCGGAGGCGCCAAAGCCGAACATCTGGGCCCACTGGCGGCTCGTGCAAATCCCTTCCCAGTAGGGGGAATAGGAGAGCTCGGTGTCCTCCCGGTCCTTCTCTGGGTACTTGTTGATCGCGTCCTGAATCCTGTCCAAGGCATCCTGGTGGTCTTTGAGGTTCTTGCAGTGGAAGTTGTCGGTCCCGAACAGCGTGCCGGCCTTTTTGCCCTTTTTAATGTAAGGGTACTTCCAGAAGCTGGGGTTCTGATGTTCGTGGTACATGCCCCACGCGTGGTCTATCTTGTGGGCGACGTTGCTGATGGGGTTGAGCATGCCAAGCTCGTCTGAGTCGGTGAGCGTCATGGTAGGGTGCAGCTCGCCTCGTGCAGCCGTCGTAGAGAGGCCATCACCAAGAAAAACATGCAGCACGTCTCTCTGATTATTCCTACAGTCACTGTCGCTGACTTCGATCATTTTGAATGAGCTGTCGAGCCCGGCCTGGTACCACAGATCCATCCCCTTGATGACGAGCTCATACAGACGTCCTCACGCCTCGACTTTGTCGAAGCAGTATTTTATCGTTTTGTCGGGTCATAAGTCAATCCCCTTAACAGAATCCGCCGTGACCCAGCGCTTTCCAAGGCTTTCGCTTTGGTCAAGTGCAAAAGGATCCCGTCTTGTAGCGTTGCAAACGATGATCCCCGGGGATCGATCATTGACGCCTGAGACAGCGAGAGCCAGACCCAAAATGGGGAGCGAGAGACCCTTGGGGGACATCGTGTTGTTGCAGGAGACTGGAAAAAAGCATTTGTCATAAAAAAAATCTTAGAGTCTGGAGACAATGCTCGAATTTCACCACAAGACTTCCTGAAGACTTTTGACAGAAGGCAGTCCCGGATTTGGTGGTACCTGAGAATCCAGAGTCATGAGCCCATCGGCGTCCTTCCGTGGAGATTTGAACAATGTATCACAAAGCAGGAGGCAGGAGATGCCAGTACCGATATCGCTGCTGCGAGAAACAACTCAAGCCAGCTAGACAGAGGGATGAATCGGAGATTGCTGTACGAATTTCGCTGGTACGATATCCAAATCCTTCTCGCGAGTCCTGTCCTACTTGCCCAATGAGGCCATATCTAAAAGAACCAACTCGAGCATCGGAAATGAACCAACTGGATATCGCATGGTGTAGGTACCGGTACATAAGACCCACCAACATTGCGGCGCATTAGCGAAAGCACTCAAGCACTATCAAGCATATACAAATCTCGCTAAATATCAAGCTTGGATGGAGTTTCCAGGAAGCATCCGACCCGTCACACTTCCCGAAGAACGCAGTTTCTGGGTCGTGCAAGTCGCGAGTGTCTTCTTTCGCCGAACAGCTCAGTCACCGAGCCAGCAGTGGAGGCCAAAACGAGTCCTGCTCCCATTGTCCGACAAGGAAGATGCACTCAGTCTGAAGTGGAAACCCTGAATTTTTCTGTGCTGAATTCAATATCCGTCAATCTGATTTAGTCTATGAGCTGTTCGCCAGATATGCTGGTTCTGCTGGCCCTTTTCACTACGCGCCTTGCCTTTGTGGCTGGCCAAAGTGGCGATGCATGCCCCCAAGGGCCTACATTTCCGGATACAGCATCGAACTGGTAAGTTCCCGAGATCGAAGTCAAAATATTATTGAGAGCAAGCTAACGGGAAATGACACACACAGTAATTTATGGCACACTGTCAAAAGTGGCGACGGTTGCTGGAGTATCGAGCAGGAATATGGCATCAGTGCCGACGAATTCCTGGAATGGAACCCCAGCGTGTCAGAGGACTGCCTGACCAGCAAGCATTAATGAAGACCCAAAGAATGGCTAGAGCCGTGCTGACTTGGTGACGATGAGCAAAGACTTTTGGCTTGATAATGCGTACTGTGTGGGCGTCGGGGAGCAGACAGGGTCATGTTCTACATCGACTCCGAGCACCAGCGTCGCGCCGTCCTCGAGCACAACATCATTAATTACCACAACCACAGCTGTGCCAACGTCCACTCTTACCCAGACGTCAGAACAGAATGTCACATACTCAACCGCGGTTCCAATCACGCCGCACAACCTCACCACCATCTCCACAGACACGGCGTGGCCTCCAACCCGCACCAAGGAAGGCCAGCCTGCCTATTGTCGGTCATGGAATCTAGTCCAGGCAGGAGATACATGCCAGACTGTAGCAAAACAAGCCGAGTCTGCCGTGATAGAGTCTGACATCAAGGTCTGGAACCCCACCCTCGACGAGGACTGCTCCGGTCTCTATGTCGGCTGGTGGGTGTGCAACGGCTTCCAGTCGCAGACCTCTGTGACCCTGACATGGTCGACGTCGGCGGCAGCGAACGCGTCAATCCCAGACCCTACTCCCTGCACGCCACCGAAATCCACGTCGGTAGACTGGAGCTTTACCCCAACGCCCTCACTGGCCGGCATGCCCGACGACTGCCAGGCCTACTATCTGGCCCAAACCGACGACACGTGTCGTACTATTCTCGCGAACTACGCGTACGTGACCGAGGAGCAGTTCTTCGAGTGAAACCCTGCCCTCAAGGGCAACTGCGACGGCCTGTGGCTGGGCTACTACTACTGCGTAGCCAGCTTCGGATCCGGGGCCGAGGCACCGCTGCCCACGGTGACTGCGAAGCCGGCGTCCACGGCGCCGGGCTCCGCCCCCACGTGCACGGCGTGGTACAGCGCCATCCCGGGCGACACGTGCGATACCATCGTCACCATGTTCGGCCGCTTCAGCCAGGCCGACCTGATCTCGTGGAATCCGAGCCTCGGCTCGGCCTGTGACAACATCGAGCCGTCGGTGTACTACTGCGTCGCCGTCCCGGGCACGCCATCCACGCGCACAGCGGCCTATTCGACCACGACAACAGCATCAAGCGCGCCCGCGCTGCCGACGGGCTGCACGAACACCTGGTACGTCGGCGTCGACGAGTCCTGCGCGGATGTGGCCGACGCAAACGACCTGTCGTTGGCGGAGTTCGTAGCGCTCAACCCGCAGCTAGAAGCTTCTGCGAGCAAGTGTTTCGTTGACAGCGGGAGTACGGTGTGCGTGGGAGGTGCTACCGCCAGCAGCAGCAGCTGTGGGACTGGCCTGTTTGGAAGCACGGAGGAGGATGGTGCCACTGTCACAACCACCCCCACAACTCCGAAAGTAGCATGAAAGTCAAGGGGACTCCTGCGGTGACGCCTATTTACGACAAGATCCAGAAACTCCTTGCCTCTGAGCCATGATTTCCCGTAAGAAGCTGGAGACGGCAGTTGTTGACTTTGATGGATTTTGGGCATTTCACCTTTCTAAGTTGAGGCCGCAGCGCTGAATATGGATTTGCCGACTGTAATATAAATTAGTTCGAAATTGTAAGAATTGTGTAACACCACTGTATTAAATTCATAGGGTGAGGACAAATCTGCATCTCTGACTCGGAAAGAATATTGGAAGGTCTCAACGACTGCGCTCGAAATAGCTGGCCGTTCGGAACCAAAGCGTGCCCCGTCAAAGGTGTGCCCTTTAAACGCCAAAATGTATAGATCCGGTCCGGTAACGGAAGCCACTCACGCGCGGGGGAGAATGGGTGTTTCTGGAGGAATATAAGTGCCCAGTGTGTGTGTGTCCATGGCCATTGTGGTGAGAAGATGCGATCAAAAGGTGATGGGTACGGCAGCCATTGCTGACTAAGCTTTCGCTCTTCGCTGTCCAGACCTACCTAGGCTCTTCTAGAGGCCAATTGCTTCTCTTTTCTCCCATGGAAAGATAGCACCTACGTAGCTAAGTAAATTGATACAACATAATCAAAACCCGATGTTGTTACTATTGGCCATCTCATGGCTTTGATAAATATAGAAAATACAAATTGTAAAAAGTGATAGAATTGAGTTACATGTTCCTTTTCATTTATTGTTGGCTGCTCTGTGATTGGTGTCCCTATTTGGCCAGTTGTATTGACATGTCTGGGCATCCCCAGAAAGTACCCAGGTACCTGGATACCTGGATACCTTGGTGTCTGGCCAGCCGGGTAGCAGTGTACCCATGTGCCTAGAATAGCTTTCCGCCGTTCTGGACCTGCAGGGCACCCAGGGCATTTGAACCTGCGCCGCGTGTTGCGCACTGACGTGCAAAGAAGCTTGGGTGGATTCAGCCTCGACCCGACTCGGTTCGGATCGACTGGCCAGACTACAGCATTCACGACCACTCTGCAAACGCTCCATCTACTCAACTTTACACGTCAGCGCCATCTTTTTCTGACCTTCCTGTCCACACTAGCTCCCGAGCCAACATATTTTCTGCATTTTCTTGCGTCGTCGTTTCCTATACCTGCATTCGAGCCCCAGACGACGCCGTCAAACAATGACGCCCGCCCTGCGATTCCTACACGTTTGTTAATGCGGCTGCCCACAGCGTTGCACCATCTTGGTTCCCCAGTCGTCGCTCGAGCCTGTCTCGAAAGGGAACCCACTCTCCCGGAAGCCGGTCGACTCGCTTGCGAGGTCCCTCTCGAATCCTTTGGCGCAACGCCTAGGCTCGTTGGCATTGATCTCGCGAGAACATGGACAGATTTACTGGAGACTCCCCAAGCCTGCCAGTCTACAACGAGTCGAGCAAGCCCGTCGAGCTATCCCCATGGGCCGATGGAGATCGGTCGCGGTCTAGATCACCAGGATATGCGCGCACGACGTCGGCGCAGTCTAGGGTAACCTCCCCGACAAACCAAGTCATGGCCTGAGTCCTCAATTTGTGCTGACCCGATTCGTACACAGAGCGTCGCTGACGACTTCTCCTGCCTGACCGCCGCCGAAAGCGCATCCCGCCTCAAGACATCCCTCATATACGGCCTTACGCCCCCAGAGGCCTTGTCGCGACTGCGAGACTTTGGACCCAATGAGATACCTCACGAGCCACCCGAGCCGTTGTGGCTTCGATTCCTGGGACAATTCAAAGAGCCATTGATACTTCTCCTGCTTGCTTCTGCTGGGGCATCTGTGCTCGTTGGAAACGTGGACGATGCTGTCAGTATAACCATCGCCGTGACCATTGTCGTCAGTGTCGGCTTCGTGCAGGAATACCGGTCAGAAAAGTCCATCGAGGCCCTCAACCACCTTGTTCCGAACCACGCGCATTTGATCAGGAGCATGTCGGCCAAGACAGGCTCTACCCCAAAAACACCGACCTGGCAACCCGCTGGAGACAATGGATTGGAAGAGAACGGGTCGTCGGGCGCTCCCACGCCCGCCGAGGAGGTCCTTGAAGCAACGTCCTCCAAGGTCATGGCGGGGACACTGGTGCCAGGTGACCTGGTTATATTCACAACAGGCGATCGCATCCCGGCCGACCTGCGCGTAACCAAAGCCGCCGATTTGACAGTCGATCTTTCGAACCTCACTGGAGAGACCGAGCCGGTCAAAGTGACCGCTGAGCCGCGCTCTCGCGCTGCGCTTGCATCGGCAAACCAGGGAGCGTCGACTCTGCAGCTGCCAGCTCCGACTTTCGCCGGTTCCTCGGAAGAGGCGAAGGGCAAACCTAATCTCGACCCCAACGAAGCTCAAAACGTTGCGTATATGGGAACATTGGTCAAATCTGGTCACGGCCAAGGCATAGTCTTCGCGACGGGCGGGGACACGCAGCTGGGGACCATCGCTACAAGCGTCACAGACACTGAGAGCCCCCGCTCGCCTCTTCAGCTCTCCATGGATGACCTTGGCTCGCAGCTGAGCAAATTCTCTTTCGTGGTCATCGGCCTGATTTCCGTCGCCGGCTGGCTGCAGGGGAAGGGCCTGCTCGACATATTCACCATATCCGTATCACTCGCTGTTGCCGCCATTCCTGAAGGGCTTCCGATTATTGTGACTGTAACCCTCGCTCTTGGTGTGCATCGGATGGCCCGTCACAATGCTATCGTACGAAAGATGCCCAAGGTCGAGACACTGGGTTCTGTGAACGTGGTTTGCTCAGACAAGACCGGTAAAGTAAAGCCCATCACATTACTGGAGCCTATTAGCTGACTCGGATTCAGGCACCCTCACAATGAATCATATGACGAGCTCCAAGATGTGGTACTTTGGGGCGAGCGATGTCGTCGATGTCGACTCGGACGACGAAGTTACTGATGCTAGCCCTGATCCTGCAACCCTGCGCATTCTGCGCATCGGCAACATCGCCAATGATGGGCGCCTAGCTAGGCGGTACACCGAGAATGGAGCTGCAGCTAAGGCCGTGCTGTCTTCGACTCTGGGTCGGGACGAACCTTCAACCTACACACGCTGGGTTGGCCAGCCCACCGATGTCGCTATGCTTGACTTATTGGACAGGTTCCGTGAGCATGATGTGCGCGAATCAATTGGAACTCGAACGTCAGAGACGCCTTTCAGCTCCGAGAGAAAATGGATGGGTGTGACCATCGGGTCCGATAAAAGCGAGAAAGAATTTGCCTACATGAAAGGGGCCCTAGAACGGGTTATCGAAGCATGCGACAGTTACATTACGAAAGACGGCAGAGAGTCTGTTCTTGATTCGTCGAGAAAACAGGAGATTCAACAAGCTGCAGACGCTATGGCTACAAAGGGACTTCGCATCATTGCATTTGCCAGTGGACCTGTGAGTAGGTCTGGCAGAAGCAAATCTAACGGACCACCCTCCAGGAGTGGGACCCCAGGGCATGACGGCAGCAGTAGTCCCCGGCCTCAAGAGGACGAGGGTGTCTACAAAGGCCTTACATTCGCCGGGCTGGTCGGCATGAGTGACCCACCGAGACCTGGTGTTGGTCGGTCAATCAGGAAACTTATGCGCGGTGGTGTCAAGGTGATCATGATCACGGGCGATGCTGAGACCACGGCGGTGGCGATTGGCAAGCAGCTTGGAATGGAAATCGCTACTCCTCGGGACCATGGCCCAGGCCAGGTCTCGGTCAAACCGGTCTTAACTGGCAAGGATGTGGATGATCTCTCCGAGGATGACCTTGCGCTGGCCATGCAGCACACCACCATATTTGCACGTACGACTCCCGACCACAAACTGAAGATTATCAAGGCTCTCCAATCACGAGGGGACATTGTCGCCATGACTGGCGACGGTGTCAACGACGCACCGGCACTCAAGAAGGCGGACATCGGCATTGCCATGGGCAGGAACGGAACCGACGTGGCCAAGGAGGCGGCCGACATGATATTGACGGATGACGACTTCTCGACCATTTTGAATGCGATCGAGGAGGGCAAGGGCATCTTCAACAACATCCAGAACTTCCTGACTTTCCAGCTGAGCACAAGCGCAGCTGGTCTGTCCCTAGTACTGATTTGCACCATCCTGGGGTTCAAATCCCCGCTCAACGCGATGCAAATCCTCTGGATCAGTAAGCATCTACCTTTACCCCGATGTGTGCATACATCCATGCGTGTAAAACCTGCTAACCGACGACCAGATATCATCATGGACGGCCCTCCCGCACAGTCACTAGGCGTTGAGCGCGTCGACCCGGACGTAATGAAGCGGCCACCACGCAGGCGCGGCGCACCGGTGCTAACCCGCGCACTGATCCAGCGGGTGGCGCAGTCGGCCTTTATCGTGATGCTGGGGACGATGCTGGTGTACACGCACGAGATGCTCGGGGACGGGGAGGTGACGCGGCGCGACACGACCATGACCTTCACGTGCTTCGTGCTCTTCGACATGTTCAACGCGCTCGCGTGCCGGTCCGAGTCCAAGTCGGTGCTGCGCGGCGAGGTCGGGCTCTTCTCCAACACGCTCTTCAACTGGGCCGTCTCCATGAGCCTCGTCGGCCAGCTGCTCGTCATCTACTTCCCCTGGCTACAGGAGGTCTTCCAGACCGAGGGCCTGGGCTTCTACGACCTCGTCAGCCTCGTCATGCTTTGTAGTACCGTCTTCTGGGCCGACGAGGCACGGAAGTGGTGGAAGTACGGCAAGAAACGGCTCGGGACTGGGTATAGCCAGGCTGTCTGAGTAGAGTCGCTCCGTCTATCCCTTGTTGTATTATGCATGGCGTAGCACTTGTATATACATTGCGTAGAGGTATTATAATAGAGTATCGTAATCGTGTTTCGTGCCACTGACACCATTCGACTGGAGCGAAGTAGAGAGGGTCAGGTCAGGTGGTTTGCGAGGAAAGATCTCGCCAACCCTCATATGGCACAGAGATTAGACCTACCAGCTTTGGCATTGCGACTATTCTGAGCCGGTCCCAATCACTTCACACAAAACGTAAACTGAGAGCAGAATTATTCTTTTTTGAACGCAACGAAAGATAGCATGGGGCTTGAGCTGCTTCTAGGATGCAGCACCCAGGCAAGTCTGGTTAGAGGCATTGTGACAAGCGCTGACAACCGACATCATGCAGACAAAGGAACAGAGGTGGCAGGCTATCGTGGTTCCAGGCTGAGGATGACTTCATTCTGAGATGTTCGGCAATGGTTACTCTTTGTGACGTCCAGATGGGCAGCCATGCAAAAGGGCATAGAATTTGTGAGCCTGAGCTGAATGGACGCATATAACATGCCTCGGGCAGTTTTGGGCCTCAACCGAGTAGCTGAAAGTGCTCCTGTAGTACAACCAAGTCCCCTTCGTGTTTCACGGTGCCGGCCTCAGTAGCATATCATTATCCTGCATGTAACGGAAGTCGGACGGCCGAGACGGCCCCTTGGGCGGTACTCAGCTCTGCTGGTGCACAACCACCAGTCAGAAATGAGGAATGGCCGCCGATGTTGTCATTGTGCTACCTCAAAAACACTCCAGGTCAAAATTGCTATAACTATTTGCGTCAAAACCGAAAGCTACACTTTCGGCCTACATTACAGATGTTGTAGAGGGTGGCGGTGTGGGCCAAATATTTATTTATTACCACGGCATTCGCTTTCCCGTCCTGCAACCTACTATACGGCCATAGCCTCTACTTGTCCCAACGCGGCCAGAGGCGGTCTTTGGGGCGAGGGCTGAACTGCAGGCCGTCAATGTTATGGAATCTAGTGAGCCGAGACCGATCACCAAGAATAAAATAAAAGTCAATTACCTTCCCAGTTGCATTTTGACCAGTAGAGGCAAGAATACCAAAATTCGAAATACAGTGACCAGCAAGAGAACCTGAAGAGAGTGCGCCCTTATCCACAGATCTCAGACAATACGCTGAGTCCCGCTGCGGTTTCCGTGATGTTGATGGCGTCTGATTTAGTCCCTCCGGACGGACATGTGAGTCAAGTCCAATTTCAGAGCTGCACTGTAGGCCATCCGACGAAACTCGAAATAATATAGAACTGATTCTGTTTCATCACAGTTTTTCCAGGGTCTGTTCTTTACGCTTTGTCTACTACTTGTCGTTGCGGGTCGCGCCTATATTCGTTATGTCTTGATCGATCATCTCCTCTCCGAAGATTAGCTTATGCTCCCCTCCTTTACGAGTACCACTGGGAATAGCTATCATGCAACATTCCTCATCGTCGTTAGGAGGTACATACTGCTGAACATGGTGTGCCGATGAGGCCAGACTTCTTGGCGCAAGCACTGCATGGCACCAATGCATTCAGGGTCGTGTTAGTGCTCAGCGGGATGAAATGCAGCTCATCGGAATCCACTTTCTTGCTGTTCCTCTATCAGCTCGGCAACAAGATTAGACATGAGTGGGTCAGTGAATGTGGGAACTGATGTATTAGGAGGAATTGGAAAGATTGCAGGTATGGCAGGGATGTCCAATGATGTAGGGCAAGGCGGACAGACTTTCTGTATTTTCCAAAGCCTTTATATGAGGCAAGGATACTTGTATCGACACAGGATAGATGCCTAAGTATGCGAGTACTTTTCCCAGCTCCCAAGCTCACTGGAGCTTGGAGGAGTCGCTGTCTTCGCCTGACTTGAAGACTTGACGGTCTCAGTTACTCCCAAATGGAAAAAGCGTCATCATAGATCAAAGTCCTTTAGAAAAGTCAAGTACAAAACATAAATCCCCTCTCATCTATTGTCTCTCTAAACCGCCTGTACATCCAAAGAAAGCAGTGGTTCAGAGGGACGGTAGATGTCCACGGCTGCTGGCGTTGTGCTTGCTTTTGTCTCCGATCGAGAATGGATGACCAAGATGAGAAACAGTGTTGGGAGAAATTGCTGCTTTTATAGCGAATGGCGTGTCAAAATTTTGTACGTGTCCTGAGTCACTAGAGAGTTGCTGAGGATACGCTTAGGCGCTCGAAACATACTTGTTTGGGTTTACACCATCAGATTACGACTAGTACTAGACCGGGCCATCTTAGATTCCAGACGATAATCCATATATGTGACTATTACAAAGCAGGCAACATACAGGCTCGAGTCTTCCTCGCTGCTACTTACCATTAGCTTGTTTCCTTGGCGTGGACAGATGTGGCTGATGGTACGCTTCTTGTGCATCCTAAAATTACCTTCCATCATCATAACCTTGGAAACAGCGATATATATAATTATTCACCGGTAAACCGTGAATCTTGGATAGAAATCATAGCCGATATAATAGAAATGCACTGATATGGTGGAAGCAAGCAACGATGAAGAGGAATAGATCATCATATGTATTCCAGTAAAAGCGAGGGTACATGAGACCATTGGCATGAGCCGCACAACGAGCACTTGGGAAATTAGAGCTTTGTCTTGCAGAATCCAGGTCTTATTGATTCTGCGCTAAGTCACAATATTAACATCAGGCCAGCAAATATCAGCAGTCGCTCACGATGGTGGCTGTAAATATGCTGTGCAACCCACAGCTCTCTCTGGTGGTCAAGAGTGTTTTCCTACTCGTAGCTCACCTAATAAAGAAACGCACAAGTATAAGAAAATGTGCAATAGATGAGCGTGTTTGTCAAAAGCCTCGTCCGCCGACCGTCCTTGCTAGTAGAGAGAATGTCTCCTCTCAAAGCCAACCTCAAGGCCCAGGCAGGGACACTGGGAGCGTGGGTGAGGGCGCTACAGACAATCTGAACTATTCTAGCCACCTTGAGCTGGTTTATCGAGATATCTTGGTGTACTGGGGCCTGAGAGCAACTATCGACTGTGTGAGGCACACTACTAGTATCTGCCTAGGTGGCGCGACGACGAGACTGTTTCTTTTGGTCGCGTCACATTCACTTCGGATAATAGTTTTCCATTCACACGCTCAATTTTGCGCATCTATGAGGCTAAATAGCCATTCAATCCATATACTTGGACATGACGATTGTCTACAGCATCCAACCTACTTTGATGTACCTAGGCTAGGGTATGATGACTTCTCTATTTTGGAAAGAAGTAATTTCAGAGCACATACCCGAACATTTGTAGAAGTTCGAAAAAGAAGCAGTGCCTCAAATCAGACGATAATAAGCTGGACAGAAAGCTTCCTTTGTCGGTAAGACTAAGAGTCAGAAACGATAATTTACTTGTGAACGAGACTGTCGAAGGTCCAGAACATATCGGGGTTACGGAGCAACAGAAGCCTATTGCGAAATTTATGAGGAAGTCTCTAAATTTAGGCTGAACAACTTCCAACCTCAAACGCTAGCCAGGATATCTTGAGCAGCACTTGAAGACCACAGGGCGGCACAGCCACTTACGTACGTTGATGATTGCCACACAGCGTCAGACCCAAGGCAGCTGCCAGGCAGCCAGGCTGAATTCTCCCCCTCTTGCCGCCTCAGGTCTTCAAAATTCCATAAGCAAAACGTACGGGTTTTCTAACGACTCCTCGATTTTAAGAGCTGCTTGTTGTGCCATCTATAACCCCAGCCTCTGACAAGCCAGCAGCATCTGAACAACATCCAACATTGCATATCGTACCAATTTTCGAAAGCCCTTCTTGTCACCTAAAGTGTAATAGTACCTCAGTTTGAAGCGACTCAGCATGCCCACCGCCTTGAAAAGAGCGCTCGATATCCCTCACCACAGTGACCGCCCTACTTCCCCGTACTCTCCAGCGGGCCACGATGAAGAAGGAAGCGGTATCTGCGCTGAGTGTAGACTTATAACGTCGTCAGACATGACCTATTTTTCAGAACCAGATAGCTTGATCACAATCGTTGCACACAGGGAAATACGGTCGCTGAGTGCAGCCTTTGCCGAACTCATCAGCGCTCGATGCCCAATTTGTCGCATGCTCGCGCACATTAAGCCTGCCTTTCTTGATGGTCGGTGTAGTTCGACCACTTAATTCTTACAGGTTACTGCCCCCCATCGATGAGGCTGGCGTTGTGTTACCTTACAAGTTATTGAGCATCCTGCCCGAAGGCGAATCCGAATCATTTCACAGTCGGCATCCTAGTGTCGCTGTACTGAAATCAGATGTTGAACGAATCCACTTTGGACCAAGAGTACTTCAGCCTGATACCATCGATTATGATATGATTAAAGACATCATTCAGTATTGCGACAGCAGCCATCACAATAGTTGCCCGGGTTCTGTTAGCGTTGCCACTGTCTTGAAGGGGCTTCGAGTAATTGACGTTGGAACGCGTACTATTGTCAAAGCCCCGAGACACTGCAGATATGCCGCCCTATCCTACGTCTGGGGTAAGCCAAACAGTGAAAATACATTGTATGAAGGCCTGAGATCTCCACCGCTTGTGGTAGAAGATGCTCTATCTGTTTGCGCCTCATTAGGACTGGAGTTCTTGTGGGTTGATAGATATGTAAGTTGTTGTTTCCTCGTTGCATTTATGAGATGAATTTTGGGAATTAACAGCTGCAATGTTTAGTGCATTCCACAAAATTCATCAAGTCCCCAAGACCGGGAAGTAAAGCATCGCATGATCAACCAGATGGACCGGATCTATTCAAGTGCATATTTTACCATCATCGCTGCGGCCGGACAGGATGCTCACGCGGGGCTGCCCGGCGTTTCTAGATCCCATCGTCCACAATTGCAGCCAGCACATATTGGCGGCACCCATTTCGTTCAGTTGCCGCGTCCTGCACTGGCAACCATTATGTCTAGTCACTGGGCATCGCGAGGTTGGACATTTCAGGAATGTCGTCTTACTGGCAGGCGCCTGATCTTTACAGAAGACCAGACCTTATTCCTTTGCAACAAGTCCTGTGCGGTTGAGTCGGTGAAACCACGCACCTATACGGACCAATTGCTTTACAATGATTTCGGACATCTGATCAGACGTCCGACAATGCACGGGGACACGTCGATGCATTTATTCAAGCAAGCGCAAGAGTATAGTGGAAGAAACATCTCATACGATAGTGACTCGTTGAATGCATTCCTCGGCGTCCTTCATCAGTGGGAAGTTCGTCTTTCAAAGACCAAGAAGCCTATACCACACCTGTGGGGGTTGCCAATAAGAGAAACAATTACTCACGGTGCAGGACTTTTACATCATATGGAGCCACACCTACCATGATGCTGTCCGTTGACCTGGCTTCCCAAGCTGGTCCTGGGCAGGCTAGGCGGCGGGGGGGGGCAAAAGATTTCTTTCCATACGCAATCTGTTGGTACGGCCCTGACGGCGAGGGTCAAGGGGTCTTTGCACGTGCAAATGGGTTGAAGCAGACCGTACGTGTTTGGGTACGGGTTCTGATTTCTGCTTATCGAGAAGGAAGAAGCTATCGCTAATCTCGTCGCCCTGACGGTTGGCGTAGTAGTCGGCCCTCTGGCTGACTAACTCCAAAACGTGCCATTTGATTGGCTATAGCCCGTAGGGGCATGGGCACTTGACAGTCGCTCAGAAATCCACACAATCCATCTGGACGGGACCGAGCAAGAGCAAATTGAGTTTGGAGTGTGCATATCGGTACGGAACGATGCCCAAGAGACACAAAAGCTGGCCAACTTTCACAAGGATTCAGTCATCAAAACTCGCAAATCGAAATTCTATCAAACTAGCCCAAAGCGCTTGTTGGTTACATGCGCGGTTTGCCCTGTCAGAGTCAAACACTTCCGGCTCCCTCGGGATCAAAGGGACGTGGAAACCAAACTCCAACTGAACGACACTAGAGCGTCAATAACCAGACCAAAGAATGGCAAATTAATCCTTTTTCGTGTCTCTGAGAATGCACAAGTGGGTATCCGTGGAAAATTGGATCAGCAGATTAAGCCAGATCAACGTCTTACGGGTCTACTCCTTAGCCGCGGTTTGACTCATGGGTATTTTCTTGTGGTAAAGCAGGTTGGCGAGGGTTTGTACGAGTGAGTGGGTATTTACTGTTGGTATCATCTTAGTCTCGATAAGCTGTTCTTGGACGAGGACGACCGCATACTGGATGGGGTAACTCTTCCTTGTTAGGAGTTGTTCCCCACTGAATTTGAAAGAAGGATTGTATGTCTGGTTTAAGATGTGGATGCTGGGTATTTGTTGGAATTGGGTATAACCGCTGAACTGGCTCAAGTTTAATAAGATTTGGGGATAAATAGGCCAAACTGATACCAGGCACCTTCGTGGAATCCTGATTTTTGGATGGGGGCTTATCAGTGCTGAAAACACAGCTACAGTACAAGCAGTCGTTAGGTTCGAAGGCAAATTCTGTACGCAATTGAGACAATACATTTGTGTGTATCAGGTGCGGTGAACTGTTCGTTTATGCCAGTGAGCGATGGGTAATGTTTAAAACACCAGCGGGAAAGTCCATGTGAAGCATGCAGGGACAGTGGGTCTGACACCGGAGCTTCTTTTTAGTCAGTTGTCCTCCTATGAGGTAGAATCCTGGTTGCTCATCTGTTGTTCGTCGAAAAAGAGAAATCCAGCATACTGTTACTCAGTTCATGGCGCGAAGTAGAAGGCTTCTGTGCTGTGAGACAACTCCCATCCCGGAACTTTAAGCAGCCGACATCTGGGCAGTCCAGCCAAACGTATGTATGCCCTTTATGGTTGTAACAAAAGCTTAGCGCAAGATAAAAATTGTGTAAAGCTACTAAATTTTTAATGTAGGATGAATGGACGTTGTAAGCCTCTGCATAAAACGTGCGGCTGAGGTCATTTGAGGTGTAGGTGATGCGTGCATGAATTAAGGGACACCAACTGTGCCACGATGCACCTGCAAGGGAGGACCGACCCCCTGGACCCCTAGCGCTCTGTTAAGCCCACGGGCGATCCTGGACAGACGATCCCAGCAGACCGACTTACGTAGCTTCTTCCCTGGAACGTCGTCGTCGAGGCAATCAGCATCCACACACAACCTCGCAGCCTCGCAGCTGATGGCATCAACAGCCGTGACCTGAAGACTTCCCTTACAGGCAGGGCACGCAACGCCATCTGTCACGGCCACCTCAATGTCTGCTCTCAATGGCGTGTCCTCAACCCCACAGGACTCGAGCCGAGCTCGGTCGGCCACCAACACCCTCACCATCAACACCAAGAACAGCCCGTCGCCGTCGCCGTCGCAGTCGCAGTCGACCACGGCCCGCCCCGCCAACATGAACGCCCAAGACGACGCCTCCCACGGGGCTATCCACAGAAGCCACACACACCCGAGCTCGACGCCCGAGCCAAACCCTATCCGCGAAGCCACCAACCCCGCCGACGTCCGCGCCGCCCTCGCTGCCCTCCACAACCGCGAGTCCGACCTCGCGCGCCGCCTGCAGGCCAGCATCGCCGCCCAGGCCGACCTGCGCCGGGACCTGGGGCGGTTGGACACCCTGCGCGCGGGGCTGGGCACGCAGGTTATCGCGACCAGGTCCATCAGCAACAACATGCTCGCGGGCGCGGCCCACACGGCGGGGCGGCTGTCCGGGCGGGTGCGCGAGCTGGACCTGGAGAAGCAGCGCGTCGAGGAGACCCTGCGCGTTGTCGAGCAGGTCGCCGAGCTCAAGGCCTGCGTCGGCGGCGTCGTCTGGAGCATGGGCACCCCGCAGGACTGGGAGGCCGCCGCGGGGTACATCGCCCGCGCGAGTAGGATCCCTGAGGACATTATCCGCGGCGGCTTCGCGGCAGCCACGGTCCCCACCGTCGAGATCCCCGACGCGCCGTGGGTCACGCTCGAGAACGCGAGGGAGAGCCTGTGCGGGCTGTTCCTGAGGGAGTTTGAGAAGGCGGCCAAGGAGGGAGACGGCACCAAGGTCACGAGATTCTTTAAGCTATTCCCTCTGATCGGAAGGGGCGACGTGGGGCTGGACGTGTACGGCCGATATGTTTGCCAGGGAGTGGCTGGGACGGCGAGGCAGACCCTCAAGTCAGGAACCGGCGGCCACGGTGCACAAGACGGCTTCTTCTACGCGAATGCGATCACCAAGCTCTTTGAGCATATTGCACAGATCGTGGAGAGCCATGGAGGCCTGGTCGAGAGACACTACGGCTCTGGAAAGATGGTCAAGGTCATCGAAAGGCTGCAAATGGAGGCAGACGTTCAAGGCGGCATCATCTTGGACTCTTGGAGCGATGAGAGAGGGGTTGATAGAAAGCTGACGGATGTCAAGAGCTACCCCTTCTCATTTTTGGTGCAAAGCTTCTTGCCACAACAAAAAGGAATGGCCGGCATATCAAGGGTGAACTCCCCAGCAGTGGGAGGCGGGATGAATGACCCAAGGAATAGCGAGGACGAAGGCGTCAACATGAAGGAAGTGGACGGCTTGCTGAACGAGATTGCCGTCATGCTTGGAAGATGGTCTCTTTACTCGCGATTCATCGCTGGGAAGTGCAAAGTAAGTCCATTCTGGAGGACGCAACCGCTAGGAAATATTTTGTTGACATTGGAATCAATCAGGAGCCTGATACAGAAGAAGATGCACCTCTTCATGCACCCGAACTTCTGACCAAATCAAACCTGAGCCGCAAAGTCTCAGGAAAGCTGACCACGCCCTACAATGTCATGAGCACATTCTTCTTCAGAAGATCCGTGGAAAAGGCATTCCAAATAGATGAAATGCCCAGTGGGCTGTCATTGAATGCACAAAAGCAGCTGGACAGCCAGCCTCCATTTGTGATATCGGCTGTTGATGACGTTATGTACATCGTCAACACAGTCATCCAGAAAACCCTTTCTACGCAGCAGAGGGAGGCTGTCGCCTCTGTCTTGCCAACAGTCGGCCGGGTTTTGGGCTCGGATTTTGTTGGCATGGTGCAGAGGAAGATGCGAGACGAATCATATCCAAAGCCGGTGGTGCAAGGAGGATTCCCGCCGGAGGACAAGATCATAGCCTTCATTATCCTCATCAACAGCTTGGACATGTCCAACGAGTACCTGGAGAGGATCATATCCACCTTCCTCGGAAATTCGACAGAACGAACCAACGGCGCAGGGCCGCAGCCAGCGCTCGGAGACACATTCCCGTTCGAGCATGATGTCACCTTTGTCACCAATGCACTGAATACGCTACTATCAGGCTTCACATCCAAGACCACAGAGCTGCTGAGTGAAGGGCTGCAGGTCCTGGCCAACCAGGTGGTCAAGCTCCGGATCCACCGGGTCCTCGCCGATTCGTTCCGCGACGTGGACTACACAATGAGTGAGGAAGACCTGGCGGACGTGGCAGCGGCTGAGGATCTGGACGAGGACGAGCTACTGGACCAGGTAGCGCGGCGGTTCGAGCACGGGTGGGACATGCTGATGAAGCCGATCGCGCGTATCCTGACGCCCAAGGCGTTCAGCACGCTGCTCGATTTGACGGCGAAGCACCTCGCGCGGGTGCTGGAGAAGCGAGTATGGGGATACTCGGGGCGGGCAAACGCTTTTGGTGTGATCCGCATGGAGCGCGACTTCTCGGCCATCATTAATGTGGTGTCCAAGGGCGGCAACTACAGCGTCAGGGAGCTGTTTGCTAAAGTAAGCCAGGTGCTGATGGTCGCCAACATGGAGGATGACGAGTGGGAGGAGATCATGGGCGACGACTCAGACGAGGGCATCCAGTGGGTTTTGAGCGAGGAGGAGAGGAGGAGGGCGCGCAGCTTTGTCAGGGCATAAGCCGTGATGGGGCACATTTACTCATAGCTATCAAGCGAGAGATGCCGTGTTAAAGTAGCATTAGCGGGCAACTCCATTTCCGAAAAATTTGTACATGAAATAGGGAAAAGGAAAGACCTCGTCCGTCTGTATGTGTGTGAAGTAGAGTGGCTGTACTCAAAGCTTAGGACGACTAAGTAATCAGTGGTGGAGACCTGTCTCACAAGCTAGAAGAATATCGATTACCCGTACGCCTGGACCCCTGCTTGGTGGAGCACCATTTTTAGGGTGGCCCGACCCGCAAACAACCTTTTCCTCCAGTACCCGTCATCGAGCCATCTCAGACCTACGAATTGGCGGATGAAAATCGACCTCAGCCTGCAGGTCCTGCGCACTTTGCTTTGATGGGAGGTGGATGAATGAGGGCGCGCCGTAATTGCGCATAATCTGCGGCGACATGAGCACCTTTCTCGGTGCAAACTGCTGTCTCCGCGCCGGCCCGGTCCTGCGGCGCAACCTGCAGAAGCAGGTCCGGACCGTGAGTCCCAGTACTACCAGAGCTGCAATTTTCGAGCCTTTGGGCGTTCTAGCAAGATTATTTTCTTCATTATGGGTTCAATCACGATACCGAGGGCCCGGGGAGTGTGTGCGGAATCTCGTGCTCAATAAGCCCCAGCAGCCGTGGCGCAACTCCACACGGCGCATCGGGCAGCAGACGAGAACATTCTTCGGCTCGTCGCGCGTGGTGACAAACTACGTCGACCTACCCCCGGGGTACGAGGATGAGGAGGGCCTAGCTTTCAGCAAAAATGACGAGCTGGACCAGGCCACCACGGCCGCCATCTTCCCAGGCTGCCCGGACATGACGCCCTGGAGGGCGAACAAGCTGCTCCGGATACTGCACGGCCGTAGGGTCGCCGGCGGCCTCGAGGACCCGGAGGTGCAGACCAACACGGCCAGCTTCACGGACAGGGAGATCAACCTGGGGCTCGAGTGGCTGCGGGCCAATGTGCCCGTCGACGAGATCACTAACGCCGGGTTGAGGGCGGAGGACGAGCTGCGCATTCTGGAGGGCGCGGCCGAGGAGTCTGGGGGGAATGACGTCGACGGCACAGCAGAAACCCAAGAAGACCGCAATGCCGGCGCCAGGTCCAGCCCCTGGCTGTACAGGGAAACGGGCGACAAGAATGTCTACGGGGAAAGCATCATCGACAAGATCCGCGCGCGCAACGTAGCCCGGCGCGAGGCCGAGGAGAAGGCGCTCGAGGAGAAGCGCAAGCAGGAAGAAGAGGCCGGCCAGCAGAACTGGGGCGGCCTGTCGACCACCACCGCACAGGATGGCACCCGCCAGGTGGCCATGAGCCCCAAGGAGGAGGCATACCGCGCCGCGGCGGAATCCGGCCTCGAGGCGCCGCCAGAGGTACCCAGGTGGCGCCTCCTGCTGCCGACGACCGCCTTCGTGGCCGCGCTGGTGCCGCTCCTCTGGTGGGCTTCGGGGTACTACGCCGCGCCGGACGAAGAAGGGCGGCTCCTCGCGCCCTGGATGTCCCAGGGGAACGCGACCGTGTACGCGCTCATTCTGATGAACCTGGCCGTGTGGGTCGCGTGGAAGCGCATGAGGCTGTGGCGGTTCATGAACAAGCACGCCGTCATCGACATGGTGACGCCGCGGCCCTACGGCGCCGTGACCGCCATCTTCTCGCACCAAACCTCCTCGCACCTCGCCGAGAACATGTTCGTGCTCTGGCTTCTGGGCGGCTTGCTCCTCCACGGCGGGGACGCCAGCCGCGCAGAGTACCTGGCCGTGTTCGTCGGGTCCGGCGCCGCCGGCTTCCTCGCCTCGTTGTGGAAGTGCGTGCTCACGCGCCACCTGACTTACGGGCTCGGTGCCTCGAGCGCCGTGTTTGGCGTCATCTGCTGCTACTTCTGGCTTCACCGCTTCGAGGGCTTCAAGATCCTCGACCTGCCGCCCGACCCGGCCAACGGCATCCAGGGCCTGGGCATCATCGGCCTCATCGTGGGGATGAACCTGATTCCTGCGTTCAGGAGGCTGCCGGGCCAGAAGGACTGGGTGTCGCATCTGGCTGGCATTGCGACGGGGATTGGATTCGCAAGGTTGATAGAGCTGAGGAGAGAAGATGAGAAGAATAAAGAGAAAGTCAATGGGGAGGGCGAGAGCACTAACGAAGGTGGCGAGGGCATTGGAAAAGGCAAGCAGAAGTCCTGAGGGCTTAGAGTACAATGGACTTTTCCGTGTTGGAAACGATGTGTCCCCAAAAGACATAGATAAAGGTGCCAGAGCACTATATGCAGACCCAATACACACACTCCAATCAATCTGTGCCGTACATATCACATACATGCATCCCATTTGACATGACATGACATGAGCTTCATTCAAAAAGACGCTTACCAGAGATGTGATCTGAAAATAGTTGTTGCTCATCTCCACAACCCAGGAAAAACGTCGCGCCGGCAATCCTGAGGAGCACCTTACGTATACTTGCTGGCTGTCGAGATAGAAGGTTAAGACGGGGGTTGTCTGCAACAATTAGCTCGGTCACGAAATGATGCGATTCAGGCTTGTCCAGAGAACACACAGTAACGCCTGATCACACGGACAGCTTCACCAATACGTAATAGAGCATCAACTAATCTTGTAAAATGAATATTTGATATGAAACTCCTAGGTAAACCAATGCTGTTCCTGCCCCTGCTCGTCGCTCTCCCACCTGTCATGTATTCTTTATTCAGCTCCGCCCGCATCGTGGCCTCGCGGTAATTAGCGGCGTGACCAGAACAGCCGTGACAAATGGATGTGGTATCTCCCTGTCTCGCAAAACAACAAAAAGAAAAGGCAACCGTCTCCCCTATGCTGGGGACACAAGTATCCGTAAACGCCTTCTTCCCCGGTGAAACAAAAAGGGAAGTCAATCTGATTGTCAAGCCTCTTCACTCGGCTCAGCTGAACCACCGAAACCCGCCAGCTTCGTTATGCGCGGGTGGATATAGCCACGTCCGAACGGGCTTATCATGTCCTCGGCTCCAGAATTGCACAATTGCGCCGTTCAAATGGGTATCAGCTCCATGAAATCCACCCACTAAGCACTCACGAGCCTCCCCATGCCGGAGCCCCAGCGCCACCTCCTAAGTGTTCCACTGCCAGTACTCCGAATCACTTCGCTGCCACAAGACGTTGTGTTTGCACCCGGATTCATGGGTGCACCACCACCGCTCATCGTTTGCAGGAGATCCTGCCGACCGACTTCGCGCCCAACAACGAAACCTGCACCAAAGCCCACCACAGACACTAGAAGAACAACCCCGGTTCCCAGCACCCATGTGAGGGTGGCAGGGCTGATCCACGTCACAGTATTTTCGTCCGGGCCAGTCGCAGAGACTTTCTTCTTCTTGGCCGCCCGCTGCGATTTCGGCTGGGAACTCGAGGCGGCTCTCTTGCCCTTTTCCTCCTTGGACGAGACGGACGCCGGAGCGCTCTGGGCACTAGAGTTGGACGTCGTCCGGGTTGTGGGGTGGCGCATCCGCGACGAGGATTTCGGCGCAGCGGACACGTGCCTCGGCGAGCCCCCTGGCCCGAGTTCAGACTCCGGCACCAGTCTCAGCTCCATCGGCTGGCTGCTGGGCCCGACACCAGCGCCCATGACTGGCTCTCCCGATGATGGCTCGGTGGCCCCATTGCGCCTCCCAGGCAGGCTCTTGGCTGCGGCGGCGCAGGACAGCAGGGTAGTGAGAGACGCACGCAGGGCGGCGTCGTTGTCTGCCTGGTAAGCCGGGGACATGAAGCCCGCTCGGACACGGTTGTGTGGCCTATGGGAGTAGGATTGCGATCTGGCCGCGGGGTGGTGAGGCGGTATGGCAGAGCTTGTGGAATAGCTACGGTGACTGAGGTGAGAAGGAGGGTGCGTAAATGCGTTGGGCTGAGGGCGGAAGCCTTGTGATGGCGACGGCCTTCCCAGGGCAGTGCCGTTGTCATCGTCCTCCGAGTCAGACAAGTCGGCGCTGGGTCCGATAGCAGTCTGCGAACGTTGCAAGGCAACACCTCCATCTCCTGGCCGAGCGCCCATGTTCTCGTTGGACGAAGTCATCAGGCGATCCTCCTCGCTCTCTGTCTCGTCGTACTCATCTTGACTGCTTGTGCCTGCCTGCGCAGCAGCGTGGCTTATAACGTGCTGTTGCATGGACTGATGGTAATGATGTTGCAAGCGTCGTCTTCGTGGTGGATGCGACTGGGCGCCGACTCGCAGACCGGTTGTAACGATCTCGTCGCCGATGGAGGAGAGGGAAGAGGAAGACGGCTGGGATGCGACTTCGACCCATGATTCTTGAGAGTATGTCAGCAGGCTGCTGGTGATGCACTGATATCCCACAGCCGGGGAAGGGTAATAGACACGGCATATTTGCTGCATCTGCTGCATCTGCTATTGACTGACCGTCATTGCGTTGGTTTTGCGACGCGGATGATGTTGCTGCTGCTGGACTCGTGTCCGATCGCGCAATGCTCTCTGAAACTCTATCGGAGTCGGCGACGGAACGGCGGTTGGGGCGGCTGGGCCCAGGACGGCTGTACTGCTGCAATGAAGACATGGCAGGCAGATTCTAAAAAAGGGGGAGGATCCGGATAGGAGAAGGAGAGGAGAGGTCGATGCCAGGGGACTGAGGAGCGGTTCGACCTGGGCTTGCGAGGGGAGGGAGAGAGGAGAGAAGAGAGTAGACGGGAAAAATAAGGTGATGTTCTGGCTGCGGTTGTGGTTGTACTGCGCACGCACACAAGAGACTTGGAGTGGTGGTGTAAGTCGAGACAGAAGGGGGACCCCTCCTTGGGTGCCCTTGCCCAGCCCCGGCCGGTGGATATGGTGGATCTAGATCTGCGGGCTTTATCGATATGGGGCGGGTTACGCTGGGTGTCCAGCCAGTCAGTGGCCAGGTCGGCAGGTCGGTACGTCGGTGGACTAGGAACGCTGTACAGTAGTAGACTATGTGGGAAGCGTATCGCAATCGCAGTGGGTGCGCGTCAGATGCGGGATCAGATGCAGATGCGGATGCAGGTGGATCAGGGAAATGCAGCCGAGTAGGACAAGCGAGGGAAATGTGACAGCAGCATCGGGTCGTCTGCCAGAAGATGCCAGAGTGGAGGAGGCTCGGGCGGGAGTGCACAAGTCCAGAATAGAAGTCGGACGGGAACAGGAAGTCAGTCAGTCAGTCAGCGAACAAAAGGAAGCGTTAAACCCGTGAGACGGTAGACTGCAGTCAACCGTGCTATTGTGCTCTTGGTACTATGTCACGGTAGACCGCCTCCGATCACGCCTTGCCAGGTACGTACCTATTGATATGCCCATGCCTGGTCGAGAAGGCAGGCGGGAAGCAAAGTGTGGAGAAGGCAGAAGGTCCCGTCCTGCCTTCGTGACCGCACTCCATACACGGTAGGCTCTTTGTCTCTTGGGACAGGCAGGCGGCACTTGATGGGATCACCCTAGAAGCCCCCGACGGAACAGTATTCAGCTTACGACCGCTGCCAGCAGTCAAGTCAGAGGGAGGGCTTCCCTGTCGAGTGGGCTAGGAAGCAGGATGATCAAGTGCTGATCTTGACGCCGCCAAAACTGCCGTACCCAGTCCACATGCCCAACAGCCCCGGCAGTCTGACCTCCTGACTGGCCACAGCCGCTGAATGCGGCGTCACACGAGGGCCATCAGCACACCCCAATGACGCTACGCTCTCTCGTGCAAAGTAGATGCATACATGATCTATCTTGTGTTTCACCGTCTCACACGCCTCGAATTGCCTACTAGGCTGGACTGGTTTGGATCCAGGTGTTGCCACGACTTCACGCATTCACGAAATGTTGAATTATTCAACCAACATTTGTCAAAACTCTTGTTGATCGATCGATTAAGTGAACCACTGTCTATCGTATCCTACAGCTAATGGAATGAAAACAGTAACTGGGTATTGGAAAAAAAAGTACTGATGTTTCGGCAGCTGGGTGATACTTACCGGCTCAAAGTCAACTAGAAATCATACCTTACTGGAGATCTGCGTTGCCAGCCGGCACCGCCAAGGCGGCGACGATACCCTCAGAAGCCCTCAGTATCCGTGAACAAAAAATGCAAATCCCTTTTTTTTTTGAAACCCCCAACGCCCACGAACCCTCAGTAGAGACCGGACAAGAGACTCGAGGATGCTCCCACAAGACACCCAAAGTCTCCGGAGAAAGCCCACAGAAGCCCACAGGATCAAGCAGGAAACTCATCACCAAAGTGATGCTCCCAAGAGCAAAGAGCAGACACCAAGAGTGCCTTGAGTGTGTCACAAGACACACGAGCCCACAGGTCAGGAACAAGCCCACAAGTCATGAATAAGCCCACAGGTATCGATGCCGACAACCCACAAAGCCCTCTGAAATGCCACAAGCCCTCGGAACCCACTGGTGAGGCAACACGCCTTACGACGCGGCCTTGTGCTTCTTGGATCTCTTCGCCTTCTACTTCTCAGCAGTTGCGCTGCCGCCCTTCGGGACTGGGGACCGATCATGCTTCTTCTAGAACGTGATCTTCTTGCCCTGGAAGCCACCGCCTCCTCCACGACCACCACCGAATCCACCACGGCCGCCGCCACGGCCACCGCCGCCACGGCCGCCACGGTCTCCGAAGCCACCGCGGCCTCCACGGCCACCTCCACGGCCGCCGCCGAACCCTCCACGGCCGCCGCCACGGCCACCACCGCCGTTGTCTGGGCGGCCGCTGGCATAGTCCAGGCGGACTCCACGGCCCTCAAGGTCTGCACCCTGGAGCTGCTCAACAACCTTCTTGGCGTCCTCAACGGAGTTGAAGGAGACGTAACCGAATCCCTTGAAGCGTCCGGTTTCCCTAGGGCAAAGTTAGCACAAGGCAAGCACCGCATAGGTGTTTAGCACAACTTACTGCTCAGTAGGCAGGCGGAGGCTCTTGATCTCAGAAACCTCGGAGAAGAATGCGGAGACGGTCTCCTCGTCGACATTGAAAGACAGGTTACCAACGAAGACGGTGTCACTCTGGGGGCTCATCTCGTCGTTGAACTTCTTGGCGCGGTCACCGGCACGGGCAGCGGGGTCGTTCTTGGGCTTTCCGCTGGAGATGTCGAGACGCATGTCACGGCCGTCGAGGTAGGCACCGTGCTTCTCATCGAGGGCAGCCTTGGCGTTCTCGGCGGTGTCGAAGTCGACGTAGCCGAACCCACGAGGGCGGCCGTCATCACGGTTGGTGATGATGCGAGCATTTGTAATACCCTTGCAGTTCTGGAACTCGTTGTAGAGGAGGTTGTCATCAACCTTCCAGCTGAGGTTACCGACAAAGAGGGTAGCGCTCTCCTCGGAAGGCTCCTCGGTCTTGGTCTTCTTTGCTGAGCTCTCAGCGGCCTCCTCGGCCTTGCGCTTCTTGGCGGCGAATGGGGCCTCGGTCTCCTCAGAAGACTCGTCGTCGGAATCGGAAGAATCATCCGAATCGGAAGAGTCAGAGTCGTCGGACTGTGAAGAGGAATATTAGCATAGTCCAAGGGCAATGTCGGATAGTTCAGTCCAAACTACTTACATCCTCATCCTTCTTGGCAGCCTTTGCGGCAGCAGGCTTGGCAGCCTTCTTGTCGCTGTCGCTGGAGTCGGAGTCGGAGTCGGAGGAGTCACTGTCGTCAGACTGAAAGAATGAGGGTCAGTAGTGCTCTACAGTGTTTTAAAATGAGACTACTCACGCTGTCGGCCTTCTTGGCAGCAGGCTTCTCGTCCTCATCATCAGAGGAGTCCGAGGAGTCAGAGGAGTCGGAAGACTCCTTAGCAGCAGCGACAGCCTTCTTAGCAGCAGGAGCGGCAGGCTTGGCCGGTGTCTTCTTATCGCTGTCGTCACTGTCGTCCTCAGACGAGTCGGAGTCGTCAGAGGACTCGGCGGCCTTGGGCTCGCCGTTGACCTTGCCGTTCACCTTGCCATTGACCTTTCCGTTGGCCTTGGGGGCGGGCTTCTCGTCCTCAGACTCGGAGGACTCGGACTCAGATGAGGACGAAGCAGAGTCGTCAGACTCAGACTCGGATTCGGAGCTGGAGGACTCAGACTCGGTCTCCTGCTTCTTGGACTTCTTGGAAGTGGCTTTTTTGGCAACCTCCTTAGCAGTGGCCTTGGACTTGGCCTTGGGGGTGGATGTAGACTTGGTGACAGCGGCAGCCTTGACAGGCGTAGGCTTCTCAGCCTTGGTCTTGCTGACCTTTGCCTCCTTGACCTTGCCCATGATGAATGGAGTTGTTTGAGATGGGATTGAAGTGATACTGGGTAGGAGATGGAAGGGAGGACAAGGAAACTGTCAGGCTGAAATTTTCCAACGGGGGGATGGTGGAAGAGAGAGGAGAAAAGGGAGGTAGGATTTTCGATTGAAAAGTTGCGATGGAGTTTATTAAGTCGGGTGGCAGGACCCTGAAAGCAAGAAAACTTCGACTTGCGGCAGAATTGAAAAATTCTGGCGGCGAAGAGCTAGTGTGGGTCCGCCGACTCCACTTCTTGTCGCCCCGCGGCAGGCTGCGATAGAGAGAGATAGAGAGATTTCAGGTACGTACCTATTCTATGCACGGGCCACAAAATACAGTGGGCTTGTGCTCTGGGAACCCGTTAGCAGGCGAGCTTCCGGCCGGCTGGCATAATTGGATATCGAGAGCAGTCCATTCGTCGTCAACTGTCGCGCGAGGGAGAACCGACGCATCGCCCTCTGCCATCTACCCACGCATCCTTCCAGCACTAAGTCGATTGCACCCCCGTTCAAATCCACAGAAGCTCGCGATGCCGACCCCCGAGTCCGAGGCTTTCCTGGCCAAGAAGCCGACCGTGCCACCAACCTTCGAAGGGGTCGACTACGATGACAACAAGCGCCTCAAGCAGGCGCAGGACGCCATCATCCGGGAGCAATGGGTGCATGTCATGATGGGCCGGCTCGTCCGGGAGGAGCTGAGCAAGTGCTACTACCGGGAGGGCGTCAACCACCTGGAGAAGTGCGGCCCTTTGAGAGGTCAGTGCCACACTTACCTGCCGCCTGGGAGCCCCAAGGCTCCCAAGCACAAGGCGCATGCTGCGAGAGTACTTCCCGGATGCGCGGACCATTGGATTCCGGGGAGCAAGAAATGGCTGACAACGTACAACAGAGAGATATCTGCAATTGCTGGAGAAGCACAGAGTCCGAGGCTACCTGTTCCAGCAACAAAACCAGCTGGCAAAGGACGCATGAGGGAATACAGCCTCCAGGGAAAACTTCGAAGTCATCTACGAGTGGTTCCTGCCGTAATTGGCCTAGGAAAATATATGTCGAGGGGATACCTTGGGCTCATCCGGCGAGGCACAACTGCTGGCGCACGGCAATGCATATAATTGGGCTGCAAGAGCTCGGGGCCGGCTCAACTAGACGTTGGTGCAGAGACAGAAGGAAACCATACTCAAATAAAAAATCCTTGAAAATCTACAGCACGGTGAAGTAATAGTTTAAGTACGTGGTCATGATTGAGACCATTTGTGATTTGCACCATCGGGGGACTACCCGTGCATTCACTTGCTTGGCCCAAAACGCAGGCAATGCTGCTTGCCTGCCGAGAAATTTTTGGACCATCGACCTTCAGTACCACAACCTGAGTCTGCGACCAACTTCAGCAAGCCCAACTCCTCCAAAAGTCGGCACAATGATCTGCAGAAGCTGTTTACAAAGGGCGACGGCCCTCGGCCAACGCTCAATAATACAGAGGGCACCAATCCGGCGGACCTTCAGCGCGATACCGTCGAGGCAATCTGCTGCCGCAGCAGCAGCAGCACCAGCTCCTGCGGGAGGCAACGCTACCACAACAACCCCGGATGAGGCCGCGCCGCGGTCGTCATGCCCACCGGGCACGGTCCTTAACGGTCTGAATTACTTCAAGGGAAAAACGGACCCCGTGTCGCTGCCGGACGAGCAGTACCCGGAGTGGCTGTGGTCGTGCCTGGACGTGACGAACGGGTCGGCGGCAGAGGAGGATGCGGACGCCGGTGACGAATTCTGTACGTGCCCATGCCAATTGTCATCACCATCTCGATGTAGCGAGAAATCAGGGTCACTGTGTGCTGACAATCTCCCCCAAAACAGCGAAATCAAAGAAGCAGCGTCGGATAGCCGCCAAGCGGCAGCGAGAGCTCGAGGCCAAGATCATGGCGACCGGCAACCTCGAGGCCCTAGCCCCAAAGATACCCCTACAGCAGCAGTCGATCAACCTGCCAGGAAAGCCGGATGGCGACGTGCAGGACGCGATCCTGGCGGTGGAGAAGCGGGAGGAGCTGAGGAAGGCGATGAGGAAGGAGAGGAAGGCCAAGATCAAGGAGGCCAACTACCTCAAGTCCATGTGAGCAGTGGCTTGAGGAGACTCGCATGTCGTACTTTACCGTCTGACTGGAGCATGTTGTGTCTACGTGTCTCAGAGCAGTCAAGGCAGGTGTTGGTCTATGCGTGGCATTAAGTCTATATGTTCATTATTTGAAAGTCTGGCTTGGGTATGCAGACCATCGAGACCCTTCAGGCCGCATAGAAACAGCGCTCATCCCATACCGTGGAAGGTGTGAACCTTTTCGAGTTACATAATGCTGCTCAGGGCACCCATGGTCGATTCTGCTCTCTGGGAATTTCCCACATGCAAACTGAAGCTACCACCGTCGGCCGCTTCAGACAGTTGAAGTGAGGGCTCAGCGATTTAGTTATATTCAATTTCGAATCGAAGGCCCACTGACCTTCAAAGAACCTCAAAGACTGCATTGCAGGATGAGCATATGGGGAGCCAAAAGTCTCATGTCACTGATGGCCTGCTGCTCAGACTGGCCACCCACGTTGTACTCTCCTAGACAAACCCGGTTCCCCTTCACCAAAGGCCATATTGGCCATAGTACGGAGCCAAGCCCATACGCGGAACCCAAAACCTTACAGCTCTCATGACAGCTGCTCAGTCGTCCTGATCCTGGTCTTCTGGTGGTAGTTCCCCGATCGAAGCAAGCTTCAACTGCCGGTCCTCCAAGTGCCCCTTGATCCTGCCCTCTATCCGCTTCCTCAAGAGCGGGTTGTTCTTGGTGGCTAGCTCGTTCCTCAAAGAAGTGATCTGGCGTTCGATGTCTCTAACATCCTCACGAACACCCCTGATTTGCTCCCTGCGCTCCTTCTCCTCCTCGTTGGCGTCGTCGTCGGAGTCGTCGTCGTCGTCGTCGTAGTCTTCTCCGCTCTCGCCTTCGACTGAGGCTCTGTCCCCATCTTTCAGCTCTGCAGTTTCAGCCCCAGCTGTGGGCGTCTCCGGAGCAAAAGCTGCTGGGGTAGCGCCCTCTTGCATTGGTGTCTCCGCAATTTCAGAGCCCAGGTCGTTCAGTTCGGCCTCAAGCTGAGCCTCGATATCTGCATCGACCATGTCCATGTCATTGGCCCCCATGTCCCATCCGTCGTCGATCTCGCCCTCCGCGTCCTCTTCTCCTTCAGCGTCCAGATCCGGCGTGCCGGCCTGCAACGTATCCCTCCGTTCATCAATCCATTCATACCTCGTGCTAACCGCATTCTTGTCTTCCTGGAGAAGTCTCTGCACCTCTTGTTCCTTGTTGAGGATCTCGCTCTTGTGCAAACGCTTCCGGAACCTGCGATGGACCGCGTCGTGCATTGGGGGTGTGAGGCCATGCGGCCACCTGTGCCCATCAAAGATGACCTTGGGAAGCTCTGCTGTCTTTGCCGAAGCCTCGTCATTCACTCTGGCAAAAACCAGTAACATCTGAGAAATATCCGCAGACTTGACCATGAGCTTCTTGTCCCAGGTCTTCATTCCCTCGGTGATCGTCGGCATGTCGACAAGCACAGCTGCATACATACGCCCTTGGACAGTAACAATGGCCCTCCGCTCATTAAGCCACCTCAGTTTGAAGTCCATGCCTCCCGAGGGAAACTTCTTGTTGTCTAGGCAAGCGTTGATGTAGTCGCACTCCGGCCCCTCCATCATGCGTAACACAATTTGCTCTTCGATGATGGGGTCATCCTCGGCGTCTTCCATCTCCGAGTCGTAGCCCGAGCCATTCTCACGGGAAAACGTCGCCTTATGGGTATCTCTGATAGCGATCCTGAATGACGAGTTCCTCCGCGCCTTTGGAATATCGGAGCCGGACTTCAACTTGATCGTTTTCATCTTCTTCTTCGCGGGCTGCTGAGCGTGTCCACTCGCCCGGGCCTCATCTCCACTATCGGCATCGGCCTTAGCGCGCTTCTTTGCCGTGGGTTTCGACGTCCGCCCTGCTTTCGTCATAGTTAATGGGGCTGGTGTCTCGCCCGCCGGCGGGGCGCCGAGTAGAGCAGTTCTATTAGTCGGGAGAGGCTTCCTAGATACAGGCGGATTCTCGGAAATCGGTGTCGATGGCTGGCTCTTGCTGAAGGACAGCCTGATCTTGTGTGTCTTGTTCTCTGTGGGAGTCGGTGGTACAGCAGGCGGTGGCATAATAGCCGCGTCCGTGGAGGATGGTTCGGCAGGCGACAAGGCACTTGACGATGCTTGCACCCGGGACAGGTCGGGTGACATCTGGTCTGGTGTTGCGACATGTTGCGACGATGTTATGGCGCTTGAGGGATTGGCGGACCCAGGGCCGCTGCTAGATACAGACGGGTTCCGACTGATCTTCAGCTTGAGCTTTTTCCTCTCCGGTACCTCCATTTTGAGTGTGGCGGAAAGCTAAGCAAGTATGTTCTAAGTCTCGAAAGAAGTGGTGCAGGTTGGTATCATCGAAGTTTGTGACGACCGGTTCTCGCGCGGTGCTGCGCTAGCTACTAAAGTTCCAGGCTCGGCAGAGCCAGGACGCGTTCGTGGAGGGCTAGGTCGATGGCCAGGTGGCGTAGATCATTTTGCAACAGATGTTCGGCTTTTCTGTCAGACCATCAGGCGTTTACGAAGAAAGGAGCTTGGCGGCAAACACGGAGGAGGGGTGAAGTCGACAACCGTTGCCGATGGTCGCAGCAGGAGACGGAAGCGATCTTGTGAACGAAGTTGCGTAGCTCCTCCACCGTGCATCTGGGGTATTGTTATAATGGGCCGTGGTGGGGAAGCTTCGGCTGCCTGATCCCTGCAAGTTTGGGTAGGAACCCAGACACTTAGAGGTTGAGCCGCACCCACTACCTGCAGCCAGAGCAGGGAAGCTTCCAGCTCCGTTCGTACCTCCAAGTGAATGTTCCCGAACACCATACAAACTGCCTTTCCTCGCCCAAGTCTTCCTCATTATTTCTAAAATTTTCAACCCAAATCGAACCCACCATGCGTATGGTGGATGCACCTTGACGACTGCGGAACAATCGAATTGTTCCTTCGAAATTCATCAAAAAGCGACGAGACTCTATAAGCCCTGCTTCGGAAAAAATGACACCCCCTCAGGCCCTCTTCCACGCGCTCCTTCGACCCGCCATAATCCAAGTCCTTCGCGCAACTGGCTTCCACTCCGCAAAACCCGCTGTGATAGACAGCCTCACCGATCTGGCAGCCCGGTACCTCAACCTGCTGTGCGAGGAGACCGCGCGGCACGCCAGCGACAACACCGGGGAGTTCGACTACAACGGTGCCGCGGCGCCGACCATCGTGGACATCCGGCTCGCGCTTCAGGACGTCGGCGCATTTCTCCCCGAGCGCGACTTCGAGGAGCAAAGCTACACAGGGCAGGAGGACACGAGAGGCGTCGACGAGTTCGTGACGTGGGCGACGGGGCCCAAGAATGAAAACATCAGGAGGATTGCGTTGGACGGCAGTGAGGACGGCGTTACGGACTACCTCAGCGCATTGAAAAAGAGACACAGCAAGACTGCCGACGACTCAAAATACGCTGGCACATTACTGGGGAAGCCACACGGCCAAGGGCTTGTGGTGGTTGAGGGCCACAGCGAGATCGACAGCATTCGAAGCTGGGTAGAAAGGCAGCGCGGGCCATCGAAGACCTCGCCCGATACGGACACCGAGTCGAGACCTGCGTCTAGTGGGCTCAGCTCGATCGGTACGATGGACGGAGAAATGGACCTCTCATAGGAGACGAAGCCTTCTACCAAACAATCTTCGTCCTTGGAAGGCGAGGCTCGCATTAAATCGGAAGACGTTGGGAGTCAAGCCCTAGGCAGGTGCCACGGCAGCTCGGCTCATGATGGTGATAAAAGCAGTCAAAATATTCAGCGGACACTGAAGCCAGCAAAGAGTAAGTTCGCTCTCACGGCCTCTTTTGGTTGCACACCTAACTAGCTGACAGGCTGCCCCACGCAAGGCCTCTCGACTTACGAAGAATTCCTCCAGACTCTAAAAACCTCCTCCAGTGGAGCCAAGGATCCCACGCAGCCTGACCTCTCGAATACGATGAATCAACCCAGGCTTTGGAAGTCCCGAACGGAGCTACGCATCCCACGCAGCCTGCCACCTTGACTTACGGAGAGTTCTCGAATTTGGACGTTTCCAGCGGAGCTACGCCTCCCACGGCACCTGGTCCGTCGAATCATAACGAAGCAGTCCATAGTTCGGGCGTCCCCAGCGGAACGACGCCTCCTACACAACCCGGCTCCTCGGCTTATGAAGAATTCATCCATACCTTGGACGTCCCCATGGGAACTACGGATCCCACATGGCGAAATTCGCAGAGCAAACGATGAACAACTCGGACAACGCTCTGCCCATCGAGAACCACTGCAGAGCGAACGTTGGCATGCATCGTATGTCGCTTGGGGCTTGTTTGTAACAGCAAGAACTGTTTGCAAGCAGGCGGCATTCTGATACCCGCGCATAGCGTTGAGATTGTGGCACTTGGGAACCATCAGTCCGTTCGGGGGGGGGGGGGCGACTCTCTCTATTACCACCCTTGAGCTTCTTCCCAAAGCAAACGAAAGCCAGCGAGGGCGACTTTGCGAGAGTCCAAACGTGGTCATGCCATCAACCAAGAGCCCTACTTAATATGGAATACCAAAATAATAATCATGATAACTTACTCACTGGGTTCCCGGGGGGGGGGGGGAACGCCGCAATCCACCTGAGTCACCCTCTGCGTTCTGCTGAAAAGCCCTTGGTAAAATACATGCTTAGGCTCAGTGGCTTTTGTGATGAACTCTAGCTGGACCTGAACAGCTGAACTTGTGTGCAATGCTCCAGACCGGTTTCTGGCAAAGTTCCCACAGCCCCATGATGGAATTTAGCCCGAATTTACCAGCCATCAGGTATGATTATGCAGCGAGGTGGTGCAATCCTGCGATTGAAGAATGGCAGAACGTCATAGGAATCCAGAGAAATGGAGGTTACATAGCCAGCTACCAGAGTAGGACATCATGTTGCACACAGGAAAATATATGCACCCACACCCCTGTGTGTGGTTTGAGGCCCCATATAGTAGCTTCCTGGATTCAACAACAACCGCCAAGGTTTCCTATGAAGCGTTTACAGACACGAGTGGTGGAGATCTACCTGATATCCCCATCACGCAAGGCGAGGTAATCAAAAGCTTGCGACATGATCCCGGAGAATTGCTTTCAGATCCGCCGAGCCCGTAAGTTTGCACTCAGGATTTGTGCCCAAAGAGACTGCGCTGTTTGCCGGTATGAACATGCTATGAGCCCCCATGTAACTCGCTCGAACTCAAGCCTGGGGTTCTTAATGTCTCTTCGCAGTTCAATATGAAGGGTGAGCCACCACGCAATTCCACCCAAGAAGGTGGGAACCGCGACAACAGCCGCAGTAGGCTCAGAAACGAGCGGCTTGGGGCTGTCAGGCTTGGGAGCGATCATCTTCTTCCTCGTGCCTCTATTTTCTGCCCTGGGGATAGAATTATATCGACTCCACTACGCCAAAGGACTTTGCAAGAGAATTGGCTTCAATTCTTGTTTGGCATCGAGCGGCCACGCACATCACATTCGCACATACCACGTTCATACATACCTAACCGAAGAAGCCATCTTTCCGGTGATATAACTCTCGACGCCCTGGGGGACAGTCACCCAAGTCACGTCTATTCACCGACCCATCGTCATTTGCAGTCGCATATACACCCAGCCGAAACACTCGCGCAACACGGTTTTTTTGCCCTGACCTGATAAATTAAGTATCCCGGGGAAATTTTGCATTATCAAAGTCTGTTCAGTGATAGAGAAACTCAACGGTGTTAGACTTTGGGCCGCTGGTTGTCGGACGCGGGACCTCAGATATATAGAACTGCAGATCATCTCAGGTTTCTACTTATTGGTAGCCCAATGAAACATCTGGACGAAAGAGCAGAACGTGCCCGGGTTCCCCATACACCAAGCATGTTGCGGCTGAAAAGCAATATCAGTCGGTAGTCTACCGGCGGACCAAAATCCCCGAAATCCCCGACACGTGAGCGTTACAAGTACAGTACATCATTATGTTTTAAACATTGTGACGCAAATATAGTCGAAAGAGAGAGCTCGCCCTTGTACCCATGCCGTTCTGAGACACCACTACATATATGTAGACTACTGGAGACATGCTTTGACATCTAGCCAAGTCTTTGTTACGGTAATAGAATGGAAATATATGAACCGCATTGTCTAAGCATTGCAGCGCAAATGGCGATGAAGACGGGCGAGAAGGTTGTCTTACATGTAAACACATCATAACAGCTTGTGAAGGTTATCTCACATACGTTGGGCTGTCATTCGAGTGACAATCCGAGCAATGGTCTGTTCGTCCGAAAAGGTGAAACTCGAGAAACAGACATTCAGGCCAACGAAATAAGCTTATCGCGATCAAAAGGCGGGCCCGGCCCTGCGGTATCGCGGCGGTTGCACTGCCCGACAGCAACTCCGAATCGGTCCTATCAGTGTGGTGACGGGCTGTGACGACTTTGAGCCCGATTGAGCTCATCGCTGAGATGGCAGCTACCGGAATGACGCCGACCTCATTAGCCCCCAAGGCGCCGTTGCTTTTGCCCAGGACTGTGGCATGCCCTCCGCCGTGTGCTCCGGTGGCAGAGAGGTCGATCCCGTACGTCACATGGGACGGGTCCCCAGCTAAGCTTCTACTACAGGCTTCGATGCTGGACTGCCCAGGCCCGACGCCCCAGGCTGCCTAGCTACGCCAACGCCAACGCCATCCTGATTCCTGCCGGGGGACGGTAGCAAGGAACTGTAAGATGAGGATCATCAGCGTGAGCTGTTAAACTCTCCGGGGGGCAGCCCGGCCGGAGCAGCGTAAGAAAGCAAAGAAGCCTTTGACATCATCAACGACACATCAGCGACGTTCCCCAGACTTTCCCGGGGGTAGATCATTGATTTGCGACGCTGACTCGCTCGCCGTGCTCCATGGGCGGGAAGGGGCGGGATAGTCGGTCTGGAACTTCACAGTATGGATATCCTGACGAGCCAGGGGCGGGGGTAGAGGGGCGGACGATTCGAACATGCGGTGTCGTGTCGTGCCGTGCCGGGTTCGAACACCCAGCGAGATGGGAGAGACGTAGGCACACGATGCCTATGCATGTACTATGGTATGCATGCACGCACGCACGCTCTTTGGTCGGCCACAGGGAGTTGAGCACACTGGCAGCGCCTTATTAGGCTTCATGTGGGCTGCTACCTGACTTGGCTGGTGTGGTCGCATGACCACTGTAAGCCGATTGCGCAGGCCTCGCCAATGGCTGTAAAAAGGTCAATGACCACATGGCTGGCCCCGGGCAGGTGTTTCCTCACATTGAGGCTATGGCGCATACGGACTAGCCGTCGGTAGTGCTGGCAGCATGATCGGGGCTAGGAGCGCGTCTAATCTTAGGGTACGGGTGCACAGAGAATAAGGCGAGACACTCCAGTCAGAGAGGAGCGCCTGTAGTGCCTTTAAGCTTTGGCCCTCGGCTGGCTCGCTGACATCATGTGGGCTGAGCTGAGGGCGAGACAAGACTTTCTCGCGTGTGCTAGCCTGCAGTGGGCAAGTCAGAGGTTGATGAATATGTCTTGTCTGTCTGCATATCCAAGAGCGGCGTGAACAAAGCCTCAAATGTCCACGAGTCGCTTGTCGAGCAGTAATGTGCGTGACGAAGAGGAGTATCGTGACGGAAAGTCTAATAGATGTGTGCGCAGTATGGTGTGTTGGTTGGTTGTATAGGTAGGAATGACAAAGAAGACAGCAAGAAAAGGTTGTCTTGTCAGCCCAGGATGCTCTCTGGCTAATGCAGACACAAATCGGTAAATCCAGGGTCTCCGGGGAAGAAGAAGGCCACTCAGCAGCACGGCGCTAGCTGGCCAAGGTGGGTTTTTCTCGCACAGTATCCTTTTTGTCTCTGGCCCAAGCGACGTGGCAGGCCGTTCGGGCACATTGCGACGCAGAAGAGGGGAAAGAGTTTGACCTGGCGATGGGGCACCGGGCCCTCTCTGGGCGGCAGGGCCCTTGCAGAAGCATGCAGAGGAAGGGAAAAGAACGTTCGGTCCGGAGTTTTGGCCCTTGGTGCTGCAAGAAATCGGGAAAATCCAGACCGGGCCCTGCTCCAGGACCCCACAGCCCGCACAGCAAGCGGTCAACCACCGAGTGGGTTTGTGAGCGAGATGAGGCAGACGTGTCTGCTGTAAAAGTAGGTACTATGCACGACTATGCAGGAGTCGACAATCCAGGAGGCGAATATGTGCTGTACTAGTACGTACGTCCGTAGACTCCGTGCTGTATTATTCAGACCGAATCTGTCACATTGTATGTGAAGGCAGGTGGATGCATGTTTTCTTCCGTTGCCCGTTACACCGGCTGACCAGGCAGCTTGCCTGGATGGGATAGTCACGGGGGCAACAGACACAGACGACGACATGGCACAGAGTGTGAGAGGCCAGAGAGAGACCAGAGAGAGAGACAAGAACAAGAACAAGGAAAAGTACCCAGTGGTCTCAGGCGCCGGTGCAGCGCTGATCCATGACCCCGATTCCGCGCCTGGACCAGGGGGTCGCGTGTGGGCAGAGCCAATGGGCCAGCTGCAGATACCGTTGCCAAGAGTCTCGCACCCTCGTCCTGTCTTGTCGTGCTTGTCGTGCTTGTCTGGTCTTGTCTCGCCTGGTTTCCCAGTCTTCCAGTCTGTCTTTGTTGTCTGCTGTAGCCCCTCGGGAGTTGGGAGTCACAGACCATCCGCCTAGGCCCAGAGTTGCTGTTTGATGCGCCCACGATGACTAGCCCGAGCTGACTGGCCCACGAACGCTTCTGCCCTGCCAGGAAACCCTTCCGACAGTTCTGCAAGAGCTTTGCAAGAAGCCTGCACCAGACGCAAAACACTCGCAGAAACACGCCAGCCAAGCCCTGCCGTCTGGGCAGACAGCAGCCAGCGAGACAGCCAGACCAGTCCAACAGACAGGATATTAGCCCTACAGTGGGCGCGTTGGGCGGGCAGACGGTGGATCGCTGTACTTCCGATCGATCATCAGTCACCTGGAAGCCCGCCCCAAACCAACCTTGGAACCTTACCGGGCCAGCTATGCCCTGTGCCGTGGGCCCCTCGCGCCCATCATCCCGATTAGCGACCGGGCTCCATCATTACCGTCCTCATCGTCAACATCACCAACACCGCCATTCGCCTGGGCATTGCTGGCCACAAGCAGCAGGCCTGCCCAGGCCTGCCAGGCTGTGTGGTTGCTGGGCAGAGGAGCAACTGGCATCTACCAGGTCTACCTACCTCCTTTCAGGGCTGGCAGTGTAGTGCCGGGTGTTGATGGGTGATGGGTGCAGGTGCCAGGGTGCCAGGGTGCCATGGTGATGAGTGCCGTGTGCTATACGCTATGCGTATAACGCCCAGGATCACCTGCAGATGGGTACTATGTACACAATCTTTTCCGCGCTATGCCAGCTATAATCGGTGTACCCAGGTACCCACACCCATCCGTGCCTGCCTGCCAGTTCTGCCCACCGCTGCAGAGTGCATGCGTGCAGCCCGCAACCCACAGTAGTGTAGCAGCAGCAGCAGCACACAAGGACCCCAAAAGAGCCCAGCTGGCTCGCTGGGTGCTGGCTGACCTTGGGACGGCACCATCCACACAGTTCGCCCACCGTCCTACCGTCCCACGGTCCCACGCTCCACCCGCCCAAGCCCACCTTGGAAACCCAAGTCCAGATGACGGGGGCCCCAATTTCTACATTGCCATTGATAACCACTTTGCCTACCCGTCCTTGCCGTGTATAATGCCTTCTTCATCTCTTCCTCCTGCTCCCCCTTCCCTTTCCCCACCCCAGTCGCACTCTCTCGCCGGCTCCTCAAAGAACAATACTCCTCGTCTCGAGTCCATTGCCGCCTTCCCACGCCTTACCATCGCTGCCCACTCCACCTCCGCCGACTCCTCAGCCTCCAACTCGCCTCGCTTCCCGCTCACCCTGCCGCACGCGACCACTTCCGCCTCTACTTCCGCCTCAGGGGCTCTCGGCATCTCCCCCTCTCCCACCACCGAGGGCTCCTCAACTGCTCGCGCGAGGAGGGCTACAGTCTCTGATGCCCTTGCCTCCTCCTCGTCAGCCACCCTTTCCCACCCCACAGACATCGAGATGGACCCCATAAACCCAAACCCCGTTGGCCACCGCCGCCGACGGAGCAGCCTCATGTCACCGGCCACCAGCGCACAGGGCCAGCCTTCTGGGAGGGGTGCTCACACCAGGGGCCCTTCCGTCTCCGGCCAGTTCCACTCGGACGAGCCCAAGATATCAGAAGAGAGCCAGTCTACTATCAAGGACAAGAACGGCGTCATCAGGCACCCGGCAAACAACGACTTCTCAGACGAGGATTTGCACGACGACGAGGAGACAGGTCTCACCACAAAGGAGAGGCGGAGGAAGCAGAAGAAGAAGAGGCGGAATACCTTGCTCGACCAGCGGATAGCACGGGAAAACGTCACAGCAGAGGAGAAGAAGGAGGCAGACCAGACAGTCATCCGGAAACTGGCCGTCAATGGCACCCTGATCGGTCTCTGGTACCTATTTTCGTTGGGTATTTCACTCGTAAGCCAGCATCCCCCCCATCATATATCCAATTCTCAAACAAATATAAGTGTGATGTACTGACTGGACAAACAGTATAACAAATGGATGTTTGACACCGCCCGGCTCAACTTCCCCTTCCCGCTTTTTACCACATCAGTGCACATGCTTGTGCAGTTTACACTTGCCTCTGTCGTTCTGTACTGCATACCATCGCTGAGACCACAAAACCCCCCGAGGAACGAGTTCCACGACTCAGAACAAGACATGGAGCTGGACAATAGGCCGCTCATGACCAAGATGTTCTACCTCACTCGGATAGGACCTTGCGGTGCGGCCACTGGGCTTGATATCGGCCTGGGCAATACGTCACTAAAGTTCATCACATTAACATTTTACAGTAAGCTCATGCACTCTCCTACCTCGGACGCGAGTGAATCTGAGCACTGACTAACCTCCCTTCTAGCAATGTGCAAGTCATCCTCGTTAGCTTTCGTCCTTATATTCGCCTTCATGTTCAGGCTCGAGTCGCCCACGTGGAAGCTAGTCGGCATTATCGCGACCATGACCGCGGGAGTGGTTATGATGGTCGCTGGCGAGGTCGAATTCAACCTGGCCGGTTTCATCCTCGTCATCTCGGCCGCCTTCTTCTCGGGCTTCCGTTGGGGACTCACGCAGATACTGTTGCTCCGAAATCCCGCCACTTCGAACCCTTTCTCCAGCATTTTCTTCCTCGCGCCGGTCATGTTCCTAACGCTCATTTGCATCGCCATCCCCACCGAGGGCATATTTGAGCTTTGGGGAGGAATGAGGGGTCTGTTCGACGAGTGGGGCTTTGCTGCACCCCTGCTCGTTCTGTTCCCAGGCACTATCGCCTTCCTCATGACGGCTTCTGAATTCGCTCTGCTACAGCGGACTTCAGTCGTCACGCTTTCGATTGCAGGCATCTTCAAGGAGGTCGTGACAATCTCTACAGCGACGCTCGTCTTTGACGACAAGCTGACCCCTATCAACATCTCCGGACTATTCGTTACGATCGGCGCAATCTGCGCCTACAACTATATTAAGATCACCAAAATGCGACGAGATGCGCAGACCGATGTTCACGGCAGGCGGCCCGACGAGGACGGCGACATGACCAGCCCGAGCTCGAGTGGGACCGATGTTGAAGACGAAGGAGGTGAAGAGACGGGACTCTTGGCCGCAAGGCCTAGTGCCGAGGTGGAACAGGGCGACCTTGTGACCGTGGACGGAGACTTCGTCTTCCCACCAAGGGCACCACAACCTCCGGCACGCGCGTCGATGGATGACCGAGACAAGTTGGACCGACAGGATTAAGGCGACTCCAGTGCCGGCCATACTCGGGACCTGAGGGGGAGGAAAAGGTGGAGGACCAGGACAAAAGGATTCAGAGATACCCAAAATTTTTCGACAACGCATGCTCGACGCCGTCCAGCGAGCGAGCTTCTTTGCATATCACACAGGATATACTGTACATTTTCAAAGCATAGACTGGGAGGATTTACGGGAAAGGAATTGTTCACATGGTGCTGGGCTTCTCCCGGACCGGTTGTTTTGCGGGCCCGGGGGATTCAACGCAAAGCAGCAGAAGAAACATATTGTATATTCATATAGCAACGATAGGGCAGAGAGTGCCAATTAGATATATCTCTCGGACTGGGACATTCTCCCAATAACTACACTTCCTGAAGCAGCGTGACACGAACTAAAAGTGCATGTGCCTGACCTTCCAGACGCGACAGCAATAATCATTGGGAACGAGAGACAAGAAGTCATCGGTATAACAGTGTAGACAGGGACAAGAGGTTATGCAGTTGGGACGGGGCGAAACATGTGCTCTCCGGTGTTGGCTTAACACATCGTGCTTGTACCTGCCGAACATGCGTGGTGGGTAAGGCGTGTGGAATTCGAGACCACGGCTGTCAGATTTTTTAAGCTTATTAAGCTTATTTCTCAGTTATAACCCTCTTTACTCCAACCACAGCACGGAGGCGAGAGAGACCCTGTTCCCTGGGGCATAATGACAATGTTTGTTGGAAAACCGAAAGCCCACATCGGGGCTCCCAAACGTGAAAACAATGCAGGAGCCCTGTGGCCCTGAAACGCAAAATGTGGACACCCTGCTTGTGCCCCCTTTAGCTGTGTTTTGACTGTGCTGTCCGCTGTGGGTGTGGATGTGTGTTTTGTTGGCTGTCGTGTGCTGCTGCCAGCCAGTTTGCCCGCCCTGAAGCAGGGCGCGTGGGTAGGTTTGGGAGATGCGGAGTGAGTTGTGTATGTCTCGGGAGCGCAGCGCTACAGTAGCGCCCTGCAGGTGAGCGGGCCAGCGAGCGAGGCCTCCCAGGCTGCGGATCTCGGCAGACGGGGAGAGCAGGTGGCCCAGCCCGTGTGGGGAACCCTTCCAACTCGCACAGGCGGAATACAATTAAGTCACGATCAGCACTCATTCACACGCCACACACGATTCCATGCGCCGTCGTCGGGTCTAGACCTGGGGAAGACGGCCAGCATGACAGCAGGCAGACGCCAATGTGGAATGGGGGTCTCGTTTGTATGAATTATAAAATTGATACAGCCTCGACTAGCTTTCCATTTTCTTTCTCTCTTTCTTTCCACCACAAGATTATGAAGTAAACCAGAAATCAGAAGAAAAAAATGTTGTTGGTGCAGTAGAGGTATCCCGTAACGCCTGCCCGTTCACAGCGTCACCGCTGCTCTATTTCCCTTCCAGGAGCAAAGAGTGTGCATGTGTCGTAGGTCCTTCGTTTTCTCATCCCCGGCGGCAACCCAGCGAACCTGCGTGCCGCGCTTGGTTTCATAAACACACAAAGCGGCAAGCAACCCTTTCAAGACTTGGCCGGTGGCGGTCCAGTAGGCGGCTCGTAAACGTTGTCTCCTCCACGCGGGTAGTACGACGAAGTAGGTTGCTGCAGCGGGATGTCGTTGTTGTCGTTGTTGTTGTTGTTGTTGTTGTTGTTGTTGTTGTGGTGACCGTAGTAGCCCTCATTCGAGTTGAACGTCTGGCCCGTGTACTGGGCAGGCACGGGCCCCTGGGCGGGCGTGTACTGCGGCGGGGGCGGCTGCTGGTATTGCTGCTGGTTGTTGTTGTGCCCGAATTTGTTCTGGCCGAACCAGCCGCCGCCGTACTGGGGCTGCTGCTGCTGGTGGGCGCCGGGGTTGTTGGCGCCGGGCATCATCCAGCCGGTGCCGTAGCGCGGGTTCATGCCCTGCCTTCTGCGGCGGCGGTTCGAGATGCAGCTCCAGATGACGAAGAGGGAGAGGAAGAAGACGATGACGACGGCGGCTAGGACCCAGCGGCCCCAGTGCGACCAGTTGTTCCGGTAGCAGTCTCCATTCCTATAGGAGTAGCCTGAGGGACATCGATAGCTGTTGCTGTTGTTAGCATGATCTTTCTTTTTTGTCTAACTGCGCGTGCGATGTGGAGCAGGGTGAAGTGAGGAGACAGCAGGCTTACCCGTATTGTCTGGGGGCGAGACCTCCCAATTCAGGGATGATCATGACTGCAGGCGGTTGTCACTTTTTTTTTTTGGTGGTATTTCCTTGCGATGAAGTGACCGACCGTCGACCAACTGACTGGCAGAAACTCTAAACCAGGCGAGGTGAAAAGTAGGTGATGCTTTGGCGACTGTTCAAGTCTGCGAATGCGAAGTTGATGCTGTATGCAATGGGGAACCCTTGAGGGACAGCAGGCGACTGACGTTATTGGGCCTGCTAGCTTAAATGAAGCTTGGGCAGGTAGGCAGTGCATGGGCGTTACTGGGATGACGGCGACTGACGAAGAGACATGGATGACGTCCGCCTGAGTGGTCTGCTGGTGTGCTGGTGCTGCCGGACTACCGGTTCGCCGTTTGCATTCCCTTGTCCACTGCCCTTTCCAACCGAACTTTCCTTCACACTTGCAGACTTGGCAGACCACGGCCAGTACGCGGACTCTGGCACCTTCTGGCGGTAGCCTGTGTGCGCCACTAACACGGACAAACCTTCAGCCCACCGACTTTCGGTGCGCCAAGTGCTGTGCACTGATAAGCGGCCCCGGCCAGCTTGGCGAGCCCAATCCAAGGAACAAGCCCAGGCCGGCGCGCGTCACTTTCCCCATCCGAGGCCTAAAACAGCGTGACTGCTCCTCCTCACGCTTGGCTCCTACTCTTGAGCTGATCACTGGTGGCTGTGCTCTTGTTGGGCACATCTGGCCCTCGTACTACTGACTTGTAGTCTATTTGCTCTTGTTTGTCAGCAGGCCACACTGATATCGGAGCAGGCAATCTTACGTACTTGCCCGCCCGACGGTCACGCTCGACATCAGCGCAGCCACGATGAGATTTGGAATGCCTTCAACGTAACCCCACATGATTCGTGGCAAGGCCGATTCGGAATCTCCCACACGCACGAGGCCACATGTCGAAAGGGACGGTGAGATGGGGACAGTTCCGCGTCCCATCCTCTCCACTCTTCACTGCTTCGAAACGCCATGGCATGACCCAGGTTAAGACGACAATACGCCTGTACGCCTGTACGCCATTGCGTTCTGTGGTCAGTTTTGAGGACTGCTTACCCGCTCCACATCGCTCATTATCTTCTGACTGCGCCTCAATACTGACTTGCATAGAAAGCCCACCCTATATTGAGACTACCGCACCTATAACTGCCTGCTGCAGTTGCGGCAACTTTCGAACAGTTCATATCTTCACGTGACTCGCATTCTTTCCTGCCGGCACCTTGACTCCGTTGCGATCATTTTGTCGCGGCTTCTGGACTTTCTCGGGAGATTTTGACACTTGCACGCGACCACTAGGTTTCGAAGCCGAATTTAGACATGGCACGATCTCAATGGACATCATACTGCTCTTGATAGCACGCCCATCGATCACCAGTTGCTGGCGCCCGAGGACGACTCACGATATTGCGCTAGGTCTTGCCTGCGGACAGCAAGACTCCGTGTCAGCAACACTATATGACCATGGACGCCGTGTATGTGTCTCGTGCCTACCAAGTTTCCACTTGGCTACTGGCCGGTGCTTGTTCTTGGTCTGATCGCCCTGCCTGCCCGCCCTGCCCTGTTTCTCAAAGCTATTTCTCAATATGGTTTGCTGGACCAAGTAGGGTACGGGATCGGACGACATTTTGCGAGGACTCCGTTAGCTATCTGTGAGGGCGCAGATGCCACCGACGAATTTGTATTGACCCCTCATGTGGCTGGTCAGCAACACGTTTATAAGCGGCACGGGTCAAGGAACCTGTGGCCATCGGGAAACTCAATCTTGGGAGAACGGCTTACAAATGGCAGAGTCCAACTCTTGGGTGTCAGTCAAGCATACCCTCATAGCAGCATGCTAGATGGGGGCCCCTCAAATTTTCCCATCAGGACCGGACGGCTGCGAGGCACTGATAGGAAGTAGCACGCAGGCAGGCCCTCCGAGTACAAAGCCATCGGACGCGCCCGGGTCCGGATTGGCCTTCGGTTTCTCAGAAAACTCGCAAGCAAGGACAGGTCGCTGACACTTCTGATGAGGTTCGGAGGCTCCTCCATGAGCAGCCGCACCAACTGGTCACATCTCTTGGAGGACGCTGTCAACAGTCCTGCAATATCGAGTCTGCGAGCCACAGCACGGTCTCTCAAACCTAGTCCATTTCAGCACAGATATCTTGCCCATGCTTCTCTGCGTGGTATCCGGATAGCCGGATCTTGTCAACACCCCGCGAGAGCCGGGGCTTCCGCCTTACAAAAGGATGTGTAGGTGAGAAACGCAATGACAGAAAGTCGCAGTAGCATGGACACGATTAGTTTGGCAACGGAAAAGCCTCAGCCACGGTCATGGAGTCTTATCCTGGCTGCATCCCTTCTGACCAGACTCGACCCAGTCGAAGTCATATTTGCCGGCATGGGCGCGAAGCTCGGAATTCTTACAAAAACGATGATCTCTCATGTGGCCCACTGCTCCCTTACTCGAGTTAGCATTATACACGCGATTTCCAGGACTCGCAAATGCTTCACCCACAGTCCTCGTGTGGGTATGCGTGACTTAGACCGGTACTCACATCGCCGCTTGTGGAAAACTCCGAAGAGGAGCGAGGATCACATTTTCACACCCGGGTGATACAGACACAGAGCCGGCTGTGGGGAGGCTTGACTCGACATCGTCGTATTGACGCACACGACGAGTTCGAAGAGCCAAAATCCGCCAGCACCGTAGAGTCTGGAATGGACCATGGGTTGTCTGAAGGAGTCTTCAAGACATTTGTTGGCACACATGAAAGGAGTGGTGCACCTTAGCTGCACCATCCATTCTAAGCTCTGAGTGGCTAGTGCTGTGTACGGCGGAACTTGGGTGGGTGAACGGCACATGGTGCTACTTTCGGGTTAATAACTCTAAAACTTTCCTAGCCTATGGGGTACAGTCCCACATATTCTGGAACAACAAGATGGCAGGTGCCGCAGCAGCTTAGACTTCGCCATGTTACCACTGATCTCCGGATCGTCGAACCCCTCGGAGCTTGAGGACTGGGCATCTCCACAAGTATTTCCTACTTCGTGTTTCGACCGCCAAACCCGCGAGGGAATTTGTTCGTGCGGTATCTGCGCGCGCCAACCTGAGCCCACAGAAAGTCCTCCCGCGATGACAAACGACAATTTGGCAGCTCGCGCCCCCGAGCAACACAATCGCCTTGGCTGGAGCACGAGTCGGTAACCCAGAGCACTGGTGGCGCAATTCTACCACTGATCCGATCGTCGGTCCCGAGTCAACATCGGCTGGGAATCTCCAGTAAAAAACCTCCAACGGATGTAGCAGAGATACAGCTCATCCCCACGCGCTTGTGACAGCACGGTGAGCCTCTGACTGATCGGCACTCAACGCCCGCGCGTCACGGCTCAGACAGGAGGGAAGGCCAATCCCACGTGAAGGCGCCACAGGAAGGGATACGCACGAGGTTGTGGAGCGCGCAGGTCTTCCAGACCAGTCTTCCCCGGGGCCCATCGTACATCGCTTGCATCGAACCGAAGGGGCTCGTCTTCATCTCGATAGTCACGAGCACGAGAGCTCCATGACGGCTGGCCTCGCCTCGCTGGTTATAGTTGTTATATCGACTGGGTGCCACGGGTATGTGTCACAGCCAGTCACGGAAGCCTTTCCGCTCGACTCGAGATATCTCGAACTGCGACTATAGTATGCCCCGCCTCCCTATAGTAATCTGCATTAACTGGAGTCCTCAGGCTGGGGAAATTATCAAGGACCAATAACCCAAGGATACCTCCAACTAGGTGCCGCTCGCCCGCAGTACCTTGGTATTTCTCCTCAATACTCCAATGAGCTCGTGGCCCTAGCAGTCCAGGAGCTTGTTAACCTCTGTGGGGCCTTTGGCAGGTTGCCAATGGTGCAGCCCACTATAGGCCAGCCCTCAATCGAGACTCCATCTCCGTCAGAAGCGGAGATGGACGGGGAGCCGTTTCCGTGTTCCACGTGGATATTAGCCCGCCGAAAATCCCACCTCTCGCTGAAGCTACTTGCATCTTGGGGAGCAACGAGGGCTCGGAGCTGCTGCGAGGCGTCGTCCATTGCGAGCCATGGCAATCTCGAGAGAGTTACAGGAGGAGTGCTCCATAGGCCCGGGACAGTCGGTGCCGGTAATGCAGCGAGACATTGTGTTCCTGATCAGAGAAGATACGACGGCGACCGTCCATCCCCGTCAGCCACTCTATCTGCTTCGGAAACGGCACGTAAGGGATTTGATATGATGTTGCATCACAATCCCTAGTACGCGGGATGGAACATCTCGCTTGCTGGTCATGCACTAGCTTCCGCGCGTTAAGGTTTCGTCATTGGCAGTCGAATGGAGGTGCAAAACGTGGAGGGAGACTGTCGACTCGAGCGGGAGAGAGCGCCATTTCTCTTGTGAGAAGAGGATCCCGTCCACTTTTGGGACCGGGATGGTGCTTTTCTGTCAAACTCAAGACTGACTCTAGAATGCAGTCAACAACTGGGTCACAGGCCTGTGCGAGCACAGCGCACAGCAGGACTAGTTGATGGCGCCCGGCCGGGAATGTCAATTAGATTGATGAGGGGGCCGAGCATGATGCCTTGATCAGGATCACGAGGAAACCTTCAGTCATGCTGCGGCCTTGCCGTTGCCATTGGGGGAGCAAGTTTAAGCGGGCGCCTGGCGTTCTCTTCCTTCTTTCCCTCCTCCTCCCTCGCCAACCAAGACGGCGTGGCGTTGCCGTGTGTGCGCGTTGAGCAGAAAATCCCGCCAGCCATTCCCCGGTATCCTGTCAGCAACCGTGCGACGAAGCTCTTGTCTGGTACCGACTGCGGTGCTCCTAAAACATTTCTATTGATAGTGAGAGAGAGGAGTTGTGATCTCCGCCGATTAAATCGTTTTTCTCGGGTCGTATACGACGTAGTAAAATGGTTAATCTGCCGATCCAATGGGTCCTCTGTGCCATCCCGTCTAAGTCGCCCATACTAGTAGGGATGATTGGGGGGCTCGCTTCGCAGAGTCCAGCCCAACATTGTAAGCGGGAGCTCTCATTCGAAACTTCGGAGCCGGGAAGCCCCTCATGTTTTAAAACAACGGGGCTGCTGGCTGGCCAGGGCGTCGACCTGCTTGCTGACATGCCCCTTGCAAACGCCTGCACCGCAGGCCTGCCTGACAGGTACTGCAGGGATGGGGGGCGCCACAGGAAGCCATGCGTCGACCTCAAACCCGACCAAGCATTCTTTCGGGGCTCGCAGCCGTGGGTTGGCGACATTATGACAAGCTTCCCACCTATAGCCGCAGGCATCAGTCCCTCACCCGAGCTTCACCTGGTGGGAGAAGTGGGGTCGCGCCCGCGATAAGGGGGCGCTGTACCAGCAGAACCTCAGACACTCAGGAGGACCCTTGGATGGAAATGACCCCCCTTCACCTTCACCCAGCCGTTCGAGGCCCTCGTCCAGCCTATGCGGGAGGAAAACATCTCTGCACGGCCCTCGCCCTCCTCACGCACCTCCTCTGGTTCTGCTCCACCCCATGACAGCAGAGCGCCGGCACGAAACAAACGGATTGGCCAGTATTGCCAGGGGCCTGTTTCCTCGTCCCGTCGTGATCGTTGCCCTCCGCCCTGGGCCCTGGGCCCTGTCTTCGTCTCGTCTTCCCTGATGGCGAACTGGGATCGCATTCGATTGACTCGCCTCGGCGCTGATCCCCCGGTCCAGAGAAGGCTGGCTGTGATATGAGCTCACCATGGGCTACATATGGGCTCACTCCCTCCTCTTCATCTCATGATCTGAGAGTACGGGTGACGCAGCAAGTGCCTGTTTTGACGAGCTGTATCATTTGACAATTCTGTACCATGTCCAGGCGACAAGACAATATGGCATCATTGGGACCGTAAGCCACTCAACCCCCTCTCTCCCTAGTACTGTTTGCCTTTGCTAACATGAAGGTTTTACTAGTCTGCCTGGCGCTGAGGTCGTGCGTCTGCTGGTCGGCCCGAGCCAAAAGGAATTTACAGTTCACAAGAAACTGCTCTGTGCTTCCAGCTCCTTTTTCCGGTATAGCCTGGAGACTGTAGAGTCGGTCCCAGACTCACCCGACAGCGACCTGTCGATGTCCGGAGGAGCTCAGCCTGACCGTATCCTCTGGCTTTCCGAGGAGTGCCCCGAGATGATGGACCTATTCATTCTTTGGCTATACCGGCGCAACTCGTTCCGGGCTATGCTGGAGCAGATGATCTCCACCGTGGCTGTCGAGCTTAAGCCAGCCAACAAGGCCAAGATACAAGCCGGCAGGCGTGCTCTTCACTGGAACATGGTGAAGCTCCACATGTTCGCCGCCGTCATACGACTATCTGCCCTGCAGGACATCACAATGGACGCCGTGCAGGACATGTACCTCCGTTGTGACTGGGACGTGTCTTACTCTTTTGTGCGGCACCTCTACGAGGAGTGCTCGCGCGAGCAGTCTTTCCGCCTCCGGAAGTGGTCTGTCGCGATGCTGGCCTGGACGCTCAGCAACGGGGGCGGGGACCCTCTAGCATTCAACCAGCTTTTCGACGAGTTCCCGGAGTTGGGCGTCGACTACTCCAAGCACGTGGAGAAGATGGCCGACAGCAGGGCCAACGTCAGCGTCAAGAACCCACAGCTTCGGCTGCCTCGCAACAAGCTCAAGAACGACGAGCGCAACTTCGGCTTCCGACAGTGCTCTTTCCACAGCCATCGGTCCACTGTCGGAGAGGGGAGGTGCCCTTACGCCACAGAACAGCATTCAGCACTCAGTCCCAGGACGGGTGAGGAATTCCAGGTGTCGCCGCAAACATCGCCGGTCGAAGTGACTACCCCATCACCGTCCAAGACTCGTGCCGCACATAGCCGGCTCAAGAGCAGTAGCTCAGCCATCTGGACTGTACCCGAAAGCGCCGAAGAGACTTGAAGTGCCTCAAGGTAAGATAGATACCCGCCGCCAATTCGTGACCACTTTCTCTACAGTCACTAACGCATCACAGCACAGCCTTGACACCTTCTCAATCCAACTCATCCCGCCGCCCCGCGGACCCGGAAGACTTGCCACATCTATCCCTGCGAACGGCCTTCTTGGAGGCTCACATCACGAGCCACATTCAGAGAGCCCTTGAGTCCATCGCCGTCGCTGTGTTGCTATCGGCTTTTCTTCCTGCCCCCTCTCGCCAAACGTTCTCGGAAAAGGAACAACGTATGCTGGCCTATCACTGGGCCTCATGTGGCGAGAAAGGAGGGCTTTTCCACTCTTCATGAAAGAAATTTCAAAACCCATCCCGCCGACAAGGCGGTGATATACGAGGGCTGACGCTCGGGGATTTCCGTTATGTGCTTACAACCGCTGTTGTTGTTCCACCCCTTCTCCCCAACCCCAACACATCCTTGCCTGCCTGCTGGGAGCATTCCCAACGGCCTCACCTCGCGGATGATCAAAGATCTCCCAGGTGTGCACCGACAAGCTGGTGCCACGGCAGGATAGCCCTCGCGGCAACAACTTCGTGTACATCATCAAGCCCTTTGGAGGCTTCCTTCTTCTTCTTCTTCTTCTTCTTTTTCTTCTTCACTAGGCTAGTGCTCCGAGAGAGATGCCTCTTCTTACATTTTACAACGCTTTGAATAGCGTCTTTTCAAACTAAATCTCTCCATGCTCCTTCATTATAATGTGATCGGTCCCCGTTGTGATTCCGTGTAATAACAGTAGGCTTGTACGGATGTTGAACCGGAATTTGTCATCCTGACCGTTTGGTCGGGGACGCCGGGTATATCGGCGCGTTACCGATCGTCGGACATTGACCGAGGAAGAACTCGTAGAATTTCCCAGACGGTAGCGTGTAACTGGGCCAAGACCCCCGGCCCCAGATATGCATAAAATGGGATGACAGCTGTTGGATAAGCTTTGCTTTAGCTCGCGGTGTTCTCCGTCGCGTACCTCCCACAAAATTCCTTCACGAAGTTGTTTCCAATTTTACAGAAAAAAGTGTAAGTTTAAGCTCGGATTTGATCACGACCTGATGAGGGCTGCCTAATCACTTTTCTTTTCACAAGTTTATATTTTGTGCAAGATAGGATATGCAGCAACTAACTATAGCAGGGGTGAAGCGAGGAGGCTCCACCTCCTGAGGAGCAAGGCAACGCCTGTCTTGAGATACATCCAATCTACCCGCAATGGCATCCCTCAACCCGAACAGAAGGGTCGCAGGAGCAATCCTCCCGGCTCGGCTTCTCGGCATCTGCAATCCCTCTCTCTCACTGAGGGGAGGCCAATCAGCTCGAGAGACTTGGAAGTATGCCGAGGAGGCTACTAAACAATTACCAAGCCTTCGTGTCCGGGAGATGGTCCGATTATGAAATATGCTTGCGGGCGCTATCTAGGGATGTTTCAAATACGCGGGTCTTGTTCCTTTCAGGGACTACCTAGTGTGCATTACCAACTCAACACCGGCGAGAGACACGACGAGAAAGAACACGAAATAGCCTCTGGCAGTGGGGTGACCAAAATACTGTTTTGGTGTCCCATAATACGCCAATGACATGCGCTGAACCAGGATCTATACACGCTGGTACGCCACTTGTAATAGGCTGTTCCATCGTTTTTCAGCTTCTGGGAATATATCGCGCAGATTCTTATCCATCCTTCCCATTTGCATGAAGTTTTTTTTTTTTTGGGATAACATCTTTGGCGTTCTGAAAACTTACCTCCGTCCCGCATTCTTCAGTCTTGACGACAGTTCTGACATGAAGCGTTGGAGAAGTCCAGGCTGTGTCTGTGCAGGAACTTGGAAAATCGCCACCCAATATCGCAAATTCTGGATGGCAGCACTTTTTCCCCTTTGGTGATGTAGGAAAAATTCCAGGTGATGTAGCCAAGCGCCAACTAAGCGCGCTTTCGGAATGATCAATATTCGTATCCCAAGACTCCCTTTGTCTCTTTCCTCTTTCCACCTATTTTGTCTCATAAGAAGTGAATCTAGAGTGAAGTCTCAAGAACGAAGAAGCGGCCCGGGGGATCACAATACTACTGGATGACTTCGTCGATCCAGTACTCTGCTTCTTTACATCACCTCCCTACTCATTATGCCCCGAGGCTCTTTTGCTGCTATTTGAATCCTAATACCTAGGCACTCATCTAGTGAAGCGATGCATAGGTCCCAACTGTAACGTTCACGTTATGGTAATCCGAGTTCCGCAAGAACTGCAGGCAAGCGTGAAACCGCCGATCGTTCCCAACCCGCAGGGAGTCATTGACAATCAGGAACTCCTTTCCTACGTCGTAGCAAACACCAAACCCATCGCCATCACTCAGAATCTTAACAAATAGCCCCCACGAAGGCCTATGACTGTCATCCTCCACATCCTGTTGAGAGATCATGTCCCAAAATTTTAATAATTTTTTAATAGTAGCAGAAGAAGGGTTGTATGTTATAATGGGTGAAAATTAATGTTGGGAATAGCTTTATAGTGGTGGCGTAGGGCGGCCCATATGGGGCCGGGCACTTTACTGTCCAAGCTTAGAGGCGCCACTGCTGTTTCGTGCTCTTCAGAACCTAATGTGTCCGTTGAGGGGGATTCACGGATGACTGCGGTACTGTCGCCTCCCATCATGCTGTAGTTTGTTAAGCCCGACAGAGATGCCCCAGCAGTGGAATCCAGTGGAATTGAGCGGCAAGTGCCCAATCGGCTCTGTAATTCCTTTCGAGCCGTCAACTCCATCGTTTCACAGAGTTTGGTCATTATCGACTTATATGATTTGTATACTTTCAACTTCCCGGATGGTGGTGTTCTCCACCTGAGACATAACTTCTGGTGGCATGAAGAGACCATGAAGGATGACGGATGGCCTTGGAGAAACCTTTGACACAAGTAACAACTTTTCTTGCTTACTCCAATGAATTGGAATGAATGTGTCAGTTCGGGATTTTGATCGTAGAGGCTAATAAGTTGCATCTCACCATGCACAGCCAGGCGGAGGTGAGAGACCTCCTGGAAGCGCACTTCGGGGTTCGAAACATCCCAGACAGTACCCAGTCTGCTTGCAAGCTCTTCAGCACGGTCCCCAACAACTCTGCGGAGGGTTTGAAGCAGTGGCCCTTCGGTGCTCGAGGTCGAAAAAGCCAGCGACGAGGGAGCGGGGACAGTCTTTATCCGCATGGGACAGAATAATGCGGGACACTCTGTTGCGAGCTGACACAACGCTTTCGACGCAACTGCATATCTGCCAAGCTTATAGATGTCGTTGATCCAACGCGGCAGTGGAGATCCTTGCAGAGAAAAGATTGTCTCGAGGTGATCCGAGTATTTCCATTTCGCTTTCTCGGCCCATTTGATGTGAGGCAGCAGCTGTGAAGGCGACGCATCGGCTGGAAGTGTCATTATTGTAGCGAGGTTTTCCACCCATGAGGAGAACTGTTGGACCTCAACAGGCTCGAATGTCGAGGCTAGTTGCGGCAAGGCCTTCCCGATGTCAGAGGTTCCCGATTGAAACTTGCGGATCACTGAAAAGTATCCGCGGATTTTCTCTATATCGAGACTGATAATCTTCGCCAAGATCTCTGTTTTTCGCTCCGGCGTTATACATATAGCTAGTGCAGTTGTCAGCTGTCGCCTTCATCGACAGAAGAAACTACCATACCCGAAGCAGACACATCATTGAGGTCCGCCATCAGGTCCTGAAGACGAAGCAGCGTTGACTCGCACACTCCAGCATTGCTGGCAATGCGGATGATCGTTCCCTCCGAAGCCCCTTCCTCAATAGTAGCTGCCGATACTCTGTCTCCATCCTTATGTGTTGAGGCCAGGAGCGCCACAGAGTCGAGGAATTTCCGCTTGAGCAAGTTCTCCATCGTCCCATTCGTATCGTTGGGATGCCGATCGAGGCCATACGTGGTGGGACTGCCCCGCACCGGATCCAGTAGATAAAGCAGGACGGCATCCCCCATGAACCGCTTCTGTAAATTACCGGTAATCTCCAAGGCAGCCATGTTTGGAAAGGCGGTAAGAGGAAAGGGAATGGACGAGGAAGCTCAACGTGAATGGTGTCGGACGCAGACTCGGTGGTATCAATAAAGTGAGTAGAGAAGTTTTGGGCCCCAGCCAAGGGACTGGAAGGACCAATTCCGAATGGATACGTGCTAATGTATTAAATACTCCTCAGTATCCGGCCAGGAAGTTCTGTCCTGTCCGCCCCAAGGGTGTTAGGTCCATGTTGTGCAACACCCAAAATGAGGTCAACCCACATCATGTAGGAAATAGTTCTCGACTCCAACTGCTTAGCTTGATGTCTTACCTCCAGGCTGGGACTCATTCTCGTGCAAGGTCGGGTTTCAAAGGCCATGTCGACGACTTTGGTCGTAATGTTATTTCCTCATCGGAGTACTCAAATATGCCGGGAACTACGAGGCCTTGGGTCTTCATTCGCTGCAACGTAGTTCGTGGCATAGCTGTCTCAGCTCCCTGGACTTCAATTAGTACTAACTACGAATCTAATGCAATGGGAATCTGGAGTGATAAGCCAATCTAATAAGATACCCTGACAGTTTCTGCTTGCTTTCTCGCATCTCTTGGTTGCTTACGAAGGGATCAGGCCAAGGAGTTGAGTAGTTCTCGAGGGAAACTGGTTCGACACTGGTTCGTATGATTCCACTTTCTTCTTGCTCTGTTCAACTTTGACTAGCCGCTGTCTAACCATTTTGACTCTTGCCAAGCAGAGCAATGTGTGTTCAGCTCATTCACTAATTCCGAACAAGCTGAATCGGGGACTTCTACTTCCCAGGTGTGCACATAGATTGTACTAGCGACACAGTTCAAGTCTCTGGTGCCAATTTCAGGACATGATACAGGCTACGGTATGTAGTTATAGGGCCCCCATCTGGTGAAGCTCTAAACCCTCGAGCACAACTGAAGCCTTGTTGTAGCGTAGACCAAGGTTAGACGAACTTTTCAACCCCCCCCCCCAACCCCACTCTTTCGACTTTGCTCAGTATCTGATTCAGGTGCAATATCGATGATGTATCTGTACAATTCGTTCGAGCAGTCTATGTTAAGCGTGATCATGAGACAATCAGCTGTTGCTCGTCCGTGAGGGGTGACATTTGGATGAAATTTAGGATGCTGTCTTCTAGAGACACAGGTATGTATTGTAACTGTAGTCGTGTACGCCATAGTAATTGGTGATTCATCTCGGAACCAGGGAGGAGCGCCAAGTCACAATCTGTCGTATCTTTGATAGGTGACCGAGTATAGGAAGAGTGGTGGCATGTGTTCAGCAGACTAATGCCATTTACAGATGCAGGCTCTGCCAACCAAGCTTTCAAAAAGAAAATACTATCCATATGAACACCACCATACGACACGTCCCCATTGCTTACACGTTGAGAAAGGCCCCTAATTGCTTCATGTATTTCTCTCGTTGATCAACATGGGAGAAGTGGGCAGCATTGTCCAGCGTGATCCACTTGACTCGAACAATGTGGTCAAAGAATGGCTGCATGGCTACGTCCTGAGCCTCATCCTGCGCCCCGTTGATCAGGAGGGTGAGAGCCTTGATTCTGGGCAGTTTGGGTATGCAGGTCCAGTTGCGAAGCGAGCCAGATGCATGCAATTCGTTTGGGCCATACCTGTACCAGTGGTCAGCTCTTGGTCTTCTCGTACTTCTCCAGATGAGGCAGCATGTGACATACATTGTACCATAGGTAGTCGGATCCTTGGCGAACCAGTCAAGTGCAGCCTGGACTTCGGGTGGTGGCCAAGGCCTCGTGAGACTCAAATGTCTCTTGTAGAAGACTTCAACGGCAGCCTTGTACTCAGGGCTCTCGAAGTCAAGGGTCTCGTCGGCACGATCCAACACCTCTTGGACTTTCAGGGGCAGCTGCTTTCTCAAAGTGGTAACACCCTGATGAAAGACCTCCATGCTTGCGAGGCTGTTCGATATGACCAGTCGCCGGAGGTTGGACGGGCCCGGCTCTGCTGCTGCCCACTCGGCGGCCAGCATCCCACCCCACGAGTGCCCGTAGACATCAACAGGCCGGTTCTGAAGACCGAGGTGGTGGAGCAGGTTGTCGAGCTCCTTCATAAACAGTTCCACCGACCAGAACTTCTCGTCGCCGTTCTTCTCGGGCAGATGGGTCGACCGGCCATTTCCGATCTGGTCGTAGAAGACGAGTGGAGTCGATGGCGCGAGGTCGGAAAGGGGCAGTAGATAGTCATGACAGGCTCCGGGGCCTCCGTGGAGCACGATCAACGGGACTGCTGAGGTTCCGAGGTCGCCGACAACCTTGTACCAAGTCTTGCACGGCTCTGACAGGCCCTCAATTGGGAATGGTGCGAGTCCCTCAGTCATAGCTGCTACCTAGGTGGTGAAATGGATTGCGCAGGGTGGCTGGTGGCAAGCTGGGCTGAAGATAACAAAAACGGGGGTGGTTTTGGGAAAACGTAGCAAAAAAGCAAAGGTGGAGGGTCCCAAGGCCTCAGTGCTGGGCTATTTGGGTTGGTGGATTCCTTGAGTTGGCTGGCTCATCCATCAACGTGATGCATCTGCAAGCTTAATCCAGTACTGTTGGTTGTCAACAGGGATCTTCATGCATTGCAACTGAGCCGTTGGCTGTCTGTGACTTCTGGAGGGAGGGGAAATGGCTGACGGCTTCGACTTTCAGACGAAGTTGTGTAACATTGGACTTGAAGGGACTCTGAAGGCCTACCTTTACTGTTAGGCCAAATAAAAACATCAATTGATCTCAAATCTCACGTCAGCTTGTTGTACAATGGGACGTCTTCACCGCTACCTTACGCCAGTGTATTTGGAGATGCCCAGAACGAGAGGTGATTCGGCAGACACTAAGGCCTGGATACGTCGCATTATAACTCACACATGAAATTGCAATGGCTCAAATGTGGTTGACGTTTCCTCATGGCAGTAGACGTCACACGCTCATGGTCAATTGGCACTATTTTGGTTGATTTACAACGATCGCTTATAACCTAAGTATATACAAGAAAAGGCCGCAGCCCGGATCCGACTTGACTAATCTAAGCCGAGGCGACAGTAGCACCAGTCAACGTGAAGGAGTAGTCAAGACCCTCGTTAGCCTTGCTGCCCTCCAGCTCAAAGCCGTTGTACTGAATCAACTCCGTGGGAGTGTTGGCAACCACCAGCCTGGCCTCCTCTCCGCTGGCAACCTCGGCCGATCCAGATCCGTTGGCCAGAGTGACATAGCGAACAGCATCAGCGCCCTTGATGGCCAGCGTCGCCGTGAAGGCACCAGAAGAGGTGACCTTAGCCTCGACCTTGCCGCCCTCTGTGGTAAGAGGGATGATGTTGGCACCCATATAGCGAGGTGCGCGGGCCGATTTGACGGCGTAGCCATCGCCCGAGGCGTCAACGTTGGCATAGTTCAAGGTGCTCTTCTGCTCCTCGAAGGCGGCCTGCGCCTGGGCGTGCCCGATGTCGACGTAGGCCATGCGGGCCCAGTAGCGGCCCACGATCTCGCCCGCCGTGGCGTTTCCGGCCACGCGCTGCAGAACGTGCAGGGGCGTCTCGTTGCTGTTGGCCTCGTACTGCACCATCATCTGGTGCAGGGTGTCCTTGCCCAGCCCGGCGAAATCGTCAGGGTTGTTGGTCAGGTATGCCAGGAAGGGCCACTGCGGGACACAGAGTCAGTCATAAAGTTACAGTAGATTATCGTATAATATACTAGTAGTCACTTACAGCTTGGTAGTAGTTGCCCGAACCGGGAGTGCCGTCGACGATGACCTGGAACGAGTCACCGATGACCTTAGCAAGCTCGAGCTCACTTCGGCCCTCCTCCTGGTTGTGCGCAGTACGCGCATCAGCACACAGTGGGCTTGTCGAGTACGTGTCAGCAACCCAGTTGGCAACGGTCTCCCACCAGGCCCCCGTGTTGGTCTGGTCCACCCACGTCTTCTGGTGGTAGTGCAGCGCGTGGCCGTACTCGTGGACAGTGACGGTCGGCGTGGCCAGGTAGTCGCTGACAACCTCAAGCCAGCCAGCGCCCGGGCCTGGCTCTGAGTGCATCACTCCCGCGGCGCTATCGAGGTTGCTCACGGAGTACACGTTGAGCTTGTAGTACGGCCCAGCATCCGACTCGTCGTTGAACGACAGCCCGCTCGACCGCCATCCCAGCGTGTTGACGAAGCACTCGTACGCGCCCTCCAGCATCCCCAGAGCCTTGTCCGCATCACTGGCACCGTTGTACACCCGGAAGTGCGCCGAGTCCTTGTAGTCGTTGCCGCCCGGACCCGTGCTGGGCTGCGGGCTGAAAGTCGCCGGCGGTGCGGCGGCCCTCTCGACGGGAGTGCCACGCTGGGGAAGGGCACTGGCGCCCACAGTGAGGGCGAGAAAAACGGAGAAGAGGTCTGACCTAGCCATTTTGGACTTATTGTGTATTGGTTCGTACGAGTTACGCAATTTTGAAAAGAATGGAACGAGCTGGGTGGAATAACCGGCCACAACAGACTAGTAAATGTGAAAGCAAGACACTGTCTTTTCTGCGAAGATGATGAATGAAGCTCGATCAGGGGCACAATTGTTCCTCAAGACGGTCTCGTACATTATATGTATAGCAACGACTCCATCGCCAAGCCGGCGTTTAAGGCCTTGTTCGGCAGAGGCAAATGGCGGTTGCGGTGGGCTGTTAGATTCTCTGCGGATATATTGTCGCTTGGCATCTCCACAGGTGATGATGGCAAGGAATCGTGTATAATCCACCTGATTCGCTTATTCCATTACCCAAGGGGGGGGGGGCTGTTTGACAGGTTCTCTCGGCCGCAGGAGATACCATTTGGGATCGCTTTAACAGCATCGAAAAGGCAAGACACAACCACAAAAATTCTCCGAACTAACTAACATGCTTCTTGTCCAAGACTGTGAAAGAATACAAAGGCCTTCAGGTTGGCCCTGCTTATTCGTGGGGCCACCAGACCGCGTTTTGTTTCCGAGAAAGTGGGCTGCAATTTATCATGAAACAACTGCGAGAAACCTCCAATCACAAGCTGATCAGCCCTGCTAGGGCGCGCCCCTGTCATGCTGCTACGTAAATCGACCTGCGGAGGATCTGCAGAGTTCCTATTGATGGAAACTGGATCCGATTGATCTTCTTGGAAGAAGACCGTAGAGACGCCGTTGCTATTACTGAGCGGCTGAGTGGTTTCTCCAGGCCGTAAATACATGTGGCATTGGCGATGCAAGTGCAATTCGCGACTCGCTTGAGCAATTGGCATTCAGAAATAGAAAGCCACTTAAAATCCTTCCAAATTCCTCCCAGTGAGCCTTCAGACTCTGGACGATGAGCATAAATAAGGCAATGCCCAGTCTCATTGGACGCAGTTTATCGTATAAACTCTCTTACCATCCTGGCCATCCCGTCGAGCAACCCGCCAAGGCCGAAAGGGGGGTTTGACTACTTAGTCAAACGGGACCCACCGTTTCCCGTTCACACCCCATAGGTGGACTGACGGCAATCTAAACCCAAACGCCTTTAAGCATAGATCGATATGACGTTACGTGAGGTTGTTCTCCTTAGTTTATTACTGTCAAACGCTGTTTCATCCGATAAGATAAGTCAATTGTTACTCAGCTCAGACATTTGACCATGCTAATCTCACATTGGCAAAGAGCAAGCACAAGTTTAGTTTCTTTTAGACTAAGAAGCAGAACGGATCCTCAAGACTTACTGTTGTTACTAAACATGGCGTGTGTCTGACGAAGAAAGCCAAGCCCCCGCCGGCTATCTTAATCTCTCTGTCTAGCCCAAACATCGTCCGGGCCAAGGAACCCCTCCAGATATCCGTCAAACTGCATCACTGAAGTGACGGCATCCTGCATGTGTTTATACACCAACATCTGCTTTCGATACCTAGCCAGATACCTTGCCATTTGGACCGCATTACGGATCTGTCTTCCATTCAGGGGCGTTGCGCGAGGTGAGGGATGTTTGATCCAAGGTCCGCAAAGTCCACACGCCCCTTGGATCGCTTGAGGAGCTCGAAAAAGGTATCCCAGATCTTGAAGCGCCGATCCTCGTCCAGATCGGGATAGCGGATTGGAAGATGGATCCTCGACTTGAAGGCCTCATCGAAGATGGCCACGCGATTCGACGTGAGAATCAAAATGCCGCTGTAATACTCCAGCCTTCTCAAAAAGACTGGGCTTATATTAGCTGTACTACTCCCTGGTTTCCGGATGGCAAGGACGAAAAGTCATACCTGATACAATAGCATTCTGTTTCTGGTTCGGCACGGTTCTTGCTTCCAAGAAGACATCGGCTTCGTCAAGCAGTATAACTATAATTGTCGGAAACCACGCCTTTTTGCTTAGTCAGCGCCGAGAAGCACCCATTTCTGACGAAGCTTGAAGCCTCGCAAGTAGCCGTTTTCTGCCTAAGACACAATTGACACCATTCTCAGGACACCATCGTTTTCTTGCTTTCCCTCGTACGTACGTACAGAGATGAACCAACAATAATTGTTGTCAATACTGCATCATTTCCATCAACTGCATCTGAGGTTGGGACCTCACCGCATTTCCATGCCTTTCCGATCTGCAAAACGCTTTTTAGGTACTAGAGCTTGTTAGTATACACATGGCAGGAAGCCCACATGTGGAAGCAGTTATGGCAAAGCGAGGTGCATGCCTTCTCGACGACTTCGGGCTCCATCCCAATGTCGCCGCAGGTAACCCGGTACAAAGGCTTTTCTTGCGCCTCTGCGATGCTCTCAGCCGTTAGAGTCTTTCCGGTCCCCGGCCCCCCATGGAGCAGGATCAAGAGCCCCTGGCCTTTGCCGGCGATTAAGTCTGTTGCAGGGCCATTATGCGCTTCATGTGAAGTGATCGCAGCGAGAAGCATCTCCTTCGTGTCCGGAGGAATAACTAGCTTATCGAAGGCATCTTTATTCCAAGTGACCGCCGTCGTGTGATCAACCCTGATGTACCCTAGTAACCCGTCAATAATTGTACTAGAAAACACGGGTTGAGATTAAATAATAGATGCTAGACCGTACTTACTCCAATTATTAGAATTGATGTCGAACCCATAGATATATGGTGGTAGCATCGCAAGGAAGTCGTCATCCGGCAGTTCAGCCTTGTTCATTGCTTCTTCACCAAGATCATCTTGAGCGTCTTTGAATATGCCCTTTTCCGGGTACATCCGGTGAAGCATTGTGTAGTCCACCATGAATCGATCCTCAGCCTGTAATCATTTTGTTAACCAACCGTCAATGCGTCCACTTCTTTACTGCGGTGTGGCCCTCACCTGTGCCAGCATGTGTGCCTCCCCGGATTCTCGGTAACAAACAAAACTCCGCGAACGGCAATTTCAAAATTTGTTTCCCCTGGCTATAATCTTCTCTTTTGTTCCTGGCTCAGCGAAACGAAGTGGGTAGACGGGCAAAGAGGTAATGTCAACCTCTGTCTCATATGAAGCGGAAGGCAGGGGGAAACAGCAACTGCACAACCGGACCTTGGAAAGAATCTGCGAAAACGACTGTTGAAAGTCCAGCCATAATTATCCATGGATCTGTCATAAAGAACAGTCCATGGGTACTCTCCGGACTTGAATAATTCCAAGACGTCTGATTCATCGCTAGATGCCCGCTTGACGTTGAGCTCATCCGGTCGGAAGAGCTGACTGTAGTGTTTCCGATTAATCTTGCCTCGGGACATCAGCTCCCGTGCTTCATCCCAGTCGTTGCGATGATTGGCCTCAAACCAATTGCATAGAATTTGGACACAAGACCGATCAGACTCGCTCACATCTGAGGCTGTGGAAGAAAAACCGGTACGGCTCTGGGTACTGTACCCGGGAATTCACCGCTGAATAGCCATTGAATCTCTCAGGGTGCGACTTCATTATGCTTTTGAGGATATTCCGAATGCGGGTTCCAACGAATAGCCGAGGTCTTGTGGGTACGGCTGGGGGCGAATCCTCGATCAACTTGCCGTCTCTGTACCCAACGGTCCCATGGTAACTTCGGCCTCCGTGGCAAGCACAAGGGTAATTTTTACTCGGAGCAAACAAAAGTTCCGGGGTCTCCTCCAGATATTTGGTCAAACTCTTTAAAAGTCCTTGCTGACCGCGAAGGTGGTCAGAAGCCAGGTCGCCTTTGAACATCCTCGGGACATCTCTATAGCAAGAAATCCGACCCCGAGCGCAGAACACAACGTGAAAAGTCGCGAAGGTATCTGGTTTGGTACCGTTTACCCCCGTGGAGGGTTCCTCGTCTATAGAACCTGGTGGCTGGCCGGTACCCGATTCCACAGCCTGGAGTGCGGTGTCAAGATTGTTCTTCAGTATTAACTTCTCCACGGAAAATTTTGTGATTGCGGAGAAGTAAATGTCGGCTTTTTTGGATGAATTCTGGCCCGAAGAAATGACTTTTGAGAGACTTTTGGCATCACATGTATCATCTAGAGCTTCCATTGACAATCTGTCATACAAAAGGTCTTTGACAAGCGCCTCGAGCTCAACTGGGTTGATCGTCACTGTCGCAGATACTAGTGACAACAATCATCGGTGTCAGTGAGCCAAGGATCGTGGTGCCTCACATTTTGTGCCATCGGTACTGCCTGGGGAAAACTCATGCTGTCTGGTACGATGGTTTTGGATTTCACCTTTCTTGCCCTTACTCCTGCCACCCCTCACGTTGCTTCTGAACTCATTATCTCTGTTTTCCATATCTTCCTCATGAGCGGAACGAAGGTAGATAGTCTGATCATCATCTGCTGCCTCAGTCAAATCAGCTGAGATGGTCGCAGCAGGCTCCAGCAGCACAACATCCTCTGTGCCATCAGAAATCACATGGTTGCACGCAAGATAATTGCCTGTTTTTGCTTCCATCTGAGATTATTTTGATGTAATCCAAGATTTGCGTGGTTGCGGATGCTTTAAGTTTGCTTCGAAAGAGTGGACTATTTAGGAATGGCACATCTGGAAACTGTCTTTTTTTGAAGTCAGTCCTCCGCCTACACAAGCTGAATGCCCCCAAACGAGCTGGCACACGCCACATAAGCCTAAACACCCATTCAAGGGGCTGTTGATATACTGTGCAACACTTTCCGGAACACAGAATCCTATCTGACAGGCGCCAAAAAAGTCCTCGGCCATGCAATCGGGCACCATGTACTGCCTCGTCTCCACGTACGGGCCAGACCGCTTTCGAGATTCAGTGCTTGTAAGGTCCCGAATTCAGGCACCAGTGCATGGGATTCCAGGGCTGCTGGCAGGTGGCTGGATGCCTGCAATCACGTTTCATGAAATGGCATTGCGCGCATGCCCAAGCATCGCAATTCAGTGAAAATATTGAGAGGCACCCTCATCTTGAACTGCACTCCAAGCATACCTCGTCACTATCATTCGAGGACTCTGCCAGAATGGAACAACATTTTTTTTCGGGTTCAGCGCCAAATTGCGCCACAAATCCCCGGGCAACCGTTTTGCTGGGACAATCTTCCACCCAGCTTGAGTGCTTGGATCTCGAGGCCTGGTATCTAGGCGAGCCGCCAGAGTAGGTTGATCACCAATTTTCCCGAGGTGGATCGGAGCTCTAGAGTCATGTTGAATGTTGACTTAAACATCAAAAGAAACTGTCCGACCGAAACCGTCCAAAAGGCGTTCGAACGCGCGAAAGAGTTCCATAAAGCCACCTTCAGGGGCAAGAAGGCAAGCGGAACATGTTTGTCAACGGCATCTTCAATGTCTGACGTTCTTATAGTACTTCATGAGTCCCAGAATCGCTATAATGAGAAATTCAAGTCAAAATAAAAAAAGGGAAGGCCTTCGGGAAGTGGTGGAAAGCTGCTGCCTCCAGAATCAACAACTACAGTCAAGTAATAGACACTTTCGTGTCTTCTAATCCTGAATATGCGGCCCTCATCTGGGGAGCCTTCAGATTCATATTTCAGGTAGTTTACACCGTCAACCTCTTTGGACTACAGAGCTCGAGGTAACTGACAATTCGCTTTGAACCTCACACGTAACCCTGAACCACGAAGAACTTTCCGTTAAGATTGCTCAGGCCGTCGCAGAGATCGGGTCGGTGCTACCAGAAGTCAACTTTATTGCCTCTCAGCTATATCCAGTCAAAGCCATTCAACAGACATTAGCAGACGCTTATACGCATGTTGTGGCGTTTTGTATACAAGCAACCAAGTGGTACCAGGACATGAGTCGAAACTGGGCGAGAAAAATCCGGCACGGCATCGTAAAGCCATGGTCGTTGGAGTACCAAGACACCAAATTCGCCATCGATACGTGTTTTCAGAGACCAAGAGAACAATCAATCCTGGCTCACCAAGCTGAAACTCGGGCAATCCACGCGAAGGTCTGCGAAGTTCTCACCATATCAACGAATGAACATGCGATTCTTCGCCGACCGGAAATTAGACAGGACGCATCCAGGGCTACAAGACATACTGGAGAGGCAGCAAGAGGTGATGATATCCATTTTGTCATCGACTTGGCAAGCATCTCGGCGTTCCTCAATTCTATACCTATCGACGCAAGCAGAGCTGTCAAGACTCGGATGATGATGAGAGATCGGCGGCGTGCCCGGGGAGGTGAGCTGCTTAGAACCATCTGGGACGCGCCTGCTCTTCATCATTGGATCTGTTCTCCCAAGAGAGCCATGCTCCGCGTTGATAGTCCGTTTGCCCGGCAATATGCCGCTCTTGACTTCTCCCTAGACATGATTGAAATGGCCCGTCTCGCGAAAATCCCACTTATATTATATCTAGGCATGGACATAAACAGAGGACCTGTATTGATCATCGATGTCCTGCGATCGCTGGCCCTATAAATTATCCAGCAGCACCCCGAAATCCCGGCCAAAGCAAGGATACAACAGGAACTATTCAATAAGGTTCAGAGCATTGCAGGTTGGATGCAGCTACTGGTCACCCTCGTGTCGTCTCTTCCACGCCTAGTCCTAGTGCTGGACGCCCAGGAGAACAGCACCGCCATCTTGAACGTGGTCTCTCGTTTCAAGGAGGAGCTCGATGTGCAAAGGGCAGATGGTCGTCTGAAGGTCATGATCTTGACCCGGCAGATGCCTCAGGATACGGCATCAGCTCTGTTGGTGCCATGGGCCGGCTTTTCCGGGGAGCTCGGTGTCAGTAATAGTCGTGGATTCGATCACCGTTCTGTGCGTTTCTCGCCGCGAGGCCCTCTTCGGAGCTCTAGACCTCCTGATGAGGGACCTAATCAAGCGAAGAAGCTCCTTCTTACTGAATGGTCTTAAGCAAAAGATCAGACAATGGCGGAATTGGCTAATTTAGAACTTCCCTGACACATGGTAACAACCGGAGATGTGGAAGGTTCCAACGTGGAAGTATATGTACTCCAGCCTATGTATTTTGGACTATGTATTTCGGCCTAAGCGTTGAGAAACAAGTTATAAGTATGCATATACACCCAATGAAGTTGTGAGTTATGATCAGAACCATTTATTCATGCATTCTTACCATACAAAGTTAGTAATTTTATCATAGCATAGCTGAGCATGTATCATTGTTTCTGCTTGATTTAAAGTATATAGATATCGCTATTCGAAGTCTCATATTGTATAAATCTTTCAGCATATTAAAAACACCCAATTGCTAGTAAAAGTGCTGTGTCAAAAGATAGAAAGTAGCACGGAAATACAGCGCTGATTTGATGGGGTTGAGCTAAACTTGCTGCATTGTTTGGCTTACAGAAGTAAGTGGAGCCCTGGCCAAATCCTCATGCGAATTGGCCCTCCCCTCAAAAAGGTTCGTCACTCAAATACGTGATTCACTTTGTCCATGCACATGGGCTGTGAAGAATCCAAGACAATTGTGGTCCCCTACCTACCCCACAGCCTCGCCCCTGTCACAGTGCCGCTCTCGATCAAGTGCTTGCTCAAGCATAGATAATGGCTGCTAGCTATCTTTGAAGTCTGGTCCAGAGTCCAACAATTGGGGCGTGACAAGTACTATGTGTTGCTCTATCAGGTGTTGTCTCACCATCAAGGTGCTCAGGCGCAGCCTCATCAAGCCGCCTGGCTTTACGAGAATCTTTCTTCGCCCAAACCAAGTTCTTGATACATTTCATTGAATTTCACACTGCTCAGATCTATGAAAGCATTAAACCCTACTATGATACAACATTTACGCTTGTCTCTGATGTGCTTCAGTGCTAAACCAGATTGATCAGTTTATTTCTGCATACTACACCTAGATTGGTGTCGGATGTCATTTGTTTGCATATCATGTACGCTGGTGTGATAGAAATTTAAGCATATACATCCTAGCATGTGGGTGATTCAATACGTATGACTACTTTTCTGTGTATTGTGTTATGATTTCTCTTTACTCGTCCGCAGGGCCGCGATGACAATCTCTGGACAACGAGCGTGCTCTATCATACAAGTCCCTCACATGAGGTCCCCTCTGTGCATGCTTTTCTCCTCACAATCATATGCTTTGATCAACAGCATCTGAACAATGACACAGCCACACATTCCGTACCAACTCTGTTGGAGGTACCAGGTAATCCTCAGCTTCCATTGAACCAAACTCTTCTTCCAACTGCAGACACTTCTCCAAATTCTGAACCATGAGCATGGATTACAAAGACCTGGTTAAGCCAGCTCCCACAAACCAACATAAGTTTCACCGAATAGATTGGCAAAACTCCAATCAATCAATCCTGCGTTTGGGTTTGCCCCAAGTTCGAAGCTTGTGTCTCGCGCCCTTCATGAACTTTTCCAACTTGCTTCTTACTCCGCTCTTGGCCATGTTCTGTGGGTGAGGCCTGGAGTCGCTCGTTTCCATGCACAACTCTTTGTACAAGCCTGTGGGCTGGCTGTCAGCAGTCAATGAGGTACTAATGCCGTTGCGGTTATCATCCTTGTGACGTTGATCCCCGAGACGATCTTCCTGTGGGAGCTTGCTTAAAGGAGACCGATGATGGTTTCGAGATTCGGCAAGTTTCATTTTCAAATTGGAAATGCGTTTTCTCAACCCTTGCCGCGGCTTTACGATGCTGTTGTCCGAGAAGAAGCTTTGTACCTCACATTCCGCACCTGGCTGGGAGTCGACACTCGGTATGCGTAGCATATCCATGTGTGTGTCGAGGGATGTGCCCCTAGTGTCCGCATCGGCAGGAAGATGCTGAATCCGTGTCACCGGCGTGATCTTGATCCTCGGCGTCTCTACGTGGAATCGGCTGTGAAAATTTCTTGGCTGATTCGGTGGCATGTCAGTATTTGCCAATGCAGCTCGCAAGGCGACAGCGGGGCTAAACAGATCAATCGGCTCTCGAGATGCAAGCTCTGATACAGTGCTGGACTTTTGGACGCCAGTCCGTCGTTTCACAGTTCCTGCATCTTCAGGCACCAGAGATGTGACAGTGGGGCGCGAGATCTTGATCGGGAGTCTTCGCTTCACAGGGGCAGTAGAGTATTCTGTCGCTGCCGCAGCTGCATTCGAAGCCGAATTTGAGGTCGGCGGTCGCTTAAAGCAAGCCTCTGGTCGTGAAGCACTTTTTGGGATGGCCTTGTCACGGTTAAATCTGCGCTCATTCTCCACCGAGAAAGACGCAGCATGCTTCAGCTTCAACCGTGGTTTGTGGGCGCTCCGATCAAAGACGAATGCATCATAGCCTTTGGGAGCGTCTTCCCCCTGGAAAGCCTCGACCAGTGTAGAGCGGGCGTCCGTCAGTTGTGAGACTTCCAAGGGCTCGAACTCCATGGGCACGACAGCTGGCCCAAAAGGTGATTCCGGAGCGGGCGCGTACCCGGGGAGGGGCGGTAGAGCCTTCATCAATTGAGGAATGCTGTTTTTAACCCGCAGCAGCTTCGCCGGTGAGATCGGCTGTGGGGTCAACGTCGGGCCACTGCGAGTTGACACAACCTGATACTGGTGAGGTTCATCGATGGCAGTGTTGACTCTTAGTGCTGATGCTTGCCTTCTATTTCCACGGAGCGACGAGACTCGAGGTGGATATGACACTCCGTTGGTGGTTTGGGCGATACCTGTCTCCCTAGGCTCGCCCACGGGCGGCCTATTTCTCGCATCTGGAGCTTCTTCCCTGCTCTGAGGTTGTATATGAGAAGTTTGCGGTCTACTGTAGACGTCGTCGGGATCTCCTGGACCTGAGGTCTGAAAGTGATGGTTAACCTGCTGGACAAAAGACGCCAAATCAGACAAGCCTGAGCCCAAGGAATAAAAGCGACTGTCATGTCGTGGATGACAGCTCACCTTCGGAAGTTTTGAGGCGACGTCGTCAGTCAGGTGTGGTGCCCAGTTGGATGTGGATTTTGGCGGGGCCGGCGAGATGTTCTGTGCTCGTGCTGGCACGACGTCTTCGACAGTGATATGACCCTCATGTAAGTCTCGAAGTGGGTCAGCTTCCTCCTTCGGGTCTACTACCCCGTGGAACGATACGCCGGCAGTAAATGCAGGGGTTTTAGGCTCCGATGGGTCATCGATTGTAGAAACATCGGATGTCATTTCGACAGCCATTAATTCCTTTATCTGTCCAAGACGCTTGGTCGCACTCGCACTTTCTGCTGCCAGATCTTCATCCAGAGCTGGTGTTGGTTTCCCACAATCCTCAGCTAGGTCAGCTGTTTGCGAAAATGGATGTGAGCCCAAATGCTCCTGGGTGGCTTCTTTCGGAATGAGGCCGGTGTCACAAGGTGGAATAGGCACTGGCTGGCTTTGTGGGTCAATGCGAGGGGTGCCTCCTTCAGGATGATGACTTGCGGCCGTCCCTTCTTGAAGGTAAGCCTTGACTCCATCCTGTGCATTTTCCATGATGCCGACTGCTTCTCCGGTGTCGGCTTGGAAAGCCCCAGGACGAAACGGTGTCGAGACACGCCGTGGAATGGTTGCAATTGGAATGACAGGTGGTGGCTCTACAATATCTTCAAACTCCTCGCTGTAGTCGTAAAAAAGTGGCTTTCTCGGGACTGCTGTAACTCCGCGCGCTCTTGACGAGGTGTGACCGTAGCCACCGCTCATGGATGTCAAGCTCATTGTCCTCAAACTTTGATCTGATGAGCCACTTTCGAGCCTCTCCCTGGGTCTCACATCCCCTTCATGAAGATGACTTGGTAGCGGTGGCCGATTTCGTGATCTTGGAGGGTAGAAGCGAGCTGCAACATGATTATCAGAGTGCGATCGTGTCGACAGATTGACATCTTGTCTCAGAGAGAGCGGCAGTGGATTTCTCGTGGTCTTGTATGGAAAAAGCATCTTGTGGGGGTGGTGTGTTGTTCGCTGCCATGAGATTAGTACTGGACCACCTCCAAGCAAGAGGCTGGCACTGCGCAACTCACATAAGAGACTCTGTCGATCTCGACCATCCTGCTGTAGTCCACATCGCCAGTCTCTGTCAGGGCGGGAGAGGCAGGGCGAATCCCATGACGTGGCAAACGAGTTGAATAAGGGTAGGGGGATCTCGGGCGCTGTATCCTTCCCTGGTAGTCCTGGAAGTACTGGCTTCCGTTGGGCCGCTGTGTAAAATAGCCTCTGGGGCCGCAACTTGTCATCGAGTACGACCTCGGACCATACTCGTCACAAGGGGTGGTGAGTGAGCTGGAAAGAGACTTGCTGCTGTGGTTCTCCGATCCATACATGGATATTATCTCAGAGGTGCTGTCGCGGTACGAAGGAAGCTGCTTTCGGTCGTCCCGCGCCGAGGGCCTGTCACTGCTTCTCGACCAAGGACGCGGCGGCTGACGGAGGTCATTCAAGCTTGCTCGGGCACGCAGACCACTGGGCCTGCCGTAGAGTGTCTCGTGGGCCCCGGTGACGTTGATGGAGAAAACCCCAATGTTGCCAGTCTCGGTCGTCTTCCTCAGCATGCCCTCTGCTGACGCGGCAGGATCCAGGAAAGTATGCTCTCTGATGCTCCTGAGCGGCCTAAAAGGAGGGAACTGATGTCCACAATCGGACCCAGCTCGACCCTGGGTGGAGTATGAGCTACTCAGCGCTCCATGGCTGGCGGAACGCCTGGCGACGCGCTGCTGGCTCATTCTGATTGATGGAACCGGGCAGTTGGAGAGGCGACAGTTCCAACTGACCGGGTTGCGGGAAAAGAATACTGAACCACGCGAAGACAATGCGTGAGCAGATATGTATGATGTATGCTGGCGGGGTGGTCTCTTCGGGCTTCGTAATCAAAATCCAAGATGGTGGCGGCGGGTCGACGCGAAGGCGGATGGGGAGAAAGGATTGCCAGAGAATCATGATGGCCAGATGCTTCAAGGAAAACCCGTTATCCACGTCGTCAAGGTGGACGCAGGCCCGGCTGGGGTCAAACTGAAAGGGGAAGGGGGGAGCTGCTGAGCTGCCTCTCCTTCTGCCGTTGCTGTTGACTACGAAGAAACGGCAAGGACGATTGGCTTGTGTTCTGAAGCAAGGACCAATAGACATGAAGCGGACCGTGGCCTGCTCTTTGGCGTTTAACTCTCAAGCGGTTTTTAGTCACTCCCGCATAGAAGAAATACCAGGCATTGTGAAATGCATTGTGAAGTTCCAAGTTGAACAATCAATCCTCTGGTACATCTCCTGACCCCTGCCTGCCCTGTCCCTTAGGGTAGCACCTGTCCCGCCTGCCACCGAAGCTGTCTATCGACGTACAGACTCGTCTTCGTTCTGGGAAATATTTCCTGTCTATTTGCTGTTTTGTTCTGATGCAAAACTGGCACCTTGGTCACTGTGTGAATGAGTTCAGCTCAGCATGTGCTGTAGCAGCGAGTTGGGGATTTACTTGCATGGCGTGGACTGGTATGGCGTCTGATCAGAAGCCAGGCAGTGAAAGAGGGCCGAAGTGTAATTGGGGCTTTCCTGCTTTCAAAGCCACGCATCTTATCTAGTTCTCATCCATATTGGCATGTCCATTCACTAGGACTGGCGTAGACCTGCTTGTGGGAGGCACATTGAGGTCATCATTGACGCTTCATATCACTCTTGAAGCAATACTAGAGTTGGCACTTTAGTCCCAAATCACAAAAGCCTGCCCAAGTGAAAGTTCTCATCTAGACTGAAGACATGATTACATACATGGGTTATAAGAGTATGTGACAGACTGGGTGTCTTGCAAGGGTGACACTCCATATCTATCCGGAATCGTGCAATGGAATAGGAGAGAACTGACATGCACTTGTTGTTCCTGGCAGACAATTGCTCCCAACACTAATAAAAAATCTCTCTCCCTTGTGTTCAAGCTCCTAGCTTTTGGAGAAGGAGGTCAATACTGCAAAGCTTGTATGATATCCTCACACGAGGGACCCTGCATCAGTCCCCGTTTTGGGCACATATCATCTCTCTCCAGTGTAGACTACTTGTTCCCCAAAGAAAAGATATAACAAAAGGCGACAAGAAATAGAAAAGCGCAAAAGAAAAGGAGAGAGAGAACAGGCCAGCGCAGGTTAATCAGGAGATAAGTGCACTTGCTTGACCATGCAGGATATGCATGAACTTTGTCTCTCTTGGTGTTGTTGAAGATAAAGCAACAAAGAACTGAAGGAATTTGGCCCTCATAAATCAACCGCCCAGGCACCGATAGAACAAGTGTGATGTCCCAAGAGACCATGATCCGGCCGTCATGCCACATCGGGTGCATGGCCGGAAACAACAAGAGGTCCACGGACAGGCACTCCGAAGTTGAAGACAGATATGCCTCTTGTTGTCCTCGCTTGTGTGGTGGAACAGAAGAGTAGTGTACTCAACGGCAGTCGGCCGAAATGGCACACGCAGTAGCGGGCCAGTGGTTCCGTGAAGAGCCGCTGGCCTGATATGGCTAGCTGCGGCCCCAGGCCTTGTCCATGAGGGTGGGGCGTGGTACCTACTATATGCACTATATGCGGTGCTGCACCCCTGGGGCAGTTGAATGGTGGCCTCATGGAACAGCTGCTGCCGTCACCAAGTCATGAACAGACTGTCAAGGTGCCCACTCAGATATCAGGGGAACGGACAGCGCAGCCACAGGCAGATATAATTATCATGGACTTGAGCTTGCTAAAAGTGAAGTTACTCGGGTTATGCATCGGGGCATTGCTTACTACCAGCTAACTAACTAACTACCTTGGGCACCTGGAGCGAAGGTTCAGCACGAGAATAGCCGCAGCTCTACCCGGTATAGGGGGACCACAAGATGGGATTTCTCAATCCAGCAACTCTCTTGGTAGTCCTCCAAGGTTCCCCATGGTCTCAGCAGGCTGCGACCCCCTGCTTACGGTGGCACTGGTGGCAACCAAGGGTCCTAGGTCGACCCTCCAGTAGGGCTAAAATGGGGGTTTCCTGACCCGCCAAGAGCTGAAGGAGCTGGTGAATTGGAAAAGACACCTGTTCAATAGACCAGGTAGCCTTTGCCGCGCTTAGAAATCGCAGGGGCCATGTCCGTCCTGCCCCATCTTATCGACGTCTTTTATCCCACACGGCGAAACATCAACGCTTTCACCACTTCCTTTCCTCCCTCCCCATCTCCATCTCGACTTCTGGCCCTTTCACTGAAGAGGATAGTTCTCGTTCTTCTCTTCTAGCCATTCACTAGGGAAACACTTTCACTAGTGATCTTTTTTTGTCTGGACTGTTTCACACATCTCGGCCGTCCCTTTACCCCCACCAGAGCCAACTGACTTAAAAGGCCAGCTTCCGAGGTACGTTGTCTGCCAACTGAACCTCCTCTACCCAGCACCATTCCTTTTGCACATTTACTCCCACAGTTTCCCTCTCGTGAAGCATCACACTTGCGATCCCACCGGCCAGCAACGTGGTGACACCTCAACTAAACAAGTCCTCTCGCTCTCCAGGAACACCACACATACCAAAATGCCTTCCGTCAGGAATATGGCCTGGGGCCTGCTCGCAGCTGCGGCAGTTGCCACTGCCTCAGACGTCACCCAGCTTAAGAAGGACACCTTCGACGAGTTCGTCAAGGAGAACGATATTGTTCTTGCAGAGTGTATGTTGCTTCCCTGAATACCCCCTTGTGTTGAATCGACAGCTGACAAGACCGCCTCAGTCTTCGCACCATGGTGTGGCCACTGCAAGGCCCTCGCCCCAGAATACGAGGAGGCAGCCACCACCCTGAAGGAGAAGGACATCAAGCTCATTAAGGTTGACTGCACAGAGGAGTCGGAGCTCTGCCAACAGTACGGCGTGGAGGGATACCCTACCCTCAAGGTCTTCCGTGGGCCGGACAACATCACCCCCTACAAGGGCCAGCGCAAGGCCACTGCGTAAGCTTACCCACTTTATGCCTTCCCTCCGGTCCTGCCACGGTTTACTAATCATATGCCCTTTAGCATCACCTCCTACATGATCAAGCAGAGCCTCCCCGCCGTCTCCGTCCTCACTGCCGATACCCTCGAGGACTTCAAGAAGGCCGACAAGGTCGTCCTCGTTGCCTATTTCGATGCCTCGGACAAGGCCTCCAACGAGACCTTCACCAAGGTCGCCGAGAAGCTCCGCGACAACTACCCCTTCGGCGCAAGCAGCGATGCTGCGCTCGCCGAGGCTGAGGGCGTCACCGCTCCCGCCGTTGTTCTGTACAAGGACTTTGACGAGGGCAAGACTGTCTTCTCCGAGAAGTTCGATGTCGAGGCCATTGAGAGCTTCGCCAAGACTGCCGCCACCCCTCTGATTGGCGAGGTTGGCCCCGAGACCTACTCCGACTACATGTCCTCCGGCAAGCCCCTGGCCTACATCTTCGCCGAGACCCCTGAGGAGCGCAAGGAGCTCAGCGAGGAGCTGAAGTCCATCGCTGAGGCCCAGCGTGGTGCTGTCAACTTCGCCACCATCGACGCCAAGCAGTTCGGCGCCCACGCCGGTAACTTGAACCTCAAGGCCGACGCGTTCCCTGCCTTCGCCATCCAGGACACCGTCAAGAACCAGAAGTTCCCTTACGACCAGGAGAAGAAGATCGTCGCCAAGGACATCAAGCAGTTCGTTGAGGACTTTGTTGCCGGCAAGATCGAGCCTAGCATCAAGTCCGAGCCCATCCCCGAGACCCAGGAGGGCCCCGTCACTGTTGTCGTGGCTAAGAACTACGAAGACATCGTCAAGGACGACACCAAGGATGTCCTCATTGAGTTCTACGCTCCTTGGTGCGGTCACTGCAAGGCTCTTGCTCCCAAGTACGATGAGCTGGCCACCCTGTACGCCAACTCTGAGTTCAAGGACAAGATCACCATCGCCAAGGTCGATGCCACTGCCAACGACGTCCCCGATGAGATCCAGGGCTTCCCTACCATCAAGCTCTACGCTGCCGGTGCCAAGGACTCTCCTGCCACCTACAGCGGCTCCCGCACCATTGAGGACCTTATTGACTTCATCGCTGAGAACGGCAAGTACAAGGCCAAGGTTTCCGTCGCCGAGGAGGAGGAGACCCCTGTGGCTCCTGCGGCTACTGAGAAGACCGAGGAGGCCAAGGAGAAGGAGACTGAGCACGATGAGCTGTAGAGAAGTGGTTTGTCGTGGTGATTTGATGCCCCGGGACAGAGAAGGCTTGGTATCTCCGTTTTGGACTGCTTCGTTCGGATTTTTTAGGGATTCACGGTGACGGTCAAAATAACCCGTTCTGGCGCAAAATGGAATCTTTTTTTGTACTGACCAATTGCTTCCTGGCGTAGAGTAATGGTGACTTCCTCACACGTATCGAAGCGCTTGTTGATATGATAGGAGGCCCACCACCGTATCGCTGGTCTGCGTACAGCATTGCTGTACCCGTGAGTGGGTATAAGCAAGTCCGGAAAAACATACCTGGGGTATTTCTGCTGCCGACCTCGTATGCTCGCATCTCCAAAGGGCTGTAGGCTGGGTCAAGCATACGTACCGTTGATAGCAGATTAGCGATCCAGAGGCGCCGTCGAGGAGCTTGTAGTCTACATATATATGGGTATATACATGTTATTTGAGGAGAATTTCATACTCCGGCTAGGTACTTGGGGCGGCGTGGTCACAGTCTTAAGCCGATCCGTGTTAGTTGATGCCCTTGGCGTGGTTGCTCCCCACACCCCCCCCCCCCACGGGCGAGAACCGGATACGCCTAGATGCCCATGGTGGCTTTGCGGGTCGGCATTCTCCTACAAACCGAAACTCCTCAGGTTGGGCGCCGGCGGCCGTCGCAGGCTTCCAAGCACTGTGGACTGACTGACAACTTGATTTTGTGTTCCGGCCTCATGTCATAGGGGTGTCGCGCTATCTAGGATCTGAATTATGCGGATTGCTAGGCTTGAACATGCAGCAGTTGAAGTTCTCACGAACTGTCTGATAACGTCGATCATGATGGGGGATGTCGCGATCACAATAACCGGCAGCCAGATGTAGCTTTCACCGATGAATGGCAGAGAAGATGCATGTGTCTGTAAACTCCAATTGAGCGCCTGCAGGTAAACCTGAGGAGGCCATTGGCTAGGCGGCCCCACCGCGTCCGGGGGTCGCGGTCACGTCCCGGGGGTGACGTCTCAGGCGTCAGAGCTTCCCCCAAAGGCAAGCTTGCAGCGGAGACAAGCTAGCTAACTGCTCCTCGAAACCCCCCCTTCCCGACCTTCCCACCACGACCAACGTCTCCGCACACGACAGCCTGCCCAAGATGGCTGCAAGACTATCACTACTCTCGTCAGGAGCCCACGCCCTGCGCTCGACGGGCGGCGCTGCCGCAGCCCGACGGTCGTTCCAGACCTCTGCCCCGAGGCTCTACGCCGACGCCGCACCGCTCCCGGCCAGCCGACCCCTGGGTGCTTTCCGAGGAGGGTCAGTCGCCTGAATGCACTTGGTCGAGACAGTGATGTTAGGACCGTACGCTGATGCTCAGAGGCAATAGACTGTTCGGTTTCCTGGTTGGTGCGACGCTCGCCGGCTCCGGGACATACTACTACGTCCTGCAAGACTACAAGGCGTCAAACGAGCTGCTCCAGGACGATATCTATGTGCGTTGTTTACATTGGTGTTATCCCTCTCACTACTTGGCTTTCTACAGACTCAGTCGGGTCTCCCCCTCCACCATTTGCACCATGCCCGTCGTCTGCCTCGCGCACACAAGTGGCCCGGGCCTAGAGCACGATGGCTAACCCGCTTCATTGTTCCAATGCAGGCCCTGCAGGCAGCCACGCAACGGATGAGCAACTACTTGACCACGCTCGAGGAGAAGATCGACACGATGGAGAAGAAGAAGAAATAAGGTTGTGCGGACAGATTGGGTTGATTCGCATGGACGAGCTGGGGGCGGAGTGGCAAGGAGGATAACGAGGCTGTATCAACCAAGCCGGGAGCACCTACGCACACCATAATGCGCATCACGCTAGTCGGAGCTGTATTCCCACAAGCAATAGTCTATTCCATTGAGCTGTGTTCGAGCAGAGGCTGGTCTACGTGTGAGTTCTGACCTGTACTCTCATGTCTGTTGTCTGCGTCCAAGCGAAGGAGGGGGTTGCCACCCCTGAAAATGAATACTGCGGACCTCTTACAGCAAGAAGCATATGATTTCTTCGAACAGCCTACGTTATCAATTGGGCCACCTACGTAAATCATTTGTCGGCTCAGATACTGAAGGCCCGTCCACGCTCGAGCTTGTAATGCAGCCCACAGTGGGTCGAGCTCTCTGCCGAGCGCGGGCCGACGCTATCAAAAAACCCACCTTCGCCCGAGCTCAGCCTTCCTGCACGCAACCTAAACACAACCACACCTCTCAAACCTCCACAACCATGAACAATTTCGGCGTCATCGAGGTCGCAAGCGCCAAGACCACCAACGCGCCGGGCTGGGCCTACGTGCTGGACACGGGCGCCACCGCGACCCCGAGCCAGTCCGTGTCCGCCGTCCACCTGCACGTCAACCGGAACAAGCGCGCCGCCCGCAACGCGAACCAGGCCGCGGGCTCGTCGGCCAACGTGCAGAAGGGCATCTCGGCGCGCCGCGACGCAAAGGTTCAGAAGGAGCTCGAGGAGCTGCAGCGCGACAACCTCGGCGGCCGCGACGGCCAGATCCCCATACCGAGCGGCGGGAGGGACAGGGACGGCAAGATCAGGGGCCACACGCCCAACGTGAGGAAGATACTGGCCAGCCAGAAGACATTTGCGAATCACCTGGACGACTTTGAGGCATGGAGCAGGACCCAGAGCGAGGCTCCTGTGAGGAGCCAGGCCCAGAGCTTGGAGGGGACGCCGGCGCCGTCTGGTCCATCTACAGGAGGCAGCAGGAGACCGGCGGCTGCTGCGGCTGCTGCAGCGACCAAGAAAGCCGGCGCGTCAAAAGGCAAGACACCTGCTGGCGGTAACAAGAAGTCCGCCACCCCGGTATCAACGCCAACAGCAGACCCCGATGTTGTCATGACAGACGCACCACCGGCATCAGCAGCACAACCCGGCGGCGGCGACCAGCCCGACGGCGGCGCCGCGCCCGACTCCGAGATCCTCACGCCCTGCACCCGCTTCCAGCCAACCCCGTGCGCCGGCGACGCCGACCCGCTGCTCGAGTCGTGGCTCCCTCCCCTCCCGACGGACGACGAGCTGCGCGAGCTGCTGCGCGCCCCGCCGCTCAACTACCACCAGGCCCGCGGCGAGTGGGCCGAGGACGACAGGCAGTACCCGCCGCGGCAGTTCTGCGACGTGTGCGGGTACTGGGGCAGGGTCCGGTGCATGAAGTGCGGAGCGAGGGTGTGTGCGCTGGACTGCCTGGATGTGCACCGCGAGGAGTGTGTCACGCGGTATGGGCTGTGATGATGAGTCGGCGAGCCGGGTGGGCAGATTCTGATCCCATCTTGTCCGTGACGTGATGGGACAGACATGAGAGGGGGGAGGGTGCGTGACGGCTGCTGATCGGCACCCTGGCTGTTTGGTTTGCTTTGACCGGGCAGGCTTTGCCCATGCAGAACGGAGCGGTTATTACTGTGATACCCAAATTCTTGATGATTCTTACCGGGGCATTTCTCCCTTTACGGCTTGACACAGCACTGGCAATTCATTCAAAGTGATACATGTGCTTGCTTACGTGTCGAAATTATTGTGAACACAGACTTATTACCGAGCGAGTGCCCCAGGGGGTCCTGCCGTGACGAAAACCGGCCATTGCAACGCCGGGAGATTGTCGGTGGACACCAAGCTTCGCGGTCGAGGTGTGTTGCCCCCTTACTGAATCAATAAATTACACTCCAATGTGTCGCGCGCTCTGTTCTCTTTCGAGCATGGCAAGGTCGGACCTATTGCCCATGGCAGCCGCCCAGGCTGCAAATAAAATAAACCTTGCAAGTGCTTTGAAACAGCGAGATTAGGCAAAGCAACGTCAAAAAGAAGCATCTGTTTCACTCTCAAATCATAGAGTTGCATCCGTGTCACTCTCACTGAATAAGCAAAACGAAAAAAAGCCTGATCTGTTTGTCAACATCGTGCAAAATTTGAGCCTCTGTAGGAGACAGGTATCTGAGTAGTTGGTGGGTATTCTAGCATCATCTTGGGTAGTGATTGGTACATCAAGTCCCTTCCCTGGTCTGACCCAGTTTCCGCCTGGCTCCCCCCCCCCCCTCGGTCGGGTGAGAAAGTCACAAGCCTAGGCGTCAAGTAAGAGTGCCAAATTCCCTGTTCCCATGCTCACACTGAACGCCGCCCTACAGCCTTGTCCCTAGTGCGCACTGTCGAACCTTGACCTGAGGTCGGTAGAAGTGAAAGCTGGCCGGGCCCAGGGTGCACGTGATTCCGCCGCCCAAGCATGTGCGGCGGGGACGGAAGAGCACTTCCCTCCTGGGCACCTTCCCATTGCAGAAAAGGTTTCTCTCGGCCGTGAGTTGGTGTCGTTAAATTGTGTCGATCCCGCTTCTCAGCGCTTGTTCTCCAACGCCGGGTTCTCCAGCACGAAGGCGACGTCCCCGGCGGTCGCGCCGGCGCGGCACGTCGCAGAGAGGCTGCCAGTCGGGCACACGGCGCGCGCGGCGTGCACGCACTCCTCCCACCGGACCTTGGAGATGTTGATCTTGGCGCCGTCCTGGAGCGCCGTGAGAGTGAACTTGGCGCTGCCCTTGCGGCCAACCGTGGTGGCTGGGGACCCGCCACACTGGGACGTGGAGCCTGAGATGCCGTCGCAGATAGCGAGCTGGGCTGCGTTCTCCTCATGAAAGATGATCTTCCTATGATGATTGTCAGATTTACGGTCCTGTACGAGCAGTGAACAATACTTGAACTATGAACTTACTCCTCAGTGTTCCAACAGCGCACGTCTGTCACGGCGTCTGGGTTCAAAGGGGTGGCGCGCCGGAGTGCCAGAATCTCCAAGTGCTCTATAATTCTGTTAGCATCTTATCATGAACAGCTTCTCTTGCTCTGACATACCTGGTGGGACGCTCCATGGAGCGGGCGCAGCCGCACTAACACCGGCCAGCACCACAAAGGCCTTGATGATTGCAGATGCCGAACGCATTCTGAAGGTACGTGAATAAAAGGGTGAGATACGCAGGTGATTGTGTCTTCGATTTCCCCGGAGAGTTCGTCCTTTCGATTGTAGACAAAGAATGGGACGAAGTTGAAACGAGGTGATGGGAGTGATGGAGAGAAATATGTCGACTCAGTCGGTTGGAATGGAGAGAGCACACGAGGAAGTAGAAAGTTGTTGCAATTCGATCAATGTGTTAAAGAAAGGACTGAACGATCACAGATCTGTGAATCAAGAGAAGAGAATGGTGCCGGTAAACTGAGTGAGTTACCGTCGACAAGCGAAGTGAACGAAGATGGAGGTCAGAACAGGCACAATAATCTAGAAGTTTGACGTTCCCCCTCTCGCCCTTATACAAACCGAACAACTGTCGAGTCTCATGGATATTGATCGAAAATAGGCCACAGGACATATCGGCCGGGTTCACCATGCACAAACGCCATATTATCCCTACCTTGGCCCTCGTGCGCCCCGGGGATTTTCCAAACAAAGCCCAGCGAGCGCCCAGAGATCTGCACCGCATCGAATTGAAGAGTGGTCCTCCCGCGGTCATCCTCGCAGCCCTTCCAACCTTCCCGAAGAATCAGACGACCTGGGTGTCCCGTCCCACCTGCCCTCTGGGAAGGGAGCCTGCGCCCCGGGGGCTTCGACGGTAAGGGCAAACCCCAGACAGAGTGCGTGCGCGCGAACGCCGCTGTAACCTTAATGCTTTTGGGAAACCTTATGCGTTGGAGTACCCCACCCACACGTTGGCTATTGCGTGGGGTTGCGATAGGATGGAAAGGGAGCAGAAGAAAAAGATGAAACAAGCCAGAGAGGGCGTCTGCAGCAGATCCCAGCCAATCCCTCTGGGAACTAGCACCCCCAGATTTGGCCTCTTATTTTTTTTTTGGGGGGGGGGCGGGCAAGGGGGGGGGACCGCAAGTAAGGGCGACCACACTGGGCAGGTGTGCTTTTTTTACCAAGACATATCATTAGCCTTGCTTACTTCTCTATGTGGGTTAGTATCACAAGATGGTCAAAGGGATGAGGGAGGAAGTAATTACTATTTCCAAGTAGGCTGCATGCTGCGGGCTAGAGGTCGATCATTTCTGACCCTTGGCAGCAACGTCTGTTCTCCCATCGGGCCGTGGGCGCACACTTGCTGTGTGGCGGCGTATTGCCAACGCGCTGAGAGTTAACTAGAGCCTCAGGTCTGTTGGACTTGGCCTTCATGACACGATGTCTACCGGCTGCTCGTCCGTGCACCTCTTGCGCCCCATCAAGAGCAACGGCAATACTTCATCCGGTGCTTCGGATGGCAAAGCCGTAACGTGGGACGATGAGCTGCCTCAAAGAAGCGTGTGCCTTACTCGTCGGGGAGCCTCCATCTGGTTCCAAGGGCGGCCTCGCACATCCCACCACACCAAGCTTCCCTCCCGCCGCGGATCCAGAAACAAAAAAGCACGCTCCACGGAACAGGATCGCCAGAGGGTCATGCTATGAATGTCGAAGATCATATCGAGAACCAAGCGAGGTGTTCTCAAGGCGCTGTAGGGGCATGACTCGGCTAGTTCTCATGCGGTCGCGCTCGGCACTCTGGCCGGGATGTCGTTGATGTCCGACACGTCGTCCGGTCCTTTCAGCCGGACGCACCTTTGCGCTGCCCACAAATCCCACAGGTCCCACAGTCTCCGGCGTTGAGATAAGTGCTGTCCTTGCACGACGCACTCTTGCAACTCCATGTGCCCGGCACGCTGGCGGGATCCAAAACGTTGGAGCACATGATGCACGTTACGGCGTACGCCTCGTTCTGAAGCGAGCACGCCGTGCACGTCTCACCTGCTGCTGCATGTTTGGCGGCGCCACGAGTCACCGCAGTCTCTATTTCCGTGCCGCGAGGCTGTGCCCCAGCCTTCTTCATGCTCGAAGCCTGCTTGTCACTAGCTTTGGGCTCAACCTTATCAGCGGCCTGGTAAGGCTGACTGATTAATTTTCCTTTCGGAGCTGAGGGCTCAGCTGACGGGCCAGGGTTCCTGTTGTCGCGATTGGGTTGGTTCTTGCTGCTGGTGACAAATATCTTCATGGAGGTTTGTAACTCCCTTAACTCGTTTGCTGCATCTCGATCATCGGGGTTCTCGTCACCACAGACCCGAACCATGCCGTGCCCCTTCGTGTCAAGAAGCTTTTGCCCGTTGATGTCGACGGCGTCAGCCGCCCCTTCCTCCGCATCTTCATAGTCGCTCTCGCTGGCGGTGCCTTCGTCATCGTCATCGGTCCTCCCTTCGCTGGAAGGCTCCTGTTTCTGTTGGTCGAATCTAGCCAGCGCGGCAGCGGCCCTCAACTCCCTTCCTCTCTTGCTCTGCGCGACTCTCGGGGCTGATTGCGTGGCGCGGCCCTTCTCTAGCTGCAGCTTGACGTCCTCATCGGCACCTAGGGCGACGCCGTTCTTGCCGAACTTCTTCTCGATGCGCCTTTGTTTCTTCTCCTGGTAAGACAGATCCGGTTTTGCCTTTCTCTTCCTCCGTCGTGATCTGTAGGTCCCGCCACAAAGGTGCTCCGGCTGGTCCTCGCCAGCTGTGACCGTGTTCTTCTCGAACTCCCCGGTGCTCAATAGAGCGCCGCGTCCCCACATACCTTCACCTGTGTAGCCCTTGGACCATAAGACGCGCATTTGCTCTGCATACTCATTGCGGACCTTCCAGAAGGCCCGGCTGTGGTTCATCTGGCGGCAGTGCGCCAGCTCGTGCATCATCACCATCTGGACGTAGTTGAAGGGCAGCCAGTGGCCCGACCTGGACTTGAGCACGAGCTGGATGATCTCGCCTGCATTGAAATTGCGTCCAACAAATTCCGGGTTGGGCTCGTACTCCTCGAGTGTGGTGACAGAAAGATGATGCTGTTTCATTATAGGAACTAGGACGTGAGACTCAGCATGTTGTGAATAGGCAATGGAGAGTGACGAGAGCAGTACATACGGCATTGTGCGGCGATCCGTTCGAGGAAATCCTGCGCGATAGCCTCATCTTTCCCCTTCAGCGGCTTTAGAAAGACCACCCTCTCGTTCGGCTGCGTCTTCTTGGCATTCAGGCGCTGGATGCCTAGAGGCATATTGACTGGTGTGATTGCGTCACGACTCTCCCAGCAGCCGTTACCAAAGACCTGTCCGCAGGAGGTATTTGAGTACAATTTTTAAGGGAACAAGACCAAGAAAAATGGATGTACCATTAGGGCGCAAATACAATGTACCAAGAGCGAAAAGCTGCAGTTGTTGGGCTGAATCGTCTTGACGTTTAGTGAAGGAGGGATGGGATATCGGTCGCAAACCCTGCCTAACCCTAGCAGTTGCGCCCCCCAAACAACCATCTCAAGGATGCCCCTTTTCGCAGCGGCCTCACAATCGCCCAAATCTACGCCACATTGTATTTTTCAAAGGCTCATTTGGTCTTTCTGGAGGACAGTATGCATATTATTAATTGATACACAGACTGAACCGCTTTCGGAAATACCAAAAAAATGAATGCAATGTAGTTCCCTGAATAGCAGTAAATTGAAATTGAGGGCACAGCATGTCTGGCCACACCGAATCTTGGAATATGGAGCAGTAAAGCGGTAGATGCTTTATATGCGTCAACGCCAGAATGTCCGTCAAGGCCTAGGGAAAATCCATTGCAGATATACCCATAATGATCAATGATCCGTCAGAGTATAGCAAGCATCCTATGAGGCAAGCAAGCCCATAGATGCCCCCATCTACCGCCGCCTCCCAGCACCACCGCCGCCGCCAGCACCGCCAGCCTCTCCCTTGTCGGCCAGCGAGACGACCTCGCCGATGCCCGCGGCCTCCTGCTCGTCCTCGAGCGCCGTGATCTCCTCGCGGCAGTCCCACCACTTCTCCTCGCTCAGCTCGAACGCCTTGGCCTTGATCTCCTTGACCGCAAGGCTCTCGGGCTGGATCCCCTTCCAGCGGAGGCTCGTCATCAGCACCTCCTGCCACTCGGCCGTCGTCCGCTGGAAGAAGTCGCGCCGCGACTCGAACGGCCGTGGGTGCGGCAGGCCGTCGTCCGCCGACGTAGCTGTGGTGTCCGCCTCGGTCTCTTCTTCCTCTGATGCGGCGGTCGTAGAGGACGCGGCTGTGGAGTCTGTACCGGCGTTGGAGACTTCGTCTTTCTTCTTGCGCTTGCTCTCCGTATACTTCGTGCTCCCTTCGTCGGCCATCTCGACGTCCTCGCCCTCTCCTTCGCCGTCATCCATGTCTTCATCCTCATCTTCATCTTCGTCGTCTTCTTCGTCTTCAGACTCGATCCAGTCCTCCTCAGACTTCCTGTTAAAGATCTCCTTGCACCCGTCCATCTTGCCGAGGTCGATCGCGTACATGTCGTCAAACGTAAACTCGCGGTCCCCCTTCTCAAAGGTCCCCCCGTAGATGTAGAGCACGTCGTCCTGCACCGTAAGCTGGGCGTTGAACCGCGGGTGCGGCAGCTCGTGCGACACGGGCATCTCACGCACAGGCGCCTCCCCCTCGCTACTGTCTCCGCCGACCTCCTTTTCGTCGAGCTCCATGTCGTCCGCGTCCTCGACCGACTTGCCCGTCTCCAGCGCCGCGAGCTGCTTCAGCAGCTCCTCCTCCTTTGCCGCCGCGCGGCCCCTCCTCCCGACCCTCTCGTCGTTGCCGCCGCCGCCCTTCTTCTGCTGCCGCGGCTTCCGCAGCGCGAGCGGGAAGAACCGGTTCCGCTCGACGTTCCACGCGAACAGCCCGTTGAAGAACTCGCTGTCCATGCCCTCCTCGCTCTCCTCGACGTCGTGCACCCCGCCAAACATGATGCCGCGGCCCTTGTGGTACGCCATCGTCGCGCCCGCGCGCTTGGGCTCGGGAGCGTTGGCGGGCCTCTTGCGGCGCTCCCACCGCACCGTCGGCGGCGTGTTGGGCGGGGCGTCAGCGGCTGGTGCCGTGATGCGCAGGAAGAAGCAGTCCTGGTGCACCATGGGCTTCAGGACGTTGCGCTGGCCCTGCGCGCCGGCTTTGCCCCCCTTGTTCGCCGCCGCCGTCGCCTTGACCCGCGAGTAACCCCCAAACAGCACCGCACCCTGCTCGTGCGGGAGAAGCGTGAAGCTGGACCGCGCGTCGGGCTTGAGCTGCACGGGCGGCAGCACGGGCGAGATCCAGGCGAAGTTGACGGTATCGTACAGCCAAAGATCCGCTAGATACTTTGTGGCGTTGGACGTGTCCTGGAACCCGCCGAACAGCACGACGTACTGCTTGTAGTAGGTCATGCGGTGGCCGCTGCGCGCGGGCGGCGACTTGCCCTTGAACTCGACGCGCGTCCACTCGCGCGTCGCGGGCTCCAGCCGCCAGAAGTCGTTGTAGTGGTAGAAGGTGCCCTGCTTGGGGCTGCTGAACTCGCCGCCGAAGAGGTACACGTACTGGCTCTGGTTGCCCCCGCGGCACCAGGCGTGCCCGGAGCGCGGCAGCGGCGCGTTGGGCGACGTCACCGTCTTCCACACGTCGCGGTCCGTGTTGTAGATGTGCAGGTCGTTGAAGAAGGTCGCCAGCGCGCCGTTGAAGTACTCGCCGCCAAAGAGCAGGAGCTCCTTGGGGTTGCTGGGCGAGGCGAGGAAGCACGACGCCGCCCGGGGCTTCGGCGGGCCGTCGGCGACCACCTCGGTCACCTTGAGGAACTGCTCCTGCTGCCTCTGGTACTCGGCCAGGACCTCGTCCAGGTCGACATCCTCTGCATCACTGTCGTCGACCTTGGCGGCCTTGCTCTTTGCCTTCTTGTCACCCTTCTGCGCTTGCTTTGCCTTTTTCTCGGCGAGCTTGGCCTTCTTGTCGGCGCCCTTCTTGTCCTTCTTAGCCATGATGTCAAATGAAGAAAATCAGAACCCCGGCGTTTTTCTTCTTTATAACAGCAACCAGTGGCTGGTGCGGACTTCTGGTCAAAGTTGTGTTGCTGAAGATCTGCCGATGAGATTGGAAAGCGGGCATGCGTCAAAACGGATAAGTTCACCAAGCAGAAATTTCGCCCATTGCGGTTCACGTGCCCATGCAGTTCTCCATCTCTAGAGGTGCTAAAACTGTGCACCAGGAATTGAAATTGGGCACAACCAACCTGGACGACCTACATGGAGAAGAAAACTACCGTCAAAGAACCTTCGATTATAAAGCTGGGTGACGAGGTTGAAGGGTTGTTTGGAGGGGCAGCTGCACGAGAGCACGCCCTCAACTTTCGAGTAGCTCATGACGAGGGGCAGCCGAAGCAACAACGTTTGAGGATCTGGTCACTTTTACAATTTTGAAGCCATAGATCTTCAGGTGAAAATGAGGCACAATGGAGTTTGAAATTCTGAGAATATATTTGTACCAAGAAAATCCCCGAGCATAAACAGCCCAGCACATGGCTGGCTCCACAGCATGCGCTCTCAACTTCCGCCCGCCTAAAACACATATCCGCCATGCAATTATTCCGATTTCATGAAGTCGTCCAGTTTGACCCAGTGGTCCCAGTCAGATCCAAAATGACGCCTCTCCAACCTGCCAACTCCTTGAGCCCATCTATTATGCCGCCGCCGGACCCTAAACAAATGATGACATGGTCTCGTAACCGTCCACCTTGAACTCCGTATGATCAGGTCTCTCTCACATGACCACGCATTTCTTGTCCTTTTCTGTCTCAGCAGCACCTCCAAAATTGTATGTCCTCCTGTTCCGACCCCTCCCGGCCGTGGACCATGTTGCGTCCGTCCAGGCGCTCTGGCTCATCACGTCAAAGTCAGGCTCCTTCTTCTTACCCTTCCTCGGCTTGTCTTTCTTGCTCTTGCTCCTGCCGGGCCGCCATCCCTTCTTCTTTGCATCGGATATGTTCTTGGCAGCACTGCGTTCCGCCCGGGACGACCGGCGGTTCACAGATGACAGCCGCGAGTTCAGGCCCGGCCCGGGGGCAGCTGACGTGGCGTTGAAAGACGGGTTGAGCTGTCCCTCGAGCTGCTCGGCCGTGGGTCGCGGCGCGCCTGGGTTTCGGGAGGGCCGCGGATGGCGAGGGACCGGCGCGAGAATGGTGGTCTCAGTACACCGTTCTGAGGGCTGGCGAGTAGGACCATCATACGCGCCCGAGACGCCAGTTGGGGTACTGATAATCAAGGGCTGGTCTGGAGGCGCCAGCGCGTGGTCGATCGCGTGGGTCATACTCAAAGGGTCCGACAGAGACCGTGAATATGGATATTGAGGCAGCGGCTGGTGCTCAAGATCCGGCACTGCCTGAACTGCCCTATGATGGGAGGGTTGGTGTACAGACATCGGCCTGGGCCTCTCACTGCTCCGATTTGTAGGTACTCTGGGCAGATGGAAACCTGTCGATAGCCTCCTTGCTAGGCTTGATTGTCTGCCATGGTCATATACCACAGGCAGCTGATCCTGCCCAGGGGCCGGTGGATAATTCTGAGCGATCCTATCGTTGGCCGTGAATTTCGCTGATGGTATTTGTTGCGGATGTCCCTCGGAAGATGTTACAGGCATTGATGAGTGGGGTGGCGGCGGGATTGGCCAAGTCTGTGAGTGCACTACAGTCGTATGCGAACCACCACCCGTGTGAGGATTCCATGTAGAGTCGCCTGGTGAGGCTCCTTGCATTTGTCTTCCAACCCCCGACTGCTGCTCTGAATGCTGGATTGAGCGAGCGGACGATGTCTGGATCCGAAGAACCAGCGGCATCGTTCGTTGGGTCCCAGTATAAGGAGATGCACTTGTCAGCCCTGGCGATCGTTCCGAGCTAGACCGCGCAGCGCTTTGGGGTGTGGCTGGGCTGGCACTCTGCTGTGTGCTGGATGATCGAGTGGTCTGCGGTTGCGGTGTATCGGGGGGTGAGACATTGTAAATGTCTTCCTCTTCATAAGAGTTGGTGGGAGGCTCAATATGTGGCCCTTGCCCGGTGGGTATGGCGGCGACAGTATCCGAGATGGAAAATCGATGTTGCTGCGGAACAGAACTTTGAGAAGTACGCTGATGCGAGCCCTCCATCCGATTCGGAGCAAGTGTGTGACGTCTGGAAGGCGGAGACTGTGAGTTTCCTGGCACTCTATGTACTTGTGGGATGGGCGGAACAGGGGGTAGGTCCCGGTCTGAAGACTCGGGTTCTGCCATGGCTATCACAGGTACCATTGAGTGACGCAAGAAAGCGGGCGCTTCCTCGGGGTCCTCCTTCTGATAAGGTGGGGGCGGGGGCACCCAGTTGTCAGCGTCACTTTCGTGAGGATGCTCGGCCCGTCCATCAGCACGACGATATTCAACCGGTGTCCCTGCCGTGGTAGTCGGGTTGCGGCGCCTGTGGTTGGCAGCTGCCGTCGCGGCACGACGCAGGGTGGTAATGGAACGAGGGCCGGTGTGCGAGTAAGGAGCGTCCAAGGCCTCCTGCTCCTCCATAATAGTGGCTGTCTCGGTCTCTTCGGTAGCAGCCGGAGGTTGCACTGGTCGAGGCGGTGCTTCGCCAATCCGACGAGGCACAAGAGGGTCGTCATCATCGTCGTCCTCTGGCTCGGCCGCTGATGCGGGTGTGGGCCGTGCGGCCGTCGTCGCGGCTCTCATGATCGCACTGCGAGGGCCCCGCCTCTGCGCGACAGTCCGTCTCCTGACGATGGCGACCTCGGTAGCCATGTCGCGGTGCTCCTCCTCGAGAACCTCAGGCTCTTCTAGGCCAACCTCGATGGTGATCTCGGCAACACGACCGTCGTTCAGCCCGTAGTCGAAATCGACAAGTGTCAGCCTGCCACCATCTTCGAAATCTATCCCATCTTCGTCGGTGATGGGTTTAGCAGGTACAGCACCTTTGGCAGCAATGACTAGACGCTCCTTCAGTGACGAGTCCCCGAAGCCAGCCACCCACTTCACAGTGCTCACGCCGCTGAGCTCAGTCACCTTGAAGCCCTCCACGAAAGTATTGCGGAGCTTGTCACACAGCAACTGCCATTGTGGTACCCTTGCCTCCCCGGCCTCCTGCGTCCTGGAGCGCATGGAGCCTCCACTAACGCGGCGGTGGACCCCGCCCGGGTTGACAGCAACATCTAGATTATTACTGGACGTATCCGGGACCGCCTCGAGGTCTTCAGGCACGCCGTACAGCCAGACCTCCTTCCCCTGGAAACCTGCGGACACCAGGTCGCCGCAGAGAGAAGCTGCTGGCAGGGTGCATGGTATGAGCTTCGCCTGCAAGGGTGTGTTGGGGATGGGGCCGGTGAAGTAGGTGGTTCCATTCCGGAGATCATCGATGCGCACAGCGCGGAAAGTCTCGAAACTGCGGTCATAAGTGAAGGCGTAGGCTGCCTCATCGTGTGCAGATTCCTGTATAAGCACGGCATGGCTGCAATCACGGCTGGTATTTGGGAAGAGAATCGAGGTAGTCCACAGAGCACTGATATTGTCACTGGACAAGTGACTGCCGGGGTCATAATAAGGCGCTGTCAGGATGACCGTGTTCGGCTGGGCAGACTGGACGGTGGTACCTAGGATCTGAGTCCCATCGAAAGAGAAGGCCAGGGCATCCACGGCATCGCACTTGACGGACCTCCTGTCCGTGGGCAGGGCCCCCGAGCCGAGGGACTGGACTTCGATGCCGCCTTCGTAGGCGGCAGCCAGGACAGTTCCGCATGGCGACAGCGCGATGGTGCGAGGGCTGTGGTCGAGTATGATGGACTGGGTGCGCTTTGGAGGTCTCTGGGTGAGGTCATAGAAGTCGACCTGCATCTCAGTCAAGAGAACTGCCAGCAGGGAGCCGTCATCCTTGACACAGGTGGCGGCGGGTCTGCGGAGTATCTTGAGCTCCCTCTCCACTTTCAAAGTGGGACCGCGGAGGTCAATGATGTTGATGCGAGAGGAGTTGTAAGCAAGCAGAAAATGGCCCTTGGGCGAGGGGCTAAAGGACATGCCATCGCCGCCAGGGCAGGATGAGGAGCTGATGGAGTTGGAGACGATCTTGACGATGGTGTGGTTGGGGCGCAGATAGGCGTCAAAGAGGTTCCGCTTGACCTCCCTGGCGAACAATGTCCTCAGGGCGGGAAGGTTGTCCTGGGCGCCGCTGGGAGGCTTCTTATGACTCGCGGAGTATGACGGACATCTCATCAGCTGGAGGGCGTAAAGTCGACCCTGCTGCGAAGCACTGCGCCATTTTGAATTGACGAGGATCAAGGAGGCGAAAGAGCTTGGGTCGGCGGCTTCCAGGATTCTAAGACATGGCAACTTGTGGTTAGGAAAGCAGACGGCAGAAGGGTGCTGGAGAACAGAACAGAAAGAGCATGTCCTCACTGCTGGATGATCTCCTCGGGCAACCTATCGAGAGCGGAGGGCTCAGGGTCATCGTCCAAGTCGGCGATGTCCCTGTCGGATAAGATGGGCTGCTTCTCGATGGAGGAGCGCCGCGGGAGCTGGTCATCGGCAGGAACCTCGTCCATGGCCTGTGACATGGTTGAGGTTGAGGAGAACAGAAGCCGACCGGGTTGAGGGTGTAAGTCGCAGAGACGCTGGGGTGGGTAGCGTCCTGTTCAATCCATGATTCGTGGCACCCTGTCCTGGGGAAGTGCGTGAAAGAGGAGGAGGGAGGATGGAGAGGCCGTTTCTCGGTCTTTGGCCTTGAAGGTGATGGCCGGTGGCACTTGGGGCCGGCGAGGGGACAGGACAGGCACACAAGCTGTGTAACCTCGCGGGGCCGTCTGTTTGGTCTTTTGGGGCGGGGATGTTGAGGCGGCCAAGGAGCGAACGAGAGGCGAAGAAAAGTCGAGGCACACGATTCGGACGAGAGCGACGGACGAAGTTGACGAGAAGGCGGTCCGGTTTGGTCCAGTTTGGTCCAGTCCAGGTCTGCGGCACAGACACGGGCACAAAAGGCAAAAGCAGGGCAAAGCAAGGCAAGGCAAGGCAATGAAGGCGCAGACACGGACACGGACACGGTTATGGGTGGGATGGTTTCTGGAGGTAGGAATGGCATGCGCCGTGCAGTAAATGAGACCGAGATGGCAAACGGCACCGAGCAGCACGCATGAGGTACTAGCCTGGCAGCCTGGAAGCCTACTCCAGCACGTAGGACGTGCCGTGTGCAGTTGGCTGCGGCGGAGGGGAGACGGAGGAGCGTCGTCGATTGGGCAGGCCCTTGCTGCTGGGGTGTGCCCTGGAACCGCCCCAGCAGGGGTCCGTCTGTCTGGCCTGTCTGTTCTGTCTTCACGTTTGTTTCTGTGGGCAGCAGGCTGCCACTGTGTTGGACCGCGCTGTCCAATCAGCATCTCGCCTGTGCGCCCCAGTCGGGCTAGGAAGGCCACTCAGGTGAGCAAGCGCAGGTGCGATGCAGTCGGGATTTCATGCAGTCTCACTCACTTTGTGTGCCACACGGTGCGTGTGCGTGCGGACGGAAATGCTGCTGATATCAACCGTACAATGGTTGCTGCAGCGAGGCTATCAATATCAAAGCAAGGCCTCGCCAATCTTGCATCTGGCAATCTGCCTCCTCGAACAACCTTGAAACCTGGACGTGCTCGAGCCCTCGAGCCTCGAACCCTGGCTGGGGACGGTGCACTTGTTTCGGCACGTCCCTGCAAACCCAAAAACTCAAAAGAAGTGCGACAGGCTTGGAAGACGTCATTGCCCGCCGGCCGGTTGACTACACTGAAAAACTGATAGTAAGTTGGAGTAGAGTAGCTGAGTACTTTGCATCTGTAGCTTGGCCATCACTGACACATTGTCGTGCAGATCGTCCAAAGCTTTTCGTCTATTGCTTGGTATGTGATGTATCCATATTTCCACCTTTGTTTTATTTTATTCCCCACACACTCTGACACTGTATTTACTTACCTCAACGGGGAGAAAGAGAGAGAGAGAAAAAAGATGCAGCGGACCTCGGCACTCGCCCGGTAAATTGGGAGACGCCGCAGCTAGTTCCCTATGCAGTTGGAAGGAATGCGGAAGGATTCTCTAGCTCCCCTCCCCACCTGCTTTGCTGCACAGGGAGAGAGGGATTCTTCCCCGTCCCTCGCCTATCTCCCGTCTCCCGCATCCTGTCTGCTGCTTTCCCCTGAAAGTCATGGCCCGAAAACAGTCCAAGAGCCTTGAGATAGCGGTGGGCGACAGCATCAGTCGTGTCTGCAGATTAGCAGTGGTAGTCAGCGTGCACGGCAACATGGAGCTTTGGGTGGGGGATATGTGAGTGCGCTTAAGGGTGGTCCCCCCCCCATGTCCAAATCCGACCTAGGGCGCCGCACTATTGTGTATTCGTCCCAACTCGCATGCCGTTGTTACAAGCGCCAGCTCGAGCTCGAACCAGCTCGGAACCTTTCCTCGCCCCACACTTCCACACTTTGCATCTCTGACTCTATTTTTGGAACAGCTAGCCTGCACAGTCCATCCAACTCTCGAGCGGCACCGTGTGGACGGACATGGCCTCCATTTTGCTGACGCCGTTGCTGCTCGAGCACTTCTGGCCCAACAAGCCCCCCGGCCCCCACCCATACACCACAACACACGGGCGTATCGCCTCCATCACCGCACTCTATCTGTCCAGCTGCCAGTTACGTGAGACCTGTTTAATTCCATCCACCTGTCGTGTAATCCAGCTCACTCCGCTCCATGAAACACCCTCGCCCTCACCTCGTCTGCCTCTCACCTTGACGCCCCCGACATATTGACACGAGTCTGGTCCTTTGCGACGCCGCCGATCCCACGATAAATAGCCCCCGAGCCGTTATTCTTCTTGCCTGCCGCCCACGCGTGTCGTAGACGTCCGATATAACGTCGTACATGGCTTTTTAGCCCCATTCCTGCTGGATCCCATTATCCACCTCCCTCGCCCCAGGCTGAAGTAGTTTAGCCTGCCAGTTGCCGTTCGAGCGGCCGTGCTGAACAATCTGTCCATGTTCCCGCTTTCCCGCCCGTCATTGTCAAGTACACCGCCTCGGAGGTCCCGACCGCGTGGGAACGACATATTGACCAGCGGAGCAGACACAGTACCCATATACCATCGTAGACTTTTTTTGGGTTGGAATCGAGATTCTGCAAACGAAGGATCCACCAGGGCTCTCAATATCTTCCGAGCTATTGTCAATCGCCTACCACTGCTGTCCAGCGGGCACCTCCGCGGCAGTAGTCGCCCACTCCCGGGCCAGACCACCTTATGCTAAGCCACGGGGCCAGACCAACCCCCAAGACCCAAGCGGCTCTTGTCACCCAAGAGCCTCCATAGAAACTCGGGCCGCGCGCTGTGGGGACCGGTTGCTTGGGCGCGCCCCAGAGGACGTGCCGGCCTGGCCGGTCATGCCTGCAAGTAAATACGCGTTGATCTTCACGACATGCCAAGCAGTCAGCCTTCCGTGACGATTCACGGAGACTTTCCTTGACGCATTCACACGTCTCCAGGATCATGGCCTAATTTACACCATGGCCTACAGGGTATAACCAGCGTGTTATATTCACGCCCGCAACTAATTTACTTCTAAGTTCTTAAAATTCTGGCTCAACCTGAAAGTTATCACATGCGAAATTAAGAATTAGGTAACCGAAGTTAGCCTATAGCAGCATATCTTATAAGAAAATATTGCTGGATAGCTACATGGACTGCACTAGATTCCAGGAGGACATTCTGGAAGTCTCTCTAGCTTTTGCTAGGAACACAGCGTAGCTCTAGTGTAACAGTTACGTCTCGCGGCATTACACACCATCTCCCAGTACCATATATTCCCCCTTTGCGGCTCTCACTGATCTTATTGGGGATTTCGGCCACCACTTTTCACGGGGTCTTGCGGCAAGTGTCGCCCTGCCGAGTATCGAGGTAGTAAGAAGCCTGAGAATGGTGATTAATCATATATTCGCGTCTGCAACGACGGAGGGTATGCTACTATGCTGTCACTTGCGCCATACCTGTCACTCACCATATGTATCGCTCACATCATACCTGTCACTTGCACCATATCTCTCACTCGCGTCATGCCTGTCACTCACACTACGTCTGTCACTCGCACCACGTTTGTCACTGGCACCAGTTCTGTCGCACCATACCTGTGACTCATATCATATCCGTGACTGATCTGAGTATCTATCATCTAATGCCTGCTGTAAACGTTAAGCCGGTATACTACATAGTTAGTTTCGTTCTTAATCCAGTCACTGTGCTTTTTTAAAATAAAATAAAAAAGGCCTGGGGGCGGTTCCTTTATATAGTTGTAAGCGCTCTAAACCCAGCGCTAGATATAAATACAATGTCGATAAAAGTAGGTTCAAATATAATAGCCTGTCACTAAGAAAATAGTGACAACCTCGTGACGTTATACTACATAGTAAAGTCTATAAGTATAGGTGTTGAGGTGACTGGGTGTCCTTAACTGGGAGTGGGTGACTGGGGATGGGAGCTGTAGGAGATATGATATGCTGCTAGACCCTGAATGCTTAAACCCCTCAACGCAAGACAAAGCTATATTCGCTCCCGTGTCTTCCCAGAAAAATATAAGTAAGGAGAAAAAGGAGAGGAAAAAGTTAGCAAAAATCCCAGTCAGAGCTTTATAGGGCTCCAGGGCTTAGGGTCTCTCTTACTTATATGAAATCGCGATACTAAAAATGACTTCTTGTGTCTGTAATACCTTCGAATACTAAGGTTCATCTGCAGTTAGTAGCTAGCCATGTCTTGGTGAGTGGGGTTGACTGGTTAACAAACTTGAAATGCACGGCTTTTCTAGACGTGTTCTTCTATGTAACCAAAGGTTGGCACCATGAGGGCATCATCGATGGGTGAATGCGTGCACCAGCCGCCGAGACTGCTTTACTCAAGGAGTTGCCGGTGACACACTGCTTTGCCGTGTCTGTTGTCGTCGCTGTGGGCGGGGCGGTGCTCGGAGGCCCACGCTGCGGGCGCTGGCGCTGTGTGTGAGGCTTCCGTAGGCGTTGAGGAGTCTGACGGGCCTGAGAATTTCGTTGAGAGGGAGCAGCTTCCGCACCTGTGGGACCCGTCGTCAGCCTATGCCTGGCCACTTGTAGCTGAGCAATGTACTTCCTTTCGATGTCGATCCTGAGTTGCGCTAGACTCTGATCCGAGAGGCGCAACTGCTGCGGGACCTTATCCCACGGGAGCAGCACCGTGTACGGTACTGTGAAGAAGTGCTTGATGTACACCCAAGATGCCTGCGGCTTGTTCATCTTGGCTCCCTGGTCGGAGAGCTTGAGGTGGGTGTTAATGCTGTTTGGCGGCAGCTTGGTGCCGACGAAGGCGTGAAAGTCGTCCAAGCGCTTCTCTTGGTGTGCGAACATTCTCCAGGGCGGGAGGAAGTTCTTTTCTGGCCCGGAGTTGAAGGCTGTGACGGTCGTGACAATAGCGCAGCTGGGGCCGGCCTGGAGTATGATGACTGGGTGGGCGGTCGCTTTTGGGTGCACATGACCTGAAGCGATGAGATCGTGGTATTCTTTTGCGCGAAAGTACTCGCAGCTTTTGAGAAATGCGATTTCGCCTGCTTGCCAGGGGTTGTTGGCGCCGTGAGCCTGGCGCGGGCTTTGATTGTTCATTGTGATGATGGACTAGTTGAAGAGTTGATGATGAGAGAAAGCAAGTGTGAGAAGTGTTGGGGTTGTTTTTTGGTTGATGTGTTGATAGAGTGAAGTGTAGTGTGATGTGGTATGTAAGGTGATAAGGGACAGAGAAAAGGGAATCAGTAAAGCTTTGCAGTCGAGGAAATGGGTTCGTATTTATGAATTCTGGCTGGCTGACTATTTTTTAGCTGCACATTAATGTCCTTTAGGGTTATGCTTAACCTCTGAATAGTAGTTCATAGTGTCCTGGACTAAAGAATAAAATTTGCTATAGCGTGGTGATATATGGCACTCATTGCACCTAATCATATTTAATTATAGACCGAGCATATCTTTTACTACTTCCTGGATAGGTAAAGCAAGCAAGTACTTTATATGTGTATAACAGGATTTCCCAGGGCACTGTGCCGTATGCAAGTAGAAGAGAATACAAGCTGGCCAGCCAGCAGATGCTCTCCACGTGCTATCTTGTGCCCGCTCCCGAATTAGCAAAAACCAGTAAGCAACTGCACAGTAATGATACTGTTGGTACGGCCCTGACGGCGAGGGTCAAGGGGTCTTTGCACGTGCAAATGGGTTGAAGCAGACCGTACGTGTTTGGGTACGGGTTCTGATTTCTGCTTATCGAGAAGAAGAAGCTATCGCTAATCTCGTCGCCCTGACGGTTGGTGTAGTAGTCGGCCCTCTGGCTGACTAACTCCAAACCGTGTCATTTGATTGGCTATAGCCCGTAGGGGTATGGGCACTTGACAGTCGCTCAGAAATCCACAGATACCCTAATTTGTGCTATATGAAATGATTCCAAATGGTCATGAGACTTTATAGTCTGCTGATCCATAGATTGCACCTCAAGTGCTTTTAATCACTAAAGACAGAGATAACGGAGTTGGACGTCGTCCAATTATGTGTTGCCATTGGCTCAAGCCTACCAAGCAAAGCCCTTACGGCCGCCATCAATCATTCTGGAGACCAGCAGCTCAAACTCATCACTACTGATTGAATCCTCTGAGATACCTATATACAGTATATAGATGTTTATGCATAGAGAAGCAATGGGGGGAGGGGCACAGTGGCGGTGTCCTCGGCGCGCTGGTGGCGCGAGCAGCGCGTGATTCCACGGGCTCTCTCCCGGCGCGATTGCCTCATCTTCCGTTGCGGTGGCACTTCGACTTGCGGAGGTTTCAGATGGAACAGACACCCCTTCCTTTATATTTGTCCTTGTGTTGAAATCGAATACATAGCTTGATCATCATCGTCTGCTTCTTCGTTCCGCCGTGCTCTTCACTCCGTGTTCAGTTTCTGCTGTCTCGATGTCCTTGCGTGATTGATTTGCTTCGAAGTTCTCTTGTTCTTTGACCCTGTGCTCGAAATTTGTGGTAGCCGTGGGCTGTACTGACCGGATATATAGCGACATCGACGACATCGAAGGAGAGGTCTTCGAGCCGGTCGCGCCTGCCCACGCGCCGCCCCCGCGCCCGCCGCCGGTTGCCCCTACCCCGGTCGCGTCGGTTCTGCCCTCCCAGAGGAGGAGGAGGATGAGAAGGAGGATGAGAAGGAGAAGCCCGCGCCCACGCCCAAGCCCACGCCCACCACCGCTCCTGCCTGGCCCGCCCCCCCGCCAGGTGCTCAAGCCCACCTCGGGCAAGGGCAGGAAGTAAATTTTGGTGTTTTCTTTTTATTTGTCACAAATAAGAAGAAGAAGAAGAAGAATTGCCAGCCCGCAAGACACTTGCTTGGCCATTCATGGGATTTGGATGGCCTTGCTCCGCTTTTTGGACCAGCAAGCGGGCAACACCAGCACCACCAGCAGCACTGGCATCGCACCAGCAGCACCGGCATCGCACTTGCTAGTCGTTCAGCATCACACGCCTCAGCTTCTCTCACAGCCTCTCTGCCACGGCCTCTCTCCAACAGCCAGGGCAATACTTGCTTCACTATTCAACCCTGCCCGGCTATACCTGCGCCCGATGATGAGCCAGCCTTTCCATTACTAAGTCGGCACTTGCCTGGCTGGTCGATCGAACTCTTCCGCAATCTCCATTCCACACCGAGGCAAGGCCCTGCTTGTGCTCCACGGCGAGCCAGCACTCGCTTGACTATTCACTTTGGCCTGTTCTGTGCTTAATAAAGAATCAACTTCACACAGCGGACGAGTCTTCCAAAGGCGAGCCAGAGAAGTTCCACCAGGTAGCACTTGCTTCGCTGTTCAACTCGACCTATGTTTGGTATAGTGTGAGTTGGTTCAGTTCTTAATCCGGTCACAATACTTTTTTTATTCCAAAAAAAGCCTAAAAGCAGTTCCTTTATATAATTATAAATACTCTAATGTTATGAGCCAACAGCGATGGCACCCAAGGAACCCGTTTTGATGATCCAACAATCCAAAGCCAGATACTACGACGCAAACCCCGTAGGCATTAGGTAGCGGAGTCAGCATGATATGCCAAGATCAGGGTTAGGGTTTGGGGACCTATTTCTGAGGATGAATCGATGGAATCGGTATCGATTCCATCGAGCTACATTGAATCAACAGGATCGCCATTGATTCTGTTGAGCCAGCTGAAGAGTTGTAACATATAAGGATATGGTTATCACCATAGTAGATAGCTTTTATAGAACAGACTCTTCAGTCGTCAATCTAAGTATTCAGTCCAACAACTGGATAGCCTCACAGCTAGTGATCATACTCTCGAACGATTGAACAGTATCTTCGTATACGAACAGTCAAGTATAACCTCTACGCCGTACTGCTAACATAAACCCTACAGGTTACCTGCTGAACCCCACAAAGGTTTAGTGTCATCATTACATCTAAAACCTAACGCTAAATATAAGTATAATATTAATAACAATAAATTCAAAAATAATAAATTATTATTAAAAAATAGCAATAACTTTGTAATCAGGTTAATTAAAACTAAGTAAAGCGGTATATAAATTATAAATCAGTAAATATGTTGGAATATCACTCGGCATGGACCGTACGCTGGTACTCACGACTTGATCAGATGACTAAGCCAGCCCCTGGGCGGTAGGCATGCTTATGGTGCCCATCGCACGGAAGGCTCCCTTTCCTATCAGTTAGACAAGAAACAACAAGTAATCAGCACCGAATCCAACCCATCGTTTACGCGAGACCCGTACGTACGTACAGAAAGCCCATTCAGCAAAATAGTTATATAATAAGAAGCAAGCTAGCCTTTTATTTATAAAAATATTAAGTCTTAGTAAAGCCCTCTGTACTTCTCTTCTACATACTTATTTACTCATATATTTTTTTAAGTATTTTCTTAAAAAAATCATACAAAAGTTTATAAATGTCACGAACGTGACATGAATAGGAACAGGCGAGCACTGTTGGTCCCCTGGAGGCGCAGATAAATCCCACAGGGCAGCAGGCAGGCCTGAAGAAATGGTCACGAATCAGGCAGAGATCACGTGATGGAGCGAAATGATGACTAAGGCAGTTGGAGCGACGCTTCGCTCCGAGTGATCCAAATGATCCAACGCTCCTGTCGCTCCAGGAGATAATATTTTATAGTTATTATTGCTAAGAGCTATAAAATATATAGCTTGTAGCTAATTAGCCATTATATTTAATAAGTTATTAATTAAAATATCTTTTATTTTAATATATGTAAAGGACTTTTATATGTTTTTAACCATTAAGGGAGCTTAATTATATACAAGTATTATAGAAGGGTCGTGGTTCTTATATAGACGTGAAGGTCTTCCGCATAGAAGGTTCTAGAAACCCGCTTACGTAAGCAGATTACGTAAGCATATATTACAGGGTTACATAGTAGCATAGGTCATGAGCAGATGAAATATATAGCTTATAGCTAATTAGCTCTTATAGTTAATAAGTAAATAATAAAAATATATTTTATTTTGTTATTTATAAAAGACTTTTTATTTATTTTTAACTATCAAGGGAGCTTAATTATATATAAGTATTATATATATTTATAAGCCTTATTTAATGTTGTATTATATAAGCATGTTTGCTTACGTAATATCTTATACTCTGCACACCAGAGCAGCTCTCCTACACCAATTATGGAGGCTGTTGATCGGATGGCGAAGGGAGCACAAGCGATGGCACATTTAATTACACTCATGAGCGAGCAGATCCCGACACTTTAAGAGGCTAATAGAGCACTCGCTAAACGCCGGAGGGCTAAACGAAGCCGAGTACAGCTTGGAGGAGCACTTACTATTAAGGAACCATAGGTGATAATTAAAGAAAAGGAGAAGGGGAAGCGGTCAGCTGGTGAAATGGCTGATGGTACTGAGGAGGCGGTCCGCAGCGGACTGAGCAAACGATACTGTGGCAACTGCGGCGAGACTGGGCATAATGCGAGAACGTGTGAGAAAGAGGAAGAAGGGTCTGATGGATCAGATTCTGACTGTATTATAGCAAATCCAGCCTAGTTGGCACTAATTGGTGCGAATATTGTCAGATTTTACGTAATCACCGATGTTATAAAGATAATTTGATGGGTCTTGATTGTTGTGTCTTCTCCATGTTCGGCTGACCCCCTCCTTTCGGGTGGTTGGGTCTTTTCTACCGACGCTAGTGTTGATGCCTGAGGCACCCCTTTGTGGGTGCGCCCCTGGGGGCGGTCCGCAATGGACCGATAATCTGACAAATATATGTGTGTTGGTGGTCCGCAGCGGACCGCCATTTTAAGGGCGAAGTTGGCACCATCTGGTGCGAAGTGCGATTTTCCCACCAAAAGTCGTCCACTTCGGACTAGCACTGCAGCTACGCTAACACCTCTAAATTGACCAAATTAATTAGAAATAAGTAATTGGGACCAGTTGGCGCCAATTGGTACCAATTCTTATTAATACATTAGCACCTGGTGGGTGCTAGGGTTGATAAAAGTTGGCGGAAGTGGTAAAAAAACACGGGTATGCGATAAACACGGCTAACTGGTGGACCACGTTATAAGCTCTGAAAAAAGCAATTAAAAGCTTTAATAGATAGCAAGTAAATAAATACAATAATAAAATCAAAATATTAATCCAATAGTATAATATACAATGTGGCCGAAGCTTTGGTGTAGTGTGAGAAGAGGATAATCCCGCGAATTAGCTGAAATTATTCAGCTTGCAGCAGCTCAACGCTAGCTGGAGCTTACTAGCCTACACTCCTTGCCAAGTAACAACAATTCAAAACAAAATCAAGGACCTAATAACATACCATATGAACTATGGGAAATATAAAGCCACAGCACAAATGAGATTACTACATTGATTATTTACAATTTTTAAATTTCTTTGTTCAACTAAAATTATATATGTATATATATAACGTGGGTTATCAGTGAGTGGGACGTATCAGTGAGTGGGGCGTATCAGTGAGTGGGACGTATCAGCGAGTGGGACGTTTTGTCACGACAGCAGGCAGGTAGTCAGCAGGTGGACGTTGAGCAGGCGGTACGGGAGTCTTTATAGTTCTATTTGCTACGGGCAGGCTCTATCCTCAGTAGGCGCAGGCTCTGTTGACAAGACGTAGCTCGAAGAGCTACGAAACAGGATTCAGGATAGGTTCCAGAGTTTTGCCAGAGCTAGCAGCTAACGTGATTAGACCCCAACCCTCTGGGTTGGGCGCCCTAAGGGCTCAGTCCGCCCAGGGCCGTGACAAAATAGTCAATTTATTTTAGTACTATTAACAAACTATCAAGCTTAATACTAGCACAACAACCTAGTTTAACACCATCAAGTATTATAGTCGCTGTGTGACTCAAATGAGATTACTACATAAAGAATTGGAACTTCAAGCAGCCAAAAGAGATTAAAAAACTAAAATCATCAACAACGATCCCGACGCGGCTCGAACGCGCAATCTTCAGAGAGGATGATTTCAACCGAAATCTGACGCCTTACCATTAGGCCACGGAACCGGAATATGATGTCACTGTTAGTTTTAGACTTACTTAAGACTCAAATTTGCATTTGAAAGAGAGCAAATTAAAAGTACTTTTAAAAATACTTTACTCCACATTTAAAATAAATAAATTAATAAAAACAAAACTTCGTCTTTTAACATAATATTAATCAAAATATTAACAGATATCATTTATGAATATTTTAATAATTAATATCATTAACGTGGTTCACCAGTCAGTGGCGAATAGCAGTCAGTGGCGTACTTTTGCTAACTTTACCAACTTTTGTCAACCCTAGCACCCACCCAGGGCAAAGGAATCAATTGAAATTGGTACCAAATGGTGCCAAATGGTCCCAATTGCTTATTTTCAATTGGTTTGGTCAATTTAGAGGTATGGCGGTGTTTCAGTGCTTGTCTGAAAGTTTAAGGTTTTGGTGGGCGGGTTTGTTTTTGGTGCAAATCGCGTCTCTATTTTTCGCATTAGTCTCGCATCACTCTTCCTACTCAAATACTCAACACGCTAGAAATCAACAACCATTATGCTAATCCACTCAAAAGAAGACAAAATCATTCTAGCACTTCAGGCAATCGAGAAGTTCCAAAAAAACAACCAAAAGAAACTCTTAAGTAGCCGTCAAGCTGCACGTATCTTTAACGTCCCTGGAACTACGCTCCGCAGAAGGATGAACAACCAATACAACCACAATGAATCACGCGTTAGCTACCATAAACTTGATCAAATCGAAGAGCAGACGCTTATCTAATATATCATTGAGCAAGATGCACAAGGATTTCCAATGCGCCTCTCTAGTGTGGAAGATATGGCCAACCTCCTGCTAACATCACGAGATGGCAAGCCGGTTGGTAAGAACTGGGTACGACGCTTTGTGGATACACAACTAAGCTTGAAAACCCAGTTTGATCGGCTATATGACTACCAGAGGGCCCTCTGCGAAGATCCGGAGGTTATTGGGAATTGGTTCCGGCTGCTCCGCAACATGATGGCTAAGTATGGGATCCTAAACGACGACCTTTACGACTTTGATGAGACTGGCTTTATGATGGGCTAGATAACCTCAACCCTGGTTATCATACGTTCTGATCGATATGAAAAGGCTAAATCTATACAGCCTGGGAACTGGGAATGGGCGACAGCCATCGAATGCATCAATGTAAAGGGTTGGTATATCCCGCCGTTCGTGATCGTCCAGGGCGCCTACCACCTTGCCAACTGGACAATAAAGTCAGGCTTCCCATCAAGCTGGGTAATCAAGCTTACCCCGAATAAGTGAACAGATAACGAGACTGATTTAGAATGGATTTGGCACTTTAATAAGCATATAATTAAGCGGATCAAAAGCAAATACCGGATGCTTATCCTGGATAGATATAAAAGCTATATAGTAGCAGAGTTTAAGCAATATTATAAGAATAATAACATTATCCCTATCAGCATGCTACCACATTCATCTCATCTATTCCAGCTATTAGATATTATATTATTTTCGTTATTAAAGCGTATATACGGCGATGAGATTAACCTTTTTATCCGGGCATCGATCAACTATATTACTAAGTCGGAGTTCTTTATTGCATTTAAGGCAGCCCACGATAAGGTCTTTACGGAAGAAAACATGAAAGCTGGGTTTAGAGGGGCTGGGATTTCTCCATGGGACCCAGATTCTGTTATTTCTAAACTGGATATCCGCCTGCAAACTCCAGTACAATCCCTTCCTATATCGCTATCCAAATGGGAATCACAAACACCATCCAACGCCCACCAGACTATCCAGCAATCAAGTTTCATCAAGGGCAAGATATCTGCCCATCAGGGGAGCTCCCCTATATCAATTATCCAGGCAGTTGAGAAGTTCACGAAGGGCGCACAAGCAATAGCGCATCAGATTACTCTTTTGAATGATCGGGTTCGTACCCTTAAGAAGGCTAATATTGGGCTCGCTAAGCGCCGGAGGGCTAAAAGAAGTCGGGTACAGCTTAGAGGGGCACTTGCTATTGAGGAATCTCAGGTGATAATTGAAAAAAAAACAGAAGGGGAGGCGGCCAGTTGGTGAAATAGCCGGTAATGGTGAAGAGGCGGTCCGCGGCGGATATAGCAAACGACGATATAGCAACTGCGGCAACACTGGGCATTATATAACAACTTATAAGAAGGATATAAAAGAGTCTAGTTATTCAGATTCCGATTAAATAACAGCATATTTTCAGGCGATCCGCGGCGGACTGCCCAAATAGTTGGTCTGGCTGGTGTAGATCGAGGTTGATCCTGCATGGCTAAAATGCTCCATTTTGGTGGGGAAGCCGATTTTCCCACCAAAAGTCGTCCACTTCGGACTAGCACTGCAGCTACGCCAACTACTTTAAATTAACTAAACCAATTAAAAATAAGCAACTAGGACCAGTTGGCACCAATTGGTGCCAATTTCAATTGATTTCTTTGCCCTGGGTGGGTGCTAGGGTTGACAAAAGTTGGTAAAGTTAGCAAAAGTGCGCCACTGACTGGTATGCGCCACTGACTGGTGAACCACGTTATATAATTATATAATTTCATTTTCTCAAAATTTTTAGCTGCTAAAAGATTAATTCTGTAATATAGTGATTTTAGCTTAATAGTGTGGCTTATAATTAAAATATTATTGTGATAGCCCTAACCAAAAAGAGCCCTACCGCTGGTAGTAGGCCTCGGGGAGCCTCAGATCTACTATGTAGACTGCACTAGATTCCAGAGAATGTTCTGGAATTCTGTATCTTGTGTTAAGAATGCGCGCGTGGCTATAATGCAGCGGCTACCTCTTGCGACAATTATAGGTTGCTAGTATTCTCACAGGACTATGAGTAGACTGTTTTTATGGAAAACTATACCTTTTTAAGTAATGAGTACATACGTTGAGGCTTTTGCCCACTGTGTACAGTCTGGTCTAGGTGCAATGTGGAAATCTGCTTGCTCCGGGTCTACCTTACATACTAAGCTGCTTATTACACTACACCTATAAGTACAATTAGCATGGTGATCTCCTGCAGGATCTCACGCCTCACTTGGATTCTACAGAACGGTCTCATATTACAGGACGGCCTGATATAGCTAAGCTCCTGTGGGGAATCTCCTATGCACCTCCCTCCCCTGGGACATCCTCCTTGAGACACCCTCCTTGGGACACCCTTCGGTCTGCCACCCTACATTGCGACCTCCTCTAGTAGGATGGCCCGCCATTCTGTGGGATAGCCCCCTGTGGGACTCCTTTCTAGGACACCCTCCTCCGGGCGACTTCCCTGTGGGACAACGTCCGGTTTGTATTTACATCCGTCTTGGATCTTGCACTGCAAGATTAGGGAAATCACAATGATAGCGTAACTGGTTTCAGTCTTGACGGTTGTACATGTTGATAGGCATGATGGATGGCTGAGAATCTATCCAGGTCCGGGTTGGGTGCACAGTCCACTGGAGCGATCCAAGAGCTTACTATGCCCCGAAGAATCTGCTCAGATCGGACGAAGTACGTATGAATCAGTAGCTGTCTGAACGGCGGCTACGTAAGTGAATATAAGCTCTCATGTGTTGACCTGCGATTTGAAGTGTCCCTGTATGCCTTCAGAATAGCCCGTTGGTTTCCGCGACAGCAGCTTTGACTAAGTAATATCGATTGCGGTAATGATTGTATAATTATTAAAATTAGAGATGGGAAAACTGTCAGATGATAATTCTTCCCATGTTGCCGTAGTCAGTGAAGTGGATCAAATTGCAGAGGCGAGGCTCCCATGTCAACTTTAATTGCCGGGCCAGGATCGTTTTGCAGCAACACGTGCAAACGCGTCTCGGTCGTGCGCGTCGACAGGGATCTAAGTTCGTCTCACATTCTCGGACTTGGCCCTCGACGTAATCGACATTCTAGCACTTCTACATGAAACCAGACAGCGTTGGTCTCGGCTTTTCCATCACATCATCAGTGGTCTGCGTCTGAAGACACAATGCCTCCAAGGACGTCGCCCCGGAAGAAGGCGGTCGCGGCAGCCGTCAAAGTCGAAAAGGAAGTCGTCCAGAAGGTCAACGGTGCCGCAGCCAAGGCCACGGCCAAGTTCACCAAGACCAAAGCTGAGGCTCCCGCGCCGAAGACGAAGGCCGCGGGCAAGAAGCGCAAGGCAGCTGATGATACCGAGGACGAGGACCACGAGTGCGACAGCCACAACGAGGCTGAACAGGACAAGAAAGAGAAGCCTGGGCCCAAGAAGCGGAAGACCAAGAAGGAGAAAGAAGCAGAGGCCATGCCGCTCGCCGACAGGACAGCCGTGAGCTCCCTCAAGCGGGCAATGTACATCGGCGCCCACGTTAGTGGCTCAGGAGGTCAGTAGCAACTCTCAGTCCGTTCTCTATTCTTCCGTCTATACCCACTCACTAACGTGGTGCTGTCCCCAAAGGCTGCCAAAACTCCATCCAGAACGCCACACACATCGGCGCCAACGCCTTCGCCCTCTTCCTCAAATCACAGCGGAAATGGGCCTCCCCGGCACTAAAAGACGACGACCGCGACGCCTTCCACGCCGCAGCCAAGGCGCAAAACTACGACCAGGCCCAGCACGTCCTGCCGCACGGGTCCTACCTCGTAAACCTCGCGCAGCCCGACAAGGTCAAGGCGGACCAGGCCTACGACAACTTTGTCGACGACCTCCGCCGGTGCGACGCCCTCGGCATCCGACTGTACAACTTCCACCCGGGGTCTACCGGCGGCGAGACCATGGCGTCCGCGTGCGGCCGCATCGCGGCGCAGCTGAACCGGGCGCACGGCGCGACCTCCTCTGCCGTGACCGTCCTCGAGAACATGTGCGGGCATGGCAACGTCATCGGCGGGCGGTTCGAGGACTTGCGCGACATCATCGCGGGGGTCGACGACAAGTCGCGCGTGGGCGTGTGCATCGACACGTGCCACGCCTTCGCGGCGGGGTACGACCTGCGCACGCCCGAGGCTTTCGGGGCCACCATGGCCGAGTTCGACCGTGTGGTGGGGCTGGGGTACCTGCGGGCGCTGCACCTCAACGACAGCAAGGCCCCCTTCGGGTCGCACCGCGACCTGCACGCCAACATCGGGACCGGTTTCCTGGGCCTGCGAGCGTTTCACAACGTCATGAACTACGAGGGGTTTCAGAATCTGCCCATGGTGCTGGAGACGCCCATCGACAGGAAGGGGAAGGATGGCAAGACGGTCGAGGACAAGCAGGTGTGGGCCGACGAGATCAAGCTGCTGGAGTGGCTCATCGGAGCGGACCCGGAGGGCGAAGAGTTCAAGGCTAAGGAGAGGGCGCTGTCGGCCAAAGGCGAGGGCGAGCGGAAGAAGATCCAGGATCAGGTCGATAAGAAGGCTGTCAAGGACAGTAAGAAGGGGACCAAGAAGAAGGGCAAGAAGGCCTCCTCGACGGATGAGGACAGCGAGTAAGTGTGTCCATTTCTTGTTTCGAGATCCATGTTAGCTGGCATTGGCGTTCGGTTTGGAAAGACAAATCAGTGTAGTAAGTTGTAAATATGACGGCGCAAGGGATTGAATATGTTAGTCAAGCTTTGTATAAACGCTAGGAAAGGGTATATTTGCGTGTGTTAACACTGCACGGCAGGGACAATGAGAACCAACAAAACTTCATGAAGACCTGGATGAAGAAAACAAAATGAAAGTCCGGCCCAAGTGCCGCTGACGCCATGTGAACTCCTTATGCCAAAACCGTGACCCTCATGCTCAGCCACATCCACATACTTCCGTCGTCATAACCTCCGGAAACAAAGTCATCACACCCTCCTCGCCTTGACAACAGCCTCTACTCTACCAAGCAGAGCCCTCAAGCCCGCGCCCTTCTCGCAGTTGCTTTCGAGCCACGCCTCCATCCGCTCCCTCACGGCCTTCATGCCCCTAAGCAGCGGCATCTGCCGGCCATCCTCATCCCCTGCGCGCCCGCCCGGGTTGAGCAACATCTCGAAGCACTCGCCCCAGATCTCGGTCTGCCAGTACCTCTTGAGGCCTTCCCTGATCTTGTATCTGCGGCCGGCCTGCGTACCGAGCCCTCCAGCGTCGCACCTGACTGTCTCGATGTACTTGCCGAACAGCAGGCAGTGAATGATTCCCGCGAGGCCGTGGTAGTCAATCTGCCAGGTCCATGGGCGGCCCTCCCGCATCTCGGCGCAGTCCTGAGCCGTCGTCTTCCAGTCCGCGACGAATTGCACCTCGGGCACGAACGCCCGCATGTCGATACCCCGCCCAAAGTCAATCAGCGTCACGCCGCGCGAGCTCCAGCAGCCGGCGCCGTCCGCCCGCCATTGCGCGCTCAGGGCCTCGCCTCCGAGGCGCAGGAGGCAGTTGTCGGCCTTGAGGTCGCCGTGCAGGATCTGCTTCGAGTGCAGGGCCTCGACGGTGCGGAAGAGCTCGATGGTGAAGAACATGGCGAGCGTCTCGTCCATGACGCCTGACGACTCCGCGCGGAAGATGTTGACCACGTCGAGGAGTGTTCCGTGCGGATGGAATGGAAGGAGCAGGAAGCCCTCGTCCTGGTAGAGGTGCATCTCCAGTGCGCATGAGAGGGAGGCTGTTGCGCGGTGCTGTGGGCCGAGACGCGCGTGGGCAAGCCGCATCATGTGGAATTCCCAAGCGCTGGGAGGCGTCTCCATCTTGAGTGCCTCAAGGCGCCTGCGCTGTTTCTGTGCGAGAGTGAAAGCTCCCTTCCCTATAGCCACAGGTCCCTCCTCGTCTTCTGCGTTGTCAAGTAAGGAGTTCTCGACCAAGTAAACTGGTGCAAAGGCCCCAGCCCCTAGTTCCTTCTTGAGCGTGTACTCGGCATCAATTCCAGGAAGACGTACGACAGGAGATGCACCAAGGCTGGCTGTCCTGTCTGTACTATTCCTGCTGCTTCTGCATGCCTTGATGAACTTGCGGATCTCGCCTCCTCTCCCATAATTCTCAGATCGGTGGTCGTAAAACCCGGAACAAGAACTCAAAGGCGGCTGCGTCTCCTTGAGGATCTGGTTGCGAACATCATCGTCTACAGGGTTGCACTGGGCTTCCCTTATGATGGGACCTTGGGCAGGTACGGTTCTCGCGTCCGTCTTTAATGCCAGGCCGGGCCTTGATTTGGGAAGCAGAGGCAGTGAAATATGTTTAACGGGAGAAAAGTCCTCATGAATCATTTCCTCCAGAGGGCTGCTGGTCATTGAAACATCCTTATCAGCCCCTCGAGGTGAGGCGCCATACTTCCTACTAGGAGTCTTGATGGCACCGTAGCGGTCATGATCTTCAGAATCAACCTTCAGTGATGATTCGGTCTTCTCCGTGATGGGTGTCATAAAGGGGAGACGGTTATTGGCCATCTCAACTGGGTCCCTATATGTCCTCGTAACGGCGACGTAGTCCTCGGGAGGCACCGGAACGAATGTGGTCCGCGTCCTAGGCGGAGACATGTCGTCGTACATTGGAGTGTCGAGGTCCTCGTCCTCCTCCTCATCAATGAATTCAGGCGCGGTGATGGTATGCTCGGTGAATGCCAAAGACGGGTCTGCATCTCGGATGTTGATCAGATCCGACAAGACAGACTGATCGTCGTCGTCTTGGTCGTCATCCCGATCAATACTAGGGATGTGTCGCCCTGCGGAGAAGTCGGACCAGCCACTGACACTTTTGGCATCTGACATCTCCTCGTCCTGAGCTGCTTGATCGTCTTCAGTATCACCGGCCTCACTCGTGGTGATCTGTCGAGTCGTGCAGGTGCTTTCCCCTACGCTCGCGGTATAGTTGCTGTCTGTCTCATATTCATCGTCATCTGCATTCTCATCTGCTTCATCAGACGGGCGTTTCAGTGGGGCGTTGAAGATGTCATAAATGTCATCAGTGGCAGCCCTGGTGTGCATGGTCATCGTCGGCTCCGATGCGTGTTTCTTCTTCAAAGTCTTGGGGCCGGTTGGCGAGTCTAGCTTCACCTTGACTGCTCGGGGTTAGTTAATCGTGTACTCGACATGCATCGGGTCGTCCACCTACTGATCTGTGTCTCGTTGACTTCAGCCATTTTCTTTTTCCTACCTGCGCGGTGCTGATCTGGAAGCCGTCCGTTCTCATCCAACGTAATGATGTCCTGTCGGACAACCAGCTTCGCTGCCTCTCCTTGCGGCTGGGGGCACAGATTGTGCTTGATGCCCTTCGAAGCTCTTGCGTCATTTCTCCGCCATGACTGGTCAAGCCACCCACGATTCATTGCCCAGACCTCCTCAAAGCTTAGCTCGGTACCTGGGACTTCAGGGCTTGGGTAGACGGCCTGCAGGTCAACAAAAACTCGCTCCTTCTTGCCATTAGAAGGGTTCACGGTCACTTGGTAGTGCGATGGAGCAATCGTGATATGTGATTTGGAAAGCTGAGACTTGAACTGATACAATACAACAGGCCAAGTGGCCGAAAAACAATTAGTCCTGATATTCGATCAACAAACGGCTATGATGGGTATGTCTTTACATGGGGAGACTTACCGGATCCCTGAACACAGACATCTTTGGTCCGCTGTTCTTCTTTCCACCTGCCTGCAGAGTCTGGCCTGCCCATGGCTTGGGTTCCATCTCGTTTTCTTTCTTCCTGTCCGCTAGTGATCCGATCGAATCCCATCCCTTCGAACTGGACCCTTGCGAGCCCATAGCAGAAGGCGGAGCCGAATCCGCGTCCGAGAAGATCTGTAGCTTCGACTTGGATGACTTGGGTTTCTGCACCCCAAGCCCACCGGCCTGGGTTGGCGCCTGAGGGTCACGCTCGGCGACTACGAAGGGATTAACCTTGGCCGCGAGCGCAGGTCTGACGGTGGGGAGGGCAGGGCTCGAAGGGCCGACGTCCTCAGGTTGTGCGGATCGTCGTTGCTCGAACTCGCCAAATTTTCTGACAATTCTCGCCGTCGGTCGCGCCTCCCTCTCGATGCCCAGCTTGTAGACTTCCTCGGCCTGGGTCCATCTTCCTGCGCCCTCCAACCAGGCGGCGTACTCCTCATAGAACAGGGCGAGTGTCTCACCAATTCCATGCCTGGCTAGGAAGAGAAAGGCCTCTCGTGGGGAGTCGGCAAAGAAGGATATGTAGAGAAGCCATAGCTTCAGGTAGCGAGGGTCGTTCTTGTATTGCGGCGCGCTTACAAACGCCTTGGTCGCACGCTCAAGCACGGTATGAAGCTGCGATGCGGGCGTGGCTTGTGCTGATGGGTATGCGTCGAGAATCCAGTGGACATAGCGGTCATACACGTCAAGAGGGTCGTCGGCCTCCGCAATGCTGGCAATCTCGGACTCGTACTCGGCACGGATGCAGTCGTTGATGGTTTTTGTGTCGGTTGGTGTTGGTGTGGCAAGGCTCTGTAGCGCTGGTCTTGCCGACTTTGATGTTGGCGCTGTCGAAGGAGAGAAGGTCTCGGCTAGTTTCTTTGCGGATCGGCCGCTGGGGAGCGCCTGGATGTTCTCCTTGTGGGCTTCGATCACATCAAAGTTGATGAGATCGTCTGATGCAGCAGCCATCGTGCTGCTGATGCTCTGGGCCGAGCTTTTACGCTGATTAAATCAATGTCCGTTCGAATGAGATAAGGGAGTCCTGGGCTGGTTTCTGGAATGTGTAGGAAATCTAGGTTGGAGCCGGCTTGGGTGAGTTTCGGGAGGAGTGGGCGGGAGGGTGTGAATGTCACAAGCTAAGAGGAACAAGGCACTGACTGCTTTCATTAAGTTGTTGATGTTGATTCGGACAGGGATGCTGTTGCTTCGGTACGTGGTGTGTCACCGTTGCCCTGGAAACGCGCCTGAGAGAGAAAAAAAGCTATCCCCACTCACCCCATAGCTTCGGTGGGAAAGGTCGAGACCAGTCTGGGGTTACGTAAAGGTAATAGTACTGATTCAACGAGCAGCGCTCTACAGAACAACCTGCAGCACGCTTTGAGGACCATCACATTGCACGGTCTCACTCTTGCACTTGGAACATGATAATGTTTTTGAGTATGTTCATCATAACTTTTATTCGGTCATCTCAGGTCATAGAATGCAGGTTGATTGTCCTGCAGATGATCGAGCTAGGTTTTCATAACTAGCACTAATGCGTCCTTTTCCAATATGTCGACGCTCAATGGGATATCTCAATTTCTCAAAACCGCCTTCACGCTCTGGCCGTGCCTCATCGCAGCCAGCTTACAGGTTGACCGACGTGCGGAAGTTGGTGCCGGCGTAGACGGCGTTGGAACCAAGCTCCTCCTCAATGCGCAGGATCTGGTTGAGCTTGGCGAGACGCTCAGACCGGGCGGGAGCACCAGTCTTGATCTGGCCGGCCCGGATACCGACGACGATGTCGGAGATGGTGACATCCTCGGTCTCACCAGAGCGGTGGGAGACCATGACACCCCAGCCGTCGGCGTAGGAGTCCTTGGCGGCCTGGATGGACTCGGTCAGGGTTCCGATCTGGTTGACCTTGAGCAGCAGGGCGTTGGCAGCCTTGAGCTCAATGGCCTTCTTGATGCGGATGGGGTTGGTGACAGTCAGGTCGTCACCGACGATCTGGATGTTCTGGGTCTTGTAGAAGTAGCTCCAGGCCTCCCAGTCATCCTCGGCGAAGGGGTCCTCGATGGAGACGATGGGGTACTTCTTGGCTAGCTCGCCGTAGAGGGCGGCCAGCTGCTCGTAGGTGATCCACTTGGTGGGGTCGGAGTCGGGGTTCTTGAAGTCCAGGTCGTACTTCTTCTCGTCGACCTTGTAGAACTCGGACGAGGCGACGTCCATGGCAATGTTCATCTTGCCGGTGTAGCCAGCCTTCTCGATGGCGTCGGTGATGAGCTCGAGGGCCTCCTCGGCGGTCTGGATATCGGGGGCAACACCACCCTCGTCTCCGACGTTGCCAGCAGACTGGCCATACTTCTTCTTGGCCAGGCCCTTGAGTTGCTGGTAGACCTCAGCACCCCAGCGCAGGGCCTCGGTGAAGGAAGGAGCATCGGAGGGGACGATCATGAACTCCTGGAAGGCCAGGCGGCCACCGGCGTGGGAGCCGCCGTTGAGGACGTTCATGAAAGGAACAGGCAGGACGTAGGGCTTCTTGGTTCCGGCGAGGTCGGAGACATGAGCGTACAGAGGGACGCCCTTCTCGGCGGCACCAGCCTTGGCAACAGCCAGGGAGACGCCGAGGATGGCGTTGGCGCCGAGCTTGGTCTTGTTGGGGGTGCCATCCAGCTTGACGAGGAAGTTGTCAACGGCGGTCTGGTCCTTGACGTCGAGGCCAGCCTTGATCAGCTCGGGGGCGATGACTGTGTTGACGTTCTCGACAGCCTTCAGGACGCCCTTGCCGCCCCACTTGGACTTGTCACCATCACGGAGCTCACAAGCCTCGTGCTGGCCTGGATTGGAGAGACTATATCAGCATTGAACGCTGCTAGAGCTGCATGTAGAGTATGTGACTAACCAGTCGAGGCACCGGAGGGGACAATGGCACGGTGGAGGCCGGTCTCGGTGACGACGTCAACCTCGACGGTGGGGTTGCCACGGGAGTCGTAGACGTAGCGAGCGTGGATCTTGGAGATACCCATGTTGGATGTGTGTTTCTAGTGTTTGGGGGCTGTTGTCAGCTGGAAAGTCGTGGATCTTTGGATGTTTTTTTTTTCCTGCCCGGGTGATGTGAGAGAGAATTATGAGGGGAGGTTTTCAAGATGGCTTAGTATGGTATGTTGGGGAACCCCGGAGCTGATAGGTTCCGGATTGTGCTCGACAGAAGGCCAAGCAAGCCATTGGCTTCATGAAGTTTTCAGTGTAATCAAGCTTCGGGATTGCATGACGAGAGGTGGCATCGCCGAAGGGGTCTTGCTAATCCCGAAGGAAAAGCCCTCAATTGGGTCTCAAGGGGCAGCAGGTGATAATACCGCAGGAGGAGGTCGGTGATGGGAGGCAAGACAGAGCAGGGGAAGCTCTTTGGGGTGCTGGGCAGAGGTCGAGGGGGATGACTGAAGGAGGCATACCTGGAGTGAAAGTGACGACGTCGAGCTTCACGATGACAATGAGGTGAGGGATTTGAGGATGAAACAAGAGGACGAGAAGCTGAGAGAGATGGAGGAAGGGAGCCTCAACATTTTAAAAAGCTCTCGGCGGGGTTGCTGTCGGGCAAGCTGGAAGGTCTAGGGTCTTGGTGGGATGGGATGGAGGGGTCCCAGCTCCCAGCTTTCTCAGCTCCAGCTCTCCCAGTCAGTGGCATGTACCTTCCTGGGTGGTGGAGTGATCTCATCTCCCAGGGGCTGAGGAGCTGACTAGTACGTACTGCCTACAGTACCGTGTAGATACATACACACACACACATACCCTTTACTAGCAGACGCAGACCTCCGTACTCCGGACAGTAGCCCAACCGTGCATGCCGGCACAGGGCGTGCATGAGAAGACAACCTTGGAAGGCTTGAGAAGGACCCACCTGCAAACGCCCCTCAGGCAGTATCTACACAATGCTCGTCCACACGCACGCCCTCTCCTGCAACAAGCAGGGGACCCGCCTGCCAATTGGCACAGCTCACAGCACATGCTAAGACGGGGGACGCGGAACAAGACCCAGTCTCCATCTGCCCGTCAGCCTCACTGCTGCTGCTGCCGCCTCGGACGGAGAGGTAGACAGACATGCAACATGCAGACCTGCAGACAGGCCAGGATGAAGACTGACGATCATTCTAGACTCGCAGGCTCACGTAGTGCCAGGGGTTACATGCTCCCTCACCTGAGCCTAAAGAGGCCATGGACATCGTCCGTGGGACGTGTCTCATAAATTGGGCTCCGTGAGGCTCGATCGGACCGCCGGGGGCTCACATCACCCCAGCCGACATCTCATGTTTCTGAGCCGCCATCGTCAGCTTCCTGGCCTTGTCGCTCGCAGGCAGACCCGCTGTCGGAGCCCCTGGCGACCAGAGGTCCTAGTGTACAAGTTCCATGCAGTGCCGGGAGTCCCAGCAATGTCGATAAATCCCGCGGACGGCCAGCCCTTTCGTCTCGAGTGCCACTTGCGGCCAGGCGTTGCAAATTCTTTGGTCCAACAACACCACGTGTGGATTCGACGTCAGTGCGGCCTGGACCGAGACAAAACATCACATCATTACCCGGTGGAGTATCCGTTGCTTGGCCCGTCAGACCTGGCGTTGGCGTGACTGCGTTGCTTTGCTCGCCTAAATTCTAATTCGGGATCGATGCGGCTCTATGCTTCCATGCCTCCGACAACATCGCCTGCTTAAGCTCATGAGGGATGGCGAGTATTGAGGGCCTTTGTGAGGAGTTAGTCGGCCTCGACTCGCATTCATTGCGACGGACACGTTGTGTCTTGCATCGAGCAAACCCAGGAGCTTGGGGCGTTCCGAGACCTCGACGCCACATCTCTTTCAACCCTGGGGAGCAGAACGAATCTCTGGCAATCTATCTGTCGGCCTGTCTGTGTTGGCCGCGGCCTCACTTGACACACGATAAGGAGAGAAGTGTAAAGTCTACTCAATGGACTGTGCTGGGTTCTGACTTCAGCCAACGCCTTGCACAGGTATCACCGTTGAACCGCCGAGTTGAAGCCGCCATGCCGCGACTTGGCGACCAGGGCTTCTGGAACACTGCGCCTACCAGCTCAGACGGTGTATAGGCTTTGGTACCGTGTTGTCGACGGCCGAGACGGCAAGCCTTCAGATCCCTCTCCGGGCCCAGCAATGATGGTACACAGCTGAAGACCACCGAGACAGGCTCATTGCTCTGTCGAGCATGAGCAGCAGGTGATGATGGCTTCGAGAAGCGATGGGACGAGGATGGCGGATGGCGGGGCTTGCAGCGATGAACTGAATCAAATGACAATGACAGAAGGGACCACTGAAGTTGGGGCCTCGCAATGGACGGGGATGGAGCAGCCACCAACGACCCTTGAATGATGAGGCGGGCGTTCGGCAGGCTTCAGCGGCCCCCGTGGAGCGTGGACCCTGCCTGCCGCTGGGCTGTCCAACGGCGAGAGCAACACTTTGAAGATTCACTAGAGCAACCTAGACTACCAACTGGAATGCCAGGACCACCAGATCAGAATCCCCAATCGACAGTCGGCTACGCGCGGGACGGCGAGTGAGGAGAAAGAGTTCATCTTTTAATCCTCTCTGCAACCTCGCCTGTTCTTCCGGTTAGTCTCTGGGCCGATCATGTCTCTAGCTCTTTCCTCATCGCTGAGATCAGCCGCCGCCTCGCAGAGACTTTTGACTTCGAGATCCGCAAGCGCCTCTGCTCTGTTGCTGTCATCCAGGTTGCCCGGGACACTGCAGCCGCCATCCTCCTTCAGACCATCGTACGTGCCTTTTCGAAAACCCCCTCACTTGAAGGATGTCTAGTTTTTTCACCCCTTCGTCTTGCCCATCTTCCCCCTGTGTCTGCTCAAACGTAAAATAGCCTTCAATTGGAAGCGACCAGACGAGCCGAGGTTCCTCGACGACTCCTGTGGAAGGGCCCTGTCCTTCTTACCCACATTTTCGTCCCATCCTAGCTTTGAAACGTCACTGACTCCAGCCTGCCCAGAGGTGCTACCCCTCCAACCCTCAGCAAGAGGCTGCACTCTATAATCAAGACTTCGACTTCAGACCACTTTCCACTGCCCCGTGCCAGGAGAACCGCCCCCCGTAGCAGACCTCAGATCCGACACTGTTCGTTCAGGAGAAACAACATGTGCAGGCACGCCGGCGCCCCCGAATCCTCGAGCTCGCTCAACGTGAGCGGCAGGGAGCTCCTCCCCGCCAACGTCGTCCCGAGGCACTATGACCTGACTCTGGAACCCAACTTCACCAACTTCACCTTTGACGGTACAGTTGTGATAGACCTGGACGTCGCTGAGGAGTCCAAGAGCATCTCCCTGCATACACTCGAGCTTGACATCCATTCCGTCAAGATCTCAGCGGATGGCAAGGTCATTAGGTATGGCTCAGCAGCTCCCAGCCCCCCTTGGTCTTGAACCCCTGTTTGCGCAACGAACCCACACTTACTGGCCGATGAAGCTCTTCGCCCAAGGTTTCGTATGACGAGAAGACACAAGTTTCCAAGTTCGACTTTTCCAATGCCGTATCCAAGGGCAGCAAAGCCCAGGTGGAGATCAAGTTCACCGGCCAGCTCAACGACAAGATGGCGGGCTTCTACCGCTCGACATACAAGAAGTCCGACGGGACCGAGGGCGTCCTTGCGACATCCCAGATGGAGCCCACTGACGCACGGAGATCTTTCCCCTGCTTCGACGAGCCCTCACTCAAGGCCGAATTCACCGTGACTCTGGTTGCCGACAAGAACCTGACCTGCTTGAGCAACATGGATGTCGCATCGGAGACTGAGGCTGACTCTGGAAAGAAGGCTGTCAAGTTCAACAAGTCGCCACTCATGTCGACATACCTGATCGCATTCATTATCGGTGAGCTGAACTACATCGAAACCAAGGACTTCCGCGTTCCCGTTCGTGTCTACGCGCCCCCAGGCCAGGACATCGAGCACGGTCGTTTCTCTCTCAACCTAGCGGCAAAGACATTGGCCTTCTACGAGAAAGTATTCGGCATCGAGTTCCCGCTGCCAAAGATGGACCAGGTCGCGATCCCCGATTTCGCGCAGGGAGCCATGGAAAACTGGGGGCTGGTCACCTACCGTGTGGTCGACCTTCTCCTCGACGAGAAGGCCAGCGGTGCCGCTACGAAGGAGCGAGTTGCCGAGGTCGTGCAGCACGAGCTTGCGCACCAATGGTTTGGCAACCTGGTCACCATGGATTGGTGGGAGGGTCTCTGGCTCAACGAGGGTTTCGCCACCTGGGCATCTTGGTACAGCTGTAACGAGTTCTATCCCGAGTGGAAGGTGTGGCAGACCTTTGTTACAGACACTCTCCAGGGCGGCCTGTCTCTGGACTCCCTCCGGAGCAGTCACCCCATCGAGGTCCCTGTCAAGCGGGCGGACGAGATCAACCAGATCTTCGACGCGATTTCATACATGAAGGGTTCGTGCGTGCTTCGCATGGTGTCTACGTATCTTGGTGAGGATGTGTTCCTCGAGGGTGTGAGAAACTACCTCAAGAAGCACGCGTACGGCAATACGCAGACTGGTGATCTTTGGGCCTCTCTCGCTGAGGCCAGCGGTAAGGAAGTTGAGGAAGTCATGGACACCTGGACCAAGAAGATCGGATTCCCAGTCGTGACCGTCTCAGAGAGTGGCCCAGACAAGATACATGTTAAGCAGAACCGATTCCTGCGAACCGGTGACGTTAAGCCTGAGGAAGACGAGACCTTGTATCCCGTTCTCCTTGGCCTTCGAACCGAGGACGGCGTCAACAGGGGTCTGATACTCAACCAGCGCGAGGCAGAATTTTACGTCCCTAACACAGAATTTTTCAAGCTGAACGCGGACCACACCAACCCCTACCGTACCTCGTACTCCCCCGAGCGCCTCGCGAAGCTCGGAGAAGCAGCCAAGAGTGGCCTGATGAGCGTGGAGGATCGCGCAGGCATGATCGCCGATGCAGGAGCTCTCGCTCAGTCAGGCTACCAGAAGACTTCTGGTGTTCTGAGTCTGCTCAATGGCTTTGATACCGAGACGGAGTTCGTCGTTTGGGGTGAAATTGTGGCCCGTCTGAGCGCTGTGCAGGCTGCCTGGATCTTCGAGGAGGAGAGTGTGAGAGAGGGGCTCGAGAACTTCCAGCGACACCTGGTCAGCTCGAAGGCACACGCGAAGGGCTGGACCTTCTCCGAGAACGATGGACACGTCGAGCAGCAGTTCAAAGCTTTGCTGTTTGGAAGCGCTGGCTTGTCCGGGGATGAGAAGATCATCAGCGCCGCAAAGGACATGTTCAACAAGTACATGGCTGGGGACAGAAGTGCCATTCACCCCAACATCCGTGGCAGTGTTTTCGCCATGGCTCTGAAGTATGGTGGCAAGGATGAGGTACGTCTATCCTTCCTCGGACATTGGAATCCATTCATACTAATGCCGTGCACAGTACGAGAAGATAATTGACTTCTACCGCAAGTCGACGAACAGCGACGAGCGCAACACGGCGCTCCGCTCCCTCGGCCGCGCCAAGCAGCCCGAACTCATTCAAAAGACTCTTGACCTCCTTTTCAGTGGTGAGGTCAAGGACCAGGATATCTACCTTCCCACGAGCGGGTTGCGCACCCACCCCGAGGGTATTCATGCGCTCTTCAAGTGGATGACTGAGAACTGGGATGAGCTCTACAAGCGCCTCCCCCCGGCGCTGTCCATGCTGGGCTCCATGGTCCAGATCATGACCTCGAGCTTCACCAAGGCGGAGCAGTTGGCCGAGGTCGAGAAGTTCTTCAAGGACAAGAACACCAGCGGCTATGACCAGTCTCTGGCCCAGAGTCTGGACGGCGTGAGGTCCAAGGTCCAGTGGCTCGAGAGAGACCGCTCTGATGTGGCCACCTGGCTGGCTCAGAATGGTTGGGGTGCGTAGATCGCCAACTTCGGCCAGAAGCCAGATAAGAAGATGCTGGAGAGACTTGGGCTGAGCTATGACCAAGTTTATACGTTGAATGACTACCTTTAGAAAGAGGCTATGACGTGTATATTAAGCCGTGGCTGAGGATGCGGCAAAAGCTTACACCCTGAGCTGGACAGGTTTCCGTGTTGTCGCTCTCCACTCTATTTTGGCAGCGGTGTGGTGGCCACAATAGCCTGTATATATGTTATTAGACACCAACGTCGATGGCACATAATGCTGACAGTCAGTCATATTGCCAAAAAGATTGCCCCAAGTGCTCCTCGTCCAAGTGATCGCCTCGTAGGTCACGCACGAGAATGGCGATCTCGTCACTTATGCAATCCAGTTATGGCTTAGCAGATTGGCTAAAGAGTGAAAAACTAGCAATGAAATATAAATTTGGGGGTATATTATTAGCCTTGTCCAGGATCGCGCGTCGCATTTATATAGCGATTTCTCATCAAGATTGGCTCTGGTCTTCCACCTTTTCTCCGCCATACTCGTTCTTCCAGGTCCCTGCATAGTGATGAATTACCAAGGAAGGGCCGACCCTCTGCTGATCTTCCTCTTCGTACGTATTGTATGATGCCGCTAGCTCATACCCCGGGAGGATCAGGACGTTGCCGGCGAGCTTCGGTTCCAAGATCTCGTGGTACGGTTCCCATCCGCCCCACCCCCCACCGCCCGCATTTGCATCGGCCTCGATACTTTTTATAACGCTTTTTGCGAATCTCTTCGGCCCGGAAAATCCACAACGTCGCCCACCATCTCCATATTTATCTGTGAGATGGTGGCGTTATTGGCACTCGCCAGGCCAGCCATGGCAGACACAAGATCGTCTGCCACGCCCAGCAGGTGCTGTACGCCCTTCTTGGCAACAACGGCCCAGTTTGTGAACTGCCTGTCGAACTGGAAGTGGTAGCTGCCGTCGAACTCCCAGTCGACGACCAGGTCGGGATCCAGCCCTTCGGGGACCCAGTTGTCGATCGGTATACCCTCGCACGTCGCGTCGAGGTCAAACCATACGCCACCCTCTGGGTAGAGGAGCAGGTAACGGAACAGGTCTACCTTCAGGATTGGTACTGTCAAGGCCATATAGGTGTCCACAAATCTGGACGGTCCTTGTACCTATCTCGGATAAAGTCATCCGCAGACTGATCTGTGAAGAACTCCGCGTGGTATTCGAGATTCTGTGAGATACATGTCTCTGTCCAGCCCCGAGCATCGTCACTAAGGCCCTTAGGTCCCGTCTTGTACCAGATCTTCTTGGGAATACCTGAAGGCTCTTGCGATGTCTCCGGTGTCTCCGGTGTTTCCGGGATCATCTCGGGAGGTTCTGCTGATTGCAGCGGTGTCGGGCTTGACTGGTAAGTCAGGCTCCATATGCGAAAGTGGTAGAGCACTATTAAGACAACACAGATGATTCCGATGTTCCTAATGGACGGAACGCGGCAAGTCCGCCGCATGGCACCGACGTTGTGGTGCTTCTCCATCAGGAGGCTCGTTTTCGTCGTTCTGAAGGAAGTAGGCGGAAATTACACAAGGCTTTGCTGATTGAGGGGCCTGACAAGTCCGGGAAGACAAAGCAGTGGATGGTCAAGCGCTGGCTTGTCCTCAGCTGTGGCTGAAAATACACATCCCGCGAGACAACAAAGAAAATGGAAGAGAAAATGACGAGGGCAGAGAATGGAAGTCGTGTGCATGAGATTGATATGGAAGCACACTGAGAGCAAAAATGGAGCGTGCCGGCCATTGGTAATTATACCGTTCTTGCGGGTCACCTTCTGCAGTCTGAATATCAAACCCCCGGCCCCCACTTCCCTGACCTTGACTCGTCCATCAGTGACTTCTCATCTGGAATTCTTGAAGTGATATGCTTGCATGATTGGTTTGGTTGAACAGAATCTGCACCTTTAAACATCAGCTGCCTCTTGCTTCGGTGGCCGCACCTGAAAATGGGGAGGGAAGCGAGAAGACTGATCGTCGGAATGCTTCCCGTGCATTGGACGGCTAGAAGGGAGAGAACCAACAGCAAGAACCTGAAATCACGAACAAGGCTGGGCGCTTCAAAAGAGACACAATTGGTTCCGCCATCAACAGAGCCCCAGAAGCAAGACATGCTAGCAAACCTTGCAAACCAACAGATGACGGAGCCAGCCGCACGTTACACAAACAACGGACTGCAACACTATGGGTGTTGTTAATTTTGGGTTTACTCTCACAATACTGTCAAGTGAAATGCAGCGCTATGAGCGCTGGGGCCCTATGGCCTGCTGGACGCTTAGGTGCCTTTCGACAGGGCCCCATAGCCGAGTGGGTGTGCAAGCCCCATGCCCTCACAACAGTAGCACCAACAGGAATCCTTCCGCACTGCTCGTAAAAGACAGAGCCTGTCACGATAGCCTCTTTCTCCTTCTTAAGGTTCAATTTTGTGTGCCTTGAGTATGCTTATTTCCTACATTTGGTCGGCATCCTACCGTGACGGCCCTTCTCCCGCGTTTTGTGGTCTAAGCCCATTCGTTTTCCCCCTCCTCTTCCTTTCCTGTAAAATGCCAGAATGGGGATTTGTGAACCCGCCAAACATGGGGGTTTGGAATGATTTCAGTGATAATCCCGTTTATGTTGAAGGATCAAGCGTCAACCTTGTCTGGCAAGCACCGGACAGCATTGCCACGTCTGTTACTTTATATCAAGCCAATCTCATGGATGGGAATGTGATTGGGGATTTTGAGTATATAAGCAGTGTGTTTCCAGCCTGTGTTCCAAGATCAATATTTTCGTTTGTGCAATATCTAATATACCATGTGCTTTCAGGAAGTGTGGTCAATATCACCGACTTTCAATGGCGTGTGGGAACCTCAAAAGACTTGACGTGTGCGATGTGTTCATGTTGAGCATCTATGTCGAAGGCGGGACAGGTGTTATGGCAACCTCCCATTACTTTTACATTTCCTCAAACAGTTCGAATCTACTACATCTACAGCCAGCTCGATATCATCATCCGCAACCATCTCATCCACAGCAGTCCCCGTTGACGTCCCGAGTTCTACGGATTCGCCTCTGAGTACCCCGACCAGCAGTGCTTCGACCACAACATCACCAATTGCGAACTCTGATAGCCTGAGTAAAGGAGCCATGATTGGCATGGGTGTTGTCATACCATGCGCAGTGATACTTGGTGTGTTTGCTGGCTAGTTCTTCTTCAGCCGGCGCCGCAAAGGTCAACAAATCCAACCGAGCTACCCACCTGACGACGGTTCGACCGGGGACGCAATGCGCATGGCATCGCCGGTACACTCAAGTGTTTACACAAATCAGCACAATCAATTTCTATGGCGCAGTTCCTCGGCAGGGCTCGCCGCCGGCGGAAATGACTGGCCAAACGAAGCCGCTGTAATACCAGCAGCAACCTGCAGACTACGAATTGAGTGGGGAGAGCAGAATGGCGTCTGCTCATGAGTTGTATGCACCAGGGCCGGAAATACCAAGGATGAGTAGCTTCTGAGCACCATGATAGGATCAGGAAGTCAATAATTCGAGCGAAGCAATGGTTACGCCTCGACGGACTAGCTCCAGCCAAGTCTCTAGGACGGGAATGGCATGATGTCTAGACAAGTACATAATGTTTCATTAAAATATGTACAAAAGAGCATTGTTGATTTACGAAACGATACAAACACATACCAATTTATTTCTACGGGCTGTAGGAAGGGTAGCTGGCATGTGCCGTGGTCACACTCTATGCACATCGTGACAGGTCCATACCCACAAGAGCAGCGTCTCTCCATGCTGCGAACTAATATTGACAGAAGCCCTCACGCGTAGCCGTGTCACATGAAGTTTGAGAAACCGCGTAACTCAAGGCCTCGAGCATCATATTTCCTCGAGCCCATATCAACTCCTTGTAGCTGTCGCCTATTTACCTCCCAAATACCATTTCCAACCATGCGCGTTGTCGATGAGAGACCCTTATATATCGGGTCTTATTAACTTCTAGGAAGGGTGATGGAGGACATGGCTTTAGAGGTGGTCAAGAATACAGAGTCACGCTTCAAACAACCCCTTCCCTTCCCTTACCATTGACCAACACTAAAAGTCCGCCCTCATATTGCACTGTCCTTTGACGCTTCAGCAACCATCAACCACGGCCAAGCTCAATACGAACTAGCAAGTCATTTACCCCAGAAGATGCTGCACATCCTGGGCATCGACCTGAATACGCAGCATGGTGCCCGCGACAGACATCTCAAAACACAGCGGAACGAACTGACAATTTCCCTTCCCCTACAAGCTTCACTTATCACTCTCCCAAGGACCCTGATAAACCAGCACTACCCTACCTCCCCGATTCCTCTCTACAAGTCTCCCGGCACGCACCGACACGCACCGGCGTCCCCGTAAGCAACCGCCGAGGAGCTCGCAGGACTGGGAAACCAGGAGCGGCCTTTGCTCTCGGAGGTATATTGGCGTTCCGTGACGCACAGCGAGTCCGTCGTCGCCAACCCTCCTGTCGAGTGGGTCCCGTTTTCTCCCTCGCAGGCTGTTGAGACGACGCAGCTGCTTGTCACCTCACCCGTCGCTATCGGATCTGCACGAGGCGACCAAGTCGTCGCATGCACTGTCACTCCACAGGATGGACATGTATTCAAAGCAGCTGCAAAGATATATGACCCGCTCTGCTACAACTTCGAGGGCGATATCGGCCATTACCCCTGAGACTGCATGAAGGCAGCCGATGAGGACTACATATTTGAGACGTGGGCTTCCGAAGCTCTCAAGAAAGGCCGCCGGACCGGCCCAGGCTCCTGTGCCCCTGAATATTCCGGGTCGTGGACTTTTATCCTCCCTTTTGACCTGAAAGATACCCCCATAACGAGGCTTATCCATTCAATCTAATATAGGGCCTTTGTGGGGCTAGTATTCAAGAGTCTCGCATCCTGAACAGCTAGAATTCAGGAGAAAGGAAAGACGCACTTGACTGCCTCGAGGATTAACAGCTCGGGGTACTTGCCAGGGCAATGGACGAGTACGTTAGGCAGGCTGGGGCTGGGGCTGTACAATGCGACTTTGCAGGACGCAATATCATGCTGGCTCCGGATGAAAGCCCACTGCCCAGTCGGAGAGGATCTGCGGTATTTGTGCTGATCGACTACAACAACACGGGCATGTCGGATCTGCCGGTCGATTCACTGGATACACGACCAGAAATTCTAGAGCCCATACCTTCGGTCAGACTTTGCTGGGTGGGTACTAAACACAGGGAAAAAGATTAAACTTCAGCATGCGTTGATGTTCAAGAGGTTCTGCCGACATGACCGAAAAGATCTGTATCCAGTTCAGGAGTCGACGAAGCTCTTGGTGGAGCGAAAAGACTCGGAGCCTTTCAGTGGTGACTATGAGGGTGAAGTCCTGGCTTGAACACAGTCCCCAAGGGCTATACGATCACAACCTAGAAGTCTAGCAATCGTAACTGAAAACCCTTGGCCAAGACCAGGAAACAAAGATGCTTTTATGTTGAGAGATAGGCTTACAAAACTCTAGCAACGGTCTATACTATCCTTGCCTTCATCGAAATCGGAGGATGCCGAAAACATTTCGGCCACATGCCATCTTCACTCCAGCTTCAACTGCTTGAGCTGCTCGATCGTGGCCTCGAAGCCCTTCACCTCACCCTCCATATCCTTCAACTTCTGCTTGTCCGCCTCCTGCGTCGCGACGGCCACCTTCTCGACGTACGCCGGGTCGTTGACCAGCTTGCGCTGCTTGTCAGCATCGCCCTTCTTCCTCTCCAGCTTCTTGGCCGCGCTCTGGATGGCCTCTTCCAGGTCCACGCGGCCCTTGATGTGCAGGAAGACAGCCGCGCTTGCGCCAATGGGGTAAGCAACGCATCCTGCGGGGCGGGGCTCGTCGGACCCGATGATGGTGATGGAGCCGATGCCCTTGCCCGAGAGTGACTTGATGCTGCCAACCTGCTCGGTGGCGATCTTGTGGGACTCGGCGTCGTACGTTTGGATGAAGATCTGTGCGTCCTCCTTGAGCGCGTTCTCCGACATAAGGGAGCGGATACCGCTGGAGCTGTTCAGGACCAGCTCGTAAGCCTTCTCGGCGGCGGGCTGGTCCAGCTCTGGCTGGTGGACCGGGTAATCGGCAAGCATGACAGACTTGGTCTTGTCATCGGGGCGCCTGGGCAGGCGTTGCCACAACTCCTCGGTCACGAATGGCATGAAAGGGTGTATCAACAGCAGGCCTGCCTCCAGAGAGGAGTACAGTGTTTGTAGAGCAGACTCGGCCTGTTCCTGCGTGCCATCCTGAATCAAGCCTTTCGAGTTCTCGATGTAAACGTCGCAGAGGTTGGCGTAAATGTAGTGGTAGACCGCGTTGGCAGCCTTCATGAACTCACGCTCCTCTAGGGCTTCGTTGATAGTCTTGGATGCTGCATTCATCTTGCTCAGGATCCAGAGCTCGGATAGAGACTCTCTGCCCGACAAGGCCCTCGTCTTTGCGGGGACGAATCCCTCAACGGTGTTGATCTTGCCGATGACGTACTTGGTTGCTTGGTACATCTTGTTGGCGAATCTTCGATACATCTGCATGACCTGCACGTCAAAGTTGATATCGCCACCACCAGTTGTGTAAGCTGCAAGGCACATTCTCAAGGCGTCCGCGCCACACCTATTGTCTGGTCAGTGTTATACTTTGGGAGGGTCGTCAAGGGCATGTTGAACTTACTCGGGTATGCCCTTAGGGAAAGCCTTCTTCTGGTAAGCGGTGGCCTTCTTCACCTCGGTAGGAGCGAGGTTGCCAGTGAGAAGCTTGGCGTGGAGGGACTCGAGATCAATACCACTGATAACATCAAGCGGGTCGATGACGTTGCCCAAGCTCTTGCTCATCTTTCGGCCATCACTATCTCGAATCAAGCTGTGGCAGTAAACCTCCCTGAAAGGCACATCGCCTGTCATCTTCTTGCCAAGCATGATCATCCTAGCCACCCAAAAGAAAAGAATATCCCAGCCAGTCTCAAGGATAGACGTGGGATACAATTTCTTGAAATCTTCTGCTTCGGCATTCGGCCAGCCCAATGTTGAGAACGGCCAAAGACCACTGCTGAACCAGGTGTCCAAGACGTCGGGATCGCGCTCAAGCGTGTACTTCTTGCCGGCCAGGACCTTCTTGGCCTTGGCTTCTGCCTCGTCCTGTGTCCTTCCGCTGAACCATCTGTCATTGTTTGAGGTGTCCTGTTCTTCACCCTCAACCTTGGCAAACCAGACGGGGCATTGATGTCCCCACCAGAGCTGTCTGGATATGCACCAGTCCTGGATGTTCTCCATCCACCTGTAAAAGCTCTTCTCTGCTGATTCTGGGCGGATCTTGATCTCGTCGTTCTGGACACATTTGACGGCCTCATCACCCATAGTTCGCATGGACATCCACCATTGGGGCTTCATGATTGGCTCGATGACATCCTTCGACCGCTCAGAAAGAGGCACCTTCATCGGGTTATCCTTCTTATCGACATATAGCCCCTTGTCCTTTAGGGCATCCTGGATTGAGTACCGGACATCGAAACGCCTCTGACCAGCGTATGGGCCAGCATTCTCGTTGAGCAGTCCATCATCGGTGAAGATATTGATAAACTCCAAGTTGTGCGCCTTGCCCAGGTTGAAATCGTTAGGGTCATGACCCGGTGTCAATTTGACAGCTCCAGTTCCGAATTCGATGTCGACATACTCATCAGCGACAATGGGCAGTCGCCGGCCCTCAATGAAGGGGTGTGTAGCAAACTTGCCGACGAATTTGGTGTATCGGCTGTCCTTGGGGTTGACGGCGATACCAGTGTCTCCGAGCATCGTCTCAATACGGGTCGTAGCCACCTCTATCGTTTCATCTGAGCCCTCAATGGGATACTTGAAATGGACAATGACACTGGGGTATGTGCATCAGCTCGGGTTTTCTGCACAACGAGAACACTGTGGGAGATCAGCTTACCCAAACTCGACTTTCTTCTCATAGCCTGGCACGTCCAACAGAGTTCTGCCAGCGAGCTCCTTCTGGTCAACCTCCAGATTTGACAAGGCGGTGGTCAAAGTGCAGTCCCAGTTGACGAGTCGATTAGCTCTGTAGATGATGCCCTCTTCGTGCAGGCGCACAAAGTTCTCAGCCACGGCTGCGGACAAATTCTTGTCCATGGTGAAGGCTTCTCTTGACCAGTCCACCGAGATGCCCATTTTCCGCTCCGCATTGTTAATCTTGTCGTGGTACTCCTGCTTCCACTCCCAGACAAGGTCAAGGAACTTCTCTCTGCCGAGGTCATGGCGGGTCTGTTGTTTTCTCCTCCAGAGCATCTTCTCCACAACACTCTGAGTTGCGATACCGGCATGATCGCAACCAGGGAGGAACAAGGTGGTTTTTCCAAGCATTCGCTGCCACCTGCTCATGATATCCTCCAGACTGTTGCCAAGGGCATGACCCATGTGTAAGCTGCCGGTACAGTTCGGAGGAGGTATGACGATGGTGAAGGCACCCTTGGGCTTGACATCGCCGGTCTCGGTGAACTCGGGCTTGAAGAAGCCCTCCTTCTCCCACCATTCGTACCATGCACTCTCGACAGCGACAGGGTTGTAGGCCTTGTAGTGAGGGTCGTCCAAGGGCTTGAGTCGCTTCTTCTGTCCGAGGGGCGTGTCTTCAACGAAGGCCGGTATGGCCTCCTCGACAGCCTTGACTTTCTTCTCTTTTTGTTTGGTGGAAGTTTCAGCGGGTGCTGCTTGTTTGGCGGCGCTCTTAGCCTGGAACTTTGCGAGCTTCTCGGCCTTCTTGCGTTCCTTCTCGAGCTCCTTTGCGGACTTCACCTTGCCTGTGCCCTCTGTCGACGCTGCACCAGCATCCTTGCCAGCAGCATGGGTTCCCGTGGCCCCGCTGGAAGGTGTCGATTGGATAGTAGCCTTCGCATCTTCTGAGACGGGGGGAGGGGCTTGGTCGTCGACCTTGGGACCGTCGGAGGTGGCAATACTGCAGAACAAGAGAATGTGAGCGCAGGAAACAAACTTGTGTGCGCATGCTTCTTCCAGCCAGCCGTGGTAAAGGTTGGCGTGGAGGGTATGGGCAGGGCGTGGAGGGTATGGGCAGGGCGTGTGGTGCGTCTGAGACTTACGGGTTGCCGCGGCCTGAGTTGGTAGCCATTGTGGCACGAGGAAAGTTCGTAGGATATCGTCGCAATACTGACGAGTGCACCAGAAGTGCACGAAGAATTGGACGCGACAGTGTGGCGATATCGACTGGAAGTGCTCTTTTGCTGGAGGGAAAAGGTGAGTCAGGCCGGTTGCTGAACCCGTCTGAAATTCCTTGACTCACAGGCAATTGGATCTCAAAACACGACCTGCATTTTAGATGGACGGAAAATGGAGGGGTAGCTCCTGCTGAGAATGGACACTGAAGGGGGGGGGAGGTCCGGTCCCAGGGGTAAACCCTGACTCTACTGCACACTATGCCCAGTTGCATCAAATATCTACGACGGTTCACTCAACCTCATCATCGTCGTATACACGTCAACCTCCAATAAGCAATGGGATAGCCCTACACTCTCATCCCTGCTGGAGCAGATACATTCTCAGCCACGAGTGGCTCCTCGTCATGAGGACGATGCCGGTCTCAAGTGCGTTTCGCGTGGAAGTAACGGCGATATCGAAATTCACTTCCACCAGAATCGTCAAGGGGGCCATCAGAGCCCAGAGTAGTGCCGCATATGTTCCTCTGAGGCGTGGACGGCCAAGAAACGAGAGGCCTTCGGATAGACTAACAGTGTTCACCCAATCGACGTCTACCAAGGTAATGGCACTTAGCAGCGGCCAAAAAAGGCCTCTTAGCTCACCCTGCAGCATGGACGCTGATCGCACTCGCAGTCATCGGTTCTGAACAAAATTCGCAGCAGATTATCGGTCCTGCCCTCCAAAGCAGGCGAGCCGGAGCGTGCAGCTGTCGTCCTTGCCAGTCCCAGGCATGCCTCTTGGTTGACTGAGAGGGATTTCACTGCTGATCTGGTCCACACACTTCATGGTCGCTTTGAGCAAGGTGTGAAGTTTCATCTGCTGGCTGCCGTTGTCGACGGGCTCTGTGCTCGGTCACCTAGCTATGAACTGCAGGAGGGTCTCTCGATTCATGTTGGTCGACTCAACAATCTTCTGCCCGGCCTGTGGGACAGCGTGACCACAGGAGATGCCGCGATACCGCCTTTGCAGCCACTTACGGATCCAGAAGCACCGTCGAGTCTTTCTATACTGCTCCCGAAGAAGCCGACTGCCAAAGACGGCAGAATAACACTGACGTTACCACTTGCGAACACACTCTTCTCCAATGGAATGAGATCAACTCTATTGGCATCCGAATGGAGACTTGCAGAAGGCTTCGCTAGCAAACACGTTGAGATGGTCAGAAGCACCGAGAAGCACAACCAGGTCATTCAACTCCCGACTTCTGTCATGTTTGAGCAGGTCGACATGAGGGCCCCCTTGGTGCCCGTAACGCACCCGCGCAAGATCCTGGAGGGACTGGGAAATATTATTGCGAAGGTCGAAGTCGACGGAAAGCCGTACCCTGCCTCCATGGAGCTCCAGACCAACATCCCCCGCTTGATAGAGGCCCGCCGTGCCCTTGCCTACTCACGACCCGTTTCTGGGGCTATCGGCGTGTGGGCCATGATCTACCCCAGACACATGTTTCTTCCTCGAGAAGATATTGCCAGGTTTTATTACACAGTAAAAGGTCGGTATTTGGGTACGGCGCTTGGCAAGCTGGCCTTTGAGATGTCCACCGACACGGAGCGTGTGGCATGGGAACGTGAGACTGTGCTCCGGCAAGCCTTCTTCCAAGGTTCCCGCTTGCATAAAATCTGTAAGTCAAATCAACCCCGTCGATAAGAAAGGCTTGAGCATGATCGTCATGTGACGTTCAAAGAAGGGAGCAATAGCTGCAGGAAACGAAGTCGAAAATCTGATATCTGACCGGCTTTCTTGATTTTTGCAGTGGGCGGCGGCGGCGAATGGGGCGCCAAAGCTAGTCTTTTATCCCTGGATCCCAAGACTAGTCACTCGCCTCAATCCGAGGGAGACGAGCTGGACAGATTTATGAGATCCTTCAACGGCGAAGAAGATGCCAAAGACGCCATCGCGCAACCAGGAGACTTTGTGCAGTTCTTCGTGGAGAGAGATGCCAAACAAATCCCTGCGGACAAGCTTCACCATGTCAAGACAATACTGGAATACCCTCCAGTGAGGTTCGGGTGCGGCGATATGCACATGAGAGATATCGATCAAAACACCCGTATTACCACCACTCGACGAGTTGATGCGGGTTCCACTGAACAGCTCTTTTTAGACCACTTTGGGGCATATAGTGCAGAGGGCATCTACATGTCAACCGGAGAGGTAGGTCCAAATACTAAATTGGACGCGCCTGGAGCACATGTGACCATGACAACGGTCACGGGCTCCGAGAAATTTTACCGCCCATGGGTGAGAATATCTTCACCCGAATATGGCGTACGCAAATCGATCACTGAACGTCGGTTGGAGCTCGACTATCACAGGCGATGATCCTTGGACGGGCTTACAAGTCGGATTGGATGCGAGATCGCCTTATGTAATCATATAACCTTCCACTATTTGTAATTCATGAGACCGGCCGCTATGTATTCAAATGTCGCCATCTTCGACCATTCCAGTCGCGAGCAATAAGGACCGACGCAAATCACTCAGCTCCAAAACAAGCCCTCGAGAACGAGTCAATGCGAGCAAGAGTGGTGCACGATCTCGCGCGAGAATTGAAGCTGATCGCTTCCTGGCGCTTTCGAACCGGCCGTGTATTACCCCTCAAACGGATCGAAGTGAGTAACAATTAGGACTTCAAGGGCTCAGACACCCAAAACACAATGGCCTCGTCTAAGCTCGCAACCATTGGCATCATCTCCCTTGGAGAAATGGGTACGGGGATTGCCAAGCTGCTCGTGGCTAAGGGCTTCTCGGTTGCCACCAACGGCTCGGGCCGCAGCAAGGAGACGCTGGAGAGGGCGCAGGCAGCCAAAGTCACAAATGTCCCTACCGACACAGACCTCGTCAAGCAGTGCGACGTGATCCTGTCGGTCGTGCCGCCGCGCGATGCCGAAGACACCGCGCAGCGCGTCATAGATGCGATGCAGTTCGTTACCAAGGAGCAGCAGCTGTACTTTGCGGACATGAACGCGGTGGCGCCCAGCACCATCAAGGCCATGGAGAAGTCCATAAAGAGGGCGCAGGTGCCCGTCACACTTATCGACGGCTCAATCCTGGGAGGGCCACCGAAGCCCAAGGAGGCAGGATCCCCTGGTGCTGCTGGCGGCGATTGGGACATGCCACTAATGCCGACGTCGGGCCCGGTCCAGGTGGCAGATATCCCGGGGTACGGGGCGAAGCTGGCCGAGGCCCTGAACGTGCGACACATATCGTCCGACATAGGGGCCAGTTCCGGGCTGAAAATGTGCTACGCTTCCCTGTCCAAGGGGTATGCTGCAATCGCTATACAGTCTTTCACCACTGCGCAGAGGATGGGGGTGTTGGAGCCACTCCGCGAGGCGCTGCAGGACACGGTACCTGGGCGGGTGAAGCAGACAGAGAATGCGCTGACGGGAATGCCGCCCAAGGCCTACAGGTGGGTGCGGGAGATGGAGGAGATCGCCAAGACGCATGCCGAGGAGGGCGGGTTCGAGGACTACCTATTCAAGGGCGCCGCTGGGATCTTCAGGGCTGTCGCCCAGGACACGGTCTTGGGGGATGAGAAGGTTGGGCAGAGGAATAGAGGCCGGACTGCGGAGGATGTGGCCGCTGCGATGGCGGAGGGCATGGAAAAGAGGAGGAAGAAGTTGGACTGAGAATGAGCTTTGTGGCTTTCCGATAATCGTCCGGCAGTAATGGACAACAGACGCAGGCGTACAATTCCCTGTCGTTGGCGAGGAGATTACGCATTGCGTGATTTCGAGCAAACGAGGGACTGACTCCTGGCCTGACATTGGAAGGATACGTCCCATTGAAGAAGGCCATCCCAACGTTTGGTAATAGAAACTTGCAAGGTGCCCACACACTCCCTGCATCAAATACATTGACTGCAGGAGCGATCTCTGAATATTCTCTCAGACTAGATTTTGAACAATACTCCATGTGGTGGCCTCTTAATGAGACAAGCCTCAGTAGGACGCCCACGGAAATCCATGGGTAGACGTTTACTGGATGGACAATAAACATTTATTCAACTATGGCTGACGAGAAACGTGCAGACAACTTCCCAACTGGGGCCGTTTCCTGCAGTCAAAGCTTGATAGAAGCCGCCCGTGTTCATGAACTCGGGTGATTTAAGAGCAGGCTTGTATGGTACAACATCACTTAACAAATGCGAAGATCTCGAAGGTGTGGACAATAATTTCCTCTTATTGCTGCTGCTTGGATCTGAACTGTAAGTCTCTGGCCGACAACCCAGACACTTGGGCTGCGGCACACATAACAACCTCGTATTGACAAAATGATCACCAACACTACAAACCATAGAATCCCCATAGTTCGGCTGTCTTCGGACCGGTTTGTAACGCTGCGTTGTGGTTCTCGTGCCACGAGGCCATGAACATCATTCACGCGAGACAACGTCGGCCCACCACACCTACAACGACCACCACTGTCGATTTGGTCGAGCAGACTCACCGACGACAATCGGAGAATATAACACACGCGGCAGCGCTGCCCCTCCCGTGCGTACCCGTCGGCGTGGCCACTCTTCGGCTGAATGCCGGACGGGAAAGCAGGTTCCAAGCCGTGGAATTGGGTGAGGATAGTAGTAGCAGACTGCGATAACCTCGTCCGGACGAGACGATCGTCGGCGGTCACGAGTCAAATCGGATGTTCGCAAACCGGGCAGGCCTCAGTCGAGGAAGGGATACCGTTGTGGAAGCTATCAGGAACAGGTCGCTTCTTTTCCTCCAGCGGACCATCCCAAAAACCGTTGTGCGTACACACCAGCCAGCCACCATTATTAGTACCGTCAACTAGGAGATGACGGGGAAAAGGGACCCAATAATGCATAGTATTAAGACCAGATCAGTGAACGGCTCCCGTCCAGGGACGAGGCAAGGTCCGACAATGGAGAAAACCTCGTATGAGGAGGGCTCCCTCATCTGCGAACCTTGGAATCCCGGTTGTGTCCTGCTACACCACCCACGTGCCGTGTAACTATCCCTAGGCACAAGCGCACCACAGTTGGTTGGGGTAGGGTGGTTTATGAGAAACAAGGTTTGGCAACGATGTCATCGGCCGCACCCTGCCAACCCGTGCTGCGGCAATCCAAGGTCCTGCGGGTTTTTGCTGGCGGCGATCCCAAAGCCGGTTTTTGGGTCACGCCCAACTAAGTCGATCCATGCACGCTGCAGCAAAGCCCCTAATGTCCTTGCCCAGACAGCCCCAGTGACCGACCCCCCTCCCCCTTGTCTCAAGGTCCCTTGAATGCAGCCTTAAGGAAGCTGATCCCGTCGATCTGCGGATGGTATTAGAGTCTGGGGATTGCCGTTTTCGAACGACAACATCCTCTCCATTCACAAACCAAGCAAATCGCCCTTTGGCCGAACACACGGCCCCATAATATGGGCACGGTGGAAGCTGGATTTATACCACGACAATAACCGAAGTACCTCACTTACAAGGAGGTACGTGTACTTGCTCCACCCCGAACCCTCGCGACCACTTACACGCCAAACGGGGACATGGCTCCAACACCACCTGCGTCATCACCGACGGCGAAACCAGAAACCCAGCGCACGAGGAGGAGACGGCCACAGCAACCGGCCGAGGACGAAGACGAGGATGATATCTCATCAGAGGAGGAACCCGGCGATTTAGAGGAGTCTGAAGAGGAGTCTGAAGAGGAGTCTGAAGAGGACAGCGAAGATGAGGTACCAACCCGGCGCAGTAAAAGCGACAATACAAAAAGTTGGAGTAAAAACGTCAAAAGACCACCGCCCAGACCCCTAAACTCAAAGGCAAATGGGACCCAGACGAATCAAAAGTCGTCAGGAGCAGCATCAGGTTCGTCGGCGCCAAGCTATGAGGACGGCGACGCCGCGGACGGCACACACAGGCAGAACAGCCACTCCTACCTCCCCACACCACCCTCGCAGCGGCAGCCCTCGCCCCTCCGCCAACAACAACGGCGCAGTAAGCAGGGACCACAGCAGCCAGGGCGGCCGCCCCGGCCGGGCAGGCAGCGCACGACCCCCGCGCCGCCGGTACCCGTGATAGACCCGCCCAGCGGGATCGCTACAGAGGACTCCTACTCGTCCTCCTCGACCGCCTCCTCCGCGGGGCCCTGGAAGCCCTACGCGCCGTCATTCTCGTCTGGCCGCGAAGCGCCATCTGCCAGAAGGCCCACGGTACCATCCTCGTCCCGGCGCAGGACGGTCCGCGAGCCGGCGCGCGAGCCCACGCAGGCTATCGTGCCGCGCGCGCCGAGAATAGTCGAGGAGGGCAGCGGCGACGGGGAGGACGAAGATCACGACGAGGTCGAGTTCGTGCCGCGGGGCCCCGCGTCAGCGCCCGGGCTGCCGGCCGGGGGCAAGAAGGCGGCGCTGGCGGTGGAGCTCAAGTTGAATTTGGAGATCGAGATCGAGCTCAAGGCTAGTATCCATGGCGACGTTACGCTGGAGCTGTTCAACTAATTGTTTGCTTCTTTTGGTTGCCGGGATGATATTCTTTTAATTCGGAGATCTAAAAAGGGGTTGGCTGGGCTCTCCACATGGCGCAGGCGGTTCTGTGTGCGGCACGATGGGAAAAGGCATGGTTCGGATCGAGTTGGTTAGAGGGCGTTTGCGGTATGACAGAGGTTTAATCATCTTGCATCACGACGGATATCCGTGATATTCTCTTCAAAATTCTGCGCTACTACATTACTGGTACAGCAATGGCGGATAGCTCGGCTGCTGACAAGATCAAGCCTCCCATGAACTCTCAGCGTCACAGTGGTGATGCCTTACTCGATCATGTCGATGTCGTCCTCTGCGGGCTGGACTGGGGCAGCTTGGCCATTGTTATTGCTCGCCGGTTGGGGCGCATCCCCACCACCACCGCCAAAGTAGTCCTCCATCTCAGCATCCAACTCTTCCTGGGTCTTCTTGGGACGTCCTTCCCTGCCTCCACGTTCCCCGCCCTCTCTTGCACCACCACCTCCGCGACGCGCGCCGGGACGGCGTCCACCTTCGCGTCTGCGGCCACGGATTGGACTGCGAGAGCGGTTGCTCCGTCCACCGGGTACGTAACGATCGATTCCTTTACGGGCCGCCTCATCCTCCAGGTCTCTGTCCGGCGACAACGAACGGTTCCGTCCGGGTGGGACGGTGACACGCTCGGCTAGCGGTCGGCCTGGCATGACGGCCGTGTCAAAGGGGTTGCGCTGGCGTCGGGGAGGGACGATGGAGAGGTGGATCGGTTGGCCGTGGGCATTGGCACCGTCGAACTCCCGGATTGCCTCGCGAGCATCGTGGTATGAGTCGTAAGTGACGTACGCCACTCCTGTAGAGCGGCCGGCTCGGTCGTACCCGACATCGAGTTTCTGTACTGCCCCGATTTGTTCAAAGAGTCCCTAGGACCGTCAGCTTCCCATTCATTAGCGGCGCAAGCGGGGCGTCATACCACCAAGTCCTCCCGGCTGAGTTCATAATGGACATTCTCAACGCGAATCTTAGTCCCGTTCAGCTCGCTGTATTCCCCTGTCAGCATTCCGCTTCCTCGGTCGATCAAGAGATGCATGTCCAACTCACGCCAGATCTTCAGGCTCGTCGCGTCCTGGACCACGTCGTGACTGGCGCGGCCTCCGTCCTGCCGAGGATATCAGCTTGGTGCGCTGGACCGACAATAGCTGTGCGCGGGATCTTTACCATTGTCTTCAAATCTGTCGTGGACCCATTCACTGCAGAAGCTCGTCAGGACTTGTCGACCCTTCCAGATTCACTTCCCGGGGCTCATACGTACGAGTCGAGGTTTCTGGGGGCATCGTCGCGGTAGGACTGTTCCATGGACGTAGGAAATGTCAGCTTCTGCGGATCGTTGAGTCAATTGTTCCACTGGTGTTCGACCAGAGGGGTACCATCGCGCGTGGCTAAGACAGCTACAACGGCAATCGAGGGCCGAATAGAGGATGTTGAGCAGGTGGGTAGGCGTAGTTCAGAGGAGGGGAAGGAGGTAGGGCACCTATGAGCCGCGTCGTGGTCCTGGTCAGGCTGTGATCTATACCACCTGGAGGGGATTGCCGGTGCGTACCTTTCTGACGCCATCGCGAGGGAAGTCTTCGCGGGGTTCGCGTCGCCGTGGGCCTCCGTGACCACCACGGCCGCGAGGTCTGCCGCCCTTTCGCTGGTGTCGTGGATCCAGGTTAGCAAGTTGCCGCAAGTCATCGCCGAGCAAGGACAGGTCACGGGCCAGAAGCAGGCTGGGGAAGAGGCTTACGTCTTCGCGAGAAGCAAGGATTTCGTCAAGACTGCGATCCATTATGATTGCCTTGGGAAGAATTCTTCGTGACTGATGAGAGGCAAAGTCGGGGGATTGGAATTGGGTTGCGTTGGTTGTTGTAGACCCGACGATGCGTGATTCAAGGTCAGGCAATAAAGTATGGATGGTGTCCACCAGCAAGGTGAGACGAGGGAGCTAGGTAGCCTGACGGACGCTTGCTGGAGCTTTTTTTAGGGGCTCCGGCACTCAGGACCTGCTCAGGCGCCTGGGCAATCCAGACCTGCCAGGGTTCTAGGGTACATCGTAAAAGGTACCTACCTATACACTCGAAGAATGATTGTGGGGGCCCTTGCACCCTCAACGGCTGCAAACACCCCCCAACAAGTGAACAATAGTAAACATGTGTCGACAGTTCAGGCAGCCCGCCAGGTCACCCGCTCATTTGGGAGTGACTGGTGTCTGTCAGTCAGCCAGTCCGGCTTGTTGTATCTTCTCTACCGCCTCCGCCCAGACTTGCAGGTGAATATGACTGCAGGATTGGCCGGCCAGCAGGGGATATCTACCCATTGGGTGTGGATGTTCGAAAGGGAATCAAGTCATGGTCCATTATCATTAACCTTCTGTCTATCTGAAGCGTCTGGAAACGCCCGTCCTTGTTGCCGAAGCAGGTCTATGGGAGGTCTTTAATCGAAATGGTATCCCGAGGTCCGCGGCCGTGGATTTTGAAGAGGTAGGTTTCTAAATGACAATCTCATTGCAGAACCGGACCAATAAGTACAAAACGGAAAAAGTACTTCATGCAGATCCGTCCAGATATCTCTCGACAGGCACAGGCCCAAGAGCCTGCCGGCGGATATCGAAAAGCAATCAGTGCAGTGAACTCGCGCACCCCTTTAAGGAAAACCAGAACTACTTTTATTGCGCAAACCCTTCCCGTGTTGCGCTCGTGCCAGTCAACCGTGGCAAAGCAGCCCCTTGCCCTCTAACGACCAACTCGTCACTTCTGCCCCCTGATGCGGTGAGATCCCAGCTTGTGCGAAAGTGGCGTGAGTTGATATCTGTAGAGGAAAGAGAGTAAGACTCGACTTTGATGTTGGTGCGTCTAGATGAGGTCGGCAACGTTCATGGGCATCTCCTCGATCTGGGTGCTGTAGAATTGCTCAATCTCACGCATCATGCGGACGTCGTCAGCGGTCACAAAGTTGATGGCGACACCCTTTCGGCCGAAACGACCACCACGGCCGATACGGTGGATGTAGTTCTCCCGGTTGGCGGGGAGATCGTAGTTGATGACCAGCGAGACTTGCTGGACGTCGATACCACGGGCCAGCAGGTCAGTGGCGATCAGGACACGGGAGGAGCCGGAACGGAACTCCTTCATAATCAGGTCACGCTGAGCCTGGTCCATGTCACCGTGCATGGCAGAGACGGTGAAGTCACGGGCGGTGAGCTTGTCGGTGAGCCAGTCAACCTTTCTGCGGGTGTTGCAGAAGATGACGGCTTGGGTGATGGTCACAGTCTCGTACAGATCCGAGAGGGTGTCGAGCTTCCACTCCTCCTTCTCGACGGCGATGTAGAACTGCTTAATACCCTCAAGTGTAAGCTCGTCCTTCTTGACGAGAATACGGACGGGGTCGCGCATGAACTTGGTGGTGACCTCGAGCACATCCTGGGGCATGGTGGCGGACAGGAGGACGACCTGGGTAGACTGGGGCAGCAGCTGGAAGATGTCGTAGATTTGCTCGGTGAAACCACGCTGTGGAGACATGTTAGAACAGGAGACCACAGAAATCCACAGGGCGGGCTTGGGGGACTCACAGAAAGCATCTCGTCGGCCTCGTCGAGAACGAACATCTTCATGCCGTCGGTCTTGAGGAAGCGACGCTGGATCATGTCATGGACACGGCCGGGGGTACCGACGACGACCTGGGGGCCGTCCTGCAGAGCCTTCATGTCATCACGGACGCTGGTGCCGCCAATGCAGGCGTGGCACTCAATGTTCATGAAGTCACCGATAGCGACAACGACCTTCTGGATCTGCTGAGCCAGCTCACGGGTGGGAGCGAGAATCAGGGCCTGGCACTGCTTCAGGCTGGGGTCGATCTTCTGGAGGACAGAGATGGAGAAGGTGGCGGTCTTGCCGGTACCAGACTGGGCCTGAGCGATAACGTCGTGGCCTTGAGGAGCGAATGGTTAACCGGCTTGTTGGCATGGTGCGGGGCAATTTGTGTCTTACCCTTGATGACAGGCATGATAGCGCGCTGCTGGATGGCAGAGGGACGCTCGAAACCGTAAGCATAGATGCCTTTATCCCCGCGTTAGCCCAAGGAGTTCGTCGCGGCACTCGGCCGGCGCAGATTTTCTCACCTCGGAGCAACTCAGACTTGAGTGCCATCTCATCGAAAGAGTCGACGGTCTCGTCGTAGTTGGACTCGATCTGACCTGTGTTCGTCGTCGCATGTTAGCCATGTTGTGCTGCCAGTGTGGCTGGTGGTTGTGGTTGTGGTTGCCATGGTCCAGGCACCCGCGCGGGATCAGAAAAGTCTGTGGGCGCAGGGAGTGGACCGCCACCTGGCGTGGGGTCGCACGAAGATGCTGACGATGTCGATGATGGAGTGCCATCCGGTCGCAGCTAGGGGAGAAGGAGAGTTCTTACCCTCGGGGACATCCTCGAGTCCCTTGTCGGTAGCCATGATTGCGGTTTGTTGGTGATATGGATCTAGATCACAAGCACTGCTTGAGACCTAGAATGAAAGAATCGAAGGTGGGGTTTGTTGAGGGTCGAGGAAAATCCACAAGACTCGCGGGGAGGCTGTGGAATCCGGTGATGATGTCTGGAGACTTGAAAAGAAACCAGATCAGATGCTCTCAGGGTGTTGAGAACAAGGAAATCTAGTTGTGGAGGGGGAGGTTTGTTGTTCTGGTGTATGTAGATGGGTGATGTCGCAGGGGTAAGAGCAGACCTAGGAGAGAAAATTTGTCTGCAGGTGGAAAAAGTTGAAGTGCCTTCGCTGCCCTGCTCGCTTTTGCCACGCTAAACTTTTAGTGGGGCAAGGCCACCACCACCGTCGCTTCGTCCACCTCGTTTGGCCGTCTCAAAAGCGCTTCAATTTTCCCCTGTTCTGGGCCGGGGCCAAAAAAAAAAATCTAACTATACTCATTGGTGAATTCATTGAAGACTCACACTCGTGGACGATACCAGCCTCACACAACTCCTGCTACTGTGGTTACCGGCCCAATTCACACTGCCTTGCCCTGCCCTACCCTGCCCTGCCCCGCCACTCCTGCATACTGTACTGTGCTGTACTGTACAACTGGTCATTGTTGATCAATGGGGCCAGTGTAAAGTGGTTTTACTCGTCCTGTCCTGGCCTTCCTACCTTCTCCAGTCTTCAAAGTCACCCCACTGCCATCGCACCCTAGAGGCCATGCTCCTCAAGGCAGCTCCCGCCCCGGGCCACCAAGAGGACATTGTCCTCCGCAACCACAATGGCCTGGGAATCACTGCTGACGGTCTGGGAATAGGCAGGATGGATGAGCAACAAGCTAGCGTTGAGTCACGGATTCCCAGTCATCCTCTGGGAATCAAGCCCCTGGGCAACCAGTATCTGTCATTCGACGCCAACGCTCGAGGCTCAATAGGCAGCCTCCAAGTTTTGCCAGACGAGGTGTTGGCACAACTTTTCGAATATTTCGGCCAGCAGTCTTTGCGCAAACTGGGCTATACCTGCAGGTTCCTCTTTGCTTTCTGTCATGCTGATGATATCTGGAAGATCTTGTTCTTGGAGTAAGTGACACTCCCTTCTAGTCGTAAACCTTTTCTGAACGGTTGTTTGCCGTCCCAAAACTTCGCGTTGAACGCACCCCACACCAGCGGTCATGGAGGCCAAGATATCTGCTTATTGGTCGATTCCTGGGAAATGTAAATTTCATTTCATGGCTGTCTGTCTCCGTTTGTTTCGAAACACAATTCAAACTTCCGTTGGGCCAAGGAGCCTGGGATTTCACCGCAGTGGAAGTCTCTTCTTTATTACACCTCAAGCCGCGGCTTTGGTACTCTCCCCGGCTTTCAGTTTGCCAATGGCGGCAGATTTTTGGATGTTGTAGTCATACTTATACAGCGAATCATTGATTGACGGATTCCCTTAGGAGCCATGAGCAGAGAAAGCGTCCCTTCCAGTGGAAGGGCACGTGGAGATCAACCTTGCTTGAACTGTCACCAGACCAGGAGCCAAAGATAGATTGTCGTAACGTCTTTTCCGATGTTCTTCACCGGCCATTTGTCTGCAGCAACGTGCCCTTGGGACGTTTCTGCTCGAAAATCCCCGGCGCGAATGAGATCAAGCGGCTCCCTGACATGACCTACGACGAATTTGCAGACAAGTGGAGCGACAGACCGTTCATTCTGACGGACTGTATTCGCTCGTGGCCGGCATGCAAAGAATGGAACATCGACCAGCTTTCGAGGATATACTCTGATGTTGAGTTCCGAGCTGAGGCGGTGGACTGGCTCTTCTCGACATATTGTCAGTACATGGATAACAATCAAGACGAAAGCCCGCTCTATCTTTTTGACAAGAAGTTTGCCGAGAAAATGTGTGTCGCAATTGGAGACACTGAAGGGGCGGCATATTGGAAGCCAGACTGCTTCGGACCGGATCTCTTTGAGGTACTTGGCTCGGAGAGACCAGCGCATAGATGGTTGATTGTAGGGCCAGCGAGATCTGGCTCGACATTCCACAAGGACCCGAACGGTACGTCGGCGTGGAATGCGGTGCTTCAAGGAGCCAAATATGTGAGTAACTTCACCTAATGCGACGGTGCTTTCACAAGGCCCTCGCCATGTCTGTATAACCAGCTAATATAATCAAAGTGGATCATGTTCCCGCCTTCCGTGGACGTGCCGGGTGTCTTTGTCTCGGCCGACCAGAGTGAGGTCACGAGCCCTCTAAGCATAGCGGAATGGCTTCTAGAGTTCCACGAAGAAGCGCGGAAGCTACCGGAATGTGTAGAAGGCATCTGCAGGGAAGGCGAGATTCTCCACGTCCCTAGTGGATGGTGGCATCTGGTTGTCAATCTTGAAAGCGGGATCGCGCTGACACAGAATTTCGTGCCCAAATCACACCTTGCTGTCGTTCTCGAGTTTTTGCGGGATAAGCCAGACCAGGTGACGGGGTTCAAGAGGGACGTCGCCGATCCCTATAGCCTGTTTGTGGACCGCCTCAAGGCACAATTTCCGGAGCTCTTGGATGCAGCCCTGGCTGAGCTGGACCAGAAACACAGCAAGAAGAAAAGGAAGTGGGACGAGGCCATCTCAGTTGAAGAGACGGAGCAGACCCCAGGGTCTGGAGGATTCGGCTTCGGCTTCGGCTTTGGCGGGGACGATGAGGAGATACCATGAGCCAGGCGTTATCTGTCTACTGTTGTCGAAGATGTGAACAGGCGAGTGTTGCCGTGCAATAGAAAAACCGAAACTGCATTTGTGGTGCAATCGTATATCATAGTACACACCTAGTTACATACATAGGACCATAGCAGATGTCTTTCAAGCAGCCAGCTGGGGACCAGATAATCTAGCAAGGTAGACAGTTTCCCGGGTAGGCCTACTTGTATGAAGCCTTTGCCTGCACCAAAACTGAATACGACACGCGCGAAGGTCAATTCCCTCTTTTCCAAGTGAGCATCTGCAGTAACGTGATCTCACACTGCTCCATTGAAAGGCAACCTGACGTGGACGCAGCTGTCACATCTCGGACCAGCACGTTCCCGTAACTGAAATGGACGGCGCTTGTAGTGTACGGTTGGAGGTGACAGGGATGATCCACCGCAGCCCCTTTGAGACCCCACGCTCTCCTCTCGGCCTCTCCCTTCAGCCCTCCTACACCACTAGTCTACCAGGAACCTCATTCTGGCAAGGCCCACGGGCCCGGGCAGCCTACCTAGGTACACTCGGTACCTACACTACACTACACTACGTGTACAGCCAGAGACAAACAGCGCGCCGGCCAATCCAGCCCCAAGCTCATACCATTGTACCCCCGTTCCGTCCCCGTCTCAGCTGGCCCGACCGACGGCAACCCGTGATCAATCACGTCGTATCACCCATTCAGCCGTCACCCGTGCTCTATCAACAGTCCCTGCAACAACAACAACAGCAAAAACAACAACAATAACAGCACCACCACCACCACAACACTTCCCAATATCGCGCATCTCTACTTGTACATACATACATACGTAGCCTACATACTCTTGTTCAAACAGAATTTGCCTGGCCGCATCAAGCCTCCAAGGACGCCGCCCCCAAGACGTCGACGGGGGCCTTGCTGGCTGACTCAGGAGAGCTCTCCCTGTCAGCACGAAGCTATATCTATCTAGGTACCCGGTCTGCCTGCATCGGTCGTGTCACTCCCCACCCGAGCCGGCCTCCTATCCCGCCCTCCCACCTAACCCCCAGCCTGCAACCTCCATTCACCTGCGCACTACCTCACACCGTCCGCTCGAACGACACCCTCAGCAGGGCAGGGCGCAGCCTTGATCGTTACACGAAGACGCCGGTGCCTGCATACGTAATGCACTTCAACGCTCTGAAATAGCATCATGCTCTCCGGCCTGTCTCTCCTCCTCCCGCCCAAGCCACCACCGTCTTATAGACTCAGCTCCGCCCACTCCCGAATAAAACAACGCCGACAGCGGTGTCTTGCTCACCTCTAATAATACCTCTCCTGATCTTGATCGGTGTGTGTCTCTCTTCTGCTGCATATCACCCCCGAGTCTTGGTGCGCCGCCTGTGGCCCCAACCAGCGCGCCCGCAGTACCTCGAGGCTGACTGAGACAGCCCGATTGTAGTCTTCGGCAAATCGTCCATAATATCTGCAGGATCTCGAGACAGCTTTTTGAAAAGCGCCCCAGCTCTTTCCTCCCCCCGTGTCAGCCTTCAAACGATTTGCGCCCAACATAGAGCCCGTACGAGCGCGTCATAATGGTTTCCGACGAAACATACGAGATCTGCCTGCCAGTCCTCCAGGACTCGGCAATAGAGGAGGAGGACAAGACAGACAAGCTAGAAGAATTGTTAAAAAAGGAGACCGCCCTGACCGGCCAGTCCCTGGAGAATGCCGTGCTGGACGTGCTATGGCGCTATCGAGAAGGCGGTGGTCACAATGCCTCCCCTCCCGCAATCCGCCAGACCATCCTCAGGAGACCTTCGCCGGCCTCATTCAGGACCACCGCTACGCCTCTCTCTGGTTCGCCCCGTCTGGGTGTCAGTCCGCTCGCACCTCCCGGGTTCATGCCCTCCTTCAACCGCACACTGTCGGGGGCCGCCTCCCCCTTTTCCTCTCCGCGACCCTCGCCCCGACTAGCCTTTTCAACACCAGTCATACCTCACAGCCCCAACCTGAACGCCTACGAATTTGCGAATGACCCAGAGCCGTCGCAAGAAACATTCGAGGACTATGCCTCCGACAATGTGGACTGGCTTGTTGGCGACGATGCTGTTAGTATCGCATCCTCCTTTGGCACCTCCAGCGGGTTGAACGCAAACGCGCCCGAATTCTCGTCGCAGCAAACCCCCATGAGACCGCACGATGTCCTGCGCTCGATTCTCGGCGAGTCTAGAACCGATGAGGAGATTAGTCAGGCACTGCTCGTCCACGGATACGACCTTGGGGCAGTGCTTATATCCATGATGGACAACCAGGATGCGTCAGCATCGACCACCTCAGTCGAAGGCAATGGATACTTGGCTGGAAAGCCCATGACTCCGGATGCCCGTCCCACCACGCCGGCCGATCAGAGGTCCGGGGTAATTTGCAAGTTCTACCTCGCATCTGGCAGCTGCATGCGGGCAGATTGCCGTTTTAGCCACGACTTGAGCAGCCACATTTGCAAGTAGGTTCAGCCGCTACCGCCCAGGCACTCGCGCATTTGCTAAATTACTGTTCCAGGTATTGGATGTCTGGCAACTGCCTCGCCGGTGATACGTGCATTTTCTCACATGACCCAGCACACCTCATGAACAAACTCAACGTTGACGGAACAGACACGCCACCTTCACAGAAGTCCCCGGCAAGCATCCAGGTCCAGGACTTCTCCAGCTTCCCGTCCCTAGGGTCGGCTGGGCCAGACTCGATCCCTGTATTCACACCTTCGCTGGGTGTTACTCCTCCCCCTGGCTTCAAGAACATACACGCAAATGATCACCGGCCTCGCTCCCGCCCCAGCAGTCGCCATCAGCAGGGCAAAGAAAATGCCCAGGCTGCGCCGTCCCTCGACGATAATGAAGCCTTCCCGACCCTTGGCTCTGCTGCAGCCAAGCCGGGGAAGAAGCACCACGGAAAGAGAGGCGGTCACGGCCACGGGCCAAAGGAAGCGTACACGCCCAGCTCTCTCGCGGATATCGTGAAGATGTCGCCGTCTCCAGGCCCGGCCTCACGGCCTGATAGTAGGAAGATGAGCCGAAACGGGAGCTCGCAAGGATCAAGGAACGGCGAGAACAGCGCAGCTGCTCAAGCGATCCCTAGCCCCAAGCATATTCCATGGCTGGAGACGGGTGACAGCTCCAACAAGGCGTACCTCAAGGCACGCCAAGAGGCCATTCGGCACAGTGCTCTTAGGAACAAATTTCTGCAGAAGTGAGTCTCGGCCTGGCCAAGAAGCTGCGTGAAACCCCATCTGACATGATTCACAGTGCGGCACAGGCATGGAACCGGCAGGACGCCCGGCAGGCCAAGGTGTTCAGTCTGCGGGGTCAGAGCGAGAATGACCTGATGAAGAAGGCGCACAGGGAAGCAGCGGAAAAGCTGTACGAGGACCGGAACAAGAAGAGCTCGGCGAGCCCGGAGATCTACGTGGACCTGCACGGGTTGCACGCGGAAGAAGCCGTCGAGTACCTGGAGCGGGTGCTGCTGGAGAACGAGCACGAGAGCCGGCCGATCTACGCCATCACAGGCACAGGGCATCACAGCAAGAACGGGAAGGACAAGGTGGGCAAGGCAGTGCGAGGTTTCTTGAACGAGTGGCGGTATGCGTTCAGAGAGTTCTCGGTGCCGGGTGACCGTAACAACATGGGAGGCATCCTGGGGATTGATGCACGGAGCTACGACAAGTCGATGCCAAAGGAGGGCGGTGGCAGCGCGAGGAAAGCAGAGGAAGGTGTAGAGGCAGTGGACATCCTCAGCCAGGGGGTTGAGATTGGGGACGGCAAGATGAAGCTGCTGGTGAGGGACACGACCATTGGCAAAGAGCCGCCCAGGGGGCCTCGAGGCGGCCGATGACATTGTAGAGAGATGAAGCAAAGAAATAAAGCAAATTCGTATAAAAACACCGGCGTCTCGTGTTGACGCGTGCAGTGTGCAGTGTGCAGTGTGCAGTGTGCGCTCAAGAGACTGAGTACCTACCTACACGAGAGGCTGCGACTTGGCATATGATTGCGGCTCGCATGCGTCTCTACCCTGGATCCTTACCTCCTCCCCCCACGGGCACGGGAGGGTTCCTTACCAGCCCTGGGCTGCTGCAACCCTCGGACCTGTGCATGAAACGGTTCCCAGGCTGCCACTCGCTGTTCTGGCACCTTAATAAGACCCGACTTGCCGTCATTGGCGTCACAGCTATGCTTACTACATGGCTATTTGGGGACGCGGCCCAATCAAGCACAGCTTTGACAATACGCTTTCGGTAAGTAGCACTGCAGGCTGCGGAAATAGTCTTTGCACCTTGGGTATTCGGACTTTGGTCCAAAAGGTACTCCGTCTTGTAGACTCCATATCTAGTACCTAGGTAGGTAGTCCAGATCTGACTTGGCTTCGGCATTGACGAGCTGCGCCTCCTCGACAAGACATCCATCCCTTTCAAAACTCCAGCCACCGAATCTTATGAACATCATCATACCGGCCGAAAAAGGACATCTACATATCATTCGACACGAGCAGTTTCATCGGTTCAATGGCTGCAACAAGATAGCATCACCGTGCTCCTATGTAAGCAAACCACACTTGTCCCACCACAACCCTGACGTCGTCGCACCATTCTCTTGAGGACATGAAAACGCTGACCGTGCCAGCAGAACGCCTAATCTACTCCTCAACCATCACCCTCAACCGCACACCATGCCGGCCGACTACAAGTCTGCGGCAGCAGGCCTGGCCGTCGCCCCGGGGTCTCCGGGCTACGAGACCCCATCCGCCGCATCCGCAGCCGCACAGCTCGCCAACACCCCCAGCCGGGACGAGCACGGCGACGGCCCATTCCGCGACGACAGCGACCACGAAGATCCACCCCGCGCACCAGCGGCTCCGTCACTGGGTACCAACGATGAGCGCCCGCTCCCGTGGGTCCGCCACAGCGGCGGCGACACGCGGTCCCCGCGCCGGCTCTCGACACCATACTCGCTCAACTCGCGCACCTCGTCGAACCGCGACGGGTCGCTCCGCGGCCAGCTGTCGGCGCTGGCCTCGTCGTCGGCCAAGACGGCCAACAACCTGTACCGGCAGTCCCTTACCATGTACAATGGCATGACGCCCGCGCAGAGGGCCCTGTTCATCGCCGGCGGCTTCCTCCTGGGCGCCCTGACCATCGTCCTGCTCATTTTCTCGCACAAGATCTTCACGCTCCTCGAACCCGTGGCCGTCTCGTGGCGCGCCATGCCGGCAGGGTGGCTCATCATCTGGGCGGCGACCTTCCTGGTGGCGTTCCCGCCCATGATCGGGTACAGCACGGCGTGCACGGTGGCCGGGTTCGTGTACGGGTTCCCTTTGGGGTGGCCGATCGTGGCGACGGCGACGGTGGCCGGGTCGTCGGCCGCCTTCGTGGCGTCGCGGACGGTGCTGAGCGGGTACGTGGACCGGCTGGTGGGCCAGGACAAGCGCTTCGTGGCTCTGGGCCAGGTCCTGCGGCACGATGGGCTCGGGGTGCTGGCGCTGGTGCGCTTCTGCCCGCTCCCTTACAGCCTGAGCAACGGCTTCCTCGCCACCGTGCCCAGCATCCAGCCCCTCAGTTTCGCCATCGCCACCGCCTTCTCCAGCCCCAAGCTGCTCGTCCACGTCTTCATCGGCTCGCGCCTCGCCCTGTTGGCCGAGGAGGATATGACCCTCGGCGACCGCCTTGTCAACTACGCCTCCATGCTCGTCGGCGGTCTAGTCGGCATGGGCGTTGGCTACTTCATCTACCGCCGCACCATGGCAAGGGCCGCCGAGCTGGCCAGGGAGGAAGCGCAGGCTGGGCGCCCCCTGAGCGGTGGCAGGGCGCCTGGTGCCGAGTACGCCGACGATGACATAGGCGAGGGTGGCGAGGACGCAAGGTTAATGGACCCCAACGACGCCGCGGCGCTGATGGTCGACGACGATGATATCTCGCTGTGGGACAACGCGGGCGACGGTCAGTTTGAGGACGACGAAGACGCCCCCGCCAGGTATCGGGACGAGGAGGAGGCTCTCGAGGGGCATGGCAAGGCGAGGGGACCGGGCAACGGTTCATAGGCCTGGAGTCAAAAGAGGGTCACTGATGGTCGCATGCAAGATATATGTGTTGTCATAAAATTAAAGTGCGCCAACGGCACGGACAGTCTTGATTTACGAATGCAGCCAACGTATCTCTATCCACGACCATTCTGACCTCCAACCCCTTAGCCCCTATCCCGACATTGGCCCTCCTCGGGACATTCTCCCCTCGCGATGCCATGCCCGCTAGTCGATGGCATCGTCCCGGAGCTTGAACAGCTGCGGGAGGACCTCGTCCGGACGGGCGCGCAGGGCGTTGTGGTACATGGTGTTGGTCTCGAGCACGCGAATGAGGTTGATACGGCGCGCCGTGTCCCGCGCCAGCTCCGACTCGACGTACATGTCCTCGATGAAGCTGGCGGCGTAGACGGGGACCCGGTTCACCCTCAGGCGCGGCTCGTCGTACAGGTTGTCCCAGCTGTCGTGTCGGGCCAGCGCCTCGGCGGCGGGGCGCAGCCGGCCCAGCTCCGGGTAGTCGTCGAACATGAAGGGGAAGATCATCTCGCCCGAGAAGCAGAGCGGCGGGGCCGCCACTGCTGGTCCTCCTTCCTCGGCGTTGGCGGCGGCGCCGAAGTCGGCGAAGCCCGGGTCAAGCCAGCGGAAGTTGTCGAGCTGCTGGCCGACACGCTGCGCGGACCAGTTGGATGAGAGGCCCGTCTTGAAGCAGTAGATGGCCTCGTGCAGGACGGCGTAGATGGGCGCGGTGTCGAACGGGAGGTAGGACTCGAACTGGACCAGTGTTGGTCTCGTCAGGAAGCCGAACTGCTCCAGGTCCATGTTCAGCCTAAGAATCATGGAGTGTACGTTATCTAGGCCTCCGTGCAGACCAAACATGTGGCCGAGGGTGAGCAGCCGCCGGGCTGTCAGGAGCCCCCCGCCGGGCAGCCGGACGCCGTTATCGTGCTGGCTGTGCAGGAAGCCCGCGACTCTCCTGACGGCAGGTATGTCCTCGGGGAACTTCCTGTAGTAGGCCATGTTCCTCTCGAAGACCTTGCGGAAGGTGGCCTGGTAGACCTCATCCGGGGTCTTGGAGATGGGCGCGAGGCCGCCGGTCATGAAGACCTCGTTGAGGCCCTCGGGGTGCTGGGAGAGGTAGCTGAGGCAGACGAAGCCGCCAAATGACTGGCCGAAGATGGACCACTTCTTCTTGCTCTCGTCGAAGCTCTCGGTCAGGCACTTGCGGACGGCCTCACAGTCCCGCACGTTGTCGACCTGGCGGAAGAACTTGAGGTACTCAAACTGCTCCTCGGGAGAGGCATCTGGCGTGGGAGCGGTGTCTGCAGTGACTGGGGTGCTGAGGCCGACACCTCTGTAGTCGAGGAAGAGGATCTGGTAGCCTCTGTTGAGCAGAAAACGGGTCAAGGACGAGTCCTGGGGCTCAGGGTTGCCAAAGCCAGGACCGCCCTGCAGGAAGACGAACCATGGGCGGTTCAGAGACGACTGGAACTGCGACTGCTGAGGGTTGAGGGGTGCGTCATACTTGGTCGCTCCCCTAGCAAAGAGCTGGATCTGTTTGCCCGAGGGGTTCTTGTAGTCCAATGGCACAGAGAACAAGTACTCGGTTACCAGCAGGGCACCTAGATGGAGTATCTGTCGTCAGCTTTGTATGGCACAGTTCGTGACGGTACTTTTATATACTGCATTTCCCGCCATTTCATTAGGAAGTGGATGTTGGCCTGGATAGATCCCCCGTTGGCCAGTTGTTTAGATGGTGTGCATCACTTACCTGGGACGACGTGTCTCACAAAGCTCTTCAGCTTGGCTTTTGGGATCTCGAGGGCCATGGCGCAAGAGGGAGTGCAGCACAGATTATATACACGCTCGTGCTAGGAGCTGGCAGAGCGAGGGACGAAGGGCAGGTCGCTGTAAGAGGGCACAGCTACTGGGCCCACCCGTTTCTCATGCACTCACTCACTACACAGCGACGCGACTTCGTCTATCGATACTCTCTGCTGCTATACGAGATGGGCTGGGGAGGGTCTCGGTAGAACACAGGCCGCGTGGAAAACTAAGCAAGGCCGCTGTGTAGTCCCTACACGAGGCGACAAGGAGAAGGAAAGTATACCCAGAGGTGTCTTGTCTGAACCTGGACTCGTCGCCGTCGTCGCCCCGGTGCTGGCATCTCCGTCGTTAGCCGCCTGGGATGCCATCTCGACCCGTTGACAGGTGATAGCGGTCTGCGGGGTTTTGCCGGATAGCTGGGTCTCCAGGCAGATCAGCAGACCCTCAGGCCCCAGACATCCAACCTAAACGCCTAGCGCTACCGCCCCAGGTATCCAGGGCTTTGCAGCCCAGTACCCAACCCAGTGTGCCAGTGTGCCTTAGCAACGGCGGACCTCCCGGCATCGGCGCGTATGAAATCTCCGACCTGGATAAAAAGGCAAATCTCGTGCATTTGTGATTTCCTTCACCCGTCTGTCTCATCACTTTTTTTTCCCCCCTCCTCTGTCCAACGCCACCCGTCGCGCTTTTCACTGGGCAAAGAGCTTAGGGTATCAATTACAGGCCCAGATGTAAGGCCGCCCTGGATTCGCGTCCGCGTCCGCGTCCGCGTCCGCATCATGGCCGTGGAATCGCCCCAGCTGGTTCAGACCTTGATCGAATCCTTCAACGCCCTGGCCGACGAGGTGCAGAACCTGGTTGACAGAAAGACCATTTTGGAGCACAAGCTACGCTACGCCCATGAATCTGTCAGTGGTCATCTCATTTTTTTTTCTTGTGTTTTTTTCTCTTTCTTGCCTACATGATGATATTTTCTAGCTCTAGATCTGCAAATCACCATCTTGGTGAGCGTGTAGACAACCTTTACCACTTATCTGATATTGTTCCCTTGGCCCCCACATACCAAACTCACCATCCTCTGATTTGCCGCAGGCTCGGCGTGGGGCCACCTAAACATGCTGACCAATGTCGCACCTGCAACAGTACCAGCTTCTTGCCGACAAATACGCTCCCGCCGCTCCTCACATTGCCGAAACTCTGGCCAAACTCCAAGTTCCTCCCACCCCGACCCTAACAACCACAAACCACGTGCCCCTCCCCAAGCGCCACCAGTCCGATAGCTCCCAGGCCGAGCTGGCCCTGTTCATCCGCGAGGGCAAAAAGGTCGCCCGCCAGCTGGCCATGGTCACAGATGCGAGCAAGGAAAGCGGGTCCAGTCGTGAGACCTTCTCCACCAACATGACCTCCCAGTCAACCTTCCTGGAGAGAGACTTCACAGTCGAGGGCAAGAAGGGTCATCTGGGTTGTCCATTTTCGGCTATGAACAAGGGCGCCGTCGATCAAGATGAGGTAGATGATGTTGGTGATGGTGACGGTGACGGTGACGGTAATGCGAATGAAAATGAGAATCCCGACCCCACGCCGCACCATTCCAAAGACCCCATCTGTGCGGCAATGTTTGAAGAGAGCATGTCAGCCCCGGCGCCAAATGCTTCGGCCTCCAAGTGCCCCATCAGGTATCTCGATCAGCATTCACCCGAAGAGATTGCCCGGTACATCGAGACTCACAAGCATGAACTGCCGCGGAGCCACGAGGTCTGTCTCAAGAGGAACCAGAAGAACGAGGAGCAGATAAGAAAGCTCGACGCCAAGTACGGCAACCTCGTCTCCATGATTCAAGACCTCAGTCATCTTCACGCTCCGATGCTGCCCGAGTCCCAGGTTGAGGCCCAAGCTGAAGCCGAAGCAGAACGGGGTTCGAACCGCAGGGTCAGTGACTGGGCCAAGAACGTGAGCTCTAGTACCGTGGACGGCATGATCGAGGAGACTGTGAAGGATGGCGAGGTGCCCACAGCTGAAGACTATCTCGACCGGACCGGTCACTTCGAACGTCCTCTCAAGGAGATCCGAGTCGGCGAGTCGCCCAGCAGGCCATGGGGTATTTCGGTGCCCTTCCCACCGGATGAGCCCGTCGAGCGCCCTACGTCTCCTCCTGCGCCTGTTCGTATGCCTTCGCCGAAGCCAGTCCCTGCATCCAAGGCTCCAGAGGCTAGACCCTCCAAGTGTCCATTTGATCACACCAAGATGAAGAAACTAGACGGGCCTGGCCTAGCCGAGTTCCCGAAAATGGAGGACATCTCAAGCCCTCCACGGCCTACTGCTCATAATCCGGCTGCGAGCCAGCCTTTCGCTCCACATTTGAAACATCCGCAGCCTTCAGTTCCAGACAGTCCTCCCCCATCCAACCAGCCTGCATTCATCAATACTACCGAGACTGCAAAGGCAACTGCAGCTGGCGTCCCAGCACCTCAGATGGTCTTCAACGGCCCGGTGTTCATCGGGTATCCCATGGAGCAAGCAATTCAGTTCATGCAGCATTTCCAGCGGCAGTCATGATCAACATTTTCGACTTTGTGGTTTAAGCGAGCGAGGGCGTTATTGATGGTTTGGCACACGTAGCATGGCGTTCCGTAATTTTTATGGCAATGAAAGGATGGTCAAGGCGGATCACGGAAATCAGGGATTACGGAGAGGTTGCGGCTCTCTTGACGGCTCGCATTGAGAACAATCTTGACCAACAACTCACGGCGTATTTACCAGAGAAAGGGAACGAGGGTTACTTGTCTCACTTAATTAATGACATGATTTTGAAGCCATATTCTGCAGCTGCGCATCCTCTTGAGTGATCCCGGGTTGAAGCCTCTCAAGCAGCAGTACACCGGGTCGGAAGCACGCAGCGTTACCAACCCCACCGTGTCGCCCAGCATGTAAGAGGCTGGGCAGGATATCGCATGCTGGCCCCTCCAGCACCCGTACGACGTCGGCGTGATCCTGCAATGCCGTACGTGCCCACGTATGACGACCTTGGCCGACGCCTCGTGGAGCATCACAAGTTGCCAGTGGCGACGCCCGCTTCATTGTCCTCCTTTAACAAGCGTCCTGGCGGCTCAAACAACTCCTCCCCCGCCGTGGAGCAGGAAGGTCTTTGTGACGGGACTCCTTCCCAATTGAAGCCGGGTGGCACAAGCCAGGTATCAAGTCTGCAAGGCTGGCTACTCTCCATACACGTTGGGAAATAAGGGATGTACGTTTCCACAGCGAATCGAACCTAACAGCATGGGCCTCGGTGCTGCCCGTTTGGCCGATGGTATACACTAAATCATGTATTGCAACAACTATCCCTGAGAGTGACTACTCACCCCTTCTCATATCGGAATCTTTGGGGCGACGCTTTTCCAGAAATCACATCGCCCCTTGAACTGCGTCAGCTCGAGCTGGGCAAAGCCGGCGGCGTTGATGTTGAACTCCTTCCCCGACGAGAGCAGCGGCGGGACGCCGGCCTCGTCCGGGCCCGTCAGTTTCTGCTCGTTCGGGTCAGACGTCATGAAGAAGGAGGCGAAGGCCCCGGCGTAGCCCTTGTAGTGGACCGGGTCGGACACCTGCGCGGCGTTGACTTGGTTCCACTAGGTTGTATGAGACTGTGTCAGTGTGCTTCTCAGAGTGGTCTGTGATGGCGTTGAACTCACGTAGATTGTGTCACTGCCGTGCTTGGCCGGGGAGATGGAATACTCGCCCAAATAATTCCCCTTCGGAGCCGCATCAGCCAGCCAGTATGCCGGGCAGGCCAGGACGGTGTCCCTGTATATCAGCCCAGCGCGCGTATATGAGCCGTTATAGCTGGGAACAGCCTCCGCCGTGCCCGACTCCGGGTAGAGCGCCCTCACCTGATCCAGCTCCTCCTCAGAGAGACCAGGCAGGAAACCTGCAAGCCAGCCGTCAAAGCTCGCCACGCTCGAGTTGAAAGGCGGCGCGCCGCTGTCCTGGGCGTTCGCGAGGCCCGGCGGGATGAAATTCTCGCCCTCGTGCGTGTTATACATGCCCCAGCCGTACTCCATATTCACCTCGCCCGCGGCCGCGGCCTCGCTCAGCGTCTTGGTCAGGAATTCCCCGTCGATGACGGGCGCCCACGTGTAGCTGCTCGAGTTGTACGTGTGGCTCCCCGCGACCGCGAGCGAGGCGTTGCGCAGCATCTGCAGGTCCGCCCGCTTCAGGCACGCCAGGCTCCCCTCGCCCGTCCCGCACCCCGCGAGCGCCGAGAAGCTGTCGTAGACGGCCTGCGCCTCAGGGGACTCGCCGCCGTACGTCTTTGGCCAGAACGGGCTGCTCGCGAGAGCACGGCGGAACAGCCGCGGCCTGTCTTGTTCTCCGGCCCGCGCAATGGACTGCGCCACGACGGACCCGGCGCCTGCCGACTGGCCCCAGATGGAGATTGAGTCCGGGTCGCCGCCGAATTCGCTGGCGTGCTCCTTTGCCCAGCGGATGGCGGCGTCCTGGTCGAGGAGCCCCGGGTTGAGGTCGGACCCGGCGTCTGCGGCGATTTCCTGTCCCGGCAGGAAGCCAAAGGCATTGGTGCGGTAGTTGGGGTATATGAATACCAGGTCCGTCTCGGATGAGACGTTCAAGATCGGGTACGCCGGCGGCGGGATGCTGAAGTACGCACTGCCCTGGATGAACGCGCCGCCGTAGAACACCACGACGACGGGCCGCAGCGGCTGGCCCCGCGCCCACGGTCGCGAGTACAGGCCCAGGTATAGGCAGTCCTCGGACCCGTTGACGGTGCGCTGGACGCACATGTCGAAGGGCTGGCTGGAGTTGAAGACGGTGCCGTTCGCGAGAGGGAGCGGCGGCTGCGGCGCCCGGAACCGGAGGTCTCCCACGGGCGGCTGCGCGAAGGGTATCTTCTGCCAGTACGAGATGTTGTACCGGGCCGAGTACGCGCCCTCGAAGGTGCCGTAGTCGAGCTCGGCGACGAGGTCCTGCGCTGCGGCGCCGGGGGCGAGGAGCCCCGACAGCAGTAGGAGGAGGACGCTCAAGGTGAAGGAGTTCATCATCCTGGAGGCCTGGGCGGTGCGTGAGGACGGCGACTGTCGTCACTCTCAAGGCTCAAAGAGGCGCCCATTTTGATATAGGGGGAATATTGCCTATTTATTAATCCTCGTTGAGATAGGCCATCCGGGTGACCGGCTCATCTAGTCAAGCATGTCGACGACAAGATAACCCGAGGGGACGGAGAGAAGCGTCACTAGCGGAAATTGCCCCCTGGAGGGAGAGGGAGCGGGATCGTGGTCACATCGGCCGAGTTGTCCATGATCACCGTATTGTTGACAGTGGGGATTTCCTCCACACTTTTGCCTGTAATTAGGCTAGAATCCGGGGATTGTGGGGAACAAAAGCCAGCAGTAGAAGGCGCCCGATCAAGACAATAACAGAACCGCCAACAGCTAATCATTCTAGTAGGGACCACGGTTCCACCAATTGGCTGACTGGGCATGATAAGTAGGGAGTCACGCTCAGGGGGGCATAGTGCTGCTTTACAGGCGGGGCGACTTTTCTCGGTTTTTGTCTCTAATGTTAGCCCGAGTGAGTATGTAAACAACGAAGTATCATTTGGCTCATCTCGACTCAACCTCGGCAGCTTCGTTGGCCAAACGCGAAGGCTCACAATATTGTTACATCATTCGTGCCCATACATAAGATTTAGGGGGCTCTGATCCAGAAGACTGATCCCATAGTTGGCCGGAATTCAAACTGACAATCTCAGAGGAAAAGGACAGTCCTGCTTTGCAAGTCGATCTAGAAGTCAGAAACAGGAGAAAATGCTAGTCTTGAAGAAGAGACCGCTATGAGATGCCCCCCTGTGTGCTGGCATCCAAATCTGCGAACCGTGATGGTAGTCACGACGATCTAATACCTGATGTCCCTCGGAAAAGGTCGAGGATACATCCCGGTACCAAAAGGTCGTCCAGGGGGCATACTCCACGCTGGTCTCTCCATACTTGGAAGTGAACCGTGGACATCATCATCCCTCCTGATCGACGTCTCTTTCAGCATCAGCGTGGCAACCTCCGGGTTCGTCAGCAGGAACGCCCCCGTCTCCTCGGGGGCTGTTTTCCACAGGGTCGGCTGCAGGAACCCGACCCTCGCAAACACCATCCTCAGCAAGGGGTCCTCGTCTCCCACGCCGTCGTAGATTTTCCGGCAGAGCCTGAGCACCTCGAACTGTGCCGCGTCCAGGCCCGCGCTCTCGAGCATGTCGATGGCTACGCGCGAGATCTTTTCCTTGAACCCGTCGAGCATGTACCGATTCGCGCAGATGTACACGTCTATATTGAGCTCGTAAGCGATCAGCCATGTCCGCATGTCCTCGCCCTTGATGCGGGCCTCTTCAGACGAGGATGTCGGCATGGGTGGTGGTGACACCGGCTGGCCAGGAATAGGTGCCCCATCCAGACCCCGCCTCCGATGGTGCTGGTTCCTTCTCGACCTGTCTCGCCCATTCATCACCACAGGCGGTGGGTAGCCAGGTGTCACTATGGGGGGAGGAGGAAATCGTGGTGCCGCACAGGCCCAACAACTGCGGAATCCAATGTCAGCTATCGACGCAATATAATGACAATTCCATAGCCATGCGCAAGGAAAACATTCACTCCTGCCGGAATACCGCCTCACGAATTCGTATGCATCATGGGCTTTGGAACTCCCTTGTGATTTATCTCACTAGGCAAGAATCCGTGCAAAAGGACGGTGTGGATGGTGTCAGGAGGCTGCTTACGGCGGTCCATGAGAATTAACGCATTGTGAACAGTGGCAGTCCGGCCGATGTTGCCCTGGGTGTTTTTGGCGAAGGCGCTCGAGTTGCCTCTCAAGCCGGCGCCTTCGCCGCTCCTGGCGCCTCCGCGACTGAGCGCTAGAATCGCTGTGCCAGCTGAGCCCGTCCGAGTCCGAATCCGAGTTGACCGCGTCGTTGGCCAGGTCCTTGCCTTTGCCCTTGTCTGGGTCCAGCACCAAGACGGCCGACAGCGGCTTGGTCGGCAAGTATCGCTCTTCGTATAGATATGCGACCAGGAAATGGAAGATGGCCGGGTCTTCTTCTGGCAAGTCGAGGGACTGCGCCTCCGCTTCGAGGAAATTCCCCAGCAGCGCTTTGCGAAACCATTCAGCTTTCAGAAGGACGCTCTTGTGCACCTGCCACCGTGTGAGCGCAAGCACAATCAGTTTCGAGGTAGATTTCTCAAGCCTACCTGAAAGACCTCCTGGTGCGGCAGAATGCCGACGCGAATAGGAATTATAGGAGAGCTGTATCGACTATGACGGGCGTATTAGTCGCGAGGTGGGGCTCGATAGGGAGTGACACAAACCACCGAGAGTACTCCACCACAGGATCGGACATGAAGAGAAATAGGGTGTCTTACCCGTCGCTGGTAGAAAGCCACAAGTCTTGGCTCGGATCTAATACCTCCTTGCGGTCCAGATCATCCGGCAGAATATCCAACACAACAATACCTGGAGTGTTCACCGACGGCGCGCGCATTGCCTCGCCGAGTGTTCTTTGGGAACTCCCCTCGCCGTTTGCCCTAGAGGACGAAGTCATGTCCAGTCTCTTGTATGCTGTCGTCGCGAGGAAAGATTTGTCGACACCTTGGGATGATCTAGAACGCTATGAAACGGCACGTCCTGTCAACAGAGAAGTGAGGCGGGGGGGGGGTGGTAGCCTCCGCAGGAGACTCTGGGAACCACGAAGGAAGTAGGCTGAAAGATTTATATGGGTTTACGCGAGCCATACGAGCTAAAGGCGGTGGTTCCTAAGCAATCAGCAGTAGGCTGAGACGCAGCAGGTGAAGAGGGTGTGGTGGTAGAACACGGAGCTAGCCAGGCAGCCCACACCGAATCACCGTCGGATGACACGCATGCAGACCAAATCCTATCGGCATGGCACGGTAGCAAAACGTGCGGCTTGTACGATCGATGTCGGTCTGCGTTTATTTCATGTCTGGTATCCCTTGGGTAAGGCTGCAGGCTGATGTATCATCCTGAACTCGTTTCGTTCAGTCGCAAATTAAGGCAGAAAGGCCTGTCTCGGAAAAGTGCAAAAGCATGCTCATTGAACGGGCAAACTGGTGGCCTGAAGATGTATTTCCTACCTCATTCCAGGCGAGAGAACCATCAAGGGCAGCGGCGCAGGGGCGACTTGAGTTATTGGAGCCTGCTGTAGCTGAGCCGGCTGCGTACGGCCGGTCACCAGGGATGGAAACCACTTGTCCGCTGTGTAACTCACTGGGCACACTGGCTTTAGAACGCATTGTTTTTTATTGACTCCGCATGGCATGAATCCTGCCCAGGCCTGCATGCAGCCACTTTGTTGCCGCCGCCTGGGACGGTTTGGGTCACGCTGACTGGATGGTTGGACCAAACGTGTGGATGGTGTGGCAGCGCGGGACCACCGAGGTTAGACAAGTTGAGACTGACCCCATAGGGCCACTGCTACCATGTCTCGAAGGGATAAGGGGAAACAATTTCTTTACATGCAAGCGAGCCCAGCTAAGTATTTCGATAATCGGATTGAAATGCTGTCATCAAGGCTGTGCAGCACTTCACTTTCAGTTTCGCAGAGCATACGCAGCCGAGTTATGACGCTGCCGATGCAAGAAATGCACCCTGTCCGTTATATACGGGCGTATCGTCAAGACTATGCGCCCTCTGCCCAAGGCAGCGGCCATCTCCGTGTGTCGCTCGACCCCGCCAGTAAATGCACGAGAAACACGCGGCCTTCTCTTGGGCAATGCCCTGGTGTAATTGGCAGCCTCAATCGGCTTTTGCCACAACTGTCGTATCAGCGTGCATGTTGTTTTGCTTGGCCACCATCAAACTCAGGCTTACCAACAGCGAAAGCTGGAGCAATACGATAGTGGCCGCACACGCTTGTTTCCGCTAGCATCCCTGGGTGGCAGCTGTGCTCCAAACCTCGAAAGGGGAACCGATATACTGGATATCATCTTCTGACCTGATTGGCTTTGGTTCAACTCGGATGCCTGGTCTGAACACGTCTTTGGGACCCTTGTGTCATTTCTGAGCCATCATAGCACAGGCGTTTCATGACACACTAATGAGCCTTGCTCGGCTCATTGTTAACGGCATCATCGCCGTCCCATTCGGAGTCGGCTACTCTTCGTCTATGTCTTGCTGCATCTCGATCTCTATAGTCACAATTAGCGAATCGGCTTATTTCAGAGAGTGCACCACGAACCACTCACGCCAGAGCCTGTTCGCCGAATCAGCGATCACCTTCGCCTTCAGGAGCAGCTTCTCCTTGTACTTCTGCTCATCCCTGGCCTCGAGACGGATCTTGTTCGGCTGCGCTTGCTGGAGCACGGGGACGAGCTCCCGGGGGTCGGCATTCGCCACCGCGGCGACGCTTCGGAAGCCGTTGTCCCAAAAGACGCGTGCGGTCCGGCTCTTGACAAAGGTGATCTTCGCCAGCGCCAGCAGGTCGGACTTGGCTCCGGCCTTCAGCCGGTCTGAAAAGTGATCCAGGACAGCTGCCATGATTCCCCATCCCATTTGCTCGCAGAACTTGACCATACCGGCCGCGAAACCCTGGCAGGACTGCGCCAGCGTCTGAACGGTCCCTCGTGGCATGTTGTATTTCTGCGCCACGCGGTGAATGGGCATCTCGTTGCACAGGTCACGCAACTGCAGGGCGAGGTAGAAACGACGGTAGACGCGGGCGACTTCCTTCTCCACCGCAGTTTCTATTTTCATCGCTCCTCCACGCATCCTACGCCGGTCACCAAAGTCCCACCCGGTGGATGATTCGGACACTCACATCCTGTTGATTTCAGTAGGCCTCAAGCCAAGAAAGCTGAGAACCCTTAGTCCGCTCTCATCCAGGCATTCCATCTCGTTTGCGTAGACTTTCCAGTTGACATTGACAGACATATCCTGGACCGGTGTGAAGGTGTAGAGAATATGCATTTCGCCATCCATAACAAAAGCTTGGAGTGCCCTCTTAAGCTCATTGTGTATAAATACCCCGTCGTCTGGATCCAGAGACGAGGTCACTATGGCTTTTCCCAGTTGAGTGGCCTCGAAGCTCGAGAAGGAATCGATCGAGATGAAGCCTCTGGTTTGCAGCTCTGACAGGCTAAGTTCAATGATCTCATTGATTTTGGCAATGTCGGTGGATTGGTAAAGCAGCGTTTTCCTAACAAACTCGTCAAGCGAGTCGCGGCTAGTTGCCAACCGCACTGCTATGGCTTCAAGCAGCGCCCTTTGAATACGGTGTTTGTCGCTCGTAAGACAACTCGTGAGCTGGGGTAGTTCTGCTTGCATGAGCTCGATGACTTCCTCGACGTCCTTCTGGCGACAGCAGAGATAGGTCTCCCCAACCTCGTTCTTGCCTTTCCGTCCTGCACGCCCTCTCATCTGGCGGAGCATAGAAGGCCCGACAATATCGCGGCCCATGCGTGCATTGTGTAGAATGACGCGTCTCGCCGGGAGGTTTATGCCGGCTGCGAGAGAGCAAGTAGCCACACAGACCTTGATGGTTCCAGAATCATAGGCGTTCGCGATAAGATCCCGCTCCTCTGTGGTGAGCCCTGCGTGATGAAATGCAACACCATTCGTTATTGTCTGCTCGAGGATCGGGTCAAGCCCACCTGGCAGACTTCTGAGGTCGCCAAGCAAGTCTGTCCGTTTCTCCTGCACGTCAGTGTCCCACTCGAGGAGAGGGGGCAGTACTCTACTTATGGTGAGCGCGTCCGACTCGCAGCCCGCGCGGCTACTTGCAAAGACCAGCACACCATATCCAGCACGCGCCGTTTCATTCGCGAGGGCAACGACAGCGTTGAGGACAGGGTCCTGCAATTCCTTGGCATCCGACGACGCTATTGTTCCTATCGCAGTGGATGGAGCCTGGGAAGCCTGCGCCCCGGTTGCCTGCGTTGCAGCGGCTTTGATGAGTCGGCTGGTTGTCCCAGCAGCGTAGATTCGGCCGTCGTAGACGAGGTGTTCCTCGATCGGGACCGGTCTGTACTGAGTCTCGTAAAAGTGGCCTTGGAGCCATGTCGCTAATAGCTTGATGTTCGTCAGTGTTGCACTCATGCCAATAGTCTGCACGGCGTGGTCGTCGAGAGAAAGAAGCTTCGTAGCCATGAGTTCCAACAGGTATCCCCGGCGATCGTCATCGACCATGTGAAGCTCATCAAGAACTACGACCTTGAGCTTGGTGACGGAGCCATCATCGATGGCTGTATTCACAAGGGAGTTGGCCTTCTCAATGGTGCAAACGCCAATATCAAAATCAGCCCATGTCTGCTTGATGTTGCTGCCGCCGAAGAACCCAACGACTCTGACCGTGTCCTCGTCGGATCGTCTGCGCCAGAGCTTCTGGTCTGATTCCTGAATTGGCCCGGTGATAGACTCCCTGGAGATGCCGTGTACCAGAGCCCTCAGCCAACGAACTTTCTCCTGGACGAGGGCCACATAAGGTAGCACTAGGACAGCCTTGGCCTCACGATCCTCCAAGACCCTCTTCAGCATCAACACGTCTGCGACCAGCGACTTCCCCCCGCCAGTGGGTGCACTGTAGACCAGGTTCTTCTTGCCTTTGAGAAGGCCCGGCCCCATGAGGCACTGCTTCTGCCAAGGATAGATACTCTTTATGCCAAGAGCCTCAAAGTTGGCGACCAGTGGTTTGGGGATCTTGTAAGCAGGGTGTGACAGCTTCAGCAATGCATCGTGAGCGGGGGTCGGCGTTGAAGGGAACTCTCTTCTCTGAGAGTATTCTGACAAGCCGTTAATCGTGCCACTCTGGGAAATCTGCGGCAGATGTCTTGTTATCTGGCTCGCAGTGAGTGATGGTGGGCCCTTGGATAGAGCAGCGGCAGACTGAAATGGAGCAACGCGTTTGACGGTCGGTAAAGTGTGGTCGGTATCACCAGTCTTGTATGCATCAATCTGTCTCTTCCTCCCTAGAACATTTGTTGCCTGATAGTCAGCCTGGAGTTCCCTAGCCGCTTGCAGTGTTGTTTTGTGCCATGTGCCATTGTTTGTAGCCATTGTGGCTATGGGCCAGATCTATTCTCAGAGCCAAGGAAGATAAGCTGCATCGGAGACGTGGCGGTGTTGCTCATATTTGATGTCTTGTCTGCTCATCCATGGCCCCTCCTCAACCTAAGGAAAGATGCCAGGGGCAATAATGCTGGATGATGGGATGCGACGCTGATTTTGCAATTAACAGGTCTCTCTTGCAGGTGGGGTTTATATGGCAAGAATGATGGCATTTATAGCCCCCTTAATGGATAGGAAGCATGAAGCTAATGGGAAGGAAGCGTGAAGCAATGTACACAATAGTACAGCCAGGGCGTGAATAGGGAAAAATATAGTCGTGATGATGATGTTGATGATGATGTTGATCCCGGGTTATGTGTGTGGGTGTGTCTGATGTTGACTTAGGTAAGCTTGCAGGGACGGTGGATGCTGCTGCATCCTAGTAGTGTAAAACGTAGACGGATGCCAGGTCCTGCCTAACAATCTACTATGGGGGGGGGGGGTTCGATGGTCAAGGGTTCTCTGGGTGAGAGGAGCCAAAGAGAGGTTTGCCCAGGCTCCGAGGTGCAGGGTGCAGGGTGGAGGGGTGGCGCATGGGGAGACAAGGTTCTTGGCCGACACGTGCACATCTGCCCGTGCCTTGTACCTGTGCCTGCACCTCAGACCTGCGGCAGCCGCCTGCCCGCCAGCCTGCCTTGGGGCCAGTCCAGTCCAGCCCAGTCCATCCATCCCCATCCCACTCTTCCCCCATTCCCCAAGTTGACTCACTGAATGCATGCATGCTGATTGATTGACCGACTGATGCGTGTGTGTGAGAGAGAGAGAGTACCTGACTGGCTGTCTGCCTGCCCCCGGCACAAGCCTGCGGCTGCACTTTGGGGCTGCGGCTGGAATCTGCCAATCTGCCAAATCTGGGATGCAAATTTTCCACAAAGGGCAGCCACTCCCCGCAATTGGCCAGGAAGCTCCGGCAAGGTGGGCCCCTCCCTTGCCTCTCTGCCCCCAATGTTTTTGTGCTTTGTGCTCTGCTCCCCCCTCCCCCCTGTCCTGTTCCGTACGGATCGAGGTATCCATCCTCCTTGCTCTCTGCTCTGCGTACTAAGCTACCAAACTACGTACCCGTGCCTCTCCATCCGCTCGCTAATTTCATTAGCCTTGTGAGGCCAGGGCGGCCGAGAGCCCCGACCCGCGGGTCAATCTCTCGAAACGTCATGCCATCTTTAACAAAACCACACATGCTCACCTCGTCGAGATTTGCAGCCCTCTTGCCGAGTTCGCCACCCTCTGAAATGACTTCGTAGATTATGGAGGGAAGTTTTCGGTGTCCAGACACCCCAGTTCGGCGAGATCGGCAGCCTCATATTCCCCGTCACTCCAGGCCATCTTGTCCTGTAGAGTCGTGGCCCTCATGCATTGCAGGCCGACATCATCGGCCCTGGGCTGCAGAACCCTGAACGGCAGGCTGTCCCCTGGGAGCAATCCCCGGCGGTGCTAACCTCAGGTTAATCTTGTGGCCGTTGCATTCCTCACTCCTCCTTGGGTACCCACACCTACCTCTTTACACGTACTATCACTGCAGTACCGCCACAACACAGCGCAACCGGATTTCTCATGCAGGCCCCGCGATGCAACCTCCGCAGTAACGAGTTGTGTGCCCCCACGACTTCCATTCAACACTCAGTGATCATATTTCTGCTGCTTCCGGGCCAGGCACTGGCATCACAGTACCTACCCTACCTGCCTAATGCTACCCAGCTGGCCATCACATTCACCGTCATTTCTGGCCATAAGCCTTGCTTGATGCGTGGGCTTATCCCTCCAAACAAACCAGGGCATCTTCTTGGTCGGTCTGAGAACCGGCACGACACGGAAGCCTTGCTTGTGTAACTTGGTGAAGGGCTCAAGGCGGACGGCATTCGATTGCCACGTTCGATTCCTTCCAACACATCCGCCGTATTGTAGATGGTGGGGCCACTGTCGTGTAGGCGAGGCAATACCCTCCAGATGCTGGTTGGCTTCCGGGAAGAACGATGCCCCGGAATTGTATACTTGGGCTGACTGGCCTCCGCGACTCCCGCGGCGGTGCTCTCACGAGATCGAAGCTCTGGGGCACGCCCTGGGCCCGGTGATGGAGCAATGATAGTAGCACAACGTGTGCGGTGGGTAGGTGGCACTGCTACTCACGGGGGTGCCAGGTCCAGTAACTTGGCCCGTCTGGCCCGTCAGGCCCGTCACGGCCGATCGCTGCAGACGGCGTCTTCGCTTGCCTAGAGTCCACATGAGACATTGGCCTAGGATCGCCAACTGACAGCGGCTTGTCAGGTGCGCTCCAAGTCCAGCCCCAAAACTCCCCACGGGCTGTCGACAAGCAACGCCTGGAACGGTATTGGGTGTCGACCATGATCCAAGCCGCCCTGCTGAGTCAGGCGAGCATGGCTACTTTGGCGATGTCGGCCTTTGCCCTTTGAATTTGTGCATGTTATTGTCGGTGCGCAAGAGGCAGTCCATTCACCACCTACGGTTATCCCAGACGTAATGAAGCCAGTGAAGCCCTAAAGCTTGACCGGTCCGGCCTAGCATCTTGATATACGGCGGCTGTGTGTGGTTGGAACTGGGAACTATGGGTCCGTTGGCAGCAGCAGCGTGGCAGCGGCCAGCCACCCCCAGGCTGCCAAGCGATGACCAGTGGCCGGTTTGACCTCTGAAACAAAGCCTGCCATCCATCCTCTGCCAGTCCAAAAATAATTGCAAGGACGTTGTGAACGGCATTCTCAGTTCAAACTCTCATTTACTTTGATACAGGTAGGGGAGCATGATGTCTCTTTTCTTCTGTGCTCCCTGGGTGCTGGGCGGGGAAGACGGCGCCTTCTCCTAGAGCGGTAGCGTGGCATCCCGAGGCCCGGTCTTGGGAAGGCGAATCTGTGGGAACAAAATGATCTCCGACACAAGAGCGCATCGCTCTCTACATTAGTTAATAAGGGGCTGCCGGGACGGCGTGCCCTCTCAACTTCAGCCTTGGTCATCCTCCTAACAATGCGGACCAGTGCAGTCTCACCACTAACACAGGACTCAATCTGTGAGGAGTGGGAATCCTGCACTCACTTTTGCTTAGATTGTCGCCTCTGGTCGGGCCTCGACGGCTTTGAATGTTTCTTATTGTTGCTGGTCTCGAGATAGGAGGCCATAAATTGGATGCGAGGCTCCGGCAGAAGCCTAGGTAGGTCGGTAGAGTAGGTCGAGGTCGAAGGGCCACGAGAGCTGCCATTGGCCTTGGCGACCGTGTTCAATATTTGAAATCTAGCGAGCTCGAGCCCTGGCTCGTGTGGGTAACGGGGTGGCGATCCCATCGCTGTTGACTACACAGCAGCATCGCAGTGCCGGATTGTTGCGTGAGTCCAGCGACATCGCTCTGCGAGCCTAGAAAGCGCTCGATCAGGGTCCTTGATATTTTTGCCCATGTTGAATCGCTCGGGACACATAGGCAGGCATTCACAAGCACAATGCCATCAAAGTGAGCGCCGTATAGGGTGACTGGATCGTTACGCAGTCCGTGGTCGGTTTGTGGCGCTAAACCGAATGGATGCTCAACTTTGGCTTGTGTGGGCGGGCTAGCCCAATCATTAGCAGCCATGCTCCACACGATTGCGTGCATGTGTGCCAAAGCTTGGGACGTCTTTGACAGTGGGAGGCAGCGTGGATCTGCTTCTGTTCCGAGAACTCTGGACTGCTGTGTTTCATGCCCAGCGGCTTAAGCACGCATATGTCAGCCAAACAGGGGACTCGGCAGCCAGTGTGAGAAGATGGGATGAGATCAAGGCGTCGCCGTGGTGCAGGTGCAGTGCACGGAGTCGACTTTGAGGATGGTGACGCCGGCCAAGTTGGCCGAGCTGTCGAGTTCCAGAACCGAAGTGAATGCTGTCCGGATGCTACTGTGGCCTGGGCAGTTGACTGGCTGTATGCTGCATATCTGGCTGCTGCTGATGGCTTGGTCAGAGAGTGCCTGCGAGGGAGTGACACGGCGAGTCGATCTCCCCCATGTACTTACTTTACTATCTGGTGCCACGCAGTCTCTCGTCGCACACAGACCAACCTACTGGCATCCCGCCAGATGCCTAGGCAGTTCTGTGCACCAAGTTAGCAAAGCCCGTGACGAGGACTGCAAGTTGTCATTTGTATCACATCGCCGTGGCTAGATCTGCCCGTCTGCCGGCGAGTCAAAACACTCGCATGCGTCCCCCGTTGAGCCGTCGAGTGGGCTGCCTAGACGCAGAGGAGCAGCGCCAGTAAGACCTCACCCGTGGCATTGTGAGGTCAGCTTGACCGAGTCTTGCCATGCATTCGCTTCGCATCTCACCTTTGGCTGCGTCGCCTCGCTCACAGCAAAGCACCAGACGATGCAGCAGCCGCCGGAGCACCAGGAGCAGCAGAAAGCAGGAGTATGCAGCCTGAAGCCGGGCTGGGCTGGGCTGGTGAGGGAGGATGCCGAAGTTAGCTGGGGCGGGTCCACTTCATCTGGCCAAGTAGCGGTGGGGTAAACGGTACTTCCACTACAAGGTACGCAGGCACGGCTGGCACATTCGTTTCTGCGCGTGCAGGTCAGATCTCGGCCGTCCCAGCCAGATGGGCAGACGGCCCCAGACAAGAGGCGACGAGAGGCAGCGACGGGCCATGACGCCCACGGCCATCCTTGCTCACCAAAGGACCCGCGAGGAGCCAGCCACTTTGTGCCCACCCACCTATTACCCTGGGTAAGTAGGTAGGCAGGTAGGTGGTATGCTTTGAGCAACCAAGCCTCATCCAACGTCACCATCGCCATCGCCATCGTGGGGGACGAGTGTCAAGCTCGGTGTCGGCGGCGGGAGCGGAGGGCCTCCAGATCGCCATGTGGCGTTTGGTCAGTCGAGCAACTAGGCGGGCGACTGGGAGTGCGACTGCAGGAGCCTCAGACCCATTGGGACCCTGGGGGTGGTTCGTTATATCCGGACAAGGCGTGCAAGGTTGGAGGTGGTGCTGAATGCAACGACATGTCGTCGAAGTGGCCCAAGGAAGGAAGGCCAGTCTAGGTTTGAGCAAAGCCGGTGAAGTAACGTATACACAGGCTGTACCTTGCAGACCCCTGCCGACCCTTGTGGGCAGGGTGTGGGCAGGTTGTGGGCTTGGTGCAGCGGAGGCGTCACGGCCTTCGTCTGCCCTCCCATGTCAAGCAATCCACCGCGACGTCTCTTGTCCACCATTCCATTCCACTCAAACTCACCCGCTCGCTCGCTGCCTCGCGCTCCCGCTCCATCTCCATCTCCATCTCCCCGTCTGGTCCGGTGTGTTTGTTGCGTGCTGCCCAGCTTCGCACGCAAGAGCCGACACCCTCCACAGCATGATCGAGTAGGCTTGCGCTCGTAGACAAGGCGCCATACCAAACCCAGACCAAGACCAAATCATTCCGTAGATGAGGGCCTGCCTGTTCCACACGCACACACACACACGCACACTAATAACTCTCACGCATGCGAGCTGTCTGCTCTCGCCTTCTCGCCCTCGCACCCACTCCCCTCTCTGTTCCTCGGATGGCCGTTAGTCCATCTATTGTGCATATGCACCTCTGTACCGTGTAGAGCTTGAGCTCCTCTTTTGCCCACGGCCCAGATGGCCCCAGTAGCTCCCCATCATTCATGTACATGCCCAACCATCTACTGAATAGAGGATCTGTCTCTGTCTGTCTGTCTGTCTGTCTGTCTGTCTGTCTGTCTGTCTGTCTGTCTGTCCGGCTTTCTGTTTGTCTGCCTGTCCGTCCATCTCCCTGGCCCCAAACACCAGACGCCAGACAAGGGGACCGGACCACGCAGCTGTCAAGCCACGCTACCCACGTACCGGTGCTTTCTGCAGCTGTCCCGGCCTTCCTCTGGGACCTCGATCATTTTTTTGACTTTGCCGCTGCCCATCGCATCGACTGCTCCGCGTACACCTTGGCTTTTGCCCGAAGGGCCAGGCCAGGCTAACAAATCCGGACTTGCATGACTGCCTCGCCTGCCTTACCTAAGACAACCGTTCCCATACTCCCTCTCTCTCCGTGCTCCCACGGCCCACGGGCATGGCCTTCGTGTGGTCTTGGTCTTGGTCCATGGCCCATTGCCCATTGCGCGCAGCACGCATCCCCATACCGCACCCATACCATACCCATGCCCATACCCATGCATACCCATGCCCATCCACACCCATACCTCGACTCGCCCTTTTCCACACTCCTCCCATTCCCGCCCGATATAACATCTTTCCTTCTACTTCCACCTTGCATCACCCGCCCATTTCCCTTGTTGATTTTGTTTGCTCCTCACGCCCAATTCCCCGGCACTGCTCGCCGCCCGTCATTCAACTGCCACCCTTGGCTCTGCGCTCCCCCATTCTTCCTAAACTCTGTGCCCTTTATTTCTTGGAGCATTCCACCACCACCACAACCACCATCGCTACCACCTTCAACATCACCACATTCTCTCGCCACAGCTGGGATACCTTCACTCGGTCACCCGCCTCCCCGACCCGGCCGTGTTCTAGCACGTCCGTACGCACCGAAGCCTTGGTCGGTTATCTTTCCACTACCTCGCCCTAGGGGGGTATTTCTCCCAATTTCACCCAGGCTACAATTTTTGGTGTTCTTACCGTCCGTATGGACCTCAACCGCCACATGTAACCCCCCCATTTTTTAGACTTGTGTGCTGTGTGAGTGAGCCGTCCCTCGTCACTTCTCGCGGCGCCGGCAGGAAACGACAAGGTCGGCGCCTCGTTCCCTGCATCTCTCGCTCTCCTCGATCTCTCGCCCTGATTTGGACCACGCCGCTCTGGCCACAACCGTCGTCATGGCTCCCAAATCCCAACCACATCCCGCCGGCACAGAAAGCCCTTCACTGCCCACCGCTGCAACATCATCCAAGGAGGGCTCCGAGGCACCCACCTCCAGTAAGCAATCCAGAAACGCCTCGCCCTCGTCGGCTACCGGCGTGCTGCCCAAGAGAGCAGACTCTGAGACAGCACCTGGGAAAGCCGCATCCACCTCTCAGCCCATGGCCAAATCCTCTTCCTCGTCAGGGTCAAATCCCCCGGACGCCAAGGACGCAGCCACTGGTCCATCGCCATACGGCACGCGCTCCCGCAACAGGACTGGCCGGGCACGTCCTGTAATTAATTACGCAGAGGACAAGGACATAGACTCGGATCTTTTTGATGCAGCTCCGGAGCGAAAGGACGACGGCGATGCCAAAAGGTCCACGCGACAGGCAAACCCCTCCGCCACGGCCCAGGACACCCCACAGTCGGGAACCTCATCGGCATCATCATCGTCACGGAAGTCTTTGCCGTCCTCTGATGACGGGAAGCACGGCGGCTCCGCCGCCGCCGCCACTACCTCCATCACCACAACCATCGCCTCAGCAGCGAACAAGGAATCACAACAGCAACAGCAGAACCACGCCAGTGCGACAGCAACACCCACGCCCGTTGCCAATCCTGCTGCTACTTCCCAGACATCCAAGAAGCGCAAGACAGGAAATCAGGGCAACTCATCTGCTCTGAACCAGCAGAACGGGCAGGCGCACCCATCGGCATCGTCGAGTGCCGCTCACAGAAAGTCACTTGGTGGTGGCGGCGGTGCTGGTGGCGCCAGCGGTTATGCCGAGACAAACATGATGACTTTCGAGGACTGCCAAGGCAGGCCCAGGAACAAGACGCTCACAGCCGATGATGGAACAATCTTGGCTGTAAATGGTAAGTGAGAATAAAAATAATGCGACCAGTTCGTGAATGAGCACAGGCTGATGGAACCGACTAGACCACGTCTACCTGATCTGTGAACCACCCGGTGAGCCATACTACATTGCACGTATCATGGAGTTCCTGCACTCCAAGAACGATGCATCGCGGCCGGTAGACTCCATTCGAGTCAATTGGTTTTACCGACCCAAGGACATCGGGCGCAAGGCACAGGACACGCGGATGTTGTTTGCTACGATGCATTCTGACATTTGCCCTCTGAACTCCCTGCGCGGCAAGTGCACGGTGAGGCACAAGTCAGAGATCCCCAATGCGGAAGCGTACCGCAGGGGCCCAGACTGTTTCTGGTGGGATAAGATGTACGACCGCTACATCCAAAAGAACTACGACGCCATCCCCACCTCGCAGATCATCAACGTGCCGGAGCAGGTCAAGAAGGTGCTGGACGAGCGCTGGCAGTTCATCCTGGTGGAACAGGGTCGAGGAAAGGAGCTGACCAGCGCTGTGAAGTCATGCAAGCGATGCAGCGGTTATTGTGCCAGGTACGTACTCCCCCCCCAATCCCAATCCCAACAGTCAGCCAGCCAGGCGACGGTGGGCAGATAAGACAAGATTCACCACTGTCACCCTCCCGCCCCCTGATTCATTCTTAGCCCTCCTCTTCCCTTTCCCCGGAAGCCCTTGTCTGGCGACAGGCAGTGCTTGAGCAGTCAGTCAGGCTAGTAGGGCTCCAGCGGGCCCGAAAAAAACCCAGGTGTCACTCCCCTTCCCTGTTGGCAGACAACATGAATCCGCGCTAGGACCCTTTTGGGTCTGCCCGACCGCCCCCACTCAGTGCGCTAACCACTTTGGGTAGTGCTGATTCGGTTGACTGCGGGTTCTGTAAGAACACATACCACATGCAATGTGTGCGGCCGCCATTGCAAAAGAAGCCCGCTCGCGGCTTTGGCTGGGCTTGTGGCCCCTGTAACCTGGCCCAGGAGCGGAAGCTTGAGGCCCTCAACGCTCCACATCTTCACGACTCTGGCAGCCATGTCAGCGCTGAGGATGAGGAGCTGCTCGAGGAGGAGGAGGAGGAGGACCATGCACAGGCAAACACAAACCGCACCAGTCCCAGTGTGGAACACGAGCACCCGCCCCCGACTGCCGAACAGATCTACCAGGCCAGCCTTTGGCCTTACAGGTACCTCGGCATGCACTGCGATATCTGGGATGCGCTGGACTACGACGACCGCATCTATCCTCGCGCCAGTTCCAGGCTGGGTCCTCGGCACCAGGCCACTGTCGGCGATTGGCCGGGTCGCCCCGTGGAGTTTGTGAAGCCTCTGGAGATCAAGAAGACCGGCCGCAAGGACGGGCGTCACTCCAAGGAAATTCAAGCCCTGCTTGAGAAGGATAAAAGGGAGCGCGAGCAGCGGCCCAAATGGGTACAAGATGAGCCATTCTCTGGTTACGTCCCACGGGGGCTGGACCTGGACGAGGACGACCCAAACAGCACGTCAACATGCCTTTGGCAGCCTGCCGAGGACGCATATGGAGAGCCTGTCAAGGACGCTGACAATGATCTCGTTATCTCTGAGGCCGGAACCGACGACTACATGGACAGAGCCAGATCTATGACCCAGGAACTTGGACTCCCTGATCGGAGTACAAACCTGGAGGATATTGCCAGGGACATCTTATACAAGAACCATTACGACGCAGAGAAGTCGCTCCGACAGCTTGCCAAAACCGACAAATCAGCGTTCAAAGAACCCGACTTGACTGTTGCGGAACAGAAGAAATTCGAGGAAGCTGTGTCCAGGTTCGGTTCCGAGCTTCAGAGTGTCAAGAGACACGTCAAATCAGTTCCTCACAAGTGGATTGTCCGCCATTACTATAAATGGAAGAAGACGGCATCAGGTAAGAAGATCTGGGGAAACCACCCGCAACGGAAGGGCAAGAAGGAGATCAAGCGTGCGCAAGCGGAGGCTAGCAAGGCTGCGGACGAGGTAGCAGACGACCACGATGATTCAGCTTTTGACACTGTCAAAGCCGGAGACAAGAAGAAGAACTTCATGTGCAAGTTTTGCAACACCAAGGCCTCACGACAGTGGCGTCGCGCTCCAAACGTCTCATCTGCCGTCGTTACTGAAAATGGTGGGAAGACCAAGGACAAAGGCACACAGTACGTCGTGGCTCTCTGTCGACGGTGTGCTGAGCTCTGGCGGCGCTATGCCATCCAGTGGGAGGACCTCGACGAGGCCGCCAAGAAGCTCAACTCATCCGGCAATCGAAATTGGAAGAGGAAGATCGACGAGGAGCTGTATAAGGAGCTGCAAGCAGCCAACGAGAGGATGAACGCGACCAAGTACAGCACGCCCGAACCTGCAGTCGTCGCGCCAAATGCAGCAGCAGCCGCGGCCACCCAATCGACGGCACCCCAGGAGCCGCCCCGCAAGAAGCTCAAGTCCGAGAGAGACTCGGAGCCCGTGCTACTGGAGACGGGAGGCGGGGTAAGCGTTGCCGCGGCCAAGAAGAAGGAGAAGGAGAAGGAAAAGCCGATTGAGAAGCCCGCTCCTCCTCCTCCTCCGATGCCCAAGCCAAAGACTATGCCTTGTAGCATCTGCCGCCAACTGGAGCCTTTGGGGGACCAGCACCTGCAATGCAGAGAGTGTCGGATGACGGTGCACCGCAACTGCTACGGCGTGGTTGACAACAGGCAAAATGGAAGGTGGATTTGCGACATGTGTTCTAACGACAAGAACCCGCAAATCTCACTGGTAAGAACATGTATCGCTGACACTTTCACCGAAGGGAGAGCTAAATATTTTGTGCAGCACTACAAGTGTGTATTGTGCCCGGTCGAGAGGACTGAGCATGACTTTGTGGAGCCTCCTAAGATCTCTCACAAGAAAAAGTCAGAGAAGGAGCGTGAGCGAGAACGCCTGGAGAAGGAGTCTGCTCAGAAGGCTGCCGATTACTATCGAAAGCTCCAGGAGGAGCTCGGCCGACCGGTAGACCCCAGGGAACCACTGAAGAGGACAGCAGACAACAACTGGGTCCACGTAACCTGCGCTGTCTTCACACCTGAGGTCAAATTCGCAAACGCGAAGTGCCTCGAGCCCAGCGAAGGCATACTCTCCATCCCCCGGTCGCGTTATCAAGAGGTTTGCAAAGTCTGCAAGCAGCAGGGCGGTGCATGCGTCCCATGTCACAATCCAACCTGTCGAACAACATTCCATGTCGAGTGTGCTTACCAGCAAGGCTATGCTGTCGGCTTCGATATTACTCCCGTCAAGGGCTCACGTCGGGACCAGCATAACATTGTCAGCATCGGTGGCGAGAGTGGGACCATGACAGCAGCAATCTGGTGCAAAGACCACGTGCCGAAGAGCGTTATTCATCATATCGAAGATGTGGTCGACGAGTCCGGCTTGAACGCGCTGCAGCTCTATGTGCGGAATTTTAAGCAGGCTGATTTGACACTGACGGGCTGCGCTCGCAAGGCCAACCTCATCCCGGCAGCTGCAAGGCCCATCACTGCCTCGGTCACGACGCCAATCAATCGCAGGGCTTCCACCACCACGCTGATCCCTGCGACATCGCCCGTCCAGGTAAACGGAGCAATCAAGGAGGAGTTACCGTATATAATGCAGCCGGCTGGCAAGATTTGCATTACCTGCGGCACGGACGTCAGCCCCAAGTGGCACTCAATCGACGAGTCGCAGGGCCTTCTACTGGTGAACGGTCATGGTGGCAGCTTGGGTGAGGAGGCCCAGAAGTTTGTTGCACAGCGCAACTATCAGTGCCACAAGTGCAAGAAGGCCAACCGACGTGTCGAGCCTCAGCCAGTGGTCAAACAGGAGGCATCTCCGCCGCCCGTTGAGGCCACGAGGTCACCTCTAGCAATTCAGGCCACGGCGAGCCCACAGAACCTGATGAGCGTCAGAAACATTGCGCCGCAACCGTGGGATCACCCACCCCGCCAGTCCTCCTTGGATGCTCCAGCAACACAACCTCCACCAATAACTGCACCAAACCATGGACCTGCTTTCGGGCCGCCTCCTGGACCACTTTCTGTGCAGGCCCCGGCTCCCATCGCGCCCCCCATCGCGGCACCTATGGCTCAGGCTCCGCAGCAACAGCCACAGCCGCCGCCGTTGGCTCAGCCCATCGCGGCCCCGTCCTTGCAGTCTGCCTTGCCACCGCGAGGCCCAGCTTCTCATCAGTACCCAGCACCCCACACGCCGCCCTATGGTGAATGGCGTCGGCCAACATCACAGCACGGCTCTCATCCTGCTCCTCCGCCGCCGCCGTCTCAATCACACCACATGAACGGGGCACATCCGCAAATGCCGCCCAGCACTGTGCCACCACTAGCCCCGCCTAATCATCTTCGCCCGCCACCACTGTCGAGCATTCCTCCGCCCCCACCTCCTCTGCAGAACGGCCATGGGCTTGGCCACCATTATGGTCACCAGCCGCCAGCTAATGGTATGCCGCCGTCGCCGAGAGGAATGGGAGGGCCGCCGCCTTTATCGAATGGAGGTCCCTACCTGCCTCAGCACCATCAGTCCCACTCGGTCCATCATCAACCTCCTCCGCCTCCTCATCATCTCACGAACGGTGGGCCCCCGCCACGTGCAGCAGAACACCCCTTCTCTCACGGCTTACATCCTCAGAGGTCTCCATTCTCAACGCCTCACGGTAGCCCCCCCGTGACGCGGGACACTGTTATGGTGGGTAGGGAGACAAGCATGCCACCGCGCGCACCAGACAACCGACAACCTAGTGGTGCTTCCGCAAGCCCCTCATTGCGAAATCTGCTACATTAGGAGTCGAGCGATTCGACTGAGTCGTGCTGTGGTTGGCCTCGGAAGGCTGGCTACCACCAGCAGGATGCCGACCGAGGTGATCTATCTCCGGGTGAAAGAAAACGAAGAACGAAGAAAGAAAAAAATACCCGAATCCCATTTCTACAAGAAATGTGACGTCGACGACCTTCAGACCTGACGTCTTTATCACAGTTAACGCTGCTTTGTTTGTCATCTTGTATTCCATGAAGGGGTTTCACAGGTCACTTGTAGAATTATTGTGTCAAGATGAGGTATTCTTAGATACTGCCCGCGCCCTGGGTCGACGGAGGAGCTGGGACCCAGACGAACACGGGTTGAAAATGAGGCTCATACCAGCAGGGGAAGTGACTGGATGGGGGCCAAGTCATGCACTATCTCAAGGAGTCATAGAAGTGTGCCACCAGAAGTCGTGGCGGCCCAAGACTGGCAGCAAACCACAAAAATCTTTATCAACATGCTCCATCACGTACCAAGTCGTGATATATCACTACTCGGCATCCACACTGGGATCGTGAATCACTCCTTGGAATGCACCCTTTCCTCCACCCCAATATCCTCATTCCTATACCAGAACTTCCATCAGCCCATGTCGCTACTTTCGCGATACAAGAGAAGAAAAAAGGAGTCAAAAGGAGAAAGGGTCCACCTGGAAACGCACCACAGCTCGGGCTTCTCGGCGATGAACGTGTCCATCAGCTCCCTGCACCGCGCGTCACCGACGACGACGATCTCGACGCCGCGCGAGCGCAAGTAGGCCTCGCCGCCGAGGAAGTTTGCGTTCTCGCCCACGACAACGCGCGAGATGCCGTAGAGGAGGCAGGCGCCGGTACACATGTCGCAGGGCGAGAGGGTCGTGTACATGGTGCTTCCTTGGTACGCCCTGGCAGGCAGGCGGCCCGAGTTGAATAAGGCTGAGGTCTCGCCCTTGATTTGTATTTTTTCCGCGTGAGTAGTTGTGGGTTTGGCTTGTCATGCAGAGTTCGAGTTTTCGGGGTGGTGGTAGGTGCCGGGAGTGGGTGTCACTTTGCCCGACTTACATGGTGAACTGTAGTTTGGTTATATCAGTTCAGTTTTCTCGCTTGCGGGACGAGAGGGAGGAGGTCGTTCAGTATAGATGCAGAATTGTCTTGGTGGTGTGCACCGGGGATTTCATCCAGTGTATCAATGCATTTGCAGGACATGATAATTGAAGCGTGAAGAAATGCCGTGACTTTTTTCGAGAGCACCGGACTTACTCGCCGAGCCCAGTTGGACTCTCTGGTTGTGGCCGCGGCCCAGCAGCTTGCCATCCTTCGACACCAGTGCGGCGCCGATCTGATGTGTAATTAAACCCCGGTCAGAATTATTTTCAGTAAACTCGTGAGTATTCCGCTCTCCCAGAGACGAATGTCGAGAACCTCGGAACGGAGAGTGCGAGATGCTGGCCACACTCACCGGGATCCCGCCTTCCGAGTAGGACTGCTTAGCCTCTTCGAATGCTATGTCCATGCCCTTGGAGTCGTCCATTTTTCTAGCGATTGTTTTTTGCGTATTAAAGTTCCAGGTGAGAGTCAAACGAGTTGCGAATGTTGAAATGTCTACGGAAAAGATTCTGTTGACGTCGCGAAAGCCCCTCTCAGTTTCATCCCCGCTATTTGCCCGATGTTATCGTTGAGGTGCTGATAAGAGGTGGATAGCCGTATTTACGTGTTTGATGAGCAGGCGAAGAAACAACCCATTTCATTCTTAATTTGTATGACTCTTGAAATATGACTAGGATGCGTATGTGCTTATCTTAATGCACAGCATGCGAGTGTGGGCGGTATCACTGTTGCTACTGGCTTCCTTTGATGTCTTACCGAGTGAGCCCTTCTGACCCAGGTGTACATATAACGTATGGCGGGTTACTGTACACATATTTTCCTATAGCAGGAATATCCGAGGGTCAGAAAAAATACTAGAAACATTTTTTTAAAAAAATAATAATAACTAATTTGTACTTTTTATTTAGTTAGTATATACTAGTTTAGTCTTAGTTAGCTTACAAAGAAATATTAATTAAACTAATTAACTTAATGACATCATTAGTTAGTATTACTTGAGCAAATACTGAAATAACTAACTAATTTCTGAACTCTGGGAATATCTTCTTATTATGTTATAATTGACTTGATAGATATAGGTGCCGAGCTGAATCCTTTGCACACATGCCAATTTGGCACCTTGCAGACCTCCGCATTTCCCGACGAGTCCTAGTGTGCGCCGACAACCTCGCATTGCGCCTTGAAGGACCAAGAGACTGAGATGCGATAGGAGATATTTCCAGCCTATTCTGGGGCTGCCCAGCTTGCCGGACCGGCGGCAATCCTCTCATTCCGCATCATATGCCACCACCTCGCCGCCCTCCACATCTCGTCCTCCCACCCGCCAGCTAAGAAGTGATACTTCTTGAGGAACCATGGCTTCGGCTCCCAGCTCCTCATGTCCCATGGTCTACACGACCCCATACCCCGATCGTTCCCCTGCGAGCCCCAGACGACCATCCCCTCCCTGTTGCAGATGTCATGGCACAGCTCGTACTCATCGAGCAGTGGCGGGTCCTGTGCGATGGCCCTGAGCGCCCTCTCCCGGAACGAAGGGAAGGGTATCACGTCCAGGTAGACGTGGTGCTCGACTGTGATCTGGACGTCGACGGGCTGCAGGTCCCGCGGTGCGCCGGAGAACTTGGACCGGATGTCCGCGAGCCGCATCGAGCCCTTGCTCTCGGCCCAGTCCCGGTTGAAGGGGCTTCCTGCCTCGTCGGCGAAGACGGCCTGGGGCCCGTTGGCGACGCCGATGGCCAGGGTATTGTCCATGACCGCGGCGAAGAGGCCGCTCTGCTGCACGTAGATGACCTGCTTGACGTCCGGGAGCCGCAGGTTCATCAGGTTCTGCATGAACTCGCCGAGGCTGTCCTCGCCGGGTAGGGACGGGGTGGTGGCTGCAGATCTCGTAGGTGCTACCAAAGTCGTTGACACTCTTGAAGAAGCGGAGGGTGACGCGGCCTTGGAGGCTACTGCCTTGAGCTTGGTGTTATCCTTGGGCCTCGATGGGCCGAGGACGTAGGTGGCTCCTCCCTGTTCTCGAGTGCTCACAAAGATACTGGCTGGGCTCAGTATTGTTGCTGCCGGGTATTGTCTCTCCTGCAGTTGTTGTATGATATCCGGGATTTGCTCGCTGTTGGGGTCCTGGTGGTGGACGGCATCGCCAAGTATGAACGAAGGGCTCAGAGCTCTATTCGAGAGGTCTTGATATAGCTGCGCCGTCCCAGCTGCACCATCTTGGCCTACTATGAAGTCCCACATGGGATCATTGCTTGATAGTGACCACGACATATCAAAGGAGGGCCCAGCTAAAGCCGGTGGCTCCGCAACACCCACACCTTCGATCAGGTGTTCCGAGGAAGAGGGCTGCACAAGGGGCGTTGGCGTGAAGCCGAAGGGGGGCTGGACATCCACCAGTTCAGGTAGAGCTAGGTCCGTGGTGGAAGTGCTCTCCTGTGACGATGCCGATAGTGCTTGGCCCTCGTCCTTCTCAAGGAGACGGTCCAGCAGGGCCAGCCTCTGCTTCCTCCGCTCTCCTGTGATGCGACCATCAGTCACTTGCCGAGCTCGATGGAGCTATTTAGAGATTCAAGGTGACAAACGGTAGATGCGAGAAGCATTCCTGTTCTGCTCCTTTCTGGTGGCACTGTTCCTTTTGATAACTCGTGATGCTGTGCGGGACTCATTGGTGGCTTCTGCGGCGTCGGGCCCCATCGAGTTCAAGCGTTTTTATCAATGATGATGGACCATGAATATTCCAGATCATCTCCTTTTGTCTTGTTGGATGGATGGCACGCTTCGATATCTTCACCAGATGAATTGCAGAGCTAATCAAACAGAAATGGAATCATCTCAGACGTGCCCTCTTGGGGGCGCCTTGGAAGGGAGGCAGTTGGTGAGATGGACGTAAGCAGCGGATTAGGCGGAGCAAGGTTAAGTCCGACGGATTCGCGGTTTGCTGCAGACGAGACTTGGCAGCAAATAATAAATGAAAGCATGGGCCAAACCCAATACTAAATAAGGGTTGTTGGACTGCCTGTGCCTGTCTTTATATTGAACAATGATTCATTTAATTGTATGTTGTCAACAGGAATCCCGGCTTGTTGAAGGCTTCCATGGTGAAGTTTTTCACAGTGCTCTCTTCTCCGTCCGATAGCTGCTACATAGGCAGGTGGTAGTACAGGTTGAATTCAGCCTTGACGGATGCCCAGTGGCTCTGTGCATACATAGTCTCTGTCACTCTAGGTAGGTAGATATTCCCTTGGTGTTACAGGCAGATTGCAGCTGTTTGTGTTGGCATTGTGACCGCATGCAGGCCGCCACAGGGTCAGGGTCAGGCTGGCAGGTGTGGAGGGCTGCCAGGATGAGAAACTTACAGGCCTGCCCAGCCTGGTCCCCTGATCTTGAACCTGAGGAATAGTGGATCCAGGGTCCTGGCCTGGCTGTATCGCCACCGGACAGGTGGGTACATAGCAGAGAGGTACCACAGTACAAGAGGTGGCTCTGCATACTTTCACACGGAAAACAAGTGTGTGAGACGACCAGCAGGGACTGATGACAGAACACAACTCTCCCAGGTGCCTTTTGTCAGACTGGAGCCTGCCTTGTTCACCGACGAGGCGTGCGGACTTTGAACTGTAAGCAACCTGTTCAATGAGAAGCAGCAGGTTCTGGTCAAGTCCAGCCAGTGGTAGCAAGATGTAGGTACCGGGGTACGGCAATCTGTGGTTTTCCGGAAACGACGTAATGCCTCTTCGTAGGTGCAGGGCAGCCAGCCGGGCGGGATTTAGTACCCTGCAGCCTGGCAAACTGTGAACTCTGATGAGAAACCCCGAGGACTGGGGGGCATCCCTGTCTGATAGCAGTGACGGACGCCATTTTCAGGTCAGCCAGTTCTGCCCTCACAATTGCCGGTAGCAGAGGTCCCGCACTAACAGATCGAGCAGCTTCTACGCTCTTCCATAGAATGGATTTTCGATGGGCGGGCTGACAATCCGGTTGGTCCTGCGACCTGCCTGCCTCTGCACCCGGTTCTCCATCTCAGCCTCCTCTTGCCATTGCTGTGCTGCGAGTCTGTGTGCTGCGTGCAAGCTAAATTCATTTGACCGTCGCTGCAGCCGCCTTGTCAATCGTCTACTGCCCGACCAACTACTACCAACTCTTTTTCCTGCACAACACCACCTGCAAGTCAGTCTTCCCTGGGATTCATTGCCCTCGTCGTCTCTCGTCCAGCACATCCCCCATCCTGCTCCTGATACCCTTCTCCGTGCCGCTGGCCTTGTTTCGCAAGCCTGGTTACCGTCCCTCCGCTTCTGCGGCAATCCGCCAGCCCGACCAGGCCCTCATCTTTTTCTGTACGTCCCGTCCCATCGCCCGTCTTCGTCCCCTGCACGACGACCATCGGCCCACCGTTGGCTCCTTGCTTGACAATTCTCTAGGGCTGTGTGAATCTGGGCTAACAGTCTATTGGATTTGCAGCTGTCTCCGAGCGACAAATCTTTCCAGACTCCCAACAGATACCCCCACATTTCCGTCCTATCTTAAGCCGACACCATGGCCCGGGAGACTGCCTTCTATGACCAGCTTGGGGTATGTTGACTACATGCGAGCACTCCGATCCCTCGTCTTGGTTTCGTACGGGCGCATAACTGACAAGATCCCCAGGTCAAACCCACTGCCACTGAGGCTGAGCTTAAGAAAGCCTACAAGGTCAACGCGCTGAAGTACCACCCTGGTACGTGACTTATCCCCTTCGCTCACTGCCTCAGCCTCAGCCTCAGTCTTCGTCCCGTCATCCTAACAACTGAACAGACAAGAACGCCCACAACCCAGCTGCCGAGGAGAAGTTCAAGGAGATTTCCCACGCCTACGAAGTCCTGTCGGACCCCCAGAAGCGCCAGATCTACGACCAATATGGCGAGGCTGGCCTTGAGGGCGGCGCAGGCGGCGGCGGCGGAATGGCAGCCGAGGACCTGTTCGCCCAGTTCTTCGGCGGCGGCGGCGGCGGTTTCGGCGGCGGCCTGGGAGGAATGTTCGGCGGTGGTGGTATGCCCAACCGCGGCCCACCCAAGGCCCGCACAATTCACCACACCCACAAGGTCTCCCTCGAGGACATCTACCGCGGCAAGGTTTCCAAGCTTGCTCTCCAGCGCTCCATCATCTGCCCCAAGTGTGAGGGCCGAGGAGGCAAGGAGGGCGCTGTCCGCAAGTGCGCCGGCTGTGACGGCCACGGTATGAAGACCATGATGCGACAGATGGGCCCCATGATCCAGCGCTTCCAGACCGCCTGCCCGGACTGCAACGGTGAAGGCGAGATCATCAAGGACAAGGATCGATGCAAGCAGTGCAACGGCAAGAAGACGGTTGTCGACAGGAAGGTCCTGCACGTCAACGTCGACCGTGGTGTTAAGAGTGGTGCCCGCGTCGAGTTCCGCGGCGAAGGTGACCAGGCGCCAGGCATCCTGGCCGGCGACGTCGTCTTCGAGATTGAGCAGAAGCCTCACCCTCGTTTCACCCGCAGGGACGACGACCTGCTTTACAACTGCGAGATCGAGCTAGTGACTGCGCTGGCTGGAGGCACAATCTACATCGAGCATCTTGATGACAGGTGGTTGAGCGTCGACATCCTGCCCGGCGAGGCCATCGCACCAAGTAAGTGCTCCCACATGCCGCCAGTTCCTACACCAATGCCGGGACGCTAACCACCACCTTTGCAGATGCTGTCAAGATGCTCCGCGGCCAGGGTATGCCGTCATACCGCCACCACGACCACGGAAACATGTACATCCAATTCAACGTCAAGTTCCCCGAGAAGGGTTGGACTGCCGACGAGGGTGCTTTCGAGGAGCTCCGCAAGATTCTTCCCTCGCCGTCTGTGCAGAACGTCCCACCTGCTGAGGCCATGACTGAGCCAGCCGACCTGGAGGACCCAGACACCAACGCCGGAGCCAGAGCCTTTGGCGGTGGCGAGGGCATGGACGAGGAGGACGAGGACGGTCACCCACAAGCTGAGCGCGTCCAGTGCGCATCCCAGTAAACGGTGACGAATGGTTTGGTCGACACGGACACATAGTTTTTTTCTACTTCCCAGCAATGTAGGCTGGGACGGAATCCATGTTGGGGCCTGAGACCGAGCGACGGTAGCGCATTTTTCAGGGGTCTCTTTCTGCCAGAGATCACTATGGGTGAGACAGAGGCTTGTGAGAAGGTGATGATTGACCAAGATGCTGCTTTGGTGCCCGGCTGCTTGCTTCCCTCCTACTTGCATACCGGAAGAGTGCGCAATGATTGGGCTGTGGCGCTTCACAAGACGCTAACGGATGGAGTTGGTACATACATCGGGTATGGTTTACCAGGTGGACGTAATGAGGAACGCTTGGGGAGGATAGATTACACTGTCTGTGTTCTGTCTTCCTTGGTTACGTCGTGATGAAGCAAATCGTGGGCGTTTAGAGGGGCATAGACAGGCATTTGGAAGCTGATCAGCTCCTAGTGAACTCCGTGTTAGTTTTTTTCTTGCAATTGAGGGTTTCGCTTTTAACTGTTTCTTGACTTGAATCCCTCCATGACCGCCTACTACTCTCTTTCTGCTAGGCCCTCCTCAGAGTCCGTCTTGCGCAGATTTTCAGCGTTGAATAGCAACGTTTGTGCCTCATCTTCCGCAACGTCTGTTTCGTGCACGCCTAGGTCCGGAACGGGACCAACGAGGCCGTCAGTGACCTGGTACCCTTCTCCCACATGTTCAACCTTCAGTAGAGATTTGCTCAAATCGTACTCTCCACCTTCCGTTCTGGCAGGCTCAACCGCAACTACTAGTCTGGCACCATCAACGACTTCGACCTCAAGCGGGTTGCCGGGGAGGTTGATTGCGCGCGCGTAGTCCAGAGAGCCGGTTTCTGTCAGGGTGAACAAGAATATCGCAGGCACGCTGCATAGGTCAGTCAGTCAGCTGTTTGTCGTGGCAAGAGAATTGCATGTAAGAGGAGATCCTGCATACCGCTCACAGACGACCAGAATGGTCGCGGCTTGGTCTGCCCCCTCAGCCGGCCTCCCCTTCCAATGTGACAGCCCCGTCACAGCGACCTTGCTCGCCCCTGGGGCCACCTCCTTGATAGCACCCAGCAGCGGCGCCTTTACCAGAAGCTTGCCATCCAACCAGCTCCACACAAAAAGATCCGGGTCGCCGCCGCCGCTTACCAACAAGTGGCCCAAGCCGCCACCGTCGGGTACGCACAGTCGGTTGACGAACTCACCGTGGCCCATGCAGAACGCCTCGGTGACATGCGCCTGCTCCGGAGTGCCCCTACTGACGCGGATGTGCTCGTCGCGATCCGCCGTGATGATGTAGGGCCGCCCCCGCACGTCGTGGGCCAGCGCCACCGCCGTCAGCAGCGAGACGTGGCCCAGCAGGAGGGTGCGCTCGAAGGGAGGCACCTCGGCCTTTTGCGCGCCACCGTGGTGCGCCTTGGCGCTCTGGGCCGTGATCTGCTGGTCCAGGAGGGCTTGGCGGTTTCGCTTCGTGTGCACCGTCAGCTCGTTGGCCTGCGACTTGAAAGGCTTGTTGTCCTCGGGCGGCACCGGGCTGGGGGATGCTGCTGTTGGGGAGTCCTCCTTGGGCTGCTGGGGGTCCTGGGATGGGATCAGGGGCACGGAGTAGACGTCGCCGAACTTGTCGGCCGACAGGATGGTCTGGTTGTCGGGGGTGATCACGAGGGAGCATGGGCGCTTGGGCATGATCCTACGACCGTGTGAGTTACATATCTCCTTTACATTTTCGGGCGTGCCTATGTGGTCTGAAGCTACCTACCTACGGCTGAGCTGCTTTAAATTGCCGGCACCGTCGTGCTCGAAGACCCATATGGACTTGCACTGGGTGACGGCGACGAGGTGCTTTCCATCGGCTGTAGCAGTCAAGATGATGACCATGGGCCGCTCTGACGGCTGCGACCTGGGGCCCGGGCGAGGATTGGCCACCTTGCCTCTCTTCCCGTTCGGCGTGCCCTTGCTCTGGTCTCCTTGCTTATCCTTGGTGTCCTGCACAGCCTGCTGACTCTCCGATGAGGGCGCAACCGCCTGCTTCCCGTTCTCTCCAGCGGCTGAAGTCGTCGCGTCGAGCCTTGCACGCTTCGCAGGTGGGCCTTCCAGGCCATCTTGCGAGGGAATGGGCGTTGACTCCTCGGAAACACTGATGACCAGCCGATCCTCTGGTTTGAGAAAACTAGCCTTCTTGTCCAATGGGTATTTCCAGCTCGAGATGTGAGAGCCGTCCGTGAGCTTGAATGAGTGCAGGTTTCCGCCCCTGACGGCAAACAGCACGTCGCCACAGAGATGCACAATGTGGAATGGCAGCTTCATCTTCAACTGAATTTCTCACAATATCGCGAGCCGCTCCTCTGTTCGAGTCTGAAGCTCCTCGGCACCTGCAAAAATGCTGGTCGAGGGTATGAGCCAGACGTTGGCTACGAATGTAGTGAAGTCTACTATGCATGTATGGATGTATGGGCCCGTCGTAAAAGTTCCAGCCTGCCTTATCGATAAAGCTGTTTGGGGACAAGCCACGGTCCTGCACAGCCACACTTTCCTAGTGCCCCACCTCGAAAACCACAACTGCTGCAACAAAATCAAAATCCGCCCGCCGCTGTCTGAATTTTCGCCTTTGCCATCTACAGACACACGTCAAGTCAATCTCGACGACTCAATCAACCCCAATTCCTCAACCCCGTTCAATTTGCCCTTAAACTCCTATCTTCAAGCTTCGACAGCAAAAGAAGAAATGGGGGGCAAATCCGCTAACAAGGCCGGCTACTTCGACAAGCTCAAGGGCTTGCTCGAGGAGTACCAGTCCATCTTCATCGTCGGCGTCGACAATGTCTCGTCTCAGCAGATGCACGAGATCCGTCACGCCCTCCGTGGCGAGGCCGTCGTCTTGATGGGCAAGAACACCATGGTCAGTGATGCGATGCCATGTCGTGCAGTGAGCCCCGCCAAACAGATGGCTAATACGGCTCGATTGGTTTTAGGTTCGCCGTGCCCTCAAGACCTTCATCCCCGACTCGCCCGAGTACGAGCGTCTCCTGCCCTTCGTCAAGGGTAACGTTGGATTCGTCTTCACCAACAGCGACCTGAAGTCCATCCGTGACAAGATCCTGGAGAACAAGGTCGCCGCCCCTGCCCGTGCCGGTGCCCTTGCCCCCGCCGATGTGTGGGTCCCCGCTGGCAACACTGGTATGGAGCCCGGCAAGACCTCTTTCTTCCAGGCTCTCGGTGTCCCGACCAAGATTGCCCGTGGTACCATTGAGATCACGGCCGACCTGAAGCTCGTTGAGGCCGGTAACAAGGTCGGTCCTTCCGAGGCCACCCTGCTCAACCTGCTCAACATCTCCCCCTTCACCTACGGTCTGGGCATCGAGCAGGTCTACGACCAGGGCAACACCTTCCCCCCCGAGGTCCTCGACGTCGGTGAGGAGCAGCTCCTCAAGGCCTTCGGCAGCGCAATCTCCACCATTGCCTCCGTCTCCCTGGCCATCGGCTACCCCACCCTGCCCTCCGTTGTCCACTCCTTCGTCAACGGCTACAAGAACGTCATCTCCGTCGCCCTCGGCACCGAGTTCTCTTGGCCCGAGATCGACGAGCTCAAGGACCGCATCGCCAACCCCGATGCTTACGCCGCTGCCGCCCCGGCTACCGGTGCCGCCGACTCTGGCGCCGCCGCTCCCGCTGCTGAGGAGAAGAAGGAGGAGGAAGAGGAGGAGGAGGATGACGACATGGGCTTCGGTCTCTTCGACTAAGCGATGTCTTTCGCACCTCACGACTTGTTGATGACACGTACGATCGATGAAAATCCGGCCTCTCACGATAGGGAGCTGACTTCAACCGGTTCTTTGCGGAAAATCTGAAAATGGGTAAATTGGTTCGTCGGAATAAGGACCATATTATGGAATAATACCCTCTTGGTAGCGAACAACTACGGATCATTTGCTCCCAGCCCTGTGGTTCACCGGACTGCACCGTGACAGGCATTGCGTGTTACGCCCTGTTGACCTAAATGGTAAGCCTACATTTCTCTCTTTACTCCAAGCGGAGGCGTGTCGAAGATTAAAAAAAATGATTCAAGAGCTTTTTAACCCTGAATTTTTCTGATGACCTCATCACCACCCAATGAGACACCTCCAAGCTTTGGCTTTTTTTTTGTATAGATATCTATTTGTTTACACTGGGGTATCTTTGCTAACTTGACCGAAGATTTACAGATGGTCTCTTACATGCCCCAACTTGAATGTGACGTAGAAAGGTCTCGATGAAACCTCAGTCAGTTCGGCCAGGCCATGTATGCTCACGCTTATCTCGTCTTCTCCCGCAATACCCTCCCCTGCTGAGGTATGAGTATCTCCCTCGCCGTCTGTACAGCCGCCTCCGGCAGGCCCGCCAGCCGTGCGACCTTGAGTGCATGGCTCTGGCGATTCACGCCCTTCCGTAGCTTGTGGACGTAGACGAACCCTCCCTGTTCATCCTCGGCCACATCCGTGCAGTACATCTCCACCGTGCCCTTGTCCCCTGCGTCCTCGACCCGCAACGCATGCTCGGCCACCAGGTCCGCGACGCCGTGGAAGTGCGTCGCGAACAGTGCCCTGCACCTGTTGACATAGACCAGGTGGTGCAGACACGCGAAGGCCACCGCGCACCCGTCCTCGGGCGTCGTGCCCCTGCCGATCTCGTCCATGATGACAAAGGACCGCGGCGTCGCCTGCCGGAGTATGTTCGCCGTCTCGAGCATCTCCACCATGAATGTGCTCTGGTCCCCGTACAGGTTGTCGGCGGACCCCACGCGGCTGAACATGGCGTCCACTATCCCGACCTCGGCGAACGAGGCCGGCACGTAGCAGCCTATTTGCGCGAGGATGGTGATGAGCGCGTTCTGGCGAAGGAACGTCGACTTGCCCGCCATGTTGGGCCCCGTGATAAGCCACACGCGACCGTGTTGGTCCGAGCCCTTGTTGCCGCGGCTGCCACCACCGCTGCCAGCCCCGACGAAGCAGTCGTTGCTCGCGAACGTCCTGCCCGCCTCTCGCAGCCCGCCCTCGACGGTGGGGTGCCGGCCGCCGACGATGACATGCCCGGTGCCGCTGTTTAGAACCGGCCGGACGAGGTTCTGCTCGGCCGCCTGGCGCGCAAACGACGTCGCGATGTCCAGCTCGTCCAGCACGCGCGCGTTGCGCCGCAGCTTTACGATGTTGAGCACCGTCTGCTGCCTCAGATCCTGGAACACGCGCTGCTCCTCGGCGCGGATCTGGAACCGCGCCTGGTCCAGCCGCCGGCCGAGCTCGGTCCACTCGGGCAGGTGGAACGAGCGCGACGTCTGCGTCTGCCGGCCGAGCAGCCCCGGGATGTCTGCGATGGCAGACGAAGCCGACTTCAAGTCCCTCTTCCCCTTGATGTGGCATATGTGGCCAAGGCCTGGGGTCCACTTCAGCGCGAGTGATTGTGCGCCGAGGCGTTCGCGCAGGCTCGTGGTGAGGGTATCCTTTTCGTCGAGAAGGGTGTCGAGTTGGGCGTGGAGTTTCTTCAGATGTCGGCTGGCGTTCGGTTTCATGACCCAGACATCGTTGTCCTCGCCGTAGTAGTTTTGAAGAGATGCTGGCTTGCGCTTCTTCGCCGTTTTGGGAAGCAACGACGAGTCCTCGGCTGAGCCTTCACTGTCCACAATCTCCTGAGCCAGCGCAATCATGTTACCTTCCTCACTATCTTCGATCTGATGCCGCTGCACGATTCCCTCCTCATCTATCGCCTCGCGGATGAGGCGGGCCAGCCTGAGTGGGCTTGTGAGATCGATGCGGTCTGTCATGTCTTTTAGGGACTCTTTCACTGGGGCCGTCTCGATATCATTAGTAGAAACAGCTCCCAAGAGCATAGAGACAATGTCGTCCGTAGCTTTAATTGTGCTCGCGAGGTCAAGGAGATCATCGGCATCTCCCCGGCCGAGCGCAAACTTCTGGACAAGTCTCTGGGAGTCATGACTTCTTCGTAACAATAGAGTGATACCTTCTCGGAGTGTCTCGTCGGCAATAAAACAAGCTACAAGATCTTGACGGAAAATAATGACATCAAAGGACGTCGAGGGGGCACTGAGCCACTCATTAAGAAGCCTGGCACCGCTATTTGTGACGGTCCGCCTGATTGCGTGCAGCAGGCTGCCACGGAATGCGCCGTCACGTATGGTCTGCTTGATCTCGAGGGACCGCATGCTATTCCTGTCAATGTTCATCACCTGCATGGTCTCGTGACGCAGCGGGGGCTGAAGCTTCATGTTAATTCCCTGCAGACGATCTTTGACGTAGTGGAGCAGTAATCCGCCCGCTTTGATCTCACCATCCGTGAACGACTCCAGAGTGTGGGGTGGTATTTCGGACTCAAGCATTGGTGCCCAGTCAGAAGTGGCCAGCAATTCACCCTGAGGTGCATATGTGACGAGCTGTCTCTCCTCTTCGAGGGTGGAGAAAATAACATGATCGGTGCGTGACTGCAAGGCTTCGTCCAACACAACCTCCCTCGGACATACGCGCGAGAGCATAGAGCCAAGCAAAGGCAAGGTAGTGGCCTGCGTGAAAAATTGGCCTGTCGATAGGTCCAACCACGCCAGCCCAATAGGGACGGGGGAGTTTCCGGGAGCATCAGCAGATGCAACGCCTGGGCCCGCATCGGGAGACAATGTGTCAAGAGCCGTAGACACCGAAGCGCCTGGGACATCTTCTCCAGGTAGGTGAATAGCCATGACGTAATTGCTGGCATAAGGATCCATGAACTGCTCGTCGATGAGAGTGCCAGGGGTGATGATGCGGGCGACCTTGCGGTGGTGCATCAAACCACCCGACTTCGCCTGGTCTGGGGCGGCATTTGGGAACTCCTCAGCGACGGCCACATATCGATTCAGGTCTTGAACCAAGATCTTGAGGATTCGGTCTAACTGGAAGAATGGAAAGCCGGCCTAGTGTCCAAGAGACAACCATTAGAACCCGACAAGATGGTGCCAGCCCGCAGCACAAACATACGACGTCTGGCCCGAACGGGCGGATGGGAGGGGAGGGGACATGGCCGGGTCGAGATTTACCATGGGCACAGGGCCGGCAGCCGTCTTCTTCTGGGCGACCTTGAGGTTCAGAAGCGGCCCGTATTCTTCCGCATGCTCAAAGTACAGCTCGTAGAACCCACCGACACGTGTCAATAGGACGCAGTTGTCAAATTTCTGCATGTTGCGACGCGCCTGTTGCACCACGGTCGGGTACGATGGAGCGGTATCATCGGCAGCACCAGCACCAGCACCAGCAGGGCCTTCCTGCTTGTCGGGAGGGCTGCCTTTGGGCAGGGAGTCTGCGCGAACGAGCCCCTGGGGGAGATCATCGAGGCTGACAACGGTCCTGGTCCTCTTGCCCCGGATCTGGGTGTGGGGGAAGTTACGCGGTACTGCGTGAGCCCGAGCCGGGATGCCGTGGTGTTGCCGGCTGGACCTGCATCGTAAGGTGGCTGTCGGAGCTGGCCATTTGCTCAACAGGTGAGAGTGAAGCCTCCTCCGTGTGTGGGATGTTCCTCGTGACGAGCGAACTGCCAGACCGAGGGAAAAGGGCAGCATCAAGACTGATTGTTGCGATTGAATGGCCTCGATGTGCCCATGCCCAGTCCAAGCTTGGCGTATTCAACCTTCTCGCATGAAATGAATGATTTCTGAAAATGAGTGGCTACAGATCAACACTTCGGAGTGAGGCGCGCAGTCGAAAGTGGACTGATTTGTGTGGTGTTGTATGATTGAGTAGGTAATGTGAGTTGACTAGGGTCAGGGTTTGGAGCTCCAACCGACCCAACCTCCCCCAGGTGAGAAGCTCCAATCCCCCTTGCCGCCAAGCCTGGGGATCTCGGATGGATCACCACCCACGCCGTCCCAGCTCGGCTTTTACGGGATTTATAATTTGCAAACGGATCCGCAGAGCAACAATGCCCGTTTAGCTCATCGGTAGAGCGCATCACTAGTAATGATGAGGTGACTGGTTCGATTCCAGTAATGGGCAGCCTTTTTGTTCTCCCACATAGGGTGTGTTGCTCTTTCAGACACTCAGGCTGGTCTCAACGGTTAAGGCAAACCCTCTAAAGGAGGGTCTCGTATATGCTGAGTGATATCCTGCACATTGTCGTGGAATAATTCTTCCATTTGTCTCTTTTGCTGTGCATACTGACCGTAGTAGCATCCACCATCCTCTGTGACACATCCTACTGCATTATAGGGCACACGACAGACAAGCACACTACTGGCAATTGCACGCTAAATGCATAGCATGGTCTACTGTCGAGCTGCATGAAACACAGCTAGTCGTCGATTCGCGCTGGGCGGAGTCAAGATGTTTAATGTGGGTCCACCCGCGTCCACAATCGACAATCGCACATCACCGATCAAATGGATGAAATTCCAGTGTGTCAGGGACGTCGGGGCCTGTTTGACAGGACCCTGAGTTCGGACACAACTTCAACTGCGATCCTCCACCTCGGCCCGCGGACCCGCTCGACCCTGGGGTCGCAACACCACAACAAGCCATGCCATGTCACCACCGCGGATGGGTTGACTGACCAACATCGCCACAAGTAACACAACACCACACCCAACACGGCGCGCAACCACTCACCAAATCTGCCGGTCAGCATATCCGGCCAGGAACGAGGGCAGATCGACAGCCTGTCCGACATACCACGCGCATGATCTGGAATCTGGCAGTGGTCATCTCACGTCCACTATCGGACAATAAACAGCAGCCACGAAGTAAACCCGGCACGAGCGCTGTTGCTCATCCGCTCCGCAAACCCCTTCCCCGCCGCTCATGACTCTCGCGCTCTGTGCGCGCGCGCTTGTGTTTGTGTGTGTGTGTGTGCAACCTCGCCGCCAAACCAGGCCGTTGGGCCCAAAGGCGGAGGCTTTCGGTCCCGCGATTTTGAGTTTAAAGCCGTGTGGTTTGTGCGCCGGGCCACTTCCCAAAGAGATGATCTGGAGTCAGGACTGGGCTGATGATGGCATAAGCTTGACCAAATCAAATCAAAGCAAATCAAAGGCAGTACTGGGGCAGCGCAGGCACAGTAGGGCAGGCCAACGGCACATGGCAGCTGGCAAGGGCAAGGCGTGCAAGGGCCCTTGTGCAGCAGCCGTCGGCATCGACCGATGCCCGCATTTATTTCATCACCTCTCGTTCGATGTTTATCAGCTTGGCCCGCTTATTGCTCACAACTGTCCTAATGTTCACGACATAGTCGAAAGACGCCCGCCCGTCCTCTGCAGAGCCCTCTCCTTCCTCTGCCGTTTCCCCAGCGGGGTCAATCCGCCGTCAGCAGCTCCTGGACAATGCGTCGCCCTGTTGCCCGCCAATGCCGGCTGCCCTGGGTCGGCCGGAGAGCCTCTTGTTCTCCCACAGGTCCCAGTCCCACCGTCCCATCTCGCCCATCAGGCTGATGATCCCTTGCCGCCGTTGCCCCATGGGCCCATCGCGAGCTAGATTGGGAGCAGCCCATCTTCTCCACGAAATACCAAACATCAGGTACTGACGTCTGCACGCTGCCTAGCGATCCAACGCTGGCTGATGCCCTGCCCACTTCCCAGGCTGACTGCTTGCAGCCGTAAAGCCGTTCCCCCCTGAGCGGCGAGGATGCCGGCGCATCTCATGTTTTGTCCCACCTCCTCACTCGCTCTCTTCGTCTTGTTGTATTTATTCGACCGGTCCCCTGGTCTCCACCGTCAGCCTCCGGGGTGCAGGAACTCCTGTCCCCCTTCTCTCGATATCTACCTACCCATCTCCTTGCTCTCGCATATTCCTGCCTGCTCGGCTGTCATCAAGTCTTGAACTTGGCCCTTCCCAGCAGGTTGCATCGCAAAAAAGAAATTCTTTTACATACAAGCCTGCGGGCCAATAGGGAGTTGGTCACCTGCAAGTCTAAACTCGCGAAATCGGCCGGCGTAGTGGCCCGAGAAACGTCGATTATCACGCCACCTCTGTCACCGAATTTCTCCCGCTGCCCCCGTGTAATCAGCAACCATGGACGCCTCAACTTTCCCCATCATGCTGAATCTTTCCTCCCAAATTCCATTACCACTTCCACCAGATCACAAGTTGTTCTTCAAACACGGCCCGAGTCACGCCCCTGCAGCAATCCCAGGCCTTGCCCACAACCTTACAAATCCCTCGCTTCTCAAAACGTTTGCCAGGGAGATGAATGGACCAGTGCTTAAGAAAGAACCATCGCTCTTGGAGAAACACTTCCAAGAGCAGCAACAGCAACACCTAAACCTGAAGAAGTTAAACAAGGAGAAAGAGCAACAGCAGAAAGTACCACAAACAGAAACACAACAACAGCCATCATCACAAGGCTCGACTAGGTCTTCGTCTACGCCATCTGCGAGTGAATCCAGTGCAGAGACCAAAGTCCCACCTCCATCCGCGTCGCCAAACGCCGCCCCTCAACACTTGTTTGATCTCGCCGGCGATAACCCAGCTTTCGCTGACCCCAAGTACGTTCAGATGGTCTCCAGGATGGCGGCCTTCTACCAGCAGAGATGCCAGGCGATCCTCAATTATCAACAGCAGCGGTGCCAGACGTGGGCTACCGGGCACAGGCAGAAATGCCAGGAGATGATGCATTCTGCCATGCTTGTCGTGGCATGGTACATTCGGGACCGGATCGGGCGGAGGAGGCGCAAGAGCAAGCGTGCTTTCCGCCGAGGTCTGCGCGAGAAGAATACTGCCGCCGCCATGAGAAGAGTACCAAAGGGTGAACTTGTCCGCAAGTGGGTCATGGACATCCCCGATGCCGCACTGTCGCCCAACAATGGCATGAGGGACGATGATAAACTGGACATGGAGGAGAGGCAGTTCGACGTCGAGAAAGAGGTCACACCAGACAAGGACAGCCAGCTGTTCTCTGTCGCAGACCAGATGATCAAGTCTCAGCTAGCCAAGATCGACATCCCTCTATTGGGGGCGTTGAATCTGGACGACAGCGACAGTGAGACCGACGATGACGACGACATGGGACGTTTCCGTTGTGCGCCCGAAGAATATGAGTGCGAGGACGACTGCGAAGACGATGGGGACTACAACGACGACGATATCGACTATGAAGATGAGACTCAGGAGCCTACTGAGGATGAGATCTCCCAAGAAGCACTCAACGGAACCGGCAAAGGATCGCTGAAGAGGAAGCGCAGCGACAGCGACAGCGATATGGATCAAATTGAGGTGACCGTACCAGAGCCAAAGCGCCGTGTCGCATTGTAAAGAAATGGGTGTGGGGCAGGACGGAAGCGGAATTCGTACACGGCATGTTACTTTGACACACTTCCAAGGGCTTTTACTTGTCAGGCGTTAAGGGGGCTTTTGTTCACCTGTAATACTTCGGATACCCTGTGTCGGCATTTCATTTAAACGCGGACATGCATACATATGGGTAGGGTATCTGGGTCGTCCTCTTTTTGACACGTGGGAAATCTGCATGGGGGGTAGGGACAATGGATATAGCCTGACATAGCTTTTGGAGTCTGCTTTACGATGTACGGGCCTCTGGGTTGAACGAACTAGGCACAGAGAATAAAACCGGATCTATCATCAGCTCTATTGTGTTACCCGTGCTTTCTTTTCTGTATAGCCGATTTCGAAGTGTTGCTGGAGTATGCGGCACTGCTAGGGAGACACGTGTTGGCAACTCCAAAGCGAGAAGTACGTGTGGCCTTCGGAGCCCGTCAAGACGACCGTCGTCGCGCGAGCCTCGCGACTTTTCTGGGTTGTTTTTCACCCGAGAACGCATAATCAGTCGTGGTCCTCCTCCGTCAACCCAGGACACCCCTCCATCGCCTCGTCATGGTAGGCGAGCTTGCACCAAAAGCAGTAGCGGTGCCCCTTCCTCAGGTACTCCACGAGCCTGGCCAGCTTCTCGCCCACTTCGAGCGCCTCAAACTCGTCCAGCTCCGGGTCCTCCTCGTCCAGGTCGTCCGCCGGCATGTAGACCGTCTTCTTTTCGGTGCGGGGCCCGGACCCCAGCGCCATCCTGTCGTCGTCGTCCATGCCCTCGTCCTCGTACGCCGGCAGCTTCGCCGACAGCGCGCCGCTGCTCTGCTCGAGGTCGTACCGCATCCTGCGGTCGCGCTCCGCCTCCTCACGGCGGTGCACCAGGCCGCGGTAGACAACAGGGACGGACTTGAGCGGCCGCGAGGAGGGTGAGGACGAAGACTTCGTCTGGCCGGCAGCGGCAGCAGTGGCAGTAGGTGCCCCCACGGCCCCGCCGTCTTGCACCCCGTCCTCGTCCATCTTCTCCGCGATCTTTTGCGCGGCAAAGACCAGCTTTTCCTTGCGCGCCGCGTCCCTCTCCCTCGCCATGCGCACCCTGTAGTCCCCCAGCTCCTCGACGCGCGCCCTCTTCGCGACCCCGGCCGCCTCCGCCGCCTCGGCGAGCTTCCGCTTCTTATCCGCGTCGGCGCCAATCCCGGAGCGGTCCTCCTTGGTCTCGATGCGCAGCGGCTCGCTGCGCGCAGACGGGTTGTCGCGGCTACCCAGGGCGGACCCGGGAGTGAAGCCCATCTTGGTCATCATGGCAAGCCCTTTGCTCTTGGCCTTGTTGGGCGGGACCTCTGACGGCTCCCCGCCCGGCGCGGTGCCCGTGATGAGGGACCTCGACAGGCCCTGCTCACGCCTCTGTCGTTCCTGCGCCGCGAGCTCGGCCTTGGAGGGGATGATGCCGCGCTTCAGGCCCTCCTTCCGCAGGCGCTGGCTGCGCTGCAGGGAGGTCTCTGGTTCCTTGGCAGGTGCGTCATCAAAGGTCATATTCATGTAGTCGTCCTCTTCCTCGTCCTCCTCCTCCGCCCCTGCTCCTGTGTTTGCGTCATGATCTCTGTCGACATCTGGTGGTGACGCTGATGTGGTGGGGTCTGCATCATCCACGCTGTTTGGGCGGCCAAGGCTGCCGGCCTGCGCAGTTTTGTTGTCGAAATGTCGCATTGCGTCAATGCTTCAAGTCTTCCGCAGAAATTGCAGCAAATTGAGCCCCAGTTATTTCAGAATAGAAGAGATTGGGAGCATTACATGTGGTTTTGGCTGTTAGTGATTGGTTTGCTTTACGTGGTGGGACTTTGCCGTTCACTCGGGACCCAAGGTGCGGTTTTCACTTCATCTCATTTAGGTAATTCTCACACCAGAGGTATACAATTCAACAACCTCAAACGCCGGGGCCCCGCCCAATTGACATCAAATAAAATGCCATAAATGTGCATGACGAGTTGGCATTATGCTCGCTTGCCATTTTTAATCTCGAGAAATCTTCACTTCACTGCAATTATTACTCATTCTGAGCCATAAGCAGGGTCCAGACGCCGGGCGATCCAACCCTAACCTCACAAACTACCATATGTAGGAAAGATGTTGACGTTGCCACTTATTCACAATTAAGCCTCACAGATCCAGCCCATGACCACTTATGTCGAGTCATCCTCAGGCAGCTCGTCGACAACCGTCTCAACCATCTTGATCAACTCGTCTCTGCAGGTAAAGTCAGTGGGAATCCCGACCGGTGTGGTCACAGACGTAAAGGGGCACTCACATGTCCGGCCTCTCACTCGGCTCCACGCTCAAACACTTCCTAACGACCTCCTTGATGGGATCACTGATGACAAGATCATCTGCCACACCGTTCGCACCACTCTGGCCCATTCCGGTGTTGGTTCTCCTCACCGGCGCCTTCTTCTTGGTGCCACCAGGTCCCTCATCCGGGAACCGCCAGTCCCCACCCAGCACGCAAATACTCAACGAGCCACCCGTCTCGTCGCTGCGCATCTCAAACGGTGACTTCCCAACGAGACAAGCGTACAAGGTGCATCCCATGGACCAGATGTCTACCTTGGTGTCGATCACGGTTCCCGTCTTGACGTCGAAGAGCTCCGGCGCCCGATATGGCATCGTGCTATGTTCTGCCGCTGTGTCTTGTGTCGCGATGGCGAGTGATCTGGATGTGATGGGGATAGGAGAGACGGCGATAGAGCCTAGATCCATGAGTATTGGTGCGGACCCGGTGTCGTCGATCATGATGTTGCCTATCACTAGTCAGCACCTTCAAATATTCCCAGGCAGAGTATAAAGTGTAGGAACTCCCTACCAGGCTTGATGTCCCTATGCGAATAGCTCTTGATCTCTCCCTCCGGCACGCCCTCATTGCCGTGCATCAGCGGCCTCTGTTGTTCTGTCTCGTCGTCTTCGTCCGCCCCGCCCGCTTCTTGGTTCCTCTTCGACCTGCCCTGCGTCGCCTCGACGTTCTCATCCACGCCGTTTACGCGCATCTCCATCCTCTCGGGGCCCGATCCGCCGGGCCCCCTGTAGACGTGCATCTCCCTCAGCGCGCGGCAGACCCCGAGGAACAGGTGCATGAGCTTCTTCTCGGGGAACTTGGTGTGGTTGACCAGGTTCGCGTTGATAAGGTCCTGCAGGTTCCCCCTCCTGTAGTAGGGCAGCAGGACGTAGACGGTCTTGGAGGCCTCGCCGCCGCCGCGCTCCGAGGCAATGGCGTAGTCGACGCTGTGGATTATGCCGGGGGTGTTGGCGAAGAGCTTGTAGGCGTCGACCTCCTTCATGGCCTGGGCGACGGACTCCGCGCCGAAGGGGCATCGGATCTTTTTCAGGGCGAACAGCTCGGAGGTCGATGTGTCCTGGACGAGGTAAACGTAGGAGAAGCCGCCCTGTCGCGGCGCATGCCCGTAAGCGCGGTGTTCCGGTTTCCAGAGGTGGATTAGAGGGAAGGGAAGAGGAAAGTTGGCCTACCTCGCCGAGTAATCTCAGGATCTTGAAGTTGCGACTGTTGATCTTGAGCGACGGAGAGCCGGGAAAGCAATTCAGACAGTTCCCGAAGGAGGTGATGAGGTCGAGGAATACCTGCGCCATGGTAATTTCTGGGCTGGCGCAATCTCTAGAGCAGATACGGTAGGTTGCCGGAGTAAGGTATCAGTTGTCGAGGTCGCGAGGTGGACACGGCGCCTTGTGCACGATCACGTCTCGGCCGGTGGCACTATGCAAGGTGAGACGATGTGGCGGGTGTTTCAACGGTGCTCGCCGGCGATGCTGGTGCGCCAAGGCCGTAAGGATAGGGCAGCGTCAATTGATCTTGTGGGCGCGTTCTTTGCGGAAATGAGTGCACGCTGTCATGTGCAATTGAAAAAGATAATGGCAAAGCGATGGGTTGTTCTGAAGATGGACCTGTTGTAGCTGGGACAGCCGTACTTGCTGGGCGCGGGCACTACGTAAGCTGCGCCGGTTTCCAGGGTTGTCTCCAATGTCCATCGGGCGGGAGCTTGATGCCGTCCAGGTGGGCTTCTAGCCAGGGTCCTGGGCACTGAGGTGTTATTATTAGTTGATAGCTGGCAGCTGCTTGCACCCCTTGCGACGATCCCGACTATTTGACGTAGGTTGAATGTACTCAGGTACCTACCTGCTACCACCAGCATGAACCCCATGGTTGAAGCTATTCAGGCGTTTGAGCAACATCGATGCATCCCAGAGCACCATTTACCCAACTATTACCGGTACTGGCCAGCAGCAACTCCTACCCTGTCCGACCAAAAAAGCATTCACGTCCACCCCACTTGTAGGCGAGGATCACCGCCACAGTCAATGCCCCAGGTGCGCTGTGGTCGCCCTTGGATCTGTGTCAAATGATTCCAGAGCAGATATGGCTGATAAGTCATTGCTCAACAATGGCTCCGTTATTCAAACGTTGTTGGACAACGGTGCCGACCCGAGACTGGATCTAGCTCCGGAATGAAAGGGTGCAAACGCAGTTCCACTGGAACCTGTTGAAGAGGCTCGAAAGCTGGCCGAGGTGGAAAAGCCAAGTCTGATGAAGGAGTTCTATAAAGAGGCATACCAAGGACCTGAAAAAGGCTACCGACCGGCTCAACTGCAACTAATGGAGTCCTAACATCACAAACATCTGTCCCACTGATGTATTGTTCCTTCGGGTTCCGTGGCTTCATTTCTGCTGAATCGGAAGGCCGATGATCCACGGCGGCTTGGACTCTCGTCTTGACCATGCCACACTAATCTTGGCAAAACTTCCTCTGACGAGAACTCGGGGAGAAGACGGTTGTCACCGGTGTGGACCGAAGCAAGGCGCAACGCGAATCCTGGCTTGCGATTTCCTGACGACAAGGCATCTCAGTTTCTGGTGCACGACTCCGGTGTTGCGAGACGACGGGCAGTGCACTTGAATGGCTCAGGGGAATTTTGAGTATCAAGTGCGAACAGTTTGACCGGCTATCAGTCAGGATCCAGCAAAATACTGGAGCACTTGGGAAGCGGGTACGTACTTTCCACGGTGCTTGACCATTGCCAGACGGCCTCATCGCCATTCGAGAGGAGCTCACTTTTGTGATTTTCGGTCGGGCCCTTAAGAGCGAACCAAGCCCACAGGAATCCCAAATGCCTGCATCTTATTTGGCATGCCAATTGACAACCTTTCAGAAGGGAGTCTCCTGGGATGAATTGTTTGTGGTACTATGCTCGACCTTTTGCTTGACCTTTGACCTGACAAACCTTCAGTACTCTGTGAGTTGTACAGACGAGTCACCCACTTGCCTGACGGTCGACAAACAATATGCAAGGTGTAAGCATTCGGAGCCAACGTAATGGGACCAAGACCTTGGCTCAAAAATGATCGAATGGGCGAGCTTGCAGACACAGAGTACACAGCGTCAGCAGACTAATTCATCCTTCTCCTCTCCAAACCCTTGTACCAAAGGCGCCATCATCTCTAGGCAACAGCTCTGAAGCCGAGTGCACCTTGGCGACAATCCGTCTTCTCTGTGCTCCGGAAACCTGCTTTATTCTCTTCGAGGAATTTAGCTGTGTGATTCGAACTCTCACTTGCCTCCTACGTTTTTGCCTCCGGAACTAACGCACCCCGAGGCATCATGGGGCTCTACAGCAAGCTTCCAGACACGATTGATGAGGTTGACGTGGTCATCGCCGGAGGTCAGTACTACATATGACCACAGACCAACAATTGATTTTCTCACACTATTGGGGTCTAATTAGGTGGAACGGCTGGTTGCGTCGTCGCATCAAGGCTCTCTGATGCAGACCCTGGGCTGTCCATCTTGATCATCGAGGGCGGTCCAAACAATGAAATGCCTATTGTCCAGCGTCCTGCCAGCTTTCTGGCTCACCTTTCCCCAGAAAACAAGAACAACCGGTTCTATCTCACGAAGCAGTCGGCCGAGGTCGCTGACCGATCTCTTGTTCTCCACACGGGTAACATTCTTGGGGGTGGCTCATCGACCAATTTCATGATGTACAGTCGAGCCCAGCGTTCCGACTGGGATTCGTGGAGCACTCCAGGGTGGTCTGCTGACGAGATGTTGCCCTTCCTGAAGAGGGTAAGCTGTGTTATCGATTCGGAGCAGCCTGCAAGGCCCCTCAAGCTGATCACCTGTCTTGCAGCTGGAGACATATCACGGTGAAGATGCAAAGGGGGTCCATGGACACGAGGGCCCGATCCATATATCCCGTGGCACGTACAACTCCCCCATTCTTGAGGACGACTTCATTGAGGCAGCAAAGACGGTGGGATGGACTGAGGTCCCGGACTTGTCAGACCTTGACCAGATCAACGCCATATGGCGTGCGAAACGCTTTATCTCGCCCAGTGGAAAGCGTCAAGATGCAGCTTCAACCTACCTCCACCCATGTCTCCGCGATGGGAAGCATCCGAATCTGCACGTTCTCGTCGAATCTCAGGTGTCCCGAATTCTGATCAACGACGACAAGGAGGCATCTGGTGTCGAAATCAGGCCCAACCCAATATTCCACCCTGACGGGTCGAAGCAGCCATCTCGCACTGTCAGGGCGAGGAAGCTTGTCATCGCATCTAGTGGTGCTTGTGGGACACCGTCACTCTTGGAGAGATCTGGGGTCGGCAACAGCGAAGTCCTCAACCGTGCTGGCGTCCCGGTCTCGGTTGACTTGCCCGGCGTCGGCAACGGGTATGAGGACCATCATCTGCTTGCTTACCCATACTTTTGCAATCTGGCACCCAAAGACACGCTCGACAAATTTATATACGGGTCCCAGGAAACCCAGGAGGAGATGATTAAAGCCAACCATGCCATGCTAGGATGGAATGCTCAGGATATCCAGTGCAAAGTCCGGCCGAGCGACACTGAGGTTGCCGCCCTCGGCCCCGAATTTCAGGCCGCCTGGGTCAAGGAGTTCAAGCCGAACCCAGATAGGCCATTAGCAATTATAAGTGGGATCGCCGGGTAAGGACCCGAACCCAAGGTTTGCTGACCGCTGTGCTAAATATAAGCCATAGTTTCCCGGGAGACCCGCGCCTCACCACCGGCGAGCCCTGCGTCTCCACAGCGGTGTTCACTGTATACCCGTTCTCACGCGGGCACATCCACATCACGGGCCCAGGGGTGGACGACCCTGTCGATTTCGAGACGGGCTTCTTCGCTGACGCCGGCCAGCTCGACGTGAAGAAGCACATGTGGGCGTACAAGAAGCAGCGCGAGGTTTCACGCCGCATGTGTTGCTACCGCGGCGAGATGGCTGCGTGCCATCCGCCCTTCGCAGCGAGTTCCTCTGCCGCCTGCGTCCGTCTCAGCGACGGACCGCTACCCGCCGGTGTGCCTGACATCGAGTACTCGGCCGAGGACGACGCCGTCCTGGAGCAGTGGCTGCGTGAGAACGTGGGTACTACGTGGCACTCGCTTGGGACGTGCAAGATGCTTCCCCGGGAGGAATCAGGCGTCGTTGATCCTACTCTTGGTGTGTATGGGGTTCGGAACCTCAAGATTGCGGACCTGAGTATCGCCCCGCGTAATGTGGCGGCGAATACCAACAACACGGCGCTTGCAGTCGGCGAGAGAGCGGCTGATATTTTTATCAAAGAGCTTGGTTTGGGGTCTGCTTAGTCCAAATTTGCCAGCGAAAATTCGCGTTCTAATACCTAGCACTAATACACCATTGGTTTTGTTTGGTGCTCATGGTAGACATTGGCCCGTACGGCCCCTTGACATTGCAGTTCATAACGTAAACATGGACACTGTAGAGCTCACACTGACGTGCAGGGTGATTGACTTGCCCTCAGAGGTTGTGCGAACGCATAACATTCTACGGCTCCTATCGACTGCGAATGAATTTTCCTGTTGAATTTGCCCGTGGTTCGTTTTTGGCAGAGCAAAGAACCACCATGAAATGCCCACCTCGCCGCCGTCTGAATCTGGTCAAGACTTGAGCCGGAGTAAAGAGTCCAGGTTTTAATTAAGAGTTTGGATATTCGCAGAGCAAGAAATGAACGGTACAGAGGAATATCTAAACACCAGTACAAATATAACTATTATCGTTACTAACTCATATGGTGATTAATAAGAGGTGGATATTTGGATATGTTAGTGGGAGTTGGGTACCTGGGGTAGTGTGGGAGGTGGGTGGTGGGTAGTGTAAAGTGTGGTTACTGACAACCTCACTGGCATACCACGGCATTGGGGACTCGCATAACTTGAACTACCCAGGCAGGTTTGACTCATACACTCGAGTCAATATATAAAACAAATCCCGCGCCCTTCCACGCTCAGCTAATTGCGCCATACCATTAACGTAGCGGAATTTGCTTGAGTAGGTAGTGAAACTCTCTTTCGGGACTCACGGAGATGAGCTTCACGATAATAGGTGGACCCAGATTCATTGCCACCATGAACTCGAGAAAGACGTGCAGTTTTCTGATTGGAACCGCCTGGCCAAGCATGTACCTGACATATGCATAGTAACGCTCGAATGGAAATGCAGGAAGCCGGGGAAACGGGAATCAGGAATCGAACTTAAAACAGGCTGGATGTACCGCTTGGATTTGGAAAACCTAGGTCGCCCCGGAGACTCAACTACTGTATGCGCCGACGTCAAGTTCTGTGATCCGCAATAGCCGAGCACGCCGCAATACCCGCCATAGCCGTGGAACGTCAAGGATTCAACTCCGCACATCCCACTTCACCCACTCCCTGCCGAGCGGTATCTCGACGAGACCTGCATTCAAATACCCTTGCCCACGTCACCATGAGTTCTCCGAAGCGGAAGCGTGCCCGTCAAGCCTGTGGGCCTTGCCGAGAGCGCAAGAGAAGATGCGACGGGAATGAGCCTTGTCTCACCTGCACGGATTGGGGCTATTCCTGCTACTATGAGCCTGAACATCGACGGAGGACCTCTCGAGCCGCCGGTCAGGCGATCCCACGGCCGTCCTCGGTCGCATCGCAGTCTCTACAACCAAGTACCTCTGAACCGGGTGCTGTCGAGTCTGACCACAGCGGCCTTGTCCGACGCCTCGAGGCCAACTCCGGGGCCGCGTTCGTTCGAAATCTCGGCCTCAAAATTGACCCTACCAAAGCGCCTAAACTGAACCTCTTCGGGTGGAACATCGGAGCAAGACAGTTGTCTGCTCAGATGAATACCACTACCTCTCCGCTGCCTGTGGTTGAGATTACCTCTCTGGAACATATGAAATTCCTCGCCCAGGTCTATTTTGACAAGGTGGACCCGTGCTATGGGTTCATCGATCAAGAGCAGTTCTTCACAAAACTGGCTAAAAGATGGCAATCTCCACAGATACCGAGCGTATATGATAGTGTACTGGCCGGTGTTACTGCGATTGGGTGTTTGTTCTCTCAACGAAACGCAACTGTCACCGAACTACATCTGGTCCGCTCGGCTCGTGCCTGTTTAGACAACTATCATCTCTCTGGTCCTCCGCCCATAGATCTCCTGACCGGCTGGACACTTCGGGTAAGCTATCTGCGGATGACGGACTCGCCTCATTCCACTTGGATAGGAAGCTCCACGTTGATGCACCTTGTCGAAGCCTCAGGACTTCACCCGGAGTCGCCATCGGTCCTACTGCCCAGTGCACAGTGTGACCCAGACATCAAGAGAAGACTGGTCGGAGTGGCCCATCACCTCAACGCGTGGACTTCTTTCGACTTGGGACTCTCCCGTGTTTGTTTTCGAACCGATGAGTTGCCCCAGCTTCCGGAACCTAAACCCGGAGACTATACGGCCGAAGTCCTTGCACTCCTGCCAGTATCAGTCAGCCTCGACCCGGGAAGGCTAAGAGATGAAACGGATCTCACATCGACGCTTTCTAACGTCCTGGAAGGTGTTCACACTAGACCACCATCGGTTCTTGCGCAGTGCAATCTGGTACTATGCATTCTTCGACGAATCCATACAAAAAACCTCGATGTCTCACCGAGCCTGGCAGAGCAGGTACTAGCCCTTTTAAAGAAAGGACTTGGATGTGCCCGGAAGATGGTCACGGAATGCTGCCCGTGGCACCAGGTCGCGAATGTTCCGTTTCATGTCCTCTGCGTCCTGCTCGTAATGGATACACGGTCATCTCTTGCGATGCTTCCAGAGGCTATGCAAACTCTGAACCTCGTCGCCTCAACCTACGACACGGAAGCTATGAGGGAGGCGCACAGTGCGGCGTATCTTTTGGTGCACCTGCATCAGCAACGCAGGAAAGACGACATAGTGATTCTGGGTGAAGCCCTCAACATCCACCATCAAGAACGACAGGTGGTCCCTCCACCACAGCAGATCAGCCCCAGCGCCGAAGACTATTCCTGGCTTGGGGCGCTGGTTGCTGATCTTCCTGGGCTTCAAAGGATTGATCTTGACCAGTTCCTAAACGCAGATCCAATAGCGGGCTCTTCTTTTATGGGCGGATCCGGATGATGTATTGGCTGTCAAAGCTGTCAAATGGAAGGCACGACTAATCAGTTTGTACCAGGTCACTTTTATACTCTCGAAGTATCATGCAAAACTGGGTTCCGGCTCTAGTATGAGCGGTGCGGATATTGCGGCTTTCCCCGTGCGCCTTCCTCAAGACCGAGAGAAGCTACCTAGGTAATGGTTGGAAACATTCAGAGCCGCAACACCCGACCGGTCACCAATAACAAATAAAGATTGGGAGGAAGCCGGCAGTGCTACCTGAGCTCTCAGAAATCACATTGACGTACTATTATTTCTTGTATCTTGTATGCACAATACTGTCACGGGAGTGGATGTAATCAACAGTTCGCACTGGAGTCCAGTTCTATACACGAGCCAAACAAGGCAGGTTACGGCCCCGGCTAAATAAATCCAATCAAGCACACTGCAAAGTTTATACTACATCGACAAATCCGCTAGGCGGACTGGCTGAACGAGTATGATCGAGAAATTGTCTATGGGAATGGGCAAGCCTATTCCACCCACGCTACCCGATCAAGACATATATACAGTCGAGTTCGACGAAGCAGACGACCCACTGCACCCATACAATTGGAAGACCTCGCCCAAGTACATTCCATCCCTACTGCAAATTTCGCCAAACGGGACAGACTCATATTGACTGTTCTGCACCAGACTCTTCACCTCCACCCTGGTCTGCCTCGGGACCTACATCGTCTCCTTCAACAGCGCCGTCTTCGCGCCAGCCACCCTGGCAGCCAGCACCGAGCTCGGCGTCTCGAGGGTAGTCGGGACCCTGGGGACTACGCTGTACGTGCTGGGGTTTGCAGCCGGCCCGCTGATCTGGGCGCCGGCGTCCGAGCTGTGGGGCCGCAGGTGGCCGCTGACCATCTCGATGCTGGCTGGCGGCGTCTTCAGCATCGGGTCAGCCGTGGCCGGGGACATCCAGACGCTGACAATCTGTCGCTTTTTTGCTGGGGCATGCGGCGCAGGCCAGCTCACCGTCGTGCCAGGCGTGCTGGCCGACATCTTCGACAACACCTACCGCGGCGTCGCCATCCAGCTATACGCCCTGACCGTTTTCGGCGGGCCTTTCACGGCACCCTTTGTGGGCGGGTTCATCACGTCTAGCTATCTGACTTGGCGGTGGACACTTTACCTCCCGGCGATCCTAAGTTTCGCCAACGGGGCGGTCTCGGTCTTCTTCCTGAGGGAGACTTATGCGCCTTGTGTTCTCGTCGGGAAGGCCGCTGCGCTCCGCCGTCAGACCGGTAACTGGGGGATTCAGGCCCGGCAGGAGATGATGGACATTGACACGAAGGCGCTGATCGAGAAGTACTTCACGCGTCCATTGGTAATGTTGCTGACTGAGCCCGTCCTCCTTTTTGTGTCGATGTATATGTCGTTCATCTATGGGATTGTTTACTGTCTTCTCACGGCCTACCCCGTCGTCTTCGAGGATGTCCATGGCATCACCCCCGGAGTTAGCGGTCTTCCATTCCTTGCTCTTCTTATAGGACAGGTGCTGGCTCTCATCTTCATTCTTTCGCAGCACTCGGCCTACGTGAAGAAACTAGCGGAGAATAACAATATTCCAATTCCCGAGTGGCGTTTGACACCAACTCTCATAGGGGCGCCCATATTCGCGTTGGGTATTTTCTGGTTAGTAAACTGCTCAATTTAGGTGTTGTCTCTTGGGGTTACTGACAGAATTTAATTCAAGGTTCGGCTGGACTGGGTTTGATCCCAAGATACATTGGGCGGCACCCACTCTCGCAGGCCTATTCACTGGCTTCGGTATTCTCTGTGTCTTCCTGCCGTGCTTCAACTATCTCGTGGACGCGTATTTACCACTGTGAGTAGACAACATGCTGAATTGAAGAATAGTTACCTAACTTGTGACAGTGCCGCATCAGCAGTTGCTGCCAACATTATGCTCCGCTCGTCGATCGCAGCAGGCTTCCCGCTATTTTCAAGACAGATGTTTAAAAACTTGGGGATTCAGTGGGCATGTACTTTACTCGGATGTTTAGCGGTCGTTATGATCCCGATCCCTTTCGCATTCAGGATTTATGGCCCACGTCTGAGAAGCAAGAGCAGGATTCTAAAACAAAACGGAGGGGATAAGGTATAATGCCAGTGTTGAAGAAAGGTTAGAGAAACAGATGGGAAGAGCAGGGCAGAGAATGGACGGCGTCAGATAAAGAGACAATAGTGCCACACCAGCCACGGCCACCTAAAACCGTGTTACATTTAATGCGACCCTGCTCAATCACCCAAAACATGCAGTCAACCAGAATCTAGCAAATCACACATCGGGCCAACAAAGGAGCTGAACTTGTGTTACGAAAGCTAGCGAAATCTGCAGAGCGAGATCTCTTCCAAAAGAGTTGCTTGATGAGTGCCGGTTGTCAGCACTATGCACTGTCCCCATCAACAAACTTCGCCTAACGGCTTCCCAAGTTTGCCTAACACGGCTCTCAGCAGCCTAGTTTGGGTTGGTTCTGGGGGTCTTCATCAAATAGATATGTAACGTGGTGTGCATTCACCGAGCAGGGATTCTGCAGAAAGCCTCAAAGTGCTCATTTGCCCCGGTCATCGTATTCCCAGCTCTACCCCACAACTGCGCGTCAGTTCGAGAAGGGCCCGTTTCCTGGCACGCCTTGCAGCTCCCGAAATGGGTGACGGCGTGATGGATTGCCACTGCCACAGTCGCCCCATCTCTTTGAGAACCCCAAGGGCACCTGATTCTCTCTTCTTCCGTCTTAGCTAGCAAAGGAATTGACCGGGGGGGGGGGCACAGGTGGCAGTGGGTGTTGGACAGAATGCGTGCCACAGAGCCAGCGCAGAGCAGCCCATTCAATTACCTCCTGTTCACCCATGGACCTCTACACACCACAACAGAATGACCTCGCTAGCGTCTGTGTGACGAAAGCTAACGAGACATCCTGAGGTCATTATCATTGCGAATCACTGTGACATAATTCGATACCGCCAACCAGGTAGGCCAGGTTCAGACGACTTGGAAATTCACACACGCACACGCGCAACTACTCGTGGGCGGCTCAGGCCTGCCCGCTCGGCGTCAGATTTATCATGGGAGGAGTCGTTTCCGCCCTGACAACAAGGGGGTGGGGGCCTCTGATCCGTACGCTTTTTCCCCTTAAACCTTCTGTGCTTTCCTTCACGTAGAAGCGGAGCTCTCTCAATTTCAGTATTAGGTAGGTGTGCAGGTCGGCTGAAGCAGACTTGGGGACCGAGGCGTGAGACACAGTTTCCTGCGGTTAAATGCCTCACGAGGAATCAATGACTAGGCGTTTCGGGTCATCGCCCTTATGTTTCTCTTTTGCTTTTTCATCTTGTAGTTATTGATGAATAAGATACCTGAGGGAGTAATTAACAAGTAAAGGAGTACCTGGGTACCTCAGTAATTTCTACTATATGTTCCCGGTGTCGCGTTGGAAGGCTGAAACGGCCAAGACTGAGCGGCACGTTGCCACACAAGACATTTGCAAACCAGACGTTGCCAGGCCGAGACGTCCTTCATACCGCACTATCAGGCTGTTGGTAAAGTCAATCCAAGTTGCCCATAATCGGCGTCAAGTCTAGGGTAAATATGGGACGGTTGTAGCGGCAAGGGGCGCCCATCGGCCAAATTCAATTCGACCCGCCCGTTTTGCCCAAATGCCTAGGGTAACTCTTTTGCTTAATCCTTACCCAATTGGCACTGACCGCTCAATCGAATTCAAAGTGCCCAAGATCATGAATGATGAATAAAGTGTCTGCACAAAAGTGGCAGGGCATGTATTGGAGCTGCCCGGCACGATGTGACACGAGGGGCTAGCTACAACCTGATTTGTCAGCCTCGTCTAAGTGGCCCACCATGTGAGTCAGCCTTGTCCGAGTAGTCATACGCTGCGCTAAGCATCGGTCAAAGTAACATCACATTTTCGATACTGAAATCGATGCTGAGGGGAATAAGCATTTTCATCACCATTCATTCGGTTATAGGAGTTGCCATCATGCTCTCCGAATAATAATTAGCAGTAAGCTGATTTTACAAGGCCTCTAGTTGGACCCGAGTGCTAACTCTGACTTATGAGGCGGCAACATATTGATCAACGCTACGGATACATATTTAGGAGGGCATATAACACAGTTCAAGAGGCAGTATTCAATTCTGTCATATAACGGGCCATGGAGCAAGCAGGGGAATTTGCATGTGGGTATGTTCGGGAGGACTAATGAGGTGGGAACACTCAAAGTCCCTTTTTGCGGCTTTTCCAAACCGACCAAACAGGTGTTTCTTGTCACATTTGGAGGGCCATCAGCCACCGGGTTAGATTCACTGAACAAGATGCTCATCTCATAGAGTCGTGGAAGGCCAGAGTCTGTGTAACATTAATCACTGCACAATTCGCATGGCATTATGAAGCGGCAGTAGTTCAGTTAGTAGGTATCCTCCTCATGCTTAGTAGGTATCCTCCTCATGCTTAGTAGGTATCCTCCTCATGCTTCGAATTGTCAATGATGAAACTGCAAAGAAGTCCTGAGTGATCACTCCACGGCACGATTCCTCCACTGCTTCCTGCCGTCATATCTCCTCCTGAGTCAGGACCTACCCATGTAGTCCCCGGGTGTATGACTTGTACATCCAACGGCTTGAGACCCAGCATGACAATCTTGTCCAACCGCGCTGGAGGGAATGGTTCCGACTTCCCATCCAAGCCCCAAGTGAACCCGTCCTCACCGAGCTGTAGCATCTCCCATGCATCCACCAACTTGTTGTACTGCACCAACGTCTTGTCCTCCTCTGACACCGGGTTCCAATCACCAGCGATGACCCCGCGGGCTACACCAGCGGTCCGAAGAAGGCTGGCAGCAATAGCTACCTGACGTGGCCTTTGATTGGGCTGAATAGGAAGGGAGTCGAGGTGCACGTTGACCAGACGAATTCTTGTTTCCCTCCCCCAGATGATATCGCAGCAGAGAGCGTCCCGCTTGAAGCGGCTGGGGTATTTGACTCTCCACACCGGGCAGAACCATTCACCAACGTTGGCATGGGAGGAGGAAGTAGGGTCGGATCTGTTGCCAGAGGTGCCAGAGAAGGAAGATCGGGAAAGTAAAGTCATGGTCGCGAAGGGCAAGTCCTCCCAATTTGTCTCGTCGACCTCGCTCGAGACCCAGTGCTCTCTGAACCAGTCGCATTGGAGTAGGTGAAAGAGAGCCTTTCGTGATACCTCTTGGAAGAACACGATGTCGGGGCCGCTGCCGTTTGCCACCATCTGCTTGAGTTTGGAAAGGATGCCGTCCATGCGTGACTCATGGCTGTCGCCGAAAGCGTCGACGTTCCACGTCACAAGCCGCAAAGGTCGATCGTGGGCCCGCACATCTACGTGACCGGGCTGAACAGGCACCCATCTGCGGCTTGTTCCGTCGAAGGCATGCCACTGCTGGAATGCCGGCGGTGGTGTGTCTGGCAGGCCTGGGAGCGGTGTGGAGTTGGACCATGCCAGGTAGCGGGTGTAGACGGAAGATACGAGGGACATTGCAGTAGGCAATGGTTTGTAGGCTTTGATGTGGTTGTGATAATGCAGATGGGTTACTGTTGTGAGGGAAGGGATGGAGTGAGGTGGTTCGGACCAGCATATCGTTGGTCAAGGATTGCGCTCCACCGAAAAGTAGGATGGGAAGAGCAACTGAAAGCAGATCTAGTCAAGACAGTCAACTTGCCAATTTACCCCTGCTCTGTAGGCATCGCTCCGGGCTGCATTCTTCTGGATCGCATCACGCTGCCCTTTGCTTAACAGTTGCACTAATTCATTACTCACATTGACATGTTGGATTTGGACTGGAACAAGCAGTTTCGAATAAACAGTTTCGCATTAGCGAGCAGAGACGTGCAACGCGGTTAATGTATTATTTAATCGTGGTCCCACGTAAACACCAAGAACCAACCCCATGGCTCAACCGCCGAGGAACGCCAGTGCACGCAAGGTCCAAAAGTTGCTATTGATACCAGACACATTGCCGCAGACCTGAAAGACGCAAATCATTCCAACCGCCATCCATCATATGCTCATACTGTCGTACTGTTGACCAGAATCCGCTCGCAATAACATTTTCACAGCAAGGTCAGGCAACCAACTACCAGATGAGAGTAATCATAGGGCGTCCTCAAATGGGCAGTCCACACTGTTGTGCCCGTCCTTCTCGCATAGCGCGCACCACGCGTCCGGGTCAATGATCCCGGACTCTTTGCCCGCCACCGGGCCCGGGTCGTTCAGGTTCGGTATCATCTTGACGGGCTCGGACACACGCCCCTCAGCCTCGGAGGATGGAGGTAGGTGGGGCGACAGAGGAGCCACCTCATAATCGCCGTGCTCCTCGGTCTGAGGCGGTGCGAGGCCCCCTTGGCTCGTCACCTTGGGTGTTGGCAGGGGCTCGGGCGGCGCGGCGGGCGGGTTGCCGAACATGTTAGTACACGTCAGGATGTCGTGACCTGAGGTCTCGCACAGCTCGCACCAGAGTGTGCTGTTCTCCGTGACCGAGGACAGGGCGTCACTCTCGGCCATTGTGTCTAAAGTGTGGGCCCGTTGGTGCGACCGCCTCTGTCCAGGCTGCTGCTGCTGCGGCGAGCCGTGCTCCAACTCCTGGGCCAGGACGACCGTGTCACGGGAGTCACGGACAGACGAGCGCTGGCCCATGGTTCCATTGGTGCGACTGTCGCGCAAGGTCGCAGAGCTGCCCCTTCTAAGGGCCTCGATCTCGTGCTCCATGTCTTCTTCCTTGCTCGTCTTGTCGTCCAGTGCGGCCCGGAGTTCTGCGACCTGGCGCTCAAGCTTTTCGCGAGCGATGCGGTCATCCGCATTCGCTCGAGAGTCGTGTGATACAGACCGGTGGATTTGCGGCCTCTCAGCGTCCTCCGGCAGCGAGTCTCTGCCTAGAGAGTGAATGATTGCTTTGAGGCCCCGGATCTCGTCCTCTTTCTGCTCCAGCTCTTTGAAAATCGCCGAGTTGTCGCCGTGAGGCTGACCAACAGTGCCGTTTGGCGCACCGGCCCCCTTCTCTCTCTCTCTCCTGAGCTCAGTCCTCGTCCTCTCGACCTCACCCCTCAGGAACTCCACCTCACCGCGGGCCTCGGCTTCTCCTCTTCTGGCATCCTCGAGACCTTCCTCAAGTTCCTGCACGAGCTCTTCCAGCTGTTTCAATTGCGTCGCAACCACATCGACATCGCTGTTTCGCTCTTGAATTTGTTGTATGTCTTGCATCAGCTCATCTATACGCTTTTCGTATACTCTTTCGGTCTCGGCGCTTGCCAATTCCAGTGTGTCAATAGTGCTTCTGAAGTCGGCTCTGTGCGTATCGAATTCGGACGTGAGCATTGCAATCTTTTCGTTCTTTTCCCGGATCAGCGCTCGCAGCTCATGGGTTTCTTTATCGCCCAGGCTGTCCTTCCGACTTGGTGGTGGGGGCATTTCAGCCTGCTCCATGAGGCTCTGCACTTCCGTAAGACTGTTTTCCATGTCTACCAGCGTTGCTGTTTGTTCCCTAAGTTGCCTATCGCGATCCTCCAACTCGGCACGTAATCGCTCGATTTCCTCGTCCTGGCCGCCGGCCTGCCGTGATGGAGCCCTATATTTAAGGGCTGATGTTCTCCCATTTCCGGCGGGTGTTGACTCTTCGTCTGTGGTGAAGCCTGCGGTTGGTCCTGAAAGCGCCGACGAACTCCGCGGGCCCATGCTGAAGTTGCGGCTCGGCTGCAGCATTCCTTTTTTCGGCGGGTCGCCTGGTGCCATAGCGCCGTGCACACTCTTCGAGAACTTGCTTTGTGTGGGACTCCCATAGCGGGGGGTAGGCTTGCCAGACGGTGTCGCGATGCTGGGGCGAGTGGCAGGCGTCAACTGTAGCTTCCGTGTTGGCGACTCTGGCCGCGGTAGCGAAGGCCTCGATTTCTTTCCCAAGGGGCTAGGTGGGCGTGCACCGGGGCCGACTGATTTGGAAAATTGCGGTAATGATGGTGTCGGCGGTGTAAAATTTGTAGAGTTCTGTGTGCCAGCCTTCAAGCCATTCGCAGCAGCAATAGGAGTCTTGGGGATCGATATCGACGTGGCCGACGAGGGTTCGCGCCGGACGGCCTTGTTCAGCGGTAGGAATATACCGGCGCCAGGTATATCTGTGGCGAAATACGACACACTGCAAGGGGCGTTAGTATGCAAATGTTTGGTGACTTGCTGTGCAGGAGAGTGCGCGGGACCAGAGCCAACATACCCGTCAACGTCGCCGTTGTTCTTGCCGCGCGCAGCAAAGTCGGGGTGCAGCTCGACGCCGGCGAATGTGCCCTTCTTGCCGTCGACGGTGCCGACGAAGCGGACGGTTCCGCGCATGTTTCCAGGCACATCCACCTCGTCCCCCAGAGCGAGATCGTCGCCAGCAGCGGCTGGAGCGCCCGCCCTGGGAGTGGGAGGCATCTTGTCCTTGCGCGAGGGCGAGTCGTTCAGGGAGGCGAGTGCGTAGCTCTCGGTAGCATCGGGGACGGCGGCGAGCGAGGTCGAGTTCAGGGTGGCCTGTGAGGCCTTGCGGTGCAGCGAGGAGGGCAGTGAAGCGAGTTTGGAGTGCGCAGAGAACAGGCCACTCAGGTTAGGAGTCGAGGCGGTCACAATCTTGGCTAGTCCTGATGCCTTGCGGGTGGGATGTCGAAGAGCCCGGGGCGCTGGTGGCAAGGCGGATGGTGTTTGTTGTGGTGACGAGGTTGCAGGGGTGGAGAGGAGGGTTGCGGTCTGCCCAGCGGACGCCATGGTGGGGGAGGGTGGATGGGGATGGGGGTGATGCAAAAAGGAGACGCCGGATTTGTACAGAGCACTCCGTACGGACTGTCCTGTTCTCTCGGCTTCCAAGCTTGTCGTATAACGCTCAATCACTCATCTCCTTTACCACGCCAGCCCCAGCGTGGTGGTCCCAAGTCGACCCCTATAACCCTGCTCCTTTTGGACGCCACAGACGCTGGACAACCGGCCCTCGGATAGGCTGGCGCTGAAGCGTTCGTTATTCAGTGTCTCGGGCCAGGGACCCAAAGGGCGCGGGCGGCGGCAACACGCTCCTGACGCGACTGTCAGCCTCGAGCTAACGCGGGCCGTCCCAGTCTTTGTTGATGGTCTGTCTCGTCGTCTTGTCGCGAAATTGGCGAAGCTGGGAAGAGATGACTGGATGTTTTGAGTTTCGACTATTGGCCTGAGCGAGGGCTAATGGCCCGCAAGGATGTTTCTTGTCGATGCTTGCCGTCTCCGACTTTTAGCTCCTAAGGTTGACTTGTTCCAAGACCCGCGTCCTTCGTAGCGGCGTCTGTGTGTCTTCGGATTGACTTCGGGCGATCCAACGTTCTGGCTCCTTCTGTCGGGAACTTCGATTGATTGTGCCTGAAGCTTTGACTCTGAGATGTGTATCGCGATGCTGCTGATACGGGCAAGCAGTGAAAGGGCCCGTCTCTCTCGACCAGACAGAAAGGGAGATCCAGATAAACAAAGACCAGAAACGCAGACAGCACTAGTCCAACGCGCTACCTGCTGCTGTTGTCGCGATTAGATGGATGCTTGCTTTTATGCAAGGGCCTGCAGGCAGCATGCGGGCGTCGAGATGTCTGTCTGGGCAACGGGCACATGTCCCGCTTTGGTCAGGCTCAACGTAGTCGGATGCTGTGACGCGCGAGCAAAAGGGCAGGCGAACAGCACGGATTGCCAGAGAGAAGCTAGTCGGGCATCAAAGATGCCAGGCGCACAGCGGATGATCTTATTATTATAATTCAGACATGCCACAGGTCTTTTTTCCCTTCGTTCTCCCCACGACCCAATGACGTGCCCTGCATCTCCCAAGTATGGTACTATAGGTATGGCGTATTTAGTCTAGTAGTATACTTGCAGAGACATGCTTCTCGATGCTGGCGGTTCGTCGTATCAGCGTCCAGGATCGTACGCGCACATGGTGTCGTTCAATTTCCCCCATCTGGCCCTCATCTCCTTCGTGTGTGGCGGTTGATCGGGCACGGGGAAAGCAAAGGAGATGAGAAGGGTCTGTTACAGATAGCCTATAGTAGGACCCAAAGATCATCAGGCCGGTTCGTCGGCAAATTCTTCTCATATTGAATGCCAGAATGCTACCCAACCAGAGCAGTGTGACCGGTTCGTGATTTTTTCTGCGGTACGGACGCGCCCCAGCGAGACATCGCGGATCAGCCTCTGGCCCAAGTATCGCCACATTATTGGCCCTGAGCCGTTGGCGCTCAAGAGACTATCCAAGAGACTTTTCAAGTGATTCGGGAGTCCACTGCCCAGTTACAAGGACTACAGATCTCAGGTTCCCTTGCCATCCTCCTGATGTGAGGCGTCGATCGCACACCCGAAGACAATCAAGGCCTCGGCCAGATAGCCGGGACAGGCGTGTGGGCGGACGGTCGACGGTTCCCTGCAGACGGGAGCACCCACACAACGGTCGACCTTGCACGACCCACCCCACATGCCCAGACACCTGGGGACAGGGTCTGGCCCAACTGGGGCAACTCGGAAATTACCCATTGACGGTCATTGACGATGACGCCCAACTCGGGCAGTGATCCGGCACATTTGATTCAAGCCCAAGGTGCTCATCATCTTGTGCCTCAATAATGTCAGTCGGTGGGCCAGGCCTGTCCTTTCAAAATTACAATCGAATGGGTACCTCCGCGTGAGGTTAGATAATGACACTCAAGATCGGAAGATGCCTAACTAAGTCTTTTGAATGCTGTGGGCCAAGTGCCCAGGGCACCGTCAGTATGAGGGCCCGAATCGGATCCGGCTCCCATCGTCGGGAATGCTCGGCAGCACATTTCGCTCGTGATTTGCAAGGTCCCGGAAAATCGCTGGCCTCAGGGGCATGCTATTCATTCTTAACGCTGTACAGCACGAGTGGCATACTTGGAAATGCAGAGGAGGCGGCCTCTCACCACAACACTTGTCTCTGGGATTGTCGTGGGTTGTTGCTGCGATGCGATGACGTTTGATCGTGTCTCATCTCACCCAGAGGGTGACACGGATGACTGGACCCAAACACATTCCTGTCAACTCAACGCGTCGGGGCCTGGCTGCTTGCAATCACAGGAGTGACCCGCCCTCCGAGGGTTTACCACTGCTTCCAACTGCTAATCGCCACCGAAATGCGTCGTTCCTTCTTCTTGAGGGCCATTGGCTTAAGTAATGTGTTTGCCGCAAGCCGTAGAGAGGCTGCTGCCATCTCTCGAGACCTCAGTGCTCTCCATAAATGTCCACACTTGACATAATAGCGCTCATGATCGCTGAGCGGCCCCAGCCAGAAAACCCCCAGAATGAACATAGCTTCCTGGGCATCGGCCCACCCTTCAAGTAGTTGATAGGTTGATTTCTGTCGAGCTCGTCCCAGAACTCGTTCAAGGTGGCGGTGTGTGATGTTCCCTCTCGATAATATCGGACCGCCCCAGTGGTCTTGTCCCGTCGTTCAAGACCATAGCTTCGCGGTGTCGATGTCTGATTCTCTGCTCTTCAGGACTCTGTTCCAGGTTCCTCGGCGTGGGCTCCGCGTTGTCGCCGTCCAGAATTTCGGTCTCGATGTGTATAGACGCGAAGACATCGAAACTCTGCGACACGGTCTTTGGCATGAGTCCCGCCTTTTCCAAAGCGTCTCGGCCGATGGCACTCTGCTGGATTTTCTGGATAATCTCGACAATTCTGTTCGTTTTGTACATGTACTGGAAGAAGTTGTGCTCCCGCTCCTCGGGCGTGTCGCCCCAGTTCTGCTTTGCCAGCCACTTCTCCACGATCCCGGCCTGGATGAACTTGTCCGGCCCGTACTTCTGCATCAGCTGCGAGATAAACATGAAGCAGAGCTTCTCGGCCATATCGCGAAGCCCATATTCATCAAACCACCTGTCGTCAAGCTTCTCCAGCGGTGCGCGGTCGGCGAGGCAGTGTTCGAGGGAGCGGACGAATGCGGAGTAGGCCCGCCCGGTATTCAGCTTGGATAGGCTTTCTGTGCATTTGGTCAGTCTCGACGAAGTTTGGCCAGTCTTGTTGTAACAGAGTAAGTGCCGGAAGCGTGGAGGCACATGGTCCATACAGAAGCCTCCCACATGTTGCTCCTGCTGGGCAGTACTGCGCACCTACCCTTCCGCCACTTACCAGTACAACAGCGGTGGTAACTCATACGAGGGTCTGTTATGAAGGCAAGCGTCCGTAGGTTCTTCATGCGCTCATCGTAGTCCGGCCGTGTGATCCCCCAGAGCAAATAGTCGATCGTCTCGCCGTCATTTACAGCTCTGTCGCATACGATCTTGGCCGCTACCTCACGGATCGCAAAATTGTAATGACCTAGAAGCATATCCAGGGTACTCGGTTTGAGGGAGTCTTCGGTCTCTTGCGTGATGTACTGCGTCGTTGGCTGCTGCGGCTTGATCTCAGTTCCGTCGCGCCATTGTTGGAGAAGCATGCGAATGGCGAGGACGCCCGAACAAGCTGCTGTCAAACCTATGGCCAACACCACGCGCTCATCGCGAGCATACGTGAGGAAAGACATGGTGGTCGTCTGGTGTCTTTGCTCCAGCGATGGAGCTGGGCTGCGACGCAGCTTCCTTGGAAGGTACTAACAAGACTCCTAAATACATGTGAAGGGCCAATTACCAAGCAGTGCCTGCCCCCGGCCCCCACATTCTGCCGCCCAGGCAGCTCTCACCGCCAAAATTCATCGATAAGATAAGCAACTACAACGACTGGGACGGATCGAAATTTCATCAATCAGAACGACAACTGCATCCTGATTTGAGGCTTTCGCTACAGCCTTCAAGAATCAACGATATGCCTGCCTCACAACTCAAGAGGCTGAAAGCCTCGCTCCGTGACCAAGGTATTATCGGGCCACAGCAGTCAAAAAAGCAGAAAAAGGCAACCGCCAAGGATGGACGAGCTCGCAATGAGAAGCGCCTCCAGCGCGGCGCCGCCCTCGAGAACATCCGCGAGCAGTTCAACCCGTTTCAGTTCAAGACGAATGCCCGAGGTCCAAAATTCGCCGTGACCACCGACAAACCTGACCCTAAGAAAGGGGTCGTGGGACGTCCCGGGATGGCAAAAGCGCTGGGCGAGGAGAGGAGGAAGGAAACGCTCCTGCTCGAGATGCAGCGGCGGAACCGAATCGGCGGTTTTTTTGACAGACGATTTGGCGAGGGTGATCCGAACATGACGCCGGAAGCGGCTGCCGCACAACGATTCGCGTTAGAGAAGCAGAAGGCGCACAAGAAGACCTCAATGTTCGATTTGGAAGACGACGACGAGCCGGTCCTGACGCACGGAGGGAAGTCTTTTGAGTTTGACGAGCAGGGAGGACTCAAGGATGACTTCAATGAGGAGTTTTCTGACAGCGGCTCGGACATGTCAGACCTGGAAGAACACAACCGGAAGAGACTAAAGCGCCTGCGAGACCAGGTCGAGGCAAATGAAGCAGGTGATGAGAAGGAACCGGAGAAAAAAAAGTCCAAGAAAGAGGTGATGGAGGAAGTTATCGCCAAGTCAAAATTCCACAAGTACGAACGACAAGCTGCGAAAGAAGACGACGAAGACCTCCGACTCCAGCTGGACAAGGAGACAGCCGACATACGGTCCCTTCTCATGGGCAATCGGATGAAGAAGAACGCGGAGACGCCATTCGACGGCACGAAGGACGAGAACAAAGCGGTACCGGTTGCAGGCCTGGATAGAGATGCTTTCGAAAAGGATTACGATCTCGCAGTCAGGAAGATGACACAGGACAAGCGGGCAAAACCAACCATGAGGACGAAGACAGACGAAGAAATTGCAGAGAAAGAAGCTGAGCGGCTACGGGAGTTAGAAGAGAAGAGGCTCAAGCGGATGAGAGGCGAGGAAGTGAGCGACTCGGAAGAAGACGAAGAAAGCGAAGAAGACGCCGAACCCGAGGCCGATGACAAGCCTGCCTTCGAAATCATCAGGACGGATGGCGAGGAGGTCGATTTTGGCCTTGGTAAAGGCATCAAAGCACGCCCAACCGCGACAGAACTTGGGTTCGATGATGAAGATGACTTCGTGATCGAAGATGACCTGGTGGCGAGTGGCTCGGACCTGGACGATATCGATGGCGTCGAATTCTCTTCAAGCGAAGATGAGGGACCGGCGGCCGAAGAGGACGAAGATGATGAGTTTACGAAAGGACTCCTCACGGAGAGCGAAGCCAAGGATTCCATCTTCAAGAAGGAAACGAACTTCGACGACAAGAACGCAGCGGATGACGGCTTGCCATACACATTCCCGTGCCCACAAGACCATGCCGAATTCCTCGCGGTTGTTAAGGATTTCCCGTTGTCCAAACAGCCAACCGTCATTCAACGTATCCGAGCATTGTACCATCCTAAGCTCCGAAGTGAATATAAGGAGAAACTGGGGAATTTCTCCAGGGCACTCGTGCGACACATCGGGTACCTGGGTACAGTCTCTGGTGAAGGTCTGTACTCCACGCTGGAGAATTTGATCCGACATGTACATTCTCTGGCCAAGATGTTCCCCGTCGAGATCGCTCAAGAGTTCCGCTCACACATCGAAGAGATGGGACAACATCGACCTCTGGCACTCGAGGTTGGGGACTTGTATGTCTTTACGGCAATTGGTTCAATGTTCCCCACATCAGATCATTTCCACCAGGTTGCCACGCCGGCCATGCTCTCAATGGGGCGTTACTTGGGCCAGAAGGTCCCAAGCAACCTGGCGGACTATGCCACTGGCACTTACCTGTGCATCCAGTCCTTGCACTACCAGAAGCTCGCCAAACGCTATGTACCAGAGGTTATGAACTTTACGCTGAACACCATTTGTGCCCTGGCGCCTGAAAGGCCCAAACGAAAGCTTGGCTTGTTTCCCGTGCACGAACCAAACCACCTGATACGGACCAATGGTGCAAAGAAGACTGCGATCCGTAGACTTGGCTGCAGTGATTGCCGGTCATCACAAACCGAGCTGTCTGGCGACAGAAAGGTCGCACTATTGAGCACCAATATATCATTGCTAATGGCAGCATCCGAGACATGGGCTGGAAAACCCTCATTCTTCGAGACCTTTGAGCCAGCACTCAGGACATTGGAATTTCTCACCTCAAAGCCCAACCGACCGCATCTCCCCGACGCCCTCCTGCAGGATGCTGAGAAGGTAGCCGCACACCTCTCTCGTGCGCTCAAAGTGGCGACGCTGTCGCGGCGGCCGCTGGAGCTACACCATCACAAGCCACTCGCGATCAAGACGTTCATTCCTAAGTTTGAGGACGGCTTCGACCCCGAGAAGCACTACGACCCAGACCGGGAGCGGGCGGAGCTGGCCAAGCTGCGGGCAGAGCACAAGAAGGAGCGCAAGGGGGCGATGCGGGAACTCCGCAAGGACGCCAACTTCATGGCGCGCGAGAAGCTGCGTCTCAAGAAGGAGAAGGATGCGGCGTACGAGAAGAAGTACAAGAGGCTCGTTGCTGAGATCCAAGGCGAAGAAGGCCATGCTGCGAACGAGTACGAGAGGGAGAGGCAGAAGCGTAAGCAGGCGAAGAACAGGTAGTGGTGGACCCAGGTGGTCTAGCAGACCCGATACTACTGGGATGCTTCTTCACAGCGTACAAATACCACAGATTCTCGTATTCCCCAACAAACTCCATGTCCAGAGGCTACCAATGGTCAGTGTGTATTGAGGTAGCAACAGTCCATAATCCGTCACTCAGTATCACAGTGCCAGTGGAGAGTCAGCTGCCAAATATCTGGAATCGCTACTGCATTGCTCTTGATGTAAGCCAGACCCTAAATATTCGGCCAAGCTTTAGACTGTGCTAACTGGCATTATCGTAGTGCACAGGACTCGCTGGTGACCTGTTTTGGCCCAAAGTTGCACCGCAGAAGAGGTCATGTTCTAGCAGCATATGGTCCGAATGCTTGGTCTGGTTCTGTTCACACCACCTTCCGCCCAGCAAAATCTAGAACACGGGCGGATGCAACGCACGAGGAGGTCTAGGCAAGGCCGGCTGTAGCAAGAGAAGGTGGCTCTTGCCCCCATACAGTCTGTGATTTCCATAAATGCAGGCGTGACTGAGTCGGCCATCAGCTTTGATTTAGGCAGACACTGTCGTGATGGTCTCCATCCCCGCAACCTCTATCCCATCACCACTAGGCTACGATATCACTACCAGCATGGGCGTGGGCAGCCCTTAATCCTCACCTTCAGACCTGTCACACAACCATACCTCAGCATCTTGCTCCATTCCATTTGTCTACATAGACTCGGCCGAAATACCCTACGCGCTCTGTGCTCTCTGAACTTGACCCACATTCTTGAACCTTCACTCTTCTTACCTGGACGCCTCCCAACCTCGGTTCCCACTCCACATCCATCCGTTCATTACGCCAACGGGTGCATTCGACAACTGTTACGAACAGCTGCCGGTGGGACGAGATGACAGTCCACAAAGTGAGGTACGCCAAGAAGACACAAAGTGATGGGCGGGCAAGGTGTTTGCAACCTTGCTGCCGACGTCTTGTCACCAAACCAGTATTCTTGGACCTCGCTGTTCCCATGACACATGGCTCGAAGCAGAGTACGAATCATTTTCGATACGGCCTGTCTCATTACTACGTATCACATGCCCGTCCGAATATATTCCCTCTACACCATTGCGACCTGACTTGACTTGACCTACTTACACAAACCTCAACCCGCTTTGGGCCGTGTTGGATCATGCCCCCAGACAGCCCAGACGGGATAGACAGACATCTCCAATTTCCCCGCCTCTAATAAGTCTATTTCCGGCATAAACCCGACGGTGGTCCCTCGTGAACGAACCAACCCCGCACGATCCAAGGGTGGCGCCGTTTACCCCTGCGCCGTCCCACAAGGTTCTGGGGTCGTCCACGTACGGTAGGCTCCTGTACAGCAGGAGCTCATGTGGACCTGGTCAGGTTACATCACTCCCAGAGCTATGTGGTCCCCAGGAGCTTGAAACATAGACTATATCTTATCCAACAACAAACAACAAACAGAGCTGCTGTCGCTTCTGGAGCCATTTCGCAGACGGTGTAACTGTTTTATATCTCTAGGACTTGCACACTAACATCACTCGTTTTCTAAGCAAACCCTCGGTCGACGACAGGGACAACAAAAGCAACATGGGTGGCGATCGAAACCTCTCCCGGCTCTCGCAGCCCAAAGCTGACTACCCCCTCCTGGCCCCGAAGCCAGTCGGGAAGCTGATTGATCACCTCTATCTCGACCGGATTGAGCGCGAGTACAAACCGGGCGGCCAGTACAAGAGGGCCACTCTCTCGGCGTCAGTCTCCTCTTCACTACCTAGTTCATAGTGCCATGCGTGCTCCGTGCTAACTGGTGCTTATGGGTCCAGAATGTACGATGAAGGTCGTGCTTCAGGTCGACCACACGTAAAACTCTCTACTTGGGCTGCCCCAGGACAGGAACGTCCCGAGTTCAAGGATGCTGTGTCACATGAGTTCAAAGACACAGAGGTTGGCAATTACTTCGGTCCTAGTTGGGCTACCCACTGGTTCAAAGTCCAGATCACAGTCCCAGACGATCTCCAGAAGAAGGAGCGTCTGGAATTTCACTGGGACTCAAGCAGTGAGGCCATGGTCTGGTCTGCAGACGGGAACCCTCTGCAGGGGTTGACCGGTAACAACGAGCGAATCGAGTGGGTTCTTCCTGAAGCTTTTCGAGACGGCAAGGAGCACACCTTCTACGTTGAGATGGCCTGTAATGGCATGTTTGGAAATCCTACCGGGGGTGACACCATTCAACCTCCTGACCCGAACCGGACGTTCCGTCTTGGCAAGGCCGACGTTGTTGCCGTCAATGTGCAGGCTCGCCAGCTCCGTATCGACATGTGGATCATTGGAGATGTTGCTAGGGAGCTGCCCAGAGACTCATGGGAGCAGCACCAAGCCCTTTCTATCATCAATCGTATTATCGAGACTATCGAGGTAGGCAACCAGGACTCTGTCCTTAGAGCTCGCGAGATCGCCCGGGAGTACATCGGCAATGTCGACTCCGAGAAAGTATACGACAGCGACAAAGAGCCTGTTGTCTACGGCATTGGACACTGCCACATCGATACATGCTGGCTCTGGCCCTGGGACGAGACGAAGCGAAAGGTAGCACGGTCCTGGACGAACCAGTGTAACCTCATGGAGGAATACCCTGAGTTGAACTTCGCATGCTCTCAGGCCCAGCAGTACAAGTGGCTCAAGCAATACTACCCATACGTGTTTGACCGCGTCAAGGAAAAGGTCAAGTCCGGACAGTTCCAACCGATCGGAGGAAGCTGGGTGGAGCACGACACCAACTTGCCCAGCGGAGAGTCCCTTGTCCGTCAGTTTGTCTACGGCCAGCGCTTCTTCGAGTCCCACTTTGGCCAACGCAGTCAGACCTTTTGGCTTCCTGACACCTTCGGATACTCCTCTCAACTTCCTCAGCTATGCAGACTGGCCGGCATGGATCGCTTCCTGACCCAGAAGCTGAGCTGGAACAACATCAACAACTTCCCGCACACTACCTTCAACTGGGTCGCACTAGATGGCTCCCAGGTTGTCTGCCACATGCCACCGGCGGAGACCTACACTTCTAATGCAGACTACGGCGACGTCAGACGAAGCATTAGCCGACACAAATCCATGGACCAGGACCACACCTCTCTACTGGTCTTTGGGAAAGGTGACGGTGGTGGTGGCCCTACTTGGGAGCATCTCGAGAAGCTCCGCCGTTGCAGAGGTGTTTCAGACAGAACCGGTGGCCTGCCGCGGGTTCACATGGGCAATTCCGTCGACGACTTTTTTGACAAGATCATTCCCAATGCTGACAAGCTCGTTACGTGGTATGGTGAACTCTACTTCGAGCTTCACCGTGGAACCTACACCACCCAGGCGCGTAACAAGCGAAACAACCGGACTTGCGAGTTCATGCTGAGGGCTATTGAACTCTTTGCCACCATCGCCTCGTTGAAGAACTCGTCTTACAAGTACCCCAAGGAGGATATTGACAGCATGTGGGAGAACGTGCTTCTTTGCCAGTTCCATGATTGCCTTCCTGGTAGCAGCATTGAAATGTGCTACGACGACTCTGACAAGGTGAATATCCCTTTCCCTTTCCTCCACCTTGTCACTTCACACTACTTCCTCTACGTTGGCGGCCAAATAGCTGATCCTATATAGCTCTATGCTCAGGTCTACGAGATCGGTAAGAAGTGTCTCGCAGATGCCAGGGCTGCACTTGGTGTGGGTGAGGAAACTACCAACACCACCGCGATCGAGGATGTCACGGCACTCAACAGCCTGTTCTGGCCCAGGAAGAGTCTCGTGGAGCTAGGCAACAACAAGGCAGCCGTCGCTTGTGGCGAGGGCCCGTACCTGAACCTGAAGGCCTTCAAGGCGCCAGCCGCGGAAGGGACCGCTGTCTCTATCGAAGAGGTTTCAAAGGGGGTCTTTGTTATGGAAAATGAGCAGCTTCGGGTCAAGGTCGAGGAGGGCGTTATTTTATCTCTCTACGACCGCCTCGCTGATCGCGAGGTCCTCTCAGGGAAGGCTAATCAGTTCGTGATCTTCGACGATAAGCCACTGTACTGGCAGGCATGGGACGTCGAGGTCTTCCACCTCGATTCCCGCCAGGAGCTCCCGGTCCACGATACTCAGATCAGTGAAAAGAAGAGCTATCGTGTCAGCTTGACTAGCCGTGTCAAGATCAGCGAGAAGAGCAACCTCGTCTCGACCATCAGTCTGTCTGCCGCTCTCAAGGGTCAGCAGTCATTTGTTGAGGTCAGCACCGAGGTCGACTGGCACGAGGACATGAAGTTCCTCAAGGTCGAATTCCCGGTTACAACGAGAAACACCGAGGCCAGCTATGAAACCCAGCATGGCATCGTGAAGCGACCAACCCACTACAACACGACTTGGGACATGGCCAAATTCGAGGTGTGTTGCCACAAGTTTGCTGACCTGTCAGAGTCCAACTACGGCGTCTCCATTCTCAACGACAGTAAGTATGGATTCGCCACCAGTGGCAGTCTGATGCGCCTCTCCCTTCTCCGTGCCCCCAAGGCCCCCGATGCGCATGCGGACATGGGCACCCACAAGATCCGCTACGCAATTTTGCCACACGCAGGACCTCTCGGCAACGCCACCGTTCGGGCCGGCTACGAGTTCAACAGCCCCCTCGTATTGGCTCGCAAGCCCAAGACGTTGTCGTTCGAGGCGCCTATCAAGCTGGTAGGCGAATCCGATATCGTCCTCGACGCAGTCAAACGTGGCGAAGATGACGAGGATGTTAGCCGCGGCGATCTCCCCGTCCGCAAGGGCAAGTGTGTCATCGTGCGCCTGTACGAGTCACTTGGGGGCCGTTCCCGCGCCGCCATCAAGACGACATGGGACGTCAAGAAGATCACTAAGGTCAACCTGCTCGAGGACGAGATCTCCGGTGAAGACGCGTTGGAGAAGAATGAGGATGGCAACTATCCGATCACATTGCGGCCGTTTGAGGTCGCCACCTATCGCCTGTGGCTTTGAGCGTGGTTGTGGTCCAACACCTGAGCATGGAATTTCGAGGCTGGGAGACTGCATTGATAAATCAACCAATGATTATGTTACGTCAGTGGTTATGGTGGGAGTTTGACTAAATTGAACCACTGTCTCGATTAAGTGAATAATCCTCAGCCATCTTGTCCATGGAGTTGTCGCTAGAGCTCCAAAGAGACATCATACAATGGAGAGGGATCACAAATGTTAGCACAGCGCTTTGTGGACAAACCACAATAAGTGACTTAGTTAAAACAATGTACAGCGAAATCAATTGCACACAACCTATATTGTCTCTTCTCCATCCTGGATGATTATCATCATTCCAACTTGGAGAGGAACCTGAAGAATGCAAAAAGTCTGATTTTCATCGGAGAGTGTTGCGCATAGGCAATGAGGAATCACCTTAGAGAAAAGGGTGTGTTGTCTAACAGGAGGACATTATAGTCAGACCACCCAGAGTCTTGCAGTGGGCGCCATCACTAGTACCCTCAAGGGCTTCTCCCGGACATGTACATGCCTAACTATTTCTTCCCTTGACAACCTCGAGGAGAGACCAATACGAATACATTGCACATTTGCAACACAGAGGAGTTCAACCCAACAGACACTGACGCGTATGAGACACAAGCACTTGAGGTTATCCTGTAAGGGTATATCCTAAAGGTAGCCCCCCCAATAAAGAATGTCACAGGGGAGAGTAACCCAGGGGAGAGTACCCCATAGGAGAATATATTCCAGGAGAGCATATTACTGGAGAGTAGTTATAGGAAAAGAGTGTCTACCATAGATAATTCGGTATCATAGAGGAGGGAATCATAGAAGAGTGTGCCCAGAGGCAGGCAACACATAGGAGGGAGGGTCCTATTCCAGCAGAGACCAAGCCAGAGGTAACAGGAGGGCATCCCAAAGGAGACTGTCTTTTAAGTAAGTATCCCAAAAGAGAGTATCCCACTCCCACAACACCCACTCTTATCTACCCACAACACCCACTCCTACAACACCCACTCCTACAACACCCACTCCTACAACACCCACTCCTACAACACCCACTCCTACAACACCCACTCCTACAATATCCACTCCTACAATATCCACTTCTACAAGTATCCTACTCCCAAACCACCACTCTTATTTACCAACAATACCCACTCCTACAAAACCCACTCCAACAACACTTATTCTTACAACACCTACTTCTACAACACCCACTCTTACAACACCCATTCTTAAAACACTTATTCTTATAATACCCACTCTTACACTACCTACCTAGGTACTCCTATAACACCCACTCCCATAGCCCTCTCTCTTACAACACTTACCCTCCCACTACACCTACTCATATATGCCAACACCTACTATTACAACACCCATACTCACATGCCAAGAATAACCACTGGAGGATGTCCAATGCAGGATGTCAGACTCGAAGATAAGTTAAAGGAGAGCGGTGAATGTCAGAGCAGAGCCTGAGGAGATCGGAAACTGCTTTATGAGACGTAGTTATTTACCCTATGATACATTGGATATCTATCCTACCTAGGTATGTGAACTAGGCGGCTGTCCAACAAGAAAAATGGGTGAGGCTATCTTGCAGCAACCTTGTATGGAGGCTACTCTGCAGAGGTAGTATTCCGGCAGCGTTAAACACGAGCTCAAGTATTCTTGAGTGAATTTCGTTTCAGTGGTATTTGATTGAAAAGAGACTTTTTAGATCGCCACAGCTCCTAAGCACAATCCACCGTTTGTTGACCCTAGCTTTGCCTGGAAGCCCTCGCACTCACCCTACGCTCCTCTGAAGCAGGGAAGACGGAGTGGTATCTTGCTTTTCTGATAATTCCATATGCCACGACTTATTTGCAAACAACCACAAAGTAAAACATAATGAGCAAGACCTATGAACGCCCCCCACGAGATATTCAGTGCCTTTTTCTTGGCCTCTACCATGCCACCCATTTCTGGGCTGGGCCATCTACAAAGGCTTGCCCTTGAGGAACTCGCTCCACCGGCGGACCTCGGACGGGATTCCCTCGGGACGGGGCAGCTTCTCGCTCATGCACTGCGCGAACAGGATCGCAGTCTGATTATCACGGCCGCGTCAGCATGGTTCTCATGAATGGAGGGTCCGGGGGGGGGGGCTATTCTGGAACTCACCTGTGGCTCCATAAAGAGGGGTACTCCAAAATCGACTGCGTTTCGGCGCATCACGTAGTCTGTATCCATCACGGTCTTGCCCCGAGCCAGCGCCAGGTTGAACACGCCGCGGATGTCGTACTTCTTGAACACCTCACGGAGGGCCCGCTTATCAACCTTGGGGAACTCGATCACCTCTACGGACACCTTGTCCTTGGCTGTTGACTCGATGAACTGCTTCACCTCGTTGTCTGCGGCGAACAGCTTGTAGCCGAGAGGGGACAGATAGTCGACAATCTTGGTGAGCCACTCCTTCTTGAGCTGACCGCCGAAGAGGAGACCCTCGCCGGGCTCCGGCATGCGGAAGTTCATCGATGACTGCATGGAGGCCCAGTACGCGTCCACAAGGTCCTTCCCGAAGCAAGCCATCTCTCCCGTTGAGGCCATCTCGACGCCCAAGAAGGGGTCTGCGCCTGCGAGACGGGTCCATGAGAACTGAGGGACCTTGGTGGCAAGGTAGTCGCGCTTGACAGCCATCAAATCGGTGGGCTCTGGCACCTGCTCGCCGACGAGCGCCTTGGTGGCCACATCGATGAAGTTGGTTCCGAGGACCTTGCTGACGAAGGGGAAGGATCGAGAGGCACGCAGGTTGCACTCAATGATCTTCAGTTGAGGCTCACCACCCTCAGGGTCGTCGGCCTTGATGATCTGCATGTTGAACGGGCCAGTGATCTTCCAAGCCTTGGCGACCTTCTCGGCGATCTCCTTGACGCGTCCCATAACCTTGTCGTCGAGAGAGTGGGGAGGCAAAACAAGAGTAGCGTCGCCAGAGTGGACACCGGCATTCTCCACGTGCTCAGAAACGGAGTGGATAATGAGTTTGCCCTCCGAGGCGACTGCGTCAACATCAATCTCCTGTGCCCCTTCAATAAACTTCGAGATGACGACAGGGTGGTCAGGCGACACATTGCTGGCGGCTTCAAGCTTGTCCTTGAGCTCGTCCTTGCTGCGAATCACCGTCATCGCAGCGCCGGACAGGACGTAAGAAGGCCGCACAAGAACAGGGTAGCTGACCTGCTCCGCAAACTCCTCAGCCTCCTTGACGGAGGTCAACTCCTTCCACGCCGGCTGGTCAAGACCGATGCTGTCCAGGATAGCGGAGAATTTCTGACGGTCTTCAGCTCTGTCGATGTCTTGAGGGTTGGTGCCAAGGACATTGGCCTTGCCAGTCTCCTGGAGACGAAGAGCAATGTTCTGAGGCAGCTGGCCACCGACGGACACGACGACACCGCTGGAGTTCTCCAGCTCGTAGATGTCCATTACCCTCTCATAGCTGAGCTCCTCGAAATACAACTTATCAGCGGTATCGAAGTCAGTAGAGTAGGTCTCTGGGTTGTAGTTGATCATGACAGTCTTGTGACCCATCTTGCGCAGAGCTTGTGTGGCGCTCACAGCACACCAATCGAACTCCACCGAGCTACCGATACGGTACACTCCGCTGCCCAAGATGATGGTTCCATTGTCCTCAAACGTGACGTCGTGGGTTGAGGCGTTGTAAGTGGTGTACAGGTAGTTTGTATCAGCTGGGAATTCGGCAGCCAATGTATCGATCTTTTTGACCCAAGGCCGGATGCCGAACTCCAGACGAAGACTGCGCACCTTGTCCTCGGTGCTGTTGACTGCGTTGGCGATCTGGCGGTCCGAGAAACCCAGCTTCTTAGCCTTGTGCACGATGTCCTTCTTCAGACCCTCGAGGCTTCCAATTGCTTGGAGCTCCTTGGTCATGTCAACGATGTTCTGCAGCTTGTGCAAGAACCACTTGTCAATTTTGGTAAGCTCGTGGACCTTCTCGACAGAGTAGTTCTCGTGAAGCATGGCTTGACCAACGGCGAGCCACCGGCGGTCAGTAGGGTTCTGAAGCTCGAAATCCAGATCCTCGAACTTGTCACCCTGGAAACCAACGAATTTGGGGTCGACCTGGCGGATGGCCTTCTGGAAAGACTCCTCAAAGGTTCGGCCGATAGCCATAACCTCACCGACGGACTTCATAGAGCTACCAATGTCGCGCTTCACGTGCTGGAACTTGGCAAGATCCCACCGGGGGATCTTAGTGACGATATAGTCGAGAGAAGGCTCAAAGTTTGCTGTAGTCGTCTTTGTCACGGCGTTGGGGAGCTCAGGCAGGCTGTGTCCAAGACCGATCTTAGCCCTGCGGTGTGTCAGTATTTTCTACGAAGCCACAATAACTAGGACTTGCAAAATGAAGAAACTCACGCGGTGTACGCGAGTGGGTAGCCTGTCGCCTTGGATGCAAGGGCAGAAGATCGAGAAAGACGCGCGTTGACTTCGATCACACGGTAGTCAAGCCCATCAGGCTGCAGCGCGTACTGGACGTTACACTCGCCAACCACACCCAAGTGGCGGACGATTTTGATAGCTGCCGAGCGGAGCATGTGATACTCCTCATCGCTGAGCGTCTGACTGGGCGCGACAACAATGGAATCTCCAGTGTGGATGCCCAAGGGGTCGAAGTTCTCCATGTTGCACACGGTAATGCAGTTGTTGTTCGCGTCCCGGACGACCTCGTATTCGACCTCTTTCCAGCCCTTGAGAGACTTCTCGACCAGAATTTGCGGGGACAGGGTCAGCGAGCGGGCAGCCATGTTGCGCAGCTCCTCCTCGTTGTTGGCGAAACCTGATCCGAGACCACCCAGGGCGTAGGCGGCTCTGACGATAATCGGGTAACCAATCTGATTTGCGGCGTCCAATGCTTCCTCGATCGTGTTGACGGCGACTGACTTCGCAATGGGGATGTTGATCTCATCCAATGCCCTCGCGAAGAGATCGCGATCCTCACTAAGCTCGAGGGTCCGGACACTGGTACCCAGAACCTTGACTCCGTACTTCTCAAAGATTCCCATCTTCTGCATCTGGACACCCAGGTTCAGGGCCGTCTGCCCACCAAAGGACAGGAAGATGCCATCGGGTCGCTCACGCTCGATAACGTAGGTGACATATTCAGGTGTGACGGGGACTACAATGCGTCGTTAGCATCTACCCTACAGGGTTTCATGGTCGTCACATGTCCCAGTGAAGGCACGCCATGTGGAATGAGGGACGGCGGTACTACGTGTATTCGAGGGAGGTATTTACGGTAGTATATCTCATCCGCGATGAAGTGGTTCGTCTGGATGGTTGCAATGTTGGGGTTGATGAGGACGGAGGAGACTCCTGCTTCCTTCAGGGCTTTCAGTGCCTGAGACCCTATATCGTGGCAAAGTTATGTCAGTGGACAAGTTCTTATCATGCCATGTCCTGTGACTCATTTGACCTGGCAAGCAGAGCCCCCCGCGGTTTTGAGGGACGAACCTGAGTAGTCGAACTCTCCAGCCTGTCCAATGGCCAGACCACCAGATCCGATGACTAGCACCTTCTTGACGTCCACGGACTCCTTGGGCTTAACCACGCCGCTCTCAAGGTACGCCTTGGGGTTAAGCGCAGACTGGGAGGCGGCAGCAGCCAGACAGCGGGCGCTGCTCAGGAAGTTGCGCTTCTGGACAAGCTGTTTCGCCTGAACCTGTAATCTGGCAGAGGCATTGGGCACTGCGGCTGTGAAGGTCCTGAGCGAGTGTACGGCAGGAATTGGGACCCGTCCAGAGGAGTTCCGAAGGAGGGCAGGTGTTCGAGCTGCCAGCGCGATCGGCGCCATGGTGTGAGAGGGAGATTTGGGAGGAAAGAAAGGGACGAGGACGGCGACGACGCTGGGCGCTGTTACCCAATTGCAGCTCTGGTAACCCTTTCCGTCCTCTTTATACCCAATTGACAAAGTGAGGGAGCTGAAATCGGAAAGTTGAGGGTGTGATTCATAGCAGGGACATGTGAACCCTGGGGGGGATTCTTTTTCTGGCGGGGCTGATAAGATGCTAGACATGTACCGAGCTCGCCCTATCAGTCCAGATCTGGGTCAGGTTGGGAGCTCCCCTGTCTAAACTTTCTTAGTTCTCCAGTTTTTCTCGCACCCCGTTTGGTCTTGGTCCCGCCCAGCCTGTGATATTCTACAAGTCCGATGCGACACCGCCGGCCGTTCATCCGCATGCGTGGTGTGCAGGTCCCTACCGTAGCCTGCGTGCCTATACTGCTGCAAGCCAATGCACCCTGTGAGGGGATGCTGTCTGGCTGGCGAGCAGCTTGCATGTATGCGTGCATATAGTCCAACGTAGTCTGGTAGAGGTGAAAAAATTTGAATCTCTCGTGCAACGGGGCTCCGAAGTAGGAGGAAGGAGCCACACGTTGTTCGGGCGTGGGAAGTCCCGCTCATCGGCTCCGCCAAACTGGATCGATCCATGGGGAAATGACGATGCCCGGAAGGAGATGACTCTAGCCTCGCAATGACTCTTATTTCACCTTGGATTAGCTTCCGCCAAAACAGGGTCGATCCGGCCACAGAACACAAGGAGTTAGGATATTGGATATTGGATGTTGGCGACTGGAAAACACATCTGTACATTCATTATGCTATGGCTGCAGCTGTTGGGAGTATAGCACGCAGGCCCTAGAGCGACACCCAGCTGGGTGAGAATTAACTGGTGTGGGTGTTCTGTGTGTTAGGTATGGGTGTCGTGTAAATGTGGGTGTGGGTGAGGTAGTGTGGATGTTCCTGGCTCAGAGTAAACAAAGTATGATCCGGTGTACTCTCCTTTTTTTTGCTTGTGTGCAATGTCATTACAAATATTTCTTCCCGTCTGGCACGAAGTCTGCAGTAGCTCTTCAACAAGGAATGGGTGCCGATCTCCAAGCCGGCTCTCTTTCCCACAGCAAGAAGCCGTGCCTATAGAGTTCGTGGGGTTAATAAGGGCATCGGTATTCTCTCCCCACAATCAAATTGATGAGTGAACGAGCCCTCGGATCCATTCCCCGCTGGCATAACGTACCACTGCAAATCTAACTCCCAAGGCCCTTGGCCGCAAGGAGACTTTCTCTTCTTCCAGGCGCTCTTCCTTTTCAAGAACGAAACCGACCTCAATTGGCAATGCAGACTATGCATAAAACGTACTAGACCAACTCCGCTCCTTTCCCATTTCATGCGCTTCCCGATCACGATCTAGCCTACGCGTGGGGATAACCAAAAAAAGACACCCCTCGGACATACTCTCACTCTCTATACGCCAACCAATGCCAACGCTACTACCTATCTCTCTTGTGTACATTACTCCGCCTTCTCTTTCTCATATTCTTCATACATACACATATACACACATAAATATATCTACATACCATGGGTATCTGCGCATCATGCCTAGGTGGCGGCCATCCACGGGATCCTGTTGACCAGGAGCAGGACGAGGTCGAATCAGGGCCGCTGCTCTTTAGCGTCCCCAACGGAATGCACTACGGCAGCTTTGCGGAGCCCCAGATGGCGGCGCCGCACAGCGACCCATCGCGCGCCCAGCGTGAGACAGAGGCACTGCAGCGCGTCGTCGCCCGGACCTCGGACGGCCTCGTTGATGTGTACGACGACACGACGCCCGGCGCGTACCCCCGGCAAAAGTTCAGTGGCGGTGTGCGGGACAGAAAGGCGCAGTATGAGTTCGTGCTCACCAGGGTCGACAGCGACGACGCCTCGCTCTCGACGACGGATGAGGAGGATGTAGATGCGCCGTTCCAGGGGGTTGTCACGCACATTGATGACTCCAGGAGAGAATTGGTCGGCAGCTTCAGGGAAGCTGCTGCGGCCATGGCATGATACGGCGCAAGGGACCTCAAAATGTGTTCTTCAAGTTTAGAGACATGTAATCGACACGGAGCCAGACTCAAGACTTTTTGTTCTTCAATTGGCATTCAAATCCAGCCCTCTAGCCGTTTTACCTCTCGTGACATGCAATCATGGATTCCCGGGGCTTTCTAATTAAGACGCCGCCGCAAATCGTCCTCACTTCTAGAAACGGACTGCCGGATTCCGCTCGATGAAATTCAGGTCCACCTTGTGCCCAAGCAGCTCGCGGATATTCGAGATGCCGTACTTGATCATGGTCGGCCTCTCCAAGCTCAACCCGAAGCCGTACACCCGCATGTCCTTGGGCAGGCCCATGGGCTCCAGCATCTCAGGCCGGAACATACCGCTGTTGCCGATCTCGACGATCTTGTTCAGGCCCTTGTGGTAGCTGAAGATCTCCATGCTGGGCTCGGTGTAAGGGTTGTACGCAGGCTTGAACTTCAGGTCTGTGATGCCCATCCTGTTGAAGAAATCCTCCATGAACGCCATCAGGCCTCCCAGTGTCAGGCCGTAGTCGGCCACAACACCCTCTACCTGGTGGAACTCTGCCAGGTGTGTCGCATCGACTGATTCGTTCCGGAAGACTCTGTCGATCGAGAAATATTTTGCTGGTGGTGGCCGTCCGTCAGGGCCCTTTTGTTGGGCCAGCTTGTGCAGCACAGCCGTCGAGATAGCGGTCGTGTGTGTCCGCAGAACCAGCCTCTTCGACTCCTCCTCCGACCAAGGGTATCTGTAGCCAATGGAGCCGAACTTTCCGTTTTCGTGCACCGCCTTTATGTTCTCCACATATGTCTTGTAGTCGGCCTTGTCGTCTGGGCCCGTCGCTCGGGGCAGATCAGCCAGCTTCGGGTCCGAGATGTAGAAGGTGTCCTGCAAGTCTCGGGCAGGATGTTGCTGTGGCACAAACAGCGCGTCGAAGTTCCAGAAACCGGACTCGACAAACTTGCTGGTCGGCATCTCCTCGAAGCCCATGTCGAAGAAGATCTGCCGGAACTCGGACCGCACCTTGTTCAGAGGGTGCAGGGCACCCGCATGTTGGTCCGCCCCCAGAGCCTTGAAGTTGTATGGTTTGAAGGTTGCAGTCTTCCATGCGCCCGAGTGCAGCATCTCCGCTGTGAGATCTGTCTCCTCCTTGGCGATTTGCAGCGCGAACTTTTCGCCTTTTTGTATCCTGAAGTGGATGACTTTTTGCATCTTGACCAGCTTGCGCTTCTTCAGATCGGTGAGGATTTTGGCGTCGGGGTAGGTTTTTGTCTCTTTGATGGTCTTGAGCTGCTCCCTGGTCGTGTCTTTGATCGAGTCGGTCTGCAGGGACAGTCAGCGTCGGGCTCTCCATTGATTTGATGCCGAGGAACTCACAGAGGCCTTGAGCTTGCCATCGCTAGTTTTTGAAATCCACTTCTCCTTGAAGGCTTTGCCCTGGCCGACCTTGGTGACGTTCTTGTCGCCGATGGTCTTCTCAAGGTCCTGGACACTGAGACCCTCAACGGCTTGTCGCAAAGCTTCGAAGACTCTCGCCTCGTGGCTACCATTGGCGACGATGCCCTCTGCCTCGGGCTCGAGGGCTGCCTCGTCATTCTCGAGCGTGTCGTAGGTGATCATAGACCGTGACCCAAGTTTGTCGAGAGCTGATTTGAGCTCTGCGAAGGTGGCATTAGGGAAGACCTCCTGGGACAGGATAGGTTCCGACTTGGACAATGCCAGGAGGATCTCCGAAGGGAGATCGCCTGAGGACGCCATCTCGTCGACTGTGGGGAGTGTGGGCGGACGGGATTGCACTCGAGGGGGCGGGCAGATTATCTGAACGTGGTGTAGGTTTAAAATGCTGCTTCGGGCATTTTGAGTCACAGCGAGGGGTCCTCAGGAAGTCTGGAAAATGCACTCGACCCCTGTCAATTCCCATGTGGGGTGCCTGTGTAAGCTGCCTGCCCCTCCATTCCAGACTGCCTAGGAACGTACCCAAATGGCTGCACGCACTAATTGCCTTGGACAGGTGAGCGAACGTACGACAAGATGCCTTTGGTAAGAAACCCCCGGTTTTGAGTTGCATGAGCTTAGTCCCTTTCCCATAATACCGTCCGGACAAATCAAGCCGCCCTGGAAGCCAGTACACGTCGGGTAGACGCTGGCAATCCAGCTCGAAGTTGTCATCAACGACAACGAGGCTTTCCTCTCATTAACAGCGACATCGTATCAACACAACCGATATGGTTGGCAATGGTCAAGACTTTCCAGGGACAGCCATTAGCCACGTGCTACAGCATTCGTCTGCCGATATAAGACTATGTAAAGAACCTGGACTTTTAACCCGAGCACAGTATTCAATATGAGAGGTGAAGTCAATCTTGCAAGCATTTTGGGGCTGTTGAAGGTGAGAATGTAGTGAACGGCTTAATACTTTAACGGGGTATTTAATTCATGGCAAGCCACGGCTGATGGCCTGGATTCAGGGTGGTTGACCTCGGCTGATTTCCAATTTTGCAGAGGGTGCTCGAGACATTTCTATTCCTTTTCTGAGTAGATTCAGACCTGGATGGCCGTGGGTGGTTTGCGGCAGCGAGCAGGGGAGAAATGGCACGTATTGTACCTGATGTTGGGACTAGGCGGCCGGCTTGGAGGCTTGGCGGCCCTCGCCTCGACTGCCGTCATCCCCAGCTTATTAACCATCCATATCTCGCTCAATCATTTGAGCCCAGACTCTCCCATCCCAACAGCAGTCTTCAGAGGCTCCAGAGGTGCCACTAATTAATTGTGCGAACACGATCCGACAACCAGTGACCCAGTCCTCACAAACATAATATGTGCGGCCCAACCTAACCGAACCCGACCCGACAAGCCTTCCTCACCAGGTGCGGCGGAGCTATGAACGATGATCCCACACCAGCGAGCTCCGCAGCCCGCTTGCCAGCCCACGACGACAACGACAGCGATTCCAGGTCCCAGGATGAGGGCGGCTCCCAGGGGCCCTCCAGGCAACCGTCTGACCGGCGCCGGCGCTCACGTCACGGACGCCGGCGCTCGTCTTCCCGGGTACGCCGGGCTAGAGCCGGCATCTCGAAGAAGCTCGAATTCATGACACACCTCATGAGCAGCTTGGACGTCCTGGTGTTCGCCGAGCTGTGTGTGTTGTACTACATGGAGTAAGGCCGACCATCTTGACACTCGCCCACCCATCCCGCCTTGGCTGACGCTTGCTGACCCCTTTTCACTCGAAGCTGTTCCTTTGCCCGCCTCGTCATGCGCTCCCTCGTACAGTACATGTACCTAACGCCGAAGCCCGAAGACTTCCTCAAGCTCATGCCTGCGCCGCGACCGCAGATATACACCGTATTCGCAACAAACATAATATGCATGCTCCTACACCTCCTCCTCGCCCTCCCCGAGGCGAGCGAGACCATGCGAGGCTATCTACACGGGGGCGTCATCATCGACTTCGTGGGACAGAAGGCGCCGACATCCAGGGTCGGCCTCCTGCTGCTGGACTGTCTGGTCCTTCTGCTACAGTGCGTCATGTGCGCGGTATGGCTGGAGAAGGACCGCCTCAAGCAGATAGAGGTCACACTCCGAAGCGTTGCCGCCGGGGGCCTTCCAAAGACGAACGCCAACACGCCGGCTCAGCCGGCAGCGCCGTCTGCCGCAGGGGATGCCGCAGGGGATGCCGCATCGACCCAGGACCTAGATGCGGAAGAGCGAGGCGTGTTGAGGGACGATCCGCTCGGCGAGGACGAGTCCAGGGATATCGAATTGCAGCCGCTGATGACGGAGCGGCCACCGCCGGCTGTTGCGGAGAGCATCAGCGGCAGCACGGGGCAACTGGAGGCCCGGTATCAGCGGATCTTGACGTCCTTGGGTGGCTCTGATCCTCGGGATGAAGGAGCAGGCAGACCAAGCTTGCTGGACGTGCTGATGTCTGGCAACGGCCTCTTGGCTAATTTCCACGTCGTGCACTCCTTGCGCACGTTGGCTGCGGAGAGCAGCAACGCCTCTCACGTGGCTGGATACCCGTTGCGTCTGACCGGATATACGACAACTTTGGCTGCGCTCGCCGCTGAAAGCCAGGCGAGATTAGAACGCCGTACAAGACAGCGATGATAGGCATAGCATGGATTCTTCGACAAAGCGTTTGACAATTGTCACGTCCCTTACCCGGGGATCCTTTTGCATTACTAGGGGTATTATGCCATTTTCCTGCCCACATTCCCGACGCCGGAGCCCTTCACAGATACCAATATATCATCGGAATCGTCGTCTTCCACAGGTCGTAGGCCCCAGCTTGCTCCTCCAAAAGTCCTCAGATCCCTGGCCAACTGTAAAACTTCCTCAGTGCCCACGGTATCCTTGCTCAGCCTTAACCGCCCCACATCTTCTGATCCCATAGCCATCAGCGTGAGAATCGTCCTGGCTGCGGACCATGGCACACATCCCCCTTGTTTTATCGTCTCCGCCAACTGATATGCGCACCGCGTACCAATATCCTCGGGAATCACGCCACCCTCTGGCGGTGCAACCACATCCGCGGAGTACAGCACGCCTGGGACACTAGACTCCGCCACCAGGCTCAGCCCAAAACCTATGCCCAGCTTCTTCTTCCCCTTCCCCGGTGCGTTCTTGTCTGGCACCAGCGGTGCGGGGTCGTACTGCGCAGCAATGTGTATATCCGACACCAGTGGGTTGAGCACCTTCCTCGCCTCGTGAATCATGCGGGCATTGTTACTCGCGGACACGCCCGTGCAATATGCGACTCCGCGGATCCTCCGTATCCGCCCGGGCGACCTGTTGAGGTGCAGGGTCTTGGGCAGGCGCACCTGGCTCGCGAAGCGCAGCTCGACCGAGCCGCCACCGCCGGTGCCCCTGGGCCCCGGGCAGGACCTCTGCAGTACGCGGAGCTCGATGCGCGCCGGGGGGATGCCGAAGAGGGCGTAGAGCGGGAGGATGGCTGTGCGAAAGGAGTCGACGGACATGTCGCCGGTGTTGGTCGCGGAGGTTATGACGCCCGGGCCCGAAAAGCGGACGTTCATGTGTGCTTTTGAGAAGGGCGCGAGGAGGGCCAGCGGCAGCAGGAAGTAGGTGACGCCCCTGGAGCAGTTCGCGGGTAGCGTGTGCTCGATGATATCGTCCGAGGTGGCGCCCGCCCCAGCCACGGTGCCGGTGATCAGGCCGGGGTGATAGGTTATCGTTGTGCCGGTGTATGAGATCTGCATGGAGCTGCCGTTTGTGACAGCCTCGAGGAGGCGGAGAAAGGAGACTTCATGAGGGGCAAGTCCCGGTGCGGTGGGAGAGGAGCTGCGGATGACAGAGATGTGGATGGGTCGGCCGGTCAATGTCGATAGGACGAGGCGGTGGGTGAAGGATTTGTGGCCAGTCAAGCGCAGGTATTCGGGAGTTGGATTCGACATGGCGGCGATAGTCGAATGTACTGTGTTGTGTCTTGAGAGACCGTCAATTGCGATGTAGGGATTGAGGAAGAGGCGGAGAGGAAAATTCTGACCGCCTTCGGCAGAAACATCTCGCTAGCAGCTTATCGCAAGACGATTAGGGACAAGCTCCCCAAAATTTGGAGCTTGCGACAGAGACGTCACTTTTTTTTATTCTGGCCCGTCCCCTGGCCGACTAGATTGGCTTTGACTTTCCCTGCTGGGTATTGTTCTTCAACTTGTATCCCCCTCCTTTGTAGAATTTTGACCCATGGCCTACTGTTAATAATCCTTCATGCCTCCCAAGCTTTCTCTTGTGAGGTTGGCAACGCGAAGAAGCCCTTATGTTTGCCACTCCTGCCTGAGCGGCCTCGCCAACGAGCTGCCGAAACCCAGTGCCCTGCGAACCTATGCCAGGGCTTCGAGGACCCAGGCCCGTTTACCTCCCAAGACGAAAAATTCAGTCCAAGAATCCAGCCGAGAAACATCAGAAAAACCTTACACAGTCAAATACTTCGAAAAGGATGCCACGGGCGAGGTCCGGGAGGTGCCCGTTGGTGAGGACGGCGATGATGTCGACATTGAAGATATAAAGGCCCTCGAGGCCAGCGCCATGGCGAAGCTCGAGAAACTCGATGCGACACTAGAATCGATGAACAAAAAAGCCGATTTCCTAGAAAGGTTATTGACAAGACACGGACCAAAGGGGGCCCTCGAAGCCTACAAGGACGCGTTGGAAACCTACGAGACTGTGAACGATACAACGCCAATACCTCTCATTGCTTACGTGAAGGATTCCTACGGCATGGCATTTAAAAAAGGCGAGATACATAAGCTGAACAAAGCCCTGACCTACCTGAATAGGTCCATCGAGCGTTGCACGATTCTTTTAAAAAAGAACCAACTTGATGACAACCACGTCTCGAAATTATGGTCATACTTCGTGCAGGCGAAACTTGTTTTGTCGGATCCGCACAGGCTAGTACCCGAGAGTGCATGGAATAACCTGTGGGCCATCTTCTCTTGGGAGAGCGACCAAAACCCTCACCGGATGGCCCATATCCTCACCCTGTGTCAGGTAATGGGCCAGCACGGGGAGCAGCTGAGCGACGAGCGGCAACTGTTATACATAGAGGCTGCATTTTCTGAGGGCTACAAGAAAATCGGAATTGAGAATTGGAAGAGGCTTTGTCCAACCCTTGGCCAAAGTCCTTCCACCGCGATGGCTTTTTGGGAGCTCGGGGTGCGGATGTGGTCACAGTACGGGGATATAGAGCGCGCCGAGAGGGCATGTCAAGCCGTCCTTGACCGGGCAAGCAATTCTATGCCCGCGGATTCCCGCGTGCTCCTCCATCTGATAAGAGCATACGCCAGCACGACAGAACCCGACGATGCAGACAAGGGCTTTAGGTTGTACAGGCGTATGCGAGACCTTGCAGCAGAGCTCGAGAAGCCGATGGAGATTGAGGATTATGACGATGCCATCTCGATCTTCCTCACCACGGGCCATACCGATTATGCGATGTACACGTTTACGGATATGATATACTCCGGCGCTGTTAACCTGTACGGCAATAAGAAGCTGCCCAACTCCCTCAAGAACACGTTCTTCTTTGGCAAGTGGCTGAAGAGACTCATCGGCGCCGGTGACCTCGACGGGGCCTTCAAGGTTCTTGTTTACATGCAGGAGAACGGCGTCATGGCCGCAGCTGTGCAGGTAAATGGCCTCGTTGGAGCGTGGTTCAGGTCGGGAATGACGGACAACCGCAAGAAGGCTGAGCTACTCGCGTGGTCCATGGTACACGCTCGAAAGGCATTCATCGAGTTGCGCCGGCGAGATCGCAGCGCAGAATGGCCTATCAGGCTCTATGACAACCGCCCCAACAACTATGGGAGCAAGCACGAGGATCTCGACTACACAATGGTGCCACGTGCAACCGTCGAGACTTTTATCCTGCTGGCTGAGAACTATCGTGAGCGCGGCCTCTTCAGCCGGCTCGAAGAGCTGTTCGTGGCTTACAAGGAGTGTGAGATGGGAGGAGACGCCATGATGATGAATGAGCTGATTATGGCGGCGGTCTCACAAGGTGATGTCGAGAAGGCGCGGGAGCTCTACGGTCTGATGGTGCACGAGCATGCCATCCTTCCCAACACGGACACATATGCCGTGCTCTTCAAATCGCTCACCGTCAACACTCTCCGCGGGAGGCAGCTTCATCAATTAGCACCCGCGAAGACCGCAGAGTCAAAGACACACGCGCGCTCCTACTTTAGCGACCTGATCTGCTCGACCGGCCTGAACCTGGACAGGCGGCGCACCCGCCACGGCGAGCTGTCTGAGGAGCAGGTGAGGCTGATCCTGCACAGCTTCCGCAAGTGCGCCGACTGGGCGGGCGTGATCGTCGCGCTCGTGTGCCTCCGGGACCTGATGCGCTTCAAGATCACGCGCAACGTGCTCCTGGAGATGGTCGCCGAGTACGAGGGCATCGACCGCCCCTCGGCGCGGTCGACCAAGCTGGTGATGCTCACCACGATGAAGCTGCAGACCATGATCGAGAGGATGGAGAGAAGGCGGCTAAGGGAACAGGCGCAGGATGACGGTGCGGTCGTCGATACCGACAAGGCCAAGAACCAGGACGATGTCAAGGATCCGCACGTGCTGTATGACATACTTCTGGAGTACTACTACAGGAAGTTACAGGCGGACTATCGCGACCCGCAAGAGTTGGAAGTGGTCCTCAGGGAAGCAGAGGGGGAGATGGGTGCTGCCGACTTAGCATTCTTCAAACCTCCTCCTCCCGAGGACGAATTGGATTTCCCAGAGCTAGCGGGATTGGCGCATTGAGTCAGGCGAGGATGGGGAAATGTACAAGTCATTGTGAATACCACACGAACAATATACCTCTCAACCAAGTAAGCGATGTTCAGGAAGTCCATACCTGTACATGTGACAACTAGAACCGATTTCAGCACCTGGTTTGGTGGTTCAACGGTCAGAACATGTCAAATACACCGCCCTGCTCACAGATTCAATGCTTTTATGGCTGGCACACAGAGTGTCCTTGCCGTCTTCCTTCTAATGCTCTCTATGCCCTATGCCATGAACGCCGATTCACCTGACCCAACCAAACCTACGCCTTAGCTCCTGCTCCTCACAAAGCAAAAGATAATTGCCCTACGTACCCCTGTCCCAAACTCATTCCTCCCCTTTTACCGCGTCAATTCGAATCCGCATCATTTGGTGGTGTCTTTTGGGATTGTCGAGTTCAGCCTAACGGCAGCAACGCGCTTAGCAAGATGTTCGGTAGCTGGGTCGTAATGGGGTGCATGAGAAGGGGAGGAAGAGCCGGAGCCGGAGTCCAGGTTCATCAGCTCCTCATGGCCACGTTTGGGGATTCTCTCACCAGTCGACTGTAAGATTGCCAGCAATGTCTGCCAGCCCGTTGTTGACTTGAGCTGGAACGCATCTGCGAGGTCGTGGCCAGTAGCCACACGGCAGAGGAGCGCTTCCTCATCCTGTTAAGAACTCTGGTCAGTAGAAGCTCGATAGGTCAGATACAGCCACTGCCTGCTTGCTCACCTTGCTCAGTATGCCCATCCCGTGCAGGAAGCACAGGAAATGGAAATTAGAGACGACGAGTTGTCCATTGTCTGACTTTGAGCTGGCTTTAAGCTTCTGTGCCACGGCGCTTGGGTCCTGAGCCTCGCCCATGTATTCTCGGTTCTCTACCGGGAAGCCCAAGTCCGTAAACGTCGGCTGTGCGTTGTCCGGGAAGCCGTGAGTCAACGTGACGAACAAATATTCAACGGGGAAATCCGGTTTCGCATTTTCTTGCACGTTGGCGCCGTATTCGTTGATCTTCCGGTAAAACACCTCAGGTATGTACCGTGTCCGGCTGGTCGACCCGTCGTCTTCCTCCTCCTCCTGCACCAGCATTCGTCCAGGATCAGCAGAAGGCTCAATGATGTTGGCCCTGACCATCTCAACGGCGTCGTTGGCCATCTGGTATGCACTGATCTCAATGCCGCCTTCTCCGTTCCCCGAGATGACGCAGGTGACAAAGTCCGAGCCAAAGCGACCTGTGTCGCTCCACTTAGAAGGCTTGGGGTGCTGTGCTTGCAAGCGGGAGGCGAATGTGATTTCTTGTGACGCGATGTAATACGAGTCCTCGTGTCGCTTGCACACCACAGTCCCATCCCCATTGCCTGCGTCAAGAAGATCGGTCCAAATCACACCGACTTGCTGCAGACCGCACAGCCTCGCAACATCTGCAACCTCTTTCTCCTCGTCCCAAGGGTTCACGTTGATCCCATCTATCTCGTCCACCTGAGGCGGCTCGTAGATAGCTTCGACCACGGCCTTGATCCCTAGCGGAACGACGTCATACTCTTCGTATCTGCCGTACAAAAAGCCTAGCCGCTGAGTCCCAGTCATGCGCCAAGCGTTCAGAAAGGTATCGATGATGGCCGGCGAGGCAAACTCGACGTGATCTACCATTCGAAACTGCTGGGGCTGTAGCGTGATAGCACTCGGCTGACACTTTGTGCAGATGCCTTCGGGCCACTGTGGGTGCCCGGAGGGACAGTCACGCCTGACACGGTAGTATGGCTCGACGAGCGGAGGAATATAGGAGCTTCCCGACTCGGGCTTGTTCTTGTCTGCGTTGATCTTCTTGAGATATGCGTGGAACGACATGTACTTGATCTTCTTTTCGTTGAGATACTTTGCGTCGAAAGGGTCGAGGGGTTGGCAGTAGTCACACATGCCCTTGGGTCCATGGCGGCACATGGTATCCATCTTCCTTGGGATCTTGCCGCTCTTCTTGTCCAGCGCATCGTCGAGCTTGGACTGCACGACAACCTCCCATGGGTTCTTGATTCTCTCGTTTGGTGAGGTCAGGGGCGGTGGGTCGATAGGGAGGTCCTCGGTCGGCAGGATGGGCTTCCCGTTCAGTCGGTTCGTAGAGGATGCCAACGGCGCGTTGCTCCTGTCTGTGTCGCCGTTCGCATTGCCGTTACCCATGACTTCAGCATGTTTGTATCTTATGAAGATCACATCGCCATGTTTGAGACCAGCCAAAGCAATATTCAAGTGCCCCACCTCGGAGACGGCCTTGAAGTCGTTGCCTCCGGGAGTGTTGGAGAAAGAAAGCGTGCTGGAATCGACTGTGGGTGGGAGTTCAGGCAGGAACTTGCTGGCAAGGTCGGCAAAGGAGTCGGATTCTTTGACATTGATGCGGAGCATGCCATCCGGCCCTCGAATTCTCAACAACATCTTGGTTAAGAACAGTGGGTGTAGATGTTGATGTGGGGGAGAAGAGGAAGTTAAGAGAAAGGGTGGATGATGACGGCGGGATGGTAGGTGGATGGCGCCCGGCTGCCAGAGGTTGAACAAGGCGAGGAATTTAAGGCAGGCAGCAGTTGGAAGTGCAGGTTGATTGAAGTGATTGCAAGACCAAGGCTGATGTTTGCTGGTTAAGTACCTAGTATACCTGCTTTGTAAACAAGTAGGTTAGATATCTGGGTTGATGTGCCGAGTGAAAGCTTGCCTGGATCCCCGTCTGGTGAGCGGGAGAATGGGTGGGGGGAGTAGGCCAGAGCTCCTGGGGCAAAATGGCAGCTCTCAGGTTTCGTCATTGCTATTGCCTGCTCGGTCAGGGACTTGTGAGGCACCTGCACCGTACTACCTACATAAGTACCCACCTAGTCCACCTTAGATGAACAAGCCTCGGCATTAACAAGGCCAGGTACAGCTGTATGGGGCTACTAAGTATGCCACTTAAACAGACAGAGTCATGTGTTGCACCCGTTTGATGCCAGCCAACATTGAAAACAAAAATATGGACAGGGCCGTCTCCCTTGTCCCTCACTACAATGCCAGGCTATTGTGTACCTGGCAATGACCAGACCAGCCCTATGCCTTATACAGTACATCTTAAAATGCCTCGTCGATACTGTGGTTTAGCAGAAGAATATCCTTTGGAATTTCCAGGGGGGGGGCTTTTATAGGTAATACAACACTAGCAGCCTATTTCTGTATACACACAAGAAAAAGATAGCATAGTCATCAATGGCGATTTCCATGAGACCCGTCAAGGTTAAACCGCAAACAGGGCAGAGTACCTAGAACCCGCCCGTTTGCAGGTACAGGCTGGTCAAATCGGAGCTCTCCACGCATCGAGGTGATAGGTATGTACCCAGGTACCTCGACTGGGGCCTGACTGCCCGGCAGGCACAAATCAGCCGGCCCCAGGGTTGCCCACCTAGCGCTGGCGGCACTGCGCTGGTCGGGTGAACGGTGCTGTGGTAAACCTGTCTTTTTCTTTGAAAGCAGTCGGTCACTTTGGCTTCCCCATCCTCCGTCAAGGCATCCTGACCACCATTCAAAGACTGATGTGCCGGCGCACTTAATTCACTCCTCTTCTCTCTCTTGTCGCTCACTTGTGGCCGTCGTCTCATTTTCAACAGCGTAAACCCTTTTCTTTTCTTCCTCACTTACAACACAGCCAGGCTTCGTGCTCAGATTATCCTGCACCATGTTCTCCCTAGATTGGAAGGGACTCATCCTCCCCATCGCTTATATACTGGTCTTGGGCGGAACCTTTATTACATTTTCGAGTGTCTACAGGAAGCGCAAGGCTGGTGAGTGCCTCTGAGTACCCAATTCTCTCAACTCCAGCATCAGCTAATACCCGCGACAGCGCAAAAAGCCAACCTCGAGCCGTGGTTCGGCCCACACCTGCAACGAAACGTCTACCTGTCGCTACTCCACCTAGAGCCCGAGCAAGGCCAAGGAAAGGCACCCCAAGTGCCCCAGAGTGTCCTCCGTGCCGCCCTTATCCGCCGCGCAGTCGAGGACATCCACCGTATCATCCAAATCCGCACGGCCAAGCAGGCATGCTCGACTCTGCTGCAGAGGGGAAGCGTCGGCGATGACCTGTGGCAGAGGTTCACGCGCGCTGAGGGCGAGATGGAGGCTGAGCTTCGCGATGTAGTCATGGAGGTGCGTTTGAGACACGAGACACCCTTGAGACAGGTTCCCTTTGTGCTGACCCGTCTTTGCCCTCCTCCAGGCCAATGGTCTCGCGCCCAACTGGGGCCAGAGCATCTTCCAGACCGCCAACGAGATCGCCGCAAACACCATGTTCCAGAAGAAGCTCGAGGAGATCACCGCCAAGACGGACGCCGAGAAGGAGTGGTGGGAGAAGCGCCGCGCGGCCATCTCTTCCGACTTCATGAAGGAGCTGGACGAGGGCGGCGACAAGTCGCAGGCCACGGCCCCGAGCGACGATGGCATCCTGGTCGACCCGAGCTCACCGGGCTCACCGGCTTCCAAGAAGAAGAAGGGGAAGAAATAGGGCAAATCCTCTCGCAACGGAAGATCCGGCGCCCGGAGGAGGAGGGGTTGAGAGTTCACGCGACGGCGCCGCCGGGCGCGATCTGGCCCTCGGTGGCGTCACTATGCACAGAGAAGAATCTCCCATGGTCAATCTGGACGTGGGACACTGTACAAAATTCATATTAGTTCTTACGGGACCCCAAGCTCGGCATTCAAGCTCGGCATTCACGGCATTGCTACGGTTGCGCGGCGTTAAAGGCTTACTATCCGTCTAAATAATCTCGGGATCAGACACGATGGTTGTTGGGCTGACAGGGGAAATCAGATGATAAATTTGTCCTATAGAAAAGAAGTTCGGACTTAAATCACCACGACTCCTCGCTATGAGACATTGTTTTGGTAATCTCGAGATACTCTATGAGAATCTCCAAAATGCTGTCTCCAATAATGCTGGGTAGAGAAGAGAAAAATTCAACATGCGACGCTGAATGCGGAACAAGATGGGCTTTGAAAGGACAGGATTCGAAGGCTTCCCGGGCGGGGTGTGGCCATCACCTATACCACGGTAGCTTCCTCATGGCCTCATCCTCATCCTCCTTCATCCGGGCTTGTCTGGCCTCCTCGATGATTTCCTCCTCGGTCTTGATATGTATTGGCGTCTCGCACTTATTTCACTCAGCTGTCAGTCTTCAGCCTCTTCTCAAGTCCACTAATGCGCAAAATCGCCGCACCGCTTCGAGAATATCCCCCCAGGAAGCAGAAGAGGAAGAGGAACAATAGGAAGAGAAGAGATTTACTCACGCCTCTGAGCCCGATGAACTTGCCAATCTTCCTCCGCTTGTCCTCGAGGCCCAGCCCCTCCTCCCAAGTGATGGGGCACGGGTAGTGCCGCGTCCACTGGCACGGCGTCCGCTGGTGGTAGAAGTGCGCGATCTCGTCGAGCTGCGCGTCCGTCAGGAGCCAGAAGTTGAGCAGCGTCGGCGGGAAGCTAGGGTGCACCTGCCCGCTCGTCAGCTGGACGAGCGGCGCCAGCGGTAGCGACATCTGCCTCAGCTTCGCCTCCAGAGCCTCGTTGTGGCCCGCCCGCCGCGTTCCCACGCTGCTGCTGCTGCTGCTGCTGCTGCTGTAGCCGTCGCCGCCCAGGGGCATCCGTGGCTGGGAGGGCGAGGGCGGGGGCTGGTGTTGCTGTGTGCCCTGGGGGCCATTGTTCCAGTTGCTCATGGTTGGGTAGGTTGTTGGGATGGCAGGTAGGCAGAGATGGTGCTGTTATGTTTTTTCTCTTGTTGAGATGAAGAAGAGGCGAGAGTGTGGTGGTATTAAAGAAGAAAGAGTCTGTCAAACCGTAATGCTTTAAATAGAAGAAATATGAGAAGCCAAAAAGAAGCGGACTCCTTTCATCAGTAGTCAACAACAGTTGGAAGGCCAAAGAGAATGATGGATGGATGCTGTGAGTTACAAGAGACTGTGTGTCAGTTGGCTAAGGTTATCGCTGTGCCAGCAGCAACAATCTATTTGTCCCGGTATCGAGTGAGGAGAACCGTGATTCAATCGGTTCTGTGGTAAAACACCATTCGTGATCAGTGCAGATCGAGGAGGTGTCTGATTCTGCGGGCCTACGAGTGCTACTTGTAAGAGCGCGGCTACAGGTTTTGCCTTTGTTGTGGTTTCTCGGGTCGTCTTCTTTTGAAGTTATTCTTGGGGGTGTGCAAAAGGGCCCAGCCGTTCCTCAGAGGTCCTCGGACCTCCTTTGTGTCTTTTATATCGGGCCATGTGAGGCACACGGTTCCTTAAATTCTTCAGCCGCAGGGACCGTCAATGAAAGCACCTTTATCAGGTGTGAGACATCATGACAGCTTCGGAAGTCAAGCCGCCAGATGGCCGGGAACTACACTTAGTCTCATCCGCAATGGGACAAATCCAATGAGTGCAGACCATTTCCTTACTGTCTAGGCCGATGGCCTTTCCTTCACGTGAAAGCCACCAGCCACGCATCCCTCCCCATCACACCACTGCTTGGCAAGGCGTCACAGCCATTTCAGTCTAGCAATGTGGTCGGCTCTCTTTTTAGTCGGCTTGACAAAACCCATGGCCTTCAATTCCGCAAGCCCCTGGTAGAAAAGAACCAACGCAGTGCGTTCGTCGAAGCCGTCTTCGCCACATGATTTCGTCGATTTAGTTTTTGATTTCGATTTCAGGTCCTCGTCCTCGTCCTCGTCGTCACCACGGCCAACGAGCCCGTAGAACGCAGACCACAGGTCAGCGACATTGACAAGCGCTCCCACCTCTCCGTACAGGTGATACAGGATCGACGTTGCCGGCAAGGTAGAGGTGTTCCCATCGGCTTTGCTACAGCAAGTGCAAGCCAGATAGTCGTGGGGTTTCGACAGGGCGCGCTCGACAATGACACCTGGTCGAGGAATGAATACATCCTTATGAGGCGATATGGACTCATACATCCATAGCTCGTGAAACAGGATTGCATCCGCAGGTTGGCATGATATTTCCGCAGCCAGAGACTGCACGAGGTCGTCGATCACTTCTGTGAAGGCCTTGTCTTCCTCTGACAGGCTTGTCTCGTCGCGGCTCAATTGCACTTTTTGTGCCACGACCGTGGTTCTGAGCAGCTTGGTCTGGGCACTGTACTGGCTGCGCAAGGGCTTTCCTGTCAGCTGCGATTGGGATTGGAGCGAAGCCAGCCGCTCCTGCAAGTCGGATAGAGTGCGAACGAATTTCTTGACTTCTGCCGCCCAACCCGACATGCCAAGTTCTCGGCTGCCGCTCCGGACCGTGTCCAAAAGACGCTGCAAGAGCGACGAGACTTCATCAGGAGCCAGTTTCTTCATCACAGCCAGAGAACCGCTCTCATCGGAAAGTAGATCAACACCATCATCAATAGCGTTCGTGTATGTTGCGATGAAGTTTTCCTGTAGAAGCCCGCTAGCCTCAAGCAGTGACAGTGACCTGAGAAGCTGGGTTTCCCATTTCGCTGTGACTTTGAGAGCTGTCCTTTGCTGCTCTGCCAGGAGATATGCGTCATCATCCAGCAGTGACCTTACGTGCTTTAAATTTCCCGCTTCGAGAGCATCCTCGATGTGAGACCGGAAAGATGCAAGATTGCGCAGCGCTTCAAGATGCTCCGGCTGTGGCTTGATTTCCGAAAGGAGAACTGACAGAGGATTGGCATAGAAGTGACACATGTAGGCATACTACAGTGTGTGAGCTTCTTGATCAGCTGCAAGACAAGACCGGGGGACGTACCTTCAACGAGCTCATGAATATCTGTATCCCCGCGACTTGGCTCTGTTGACGCTCGATCAAGTTGCGAAGCAGATCGGGACCGATAATCAAGGGATTTGCCCCATGAGCAACAGCAGCCTTGAATATGTTTTCGAGAACAGATGACATCTGCACGACATCAAATTGGGCACCATAGAGGTTCTGGCTGGTCGACTTCGGAAGACGGGCTTGGAAGAGTTCAATGGAGGTTGCAATCCCGAAAAGCAAGGTGAACGGGATTCTGTCTTTCCATGACCTGAGTTTTTGTCAGTTGCGGGTCATATTGAAAAATAAACAGAGAGATCCATACTTGAAAAGTGTGATCAAGTCGGACAGGAGGCCAGTATCAAACGCTTCACTGTCTTGGAAAGCAATGATGACTCGCTCTGCCTCATGCTGTTTGACGTGTGCATAGAGTGCCTCCAAGTCATAATCAAGATATCTGCGGCCCTGCCCCAAGAGACTCAATCAGCCATATAGTCGAACCAGGGGGTTCATAATTCATCTTCAACTCACATCCTTTCCGACTGACAGCTCGGCATCATCCCCCACCTGCTCGGGAGATCGCTGGGTAGCATCACGGATGATCTTCTTCAGCGTCGCTTTCAAATTCGGCGCCTCCGCCGACCGGAGCCTGACAAAGGTGCCGTTGACAGAGTCTCCTAGGTCTTCAGCAAGCTGCTCAAACAAGAGATCCTGAGACGAGATGCTCGGTCCCGTGACGATGAGTGCCGCTCGGATCTTGGACTCATCTCCCATGTGGGCTTCGCCTACGAAGGATGCTACTGCGTCCAAGGTGCTGCGGTTTGACTCCTTCAGAACATTCTGTACAACGTCAAATGGTCAACACGACTCCGATTGCAAGTTTCACCCTGAGTGGCTCTCACGCACCTGTATTCTCGAGTCGATGGCTGTCCATGCCTCGGCAAACAGCGCCTGCCTTAATTTCACAAAGTCGGGCTTCTCTGCACCGTGAAACAGCGGTACGAATTCCGACGCAGGCTGAGATTGCATGCCGCCTTTGGATTTCACGGGCACTGGCTTCCCAGAAATCTTTCTGCGTTTCGCCGGACGTGAGACAACGCGGCCAATCCCTTCATCCTCCCCAAACACGAAGGATGCCTGGAGAGCTTCTGTTAGCAGCGTTTCACTAGCAAGCTGGGTAGGGCTTACTCTGTGATCATCATGGGTGTAGCCAACATCGTCATGTTCCATGTTGGCTGCTTCTCATGTGGGGCCGGAATCGAGGGTGAAGGTGAAATAAGAAGGAAGCGGACAGCCACCAACCCCTTGGCACACCGAGACGCGGTAAGTCAGTCGCGTCCGCTGGGGAGCGTATGTTACGTAAGAATCAGCCTCGGTGGTTTTCATCATTGCAAGCAGGCAGCACAACAGACGAGGCACGAACGGTCGAAACAGTCCTTTGCCACCGAGTCTGGTGTTTTGTTCTGTCATTTGATTCGTACTTTGATACCGGCTGAGCTAACTGCATTATCCCAATGAATTCGCGACCTTTTTTTGCTCACAAAAAGATGATGCCTTGCGCCTCTAACAAAAAGCGGCACCGTCCTTTTCTCAGCAGCATGCTGCTTGCCAGGCTGTCGGTCAAGGTCCTGCACGAGAAACTATCATGCTTCTCTGCATCCCCGCCCATCCCCGATCATCCATCCGTTCCAAACCAATCTGTTCTCTCGCTAAGGGCAATGCTCCCTCGAGTTGCCATCAAAAGAAACGTCTCCCGGTCTCACCCGGCCTAGAATCATATGGGAATGATCGCAGTTCCCCAGAACACCCAGCCCACTCCATCCTTGGCCCTATCGCGTGTAAAGCATAGAACGGAGGTACTTATTTTTACAAAAAACGCCGCAGTAGTTCTCAGTCCCAGGACAACAGTGTGGTCCACTGTAACCCTTCCCTAAGTGTTGCTGTTGCCGAACCTCAAGCCGTAGTGTCAACCGCCTCGGAAGCCTTGGCATCCTGTGACAGTTAGCATCCCGTGTTCGTAGTAAAGTTTTGATTCGGCGATCAACCGAAGCTCAATTGTGGCACACGTACCTCTTCAGCAGCTGGCTTTTCCTCACCGGCAGCCTCCTCCTTAGCACCCTCCTGCGTGTCCTTCTTCTCCTGTTCCTTCACCTCAGCCTTGCTCTCCTCCGAAACCTCAGGCTTGGCCTCGGACTCTTCCGTATCGGCCTTCTTGACGCCATTGACACCTGCCTTGGCCTCCTCTTTGGCCGGGGTTTCGGTGTGACCGTTGACACCGTTGGCTTCCTCGGGTGCAGCAGACGCAGGACCCTCTTCTTGCAAGAGCTTGTTCCACTTCTCGAGTAAGGCCTGCGATCGAGGTTTGAAGTTGAACTCCTCTTCCTTGGGAATGGAGTCCAACTTCAGTATAGCCTTCAGCACCTTGTTGATCTTGGTCGCCCGGATAATTTCGGTTTCGAGATCAGGAAACTGCTCAAGCTTCACTAAGTAGTCAGAGAGAACCTTGACCTCATCCTCCTTGGGCAGCTGGTCTCTAGTCAGAAGACCCTTCTGGAGCTTGTGGCGAAGGAAAAGGACCTCCTTCTTCTTGCGCTCGAAGCGGTCTTCGGCACTCATCTCAGGCTCCTTAGGAGACTGCGCCTTGTCCTCCTCGTCGGCCTCCTTGGCGGGTTTCTTTGCCTTCTTATTCTTCGCCTCACCGCCGGCCTTGGCAGACTTGGGGGTCGCGCCGTTGGCAGTCTTGGGTGTCGCATTATTAGTGAGCTTGATCTTTGGCTTCTTGACGGATTCAGACCGCTGGGGAGTCTCGGAGTCCTCGGTATTCTTCCGCTTCTTCTCCGACTTCTTGGCCTTTCCCGTAGACGGCTCGTCGTCGACGTCTTCCATCTCAACATCCTCGACGTCCGCCGTTGATTTGGCCTGCTTCTTGGATTTCTTCGGCGTGGCGGCGGCAGCGGCCTTAGCCTCGGCGGCCTTCTGCTTCTCGATGAGCTCCTCTTGGAATTGTTGCAGGAGGTCCTTGTAGTAGTCCAGATCGTGCCCTTCAGCGGCAATCTGATGGGCTAATTGGAGGTCCTTGCGCATTTTCGGGGTGATGAGGTCAGTGACCCTCTCAGAGTCGAGGTCGACCAAGTCTTTGTTCGAAACCCAGCCACTGGGCGGGTGTTAGTTGAGATGTTCAAAAGCTGATCGAGGCCTGATGATTGCGAGACTACTCACAATTCATTGGTCGCAAGGTACATGATGGGAAATGTTCGGTCAGCAGCGCGCTTCCCACCGTCGGCGAAGTCCTCACGGTAGGTCCCATCAGACCTCGCGGCGCTCACAGGTCGCGTCTTGATAAGCGCGTGAGGCAGCATATCCTCGTCACAGATGATGCATGGCCACTGCGGGTAGCCCTTGAGCTTGATGAAGAAGTGCTGGCCTGGCTGCGCGTCGATATGTGTTATGGCGGCTCGGGAAGCCTTTTTGTTCAGCTTCTTTCCCTTGGCGCTGTCAGCACCAGCAGTTGACTTCCTACGCGCCGGTGTCTTGGTCTTGGAGGCATTGGGCGCGGCCGCGTTGGCGTCATCTCCGCCGACGGTCGGTGCCCCAGATCCGGCCTGCTCTGTCTTGTCCTCGTTGGGAGCTCCCTCGGCGGGAGGGGATGCTGTCGCGTCTGGTGCGTCCTTCATCTCGACGTCGGCGTCTTCGGCGGGATTCTCGGCTGCGGTTTCGCTTGGCTCTGGTGAAGTTGATGAGATTGTCAGCAAGCTGTCGCATTCAGAGGGTCGGTGCAGGTAAAGGGCAAGACAAAAAAAAAGATTTCTCCTACCTTCAGCTTCTTTAGGTGCCTCGCCCTCCTTGGCTGGCTCAGCAGCTTCCTTGTCAGCCTTCTCCCTGGTAGGATTGGTGTCTTCGGCCTTCGCCTCAGCGGCTGCAGAATCTGGCGCGTCGGCTGGCTTGTTGTCAACAGCGTTGTTGTCAGTCACACTGTTGCCCTCCGCATTGGGCGCGGCAACAGGCTGCGCACTGCCCTCGTCAGACATAGTGAGGATGGTTGGGCGACGAGTTGCCGAGGCGCGTTGGAGGGAAACAATGCCGGGGGTGGATGCGAATAGACGTGAATGCACGCGTTATTCGCGTTGAGGATGGGTGGGGATGGAAAAATTGATGCAGGTTGATGACAAGGGTGCACGATAAGTCGCCAAGGCGATGCGATGGAAGGGGGAAATGGGATGGTGACAGAGGACGAACAACGGTTTGGGCGCTGGTCCGGTCTATCTTGTTGTTGTTGGAGTGGAAAGTTGGAGACGAAGAGATTGGCGGCGACGCCGTTTGATGGCAGTGAAGGCGCAGAGCAGAGCTTTGGCTGACGTAACCTCACGTAGGTAATGGGAGTCAATCCAAGGCGGAAGGCGGAAGGCGGAGACGAGAGGAACAAGCCTGTGTGGGTTGGATGGGCTGGATGGGCAGAGAGGGAGGGAAGGGGACAGAGCTTTGGGCCTTTGGGAGCGGTGGAAGGCTGGAGATTGATTTGGATGGGTACGTAGTCTGCTCCGCGAGTGCTGGGGTTCGCGGTTGCTAAGCTTCCAAGCCAAGGTTGTGTGGGAACCGGGACTGGGGAGAGCTGATTTTCGTTGGTGGGCACCTGCCTAGAGCTTTGCGAAATCCTATTCACTCTGTATGCTCTGCTGTCTGGACTGACCCCAGGTCGCACACGCCCTCCCTACATGCCACAGCAAAGTCTGCCTGATGCCCGAGCATGCTCCTGACGCCCCCTTCCACGCCACTCCACCTGCTTCGTGGCCCAGACCACTCCCCGTCAAAGCACACGAGCACCGTCTCTATCAACCCAGATGCCCCCTCCACACAGGCCATCATCGCCATCAACGCCCTCCATGCCACCACACCCCGCGCCTCCCCCTCCCTTGGGTTGTCCTCCTCTGCGTTCCCCTTCTGTCGGCCATCCTTCCCTAACATGTGTGCCTATCTCCTTGAGCTTGCCCAAACACCTTCTTCGAGGTCGACCTCGTCAAGCCTCTCGTCCTTGGCCCGCCTGGTACTACAGCGCCGGGGGCCGGTGGCTGGGTTTCATCAGAACCTGCTCAGCCCACCTCTCTGACCTCTGTGGTTGACTGTCCCATCTGCCCAGTCAAACAAAAGAGACTGGCTGGGCGTCCCACTGTCGTAGACCCCACAGTCGAGAGAAGGGAAGCTGGAACTGGCCAAATACCCCACAGGCTGGCCAAGTGAAGGCAGTGTTGCCGGCGATCACGAGCAAGAGTGAAATGTGAAACATTTTTCAAAAGACTTGAGTTTTCGTTGAGTACTTGCCTACTGTTGTCCAACACGGTCCTCCTCCAACATGATAACCTGTCAACATTTCGAACCCCGGGGTATGTGAGGCCCAACCGCCAGTCGAGTTTGCCTTCGGTTCATCGATCGCCCTCACTCGTCCTCGTCCTCTTCCTCCTCGTCAACTTCCATGCCTTCCGCCACCGTCACTTCGAAGCTTGGCTCCTGGTCGACTCCAATGTAGCTGTCGCTCATCAGGAAAAGCTTGAGCTCATGCTTTCCCGGAGTCGGCACCGTAAACTCCAGCTTCACGTTCAACTTGCGGCCAACAGTCACGCGCTTGATTGCGAGGAGCGTCTTGGTGCTCTCCTCGCCGACCACAAGCCACCAGTTCTCCAGCTTCTTCCCTGGGTAGAACGGCGCGTGGACCACAGGGTCGACGTCCTCATCTTCCTCGACCTCCCGCTCGATTTGAATGTTGAGATAAGAAGCTTCGCCAGCACGGAGGTTCTCAGGGTCTTCCACCTCAAACTCTAGCGAGACGTCTGGGTACTTCTCGTTGGTGAACTTGGCCGCATCTTCCAGTTGCTTCTGCGAAAGACCCATGGCCTTCACAAGCTCGCCGTACTGGGGGTTTTCTTCGGGGTTCATGGCTTCCATGAAGTCGAAGACCTCCTTGACTCCGAAGCTGTTTGCCGCCTTGACGACTTCCGGCGTGAAGTGGGGTATCTGCTTCAGTGGGCTGTCGCGGTCCCACATCGCCTGTACCACCATCTGGGACATTTCCATGGCGTTCATGGCGTTCAGGTGCCCGTCTGACGAGAGGATGTCAACCGTCGCGCTGAGGAGGCTGACGACCTTGGAGACGATTGTTTCCTGATCCTTCACAAGGTCAATCGGGAGCTGCATCCTGGAGAAGTGGGCCTGCAACAACACGAACGCCCTAAAGTGAGGCGAGTCGTAGTCCGGCTGTGCCATCTTGACAGGCACACGATCGTAGATACGACGGAGAAGGCCATCCTCGTGTCTCCTGATCTGTATAGCCTCAAACTCTGTGGCTGAGGTTACGATTTCCAGAATACCCTTGAGCTTCGTACGGGCGCTGAGGGAGAGGAGGAACGTCTGCATGGTGATGTAGGAGATGTTGTAGTAAGCGCCAATCATGGCAGCATTTTGGGGCGTTACAGAGCCGTCTTCCTCATCAAACTCGATGATCTTGGACTCGTCGAGCTCTCTAAGCGTCGTTTCGACAAGGTCGGACAAGTATTGACTGAGACCATCTTCTGTGGTGTTGGTCAGGCTGTAGAAGCTAGGATTGGCCAGGAGACGCCGGTAGAAGTATGTGAACGTCATCCATGCTATGGCGTCGTCTCCAGACTCTACCATGCGGGTGCTGATCTCCGTGACGAAAGCATCGTGAAGGTATGAATGCAGGTGTGACTCGACTGGTAGAGCCTCATTGAGGAACTTCTTGTAGAACTCCCTCTTTACGCCAGGTAGCATCAGGACACCGCGGCCGCGGCCATCCTTCGATGCCTTTAGAGCTTTGCCAAACATTTGCAACACGTCTGTCATGGAATAGTCCACGTAACGGTGCTCAAGGCCCTCGAAGTACTGGGTTCCCATCACTACGACAAGGTGCGCGGTGCAGTCGAGCTCCCAGCAGACATCACGGGATGCCACCAGAACTTGTATCGCGCCGTTGTCGTAGAGATACTTAACGATTCGTTTGTCGTCGGTGCTGAGAGCCTCATGGTAGTAGCCCACACCGTGAGACAGTGCCTCAGCTAGTGCGTCTTCACTAACACGCTCCAAGAGAGGCTTGATCTGCTCCACCTCGACATGGAGGAACCTGTCCTCGTCGTCTTCAGCCAAGCAAGCCGTGAGAATGTCTCGAGTAGTCGCACGTGTTTGTTTCCTGTTTGGAACAAACACTAACGCAGGCTTGTCTGGGGACATCTGAGTGATGGCCAGGTAGGTCGGCCGTGCCATCGCCAACATCAGTGAAGGGAAATGAGGGATGGTGTAGCTCTGGATATGAAGCTCCAAAGGCACGGGGCGCACGTGTGGGCTGAAATTGTAGATGTCGTGCTGCTTCGCTCCAATCCACTCTCCGATGTCTCTTGCATTAGCAAGTGATACACCAAGACCAACATTCCTCATCGGCAACTCCGTCTGAGTCCGGATGTAGTGCATTCTGGAGACGATGGTTTCATACACGTAACCCATGGAGCCACCAAGGAGTTGCAGCTCGTCTGCAATAAACAGCTCGACAGTCTGCACGTTCTTCCGCCTCTTCCATTGCCTGGAGAGCACGTCCCACTGGGTCGGAGTAGCAAGCACCAGGTCTGCAGCTTCCAAGATCTTGACATCAGCTACGGTTTCGCCAGTCAACTTCATGATATCCTTGCCACCCTTGAGCGCAGACAGACGCTTCTGCCAGTCCTGTAGTCGAATGTCTACCAGCTCCTGGAAGGGGGCAATGTAAACAGCGCGACCCGCATTGGGGTTGGACCAGAGATGGAGAAGAGCGAACTCTGCACACACGGTCTTGCCACTGCCTGTTGGTGCACCAACAAACACGTTGTTGTCCGTAGCGTACAGAGTGTTGAAGGTCTGGGTCTGGACTTTGTTGAAGTATTGCCAGTGAGGATACAGAGCCGTATACTCTTTCACCTTGAGAGCAGAAGGTGGTAGAGGCTGCAGATCGAGTAGTTCCGTGTGAGGTGGAAACTTCTCAGGGAGGATAAGTTTCTGGAACGATACTGCCACGCGTGTTTCTGAGTGCATCCATCTGTCAGAGACAACGGAGATGAAATAGTTGGGCGGCATGGGCTCGGTAATTGGCACTGTAAACTCTACGATGTGCTCGTTTGTCTCCGATTCGGCGTAGTCTTTGCGCAACAGAAACGTGTCGTGGAAGAGGATCTCTTCGCCATCGCAGTCCTCGACGAGGATCCAGAAGCTCTCAGCAAGGCCATGTATTTCCTCATCCCATTCGAAATTGGGCGAGATTGTCAGCTCAACGCGAAGCATGGATCTTGTGAGCGGTTGGATCTGCGCCTGCACCTCGACTCGCGGGAACTTGTTCACAAGCCCAACAACTGTTCTGCCAGCCTTGGGCATCCCCAGGAGCTCGCCCATGCGCGGTGGGTCCAGGTCGAAGAAGCTGCTCCAAGGAACCTCGGTCCGCTCTGCCTTTTGCACAATGTCCCTCGGGCAATTTGGGAATTGGCGCAGCGGTGTCATTGTGGGCCACATCCGCTTCTCTGCCATCTTGCATAGGTTCAACGCCGTCTTGGCCACAGAAGACCAGCCCTTCTTAAGCGCGATCTCGAAGATAGCCCTGAGGATACGTCCTGCGGATTGCGTAACATATACCATGTCGGCCATCAGAGCCAAGCCATCAAGCTTGAGGCGAGAGATATATGCCTGCAGAAGGACATTGATCTTGCAATGTGGCTCTTCGATGCTCTCCTTGACAGGTATGGGCACCCGCCCCAGCAGCTTGGCAAGTTCGAGCTTCTCTTCTTGCCGCACGGGAATGTATTTAAACTCAGCACTGAGAGAAAACACACGGAAGAGCTCAATGTTCGTGATGGATGGCTGGATGTGTGCGTTGTAGACCTCCATGGAACCGTATGTGATGTAGTAATGCGAGGCTATGCGGCCCAGCTCTGTCGCCTGCATTCGCCCGGTCTTCTCATCGTATTTAACGAGGCCCGCCTTACGAAGAACGTGGGCTGCAGAATGGATGAGGTCAACCCGCTTCTGTTCCAAACCCTCGTCGTCTTCGTACTCAACACCGACACTGTATAAACCCGGTGATCTCAGCATTCTCACGAAAAGATATGTGTAGCCAAGCCAGTCCACGCCCTCGTCTCGAGATCGCACGTTACCAAGTACGATCTCTGCATTCAAGTTGTCGACCAAACGACTAACCAGCTGACTTTCGATAGGCAATTGTTGATTCATGAGTGAAAGGTAATATTGCATCTCACTCTGAGTGGTGATGATGATACCCTCACCAAAAGTGTCGTATTGGGGCCGCCCAGCGCGACCAAGCATCTGAAGGACGTCTTGTGGGCTCAGCTCGACCCAGCTACCTTTCTCTGGAGAGTAAACTGACGTCCCCTTGATGATGACCGTGTGTGCAGGTAAATTGACACCCCAAGCGAGCGTGGCTGTACAGACCAACACTTGAATGTGCCCTCCCTCGAAGAGATCCTCGACATCGGTTCTGTCAGCTCGACTCATGCCAGCATGGTGGATACCAAAGCCGTAGGGCAAGATGTCCTTTAGATCCTTGTCAGTCGCTTCATCTGCAGTCGCCTGCAGAATCTCTCGGCTTCCAACATCGCTCTTGAGGATCTGATTGATGGTATCCATCTCTAGCGCTTTGTCACGGATGTAACGGGCAGTCTTTGCAGTCTCCTTGCGAGAGTGCACGAAGATGAGCATCTGATTGCGGTTCTTGCCCACGTGCTCCAGTACTTTGTTGTAGGTAACGTCGTTCATGACCTTCAGCTGTTTGATGGCCTTCCTCTCAGTCACTCCAATGAATTCCTGTCGTAGGGGACAGGGCCTATACGATCCATCGAAATGGAACATGCCTTTCTGCGGGTCGACACGAAGGAAGCTGGCGACGTCCTTGTAGTTTGGAAGCGTCGCTGACAGACCGAGGATCCTCACGGGCTCTCCGGTCTGCTCAGTCTTTCGAATGGTACGCGACACAATGCTTTCGAGGACAGGGCCACGGTCATCATGCAGGAGGTGGATCTCATCGATGCAGATCAAGCGCACGAGGTTGGTGTAAGATGTGTCGGTTGCTTTGCGAGTTATGACATCCCATTTCTCAGGCGTGGTGACAATGATTTGGGTCTCAGCAATTTGTTGTTTCGTGAGTTGACGATCGCCAGTCAGCTCGGAAACCTTGATTCCGTATGGAGCCAACCGACTGCCGAAATTGCCCACTTGCTCTTGAACCAGAGCCTTCAGAGGTGCGATGCTGACAATCTTGAACGAGTCCAGATCAATCTCTCCCGTCTCTGGATCCCGGTGCTTGCCAATCTCTCGCAGCATTGCTAAGAACGCAACGTTGGTCTTTCCGGATCCTGTAGGTGCGCAGACGAGCATATTCCCGTCGTCTTCAAAGGCTGATGGGTAGCATTTGGATTGAATCTTGTTGAGGGACTTGACAGATTTGAAAGGTTCGCGTGCCCATTCGGGAATTTCGGTGATGGGCACCAGGTTGTCGCTCGGGTCACTGCGCTTTTTGGGTGGCGGAACGTGTATTTCTTCGTAGCCTTTGCCAGCCCGTTTTGTAGAACCCTCGGGGAGCCGCACCTTTGGGTTCGTCATCAAGTGATTTCCCTGATCAAAGACGAGGTTTTCCAAGTTGATGAGTTTCTTCGGTTGGAGGCCGCCTATGAGCTGGCCCTCTGGACGCTCCGGTTTCGACTCCTGTTTGTGTTCGGGCTGGTCAAGATCCATCTTGATCTCCAACTTGCCCTTCTTCTCCTCGCCTGTCTTTCCGTGGAGCTCGTCAAGGATCCACTGCAAGCCTTCAGAGACCATTTCGCGTTCGAGGGTCTCCCGGGCTGGAGCATCCTCTGCTCGAGCGATCCTGGTAAGCCATACGACCTTTTCCCTGTTCGAAATGAGCTCTTGCACGATCTCATGGTGCTCGTAGTCGAACAGTTCCATGAGGTCGTTCTCAATTTCTCTGAGCTGCTTTTCGTCGCCACCTTCCTCGTCAGGCTCACCAGACAGTATGTGCAGAGCTTGTATCGTCTTGTCGTGCTGTATATGAGCGTCGGGGTACAGCCGGCCTATCTGTCGTTGCAGCCAGAATGCATCTATCTGGAAAGCCGGGATGTAATTTGTTTCTTGTGTCTTCTTCCGGGCTTTGCCTGCTGGAGCTGAGTCGATGACCATGGCGTCGCCGTCAGCCAGGCCGGCCTCATCGCCGTCCCTGTCTTCTGCGGCGACTCCTGCACCAGCTTCCTCGTCGAGGCCTGGACGATCCTCCTCGTCCTCGTCCTCGTCTTCTGACGATTCGTCTCGAACTTCGTTGAGAATTCCCTCTCCATCTTCGTCCTCATCTTCGAAGGCAACGGCGACGCCCTGACGCTCATCGATCTCTTGGTCGTCGTCGGCACCGTCTATCTCTTCGTCGTCGTCCTCCGCATCGTAGTCCGTGATTTTCTTGCCGAGGTTGACCAGCTCGTTGAACTCCTTAGGGTTCAAGGTAGCGCCGAGGAGATCGTCAATCTCCTTCTTCTTGTCGAAGTCCTTGAGATTCTCATCCTTGAGATATTCCAACGTGGCATCGGCAGCACTGCGCACAACCTCTTGAGGCACGTCGCCCAGGTTCTTGGCTACGATTGTCAATATGAAATCGAATGTCGCTCGAGTCGCTTGGGTTCGCGGCCGGTACCTAAGCCCCTCGACCAGGGCCTCTGCACCGGACAGAATGCCCCCTCCTCTTGACAGATCTGTGCCCTTCTTCTTTTGCTGCCGCAGAATGTCTTCGCCTTCCCGTACTGGACCCCTTTCAACAGCGGGAATGTGGGATTTCTTCTGCTTTGGCGCGGAGTCCCGAGCAACGCGCGCGCCCATCTCCTGTATCGACAGTCGCCCCGCTAAAGACTCTGGGTCCCCGGTGGCCTCATCTGTCCGGCGCGTAACGAAACGACGGTCCGCCTGGAGGACCAGGTTGGACATCGCCGAGTACTTGTACTGCGACACATCGCGTTGGTAGTTGTCGCCCGACATGTTGACGGTTGTATTGTGTATCGACCAAGATGTTTTCAGCCCAGCTAATCACGACAGTTTGTTTGGTCGCTAAGAAAGAGATGATGGTGGCGTTGAGAAAATGCCTTGGGAGATTCGTTTATGCTGGCCAGGAGAAGGATTGTTTGAGGACGTCGAGTAGGCAGGCAGCAGGTTGGCCTGCTGCAGCGTGTTTGGATTATACACACAGAGGCGTCACAATAGCCACGGCAGCGGCAAGAGACCTGGTGGTCACAGGAGGTGTCGATTATTTCATTACAACGCCAGTAGGAGAGCGTCGACTCGGTTCTCGAAACGGTCACAAGGGGCGAGGGGGAGGCTGGCGAATGTTGCGGCTGGGTTAAAGGTGAAGTCGGGACGGCGTGTTGACGAAATGCAAAGTGAGAGTGGTCGCAAGTGATAATTTTCATGCACCAGTTGACAGGGGTCTAGTCCGCTAAGCTGCACCTCAACAGCACAGGTGCACGCCCCGCTGCAGCTGTTTGCTAGCATTGCGGGTCTGCTACCCTGGTCTCCCAAGTCCCGCTATCTACTCGAGTAAACCTCCATAGGCCAACATAGTATGCCCTGAGACGAACAGTGCAACAGACATACTGCTTTACCAGACTCAATCTTGAGTTTTTCTTATCGATTCATATAAACCGATCACGTCCTTGAAGCATGAGTCTCAGCGCTAGGGAGACGGTTGGGAGGATCCAGACGGCGCTGGAGCCTCACATTCGGTCGCGCGAGGAAGTGTCACATATTCGAAAAGTGCTCTCCCTTCAACTGCTGTCAAGTTACGAGAATGGTCCTCAGTCTGGTGCCTTGGCCCTGTCCGGCGCAGACTGTACCATAAAATCCACAGCTGGCGTGCGTGGCCTGCAAAGGGACTATCTGAAGGCACTCCACGCCAACATCAAAGCAAAACAAGACCAGGAGGCAGTCAGACTAGCGGGGCAGGAGGGCAGCACCGCCGATGCGAGGACGTTTGATGGCCCCGGGCGTTTGGAAGAGCACATCACCTCCATTAAGCTCAAGAGAAAGCAGGAACGACTTCAGGCTGTGGAGAAGTATCTGGAACGTCTAAGCCAGAAACCTGCGGCATCGCCAGAGTTTGTGGAACCCGAGGAAATATTCAAGGACATTAAACGTCCAGAGGTTCCCAAAACTGTCGTCAGCGGCTTCGCTGTGAACAGTGGCTCAGCCAAACCAGACCTGAAAGCCCTTGTCGACCGCTTGGAGAAGGCAGTCCTGAGGTCTAAGCTGCTGCTAAAGAAGGAAGAACAGCTCCTAGAGGAAGTAAGGTCTCGCTCCACAGCAATGCGCGAAACAAGGAGCGACGGGGCAAAGCTGGCAGCATTGAGTGCAACTCGGGACGAGCTGATCAGCTGGATGGAGGCAGAGCTGGGTAAAGCATCGCATCTAGATGATCCACAACATGGAGATGAGGACGGGAAACAGCAAAGCACTGTGGATAAGAGTCACGTTCACGACCAGCTTGCCATCGTAAAGGACAAATATGCCAACTACGTCGCAGCGCGCAAGGCCCTCGTCCAGCTGGTCCAACAACCAGCCCAACTCGAGGTCCAGGTGGAAGCCCATGCCAAGAATACCCTCCACTCTCCATCCGAGGTCGCACGCACCGCCTCAACTCATCTCATCACTCCTTATATCGAGCAACTGATTCGAGTCGGTCAGGAGCAGAGGAAATCGATTGCCCAGAAAGCACACATAAACTCCACTTTGGCCAAACAAACGGAAGAAGCCCTCCGGGCTTTGGCTCGTCTCACGGAGGAAAGTCAGCTAATACCCGACCATCCCATGCCAGGTGCTACGAGACGAAAGCAAGGCATGCGGGATGTCTCGCCCAGTAATGAAATCGATACACTCTCAGATCGTGTGCAGCCGTGGGTTTTTGCAGCAGACGCAGCCAAGCTTGCCACACTCGAGGCTGTGGCGGAGAAGATCGAGGAAGGCCAGCTCGCTCTTGAAAGTTCCACAAAGTCCTTGGCCGAGATTGACCAGCTGTTAGATCGCAAAGCCAGTTCGGGAGGCGAGTCTACAGCGGATGAGAATACGGCAATAGACGATATCTGGCTGACAGAGTCTGCGTCCCCAAGAAAAGGCCCAGCGCCGGCAGCACACGCGAGGAACAAGAGTAATATGGTCAAGGAGAAGGGCGACATCTGGTCGACGTTGGATGGCAGTGTCGGGCTTATCAATGCCGAAGACTCCCCACGGAAGCTTCTGTTGTTGTGAATCACTCAACACAGAGATCCATGAAAAGCCACTGTATTACCTTCCTTCAAACGCCATGCTTTTTCCATCTCCGTCCGAGGCAATTCCTAGCTCATCTAGTAGCTAATTAGGAGTATCCCACCCTTGTCCACACTCCATCCATTTTCAGGTGGTGTCACTTTTCCTTGCTACAAATACTCCGCAACTGGATCCCTGGCTGACACTTCCGAGTAGCTCCAGCTGTCCCATGTGCCCCTAAATGTGCAGCTTCCCTTGACCTCAACGGTACTAAGTCGTGTGGGACACTGCATTCTCAGTGCGTTTATTGGTGTTGTTGCGCATCGGCCCGCTGGTTGAACTCGTCGAGTTGATTCATTCTTTGATTTTGCATAGCGATAGCGCTAGAGCCCGACTTGTCCTCCGCGTAAGGTGGATTGAATAACCACTGCTGTCCACCCTAATGTCCAGCCATGATGGTTGATATGCGGAGGGAAAGATCAAGTATCGATAGGTGCTCATCAGCGCCGTCGACCAGACGCTTGTCGACCTCAGAGAAGACCATGACAATCTGGTTCTTTTGAATGTCCGGAATTGTCTCGTCGAAAATGATCGCCTGGTAGAGCTGGGTCACCACCTGCCCAGCGCTCCATCCGTCTGCCACCATATCCTCCACGACCTTGGACACTTCGGCATACGTCTCTCCGGAAGAGCGTGGCTTGATCGCTTGGACCAGTCTGTCTATGGTGGCGCCGGGTATCACACCGGCAATGTCCTCGACAATTTTCACAGTCACCGGCTTCGTGTCCACCTCCATACTGTCAGCGTCGGCATCACTCTTTGCGGCGACAGCGCCAACCAGCCGCGCCGCGCTTTGCAAGAAGGTGATGGCTTTCCGTAGGTCACCCTCGCTGCACTTGATGAGCGCATCCACAGCCCCATCTTCCAGCTGGACGCCCTCCTTCTCCGCGATCTCCTCCAGCCTCTTCTTCGCATTGCCCTGATCCAAGCTCTTGAAGCGGAATTTGCTGCACCGACTGGCCAGGGGGTCGATTATGCGTGTGACGTAGTTGCAGATGAGACAGAACCGTGTGATTTTGCTGTAGGTCTCCATCGTCCGTCGCAGGGCACTCTGGGCATCCTGGGTCATGCTGTCGGCCTCGTCCAGGATGATGATCTTGAAAGGCGGGCATGGGTACCGGGATTTGTAGCCAGGCGGTGGGTTGGTCAGCTGCATGCGCGCAAAGTCTTTGACCTTCTCCCGGACGATGGAGATACCACGCTCGTCAGACGCGTTGAGCTCAAGGACACGCTGTTTCACGAACTCAGGGCCATATAGTTCCTTGGCGAGGGCAAGGATTGTGGACGTCTTTCCGGTGCCGGGAGGGCCGTAGAAGAGCATGTGAGGTAGGTTGGACGCTTGCAGCGTCCGTTGCAGGACTGTGATAGTGTGGTCTTGGGCGGTGACATCGCCGAGGCTCTTGGGGCGACTGAAATGAACGCATGGTCAGAAACGGGCAGCAAAGACAGCAAACAAGCAGGCGCATTGGCGTTGACGTACTACTTCTCTACCCAGGGCTGCGCTCGCGGCGTGTCTGACGTCTTTTTCTCTTGTTTGCCTGCGCCACTGGCGGCGGCGGCCTTCCTGGCCTTGAGGTCGAAGAAGCTGGCCATCCTAGCTGTTTGTCTGTGTGTGCCAGTCTGACCAGTTCGGTTGTGACAGATTGAGAAGTTGTCTTGGAGGAGAATGGCTGTGTGAAGATGTGAACCTTGCAGGTCTGAGGACGCCCATTTACGCGTCTCAACAGTCTGTGACGCGTCTGACGGCCTTGTCCCCTCTGTCGGCGTCCCCACGTTCAGCTGCCTGCCGCTGCACACAAGCTAGGTGTAGGTACTTAGGTACCCGCTGCACTTCCTCACTCAGCCCTGGACCGCTGTTGAAAGTCCCCCGCCCAGGGCGGACTGACGGCGACCTCTCTCCTAACTTTGGAAAGCAGACCACTTACGTTATTACTAGTCGCAACCACCGCACTCCCTCGACTACAGCTCTCTCTCTCTCTCGCCACCCCGAGGAATCAATACCATCAGTCCTATGCGAATCTCTCTTTCCCCCGCGCCTTGAGGACTGCCCGCCATGGCGGATCAATCCATCATCAGGATAACCAAGGCATGTCCGCCGCCTCACTGCGGGGTCACACCAGGCTGGCTTGAACAGTCGAAGGCCTCTGTTTGCGGTCCACCAGCATCATGCTAATTGTTGGACCAGGAGCTGAGCGACATCCAGCGGAACTCCGATCTTTGTACGTGCACACTTCGCGAATAGCTGCTTGCCTCGCCTCGCTAACTTTGTCCCTAGCTCTGGCCGTCGCATGCCGTGATGTCGACGTACGCAACGTGAAGGCGCTCATCATCGGTCCCCACGAGACACCCTATGAGTTTGGCTTTTTCGAGGTATGCTGCTCCCACCGCCGGGCTCCCTGCACATCCCAAACTAACATGAGTAGTTCACGTTCAAATTCAACAAAGGTCGGCTTCTCCGCTCCGAAGTGCTCCTGCTTCCATCGATCGTCTAATTCCTTTCTTACTGCAGACTACCCCCGAAAGTCACCCAGCGTCAACGCGGTCACCACGAATGGCGGCCGATGCCGATTCAACCCGAATATATATGCCCAGGGACGAGTTTGTTTGTATGTTTAGTCCCAGGCCCCCCTTGACCCAGACGAATCAATAGCTGACCTCTGGCCGACAGGTCTATTCTCGGGTATGTTGCTCCCCGCAAATCGACCGCATGGCTTGATTACTGAACACAGCCGTAGAACATGGCGCGGTGAGCGAGGCGAAGAGTGGTCTTCTGCCCAAGGTCTCGAGTCCATCCTCCTCTCGATCCAAAGCTTGATGTCTTCCAATCCGTACGAGAACGAGCCTGGATTTGAGGATGCAAACGAGGCTCAAGACAAGAAGAATCAAAGGGACTACGTCCAGAAGGTACGCGTCTAAACTACTGTTTCAGAGGATTGGCCGTTGACATGTTACTGTTAGATCCGTCATGAAAGCCTTCGAATTTCCGTCATCCAGCGACTGGAAGAGTATTTGGGCATCGGTGCCGATGGAAACGTCGCTGCGTCATCCAGCACAGACAAGGAAGACTATGAAGTTGATATGGATGGTCTTGAGGACGCCAGCACAGCGTTTGAGCCTTTCAAAGATTTGTGCAAACGCCGCTTCCTGTGGTACTACGAATCGTACCTCGAGTCGATCCGCAAAGCCAAGGAGGAAGTCAAGGATGGCCAGGCGTTTGTCAGGATGCCCTTTGAGGGCCAAGGAAATACCATGGATGGCAAGTTCCACTACACGGAACTGGAAAGGCGGCTGCGAAACATCAAGAAAGTTCTGGACGAGGAGAGCAATCAGTGGGCGGGTCAAGGACTGTCACCCGAGTTCAAGGATGCAACAGTCACTGTGAACCTGCGCCGGCAGTACGAACAAGTCCTGGAGCACTTCAGGCAGCACGGCCTTGCACACCACGTGGAGTTGGAGGGTGGCAATCCTTTTGTCTGGGTCCTGACGTACATCGGGAAGACCATGACCCCGTTAGAGGACGGGTTAATCCGTGTCAAGCTTCACCTGAGCCCACGGTTCCCCGAGGAGCAGCCTCGCGCCAAGTTCGAGACAAAGATCTTCCACCACCGAATTGCCCCGGACGGAACGCCCTGTTACTACTCGAGCCCATCGCGCCGGGAGGACATGAAGACTCACCTCGAGGCAATAATTGAGATGCTGGAGGATGAGAAGCCCCCTTACGACCCACGGACACTCGTCTACCCCGAGGCTTTCAAGCTGTTTTGGGGCAGTCCCCAGGACAGGAAGCAATATAACCAACGACTACGCCGGTCAGTTCAGGCGTCCATGGATCTCTAGAGGCGCCATTGAAATCACTACACCGGATTGCATGGTTGAGCGGGGGTTTTGCTTGTGCGGTCATGGGAATTTCTCGTACAGGCGTTTAAGGGATGGACAGGACACGAACGGTCTGGCATACTCATGGGCGGCAAACAGGAGTGCCACGGAGACATCAACTTTGCAGTGACCATTTTCCCCTTTTGATTCTCAGTGGTCGGCTTCTACGGACGGTCGCATGTTCAGGTCCACGGAGGGTTCTGCTTGCCATCGGCGTTACGGCTCACATTGAGGTTGACATTTGATACCTTTGCTGGGCCTCGAGTATCAGGGTCGGTAGCATATTCTTTCTTCATCCAGGTAGTTCTCATACACACAAACGGAATCGACATCCCGCCTGGCAGGTGCCACTTGACTGGAGTGTGTCCTGTTGCTGCAAGATTTGATGACACAGGCTCCAAAAATGGACTTCTGTTCGGCCATGCGGATACGCCCTTGTTCTGGGCTTGAGAATATTGCCATTAGATAGTCAACACTGTGACCCAATTATAGGCTGATGCCGACGTCGGCCACACTGGGTCAAGTAATGATTTATGGTGGACTTCGGCCAACCAGCTTCTGATCAGTAAGGTTATTGGGCTGTCGACGATCGATGTCTCCCGGCGGATGGGGCTAATGGTCTACGTGTGCAAGACTGTTATGAAGATGAAGAAGAGACGTGTAAAACAAGAAGAATCAAAGGCACTGGCTGGGTGTTACAGTGAAGCTCCGCTCCCTCGCAGTTTCGAGCTTCATATATGGCGAATATCAACCACTATAAGATATTCCCCGCCGCGGGCTGGGAATCCTGTAATGACTACATCGCAAACTATGTTCCTAAATCGTAGACTGGTGACCTTGGCAAGTGAGTGATATTGTTGGGTATCTTCTTTCTCATAAAGCACAAAAAACATGCAAAAAACACCTCCACAACCCCCTTACTTGCGGGGCTTCTTGACCTTGTCATGCAGAGGGTCGTACGGCGCCGCGATGCCCACAGACTTCTTGCCGTCGTCCGGGTTCGGCCCGCCCTTGAACTCGTACGCCCTGCTGCCGTCCGTGGCCACCGTGGCGGGCGTGCCGAGCGTGGGCCTCGTGAGCTGCTCCCTGTGCAGCTTGTCGAGCGACTCGCCCACGACGGCGTACTTGGACCAGTTTATGGCGGGCATGCGCACCACATTCTGCGGCGTGGGCAGATTTGTCCATGATGGTGGCGGCTGTCGTGGCTGTGGCAGTGCTGCTGCTGCGGCTTTGCCTTTGCCTGGTGCTCTCATCGGTGAGGGTTTGAGGCCGCTGCTGGATGCCTCTCCTCCGTTGCCGTCCTCCATATCAGCATCACTCTCCTCGCTCTCCCCATCCTCACTTTCCTCCTCATCGTCGTCGTCGTCATCGTCGTCGTCATCATCGTCATCCCTGCCGGCGCCGGGAGGGGCCGCTGCCGTCTGTGGCCCCTGCCCGACCTTCCCACTGACGAGGTCCTGAACGAACTCGGCCGGCTTGGTGGTGGCCTCCTGCTTGATGCGCTGCAGCTGGCGGATGTCCTCCTCGGCCTGCTGCTTCTGCCTCTGGAGGAGGAGGATGGCGGACTCCAGGGCGATCACGTCGACGTTCTCGCTGAAGTCGACCGGCTCCGGCGGCGGCGGCTGGGGGACGGACTGGACCTGTGGGGGGTGCTGCTTGTGGGTGAATGTCTGGCGGTGGAAGGTGGGGATGGTTGGCGGAGGGATGGGCGTGGTTGAGTGGATGGGCCTGAACTGAGGTGAGAGGGGCTCCGGGACTGGTGCGGCCGGCTCGGTCTGCCTGGAAGGGGAAGCGCCCTGTGTCGCCGTCGCCTGTGGCTTTTGTCCGGCCATGCTCAGGTTATATATCCTTTCGGAGGATGAATAAATGAAGCGAGATTCCTGCCCGGAGCCCTGATCCCGAAGTGCTCGTCGCAAGGCAGAAGCAGTGTATTCGATATCGCAGACGGTATCTAAGGTTGGAGTGACGTGCAGTCTGACAGGGAGGGCGGGCGCAGGGGGCTGTCCGTGGCAAGTCATGCAGGTGCATGCGGGAAGAATGTGGGGGCCTATTCATGTTCAGCAGGGCATCAACCCCATCCCTCAAGTCGCTCCTCATTGCGCCAAATACAAGAGTACACACTATATGGATTAGTGTTATTCATAGACATTTTCTCAACTATTTGTCGAATGGCCACGTCGCATTAAATGTGACCGCATAATCTTGTTAGACATGCGGGGCGCTGAGGCTAGGGCGATGGATTACCGGCCGGGACCTATACTCCTCTTGTGAGCAACATACATATGTATGCTGATGCCTGCGTTCTCCCTCTACACAGATACACATGTGGTTTACACACATGTGGTATATTTATACAACCACCCCACGTATCTGTGTCCCTTTAAGTCTTGACTCACTCGTAGCTGGTCCCTGGAAATCCTCTGGAGCCCCTGCTCTGGAGAGTGGGGTGGGTAAGGGGCACTCAAGGCGGGGACTGACCAGAAAGCTGGCATGAACGCCCGCGGCAGAAGAGAGCGGGCCCGGGGCCGGGAACAAAGCCCGGCAGCAGGCGGGGCAGGGAGAAGGGACTTTGGCCCCAGGTGTTGGCGACGATGTAAGGCGTAACCAAGGCCACACTGCTCCTCCATACTGTTTCGACGGGGTACGGAATACGCGCTGAGGCTCATGCCCTCATGCATTCGCCGCCAACACCACGTGCAACCTGGCTATGCAGGGCCTAGCCTGCGGGGTAGAAAGATACTGAAGAGACGTCTAGGCAGTGGGCAGCAACTCATGGATAGATGGTATCGTCCCGGAGGACTCCCAGGGGCTTGTGTTCCACAACAGAGCGTTGGCCAGCGGGCAAATAACCTGCAGGGCCCTCAACCGCGAGTGGCACCGTCGATGGTCAGATCTTTGGTACCGAGGTCCTACAATACCGAAACCTTTATTCGCAGTTGTATCTCTAGTTGTAAGCATGATCCACGACGTTCAGAGGGCGCGTGTGCATCCGTTTCCCTTCTGTAGCCGAGTTTCATTGCGTATACTCGTGTCCCGCGCGTAAGCCCTTAGAAGTCTTGTGCTGAACTTCAACGAGTCCGCGGCATTTGGCAGTGTCTGATGGTGGGTATCGACGCAGGGCTCTGCGAGCTGTCCACATTGGGGTACTGCTTGGCGGGTACGCGTAGTCACTGGACTTGCAGCCACTTGGAGCCTCCTGCTCATGGGTGTCGATGGAAGCCAGCGCGGCGTCCTATCACGCGTGGCGAGCCATGAATTATTCATGCACTACTGGAAAGGGGGCGTCGTCACATTTGCCCCAGCATTCTCAGTATAGCAGACCCTGTTCGACGATAGAGCGAGCAACAGGAGGCCACTATTACAGCGTATGCAGAGGTCGTCAGCCACTCACATGTTACAGGCACATACACCTACCATACCTCCCTGGCGCTCTAGAACAGTCGAGCCGATGACTCCCTCAAGCTAGTACCGCCACCCAACTGCGAGTTTCTCGGAGGATCCCAGATTGTCACAATGGACCAGAAGCCAAGGAGTGGGTTTCGAGTCGACTAGCAAATGTTGAGCTCTCAGCCCTGGCGGCTATCGTCCCCTCACAGATTGTAGCTACAAACCAGGGCTGTCGTCTTCTCGTTCACAGCTGCAAGTGGTGCCTGGCGCCAGGGTGCTGCTGGAGACGCGATCCCGAGGCGCGGGGTTGTTATAGGGACATAGTACTGTGGGAAAAAGATGGTGCCCTCACAAGCCTTTTCTTTTAGGGAGCCAGCATCAAGTGAGCACCATGGGTGCTGATTTCCACTAATAAAGTATTTTCCCGCTCATTTCCCCAGCTTCGGGGCTCGGGGCTTGGGATAGATCACGAGTTATTTTCTCTTATTATTCTCATATCTTTCCCCGCCCCTCTCTCTTGTGGACCAGTTCGTCTCCGTATCCCGTATGTAGTGGAGTTTGAGTAAGCGATGTGACCCTTGAACCCCTCTCTTCCGGGAACAGAAGCAGATACTGCGCGGCTACATAGCTATTCACACTGGCACTTTTTTCATACGTATAGTCATACTCTCCGACAAGGAAGACTGACACCCAACGCGTGCGCCTGCGCGGCTCCGGAGGAAGTTCGCAACACCAAAAGTCAGTCGAAACTGCGAGCGTCCCCACCTTCAGGCCTCGCAGAATCGACCATTCTGTCGAGTCGGCACCGGCTGGCCCGGATTTCAGATCTACTGCCAGGCTGGGCCGCGGTGCACAAAACCTCAGATTGATTCGACACATGCCACCCGCAACTCCCATCCCGTCAGTCAGAATATGAGTCGCGGGAACAGCCAACATACTGCCGACAAAGCCAAGGAGAAAAGTGGCATAGCTCGGTGGCTATCACAATTCAAGTCGTGGGTCGCGGTAAGCGAGCCATCGGGGCAAGCATTTGAGCAGCACAGGAAAGAAATGTTCAAGAGCAACGGGGTCTCTCGCCACGACCCAGAGGCAAGCATGAAGCTGCAGTATGTCATACCAATAATAACCCTGAGCTTGTCCTGAGGGCGGCCATGGCCACCACCGCAGACAACAATTGTCTCTGCTCGCTGCTAACATGTCTCGCAGCGTCCCTCCGACAACAATACCAAAGGAGGCGATAAAGCCAGCGGGGCATGGGCCAGATCCCGAGGAGCTCGCAGCAGCGAGGAGAAGGAATCGAGTGCGCCATAATTGTGCCAACTCCTCTGCCTCGCGCAGCACGCAGTCTTACTCGACAACGTCGTCAAGGCCGAATTGGAAGCCAGAGACAGGAGAACAGACGCCCCGTGCTCCCGGATGAAGAAAAATTGCCCAGCCTGTAGGTCTTGTAAGCATGTGCATTCGGCCAAGGCGGGCCCAAGCTGGCGTTCGTCGAGCACTTCTGCAGCCGACTGGACCAATTCCACCGAGGAGAATACCCAGAAAATCCCGCCGGAAACAGGAGGGCCATGTTATCACAAGACCGACAACACGATGCACTTGCAAGTGTAGTTGTTAGCGGGAGGAGAGTGTATACGCCTTCGTAGCCTTTTAGGGCTGCCCAAAGTTTGCCGTGTATGCCGGACGCGGGCCATGTAGCGGCAAAGCCCTGAGCCGGCTCTGAACAGCACCAAGCGGCAGCCCCGCGCGTAGTTTGATGACCTCGACACTCTCAAACAAAGCACGCAAAGGAGGGCACGTGAGGTAAATGGGAAATTCAAGATAGGCTGGTAAACCAAGGTTGAAACGCCTCCCGCCACGGCCTGGCGCCCAAGGCGACATTGAAAACCGTTAGTCCGCGTTTTAGGGCGGCAGCTAGATAGAGAGAACCTCGCCATCGACCGGCTGAACTTGGCGCACGCCAGCGCAATGGTGCGCATCGACCTACGTCATCGGTGCTGGCAGTTGTAATAGTGACACTTGACAGTCAATGGCCGCCTCATAAAGGAGAGGCGTCACGCAAGGAAACGCTCGGGGCTTGGGCGCCATCAGTATTGTCCGTAGGAAGGAAGGAAAACCAACCCAAATCAGACCAGGCCCATCCATTTGACTTGCCAGTCCTTCGGTCATCATTAGTGTTTGAGCCCTTGCCTCCAGAGGACTTTCGAGACGTCAATTTGGTCGGCGACATGAAGCGAACATTCGGGGGAAGAGACGAAAACGAGGGCTCCTCCGTGGAAAGACCTTCGGAGTCGCACGACGACGGCCCACTGCCGAACGAGCACACCCGCCTGCTTCCGAACAGGGTCGACAGCGACAACCGGCCAGGCTACCTGAGCCCGGATGACCCAGCCGTATCTCCGTACAATCTGTTTACTGTGCGGTTCACGAGGTACCTCACCATATTCTTCACTATCATCACCTTCCTGTGGTGGGTGCTCCAACTGGTGTCCATCTTTGTGTCGCCTCCCGGCCTGTCAACGAGAGGGTCAGGGTTCTTCGGTCTCAGCTACTCCAGCATTGCCCTGTCCACGCTGATTGTGACCCTCCTCTTCTTTGCTGCCCCGTCAAAGGCAGCCCGGATCCTCTCGGCGGTCGCTTCCCTGCTGCTGCTCGTCAATGTGATCATCAACCTGGCCGTCCAGAAGACTAGACACGAGGAAGCATGGACGGGCATCGCAAGCGTCGTCTGGGCGTTCCTGATGGCGGTCTGGGCGCTATCCGCCGACCGGATCGTCCAGTGGGGTAAGAAAGAAGAGGAAGAGAGGCTGACTGGCCGCGCAGAGCCGCGAAGGACTTTGCTAGAGTGGACTCAGGTGCTTCTCTCAACCATCGGGTTCGCCCTGCTGGCCGTGGTTGCGTTGCTCCTGACCTTCACCCTCATCCTGAGGGCTGTGGATGCCAAAGTAGCGCCGCCAGGCGAACTGTACTGGGTGGATGGTGATAAATATCAGATCCACCTGTACTGCCGTGGCAACGAAACGGACTCGAAAGGAAATAAGCTACCAACCGTGCTTTTCGAGGGGGGAGAGGATCCAGTGGAGGGCGGACTCTGGCAATTTGCAGACAACGCCCTGAAGAATGGGTCTTTCAGCAGGTACTGCTTCGCAGATCGGCCTGGATACGCATGGGTAAGTCAACATCTCAACAAGCATGTTGTGCCGGCCGAGCTGACAAAACCGCAGAGCGACAGGGCGCCATCGCCGTTCTCAGCCAGCCAGGCGACAGAAGCTTTGAGCGAAGCACTCGCCCGTGCTGGTGAGGAGGGCCCGTGGGTGCTCGCCAGCGCCGGCATCGGCTCCATCTACTCGCGAGTATTTTCCTCTAGACATCCCAAGGAGATCAAGGGTCTTGTCCTGATCGACCCGCTGCACGAGGATCTCCTACACCGCGTTGGTGCTCCCGGGAGGGGCTTTATGCTATGGCTGAGAGGAGTCATATCCCCTCTTGGTCTTGACCGCATTCCAGGCGCCCTGTTCAGGGGACGCACGAGCGAGGACCGAATCTTTGGAAGAGCGTCGTATCAGACCGGGAAGCAGATATTTGCCAAGTTGCAGGAGAGCCTGGTGGCCGACTCCCTCACGAAGCGGGACGTCACCTCGAGCCGGGCCATCCAAGCACCCGATGTTCCTCTCGTCGTCATCAGCTCCGCCATCAAGGTCCGGAGCGACAGCCAGTGGGAGAGCAAGCAAAGAGACCTCACGCATCTGACCGAGAACTTGCACGATTGGGACATTGTCAATAAGGCTCCACACCAGGTGTGGAAAACGCTGGACGGCCGCGAGGTTATTGAGAAGAGAATCAAGCAGTTGGTACATGGGAAGTAGGAAAAAAAGGCAGGTGAGACCAGTCATGTGCAGCAACCACTTATCAGGACTTTATTTGTCCGCGGCAGGAATGTAATGCACGGGGGGTTTGTCAGGTTTCTGCGAGCAAGGCTGGGACTATAGCGAAGGAGTACACTTGACTTTTTCGCGTGTTTTCCGTGGTTTCTTCTCTCTTTCCAGATTGGGTCTTTTCCCCTTTCCTTTTCCGTTCTCTTTCTTCCTTTTTGACTTTGAAATCAGAGATTCGCACCCACAAGTCAAGAGAGCACACAAGTACATCCGTCACTTACGCCATAGCTAAGGCTAATCAGAGAGAGCGTCATCCAAATCTAAGCCGTGCATCTAATATAGCATTTAAACATGCATTCTAAGTATTCATAGCTAATAGTGTTATAGGTCCACAATGGGTGTTAGGTATAGGATGCGTTGGTGCACCCTCCGTTTCTGCAGGCGCGAATCTCCGGCTTTCTTAGTTTATGCCTTTATTCTCCATTAGTATAAGTAAGCGAAAGAGAGAAAAAAAGAGGGAGAAAAAAAGGCCAGGTACAAAATGCGAAACAGGCTTGAGACCTGCAGACTCTTGAGGCGTGCTGGCTGATTTCCCACAAGCCGTCGGGTGCACCATTTGCGTGCGCCCTTTGGCCCTTCAATGTTGGGGCCCTTTTGGGGGGGACCTCGGGAACGGTCTCCCGTGCAACCTGCCTAGCATTAAACAGTACCTAGGTACTTCCAGGTTGTCAGGGTACCTCGGTACATACGTGATCAATGCCCTCCCGGCCGCTGGGTCTCTATAGGTACCCAACGGGCGGGAGGTAGCCATGCAGGTGGAAACAACATTGCCACGGGTGGTGATGGTCTTTTAGGGGCACAAGGGGCGCTGGGGGCAAGGAGCCAATGGTAGGGCTCGTCCTTGCAACTGGACCTGCAATTTCAAGTACCTGTGGCCTGCTCCACCTGGCCGCCCAAAGCAAAAGTGCAGGTGTCCTTGGAGGGTGTCAGGGTGGGTAGGAGAGGGGGGACGCTGTCACGCCTTGTCCAGACGCCGGACGGTTTTACCTGTGGTGATACAGGTGAGGTACCGGGCCGCAGCCGCTCGCCCTCTCACACACTGAATGGGCAGGCTGGGCAGGCGGGTAGACAGACAGGCAGACAGACACAGAGAAAAGGCAGACATACGTCCATACAAAAGCAGTACTCCGTACTCCGTACATACAATACAGACGGGCAGACACACACACACACACACTCATTGAGCCGACCGCTGCCACACAGTACATACCAATACCCATCCATACCCATACCCATACCCACTTGTCCACCACCTCTTTCACCACTACTCCCCCCCCCCTTCCATCATTCCCTCCTTCTCCTCTCCCCCACGAGTCTCGTCTCTCGTTGCCGTTGCTGTTGTCGCCAGCATTGACAGGGGAGTTTTTGTTTTTGTTCTTTTTACCTATGCTTCTGCCCACCCACACCCTCGTCCTCTTGGCCCTCCTCGCCCTCGCCCGCTCGCCATCGCCCACACACATACCGGCCGGCCTTGACTCCTATTCAGCTAGTGCGCAGGAAGCCGTCATTTACGGACCGTACCTCTGAAATTACGCTTCGCTACCACAGGCGGGGACTTGTCGATCGCTTCTTCCTCGACGGACCAACCGTGACTTTTCGAATCGCATCCCAACTTCAATCTGTCTCATCAACTGCAACAATTCCCACCTCGTGTCGGGCTCGAGACCCTTACCCGCTTGCATCCACAAGTCCCTCGTTCCTCGTTCCTGGCGCCAAGACCGTCGTTGAACTGTCCTTGCTCGTCGGCGGCGGCCAACCCTCACAGACCCCTTCTCCCCTTCCCCCCTCCCGGTGATGCCAGCGACAGCCCCCAAGCCCCAATAGTTCACGCCAGAAGGACCGCCTCCCCAGAGTCCTGCCAAAGATCCGCACTTGACCTCTCGGCCGGTCGACCACACCAGGCCACACGGTTTGCGACACGCCCTGCCGACCCTGGCGCGACCACCCTGGCTCCACGACTTCCATGCCACAGAGACAACGCTGGTTTGTCCCCGACCCATTGTGAGCTGCACCCCGAGATACCGGTCTCGACAGTCGCCAGTGGCCCCTCACCCAACACACCTGCGATTTTCACAGTGGAGGAAAGAAAGAGACGGGTAGCACAAGGCAGAGCGGGTCACCATGTTGGGGCCCGACTATGAAGGCGGCCCCCCTGGCGATCGCCCTGCACGACATCGAACACCAGAGCGGAGTTTTACAACAGACGATTCGAGAACCTACTCTCCTTACCGGCCCCCGCGCCAGAATGGTGGCCCTCGCGAAGGCCGGCGGCCTTCCCTGTCCCCCTCTGCCGGGGCTGGCGATCGCAGCTGGGACGAAGAGGGGGAGTCGCGACAGAGCCAGGAGCGGAACAGGTCCAGGGGCCGGAACGGACGACAGGCGAGCGGCGGACAGCGCATCTGCAAGAAGTGCGGCGAGCCCCTGACTGGGCAATTCGTGCGCGCCCTGGACGGCACCTTCCACCTGGACTGCTTCAAATGCCGGGTGGGTAAAACAATTCGACCTTGGGAGCCGTCTTCTGAACTAACGCGTTGTGTTCCATAGGATTGTGGACAGATTGTGGCCTCCAAATTCTTCCCCGCCGACGACGAAGATGGCCAGGGGCAATACCCGCTTTGCGAAACAGACTACTTCCGACGGCTTGGTCTTCTCTGCTACCAATGTGGTGGCGCACTCCGAGGTTCATATATTACGGCACTCGAACGAAAGTACCACGTGGACCACTTCACGTGCTCGCTTTGCTCGACAGTCTTCGGCGCCCAAGACAGCTACTACGAGCATGATTCCCAGGTTTACTGCCACTACCACTACTCCACCCAGTTCGCCCAGAAGTGCAATGGATGCCACACGGCAATACTTAAGCAGTTTGTCGAGATATTCCGCAACGGTCAGAACCAGCATTGGCATCCCGAGTGTTATATGATTCACAAGTTCTGGAATGTGCGGCTGGCCAACCCTAGCGATGTTGCAGATGAGGAACCTCCTCCGGACGACGAAAAGACTCGGGATAGGGTCCGGGAGGAAGAGGAGAAGATGGAGGAGAAGGTCTATCGCATATGGAGCGTCCTCTCCACATTCGAGGAATCCTCTGCCGCCTGTATATCCGACATGTTGCTGCATGTGAGCAACGGAGCTTACGTGGACGGCGTGGTTGTCGCGAAGAGATTTATCTGGCATGTCGACATTCTCTTTAGGTCCGCCGACAGGTTGGATGAGACCATGCAGCAGCTTGAAATGAAGCGTAAGTCCTCCTCACCACGCCTGCACTACTGATGCTAAAATCTGGCCAGCACTCTCATATTCGCGAGAGGCAAAGCTCTTGTGCAAGAAGATTGTGCAATTCTTTTCTCTCTTGTCTAAAACGCAAGATAAGAATGCGCACAAACTTGGCGTAACGCAAGAACTACTGTCTCTGGTAACCGGTCTCGCTCACTATCTCAAACTTCTCATCCGCATCTGCTTGCAAGGCGCACTTCGAATCGAGAAGGACCAGACCAATGTGGAGGGCCTCTACGCCTTTTTGGACGATCTTAGCGCCCTTGAGACTCTCAAGAACGAGGATGGATCCCTACAAATCACAGCTGCCATGTCCCGGCTGGCCGCCAACGAGTCCGACCAGTGCGTGCTTTGCCGAAAGCCTGTGGAAGACGAGTGTGCCAAAAATGGTGATAAGAGGTGGCATATAGCTTGTGTGACCTGCACAAGATGTGGAAAGGAGCTTGGCCGGAACCCCGAGGACGCTCGACTAAACACATACGACCAAAAGATCTTTTGCAGCGGTTGCGAATCATACAGCTCGGACTCGGCACCACCTTTCGAGCGGATAACGAAACTGCAGCAATACGTCTTCCTGCTTCAAGTGGCGCTCGCTAGGCTACTAGATATTCTGAAGAGCACGGGGGCGTTGTCTGCGCTGGATGAGGCGTCTGTGAACGAATACGAGCCGGCGAATGGTCATGGACCAGGAGATGTGCCCCGTCTCCAGCACGACTCACGTTCCAAATCATACGCTGGAGATCAGGATCATCGCCGGGAGTCATCCTACGAGAACACGCTGAACGATGTCCGCCGTTTGAGGAGCACGCGGCTCGATAAGCACTTGTCGGCGAGCTTTAGAAAAGCGCGAGCGTCTCGTCTCATGGATGACCCCGGGGTGGAAGGCGGCGGCAACATGCAGAGCCAACGCATCGAGGAGGATCAAGCTCCCGGTGAGGAAGGTGGCTCTGATCTCATGTTCGGCCACCAAGATGCCCTAACCTTGGATGACATACCTCGTATCGTTGCCGCGGAGCAAGCTCGGGAGCAGCGTCCGGCCTTCAAGCCAGGGCGCCAGGAGCTGTTCAGGTCTCCGGCGACTGAGCCTTTCATTGGGCCCAACCAAAGGTCGAGATCTGCAGGCCGCGCTGGCGAACCAGGCTATGAGGGGCCCTCACCACAGCGAGGTGGCCGGAAATACTTCTCCGAGTTGTCGCCAATGGAGTATTTTATTGCTCGTCATCTGGCCGTGCTTACCATGCATCCTATGGTGCAAGACGAATTCACGCTGGAAGAGCTGCTCAACCTCATCGAATCGAAGAAGCCGGCCACATTCTGGAACAAGTTTGGAAAGGCATTCAAGAATGACTCAAGGAAAGGAGTCAAGAAGAAGGGTGTCTTCGGCGTTCCCCTAGAAGTGGTCATCGAGAGGGATGGTGCCGAGTCCACTGACTGTATCGGAGGAACAACGTTGCGAGTACCCGCCATTATTGATGACCTGATATCCACCATGAGGCAGATGGACCTTTCCGTGGAAGGTGTCTTCCGAAAGAACGGAAACATCAAGAAGCTGTCGGAGATGGTCGAAAAGATAGACCGCGAGGGCTGTGACAACATCAACTTGATGGCTCAGCCAGTAGTCCAGGTCGCGGCTCTTCTGAAGAAATACCTCCGAGAGATGCCGGACCCCCTGATGACAAACAAACTCTACAGGCTGTGGCTTGTTGCGGCCAAGATCCAAGACGAAGACAAGAGGCGGCAATGCATCCATTTGGTGTGTTGTCTTCTCCCCAAGTGCCATAGGGACTGCTTGGAGGTCCTCCTGTCGTTCCTGAAATGGGCCGGAAATTTCCACCAGGTCGATGACGAGTCAGGATCCAAGATGGACATCAAGAACCTTGCCACCGTCATTGCACCGAACATACTCTATAATCCCCTGAAAGGGCCTTCCCTCGACAGCGAGCCGATGATGGCTATTAATGTTGTTGAGACGCTGATCAACGATGTGGAGTCCATGTGTTTGGTGAGTATCCCCTTCCCCCAAGAAACCAATCGTAACCTGAGCCTTGGCTAACATGACTCCAGGTCCCTGACAATTTTGTCGACGTTCTTAATGACCCGACTTACAAGGAAGGAAAAGATAGTGATATCACCACCAAGGAGATCCTGAAGCGCTATGGTGGCAGGGTAAATGGCGGTCACGGCGTCCTTGGCGATGCCAGCGACATGAATCCAAGCAGGCCTCTCGCTAGAAGGGTAGAGACCGATCCCGAGGCGACACGGCCGCCCGGCTGGCAGGAACCCAACGCCTCTTTCTCCCAGCCGCCGAACCCAAGCACTCCGCCTAGGTGGCGGAACCCAGACGAGACACAGCAGCCGGCGTACGGCAGCTCGTTCGAGGGCTCTGATTCGGATAATCATCACAATCGTCGGTCGTATCACGGGCGGCCGAACAACTCGGTCGGCGTTGGCGGTACAGGGTAGTGCGGGGAGCCTATTGCAGCTCGTGGTCTCGCCTATAGTTGTTTGTCCACATCATCTGAAGAAGCCCGCTTTTCACCATCCACACGAAACAGGAGGCTGTTTGTAATCCGTTGAAACTAGAGTACGCACGACTTAGCCTAACAGGGACGGCTGGGGGGGGGCATATCCAAAGCATCGCTGGACGGCGTTCGTTCCATTGTGCTCTGCCTTTTGTTTCTTTTTCTACTTAACGGCATCATATTCGTTCGATTTCTACATTTTCAAATCTTTTTCTTGGCCATAGCGACCAAAAAACCCTTTTTTTCCCCTTCTCGTTCTTCTTTGTTGCCACATTTCCCTGCGTCCGTGTTTCTCTTCATATTCCCCCCTCGAGCGGAAAGCAAGAAAAAAAAGTCAAAGGGGATGGGGCGTGGACGATTTTACGGTTACATGCGCGCATGGCTTCTCTTCGACAAAAAATAACAAGGCGGTCGCATTCAATTCCAGCTTCTGCTTTGGTCTATATTCTCTTCTGCCTATTCTTCTTCATATTCCTTTCGTGGATGCAGTTATATTATGTTCTTCACTGGGCGAGTGTGAAAAGAATCGAAGAAACTAGCTGGTTTTCCCTTTCACACAGAGAGAGATGGAGACATACGGAATGGGAGACAAGCGGATGTACTTGGATTGTGGAGAGATTGGCGTTGATGCCGACAAGTTCTTGCCATTGAAACCCCCAAGGAACGCGTTAGCGGGAGGAAGCATAGATGAGAGTTTTCAGCCGGCACCTGCTGTGCGAGGATATCAGGCACTGTTGCTACAAGATGCAGTCATATACCTGCAGGGCCATGCGAACTTTAGCAGCCAAAGTCAGTATTCCGGCTTTTGCCACATGGAACAAACAAAGTGCAGACTCTTCGAAATGGTGGTGCTCTCTTTTTCGATCCCAACCGTCCCTGCTTGGGCCCCATGCCTGAATCGTGAGAGTTGAGCACGCTATGTACAAAGAAGATGATTAAAAAGTTCATATATATATATATATGTTTTCGACGTCACCGACCGGCCCGCCTTCAAAGCTAGGTAGCTCTTTGACAGGATTCCCCGTTTTCTTTCATCAGTTCTTGATGTTGCCAAGCGCCTCCTGCTCCAGGGTCCACTTGACAGAGCGCCTCAAGCCCTCCTCGAGCGGGACAATAGGGCTGTAGCCCAGCCTCCTCTTGGCCTTGTCGATGCAGAAGTAACGTGTCATGCACGAGTAGACACACCGCTGGCGGGTGAAGGTGGGCGGCTTCCGGATGACGGCGCAGAATATCTCGGCCAGGAAGCCGATGGCGTAGCCCAGCTCCTTGGGGATGACCCAGACGTGGTCCTTGCCGAGCGGGGAGCCCGCCGCGTTCCAGATGACGCGGCAAAAGTCCCAGAAGTAGGTGGGGCTGTCGTTTGTGATGATGAAGACCTCGCCGTCGACCTTCTCGTGGTCGAGGGGCTGCGTCTTGCTTGCGTGGGTGACGAGCAGGGCGCGCAGGGCGAGGAGGTGCCCGTAGGCGACGTTCTCGACATAGGTGAAGTCGAAGAGGTTGTTGTTGTCGCCGAGCTGCGCCGCCGTCTTGCGCGACTTGTACACCTTGATGATCTGGTGCAGCGCCATGGTGTCGCCCTCGCCAACTATGCCCGCCGGCCGGATCGCGGTGGTCAGGAGGCTGGAGCCGTTGGCGCGGTTGGCCTTGATTGCGATCTCCTCGGCTGCGGCCTGCGAGACAGTCAGTACAAAATTACATGTGGGTTTCCTCTTTCTTGTGCCCTCTAGACGGCGGTGTGACATGCCTTGGTCTCGGAATAGTATTCTGACTGGTCCTTGCCCCTGGGGACGGGCCACCGCTCGTCGGCGTTGATCAGGTCGTTCACGTTGTCGCTCGCCACGCTGGCGGAGCTCGTGTAGACCAGCGCCTTGACGCCGGCCTTCCTGCATGCGTCGACAATGACCTGCGTCCCGTCCACGTTGACCTTCTTGTACAGCGCGTCGTGGACCTTGCCGTCCGACTGGGGCGCGGGCGACGCGGTGTGGATGACGGCGTCGGGGCGGATCTCGTCGAAGACGGAGGCGACCCTGGCGGCGTCGGTGATGTCTGCCTCGACGTACTTGACGCCGTCCGAGTCGGGTCGGCGGTTGTGCGTGCAGCGCAGGTCGATGACGGACACTGAGCAGTCGTAGTCGCGGAGGAGCATGTTGACGATGTGGTGGCCCAGGAAACCGCACCCGCCGATGACCATGACCTTGCCAACGTCGACCCTGCCCTCCTTTTCCGAAGCCATTTTGTGCTGTGTGTAAGCCTCTATTGCCGAAGAGGCTTTTGGTATGGCTGTTTTGTGTGAGAGGGAGAGATAATTTGGTCAATTGGCTTGCCAAGTTGTCATTGTCGAGTCGAGGTTAGAAGAGTGTTGAGATTCAGGACGAACTCAAATGATTCGGCCACAGAGGTCCAGGCTTCTTCCCTAGCAAGGATAGGGATCCTCTGCAACCAGGTATGATCATCCTATAGTGTCTCCATGCCCCCCCGCAAAGCCTGTGCGGGTGCAACAGTCAAGTGCTAAGACCCTTGCATCGGGCCATTTTCCAGAGCCTTGGGCCTGCCTGCCGTGAGGCTGCGGCACGCGTAATCTAGATGATATTCACGCTTCAACGTGACATTCACGAACTTGTAGACGTAACATCCCTCGTGACCAAATATTCTGCCCCGCACTACTTCGATAAGCCACTTCAATAAGGCTCATCGATGGTATCATAAGGCTCAAGCAAAAGCAAGGAGATAGTCCCACTCTCACACCCAATGGAGCCCCTGCAACCCTCATCGGTCTTGAGCAATGGGGAGGAATGAAGACAGCACCGAGATACTGGTGCATATCACCGCACCCAGCGCTACAGCAGACGATGCCCGATATCGAGCACTGGCCCAGGCGTACTTGGATTTTGAGCCTAAGGGATTCGTCAACCTCTCCCAGCACACATCATCAAAACCCAGTGCTGCACCTTCCGACAGGCTAATATCCCCACAAGCATCATTCTCGAGTGTCTGGGATAACATTGGGTCACCGCGCCGGGCAAGAGCAAATCAGCAGTCGGCACCGTTACCCGGCATACATCCCTTCGTGCCTCTCGCATCATCTCAGCTCAGAGATAACTCCCAACTACCATGGGTCGCTCCCCCAAGCGAGGTTCCGGATTCGATGCCGGACAATGACATCCGCGCCCTTGCTTTCAACACGCCAACGAGGGTGCTGAAATACCTTGTCCAGTCCACGGAGCAGACGTCCGTCTCATCAGGAGGAGCTTCTGGCAAGGTGGCCGAGCGCGGTACGAACGCTTTAGAACACCTGCTTGAGCGCGGCCCTGGTCTCGACTCAAGCCCATCCATCCGTAGACCACACAAGCGTACTCTTGAAAGCTCAGGTCTCGTCCAGATCGACGTCGACGTCTCAGGCGTAACGGAGGGCGGCGCTGCAGACAGATCGTTCTCGGGCTCTGCCTCAGCTGCTGCGCCCTTGGCTCATCAAACAACAATCCCCGGTACACTACCAGAGAACAGATCTTCATATTCCACCGGCACCAGCGACTGGATACACTTGACCCAGCTGATCTCAACCGAACCGCCCGTAGCCAACCACCGGCTTGGGCCTAGGGCGCCCCAGCACCTGGAGCAGCTAGCAGAGCAGATGCAGATGGGGGGAAAGTACAGGCCGAAGCAACAGGCCCGGGACATGCGGCCATTCGAGAGGGGCTACTGGCTGGTGAGGCTGGACGGCTGGGCGTTTGAGGACAAGGCAGAGGCATGGGGCTTCCTCGGGAACTACATCCGCCGGGACGGCAAGGCAGGATGGGGCACGAGGGCGTGCCGGGACGAGTCGTGGGGGTGGATCAGGCTCTACGGCTGGGAGCACATCGCCGCGGAGCTGTACATGCTCCTATACGTGGCCAGCTATAGGAAGCTCAAGTACATGGAGGTCAAGTACTACGATGCGGCGGGGGACGTCCTGATTGTGGTCGGGCCCAGGGCCACTAAGCCAAAGTCCGGTTGAGATGAGATGGAGTCTTTGGAAGTGGTTGGATTTGTTTGGGCAAGGGCATTCGCACCGGTGCATTGTTCAGGTCTCATGATAACCAGGGTTGCATGAAAGGGTGGAGTTACTGACTGGAGGCTGAATGAAATTCCGCTGATTTCCACAGACCGTTGCTACACTGCGTGGAGATCCCAAAGATAGGTTTCCGTTACGAACTCGATTTTGACGGCAGAACGAGCTGGCACGGTGTCTGTGGGCAGTGCGACGACCGGGCGGCTGACTAGAAGTCACAGCAGACGAATCGCGGTCCTCAGCTGGCGTTGGTGACAAGTCAAGTGATTGAGAAGACGAAGCTATTGGCAGTCCTAAAATACTCTCACCAAAAGCCGCGCACCATACGAAGCACGCACCGAACCGCCTTGGGGAATCAAAGGATAACACTAACGTACAATACACCCGGAATCCCGCACCAAGAAGAAACCGTTCCTTTTTCCCGCCGAGGTCCTTTCACATACGCCAGGTCCGCGGGAGTGTTCCCATCTGCGTGTTGCCTCAAATCGTGAGCTTCTCCATCTCCTTGACGAACCTCGCGCGTTCGGCAGCGGCCAGATCCTCGTACGGCTTCTTCTCAGCCGCCGGCAGAGCGCGCCAGGCATCGGACACCTCCTTGGACAAAATGTTATCGTGTTCTCCAGTCCGCTTGGCCTTGACGAAATAGGCGTACGCGTTGCTCGCAGGACGCTTGGGCAAACGCTCGTCAATGATCCGCAGTGGGCTCACACGAACGTTGAACTCGCGCTTGAGGCGCCTGCGGGCCCTGTTCGCGTCTTGGATCTCCTTGATGGAATGGCTCTCAACCCAGGTCTTCCAGTTGCCGGCATTGACCGCCTTGTTATGTGTCACAATCTCGTCCAGACGCTGATGAGTTTTTAGTAAGGGACCATGTTTGACATGAAGTGGTGCGATGTAGTGGGGGGACATACCTCCAGCTCTGCAGGCGGGAGGGCCTTGAACTCGGCGCCAATGCCTGGCAGCTTCGCTCTGATCTCGGGGGCTCCGCTGGCCGGCTTCCCCTTCAACGCGGCGCTCATGTAAACCATCCACTTGGTGGAAGGCAGCCTCTTGGGCTCTGTGCTCGCCAGCGACTTCTTCCTGAGTTCACGTCGCAGTACGAGCTTTTTCTCCTCGGGGGAGAGTTCCTTCTTCTTCCTGGCGGCCGGCTTCTTGGGCTTTGCCGCTGCCGCCTTCTTTTTGGCTGGTGCCTTCGCGGTCTTCTTAGCCTTTGTTGTGGCAACCTTGGCCTTGGGCGCGGCCTTGGTCTTTGTCGCGGCGGCGCGGCCCGCGGTCTTGCTGGCGGTGGCCGTTGCGAAGCCACGAACGGCGAGCCTCGACTTGTAGCTGGGGGCGACCAGGAAGCTCCGGCGGGCGATGGCGCCACGTGAGGGCAGCGACTTGGCCGGGAGGCCGCGGGCGCAGGGGCGCAGTGCCTGGGCGAGGGCGAGGGCGAGGGCAGATCGCATTGTCGCAGACGACAGCAATTTGGGCGGGTTGGTTGTGCGGCGCCCTGTGGTGTTTTTTGTGGCTGTCGCTTGTGGGGTCGACTGAGGTGCCGAGAGTGACGTCGAAGTCTAGGAACAGGTCCAAATAGAGGTCGGATGTCCTGACCCTCCCTTCGACTGCGACTGCCAGCCCCCCGTGTTTAAGGACCTTGGTATGGCTAGCGCGTCCTACCACCCCCCGCGATGGAGCTCCAGCATTGGTGGCCTGCCCTGGAAATAAGTGGGCCACAAACACTGAGAAAGCACAACCACGACGTAGCAATGCAGTAGTCCTGTTCGATCCTAGCAGAGCAGCGCCCCATTTCCAGTCCGAGTGCTTGGTTGCTCCTTTGTCCTGGTGCAATCTGAGTGCCTACTCAACAGTCTGAGCCACATGCCGCGCAAGCATCAATACATACAAACGGCACAATGGTGCTCATAGGGAGAGACGGAGGAGCAGTTGTAAGTATCAGGAACGATTTACTTTCCAAAATGCTGCATAGCGCATGCCAGCAACTTGACTTTCGTCTGCACTGTTTATATATAAGCCCAATAAGTTGAGGCACGCCTGCAGACCTGCCAAGCTTCCTGAGGTGACCAGTGTGTGGGCTCAGACTAGCAGACAGCTCCAGGTCTAGAACTGCCTAGGAGCGACTATACGTGGGGCCAGAAATTTGCTAGGACCACTAACACGGGCCCATCAGCATGCCAGCAAGAGGCGTTAGGCCGAACACCACCGCCTTCAACAGGAAGTCACAGGAGCCGCTTCGGACCAAGAGTGTTGCATTGCAGCCTCGACCGTTCACTCATCCCGTGGACGAGTAGACTTTGGGCATTTCACCACGCAACTCTAGCCTCAACCTGGCAAGTCGCCTTGTTGGACAGCTCCATTACCTCTCTAGAGGACCTTGTGAAGCAAGACAACCAGCCACATCCGCGAGCGACTGGCCTTGATCCCTGATCGAGACGTGGCCACCTTCTCGGGACCCTTGACTCGTCCAGGTTCTGACCAAAAAGTACTACTCACCGCGCTGAGCCGAAGATTCGATGATGGCTCGCCACAGAACATCGCGCTCACCATCTCCTGCAGGAAGTCGAGGAAGCCGCCCTGACGACAGACGGGATCGTGATCGTGACCGCGGCCGACGAGATGCGCCGAGGGATCGCCGCCGCAGCCGCAGCCCTGGTCGCTACCGAGACCACTTCGACAGGGACCGAGACTCGTACCGTCGCCGGGACCGCTCCATAGACCGGAGAGATCGAGACGACGACTACTACCGCGGCGGACGAAGAGGTGGACCATCCCACAGGGATGGGGACAGGCACCGCTCCCGGGAGCGGGAGAGGTCTCCACCGCGCCGACGAGACAGAAGCAGGGACAGGGACGCCCGTGGGAGGCGCGATGACTCTCAGCTTCGCACCCGACGGGAGGACACCGCCGACTCGAATGCGTCACGAAGCAAGACTGACGACGGTCGCCAGCGAGGACCCACCTCCGCAGCAAAACCTGGCCCCAAGGATGCTGAAGTGCGTACCCGCTCGCCATCTCCTTGTGCTCGGCGTACTAACCAGTGTGAACAGGCCGCTAAGTCTACACAAACCCAAGCTCAGGCTCAAAGTGACAAACAGGCGGAGCGACTTGCTAAACTTGAGGCTTGGAAAAAGAAGACCTTGACCAAGCAGGCCACCAAGGAGACAGATGCCACGAGCACGAGGAAGCTCCTTGCCGAGATGGATGGCAGGGCCAGTGACACCCCAACCGCCGTAGCCTCGCCGTCAAATGGCACGCCAGGGGCTGCATCACCCAGCACTCCGCAACCGGCCCAGGAAGCGTTCCCTACTGTGCCTTATGCGGGCAAGTTCGACCCCAAAGCGATTGCGAAGAAGTCAGCGGCGCGCCATCACTCGCCCGTTCCCCTGGGTGACATACCAGGAGCACCAGCAGCAACATCTGGGAAGGTAGCCTCAAACGCATCGTCTACAGGTCAGTCCCCAGCTTCTGAGCCCATACAGCACTTGCCCAGCTGTCTTCTGCTGCTGGGCGTGATCCCGCCCCTGAGAAGAATGAATTTTGCTAACATAGTGCGTACAGCTTCCGCCTTGCCAACTGGTAAGAATATCAGCGGCTTTGGTTTTCAGAAAGCCAATGGGGATGGTGAAAAACCATCTGCCAAGCGGAAGTTGCTTCTTGACGATGAAGAGACGTCAAATCGCAAGTTAGCAAAGCTTCCCGACATATCGTTGGAGGATGCGGATGCTACTCCGTTTGCTAATCAGGAAGATGAGTCCGACTCCGATGGCGACAATTTTGCTGGCACTGAAGAAGAAGCCGCTGCTGCTGCTCGAGCGGCCCATGAACGACGGGAGGAAAGAATTCTACAGCAAAGCATGGCCATGCAAACAGATGAGACAGAAAAAGAGACCGAAACAGATGCGGTGCCAGCCCCAGCAGCAATTGAAGAAGCCCCTCCCGCTGTAGCCGAGCCAGAAGCCGTCCCGGAGGCCATGGAAGTCGACGAAGACATCGACCCACTGGATGCATTCATGGGAGATCTCGCAGACGACACAACCACGAAAGCCGCCAAACCCCGCAGCAAACAGACCGCCAAACCCCAGGAACAGGAGCCTGAGGTCTACTTCTCAGACGACGAGTATGACTACATGGACAAGGCAGAGGCCAACCCTGAGTCTATACTAGCTATTACGGCCAAGAAGAAGAAGAAGGACATTCCGAAGATCGACTACACCAAGATCGAGCTCAATCCCATACGGAAGAACTTCTGGTTCGAACCGTACGAACTCAGTCAGATGACCGAGGCAGATGTTGCTGAACTACGCATGGACTTGGACGGGATCAAAGTCTCCGGGAAAGATGTCCCAAAGCCTGTCCAAAAGTGGTCGCATTGCGGCCTTACTCAGCCCATGTCAAATGTCATTCGTGAACTGGGGTACGAGAAGCCTACGCCAATTCAGATGCAGGCTTTGCCGGTCATCATGTCTGGCCGCGATGTCATTGGCGTCGCTAAGACTGGATCTGGCAAGACGATGGCGTTCCTGCTTCCTATGTTCCGTCACATCAAGGACCAGGACCCCGTTCGGGATGATGGGCCGATCGGTCTGATTCTGACACCGACTCGAGAACTTGCTACTCAGATCTTCCGTGATTGTAAGCCTTTCCTTTCGGCGCTGAACCTGCGTGCTGTCTGCGCCTATGGTGGCCCACCAATCAAGGACCAGATTGCTCAACTCAAGGCTGGTGCTGAAATTATCGTGGCGACTACCGGAAGATTCATCGATCTCCTAGCAGCCAACCAAGGTCGTGTTGTCAACCTCAAGCGCACAACTTTTATTGTGCTGGACGAGGCTGATCGAATGTTCGATATGGGCTTCGAGCCTCAGGTAATGAAGATCTTCGCCAACGTCCGGCCAGACCGTCAGACCGTACTGTTCTCGGCGACCATGCCTCGCATAATTGATGCGTTGGTGAAGAAGGTCCTTAAGAACCCCGTTGAGATCACAGTTGGTGGCAAGAGTGTAGTCGCTCCTGAAATCACACAAATTGTGGAAGTCAGGGAAGAGAAGGAAAAGTTCATACGTCTTCTCGAACTGCTAGGCAACCTATATGCCGATGATGATGATGTTCGTGCGCTAATTTTCGTTGAGAGACAAGAAAAGGCGGATGATCTGCTCCGGGAGCTGCTGCGGAAAGGCTACGGGTGCATGTCCCTCCATGGAGGCAAAGACCAGGTGGACCGCGACTCGACCATTTCTGACTTCAAGAGCGGAGTCTGTCCGGTGTTGGTTGCTACTTCGGTCGCCGCTCGTGGCCTTGACGTTAAGCAGCTCAAACTTGTGGTTAACTATGATGCACCAAACCATTTGGAAGACTATGTTCATCGTGCTGGCCGCACAGGCCGAGCCGGGAACACTGGCACTGCTGTAACCTTCATCACCGAAGAGCAGGAAAACTGCGCGCCGGGCATCGCGAAAGCTCTAGAGCAGAGTGGCCAGCCTGTCCCGGACCGACTTGAACAGATGCGTAAGGCGTGGAGAGAGAAGGTCAAGGCTGGTAAAGCAAAGGACCAGTCTGGGTTCGGAGGCAAGGGCCTGGAGCGTCTCGATAAGGAGCGCGAGGTCGCACGCATGAGGGAGCGCAAAACCCACAAGGCTGAGGGCGACGACGAAGATGAAAAGGAGGAAGCGACGCCAGCCGACGACGAGAAGAACAAGGCCGCGTCGGCAATCCAACAGGCCGTCTCTGCCGTGGTTTCTCGTGACGCCGCCAAGGCCGCCGAGGAGGGCAAGGCCAGCGCCCCAGAGGCAGGCCAGGCCGATGCCGCCAAGGGAGGCGCACTCGACAAGGCCGCGCAGGCGGTCAACGACATCAACGCGCGCCTCGCCCGGGCCGGGCAGCTCCGGCCGGGGCAGCCCATCGACAACAAGGGCCCGGACGCGGGCGCGTTCCACGCGACACTGGAGATCAACGACTTCCCGCAGAAGGCGAGATGGGCCGTCACCAACCGCACCAACGTCGCCAAGATCCTCGAGGCGACGGGCACGTCCATCACGACAAAGGGCAACTTCTACGCGGCTGGCAAGGAGCCCCCGGCAGGCGCCGAGCCCAAGCTGTACATCCTCATCGAGGGCGACACCGAGGTTGTGGTCAGCAACGCCCTCACGGAGCTGACGAGGCTGCTGAGGGAGGGCACTATCGCTGCCGCCGACGCCGAGAACCGCGCGCCGGCCAGCGGGCGGTACACCATTACGTGATCGGCCTCATGGCCCCGGTCGACGGCAGCAGGGTGTGGATTTGGGTGCTTGCTCTCGGGGTTCGAGTCAAATATGCGAAATCGTGCAATCTATACTTGTACGTGAGAAATGGTGTTGGAGGGTTCCGGGATCATGAGCCATAGCCTAGTCGCAGAGATATCACCAGCAACATGTACCTACCGATTCCCATCTGATATACTGGCTTCTCTGTTGTAGCTTGAGAGTTCTGCAGTTCCGTATCCGCCCGCCTCCCCCCCCCCCCTCCGCATCTAGACTTGTTTTGGGATTGCGTGGTTCGGCGTCGCCAACCAAACAAACCACGACGTGATTGCCTGCTCGTTTCCACAATTAGACGATTAGGGGCTGAAACATAAATACACCCAAGCATATGGTTCTATCTCCCTGTTTCAAACTGCCAACAGCACTCGAGGATCAGGTTCAGCGGTTATCGGCGCAGCTTGTAATGTAGAGGTTCGACCGTCGTTGTCCTCCCCATGCTGGCGCAGAGTGGGTGACGTGGGAAGGGGGGTTTGGAGGATTACTGTCCGGGCGTTTTTGCAGAGTGAAGATTTGTCACTTTCTCTTAACCTCTCCCGTTTGGGGGTCGGTCATGTCCGCTCGTGGAACAATAGATCGTAAAGCCAGGCTAACACAGATACACGACATCATGGACATATCTATATACGATTGAGTGGACGATACCTCGAGCTCAGTATAATCATGACGTCGGTCGGCTGCGAACTTGTAGGTAGAATGTATTGAATGCTAGCCCAAGATTATGTGCAGTTATATACTACTAAAAGCTCGCTTTCCTGAAGAGGAATCGGTACATGTGCGTAGTTTGATCTCTCTCTCGCGCTTCTGCGTCAGATCTCCCTCCCATATGTTGTATTCCTTACACCAGCTTTCTCTGGCCGAACCCCACCCGGGGTATCCTCCTGTCCATGGTATCTGGGGTTTCCGAGGTCGAAGACAGAGGTAGCGGATGGATTTTGCCACGAAATTTCAAAGGGAAAAAGGAATCATCGCAATCGTGGGTAAAAGGTGGTGTTGGCGAAAAAGTGTTAAATGACAAAGAGAACACATTGCTTGCCCGGGATCGACTTGGGATCCACGTGCCGGTGCTGATCATGACGCCAGGCTTTTTTAATCAATAAAGTAGGTCCGCCGACTCTCTGTCGAGACGAGGCCGATGTGTACCATCTTAGTAACCCCGGTTGTACCCATTTCCGTACCCATCGCCATAGCCCGTTTGTTGGCTATAGCCGCTTGGTTGGCTGTAAGGCCCTTGTCCATACGCAGTGTCGGCGTACGGTGCTGGTGCTTCGTAGCCACCCGGTGGTGCGGCATGTGTGACCAAGTTGGCGTGGCTCTGGTCTTCGCCCGATGGGCTCAGTGGCCGATAACTCTCCTTGGCGTCGAACTTCGTCTTGGCCATGGAAAAGTTGTCCGAGTCGGGGTGAGATACCTTGCGGTCCAGCAACAGGGAGTTGCGGGCGTCGAGAGGAGTGAGGTTGTCAAGGTCGCGCATTTTCTCTGCGAGGGATTGTTAGTGTCTTGTGGGCTGATCTTGTGGAGTGCTTCAAACTTACCCATCTCCTTTCTGCGCTTGCGGTGGGGGTTCTCCTTGCAGATGGCAATGATAGCATTCCATGCGATCAAGATAGCCAGGATGCCAGTGAGAGCTGCCTGGATGGCGATGAGGACCACACCAGTCACAGTCGATGTAGTCTCGGAAACCGCGAACTCGTCGACGAAGACGAGAATGCAGGCAACCGAGAGCACGCGCACTACGGCGATAGTGATGTTGATGACGTTACCGGACTTGCGTTCGAAGGGTCGGTTCCAGAGGAGCAGGCAGAGCATCAGGGCTTCGACTATGAGCTGGGCAACGCTCTGAGCCAGACCGTGGCCATCGCCGGCCGCCAAGATGATACCCTTGGCCAACATGTAGAGGATGGTGGGAACAAAGATCCACCAGTAGTCCTTCTTGTAGTTCTCGTAGAACAGGCTGTACTTGATCCAGATGTCCTTGTTCTCATACAGCTGGCTGGCATCACCTTCCGTCTCCTTGAGCTTCTTGGCAGTGGTGAAGATCTTGTATCCGAAGAAGGCCAGGACGCCCGTGAAAAGCGCGAGCGTCACACCAGCCAACGTCGTGGCAGCCCATGAGTCGTCGGTGGTGAACTGGAAAATACAGTACAGAACCCAAGTGCCATACAGAAGAAGGATGAGCTGCGTGATTGTGCGTCCCATGGTCAGCCAGTAGTGCTTACGGAAACCGGTCAAGCCCTTGGGGAAGCTGGCGAAGAGAGCCCAGGTCTCCAGGATAACCTTGACAAGAAGGATGACGACGACGATGGAGGCGATGACAATGGCGACAACAAGGAGGACGGCCATGAAGGTATTCGAGGAGGGAATGCTCAGTTCCTCGACATAGGCCTTGATTCCGTTCACGGCGACTCGCACCTGAGTCTCGATGCCGCTATCTTCATTGGCGGAATCGGTCTCGTTGACGCTGGTCTGGATTTCCCGGGACGCAAGCTGTGTGAATTCAAGCATGGCACGCTTGAACTTGGCTTTCGAGTCAGCTGCGAGATTTTCGGTTGAGCCGTCGTTGAACACAAGAGTGGCATTCTGCAGGTACTGGACGCTGTCTTCGGTCAGATTCCCGCCAGTGGCAGCCCGGAAATCCTGAATTGCCAACTGCATATTGGTCCAAGGAATGAGGCCAACCGAGAAGGCAAAATTCTTGGAGTAGCTCCGGTAGACCTGCGGGATCGCGACGGAGGACATGCCGTTCATGGCCATGCCTTGGAACCAGCCGAAAACCTCGACGAAACTGGGGCTCGGGGCCACACTGCCGGCTCCAGCGCCACCAGCAATTGCTGAACTTGCTGCAGTGACACCTCCCATCAACAGGGCCATACCGGCGACGGCGGCGGCGACGTACGTGACCGCCGGGACGTCGGTGGTCTTGCCGTTCGAGATTTCGGAGGTGATGCACGCAACATCCTCATTCGAGTCGATAGCGATGAGTTCGAGCGTGGCCAAGGCCGCAATATCGGGGACCTGGAAGGCAATTGCCGGGATCTGGCTGGCGTACTGGGATGATATATCCTGTGTTCCCGAGGCTGAGAAGGTGCCCGATGGTACTGAGTGCTGTTAGCCAGCCGTTCACGGCTCTGGGCGGCGGGCTACTTACCTGGGCACAGCTGTTCCACGTAGGTGGAGTTGTCGCAGGGGTTGAACTGGTTAGAGTAGACGTCGATTCCGTAGGCCGTCACGTTCAGCTTGGCCATGACCTTCTGCTGCTTGCTGCTGGAGCCTGACACGTCGAATGTGACGGTGCCGGCGGCCTTGTTGTACTCAATATCGACCTTGTTGACCTTGATCGCAGAGTCGGGCTGGCAGTTGGTGAAACCTGCAGTCCTGAGCACGTCTCCTGCCATTGCACCTCTCGTCAATGCCGTGGCGGCCAGTGCCGCCCCCCACAATAGTGATCTCGCCATCTCTGACGGTTGTGTCGGTTCGCCGTATCAATTGGTTTTCCCGGGTGGGCGTACCCTTCTTCGAGCTGGAAAGTATTCGTGCCTGTTCTCGCGTTCGTGTGTCCTCCAAATCTCAGAGACTTGTCGGTTGCGTACTCTTTTCGGATCCGCCAATTTCTGTGCCCTTTTCGAAAAAATGATTCGTTCCCTTCTCTATGTGGTATCAGACCTAGATAGCGTTTCGATGTAGGAAATTCGTCGATGACAATATTCGGAATTTGAGCTTAGATTAAAGGTGGATAGGTCGTCTGAGCTGGCTTGCAGGGACGACTGAAAGAGTACTCGATACCGGTCGGCGAGAAGAGACAGCAAAGGGAGTAACAAAGAAACAATGGCACCACAAAGCAGGGTCCTTTTCGGAAGAAAGGCCGAGGGTCAACCTGGAGGAGAAGTAGAAAGAGCAAGGACGGCCCTCTCGTATGGATGACGAAGAGGGCGGTGTTATGTCTAGCTGGATGGCCTGTGGCAAGGAGGCCAGAGGACAATGGGGTCGGCAGTCTTGTTTCTCCCGAGGGTGCTTCACTAGACGGAGTCGAGGTAAAGCAGGACGAGGCACAGGCTAGCGTCAGGTCCGAGGGGGGGGGGGAACTGGTGTTGAAGGTAGTTGTTGAGCAGAGCGAGTGAGAGAGGCGGGCGGGTATGTGAAACGAGCGTACGGGGTAAGGAGGTGTGGTGACGGTTCCTAGCGACAACGTCGAGACGATGAAGCCGAGGAAATGTCTGACAAGTCTCCGAACTCCCAAGTTCAGAAAAAGGTAAGGGCCCCGCGGGTTGAGGTGAATATCAAGAAGCGGATGGGACGAGAGTGCCAATTGGGGGCGCGAGATGGTTGGATCACGGACGCCAGATGGCAACAAAAGAGCGAAAAGACCACGATGGATCAGCAGTTAGTGGTTAGAGAGAACTTGTTGGAGCACGGAGGAGGAGAGGGAAAAAGGCAAGGTGCAAGGAGGAGCATAGCGTCGAGAGGAGCCTTGGCTGGTGGCGGCGGAGGCCCCTTGGAGGTCGAAATTGAGCGCTCATTGGCGAGATGGGACCGTCTGGCTCGCCTGGACACCTCCTGGATGTGCTGGCTCGAGCTTTGTCCATGGCCAGGGTGGGCATGGGTGGCAGCCAGGGTGTGGCCTCGATCTGGGAGCGGGTCGGACGGCGATGAAGACGGCCAACCAGGAGGGCAGGTCTTTGTCGACCAGGCGGGAGACCAGGCAAGGCCCTGGCAGGCCCTGGCAGGCGGCGGGCTGGGCAAAGACGGGCACGGCTGCTTACACGAGGAGGACGCAGGTCTGGCGTGCAGCTCACGAAGCAGGAGGAAGGCCAGGAAGGGTGGTGGGAGAGGAGCTGTGGAGTCGAGATTGGGACAACCAGACAAACGCGAGGTCAGCGAGGTCTGGCCCCTGACCCCGACGACCAGTAATTATTGGCCGAGCAGGGGCCATCCCGAGAGCCTCCACACGAAATGAAACGTCCGCGGCTAAGGGGCGGGCTCCAAGGGCGCTCAGCCATTCCGTCCCCTGTAGTAGCTCCACTCTTGGGATTGAATCGGGAGCCCACCATGCCACCCTGGAGCCACTCAGAGCCCCGAGCTGGCCACTGGCCTTTGACTGCTGGACTGGACTTTTTTTTTCACTTCTTATTTTCTTGCACCAGCCAGGTCAGTCAAGCAGCCAGACAGCCAGCTTTGGTTACCTGCGCCGCCCGTTGCGGCATCCCGCCCCACATTAGCTGCTATTTTGAAACGGGCTCTCTCCTGCCCATGGCTCCACGCGCCCTGGCCACGCCTTGTCATTCCGTCACTCTTGTCCTGCTTTCTTGCCTGTGATGAGCGGCAGGCCTGGCTCGATCTGTTTGGATGTGCCGAAAGCATCTAATCTACGAGTACATATAGTCCTGTACGCTTCCCTACCTGCATTCGAGTAGCCGGGACGCACGCCTTGCATGCATGCTCGTCTGGGCACGCGATAAAAATACGAGCTGATCAGGCCAAGGCTCGTTTGGGGTCAACGACGAGGACGAGGACGAGGGGGGGCTCGTCAAGCTTCCGGGGGCCACAAGTCAAGGCGTCGCTACGGAGTAATCTACCTTGCCGCGTTCGCACCCTGCCGGCCTGCGCTGCCTGCCTGTCTACCCGGCTGAGTGGGTGTCTTGTCTGTTTGACTTTTCTGACCTTTTCTTCTTTGGCGGTGATTTTGCCCGTCTTCTGGCTCCTGCTGGTACCTGATCCTCCACAGTAGAGCCACCCCCTTTCGCGACCCAGTGTAGCACATAGCAACACACCCTGGACCGATCAACACCCGTGGGGACAAGACGCAGCCGACGCGCAGTCCACACACGTATGTGCTCTTGACTACTGGCCGCACTTTCACTTCTCGTGCTCTGGGTCCCAGCACACTGATGAGCAAGATAACCAGGTACCAAACAGATCAAACCAAGCCCAGTCCTTGCCAATGGGCACAGCCCACTACCGAGTACCAGAATTGAAAAAGGGCTCGGCACGTCACAGCAAACCTTGAGCGACTTTTTCCAAGCCTCGCAGTTTTTGCTTGCTTCCCTGCATTGAAAGGCTACGCCACACAGCCAAAAATGCCTGGGCCTCGTTTCGTTCTGACAGACCTTCGAGAAGCCTCCTCACAGGGTTTTTGTCTGAGACAGGAGCTCGGCTTCACACTCTCAGCCGCGCCAGAGGAAGGCTGTGCCGCACACTTGCATTCACCTCACAGCATAAGTGCTGACTTGGATGCATAGCATAGACCCAAGGTGTTCGTTCATGTGGCCTCGGGAAGTGCGGACACACCCACCAACGGCCGATTTGAGTTGGGGCCCAAATTTGAACCGTTTATGCGGATCGGGTTTTGGCCTTTTCGTCCCGTCCATTAGATAATGTTCGATTGGAACCACCCTCGATCCCAGACGAATCCCAGTACAAGTCATACCAGTCGACCAAGATTATTTATCGCTATCACTGACCTGACTTGATTGTGGCCCTGGCAATCATCTAATCTTCCGGGTGAGCCCCTGCGGTGGCGCGGAACATGTGATCGCCCCCGTTGGCACAGCCGGCAATTTCTTGGGCCGGCCCCGGGGGGCCAGAATCCATCCCGTCGGCTCGACTTGGTCGCGGCCAAGACAGGACAGCACTGGGACAACTGGAAACTGGGGTATGGTGTGCATTCAGCGCGGCATATTATCCAACGGACCAGTAAATATTGGGGCCACACTGGTCCCCTCCTCAGCCTTGTTTGCGGGATATTCAATGCGGCCTGTCGGTCTGCAAATGCATCCTATCTTGATTCTGGTCCATGGCCCGGGGGCTCAAAGATTAACAAAAAGTAAAGCCGGGGGGCTTAAGTGTACAGGCCGGGCTGGTCTCATCATGTGCCATCGGTTTCAGTGTGCCTACTTGCTCTGGCTCATACACGCCCCTTTTTTCCGTGGCTGCACGATGTCACACGCAATTGGTTCCAATTCGCTATATATGTTTCTCGCACACGATCCTTGATGTTGCCAAGTGCTGTCGTTATTGCAGTCGTGTTTCCCAATGAGCCGGGTGAAGACCTCGGCAAAATGGTGGTGATGATGATGATGAAGGAGAAGAACAAATGGCCTATAACATGACGCCCGTTTTCGACATGACCCAGAATGACTCCGGTGTGTATAACGCTCTCGTGTTTCCCACCAACAGACCCACAATATTGGATATTGCGAAAAGTAGCCTCCATTCCATCGCACTGAAGGCCCACTCAAGGCTCCCCGGCTGCGGTACAAGGCGACGATAGTCCAACAATACTTGGATCACACAGGGTATCTAAGGAATTTAATATCACAGAATGAAGATTGAAAAAAAAAAGAAAGAATAGTTGTTACGTCATTGCTGGGTGTAGAAACCACCCTGGCCCTGAAGGGGTGACCGAGAGTATGGCGACACTGAACCCTGCGGGGTGTAGTGGCCTCCTCCGGCCGAGGCAGGATCAAGCGTCGTATCGTAGACGTGGTTCCCGGAGGCGTCCTGCAATCCTAGGGGGTTCATGTAGGCCGAGTAAGATTCCACGTGCTGTGGGATCGAGATGAACTGCCCAACAGGTGCCATGAACGGGCCGGTCGTCGCAGGCAGGTTCTGGAAGCTGGCCTGACTCTGGAAGCTGCCACCCATCGCATTCTGCTGAAGTCCAATGTTGGCGTCATTGTGCTGATGTAGGCCATGCACTGTGGGGTTGTAGAAGGTGTTTTGAAATGGTGCCTGCGTCTGGTAGCCAAAAGGCGAGTGCTGGGTGTTTGGGTAGGCCAGCACGCCCGGTTGGTGCTGCATAGGAGAGTGGCTGGCATGCGGAGAGGGGTTGAAGAGCGGCGGTTCGGTCTTCACCGCAGGAGCTGGAGGGAAGTTCCTAGGCGGAGGCTCCTGAACTGGACTGATGATGGAATCAGGCTCGAGCTCCTTGCGGGCTACCAGTCGGAGCACCGGCAGTGTCATGTTTTCCATGTGCTTTGCCAGGTGGACAGTGAGCTTCTTCCAGGTAGGAAGCGACTTGCCGCAGAACCGGCAAGGTTCATCTTGTGGTCTGCTCTTCGTCTCTGCATGGCACCTCTCAACCTTTTGCCACGTGGGGTCCTGAGATCCAGCTCGCTTGATGGCAGCTTTGGTTTTCATCTTTGGTTCCTGGAACTTATGCTCCCGAACGAGATGCTGGAGGAAGTTGTCTCGCCTGTAGCAGGTATGTCGACAATCATCCACATCACATGTCCACCACTCCAAGTGACTATTGCTCCAGTCAGCCATATTGTGCAACGAGTAAGGTATTCACGACGGCACATAAAGCCGAAGCGGTCGTTTTAGGGTTTGCTTACCGGTGGCCCTCATTCTCGTGCCGCACCCAATCTGCTTTTCTTTTGAAGATCTTGGGCTCCCTGCATCTATCCCATGTGCAACAGAACGGCTGTACATCCTCGTGCACATGCTTCGTCCAATCGGAGGGTTTCGTAAACTTCTTGGACTGGTAGCAGAGCTGGCATTCAAACTCAGCCGGCAGTGTACTGGCAGGTGGCATCGGGATATCTGGGGGAAAGCTCTCGGCTGTGACCAACCCCTCAAGCGGAGTCACGTCTCCCTCATCTCCGTCGTACACATTGGACAAAGGGTCCAATTCACGACCATCACCTTTTATGTCTAGTAGATTGGCTGAACCACCGAGAGCGATACACATGGTGCCGCACGGGCAGCTGTGAGATGAAATATGCTGAAGGTGTTTGACTTTATTGTTTAGCAGGGCCTTGTACCGGATGACCTGCTGATGTGCGATCCGGTCAGCAAGGTAGGTGTTGTGTTCCGCTAGACGTGGGTTCATCATCAGCGCATACTGCCTGAATCCGGCAAGGTTGGGCGTGATATCATCAATGGCATTGCTGGCCTGCATGCTATGTCCAGTCTCCTCGTATGCGTCATCATCTTCGTCGTCGTCATCGTCCAGGTCCGCTGCTGGTGGAGGTTTTGCTAGCTGAGCGACTGGTGGACCACCGTTCTTCTTCCACATGCCAACAAGGTTGGGATAAGACTCATCCTTGGCCCCCTTTGGGAGATCTGACTTGCTCCTTGGCCGCCTGAGAGTATTTATCACCTGGAGGTTGAAGGGACTCTTAGGTGAAGTCGCGTTACTCACGGAGCTGGTTCGGGCATGACTGGTGCCAATTGTCGCAGCTCCCGCGGCCATAGAGACGAGAGCGGTGTTGAGGGAAGGCATCTGTTGCTTCTTTCCCCAACTGGCCGTGCGGCCAGGGGGAGCCAGGCTGTTCTGACTTTCTCGCCGGTCCAAAGCTTCGCCATCGCCTGAGCCGATGCCTTCATGAACACTGCGGTTGCGCTTCAACAACTGGCTGGTGCTAGATTTCCGGACAAAGCCACGGATCTCTTTGAAAAGAACGCTGGGCTTCCTCTCCCTACTGATCGAAAGCTTCTTCAAGAAGCTGCCACTGGTGATACCATCTATATCTGCGATGCTCGGCAGACTCCGACGGCGAGTGCCCCAGGTTGCTGCTCTGGAAAGAATGGACGAGTTGTCCTGGCACATCTGCTCAAATTTCTCCATCGCGGCCTTTGAAGACTCCGGTTGTTGCCGACCCGAGTCGTCTTGGCTTATATGGAACACAGCAGGCGCGTCTGTCCAGACACGATGCTGTCGCATCAGGTTGAAGTCTTCTTGTGTCAGGGCCCCACCCTCTCCAGTGTAATATGTCTGACCGGGAAGTGGTTTGTTCTCTGTGTCGTTCCCCATGGCTATCTCTTTGGAGCTGATTGTATCGCCAAAGTCATAGAAGTCCGGGAATGCGGTTGTTGCATCGGGAGGCATGCTCTCGTCAGATGATACGACCCAGTTCCGGACTTCCTTATTGCGCTCTGCAACTTTACGGCGCGCATCTTGCTCATTAATGCTGACACCTTCACCGGTTGAACGGTCCTCGGGACCCCACCCACTGTACCCAGTTCGTGGGTCCGAAATCCACGCTCCATGCTCGTCGCGGGTGGCAGACGAGCTCTGGTACGAGGCTTCAACAAAGTTGTCATCTGTGCTAAGGCAGGCGGCCCTGACGGTCGTTGGAGACTCTGGATGCTCTGGATAAAAGCTCTCTTGGTCCTTGCTCCACATAGAGACAGTGACCCGGGGGCTCGGGCTGGCCATGGCTGTGCTGTCTTCGGCAGACTGCGAGGTGAAGTGAGTCTGCGGACTGGTCTTTGTGGCAAGCCGACTGAGAGTCCCGCGAGAGGGGACGGATCTCGGCGCTTCTGGGAGCTCTTGAAGCGTGGCCGGATCAAAAAACGCTTCCCCAAAGGTCTTAGGGCTCTTGTTTTCACTGCTGGGGGACGTCGTATGGATGGAAGGTGTTGTAGGGTCAGGGCTCAAGGGGTAATTGTGCAGGTCGGCCGCATGCTGGGGCCTCGACGGCAGTGCCTGAGGGAAGGACGAGTCGCTGTGTTCACTGGAATTCGGGTCTTCCAAGAACGATGGCGTGCCCCCGTCGTTGTTAAAGTCGACGCCAAAGAATGGGTCGCCGTCGAGCTCGCTCAAGTCGCTCGACTGGTAGTGCTCGCTGAAGGCTGACAGGGAGTCTGCCGGCGTGCTTGCGTCGTGCAAGACTGGCGAGGCAGAGCTCTTGAGAAGCTGTGAATACGGCGACAGGTGGTTGGAACCGAAGGATGCCGTAGAAGGAGGGAGGTGGGCGTTGTCAGCTGCTTGACGGTTGACAGCGGCCCATGTCCTGTCACTCCCGTTGCTGCTCTCAAGCAGAGATGGTTGTATGCTGTAGGTCGAAGAAGACATTGGTGTTTAAGTGCAAGGGCGAGGCAGGTGGGTACGTGTTGGGGCGCAGGCGTATGTATTGAATCAGAAGGATGATGTAAAGGGACCAGGCAAACATGTGGGAGTATCCGTCACTTTCGGCTCGACGACCGGGGCCTTGCACACGTCGCAATGACCACCAGGGCGTGGTGAGTACGCTCGAGGCTTCGGGATCCTCGCCGGTGTTTTGCAGGTGTGGAGACGGGCAGTCTTTTGATAGTCGCGCTCGAGTGCCGTCCAGACTTTTGACAGAGTTGTTTCGTTTGAAGACGAAGTAGGAAATATTTCGAGAGGAGGAGATGCAGTCTGATCTTGGGGGCGAGGCGCTGTTCCTGTACCCGCGAGACCGATCCGGCACAGCGCTTATTCCCATATGTTGGTGTACGACGTACCAATTAAGAAAAGCGCGGGTGCGGAACAGGGGCAGGGTTCGAGGCAGAGGTGAAGATCAAACTATCCACGATGGGTGAGCCTTCCAGAGCAGTTTTAGACTTCGGTACCCGACGTCGAAGACTCCTGGCATGTGGATGTCGATTTCGCGCGTAACTGTCGTACTGACCACATTGGAAATGAAGGGTGTCATGCCATTGCGGCGGTGCAGGGAGCGAAATGGAAGAAAGGCAACCGCTCGTGAGAAGGGCGGGCTAATGCACGTCTCAGCTACCAGCTCCACCTAGTACCACTCCGTGGGATACTCGTCCACATGGTACATGTCCCGACCACACACAGCATGTACCGATCTTCGAGGTCAGCTCGAGTATTGATGTCAGCAGGAGGACAGCCCGGCGAGGATGGAGCAAGGGAACAAGGTAGCGCGCTGCGTCTCTTGCGATGGCGCAGGTTCGACAGGCAGAATTCGAGACCTGCGGCTCAATCGCCAAATGGGGCACGAGAAGGGACGAGGCTTTCCGCTGGGCGCACTTCGCCTGGCGGGAAACTTCCCCCACGAAACAGCCTAACGCAGCCCCGTTCAATGTTTCCCAGGCGCTCCTTCAGACGATGTCAAAGATGACATTCTGGGTGGTCGTGTGGCGCATCCCTTTTCTGTACACCCTCACTCCAGGGCACAACCAAGCTTTGTTATACAAGCTTTAGCCCGATCCTTAGCCGCCAGGACGCGGTAAGCGACCTCGCCGTGTCAACAGGCGCTTGGGACCTGCTCTTCAAGATCCGACACTATTTTCAATTCAAGTCGAGGAAAGTTGCGACTCAGTGGCAGCGGACAGCATTCCATTCGACCTGGAAGTGCACAAGGCTCTGCGGTAGAAACCATGATCTACACAGATCATTTGAGCCACTCCGTCCGATCCCAGATGGTCAGCCTTCCAATGAAGTGTCTTGGCGACGCGGGAGCTCCGCCCTCCACACTGCCCCGCGGCGGTGCAGTGGATGTGTACAAAGTCGAAGCAGAAGCTCTCATGCGCGCCCGGATGATGAAAGGCTTGCCATTCTTGATTATTGGTGAGATCCCCAAGCCCGGTATTAGGCTCCCAGCCTGCTGACCGGCATGAACCGCGAAACTGGCGTAATGGAACAGAACGACAGCTGCAGGAGGGGAAGCAATTGTGGTCGGTGGATATGCAGGCTCCGTTCTATCTGGCTGACTCATCAGCTCGTCGATGTCATTTCCCGAGGCGACCGAGGCCGACGAGCTTAGCGCCAGCTTGCTCGTGAGCTGCATCACGGGTCTCCCAGTTACGCCCAACACTAAGCCGGTAGACCTTGTCAAATCTCATCGGAAATCTCTCAAATAATTCATCATGGTGGGTACCGGACTGGTGAGAATTGTTTGTGTTTAAGCTAACCTCACCCAGGGTCTCGAACTCCCGTCCTACATCCTCGGAGCTCTGACGGTGAGTAGGAGCTGGAAGCTGGAAGCTGGCGACGAAGCTCGACCGCGTATAACAAGGTCTACTCAAGCTTCGGCGCAACAAGGGGATTTCAAGCGGCTTCCGACTGGCTGTTGATACAATCATGTCGAGATGCGTCGATACACAATACTAATTTCTGTCCACCGCACTAGGCCTCGGGCGGCATCATGGGCTATGCAAGGACGAAGAGTTTGCCGTCAATAATCGCCGGTTGCACCGTTGGCTTGCTGTGTAAGTCGAACAAACATTTGCCGTGAAGAGCAAAGCGAAGGCTGACCATTGATGACAGACGGGCTTGGTGGATACCGCACGCAGAACCACGAGCCGTACGGTGTTGAATTGAGCCTACTCGCCTCCATCATCCTAGGCGGCTCGTCCATTCCAAGGGCCATTCGGTCGGGAAAGCCCGTTCCCATGGCTCTCAGCATACTGGCCACCATCGGGGCGCTGATATTTGGTAACGGATTGTACCAGCAGAAGGTTTAGATAGTTGAACCCGAGCCCCACCAATATAGGCATCGAGCAGCAGAGAAGGTCCGCAGCAGAGAAGGTCCGCCCACCATCCTCGTTGGTCATCCGTGCACTGTGTGACAACCCGTGTGTCCTCAATGGCAAATGGGCCGATCCATTGGAGACGTGATATGCAACGGCGACCCGGCCAGCAACACAGATTATCATAAGGCTCTCGTGCAAAGATGAGAACCACATCGGGCCTGGTTCTTGACCAGATGACAACCCATCACGCCCGAGCTGTGCTTTGCGAGCGCCAGCTTCGGAAGCTGGGTACTGTTCGCATCGACCGATTATAGTTTGCGCAACACAGGATCCAGGTTATCGTTCGCGGGTTCGTAGTCGTCGATTACGTTTCGGGTGGTGGGGATTTAGGAGTTCTCGTCAATATCCTTCCACTTCTGTCGAATGACATCCCTCTTCTCCTGTGTCTTGCTTCGGTTCGTGTCCTGGCGCTTTCTCCTCTCGGCTCGGAGACAGGCGCTGAGGGCATCCTTTGCGCCGTTACACATGCCCATTGACTTCCATAAAAAGCCGCGCTCATGACACTCTTCGAGAGCCGTCATGAGGTCCTCGCAGGCTGTGTCCGACAGTGGTCAGTAGAGGGCGCAAACGCAGTGGGGTCTGGTCACATACCAGTGTTGTCTTTGGTATGCAAGTGAGGATGCATTTTTGCCAAGAATTAGGGAGTCTTGCGCTGCTTTCAGTCTGCAGAAGAGGGAGCTCCAATGTGTTTCGACCTTTGGCAATTGAGTACTCCAGTGTTGGCAGGTAGATGTGATCTCGCCAATGACGGGCGTGCTTGGTGGTTCGACAAGTTTTCTGCAACCCTTGCGGCGTAACGGCATAAGACGGGCGATCTCCCTAACAGAAGCTATGACCACCTCGGTACCCTGTCCACAGCACCTTGGCCTGCCCGGGCAGCGGTGGAGTAACAATTTTAGCCAGATCGAACTACAGGCTGCATAATAGGTCACCGTCTCACAGCTCCAGTATCTATGCTCGCAGTTGTGAATAACTGTGACTCCGGCTTCAAACCACATCTCCTCAGTGTGGCCTTTGACTACAAGTCCACAAAGACTGGACTTCCCCAACGATTCATCAAAGACATCCGGTATAGGCTCACGTTCTTTCAAGTAAGAGGACACCACGGACTACTTCCAGATCCCTGGATCCTCAAAATAGAGAGCCATCATGGCGACCAAGTCCGCGGCAGCTTCAAAGAAGCAGCAAGGTAAGGGCATCTTCACTCATAGTTGGATCTGAAACTAAACGAAGCCCGCAGATCTGCAGCTGCAGTACAGCACCTACAAGAACACTTTGCAACAACTCGCACAGAAAATTGGCGACGTTGACCAGGAGAAAGAAGAGCACAAGTGCGTTGTGACCCCCCCTCCTTCTCTGCTCTTTTCACGGCCGAACTTTCGCCCACAGTGATCATATGAGCTGGAGGCTATCATCTGTTACACCGCTCCGTGACCATCGTCTCCTCTTCACCGCCCACACGCTAACCATCTGGGGGAGGGTAGAGCTGTCCTGGAAACATTGGAGCCGCTCTCGGGGGACCGCAAGTGCTTCCGGATGATTAACGGTGTTCTTGCCGAGAGGACTGTCAAAGATGTTGTTCCGGCACTGAAGACGAACCTTGATGGGCTGGAGAAGGTATTGGCCGAGCTCACTGAGCAATACAACACGAAGACCACCGAAATGGAAAAATGGAAGGTAAGTCTTGGATTTGTCTACTTATTCACCATCATGGGCTTCGTATATCTGACGACAGCTGTAGAAGAAGAACAATGTCCAGGTGGTGCAGTAGGAGTATGGACGAAGAAACACTGCATGCCGTCCGCCGCCTCTGGAGCATCGTGACGAACTATCTGGGGCTTCGGCGGCATGGGCTCTTCGCAGCAGGTTGCGCAATTGTCTGTTTAGTATCAGAGACGATGTCATGATGACGGGTGACGTATGTCTTGGACGACCAATTGCTGTCCCTCGAAGCCGGTATCGACCGAGAGCAAGGCGGCCACCCTAGTAGCAAGAGACCCTGGCACGGCAGATAGGAGGCCAAGGAGTCCTCCGAATTAGCATAGGACCGATGGCCATGTCACGATCCCTCGGGAAATCGAGGAAAGATGGTGTGTACTGAGTTGTACAAAGTCTCGATGTCCAGAGAGGGCGGGCGGCAAGGGCGCCTTTCCGCCCAAGCGGCAGTCCGATACGTTTTTGAGGCTGTCGGGCGCTGATAGGTTACCAATGTATTCCCATGGCCTCGCATACGGCCGCAGACTAAGGCACCTGCTTCACGGTGCCTAGATCGCACGTGCCCACAACTCGCCAGGCATTTTTTTCTTGCCCAGGCACGATCGCATCCCACTCGAACGTCACGCTCATAGATTGGGTTTCAATGGTCTGCTCGGTTGGAGTTCGTGCCTGGAAACACCCGTCGCGAGCAATGGGACGGACCGCGGCCATGAACGCTTGTACCCCAACTCCATCTCTTCGTGTGAATGACCACTTGGCCCCACCAAATTCACACAAGACGCAACTGCCGACTTCTGTTCACGAAGTCAGGGTGTGTTGGGAGGAAAACTAAGCCATACTGATGCATCCTCGACGGATATAGCACCATATTGGTTACTTTCCAAAGGCGTCTGTGCGATGCGTGCCACCGCCTCGATCTCCTCCGGTGTGTGAATGCAGCGGTTGCGGCGACAAGGGACCCAATTGACGCAAATCGGGGGCTCGTCGACTAATTTATGGGGCGTAACCCTACTGCAAACTATGTTCACCACCAGTATGCCCGTACCGGTGACACCTCTGGTGGATGCTTGTGAGTTGGCAGAGGAAGCAGGAAAAGTAAGACAGTCAGCCTGATGTATGCGTAGTAAAGTTGATCGCGGGTGCCGCATAGCGTCCGCCATGATCACATCGCACAGAAGCCTGATCCCATCACCTTCACGTACATGACCGTCGTTGGGCGTCCGAGATGTCCGGCCTGCCCACCCCAGGCCGCGGAACGACGGCTTGCATGCCTCCATCAGGAGCTTAGAGAGCAGTCAGGGTATTTTATTGGACGACTGGCCGGTGGAACGGGCGCAGTGCGTCCCAGCCTTGTCTGCTGCAGTGTTTGGCGGGGCGAGCTTATTTCCACGTTGATGATGGCTCTGCGCCAACCATCCGAGTTCTGTGAGACAGGGAGGCGCCGGCCACGGCTTAGCCTTCTCGTCGTCCCGCGTTCGGGATGCACTAAACCTATTACAAAATGCAACCCCCATTGTTCAAATCATGGCATCAGGGAGCACACTACCTGTCAAGACCAAAACGCGAGGCCCCTATCAATGCGAGGCCTGTCGCAGAAAAGGCCTGCTTCGTTCGCCCGTCAGGCAAGCAACAAGGGCAAGGCGACTGGCTGGTTGGCAGCAATGCCCCCCTCCGTCGTGTATTTGATCGAGATGGCATGACGACGCGAGGATACTTGGCAGCCCTCACCGCCGCAGGGTACATCAACAATGCTTGAGCCGGCGGGAACGGATGCTTCCCTCCTTCATGCTCTGCAACGCCGTTGCGTGCGGCTATCAAGGCGAGAATTGTTGGGCTCTAGGGGATCATTCCGGAGACAGCAACCTTGAAAACGAGCAAGCTTCAAGGGTTGGGCAGCCGGGGCGCAAGTAGCGGTATGGCAAGGCCAGGCTCGTGGGATCGAGCTGATGGAAGCCTATCAGACGTTTTCCTTGTTGCCCAGGGACGAGGTTGGGGGTCTCCGATACCTTCACCACCGACGGCATTGTTGCAACTGGCTGCTCATGAGGCCCGCCTGCTTGTCTTCACAAACCCCGCGTTCTCAGCCGTGGATTGCATGCGCCTGCAGTCAGCACTCGGCTGGTTGGAGCCCGATTGGGTTCCATGCCACGCAGCGGACCCCTTCATGCGCAACCAGCTACAGTTCGTACACAGTAGCGTGCTGACGTCCTACAGGGCCTGGACCCCGCGAAAGCTCAGGATCGGGCTCACACGACAGATCCCCGGCACGAGCATCACAGGGCGTATCCTCCGTGCGCCTTGAGGTGTGCTTCTGGGAGATGTGATCTGCCGTAGTCTACTCTCCAGTAGGCAGGCATTGTAGTGGACGGGGCAAGACTTGGCGATGGAAGTGGGTGGAGGTGTCCATTGGCCCCTGGCAAGAGGGACGGCGGGCGGGGGAGGACCATGCGATCCCTGCTTTATCGATAAAAGATGAGCACTTGGCAGTGAGAGCTGGGAGAGGAGCTGGTCGAGATGGGATGAAATGGGTTGCTGTGACTGTTGGTGGGCGGCTCCTACCTACCTTGCGACCTACGCGAGGTACCTCCCAGCCCACCCACGCTGCGTGTGTGGGGGTGGTACCTTCCAGCTATAGACCCCGTACCTGAGACGCGTCTCAAGCCTGCTCGCCCAAGGTTGGGACCGATCTCTCAGCATCCTCTCTCCGCCTTTTCCAACTTTCCAATCCTTCCATCCGGCTCCAGATCCCCCGCGTCTCTCATTGCAGACCAACTGTTATCGAATCACCGGCCTCGCAGCTATTTCTACAAGACTAAAGTGTCCGGTCTGAACCTACTTCGTGTGGACGCGCTCCGTTTCGAGGCCAAGGCGATTGGTCCGACCGCCCCTAGCCACGGAATAGCCTAGGCACACGCAGGCTCTGCAGTGACTCTGGAGTCGAGGCAACGCAAGCAGGTCCAGTCGCTGTCTGCTTGCGCCTACCCGGAACGTACTAGGTGCCCCCAGGTATGTGTATCTGGCGCATGCGGGAATACCACTTGGTGTACCCTATGCCGGCGCCCCGTGTGTGATGTCCGACGATGGCAAGAGCATGACCAGGAGGAGCATGCGGGCGGCGACGTGGGTGGATGTGGATACGCATGTGGATGGTGCGCGACTGTGGATGCGGCATGGGGACTTCGAATTTGGCTGGTGTGCTGAAGATCTGGGGCCCTCCATGCCTTGCCCGTCTGCCATGTCGTTGAGCGCGACTTGAAACCTCCTCCATCTGCCAAAGCCCGGCAGAGCACCACTTTCTGACGCGATTTTGCAGACTTGTCTACATACAAGGCACGCAGGTTCCCAGCACCCTCAGCCAATCCCTCTCCAGTCGTGTGTCTCTCGCCGGCGCCGCCCACCTTTCGTCACCGGGTTCCTGTCGCGCACCCTCCACGCATCACATACATACGTCCCATCTACTCAGGCGACACACTTTGCTGTGTCTATTTATTAGATCCGCGTCCCAGCCCGCGGCTTACAGCCAACCAGAGACGCCTAAAATCCCCGTTAGTGTAACCCGCAGAAGGCAAGACAACAAGCCTTGTCTGTCTGAACACAACACATCGGGACGGGATATTGAGCAACTGCCATCGGGGACCAGCACAGGAAGCCCAAAACTCTATTTTCGGTGTGCCCCAGTCCCAAACCGTGTCTGGCTCTTGTGTCCGGGACAGGGCCGAGACGACATCCTGCAGCCACGCGATCCAGCAGCAGACGGCCAGCGAGCTACAGCACTGTACTATCCAGCACTAGGGAACCAGCGACTACTGTGGGTCCCGCATTAACCCATCCCACCCCTCTTCGCGTCCCGCCTTGAATCTCCGTTACAGCCTGAATCCTCGACCCGGCCTGGTGGACGACAAGTGCACAATAACAGCCCCAACCCAACGTCCTCTGTCACTCTCAGCATCCTCACCGAGGCTGAGCCCACCATCCGCAGTACCTAGTGTTAAGAGGGCTGCCGCCGCTAGCCCTACCAACACCTGCCGGGAAGGGAACAAGTAAAAGCAATCCTGCCACGCGCGGACAAGGCACGATTGACGCATCTCTGCAGCTTAAGCAGACCCAAAAAAGTTGCACGCCTCACTACCCTGCAACGTGTCAGGGTGTCAGGGACACATCATCTCCCCCAGCATTTGTGCGAGGCACTCAAGCCAAGGAATTTTCAAGAAGTCTGCACCCGCTGCAGGTAGCCAAATATGTCGGATTCCCCCAATCCCCTCCCAAGGAGGTCGAACAAGGTGTACAGTCACCAGACGAGGAAGCACAAATGAATGATCCTCAAGACCCACAGGCAAGCGGCCTCGCCTATGAGTTCGAAGTGAAGGAACAGGACCGGTGGCTGCCGATAGCGAATGGTGCGTCTGACTCCCCTTTCTGCTTCATCGTGATTCGTGAGGGCGCGCGCTGCTTTGTCCATCTCTGGTTTGCGCTGCAAGACTACTGGCTCTCGTTTGAGTGGCATGCTCCTGCTCTGCCTCTAAGAAAGCACCGCGCATATCCATTCGTCCATGTCCCACAACTCGTCCCCAAAGTCGCCGGAAGCGCCTCGCGCTTCGTCCAAGGCCGACAAACACGATCTCTATGATGCTAACATACGCAACTTTGCACCAGTCGCCCGTATCATGAAGAATGCCCTCCCAGAGAACGCCAAGATCGCCAAAGAGGCCAAGGAGTGCATGCAGGAATGTGTTAGCGAATTCATCAGCTTCATCACCAGTGAGGGTAAGGCTGAACCCCTCGTTCCAACTTCTTGTCCCATGTGCTGGGAAAAGAGGGGTCGTGTGTATGAGGGAGGTAGGTGACAGGTCACTCTGGCGTGCAGAAGACTGACCAGACATAGCATCTGAAAAGTGCCACCAAGAAAAGCGCAAGACGGTCAATGGTGAGGACATCCTCTTTGCCATGACCTCCCTGGGATTCGAGAACTACTCGGAGGCACTGAAGATCTATTTGTCCAAGTACCGTGAGGTAGGTTCTTCCTGATCATCTCGCTGAGTGAGAACTAGGTCGACCGCGCAGGCGGGCTAATGCCTACTTGCAGCAGTCTCAGTCGAACAGGAGCGAAAATCAGCAAGGTCGACCAGGTAGTCAAGGCGGCTACGGTGCCCAGAGCGGCGCTGCAGGACCGTCAAACTCAGGGTCTTCGACTTTCCAGGCCGGTGACCTGCCTGGCCAGGGCACTGACGGTGCAGAGCCCAACTACATGTATCAACCGGGACACAATGGAACCGGAGCAGGCGAGGGGTATTAGGAGAGATTCGATTTCGATCAATAAACGGTCCCAGTCCAGTAACCTCAGCTGCGGAGGACTCGGTCAATCTGCGCAACTCCGCGTGGACCGACTCGAATTCACTCGGAGCGACTCGGCGGCGTGTACTTCAGCGCGGCCCAAGAACAGTAAAATACCACATGAAAGACAGCGTAACAACACGGCAAAGGCGGGGAACAGTAGTGGTAAAGGACGGAGGCAAAATGTGCGATTAAAAGGAAACCTTCCCGATAGATTTACCCTGGGCGTTTATCTCTACTTCAGCGCGTCAGATCAGGAGCGGTCCTGGAATGTTGCAACCTCTTACACGCCCCTTCAAATACAGTCGGGGTTCGAGAAACAGTCTCGGGGTAGTGGGCTATATACCAATTTAATCACTATTCGGGCTCTTCCTGTTTGTTGATCAAGCTTTACAGTATGCGTATGGATTCGTTTGCTCTCATACAGCATCCACATCTACTTCAACTTCCACCGTTGTCTGCTTTATTAGTCTTTTCTCCTCCGCCAGTCTAAGCACTCGGAAGGCTTCTAAATTCCTAGTGCACATTGCTGGTGGCCAATTCTCTCTTCTGATACCTTATCATCGGTGAGTGAAGCCTTGACCACCACCGTCGCCGTCGCCTCCCACCTTTCCGCGCCGCCTCCTCGTCCCCGCATACTTGATATCACAGTCCCTCATTGCATCCTCCGAAATGGGTGGTGTCCGAATCTATCCAACTATTTGATCCCATGCTGTTGTTTGCCTGTCACGGAACTAATTGCGCAAATCGTGCTACAAGCCGTTGAACCCCGTCATACCCACCTCACTTTCTCTCGGCTGGGGCATCGAAATTATGAGATTTCAACGACCTGGATAAAATGATTCCAGCCGAAAACTTGTGATAACAAGATATATTCCGCCGTCACAAAGCGACATGGCTCTTGTTTTCGAGGTTGCCTCTAGCAGCTCTGGGACACAGGAAAGCATGCTTGAGTCTCAGCAACGCAGTCTCCTCTTGTGACTCGACGCGTGTAGCACTTCGTGAGCTGCCGGATGCTACCTCCTAGACCGAGAAAAAGGCCGTCTAGTGGACGATTCTTGAATTACGTAGCCTTTCATCAGGGATTGCTCCATATTCGGCGATCCTATCGTTGCACAACACTGGCCTACGGGGAACGACGGCACATCCGACTCAAGAACACGGCACCCGTCATGTCCACGAGCCAATCTTTGGAACTCGTCCAGAATACAGCGGATTTGCTCATTTCAAGCAGCGTATATAACCATTGACGAATGTGGACCTTGTATACCGTCAAGCCAATGTCATACGGTCGCAACAAGATGGAAGAGGGCCTTATAAAGTGTTTGGGCATCTCCTCCACGCGTTCGGCCCATCCATCACATCCGATGCCACCGAAGTAATTCGGTCCCCCGTTTTAAGAAGCCAGACCATGTCGCCCGCAAGTACAGACATCAACACCATCTGGGCCGTCGGCGTGTCCAAGCATGGACCGAGGACCTCGAATCTAGACGCCTCCCTAAGCCGTCGCCGCCAACCGGGCGACAGATGCTCGTCCGTGTAGAGGCAGCCGCAGTCAACCCGATAGATATCAAGGTTCGCGGTGGCGTGTACGACGACGCGCCCGACTACTATAACCGTGTGAAGCCCCTGACGATGGACGAACCGCACTTTCATATCATGGGATATGACGGCGCTGGCGTCGTCCTGGGTGTTGGACCGGAAGTAAAGCATTTCAAGGAGGGAGATGAAGTATACTACCTGGGAAACCCGCTGGGTCAGGGGTGCTATGGAGAGGAAATGCTGGTTGATGAGCGACAGTACATGCTTGATTTCTGTTCCCTCCTGGTGACAAGATAACAGCTTCTATGGGGCCATATTGAAGATTATTGACACAAGTACCACAGTGCGGGCCACAAACCCAAGAGCCTCGACTTCGTCCCGTCCGCCGCGATGCCACTAACCTACGGCACGGCGTACGAGGCTCTCGTCGACAGGCTGGAGATCAAGAAGGGTAAGAAGGCCGGGGTGCTGATCATCAGCGGCGGCGGCGGCGTTGGAAGCATCGCGAGCCAGATCGCCCGCAACGTCCTGGGCCTCCCTGTGGTCGTCACCATGGCCTCGCGTCCCGAGACGACCGAGTTTTCCAAGAAGATGGGCGCCACGCACGTCGTCAACCACCGCGGGGATATTGTCGAGCAGATCCGTGGCTTGAACTTGCCCGGGGACGTGCCGCTGCGGTACGCGCTCATCACGTCGCGCACCGAGCAGTACGTGCGACCCATCGCGGACATGCTCATCCCCTTTGGGAAGGTGTGCAGTATCGTGCAGGCCAGGTTTGACATGTACGGGTCGCAGTTTATGAGCAAGTCGCTCACCTTCTCATGGTGCTGGCTTTGCTCTGGTGTTTATCACGGATACGTCAACGACGACGAGGAGAAGCACCATCGTTGGTTTGAGGAGCTGGCTGGGTTGCTGGATGACGGCACGGTTAAGTGCCACCTCACGAGGAGGCTGAAGCTTAGCCGTGCGGGGCTGAAGGAGGCGCACAGGGAGAACGAGGCTGGGTCGGTGATTGGTAAGACCGCGCTTGGTGTAGACAAGGAAGGGCCTGGGGAGCCATTTGCTCAACCTGCGGCTTGATTCCGAAGTCACGGTGTTTTCTAAACTGGCGAGGGTGTCAGAATGAACTCAACAGAATGAACTCATATTGACACAGACGGCCATATGGCGGGGGTGATGACTTCGCAACACTACCGGTACCGACATGCAGAGGTCAAAGCGGAATGAACTCCCCATTTTCATGAAGATGCTTGCTTATGATACTTCCTCAAACCATGCAACGCTATAGTGCCATTCTGAGACCCAAGCTCCCAGGTAGAAAACGCCAATCCTACGCGGAGGGCTGCAAGTTTGTGCAGCAGTACCCATGTGAACCACAATGTGACCTCAATTCCTCGAACCAACGCTGTTAGCGCGATGCTTCTTCTCTTTCCCACTGCCCGATATGTTCACAGAGATGCTGGACTTCCGCCTCAGCCCTCCGGCCTTCAGCCTTCTCGCCATCTGGTATGCACGGTCCAGCTCCGTCTCGATGGCACACCTTATCTTGAGCGCCGCAACTGCCGGCCAGACACTCCTCTCGCCCCTCAGTATCCAATAGTCCAGTGTCTCTCTCGTCGGTGTCTCTAGTAGCCTGATGAAGTCCCCCGCGGTGACCTCCGGGACGAGCATCACGCTGGCACCCGGGATCCGCTCGTCGACCAGGAACCGCCGGATGCCAGTCGGCAGGAGGCCCAGAGTATCCAACTGCCTAAGTCGATGTCTGACCTCCAGGCCGACCATCCTTACCAAGAAAGCGGTGATGGACGTTGTTTTGCTGCGGGTCTCGTGCTGTGAGGGCCCGTGCATGTCTGATTGCAGGAAAGGGATCAGGTAGGGGCGGGCTTGTGAGACGATAAAATGGTTCACGTTGAACAGCTCTGCTATGCGCGTCAAGGGCGAGTCCCGGTCTGAATATGATACGTGTGTCCAGTGGCGGAAGTCGATGGTATTTGCAGGGGCCCAGGGGACAATCTTTCCGTCCTGGTCTTTGCAGAGGATGGTGGTCTCTCGGTGGCCATAAAATGTTGGTGTGGACGCATTGGAGGCTACAGCAGCCGTCCAGATCAACTATGCAGCACAGTCAGCGAGGTCCGCAGACGGAATACAGAGGCAGGGCCACTTACCACATTCGGTGCAGTCAGGTAGTTCAGAAGCGTTGGTATTCCACCCTGACCGGTCGCGGCCACAGTGATGTTCAACACCCTCTTGCTCCTGATATAAGCCTCCTCAAACGTGAGGTCGCCAACATTGGCGCGCACACATTCCTCCAGCACCTTGACGTCGAGGAAGTAACCCTCCCGGTAGAATCTCCTTACTCGACGAAGTAACGTCTCCCATCTACTCGAGCCCGACTGCTGTCCTCCTCCAGACACCTCATCGCCTTTGTTTTTATTCTTCGCCGCAAATGCACTCAGGTCGATGCCATCGCCCTTGAGGACCGCGGGCAGCTCCTCTTCCTTGTGGATAGCCACCAGCGCCGCAATCAAGGCCCCCGTCGCGGTGCCGGTAATGATGCGGGGGAGCAGGCCGCGCAGGAAGAGTGCCTTGACAACGCCCAGGTGGCAGAGGCCGAAAATTGCGCCGCCCTGCAAGACAAGGGTGCTCCGCCCGAAGGCTTGCCGCGTGTCGTGCACAAAGTCCAGTTTCATCTGGTTCGACATAGTCATCGGGGCCTTGATGTTCGCCACGGCGGCGTTGCTGCCGTTACTGACGTTACTCCCGGGCGTCGTGGAGCTGTTGTCGCTGAAATGTACGGCCGGCGTTGCCGGCGCCTGGGCCTGGGCCTGGGCTGGAGGTAAAGGCGCCTGGCCAGCGATGTTGACGGAGGACAAGTTGCTCCCGAGGAGGCCGACACCACTCGGCGGAACGGCAGGCAGCGTGCTGATGAACTCGATTGCCTCCGCCACCTGCGTTATATACTCCTCGATGAGGAATTTGGAGCCGGCAAAGCTGCGGTTGTAGAGCTTCGTGGCTGTAATGTTGCCTAGATTGCGCACCAGGCCGGAGCGGAGGAGGTTCACCAGGGCGTGGATGTCCTGGTCCTCCCGGGCCAGCGCGAGGCTGTCGAGGCGCTCGTTGATCAGGCGGTAGTCATAGTATCGCGAGACCTGGTTGTAGCGCCAGAGGTCAAGCCCCAACAGGTTGTCGAGGTGGAGCGCGGCCTCCTCCCACTCCTCGTACATCTCGGCATGGCGGAGGACGTCGAGCCACAGCTCGGTCGGAGCTTTGCGGCGGTACCATTCTAGGAAGCGCTGGGCAACGGGGGCCTAAGTCAGCTTCATCATCGGCTTATCCATGCGTCTGTCTATATACATACCCTCCGCCAGAAGTCTATGATCTCGACTATCACTCCCCAGATGCCAATGAACACCGACATCACCGACCCCATAGCTGCTGGTCGACACAGCCGCTTTGGAACATCTGAGCTGGTTTGATAAAGCAGGTGGTTCGGGTCTCGGGCTAATGGTCGTGGCTGGTAATTAGAGTAATAGGTAGGAAAAGCATTCTGGATAGGCTTGGGGGCAGCGTTGAGTGGGGTATAATACAGAGTGCAGTGGTGTGTCACCTGTGGGCAAAGGCAACATAGCACGACAAGTGCCCGAGCGTACATGTGCTGCCAGAGCAACGCAAAGTATTGAGTACCGGGATAATAACAGCTGACATGTGAACGTGACGAGTTGTGGAGACTCCCCAATTGCCGGACTCAAGGCACCGGCCGACGCCAACCGACTCGGCCGGAATCTTCCTAAACGGGCGCTGGGACAATGACAACTTCCAGTGATCACAAAAGGGCCCGTGTCGAACAGAAGATTTGGTGATTGGGCACTCGAGAAGCCTAGATAGTACCCAGATTGTCTCTGCGCATTGATAAGTTATGTACGACGCCTTGGTGCTTCTTGATCTTTTACGTCAACAAGCCTGCTGCCACCCAAACAGAACCATGGGCAGCGAACTCAGAGCTCAAGTGACATGTCCAGTCGATATTGTGCATATATGATGATACTATCGATTATTGAAAGAGTCCAACGTTGTTATTACACCCGGTTTACCCGTGAAAACTTGACTCCCCTCATGCTTAGGTGGGAGGAGTGGCTTTGCTCATCTCCCCTCCCTGGTACTTTGTTTCTTCTTCTTTTGGGCCTGGACTCGGCTCGTGCTAAAGAACCAATAGACTGCCTACGGACGCGAGTGATCTCTCGTTACCATTTTCTCATTGGAACAAGGCCTGTCTGCATTCGACAACACCGCCCTCCTCAATATTCTGGGAGAAGAAGGTATCAAGATCCACAAGCAAGGCTACGTAAACGTCAAGTCTGGAGGACAGTGCAGTCAACACCAGAAGTGCCCGTACTTGGGAATTCGAAGATTTGACTAAGCCGGTGAAATCTCAATGCCTGTCTCTTTCGACATAACAAGCAAACCAGGGAGCTTGGGCCATGGGGCAGGGCAACAGGGCGATTGCGGCCGGATCGACAAATTTGAAGATTGCCATTGGAAGGGTTTGACTGCCTACTTGGTTCCACCCGAGGAGCCGAGCTGTTTCCCAATCGAAAGGATTATTCACTGTCATCATCGTCGACAATCCGTCGCATCCTGCGTCGAGCATGCTCTCCACCGGATGTGCCTGTAGGAGCCGAATCCTCGGGCTCTCCGTCAGCATCTTCATCATCAGAGGGTTCGGCTGTCCTCTGGCGCTTGGCTCGCGGTCTGTCACGATCCTCTCGGTCCACAGCGTCGAGAATATCATCTTCCTCTTCTCCCTCGTCCTCACCGCTGTCCATGCCGTCGTTGGAAGACGCGATGAAGTCGTCCTCGCGGTCGTACTCGTTGTTGTTCCCATGTGCTCCGGCAGGAAGATCGTCGTCCGAATCGTATTCGTCGTTGCGGCGGCGACCCCCGCCACTTCTCTTCGATGATCCTCCTGGGCCACGCTTCCGGCCCCCTTGAGGGCGCCTTCCTTCCAGTCCGTCGATAGTGAGATTGCCCCTCCGAAACCCACCGCCGCCGCCGTCAATCCTCGCCGCTGCATTCTCTCGTCTCCGCGCGGCACGAATGCGCTCCCTCTCGGCTTGCTCTGCCTGTTTCTTCTGCAGTTCGGGGTCCTCTGTTGGGGTGATGATCATCTCGCCTTCCTTCATCCCACCCTTTGCCAGATTCATCTTCTCCCTAAGAAGCTCAGTGTCCTCATCCACACGCTTCTTATCCGGGCGGATAGTCCACTCCTCATTGATGTGTGCGACAGTAAGCAGATGCGAGTGACCCATATGCGCTGCGGCAATATACCGATGGGCATCACGATCAGGGATGTACGGTCTGTTTGCTGGAGGTATCTGCTCCTTGACCTGTATGTCAAAGTGCTCCTCCCCGACTTGTAAGGTCAAGGAGCCATCGCTCCACCTGTATATGTTTGCGTTGCTCTCCAGCCCGCCGGTCTCGGGGTTCCGCCGGTATCGAACGATGTTGGTAGGTATTTTCCGCATTGAGTTCTCGATTGCCCAGCCAGAAGGGTGGAACTCGTCCGACTTGTACTCCGTTGGTAGGAATCGCAGGAAGTTGGGGACTCTTGCAGCTTGCATCTGTGGGCAGGTCAGCTATACTCCAGGTCGCAAGGGCGGAGCGGGAGCGGGGCAGCTCACGTTGCCCTCCTGGGTCTTTGGAAGCCCATGGCGGTAGATAATCTCCTCTGCGACGGTCTTCTCTCGTCGCTCGCCGTCGCCATCGCCACCAGCTGCCTCTCGCGTCTCGCTGCGTTGGCTGCGGTGGCGATCAGGCTCCGAAGCGAGCTCATCGTCGCTGGGAAGTGGCGGGTTGTCAGCGATCAAGGAGGCATCGCTGCCATCGTCGCCGAAAAGGTCGTCGCCTCCGCCGTCCGACAGGTCAGCGCGATCTTCTACGTCTGACATGGTAGCTTCGATGGGTATGCGACGTGCTGCGTACGCAGGATGAAGATGCGGCGAGTGGTGAGTTTGTAGGAGACGCGTGCGACCGATGCGGCCGAGGCGTTCTTAGTGTGGGTCTTTCAAATGCGATGATGCATTGATGGGTGCAGAGGCGGCGGAAGAACTGTATTGCGGTTCAAGGTAGATGTCTTTCTTGCTGCCCGTTTGTTTGGTCTGCTTGCTTGGTCGAGCTATTGATTTTGGGCTAGACAGATTTCCTGAACAGGGGTCTGCCGTCTAAGCCGGTACCTGGGGACACTGCAAACCCGCACCCATCAGGCAGGTACCTTCATGCTCTCCTATGTATCAAGTTGTGGGGCATTGTTGCCCATCCTAATGCTGCTGATAGCTCAGATGTTTGTTGTCCATTCTGTGGAATAGCTACAGCTACGGATTCACAAAAATACTGGAGGAAGTGGACCAAAAAGTGTGTCTTGCTTGCCTGTATGGAGGACGGAGTAGTCTACTCCCAGGTAGTGGTCGCAGTCAGGCATGCAGTCAGAGGCTGGGCCGTTTCATCGCACGGACCAGCCCGCAGTTGTTGCGCTTCCCCTGCAGCCCAAGAATAGGGGTTCAGTTCCAGGGAACTTTGGAACTTTCAACCGGGTTGACTGCCTCTAGACTGAGAATCCCGAAGAATCACGGACCGTCAACGGAACAGAGATCGTGTCCAGACGTTACGTGCCGCACTTTAGTGGCTTCCAGAGGGCGAACGACGCTCAATTCTTCCCACGTCTCCCAACGCACACTACCAATCTTCTACTTGTCGCATCGCCGCACAGCAACCCTTCCCCCACCATGTCCAACCTCTTCTCTGGCATGTGAGTACCAGTATCTCTGATTCGTTTGCTGCCCTTGCTTCAACCCGCTGCCCGTTGTCTGGTCCGCCTTTGCAGGCCTCGGGCGTATCAACAGCCAGAAATCAAGCATGAGCCCGTGGGACTTCGTGCTGTGTCATAGACAGACAGCAACGGGGTTCGCCGCAGTCATAGCAAAGAGCACGTGCCTGTGCTGCCCGTCTCCGGGTGCGCTGCGCCCCGGCTCCCCACGGTCTCGAGGCCGACAGCCCACTCCGAGCAAAGACGAGGCATTCAAGAGAGACTCCAACCTGTGCCATCAAAGTAGTGGCTCCCAACGGCCCGAGTCGCCCTCAGCCTTGTCCCTGGATACCAACTGTGTAATGAGGCTGGTCGCAGGAGGCCAAGTGACCATTGCTCCCGATCACACAAATATAGCTTATCTATGCTTCATCTTCATCTCCGTCTTAATCTCTTCCCTTGTCTCTGCATCGCTGCCTCTGATCTTGCCTTCATCGAGCACCAGTCTATTAGTTCAGTTCCACTTTTCCACTCTGAAACCTCACCGCCTCACTTATAACGGGCACTGACTATTTGTCTCTGTAGCAACGCCCGCTTTCGAGGCTCCAAGTCTCCCGGCCCGGGCAAGAGTCCGACCAGCAATTCCGGCCAGCCGCCGGTCTCTCCTCTGACTTTGGATAGGTCTTATAGTGGCCAGTCCCCTGCCTCAGCAGGCCTTCCACCACTGCCCAAATCGCCCTCTCTGGCGCAAACCATTGCCATGGATGAGCAGAGCGGCTTGATGGCCGGCGGTTATGATACCCACGAACAGTATCATCTGCCACGGCCCATCCCTCTGTGGCTCAACCCAAACTATGCCAAGCATATCGTCAAGGGCAACTTCATGACCCTGAGTGCGAGGCCAAAGACCGTCGAGCAAGGAGAATGGATCGCTCATCAAGGTTTGTGATACCCAGCCCCAGTTGGGCCGCCAAATCTACGCAGGGCACCGAAAAAGGCCAAGAGCAGTCACGATGCATAGCTGCGGGCCGGATCCGTCAACCCTGTTGTGTTCCAGCGAGATCCTGTTTGGGGATATGTCCCTAGGGCATTCTCCCCTCTTGGACGCATTACTGAGGGATAAGCTCTGCTATGGCTGAGGGTGTTCAAGTCGATGAACAAGCCTATCCGCACCCAGTGACCCTGAAACCTCTTGTGGTTATCAAGTGCTAGCCATCTCTGACCTGCGAATATCCCTCCAGCTCTGCAAGTGGAAAATGAGACTGACTCCTCTCAAGTTATTGAGCACTATCGCAATCTCTGGAACTTTGTTCGTGTCATCCATGAAAAGGAAGAGGATGGTTCGTCCATATGTAACCCGAACAGTTGCCCTCGCATGTCCGCAGGCCAGTACGTTAAGTGTCCTGTGCTTCCTCCATCTTAGTCTTAGCCGCTAACGCTGTATCTGCAGGAGCCACTCTTTCACGTGGCTCAACAGCCGCAGAGAACCCGTGGAGCTTCCTGCATATGAGTACATCACGCTTATGCAGCGATGGATATCAGGCAAGATTGATGACACGAGGATATTCCCCACTGAGGCTTCTGGGGTATCTTATGCACACAACGCGAACATCACCACCACGCCTCTTTCCCAACTGACGAATCCCGGGGAGCCCGACTGGGTCGGCAAACGATCTGGATTCCCCCAGAACTTCGTCGAGGTCTGCCAGACCATCTTCCGCCAGATGTTCCGCGTCTATTCACACCTGTACTGGGCCCACTTCGTCGAACCGTTCTATCATCTGAACCTGGAGAAACAGCTTAACAGCTGTTTCAGCCACTTCATCCTGACCGCAACCGCGCTGGACATGCTCAAGCCGCATGAGCTTGAGCCCATGCAGCCGTTGATTGACCTCTGGGCTGCGAGCGGCACATTCCCGCCCGAATCCAAGGCATACGAATACGCCAACTTGAGCTCCGGCCAAAAGCTGCTTCAGCTTGGCAACGCCTCCTCATCCTGATTCTGATAGGTATGGTCTCCGGACACAGGGGGTAAACGGGTCGGGCTAGTTCGGGAGCTGCCTAAGCATATTGCAAGAAGAGCACGCAAAAGGGCGCGCATTTATATGAGCAAACGGGCTTATATATGAGCGGGAATCAGACATTGCACATTCGGAGTTGGCATGAGCCACTGCGATATTTAGTCCGAGAATTGGGCTGGGTATGGCAAGTTTGCAGGGGCTACAGGGCAATGGCGGCATCCTGTCGATTGTTGAATCGCATTGCTTAGCATTGGAGGCCAGGGTGATACCATGTCGTAAGAGTTGGATGGGCCATCGGAGGCGTTGCTGGGAAAAATGCGTTGGGATAGAGGGCGCGTGGGTTGGGTGGCTCAGGGATGCCGTCAAGTGTGCATCAGACGAAGGAAACGATCAGGCGAGTCATTTGGGGCAATGCATTGACTAGTTGGTAGTCACATGCTACTGTACTTCTAGCCGTATAGAATCATGATTTCACAAGAATACGGAATCCCAACGAGCTTTGCCTACAGTGGGTCATCCTGCATGTGGCTGACCGGTCAGGCGTATCCTGCGGAACGTTGCCACTTGTCTAAGCAGTCAAACGGCTGGCTTCCACGGTTTGTGCACATCAGATCGAAACCTCACTGATCTTGTACTCGACAGTAACAGGCTTTCCCGCCTCAAGTATGAAGCGCCCAGAGCCGACAAAGACCTTGTTCTCCAGGACCTTGAGAGCCGGGTGGCCCGTCTCGAACTTGACGTGCGTATCTAGGTGCACGAACGCACGTTACGCGTACTCGTTAGACCAGAGGAATGCACAGAACACAGATGTCCCCTCTTGACACCAGTACACTCACAAATACCGCCGAAGTCAGTGGTCGCCGCATCGGAATCACCCCTCAGCACCTTGCCTCCCGGGCCTGACATGTCCACGACGCCCGTGTACCTGTAGCGCACCAGACCGCCGGTTGCCGTATCCTTGACGAGGCTGTCGACCTCGAGGCGGGAAAAACCCCCGTCGGCGTCTGTCTTGATGTAGTCGGAGCCGTGGACCCACGTCCCCTTGACGGAGGTGGGGTAGCCCGCCTCGGAGGTGAGCGCCTCCTGGCCGGCGATGAAGGATACGTGCGTCAAATTGGTGCCGCTGGAGAGAACGCCCACCGCGTTGGGTGGGTCGATCGGAATCTTGGGGACGGAGACGTTAGTGAGTGGCGCTTGTGGATCTAGAATGTCGGGCCTTGTGGGTATCACAGCGGGTTGCGGTCAGGGGGATGCACGCACTTTGGCCGTGAAGGCCGGTGTGAGCTTTGCAAAGCCGGACATGATGGTTGCTATTTCAGTGGCAATATATGTGTGCTGTATTTCTCGCTACGGAAGGTGTATTTGAGGAAGAGGCCGAGGACAAACCATGCCAATCGACGCAGGGCGTACGCCGACTTATGTATGTCGAAGTCAGCTTCTGAACTACACACCTTCACCTCCACAGCACACTAGGGATCAGGATCAGGCGGGGTTTGTCAGGCTTCTGTGCGTGGCAGAGCATGGCATGTCCTGTGTCTACAAGCGAAGGTGTCATCAGAACCGCCTAGGATCGGCAGAGTTGAGCTCCCTTGAGATGGTAGTCAAGAAGGGATGTCCCCACACGCAATGGAGGAAACTCGGACTGTAGCCAGACTAGCCCCTGAACAGGCGAGCCAGCCTCTCGTGGCAGCGTGTGTCTTGTGGTCGGCCAGTGGTCAGCCAGAGTTTCATGAAACTGCCCAGTTGTCCAGTTCAGGCCTGTCGGTGGTTTATTGGTGTATAGGAGATATCCCGGGTGTGCGGGTATGCGGGGGGGTTGACATCGATTAGCAGAGCAGACAGCTGGGACCCCGCAGTGAGGTCAGTCGAGTCAAATCAGATGGCCAGCTATTGGCCTACCACTAACGAGTCAACATGGCGTGCATACGTGCGGTTTCTCTGCTCAATCGGGAAATGCTCTATGCCAATCAGGAACCAGGTCCGGCTAATAGACCGGGCTGTCACCCTCCAGCTGGCCAGGCCATGCTGATGTCACTCTCTCCTGAGCTCCTTAGGTGATTCGAGCCGCTTGCTTAGCCTTGATCCCGGCCAAGCCTGTCCATCTCCCATGTGCAGCACCCTGCAAATTTCTTTCTTTTCTTGACGTGTACCAAGCATCTCTTTTTAACAGTTCCGAATTGACCAGCCTTAATTGGCCTTGGCACTGGATCTGTGAGATCCACATTGTATTCACCCCATCAGAGCCGCCTTATCGTTGTGGACCGGTATTATGGCTGACAATCAGCCTGGGTCGAGCAATGTGCCCCCCAAGAAGAAGAAGACCCATCGGGGCACCAAGGGCAAGAGGAAGAAGGACAGGAGAAAGTCATTTGCAGTTCACAACGAAGACTTGAACCAAGACGAGCCTGCCACCACCGGTCCTCATCCCAGCAGCTTCTACGCCCAAGACCACAACCTCAGTGGCACGAGTCTGGATAGCGAGGCTCTGCTCGACCACAGGCGAGTCCACTGTCTGCCTCCTCTACTATTGATGTAGACCGCCATGCTAATATTTCCTCCCAAATTCAGAGATCAGCCCCGCTTCATGCGACCTCGACGAAGCTCGACCGTTACCCAGATGCACAATCCCCAGCAACCTTTGCAAACCAGCACCAGGCTCCGTACAGTCCGCGATGGCAGCCCTCCAGGAGACGCGAATGACGATGCCAATGGGGATGAGAGGGCGCCCCTTCTGTCCGCGTCGACCCGTATGCGCTCGGAGCCGCCCATGACCTTTCAGGGGTTCGGCTCGATCGATACCAGGAAGGACCGGCCATCGAGCAGACGGGAACCGAGCAGAGGGAGCGGCAGGAGGGACTTCAGGAATACCCCAGTCACCCCAATCGGCGAGGCATACGATATCAACTACCCACCGTCAATGCCTGGCTCACCAAGGCTGGGCGGTTTGGAAAGAGACATGAGGTTTGAGGATGCCATGTTGATGGATGAGCTCAACTCTCCTGATCATGAAGGGAGCTTCATGGAGGAACTGTTGCACTCGCCATCCAGTCCGCAGGGTCCATCGACCCCATACGAGCGTCGGCATACCTACTCATTCCAGGCCGAGGGAGATGTTTGCTTTCCCCAGGAGGGCATGTCGGAGCTGGCAGACGACGAGGTTCGCGAGATGCGTGAGCAACGTGCACGCACCAGGCGCCGCAAGAAGAGATGGCCTGTTCTTTCTGTTCTGGATGAATGGAGTCGGCTCGAGAAAGAAGGGCGAAATGAAGAACGGCGGACCAAGATGATCACGGAGCCACAGCTGGTCAACGGCAGACTGCGCCCAGTCCACAAAGGCTGGTTCCAGCCCGAAGAGGACACGCCTTACCGCTTCACGTACTTCAACGAAGAGTTCAACAGCACGATACACAGCTCCACCATCTCCGAGCTCGTGCAGGCCGAGGGCCAAGGAGCCAACTTCCGGGAGCTCTTCGTGCCGGACAGACCCATCTTGGAAGATTCGTCGGAATCAGAAAGTGAAGACGACGACGCCCAACAACAGGCTACCATCATGCGGAGGACATTGAGTGTCCAGAATGGCGAATCAAAGGCACCCACGCGCCAGGCCTCAGTAGCTGCAAGCCTGCGAGGAAGCTCGGATGTGGCCCGAGACGAAACGCTATCCCCGAGGACTGCCCAGGAGGGACAGCGGCATACCAGGCAGACATCTGGTGAAGCCACTCCTTCGCAGCCGAGATCCGTGACGTCTGCTCCAACAGCCAATGAAGCCAAGCCTGTCCGGTATGGAGAGCGACCGGTGTGGTGGCTCGACATAATGTGTCCAACGGACGCAGAAATGCTGGTGCTCCGCAGGGCTTTTGGCATCCATCCCCTCACGGTAGAAGATATCATGCTCCAGGAGGCGCGGGAGAAGGTTGAACTATTCCACAACTACTACTTCATAAATTATCGGACCTTTAACCAGGATGCGACAAGCGAGGATCATCTGGAACCTGTTAACTTTTATGTGATCGTCTTTAGAGAAGGCGTTCTCAGCTTCCATTTCAATCCAACCCCGCATTCAGCAAATGTTCGGCGCAGGATCCGGATGTTGCGAGATTTTATGGTTCTCTCGTCGGATTGGATCTCATATGCGATCATCGACGACATCACCGATGTCTACGGGCCCCTCATCCAGAACATCGAGGAAGAGGTCGATGAGATTGACGCCGCTATCGTGAGACTTCATTCCGAGGAGGACCCGACGAAGAAAGACATTCCAAAGAGCGAGAAAACACACCACGATGCGTCAAAGTCCGAGGGAGGCGCTACGACCTTCGCCTCCGGCGGAGACATGTATCGTAGGGTTGGAGAGTGTCGCAAGAAGGTCATGGGCCTATACAGGCTACTTGGCAACAAGGCGGACGTTATAAAGGGCTTCGCCAAGCGGTGCAACGAGCACTGGGAGGTTGCGCCCCGCTCAGAGATTGGACTTTTCCTGGGCGACATTCAGGATCATATCGTGACCATGACGGGCAATTTGAGTCATTATGAGATGTAAGCGCACCACGATGCATCATAGTGACCAAACGAACGACTTATACTAACATCATTGCAGGATCCTCGCACGGTCACACCAGAACTACCTTGCCCAGATCAACATCCGGATGAACGAGCGCGCGGAGCAGACTGCCGACGTCCTAGGGAAGCTCACGGTGCTCGGCACCATCGTCCTGCCGATGAACATCATCACGGGCCTGTGGGGCATGAACGTATGGGTGCCCGGGCAGGACTACGAGGACGACTTGACCTGGTTCTGGTGTATCACCGCCGGGCTCGTTATGTTCGGACTAGCCTGTTACCTCATCGCCAAGCGAGTCTACAGGATTGTTTAGGTGCAACCTGCTAGTACTCGGTGATAAGACAGACCTTCTGCAGAATTACACATCGGACCTTTTTTCGTGGCCGTGGAAACACTTATAAGGGCCGGGCCAGGACCAGCTTGAGAAGCAACACATAGGTAGCATATTAGTCGTTCTGGACTCTGCCTGAAAAGGAGTCTCGGCGAATTTGGATCATGGGGCTACAAACGGAACCCGTACCAATCACTTAACCACAGACGGAATGATTACAAGGACACACATCCTGGCAGGAAGCGGCCCCAAAAGTATATAGAAAAATGGGCAATTTATAATTAGTCGATGCAATTTATGTCGTCTGAAATAGAAGCATTGCATTGTTACGGGTGATTCACCCAACGAGGATAGATCACGCCGAGCAGTCTATCCTTCCATGATCTTTCAAGGTACCCCGCGCACGCCGTAACGCCTTTCCCGGTCCTTCCAGGCCTCCGGGTGCAAAACCGTTTCCTGTTCCCAAAAGATGAGATCGACCGTGCTTGATCGCAATCCCCAACACATGAGCTCTTACCGTAAACCGAGAGCTCGGTAACCGGGCGGACAGCCACCTTTTGCGCCCAACTATGTACGAGCTCTGACCAGGCTCGCAACTATTTTGTCCTTCCTCTGCCGGTACTCTCTTCTCTCTTCCTCGATCATGGTATCTGCCTGTCGACACTCTCATCGTCTCCTCTCTCACATCCGCTGGCCGCTGTACTGGGCCCGAAGCTGGAGGATAGCCTGCTTCTCGGCCTCAGGAAGCTGTGCGATGACCTCCTCGGGGAGAGAGAGGACCTGCTGGATCAGATCGTCGGGGTTCTGTCCGGGCGCCGCGGCGCCAAAGGCACCAGCAACACCGGGTGCCGGGCCGGCTGCAGGGACTGCGGCGGGTGGTGCTGCGACCGGGGGTGGCGCGTAGGGCGTCGGGGCGATCACGGGCGGGGTGTTTGTCGCGCCGGGGAATCCAGGCTGCTGCTGGTGTGCGGGAGGAGGAGGGTAGCCAACCGGGGCGGCAACCGTGGGCGGCGCGGCGGCCGGGTTAGAGCCGGGCTCGAGGACGGCGTTGATGGCCTCCGGGGAGACGAGGCCCATGAGCAGCAGAGCCTGGAAGACGGCGTAGGAGAGCTGCGGGGCCTGGTTGAGCAGCTCGGTGGCGCGGGCCGGGTCGTTGGTGGCGAGCTGCTTCATGGAGGAGAGGATGTCGAGGAGCTGAGCGGGCGGGAGAGTGTTGAGGGTGCGCGAGATGGCATCGGTACAGGTCACGCCCGGGGGCAGCTCGCGGCCTGGTGGGAGGGGCGGGAGGGCACCGCCGCCGCCGGACGGGGTGTCGTTGCCATTGGGAGGGGGAGGATTGTAGTTGTTGCTGTTGTTGTTGGTGTAGTTGTTGGTGTCGCCGCGGTCGTTGCGCCCAGAGTCGTCGTTTCCTGCCCCGCCCTCGTTGCTAAAGTCGACGCGAAGCTTGCGACCCATTATTTCGTGGTCGTTCAGGTTTCGTACCGCTGATGCGGCGGAATCTGAGGAATTGGGGAGCCAGTTAGACAAGACGGCCAATGAAGCTGGGTGGGAGATGAAGCGACTGGGCAAGTAGGAGGTTGTCGCTTACCTGCATCGGGGTACTCTGCGAACCCAAAACCCTTCGGCCTGCCTGTATCTCTGTCATATACGAGGCGGAAGTTGAGAACCTGGCCAGCGCTACTGAACAGCTCACTGATCTGCTCCTCGGACAGTCCTGGCGGTTCAGATGCGGTCAGTGGTGCGCCGCTGGGGGGGGGGGGGTTGAAATGGCTGGAGGTCTCACCATAAGGTATGTTGCCCACAAAGACAACCCGCGATGGGGTCTTGGTAGACATTGTAAGAAACAACCTGAAATAGCTCTTGGGTAGGTGCGTAGTGAACAGCACGCCTGTGTGTAGGAGGAGCTTTTGGTAGACGGTCTATATAGTAGAGCCACATGCCATAGGTGGACCTGCCGACCCTTGTTCGGAACACAAGAGGACGATGCGGCTGGCAGGGGTCATAGCATGTTACTCTTCCACCAGGTGAGATGATATCATACAGTATCACTCTGGTGCACAAGATCTATCTACTGAAATTGCTCGTATGAAATAAGGTCCTTGCAAATATTCCTTAGATTTTTCTCAAGAAAGAATATGTTCAATGCTCTTCTATATGAGTATTCCGTGTGCACCTGCATCCAGCGAGATCTGCAAATCGGGTCCAGGTAGGCCCTGCTAGTCTAGAGAAACTTTTCTGGTCCAAGCTTCCCCAGGATTTTGGCTGCTTGCCTCTTGCCTGCCCAGCTGCCAGGCTGCCCAGTCCTGAGCTCCGCAAGGTCAAGATCCCTGTCGCATCGAAGTCAATGATCACCCCAGAGCTGGGAGCTCTAGTTTGAGATGCAGATTATAGCCTAGCTGCCACACCCGTACAAGACACACGGCCGAGCCTCCACTCGCCGACATCCACATCCACCCCTCAAGCCTTGCTCACCCGACAGCAACCAAAGGCTGCCCAGCACCGCCCACCATGTCCAACAGGAATCCCATGGAGGAGTATATGCAGCGGCTGCAAGCCGTGGCCAAGTCGAGGGGAGGTGGTTTCCCTGGTGGCAAGCCTCCGCCCGGCGCCGGCTTTGCCCTCACCGGCGCCGTTGCCCTTCTGGCCGGCGGCTGGTTCCTCAGCAACGCCCTCTTCAACGTCGACGGTGGTCACAGAGCGATCAAGTACAGGCGCATAAGCGGTGTCAGCAAGGAGATTTACAATGAGGGTGAGTCCGGCTGCTCCGGCCCGGTCGCACGAGACATGGCTGACGGCGTTGCTAATAGGAACACATTTCATGATCCCGTGGTTTGAGACGCCCATCACCTACGACATCCGAGCCAAGCCCCGCAACGTCTCGTCGCTCACCGGCACCAAGGACCTGCAGATGGTCAACATCACCTGCCGTGTCCTGTCCAGACCAGAGATCAAGTCCCTGCCTCAGATCTACCGAACCCTCGGACAGGACTACGACGAGCGGGTCCTCCCCTCCATCGTCAACGAGGTGCTCAAGAGCGTGGTCGCCCAGTTCAATGCAAGCCAGCTCATCACACAGAGAGAAATGGTCGCGCGACTGGTCCGCGACAACCTTTCCAGGAGAGCGCAGCGCTTCAACATTCTGCTTGACGATGTGTCGCTGACCGTATGCATCAAATCTCATCTTTGAACGTCAGTTTCCGCGTTGCTAACAGAAAGGCAGCATCTCGCATTCTCACCCGAGTTCACAGCTGCAGTGGAGGCGAAGCAGGTGGCACAGCAGGATGCGCAGCGCGCGGCATTCGTCGTTGACAAGGCGCGCCAGGAGAAGCAGGCAATGGTTGTCAAGGCCCAGGGTGAGGCCCGCTCTGCAGAGCTGATTGGTGAGGCCATCAGGAAGAACAAGGCCTACGTGGAGCTGAAGAAGCTGGAGAACGCGAGGGCCATTGCGCAGATCATGCAGGAGAACGGTGGGAAGAACCGCCTGCTGCTGGACGCGGAGGGATTGGGGCTCAACGTTTTTGAGAAGCTGGACAGCGACAAGAAATAGGCCGGGTGACTCTGCATGGGCCCTCGCCTCCTCCTCGAGAGTAGGCTGTCCTTGGGCTCAGAAGCTCCTGTGTAAGATTAATACGACTCAACTTTGCCCAGGCGTGGATTTAAGCCTTTTATTCGTGGTGAAAGCAAACCATTGGCATCTCAACAGTCTGGGGTCACTACACAGAGCCTTCCACGATGCACATTGCAAATCTACAATTGTAGAAAGGCTCATCTGTAAAGTTGGTTGATGGCCAATATAAGTTGAGCGGTTTGGGTCAAGACGCGGCGGCAGTCACGTAAGCCAGGCTGCCCCACCATCCGCCGGTGCCAGCTCTGAAATACAAGGTTGAGCCGGAATGTGCCCCTCAATGACACACACCCCTGACCCATCAGCGGCTCCAGCAACCCTTCGACAATAAATCGCCGTGATCGCCGACATCTGCTTACTGCATCGCGCCTCTCAGCTTGTGGAAACAAAGCCCACATCTCAGCAGACAGCTTCTACCCAAGCATACAAAAGGAACACTCTTACGGTTTACCTCTTCCACAGCCAAGATGCAGATCAAGTTCGCCTTGCCCCCCGAACCTCTCCGCCCATGTGATGATTTACTGACTGAACGTTCCGCCTCCAGGGTCCGAACACTCACGGGGAAAGAGATCGAGCTCGACATCGAGAGCACTTACAAGGTTCGTACCGTCCTCTAAATGAAAATTTACCCCCAGACTCTCTCTCTGGGAACAAAGTCTCATCGTTGTCGCCCCTTACAGGTCTCTACGATCAAGGAGAAAGTCGAGGAGAAGGAGGGCATCCCACCCGTGCAGCAACGTTTGATCTTTGGTGGAAAGCAAATGTGAGTCCGAGCAAGCGAGCATTCGAAATTCATTCCGACCTACCACATACAACGAACAAAGTTGTCCGGGACGTCCTGTCAGCAGCCACGACACAATGCCCCACAGGGGAACGGGACAACCGGTTGGACGAGGCGAGATAGAGACCAAGACAGGGAAGAGACAAGAGGGCTGACCATGGTCTGTGTAATGCTTCCAGGGCCGATGACAAGACCGCCGAAGATTACGCCCTCACCGGAGGTGCAACGCTCCACCTGGTCCTCGCGCTGAGGGGTGGAACGCAATAAGCCGTACACTGCCCGAAACCTCCTCCCTGTGCGCGTACGGTGACGAGGGGGGTCTGAGAGCTCACATGCAAGATCGAGGAAGCCGCGGCATGGGTGTGGTATGGAACATCCCGACAAGCGCGGCGAGAGAACAAGAGGAGCGTGAGCGAGAAAGAGGCATGCATCCGGCTACCCCGGCGTATTGATGTTGGCGAAGACTCGACGTTATGGGGCTCTCGTGTTGTGCGGTCATCTCTCATACCATGATTAGGCACGACTGGGCGGTTAATTAGAACTACTGGAGAGAGGCTTGAGTCTGGTCTTTGGGATTAGGAGAGCGTGGCCTGTGACTAGACATTAGAGAGCGCCCGTCTTGAAGCACATACTCGGGGCTACGGCGCTGAATATAATTTGGAAGTCACTGCCGGTGTGTTGAGATACTCAGTGAGGTCACTTGCATCCACAACTTTCAAGGACCAAATTTGCACAATTCGTGATTATGTTATCGTAGCGAACGCCGGGCTATGGTCTGGTATGCGTTCGGTATGGCCCTTCCCTAGGCAAACGTCCCTAAACAGCAGAGACATGCAATCAATAAGCCGGTGTCCATTTTTTACCCCTTGAATCTGTCCTCGAACTCCGTGCCAATGGCGTCTCTTTGGACACGAAATGCCTTCATGATGATATCCCTGAATCTCATAAACGCCGATGCCTCAAATGATGGCATGTCAAATCCTGCAGGCCTCTCAGGAAGATTTTAAATGCAAATGCCGCATTCGACAATGAATGTTGGGTATCGGGCCTAGAGTTACTTGGTGTTTTCATGTCTGTCCGTCCCTCCCAATTCTTCAGCGCTTACGGCGCATAAAGATGTCAACCTTCTTCTTCTTGGCGGGTGGGTGCGCCGCTGGTCCTCCGGTGGTAGCAGCTGGGGCCCCGTCGGGCTTTCGCTTGGGAGGGGAGCTCGGCTCGGCCTCGTGTTTCGCGGCTCTTGCCGGCTGGGGAACAGCGGGCGACGACGCCCTGCTGCTGTTGGACATGAAGGACGACCTCCGTCCACTAGGCCCGGCGGCCTCAGGCTCCGAGGATCCGCGAAGGACCGGGTCCACAGAAGGGGATCGAGACACCCGCGGCAGTGGTACAATCTTACTAGGCTTGTACACCTCGCACGCGGGCGACGAAACCCGAGCGACGCGCTCCTGACGAGCCTTTCCACTGATCCTCGAAGCGCTTGGGCGAGACGACTGCTGCGTAGGTGGTGAAGCGGATCTCGCCGCGGACAAAGTCGGCTTGTTCAGCACTGTCGATGTTGAGGTACTGGGTTTGGTCTTTAGGCCACCCGCGGTCTTCTCAGGTGAAGCACTCTTGCTGGGCTGGCCAACAGTCTTGACTGTGACTTTGCTCTGCTGGAACAAGGCGCTCTGCGGGCGCATCATGAGAGATCTCGGCCTCTTTGGAGTGGATGACGTCGATTCGGACCTTGGCATGACAGCCGCCTTGCTTCCCTGCGCGGACTTGGACGGGCCCGACCTGAGCTCCTCGTCGCTTGTTGCCTTGGGCTGGACCTTTGGTTTCTTGGCGGCCAGGAGCCTGGCTTCCATTTGGTCACGCTCGTCGTCCTCCTCGCGGGGTCGCTTGGCCGCAGCCGGCGCAGGAGGAGGGATGAACTTGGGCTGCGCCCTGATGCGGAACTCAGTCTTCATCGACTCTGGAGCCTTGGTGACCTTCGCAAGATGTGCAGTTGGCCGCATCGTTTTCGGGACTGACAGCCTCTTTCTTGCGGCGGCCTCTATTGCCTCCTTCTTTGCTTTCTGTACCGCATTGGTCGTCCTTGCGCCACCGCCAAAGGTCAAAGTTGCGGAGCCAGGCCCAGCGCCCTTCCCACGGCTTCTGCCGAAGGCAAGGCCGGAGGGGACCTTGGGGAGTTTTCTCGGGTCGACAATGGCGGTCTTGTTCTCAATCTTCATCTTGTTGAGGCCGGCATAAGTACCGGTCAGTTTCTCCAATGCTTCCGCCTCCTCCCTGCGCTCCTTGTCGGCGAAGTACTCGTACACCTTGCGCCATTCTCGCGGGTCCTCGGGCGTGGCGTGGTCTTCGTCACGCTTCATGGGCACCCGAAAGTCCCTCCTGCAGAATGCCTCCCAGAGCTCTGCATCGTCGCCAATGATTTGGGGGGAGTATTCCTCGATCACAGCCAGCTGGCTGGCAGTCTTGACCTGCTTGAGGAGGTCGCGGACCTTGAAGTATGGTAGGGTTGAGACATAGGAGAGCTCGTCGATGTTGTCCCCGATGACCTTGCGGCAGAGTCCTGCCAGGCTAGAGACTGGCATCTTGGTTGTTCGGTAGTGTGGTGGGGTCTTGATATTCAAAAGAGAACATGCAGCCAAATGACGATTGAGGTTGCGCTTGGCATCCAGTAGGAAGTGATTGATGGCCTCGGGTTTGGAAAGAGTTTGGTATGAGACTTTCAGAAAAGTGATGTGAAGTCAAGGTGGGTGAGATGACTACCTTATGTAGCTGGCCGAGCTTCTGCAGATGGGGAGGTTTATGTAGCTGGTGAGAAAGTGGGATTGGGGTGCGGAAGTATTAATTAAAGGGAACAATAGGAGGCGTCAATGTGGTCAATGGGAAGCGGGCAGAATAAGACGGGGCCCATTCTTTGCCGCTCTAGGGCGGGGAAGCTTGGTGACGATGGCGCGGTGAGAAATTGATGCTAGGACTCATGGCTGTGTATCTATTGTTCAAGAGGTTGGTTCTATTGTGTGGAAGTGAGATGAGATGAAGTAAGTTGAGGTGTAGTGAGATGTAGTGGGAAGCCCAGGCCCGAGTAAGAGCCTCGTGGGCACATGTTACACCCCCAGCCAACTCTCCTTGTAAAGGAGTCCCGAGTGGTGGGGTCTTTGCCTAGCTCTAGCCTTGCCGGGTTTCTATTAAGGTAGCTTGTATTTTCCGAGCTCAAGCAGGGCTTGGTGCCCAGACTGATACCTACCTACTGGAGCCCATTTCTTCAAGCTCAGCTCTATCCAGGAAGGCATTTCATACTTTTGATGGTAAGGTGGGTGGACCAAGGGTGATACATGTGTGTGCCTTGCTGGGTATGCATCCTGGCACATGTACTCGGTACGGACGTGCATGTAGACTAGATACAGCTTACCTCCAAGTAGCGCCGTCTGAACCCTGCCACCGTGTGCCTGCCAAAACATTTGACTTCAATTTCACCCAATTGTCAATTGCGCCATCCCATCACAAGAAACACCTCAGTTGCAGCCAGCAAGCATCTTGGTTAATTTCTGGCGGATTGTACCTGCAGCTAGTTTCCGAACTAGGCAACGCAATACTGCCAGCAGAACCTCGAACAGTCAATCCACCTTCTCAAGCAACCTACCATCCCACTCATCAACATCTCTCGCAAAGCCGCCGCCATGTCGTCCTGGCAGCTCCTCGACCCGGAGGAGGAGAATGAGATCCACAAGTCGCGCCTGTTCAGCGTCGAAGAGCGGCCCTTCAAGCGCATCACCAAGCGCCTCTCTACAATCAATGGCCTCGCCAACTCGAAAATCCGGCAGACCGTCACACCCCCGCCCGACACCACAAGCGCGAGCAACGGCGACGACAGCGCCGCCGCAGAGGCCGTCGACTTCGCCCAGCTCAAGGAGGACATCACCTTCGACTTCGCCGCCTTCGACTACACCATCGGCCGCCTGCAGTTCCTCCAGACCGCCAACGCCGAGCAGCGCGACAAGTACGCGGCCGAGCGGGGCTCCATCCTCGACACGTGCACCAGGGTCAAGGACAACACGGCGCAGCTGAGGGTGCAGCTCGCCGAGGCGCAGGCCACGCGGGCCCAGAGGCTGCAGTGGGACGCCCTGGCGCGCAAGATCAACGACAACAAGGCGCTGCAGGAGCGGCCCAAGGCGACGGCGACGTTGGAGAAGCTCGAGGAGGAGTGCAGGCAGCTCGAGGCCGAGAGCGAGACGTACGCCGCCACGTGGCGCGAGCGGAGGGAGCAGTTCAGCCGCATCATGGACGAGAGCATGAGGCTGCGCCGGCTGATCCGCGACGAGAAGGAGGAGGTCGAGCGCCGCGAGGGCATGGACGAGGACGGCAGCGGGGATGGCGACGGTGCTGCGGATAGCCACACGCCGCGGCCGGGCAGTGCTAGTGGCAACGCAACGCCGCGGCCGGATGGTGCCGGGGTGGCCTCGGCCGTGCCCAAGGGGCTCGGGGAGAATGGTGACTCGACGCCGCGCCCGATGTCGGTGGGAGGGCGGACGCCGATGCGGGATAGCCCCGCCCCGAGCACATTGGATGGTCTCAAGCCGAGGCCCGAGATGTCTGGGAACTTGTCACAATCTGGCAGCCGGTCGGGCAGCCGAGAGGCGTCGCCTGCTAGGAGCGCCGAGCCTGATAGCCGCCAGCCGGAGGGCGAGGATGTGGAGATGGGGGAGACACCGCGTGATGATCTGGCGTTCACGCCGCAGATTACCGTGGAGGGGCAGAGTGTTGAGGACAAGATGGACACGTCGTCATGATGACACTCGGAACCGGAATGGGAGCCCGAAGGGACAGTGACACGTCTGCTTGGCTGTTTAGATAAAGTGCTAGATACCCCCGGGGAAAACTGAAAATCGACCATGGCGATTTGTTGAGATGGTGACGACGGGCTCAGCTCATGTATATATCATTGTTCGCCCGTGACTTTTGAAGTCGAGATATGTTGAATAATACCACGCAGGATTGCACCGACAGCCCTGGACAGCCCAGGGAGTCAGCAGTTCAGCTAGTACGAGACTTTGATGAGACGCTGGCACCCCTTGATGGCCCTCTTGTTGATGATCTGCCAGATGACGGTGGTCTAGTTATATGTTAAAGACGACGAGCGTGCAGCGAACCTTGCATTGACTTCCCACACAGTATTACAGCCATTTCCGTATGGGGGGTGAAGAACCTCGGAGACTGACGGTTCTCCCTGCGTCGCTCCGTCCGTACCTTGTGTCTTGAGATCATCTAGTCTAGGTTTACCCATTGTCAATCATCTTCAGATACTCAGGAAGTGAGCTCTTCTGCCTCACTGGGTAAAGCGACCGTTTCCTTTTGCTCTCCCTGTCAATCGCAACGTGATACCCCATCGCCCACAACGTCCTTGCATTGAAACTCCATCCCGCCTGGCTCCGGAGACCGCTCATTTACCGACAGGACGAGAGCCCAGTCAAGTTCCGCGACATTTGATGGGCTTGTCTCCTACTTCTCAGAAGGCGAGGTTCAGGCGACGCGCCTAGGAGGAATCATCAGAGGGGCCTCTATGCCTCAGCCTTGAGGGCGTCCTGGCCCTGCTTGAGGGCCTCCTTGGCCTTGGCCAGCTCAGCCTCGGCGCCGTCGCCGCTCTCGCCGATGGCGATATGCTCCTCCAGCTTGGAGACGGCGTCGGCGATGCGGGTGCGCAGGGGTCCGAAGACGTTCTTGGTCTCCTCTGCGGCTTGCTTCTGTGAGGTGGGTTAGGAAGGTGAGTCAAGGGTACCGGGAAAGGTGAAAAGGGGGTCGGGGGTTGGTGGGCAGACCTCCTGCTTGAGGACGTAGTCGGCGTTCTCGTCCAGGTCGGCGCTCTTGTCGGCGATGTCCTTCTCGAGCTTGGCGATGCGGGCCTGCTGGCTGGCGAGGTCCTTGTGATAGTAAGACTCCTCCTTGACGAGGCGTTGGACGGATAAGGTGGCTACGGCAAGGGGTGTTGGTGGGGCCATTTTGGGTTCTGGGTACAAGTCGTGGAAGGGTGTGATTGTTCCGCGAAAGGCAAAGGTATGGACTCCCGAGTTATGCTGAGTATGTGCAGTTTGTGTCAGCCAGCAGGGGTGTTGGTGTTGATATCGAAAGTGGGATGGCCTGGTGTATGGAGTACACAAACAAAGACGTTGTGCCATGTCTGGTTTGTTAGGTGTGGCCAGTGCTGCTGGTTACCAAGGCAGTGAGTGGTACTGTCCCGTGCACCTGAGACCCAGCCGGGAACATTGTTAAACATGTGTCTCCCGACAGACGTATTTCGATCATGTTCTGGTACCTACACACATACAAATCGTCTAGTAAACTGCAAAGAGAGCTTCATTCCGTGCCCCAATCCCACGTTCTGCGCCTCCTCGGTACCTGCTCACTAGGTTCGTAGGCACGCCTTGATGCAGTCCAGACCCAGACATGTACGCCCTTACGGGCACCGTGTGTGACTATACTTTTGCTTTTTCTGGCGTTTCAGCCTCAGCTCTTGGACGAATGGTCTATTCTTCAATACGGTCAGCAATGGAGCCGAGGGATGAACACCAGGGGACAAGAGCCGCAAACTCCCCGTCTCGCCGTTTTCCCCGCACTCAGAACTCTTTCTTGACTCCAGACTAGGAGACTGCAGCCACACCATTGTAACTGCCCGCTAGTAACCACCTCTCGTCCATCTTGGGACGGCGGGCACCACTAACCAAGCCTTCCCCACGTTCAGGTGCCTGTGACATTTCTCGTCTGCCTCGGCTCCGATTCTCAGATTGCCATTGTCTTCGTACTGTGTGCCGAGGTTTGCAGAGCGCAGTCTGACACTTGCTTCACTTACAGTCCTAGACTCGTGGGCTGTGCCTCACCGAGAAGCCACTTTGCGCCTGGTAAACATTCTCGCGGCCGCCTACTACCCAATTTTCTCTGGGTAATACGGCAAGACCGTGGCTAAACCCTCCAATACATCACTTGTAGAGCCTGTGAGCCGTGGTCGCCGTGGTCCTCGTGGTGTGGGGAGCATGCGAGCTGGTATCCGGTTATGTGCAAGCGCCGTGGGCTCCGACCTGGGGAGCTTGGCCTAGTCATATTTCCTTCTGGTCCAAGGCACTGTGTGAAGTTCCAGATCGGTGCAGCACATGGCCGGGATCCGTGCCCGAAGGGGATTTAGGGACGGGGGCTGGCACTCGTGGCAGCCAATTCTCGTCCTGCGACCCGTGAGGTCCAATCCACATTGCCTCCAGGGATCGTCTTCCCGGCCGATGCAGCCCTTGCGACATACTTACCATATCCAGCCTCAAGTTTGGAAACTTGCAACCTACCGGGAGCAACTCTGTCGCCTTGGCTATTTTGACGACGCGACTCCGCCTTCCATGTTCCCCCAATCCAGTCCGCACAGGAGTCGGACCTCTGATTCTCTCCGATCCTCCTCTCTCACCAGTCTTCATATAAGTCGTCAACTCCGCGGTTGACGGACACGCACGTCCGCCCCGTTTCAAACGTCAACGCTTTACCGGCTGGTCTGTTTACTGAGACATCGGCACTGTCCAACTATCGCAGTCAAGTGGCAGGTTTCGCATCGTGCCCAATACATTATTCCCCTGGCCGAGCTCCTCCAGTGGACATTTTGATGTGATCGCAGAAGAGCTGTGCTCGGCGACTCCATTCAGGTGCTTCACGCCCAGATTGGCTCTGTAGCCTCAAAAGGCAAATAGGTAGGCCCATCGTCTCGAACACGGCAGACCGGGTGCGCCAGCGTCATCACCCTGTACCATTTACTCCTAAATCAACAAAGCCAACGCCTCCTCAATGGGCCTGTTGGAGAATTTATGGGAGCTTACCTCCCCCAAGACACTCGCTGCTGTTGTTGGCCTCTATGTGGTCTACGCCATCCTTCAGCGGCAATATGAGAGTTATCGTATAAGGCAAGTCGGCCCTAGGGCTATGAGTGTCCCTTACAAGCTGCCTTTTGCCCTCGACTTCATCTACTCTGCAGTTCAAGCAACCATACAACACAGAAACCTTGAGAACTGGCAATATTTCTTCGACAAGACCGGCGTGAGCAACAATGGGGGCAACAGCTCCTATACTCTGGAAGTACGCGCACTAGTTAGACGAGTGATCTTCACGTCAGATCCAGAAAACATAAAGGCCATCCTCGCAACCCAGTTCGGGGATTTTGGGAAGGGCGACGACTTCCACAAGGAATGGCAAGATTTCCTCGGCGACAGTATATTCACGACCGACGGCCAGATGTGGCATACCAGCAGGCAGCTGCTGAGGCCACAGTTCATCAGGGACAGGATCAGTGATCTGCACTGCTTCGAGTCGCATCTCGAGACTTTCTTTAGAGCAATGGCCAACGGGGGCGCGCTTAACGGGGAGGACCAGCAGGTTGACTTGGGTGCTGTGCACGGGCGGGCCATGGACATCAGTGACCTCTTCTTCAGGTACACCCTGGATGTCGCAACCGACTTTCTCCTGGGCAAGGACGTGAAGTCCTTGAGGTAAGAGCTTATTGATCCCAACGAATTGACCGTTTTAAACCCTGACAAAATAAAGCAACCCGCGACAAGAATTTGCAGACGCCTTCAACGAAGTTCAGCGCGTCCAAAATATAATATCACGCGCCGGTCCGGGCCTTAGTGCTTTGGTCCCCAAGAAAACCTACCGGAAAAGCTTGGTCACGATGGACGCCTTCGTCAACACATATGTGGAAAAAGCCCTGCTCCTTTCTCCCGAGGAGCTAGCGTCCAGAAACTCGAAGTCCGACATGTCGTACACCTTCCTCCACGAGCTGGCCTCGTACACGCGGGATCCCAAGGTCCTCCGCGACCAACTTGTTGCTGTGCTCCTCGCCGGCCGCGACACGACAGCGGCCAGTCTTTCGTGGACAATCTACGAGCTGGGCCGGCACCCGGAGGTGCTGGCCAAGCTGCGCGCCGAGATCCTGTCCACGGTCGGCCCGCACAGGACCCCGACCTACGCCGACCTCAAGGGCATGAAGTACCTCCAGAACGTCATGAACGAGACTCTGCGTCTGTACCCCGTTGTGCCCTTCAACGTCCGCACCGCTCTCAAGGATACCCTTCTGCCCCGGGGCGGCGGCCCAGACGGCACACAGCCGCTCGCCGTCCTCAAGGATACTCCGATCGGGTACTCCACCCTACTGATGCAGCGCCGTGATGACCTGTACCCGCCCGTGTCGAAAGACTTCAAACCGGTGGAGGAGTTCTCCCCGGATCGTTGGTTCTCCTGGCAGCCGAAACCATGGCAGTACAGTGGGTTTTCCACTCTTGGCACCCCAACAGTTCACGAATACTCATGTGCTAACGTGTTCCTCATAAAGTTCCCTTCAACGGCGGCCCCAGGATCTGCATCGGGCAGCAGTTCGCGCTGACGGAGATGGGCTACGTGCTGACGAGGCTGTTCCAGCGGTTCGAGAGGGTTGAGAGCTACATGGGCCAGGTGGACGGCGGGAAACCGACGCTCAAGGCTGAGATAGTATTGCAGCCCGGCGATGGGGTCAAAGTGGCATTCTTCCTTCCCGAGACCCCAAAAGGTTGATTTCAGTCTCGACTCTTGTAACAAAGGCCTTTGTTTCGCTGAAGAAAGTGATCGGTTCTGTTCTGTTTCCGTTTAGTACTGTGCTTCGCTTGGTCTTGATGTAGCATGCAATGCGTTTGGCCCACATACGTTGCTAGCGAGCCTAATACTCTCACATACATTCTCGGTGCCGCGTTTGCGTCCAGGCGTGTCTTTATGGAGGTGATGGGGCCGAAACCCCCTGCCCAGGTGAGAGAATGACCTCCAACCTCCCCTGGTGGGTGCCTATACCCCTTTGTATCACCACCACGCCGATGCCTGTCACCCTACTATCTAGCCCTCCAGGGCTGCTGGGACAAGACAACATACCCCCGTGGATGAGTATTACATGAGATGGCTTGTATCTGGTTCGCCGAGTGTTGGCAGCTGGTTCTGGCTGATAGAGGCTCCGGGATCCACTGGCAGGGGACATTTGAAGTCTTCCTCCCATCCCCCAGGCTGTAATTGGAGATGCCTATGCAGTTGGCAAAACAAATCTCTATATGGCTGTTTACTTTTCGCATCAGCCTCGAAATCATTTTAAAGAAAAGGATTTGATGATATGCAGAGCGAGGGCTGTACCTATTAGCCGTGAGCATACAAGTTTAAGCCCCGTGGGAGTTGGCTAAGACCCGGCGTCTATTCCTGCAATAGCGAATTCGCCCTGCTCAGTGAACTGTGTCTAGTAGCAAGAGGCTGGACAAAGAAGCAAAGGGAATCTGATAAGAACTAATGAATACTGACACATACTCAGTACTGCTAGGCAACCAAGCACGCTCAGCCTTTTAGCCAGTTGAGCCAAAAGACCAGAATTTCCAATCTCTGATTGGAACTCCCTAGCAGTCTACAGAGTCGTCCCGTTACAATTACCTTCAATGTTTACTTTTCTATACAAAAAAATGGGACAACCACTTCCAAAAAAAAAAAAGACAAAAGGAAAACAATGAAGGAAAAAGAATAGAGGGAAAAATGACTGGTTGAGTGGGAAGGGAGGAACAGAAAATGAATCTGATGAAAGGAATGAAACAAACCTTGACCAAAGACAGCTCTGAGGCAGCTTTCAATGGTAGGATCAAGTGATTTTATTGTGTCCTATTCACGAATACCATTATCCTGGAACCAGGACCAGTAGAGGATGAGGTATGAATATTGAAAGGGGTCAATATATGTTACATTGTGGCGTATAGCCGGGGGCACGTGAGAGACAAATCTATTTACTAGATATCATTCACTTCACAAATTGTGCTTAATACACAAAATAGTATCCTTTTGTCTATGACCAAGTATAGGCACTCTTCTATCTGCATTGTTCAGAGTACAAATATATACTCTTTGCTCGAATGTGAAATGAGCAATGGTTCGATGTCCGTTTATCTCTGACAGCGAGCATGGGGCCCACAGCCTCGTTGCTTAGACCGCATCACACGGGAGAAACATCTTTGCATCCGCGCGTATCTTGGAAGCAGTCCGAACTGCCACCCCCCACCCCCGAGCCCATATCTTTTGCCTCTACAGACACTCGAGACAGGTGGTGGCTCACGTTGGGCCGGATTAATTATCTCACTAAAGTGCTCGGATACCACTCCCAGGTAGATTGAACGGAGTGAATCATAATTCCAGAACATGGTGAAGCTGAAGCTGAAGCTTGTTCCGCGCTTCTGAGCCCCTCAGCCCAGACCAACAGCCCAGGCAGCGTTTCCAAGCTGCTTGATCAGATGACAAAGGTTCTCGACAATCGGCGCGACAGGGCCATTCAGGTAGTTCGCCCGGAACACCTCCTCGACAATCGCCATCGTCGGCTTGGGCTCCTCGACGAAGCTCTCCGTCACGGCGGCGGCGCTATCCCGGCCGCTGCCCTGGCCCTTCTTCGCAGGGCCGCGGATGGCGGGCCGCCCCGTACCGTACGACGTGAACTGGGCCGTGTCGTTCATCTCCGGGCCGTCGAGGTAGATGAGCGGCTCGCTGTGGTTGTACCCCGGCTGCAGGCCGGCCGTGCGCCGCATTGCACGCGTCAGGACGCCCCATGTCCATATTGCCAGTGCGGCATGGTGCACCGCGACCGCGTAGAAGTCCTTCAGGTGGCCGGGAGGGAACTCCTTTGCCCACCTCAGGACCTGGCCCGCGTGCCACAAGGCACGGCGGGACTCGGAATCTTGAGCCCATCGTTGCAGGGAGGGGTAGATCCTCTTGGCTTGCTCGTCACCTTCTTTTCCGGAAAACAGCTGCAGGTCCTCCAGGCTGACGTGTAGGTTCACGAAGAGGATGTTGAGCACGACTTTCTCTTGGGCACTGAGCATGTGCGGCCAGCTCTGCATGGCAGTGGTTTGGAACTGCTCCAGAGCCTTGACAAGCTCCTGGTGGCGGGACTGGAGCAGGATATTTGGGTTGCCTGCTGTGGATGGAGAAAAGGCCGACCACCGGTAGATGATATTCATTTGCCGGTACTCCCGAATAAGAGACCAGAAGCCGTGAAGATAGATGGAGACGGCGTACTGAACATCAAGGCGATGATGCTCGGTCAACAGCAGGTTAATATCTCGGAAGAGGTCGCCGAGTGCAGGAGGCCGTCGGTCTTGGCCGCCATCCCTCTCGAGATAATGCATCTTCCATTCCCGTGCGGTTTTTGCGAACCAGAGTTCCCGAGCCTCGGGGAGCGGCAATGTCAGCTCTGCGTAAGATATGTGGGGGTTATTCATGGAGGTCATGGATGTTTGTGCGTCTCGGAGGTACAAGTGAAAGATGAGTCTGTACGTCTCTTGTTAGTGTCCTTCCAAAATCTACTTGAGCAGGGTGTTTACCTCTTCCACGACTCTCGATGACACCACGTCTTCCACTTTTCTTCCAGGACAGCCCCGTCGTCTGCAGGGTCGACTTGGATGTGTGGGTACGAAGACTTTTGAAAACTGCCTCTGCCCCTGATCATTGCAATGGGAATGTTCAAATCTTGAGTGTTTGAGTTAGTAAGTATCAGTACAAGACTTGAATATTCACTTCACTCACGGCATTCGGCTATTTCCATACGCCTCCTGTTGCCACTCCATAGCCCAATATCATGACCCAAGACAAGAGCTTGAACTAAACTCTGGTCCTGTACTTTGGAATTGTTGTCCTCGAATCTGTTTGGAATTGTCACACCTGATACACCCGTTAGCACATCGCAAATTGAACCCCTGGGATACAGAATATCTCCTTACGGACTGCTTCCTGCAAGGCAAACCCAAACTTTCGAAGAGATTGCACAGATGTCAATATCCCACCAGCGGATGCAGCAACTCCCGTCCATTCGGGACATTGAGCATTCAAAGAAAATGTCCCAAAATGAATGAATTCTGACACTTGGCACAAGTGCCACGCCAAGAAGATGTGAACCAGAGAATCCATCACATCAGTTGAAGGGAACGACGATGCGACCCGGCTCAACATGACGTTGTTCTGACAAGTACTCAGAACGATGGCAAGAATCTTGTCGCGTCCGGATGAGTCCAGCTTGTCGTGGATGATCCTGTCAGGCTTTAGTTGCGTGGTATTTATGTCAGCTAGCGGTAGGCCGCTCTTCTGGTTGTGGATATTGTCCTTGTGCCCGTCAGGCATCCACCGCCAGGGCGAATTTGTCCATATCTTGACAAGCCGTTGACGCATCCGAGACATATCCGCAGTGTCCTCTGGCTGGGACACATAGTTGGCCAAGTTGGGGTCCGTGGCAAGCATTCCGTGAACGTTACCGATGTTCCAGTTGTCAAGCATGCCAAAGTCCAGATCGTTCATCTCCAGATTGGCATCGTCGCAGAAGTCCAGTACAGCAAGACCTTGCGCCTCGGCAATTTTCTGAGAGTCCATTTGTTGTTGCTGCTGCTGACGTTGGTCGTAAAGAACGTCTCGCAAAAAGTCCGAGAAGGGCAGCCTATTCATATCCACCATGTTCTGATTCTGGTGATACGACCCGTGATAGCTGTCCGGGTTGTCTTCATCATCCAAGATCAGTGAATCTGCCCAAAAATCGTCTGACATCTCCTGCTCGTGCTTGAGAAAGAAATATGGCGACTTCAAGTAAAGGGGAAGTAGGAATTTCAGGGAGAGAATAGCAAGTAAATCACATAGGATAAATAGCCTAGTCTGGCAAGGTGAACAACTCGTTCGAGGGGGAGTGACATGATAAAGTAGGCATGAAAGCCATTGGTGATATAAGGGGAGGCATCATAGCATAGGGTATGGTTGGCAGCACGGGCCACTGGTAGACTCGACGCGAATACCTTAAGATGAAGAAGCATCGCCAAGACAATCAAGCTCCGGTATGAGACGCAGATAATAGGAAAAAAAGACGACTCACTTTGGTCCATCATGGTCTCAGGGGTGGGTAGCTGGGCGGCCTCGCTGCTGATTGGTGGATTGTTGGCCAGGATGGAAGGGCTGGTACCAGCCGACTGGGCGTGGACAAGATTCGTCATCGCAGGCGCGGCAGGGTTGTGGAGCCCATGAGTATGCATTGCCTCAGCCGCGTTGGAGCGCAACGACCTCGATCCCAAATGATGGGCGGTGGGAACGGCACCCAGGCCGCCGGCTGGCGGCATGGGCGTAGAGGAAGTGGGCGTGGTGGCGCCGGAGGAGTGCGCGTTCGCTGAAAGGTGCAAGAGATGCATCGCAGCCGCGGAGCCAGCCTCGGAGGACGCATACTCGCAGGTCAGGTTGCGGTTGCGACACCTAGTGCAGGGTTTGGACTCCTCGCACTTGACGCGAGCCTTTGCACAGGCCTGGCAGGCGTGGGCGACACGGCCGGCGCCGGGGGACGAGTTGATGCGCCGCCTCTTTGTGCCGTTGCCGTCATCATCGTGGTTTGCACGGTGTCTCTTGAGCAGATCAGCACGTCCGAAGGCCTTGCCGCAGACCTGAATCATGACGTTAGCGACGGTATGGGACTGGGCCGCACGCGCGGCAGGGTGCAAGGACGTACGTCACATATAAAGCGTTTCCCCAGGGTGTGAGTGGCTATGTGTCTCTGGAGGTGCTCGGGGCGAGAGTACCTCTTCAGACAGTCGGCGCATTGGTAGAGGCTGGTGTTGGCGGCATGGCCGCTGGCCGGGGTGCTGGAAGCAGCACCGGCAATGGAGCTCCCGCCCGTGGTCGAGGGAGCACTGGGCGAGGTGGCAGGGGTGGCGACGGGCGTGGGGTGCGAAGAGCCAGAAGCCGCGGGTGAGACGCCAGGAGGGGCTGGGTAAGTGTAATTTCCGGGGGATGAGGTGGGCATAGAATGCGCAGTGCTGGAGTGCGAGACCTGTCGTTGGGATTGGGATTGCGGGTGCTGCTGGGAAGGATCGGCGTGCAGGAGATGTGATAGCGAGGGGCTGGTCATCGTGGCCGACCAAGTAGATTGCCGTGCGTGTGAGTGCTGTACTGCGGCTGACACCCGATCCGGGCTCCGGGACCGTACCGAGGCCAAGGCGGCTGGCTGCTGACGTCCGGGGTGGGCAGAGACACCCGCACAGAGACGGAGACGGTGACACGATGGAGCTGGACGGGACAGACAGGCAGGCAGGCAAACAGACGGACAGACGGACAGACGGACAGACAGTACAGGACTGGTAGGGCTGAGGCCAATTGGACCACAGGCCTGATCGGCAGGCGAGCCGGGGCCCTGAGATTGGGTCTCTGAGGCTGGATGGGTCCCTCCTGGGCCGGTAGGGCGTGGTGCGAGAGGTACTCAGCGATGAATGATGCAACTGGAGACTGGATCTCAGGGTCGACTGGCAGCGAAGCGTCGTCGGGAGTGTGGGAGACAGCGGGCGGGAGGGCGGAAGAGAGGGCGGACAGCCGGTAATAAGGGAGACGACTCGAGCACTGTGCGTCGTGTCCGAACCCAGTCGAGTCGGGTCGGCTTGTGTCGAGTCGAGCAGGCCTGGCAGGGTTGAGACCCGCACAACTAAGATAGATTGATTATAGTGCCCTGAGTGCCTGCGTGCTCCGTAGATGATCGACTGCTACCCAGATAAAGGTGCATGTGGCAAGGGAACTAGCCAACTATGCAGGTGTTTCCTGTTCTCCTGACAGCCCAGCCTCTGGCGAATGACGAGACTGCGGACATGGGCCAGGAGCCCCGAGAATAGTCGCAGGAACCAAGATGGACAAGATTGATGCTTGCTCCCGGCGCCTGGCTCGACTATGCCTGTCGGGGCTTCTGTCTGTCTCACCTTGCTCAGCTCTCTGCTTGCGTATGTGCCTGTTGTGGTTGTGCTTGGAATACCTGCCGTACGTGGTGTAGTGTAGATGGGATGGATGGATGGACAAGGCAACGAGTTCGGGACGAGGATCCTGGGAGGGAACTGGAGCCGGGTGGATGCGATGGGTGCGGTTGCAATGCAACGTGATGCGATGTTGTCGACACGAGTGGGGCGACAGGTGGACAGGCACTTTACCGCTGCTCCTTTTTGGTCTGTGATCTCTGTCTTCCACCCCGAACCTACCGAGTATAGTCTTTGGGTGCTCGGGCGAGGCCCTGCCGTCCGTCTCAAGGTCGTCGGTTCGTTTCCACGGGTCAGGCTACTCGCAGGATACTTGGCAGATACATTGACGGTTGGCGATCCAAGATCGGAATTCAGGTTGACATCAAATAGCTCTAAAGTCTATACCTTATTATTAGTTAGTCCGTTAATTGTAGACTCTCAGACTCTACTATGTAGACTCTACTATGCAATCGGGCTGGCCTGGCTTGGGCCCCAGCACCAGCCCCACCCGGCACGGCACACACTATATTCTCACGCACGTCAGTCCTCCTTCGTCCCACCATCACCACACATGACCACACAAAACAACCACACACCCTTCCCGTCCTTCCTCCACCACGCCGAACTTGACGCCATCCCACCCAAGCACCCTGCCGTCGCCCACCCGGATCTACCATTGTGCGCCATCACCCCCCGACAAGCTCAATCCGGCCATCCTCTTCGGGCATGGCGTCGCTGTCACTATCTATCCACGCCCGTCCCTGATCGACAGTGCGGGACAGCAGCAGTGATAATCGCTTCGAGGATCGCTCCAAACTGCCCAGGACTTCAGACCCCATGGCCGTCTGGGCAGTTTGGAACCGTATCACTTTGTAACCATCAAGACAACAAGACCAGCAGTTGTGGCTAGGGCCGTCCCTGTCAACCTCCGTCCCTGTGGCGGGCGCTCCGAGCGCCATCCGGTGATGCATGTATGACCCATGGCCCATGTTCCAACGTTCCAGAGCCCCAAGTGACCCACCCAAGTGCCGTGGCTCCAAGCTCACTTGCCAGGCCGGCTGTTTGACTTTCTAAGGCCCGAAGTACAGCTCCGGCAAACCTGGGGAAGCTCCTTCAAGGAGAAACAGAAGCCATGAATTAAGCCTCCAGATAGAGTGGGCTGGCCCGCGGGCGTACCAGCATAGGCGATCTTCCGAAGGCCATATTTTGCTCACCGACATCGCTCATGCCTGTTTGTTTGATCCACCCTCACCCTCAACCATCAAGAGTTTCAACGGCCGCACCCTCCTGTCTGTCGTTAAGCATATTTTGTTTTGCCTACCTCCTTCCCCTGTCGTCCCCACCTCCGGGACAGGCCCCAATGCAAATTCAGCAACTACCCCGTAGTACGCGTGTATGGTGGGTACGAAACCTAGTCGAGGGCTGGCTGGCACCGGTTGCTACCCAGAACGCCCCTGAATCCCATCGAGGCCACCAGCGCGTCCCTTTCAACGTCACATCATCGCCAATGACGCGTCCTCAATTTCCAACCCACTCCCTTCTCTGCAGCGCAGCCGCTGAGGGGAGCTGAGCTGCCGATGACGCTACTGCTCTTGGAAAGGGTAAATGCTCCGGAAGGCTTGTCGCGTCTTCCAGCCCTTGCTCGTTTCCATTGATCGACCTCGGCGATTGAAGCATAAACTCAAAACCGCGAAATCATGGCAAACGTGCCGAACGGCGGAGACCCAAGACACGACATGCGTACCCCACGGTCCCCTCCTCCGGGTGGAAAGACCTACTGCGCAGTCGGCTACAACACGGCTTGGACGGCTGTGTAATTTGGACTTGGCAATTAGCACCCACCTCAACGTCTTGGCACAGGCTTAGGCGCTGCCCACCAGACTGCGCGCGACAGGCCACGCACCCGCAGGACCCAGCACCCCTTAGCAAACCCAATTCGACCTCGTCCGGTGGCCGACCAACCATCTGTTCCTCAGCTAGTGGCTGACTGCAATACAGATCCCAATCCGGAAATAAGAGGAGCTGCCAACGCGTGGCCTGCGGAGAGCCTGTAATCAATCCGCGTAAATGGTAGAGCCTCGTGGGATTTCCGCGGATCATGAGTCCCAGACTCGATGGTGCTTGCCTCCAACGCCGATCTTAGCATCTGGGCCTTGAGACAGACAATGCCCGTCCATTCCAGCTGGGTCGACGCGGGCTGGGCTAGTAGGACACCAAGTTTGCACCAAAGTGGTGCTCGTCCTCCGCGACTACGCTCACGCCGACGTATTTGGGCCCATCGCCTGAGAGGCTCATCGAGCCGTGTAGTACCTATGGCGCCGACTACTCGGCCCACGGACTGCTAGCCGTCAATAGCAGAGGTCTGGCTTTGGTTCCACAGACTGCTGTGGCAGTCTCCCGCCCGAGGTGGCTATGTGGCTCAGCCGAGACCTCGGTGGAAAAAGATGACTCCTACGCGAGTGTGTAATGTCACAAACCTTTCTGGCAATGGATCATGCAACTACGTTGTGACCATTGCCGACCTCTGCTGCTGGTGTCTTTCACCAGTTGTGCTGATGGCGGGGAAGATTTCCCTGCCGGTCTTAGTAGCCTATGGCCGGCCAGCTGCACGGACTTTGGTCCATGAGCTTCTTTCTAAGGACGAACACATTGCATGGCGTTGAGGGCTGATAGTGTGTGAAGACAGCCGGCAGCGACTGTTGAGGATGAGAGCGCACGAAGTCGTTGCGTAAACGGGCCGGATGCCTTTAAGCTTCCCTAAGTCCGCGGTATTGGACTTTTGGGCGTGAAGCGAGACTTATCAGGGTTGCCAGCTGGGTGATTGGACTTCCGTATCCGTGCTCGTTTCTTGGAGCTTGTTCCATAATTCAGGGTTCCAAAGGTTTGTTATCTCTCCCTTGCCCATCTTGGGTTTGACGTAAATAGGTGGTCCTGCGGCAAGATTACGTTATAGCCTTGAATATGAACAACACCGCCTAGCAAACATTCATTGCCGTTTCTGGCCACTCCCTATTCCTCAACCCTCACTGTATTACGAGCCTTTGCCAACATCTAAAGCCGTCACCTCCACCTCCCGATCCCTGCCACAGCAAGGCTGAGCCATTGCGTGGGGTAACCTGGTAGCAGTCAGAACCTAAAATCCTGACCTGTCGTGTGAGGGCTTGAATAGTGCTACGCGTTGCCGCCGTCCTGCATCACTGGCAACCTATAGCAACTCCTGGGCCGCCTACAGAGTAGGGGTTTCGTCGCCCGAGTAGCTGTCGTCCCCGGAAAGTGGACCACATCCCGTTCGAACAAGGCAGTCACGCAGCTCTGTGGGCTCGACTACTCACCCATCTGGCCGAGAACTTGCCTCATCTCGATACCCTCTGTATGCCGAGACCCACGGGAAGACTACGCGTAGTGGGCACTGTTCCCCAGATTTCTCAGCGGCGATCACGCGGGAGCCGGCTGTTTCCCCAGAGTGTCAAGAGCTTTGGTGTCGTCGCTTGTCTCGTCTGGGCATCAGCCACTGGCCCCTCCCCCGTCCTGCGAGTCCTGTGGGGTCTGGGGAACCTTGAATGAGGGCGGAAGCAGCTGCCACTGGGCGCGGAGTTTGGGTAACCTTCCAGAGCAACATACATTGCTACTCTTGCGGTCGACTGTGTGGCAGCAATTCTTGCGGGCCCTGCCTTGCAGCTGCCACTACAGGGTCTATGTCCGTTCAGTGTCCATTCTCATATCAAAGGCAGCTGGTGCGCAGCAAGGATCCTATTTACTGCCGCCTCCTCCCCGGTTCGCATACTTGAGCAAGAGAGCCTCTCGCCAACTTCCTGACTTCTCTGCTCCATATCCCCCCCTTTTCACATAGTGCTCCCAGGAGAACAACCTCAGACACCTCTTTCACACATCGACTAGTTTGTCTTGCAAAATGGCAGGCGATCATATCGCATCGGCCCTACGACCGGACGACTATGAGGATCCAAAGGCTGAGCACATAAGGCAGAGGACCCTCGGCAACGTTCGCCTCCGCCACCACGAGACCAACGAGATTATCCTCATCCCAGCGCCTTCTAATGATCCCAATGACCCCCTGAATTGGTGAGTACGGTTGGCACTCGCGATAACCACCTGATATGCCGCGAAAGAATCTGACCGGACCCAGGCCACAATGGTACAAGAAGTGCATCGCGGTGCTCGTCTGCGTGGCGATGCTCATGTGCAATTTCCTTGCTGCAGGCCCGACCGTGACTATTGTCAACACGACGCTCGACTTCTTCCCAGCCTCGCCTCCTACCGTTGATCCCGCGGGCTTCAGCGCCAATGTTTCCAAGGTTGCCTACTTCTTCAGCACAACTGCTCTGCTCCAGGGGACCGGGAACTTCATCTGGGTTCCTCTAGCAAATAAATATGGCCGCCGTCCTTGTTATGTGGCTAGCTATGTGAGTACCACGAGGCTTTCATATGCGATTCGTTGAAGTCGCCGTATTTCGTGATGAGGCAAAGACCTCGAGGCCAGTGCTGGGAGTTGTCGTGACAGCAACACGTCCACGGCGGCTAAAGAAGTACGGTTCTTGTGGCCCATACATCACTACATGCGAGGCATATGGTTCCATGGCCACTGCTCCAATGTGTCAAGATTTGCATTCTGCTATTCAAGCCCAGTTCCGAGGCTTGCTGGACTCAGTCTCATCTCAACATCTTACTTCTCTATAACAAAGTGGCTAAGCATGCCTTCTGGTTTGAAATGCTGACTATTTCTTCTGAAGACTTTGTATCTCGCCACCGCAATTTGGGCAATACTCGATCATTCCTATTCTGGATTCCTGGCTGCGCGTGTCCTGATGGGCTTTGCGTCTGGGGCGGCAGAGACGATTGCACCTATAACCATCTCTGATCTGTTCTTCCTCCACGAGCGGGGTACTATCATGGCCCTATACACCTCGTTTCTTTCGGTGGGTGTGGGCTTCGGTATGATCATTGCTGGGTAAGTGGACATCACAACTCGGGTCGGAATATGCTTGCACTAACTCGTCCATAGCCTCATCACTATCAAGAACGACTGGCGTGTAATTTACGAAGTGGCTTCAGCCCTCATCGGGCTCGTCCTTCTTTTCGCATTCTTTGCCTTCCCGGAGACAGCCTTCATCCGCGAAGAATCGACTGTCGTCGACGCCCAGCCCCTGCAACGCCTGCAAAGCGGGCACAACTCCGAGAAGACTCACCAGACGGCAGACCGGATCTCGGACATCGAGGCCGTGCCTCACTCCCCACCAGCCCCCACCCAGAAGAAGAAGACGTACCTGCAGAGTCTCAGCCTCTACAACGGGGTCTTCACCTCCGAGCCTCTCTACAAGATATTCGCGCGCCCCTTCGGGCTCATCCTCCTGCCCCCCGTGCTATGGGCGGCCCTCGTCGAGTCGGTGACCATCGGGTTCCTCGTCGCCGTCACGTCAAACGTCGACCCTGCCTTCCTGGCCGCGTATAACTTCGAAGCCTGGCAGGTCGGCCTGTGCTTTATCTCTGCCTGCCTCGGCTCTGCGGTCGGGATCCCCGCCGGTGGAAAGTTCGGCGACGTCGTGGCAGACTACTTTACCAACAAGAACGGCGGCATCAGGGAGCCCGAGATGAGACTGCCTGCCATCATCCCTAGCCTGGTCACAACGCCCTTGGCATTGGTGCTGTATGGCGTGGGTATTGAGAAGCAACTGCATTGGATCTGTCCGACCATCGGGCTGGGATTATGTGAGTATAAAGCCCGGTGATACAAGTGCACGAACTATAGTCTAACAGAAAATTTACCAGTGAACTTCTCAATCGTGCAGGCCACGAATATCGTACTGGTCTACGTGATCGATGCATACCGCCCTGTCGCCGGCGAGATCACATTGGCTGTCATGGGTTTCAAATGTGAGTCCCCCCTGTTCCCAACAAGTATCGTACGCAGGACCGTGGACTGACGGATATGTTATACACAGCCCTGTTCGGCTTCCTGCTCTCGTTCTACACGAACCCTTGGGTCGAGCAGTCCGGGTACCTCAACGCATATGGGGCCATGGCCGGCATTGCCGCTGCCGTCCTCGTGTTCTGGGTGGTGCTGTACATTTTCGGCCGGCGTATCCGCCATGTCACCTGGTCGTGGCCTGTGATTTCATATGTCCACTGGAGTGCGGACCGTGAGGTTGGGGAGTGAGGACGGCTTTTCGGCCATCTCTTGAGCTACCCTATCTTTTCCGATGATTGTCTACTGGGGTGTCATTGCGGCGCGAAATGCATGTAAATGAGTTTTGAGATGCCCAAAAGCACAATTGTGCGATGCTCGATGGTGTTCATTTGCATAGTCTTGAAAGAAATGTTGTATCAATCTCAAACTTGAATTCGTTTGTGTAAACTTCGCGGTCTAAACCGAAATGCGTGCGTGACTCGAACTGTGCTCTCCTCGGAAGCAAGTTTTATTATTTATAGTCAGGTCTTATCTTGGCTCTGGCAAATGAGACTTTATGTATTCACATTGATGCTATGTACAGTCCTCATACGATTTTCCACTTACAGTGACAACCCCCCGTCCAGGACCATGTTTTGTCCGGTGACACTCTTGTTCTTGACAAATGTCAGTACCTGTTCTGCGACATCTTCGACTGCGGCCAACCTCTTCAGCTTGGACGCGTCGGTCATGGCCTGAATCCTCTCCGGGGAAACTTCAGTCCCCATTCCTGGTTTATGAGGTACGTCAGAATTGGCCACACAATCACCGCGAATTTGCAGGCGTAGCCGAGAGATTCACTCACCGTCAGTAACAAGCCAGGGCTCACGCTGTTCACCCGGACCTTGGGGGCGGCAAGCAGAGCCAGCGCCTTGGCGAGGTGCAGGTGGGCGGCCTTGGTGACGGAGTAGGCCAAGGAGCTCCCGCTGACCTTGACGCCGGCGAGGCTCGCGGTGGTGACGAAGCACCCGCTCTCCTTGGCGCCGCCCTCGTCGTCGTCCCACCCGGCCGAGAGGTAGGGCTTGGCGGCGTGCATGAGCCAGAGGTGGCTCTTGACGTTGACGGTGAAGCACCGGTCCCAGTCGTCGTCGAACATGTTGTCCTCGAGGTCATACAGGTTGCGCATCTGCGTCCAGCCGCCGTTGCTGAAGACAACGTTCAGGAGGCGCTTGCCACCGCCCGGGGCCTCCCTGGCGCCGCACATGACATCCACCGCCTCCTCGACCAGCCGCTCCACGTCCGTCCGCGAGGCAAGGTCCGCGCGGATGGCGTGGTAGTCGACCCTGCCCTCGGCGGGCGCGAGGGTGCTCACGGACTTGAGCTTGGCGACGAGGTCCTCGGCGCGCTGGAGGTTGCTGGCGTAGTTGATGACCACGCGCATGCCATTGCGGGCGAAGAGCTCTGCCACGCAGGCGCCCAGGCCGGCGGACCCGGCGGTGACGAGGGCGATGGGCGGCGGCGGCGGCGGCGGCGTGGACGACATTGTCAGTGTGCTTTCTGACAAAGGCTCTGGGACTGCGCACGGGTTGCGGGGTGAGGTCGAGATATAGTTGCGGTCTCCACGTGTATCCACAGCGCCGGGGCGAGGGTCTCACTCTTGTCTTTCCCTTTTCGGAAGAGAGGCGCACAATGATTCGCTGGTCTGTCTGGCTTGTCTTGGGAGATCTTGGTAGTCGAGGCTAATCTCTTTCTTCCCCACGAATCTCTCTTTGTTGCTTGATGAATCGCACGTTTATCACGCGACAACGGAGTCGAGAAGCCTGCGTCCCACCGAGAACCCGGCCGGGGTCGGGGTGGGGCTCCGTTCACGGATCCATCGACTTACATGGGGTCTACGGCCACTGTGGATGATGCTACACGCAATACTGTGCTGTGCAGTGTAGTCTACTTGGGACCCGACGCTCAGGTCCATCTACGCTCACTCCATTTCAGCTACTTGAAGGTTGAAGCTGACATCAGGTCAGAGCAGGCAGTTCGACAGGGAGGAGTGTCTATGCACAATATGCCCTCCCTGACTCTTGTTGCTGCAGCATCTTGCCCTGGGGCAGTAAGACAGACACAAGAACAGGAATCCCTTGCCCGTCGGCCTGTCAGTTTCCTGGGCTTGCAGCTGGACCCCTTCGCTGAAGTTGGTTGGGTGGGACGGAAGAGTGCTGATCCAAGGTTCGTGTCAGACAAGGAAGCTAATAACAAAGGCCGCAGCTATACACGTATCCGGCTTCCCTCCCCCACCTGCCCACTTCCCGTAAGCCAGCCTAGAACGGAGTTAGTTTCCACCCTTGGCTCTGGGAAACACATGCATGCTCGCTGCCGTCGTCATTGACAGGCGATTGTCTGTCTCCTCCTCCACTGGATTTCCGCATGTCCAATTCACCAAGGCCCCACCACATGGTCGCAGGTGGCTGGCCCCGCAGACCTCCTGCCATGCGTAGGCCCCTACTCCTGTTCTGGAGATGAGTCGACGACACCTCCAGCAACGATCGGCGGCGTCTATCACAGTACCTAGAGTACCTAGTACTGGCGAGCCAGAACGATTTTGGTATGGTACATGGGGGCTGGTGTCTCCCGGGGCGGCGCCCCATCGTCCTCATCTCGTCTCACCTCCCCAAGGGCCCCACGCACGATTCCGGTGGGCGCCCCCGGGAACTACCAAGTAACTCTGGCGGGATTTGATATCCTCTCATGTCTGATGACCAACTGCTACACCTTCCTGGGTAGGGTTCCACCGCTCCCAGTATGTTTATCCGCTGCCTCGTACGGTACGGAACCTGCTGCTTTCCTAGCCTCCCCTGCCTCGGTCTTGCGTCTCGCCCGGGTGCCGGTGCATCGCTTTGATATTAGTCCCCACACCTTCATGCCCGCTCACCAGCTTGCCTGTCCGGCTTGTAACATATTACGCTCACACTCAGGAGACAACGCAAGACCTCGGCGGCTCTTGAAATCTATTTCTCCTTCACTGCTAGCTGTCTTCTCTCTCGCAGAAAGGACAGTGGCTTGGTCTTCTCGTCACTCCCTTCTCTCACTTGCTGTATTCGTCACGAGAGCCTCGCCTCTCCCATATCGCATTTGCTTATACGCTTGGGCACTCAAACCCCTAGTATTTGAACATTAGCCCACGCCACATTGTACCATGGACAAGATCAAGAATTTGGCCAGCAGTCTCAACGGGACCGGCCATGGCCACGGCGAGGGTGTCGTCAATGGCACTGGAGCTCAGCCTTCTTCCAGTCCAAACAAGGTCGGACCCACGAGTCCACTCGTCGATGACCACCCAACGCCTCTCAAGGTTGTAATTATCGGCGCCGGTATAGGAGGATTGTCAGCCGCTGTTGGCTTGCGCAAGAATGGCCACCAAGTCGATGTGAGCATTGAATCCGCGATCACGGGCCCACCAAACGGACACTGACCCCCCTTGCCAGCTTTATGAACAGTCAAGATTCGCCAATGAGACAGGTGCCGCAGTGCACTTGGCCCCAAACGCCAACGGCTTGTTAAGGAAATGGGGCATCTTTGCCGAGGACTTTGGCGCAACGCTGATGCAGTACATGGAGGAGCGCACTGAGAAAGGCGAGAAGGTCAAGGATATGGACCTGAGGGGTATGAACGCGCAGTGGCAGCACCCATGGCATCTGAGCCACCGCATCAACTTGCACGAGAAGCTCAAGACCATCGCCACATCCGAGGACGGCGTCGGCACCCCCGCAAGGCTGCACACCTCCAGCAAGATCGTTAGTGTGGATGCCGAGAAAGGGAAGGTGAGCCTCGCGGACGGAACAACTGTTACTGGTGATGTGATTCTGGGAGCAGACGGCATATACGTAAGTCGCCTTTATCCCGATTCCTAGCACCTCATTGCTGAACCCCGCCAGTCCAAGTCGAGGTCTGTGATCAAGGAGACCAAGCTGTTTGGCTCCGGCAAGGCCGCCTTCCGTTTCTTGATCCCGCGACAAGCCGGCCTTGATGACCCCGTCACTAGGTCCCTCGTGGAGAAGGGGAACAATCTAGTAATTTGGTATGGTGACGACCGCAGAATCGTCATGTACCCGTGCAACGACAACAAATTGCTCAACTTCAACTGTATACACCCCGAGTCTGAGTCTCATGCGAATGCGAGCGATGGTAAGTCAATACACCAATAAGATTGGGTCACAGATGATATTCTGACACAAGGTAGAATGGAACAAGGAAGCCGATTTCAGCCAGTTTCTCAAAGTGTATGAGAACTTCGACCCAGCGTTGCTGGCCCTAGCCAAGAAGGTAGACCCGACGAGCATAAAGGTTTGGCAATTGATGGATATGGAGAAGCTGCCCGCGTGGACAAACGGAAAACTTGCGCTGCTTGGCGATGCTGCTCACCCATTTACCCCTCGTAAGTGCACAGCATACCTTTTTTTACGAACTACCGGCATCCTGACGCGAGACTATAGATCAGGGTCAAGGGGCTGGCCAGGCCATCGAGGACGCTGCTACTCTCTCCGTTGTTTTGCCCAGAGGCACATCGCCTGAAGCAGTCTCCGACAGACTGAAGCTGTATGAAAAGATCAGATACGACCGCGCCCACAAAATTCAAGAGTACTCCCGACAAGCCGGGAAGGACTGGATAGATGGGAAGCCGCAGATCGACAGTAAGAAATATGTTGCCTCTCTTCAGAACAACAGTACGTGCTGACGAGTCATCCAGTGATGTCATATACGGCCTACAACTTTGGCCATGACGAGTTCGACAATTCCGAGAACATCTTCAAGCGCTGGAAGTGGAGCTTGAAGCCAAACATGTACTGGAGGATGCCAACTGCTTTCGGGCCGTTCCCGGGACCACGACAAGACGCCTACGGCCGCTCGCTCCAAGAAGGGCTCCAACGAACCTTCAGCACCGTCTCGGTCAAGTTCAAGACGTCACGAACCTACCTAGAGACGCTATTCCCCAACTCGTCCTTCCGCTTCAAGAGCCCGGCGTCCGTGTGCCAGGCGTCCGTCTCAATGACGGAGCTCGACAACATGGCGTGGCTGGGCGGGAACGGGTACAAGCACATAGGGCTGTACATCCACGGGGTCGAGTACGTCAAGAAGGACGGCAGCACGATCGCGGGGACGTACATGCCGGTGCTGTTCGAGTCGCTGACGGACCCGATCGTGTCGGGCCGCGAGGAGCTGGGGATGCCCAAGCTCTTCTGCGACGTGGACGTGCACCGGCGCGGGAGCGGGTCGGTGCGCGTGGCGGCCAGCTGGCGCGGCGCAAAGTTCATCGACCTCGCCGTCACGGACCTCAAGGAGGACGACCCGGCGTCCGAGGCTGGCACCATCGGCGGCGAGGCCGACCAGGGGATCCTCGTGTGGCGCTACGTCCCCGCCGTGGGCAGGCCGGGCGTCGCGGACGCAGAGTACGCCGTCGTCGTGCCGCACGCCGAGGAGGAGCCCAAGGCCACGGTGACGAGGGTCCTGCGGGCGCCCGCGGGGGGGCAGGGGAAGAAGCCCGGCGCCAAGGTCGAGATTGACGGGTTGGACTGGGAGGCTCTGCCCACGCTCCACCACGTGGCTGGGGCGCTCGCCCAGGTCCCTATTTACGAGATTGTGAGCGCCAAGGTTGTTGAGGGGACTGGAGTGCCGGATGTGAGCGCTGCCAGGAGGATCGAGTGAGCGAAAGTCGGGTGCTCGGGGGTGAGGCGGTCAGCACGCCGGACGGCTTGAAAGCAGTAGAGGCTTTGCATGGAGATTATTGTGCTTCAAACTTCTGTACATGATGGAAAGGATTTCAAGTCATTTAGTGGCTGGCTTTCAGCATGAAGATACCAGTACCAGCTCTACATGGACGCGTTCGAATGGTAAGTTTTCTGTGCGAAATTCGACCCTTCCAATTTCGTTACAATTTTGGGGCCATACCAAGAAACGTGCCCAATTCTAGTCTACCACGCCTTCGTAGAGCATATGCAAAGCGTCCAGAATGTGCTGGGTCTATTTACTTTCTTTTTCCTTTTTATCCTAGTAGACTCCACTTTGCACAACGACACTATGGAGGATGGCACTGGTAGCTCTGCACCCCGATCACACAAGTCATGACCAACGGGACAACAGCTGGAACCAGAGGCATGACAAGAGTCAACAGCACCATCAGGTCCTCGAATTGACCCCTTGCCCCTCGGTGGATCGAGTGTCCATGAATAAAACGGGGCGCTCGATCCCGAGGAGGAGGTCATAACTGGCTTCCGGGACCATCCCTGACCTTGTTTCGGCCCCGCGCTTCACTCAGGCTTCCCCGCCTCCACCTTTCCGATGGGGGGGGGGGCTTCCCGCGCAATTGATGATCGCCGGACATTGACAAGCAACAGTGATCGGGAAGTTGGGCGGGAAAGGGGCCACTTCTGTTGCCCTGGAGGAGAGGATGGTACCGGAATCATGTGAGGGGCAGGCCATTTCTCCCTCGGAGACAATGGGCTTTCTATTTTCCTTGCCGAAGAAAAGGGTGAGGTTGTTCTTCTCCGGGAGCGTGAAAACCGAACTGGCCGCGAAGTCCGTCTTGCTCAAACGAAGTACCCAACAAAATAAAACCTGATCCCAATTCGTTTGGTGCCCATCATAGCCATAGATTATTCCCAAGTGGACATTGCTACAACTTCAAGAGTCTGATAGACAGAGACGAACCGTCTCGAGAGACCCAAACTGCGAGCCAACCCTCGAGACAGTGATCAAGACCGAGAGCAACTCGCCATCACCGCCAGGCTTATACCTCCTTGTCGTCGAGGAAACAAGCCCAGACCAGAATTCTACAAGATGGCAGAATCGAGCAAGACTCCTAACCTCCGGCAGCCCAACCGGTTCATCACGGACCACGACGACAAGGGCCTTGCCGTCTTCAACACCTCGCTTCCGGAGCCCATCCCGGCGCAGATCATAAACAACGGCGACGCCTTCTACCTGGGGTACACGACCTCGAGCACACCGGTCGACTTCACCAGCAACGCTGATGTGGACGCCTACGCCAAGCACCTGGCGGACCCTCCCGGGATCGTGGTCCCCGGCGGCTCCGTGCTCCGGATTGTGGACCTCCGCCCCGGCGGCGAGAGCCCGATGCACAGGACGGTGAGCCTCGACTACGGGGTGGTGCTGGAGGGCGAGATCGAGCTGGTGCTGGACTCGGGCGAGGTGAGGGTCATGAAGAGGGGCGACGTGAGCATCCAGAGGGGCACCAACCACCTGTGGAGGAACAGGAGCAAGACCGAGTGGGGCAGGATGCTCTACGTGCTGCAGGAGTCGAAGCCCATCCTGGTCGGGGGCAAGAAGCTGGGCGAGGACTACGGTAGCGGTATGGACGGCGTGAAGCCGTCTGGGAATTGAGGCGGTTTTCTAAGGGTCGCTTCGGAGAGGTGCTGTGTGGGTATTGTTGGATGGGCGAGAAATAGGAAGGGCGGCGTTCCCAGATCAGTGGCTGTAGCATTCCCCCCCTAGGCAAAGATTTTATTCCTCTGCACGGGGGTATCTACAGGCAATCTTGCAGATATGGGCTAAAGGATCTGGAACGATCAGGAAGTTGTACATGGTGAAGCCTGTATAATTAATCATGCCATAGGGTCACTGGCGTTAGATTATTATGGCCATTTCCAGTGCCCATTACGTCATGTTGGACATGACGACTGAACCATCTGCATATGAACACATCTCCTTCTTGATTTTATCCTGTCCAGGTTGCTGCCAATTAATCACCCGAATCCCTTCTTCTTTGGCACATCGTCTTGTAGTCCCCCTCCTCGGGTAGTTCTCAGATATCAGCGGCGCTGGCTCACTACTTCGTCCAGGAACCGGGTATCGTGCTTGTTCACCACCGGAGGTGCCACCATTCTGCTTTGAAGTTCTTACAGTATCTTCTGCTTTGCGCTGGGCCTTCGGTATAGCCGGCCAGTTGATATGGTTTGCAGCAACGGTGAAAACATTGGGATTTTCTCGAGCTTTCCTTTTCAACACTCACGTATTAAGAACCGCTCGGTACCTTGCTACGGGATTTTCAAGTCTGACATCTGGGTGTTTTAACCAGTCCGTGTTCAGCATGCTAGGAGCACGCTGCTGCCGATATTCCATAGAGCAAAACTGCTTATCACGAGTTATAATCTCATATAGCGTCAATATAACGCCGTCGACATCATTGGCGATCTCACTATAGCGATCTCCACGGTCCTGATCATCGTCTTTGTCATAGACTGCACCGACGCGAGCTGAGGTGCCAAAGTCGATAAGCATGATCTGGCCTGTTGCCTTATGTATAAGGAGGTTCCTTGGAGCGACTTCTTTATGTTAAATTCCAAATTTATAGTTGAGGTCGTCGATAACGCGCATAAGCTGTTGAAGCCATTTGAGCTTGAACATACGGCTGTGGGTTGTGTCCAAAGAGCCACCGGAGATATATCGTGTAGTGAAGCCCACTATAAGTTCTTGTCCACCGATCTTCTCAGCCACGATCTGATCCAACGGTACGATGTTAGGGTACGGCGGGAGGCGTAACAAGATATTCAACTCATTCCATTGCGATGTTACCCGCTGTAAATGAAATAGTACTTAAATATTGCTTTGCGTCTTCCGCCAGTGGTTAAGACTAGGTCGGCATTAAGAGACATACGATCCAACTTGCGAAATTCTTTGCGTTGAACTATTTTCACCCTTGGCCCGGGATTCTGAAGATCCTGAGCGTAGGAACGCGAGTGCAATTTGTTCCGTCATCATGTGGGCTAGAAGAGACAGTGACCAGCTCGCTATCCTGGTTTACGGCAATAGCATGGACATCGGGGCCAAGATTATCGATGTGTTTTCTTAAATATTCTATGATTTGGGTTAGACTGGTAAATACATGACTTGGCTGGATACTCTAAAAGGGCTCGGAATAAAACTTTCGCTGCCTGTTTCCAGTATGAAGCTACCAATTGCAGAATGCTTAGACTCCCAAACCAAGTTTGGGTCACCAGGAAAAGTGATTGCAATTGTCCGTCTTTGATCCCAGTCGACTACGGACCACTCCATAGTTCCACTCCATGGGTCATAAAACCCATCACTCGCGGAAAAGCGCAACTCTTTGGGAAGCATGGTCGGCACACTTTTGCAGGCGATGAAGATATTAGAAAGTGTTGGAAGGCACCACTTCGGACCTGTCAGGGCTCAGACTAAGGCGGCCCAGCAAGGGATGAGCAGCCCTGACTATGGCAAGGGATAAGCAGCCCTGGCTATGGCAAGGGATAAGCATCTCTAGCTATGGCTAGGGATGAGCTGTGAGCACTGTCATCCAGAGGAAATGGGCAGGCTATATAATACGTGACCAGACGTGCTACAATCACAACGATTAGTTAGTTATCGAAACATAGTACAGAATGTTCAGGTCCTGATCTGCCCACTAGCAATCTTTTGCCCAGCATCTTCCCCAAAGACTCCTGACAGAAAGAATAAGTAGTTTTCAGAGAGGTAAGTGAAGTGGATAATGAGACTAGATTATAGCAAGCAGGCAGTATTTGTTCTGTATCCCTTTTATTACGGTTTCGAATCTCTGTTTAAAGGGCTCCAGCAAACCCAAGCCCGCACGCTTGACTTGTCACCCAACCGCTCAGCCATTATTGACGGCGCGAAGGGTCTGGAACTTGGCTGTTGAATTGAATGGTCAAATATCTGAAAGAGCCTGCCTAGGTACCCGGGGGGAGGCGGCCTCCAAAACCATTCATAGGTAACAGATCCACAAAGGTTGGGAAGATGGGAGGGCTTGCCGGCTGTGGAACGGGCTGGTGGCGTTGCAGTCAACCCAAATTTGAATTGGGTGAGTCTGGGCCTCGAACATTTGTACGGGTGGCTCTTCAGGCCAGGCGACCCTCTGGCGAGAGGGCAGCCAGACAATTGTTTTCGCGGCGGTGGGCAGAATCATAGCGTGACATAACTACACTGCACTAGTGAAGGTAGGTCACACGGGTGATTCATGCGTGAGGCGGGCACTGCAGCTCCACCTGGTCGCGGGAGCTAGAGATAAGCCTGCAAGTGGGCAGGTCCGTGTCGATAAGAAGGACAGTAGCGCTTGGCATGGTCTCGTGAGGCAAGGTAGAGGTCCACCACCTACTTGCAACTTGCGTACCCGTGGGCCCCTCCCTCGCAGCAAGCACATCATGTCATATTGACCCTCTTCATGAATAGAAATGTTCCCTCACTGCCTCGCCCCTCTGGAAGGCTGCTTTGTATTTCCATGATACCCACCTGGTCATACTTGGAAACGTCAGGCGGGTGAGTTTCTCCCCCTCCCCTCCTCCCCTCCTCCCCTCCTGTGCCCCTGGAACCCAACCTCGATGTCGAATCTAACCATGGGCTGTTGAGTCTACCTAGCTCTCCACTCCATGAGCCACGCTTCGCATGCATCTCCCATGCTTGTGATGCCATTTCCTCCAGCACCGCTGTCACCCGCCCGCGAGACCTTCCTCCATCTTGACTGCCCCTCCCGAGGCTTCAACACGCACAAATGTCATCCCCCGACTATTCCTCCGACTCGTCCTCGGGGGTCTCGAGCAACCGCAGCAGTCCAGCCACAGTATGCCCCCATCGAAATGCCCGGTTCTACGACCATGAATGCTCCAGATACTTCGACTGTCCAAGTCACCAGTTGGAGCGCGCCACATCCGAGGTCGAAACGTCCGATGACCAACAGCGTGAAGCTCAAGAAGATGTGGACGAGCGGGGAGAACTCTTGTCCGACCAAATGTCCCCAATGAGTGAGCATGAGCCAGGCCGCCAAGAAATAGACGATGCTTCTGTTGGGCACATTCACCGAGATGCCGCCCCCGCGGCCGATAACGCTGGACATAATGTTATTGACCTCACTACCTCGTCATCGGATAACAATCGGTCGAGCTCTCCAGAAGTTGTCTCAGGCGGGCCACGGGTTCTAGCTGCTGGGACCGGCGCGAGCGAGCCACTTGGCCAAGGGGACAGTCGGCAGGAGCCTGAGGTGATTGATCTCACCAGGGACTCATCTGAGGAGGCAGCAGAGCCAGGGTCATCGAATGCAGCCCGTAATGCTGAGCGTGCCCTGCCTACACTCCCGCAGTCTGCATCCGGCTCGAGCATTTCGTCCCACCGATCAGCAGGTGCCACCTCTCCATCCTTCCAAAGGCGACCAGCCACCCCACCCTCACCTCCACCTGCCTCCCGAAGACGAACATCCTCGAACGCTTTTGCGGCAACCAGGGCTAGCCATCCGCAGCACAGACTACCAGAGCCTACCAGGAGACCTTCAGATTTAGTACTGCCACGTTGGCAGCCCGACGCCGAGGTTACACTTTGCCCCATCTGTAACACACAATTTAGCATTTTCATTAGGAAACACCATTGCAGGTATGGATCCTGCGGCAAAGAATCCTGCGATCAGTTGCAACATTGCTAACTGCCGCATTTTAGGAAATGTGGGAGGGTGGTCTGCGCTTCTTGCTCCCCCCACCGTATCACTATCCCTTATCAATATATCGTCCACCCCCCTGGAACGCCACGCCCAGGAGCCCAGAGGCATTCATCTTCTTTTTTGAGCGGCGAAGGCGGCTATGCCGATTTTAGTAGCCTCGGCGGCGGTGAGAAGGTCAGGCTATGCAACCCGTGCGTGCCTGACCCAAATACGAACCCACCGCAGTCCCAAGAGTCTCCGGGCTCCAGAAGGGTCCATAGTAGGTCGCAGAGTGGTGCTTCGGGAGCCGCAGCACATAGCTCAGCCTTAGCGCCGCAGAGTCGTCCTACCTACTTTGCGACCCGCGCTGATGACCCATATGGGAGGAATAGAAGCGTCACAATGGTACGTATGCACGCCAGAATCTGGGAGAATCGACGCTAACGCTTGGATTCTAGTTGGCAGATGGCTCCCGACAAGCTTCGGGCAGTCGATCTTACCAGTATCAGTCCACTCAAAATAGGATTCTGAGCGGAACTCCTCCCTCCCATTACCCCTACGCCGTGCCCTCATCGAGCTCTTCTTACCGGGTGTTGAGACACCGCTCGATGCTCGATGCTGGACAGTCTTCGTCTTCCATGGCAGCAGCTAGTAGAAGACCACTTCCGCCCGACCCGCCTCAGATAGCAGAGGAGGACGAATGTCCGGTGTGCCACCGCGAGCTTCCGTCACGCGAGCTGGCGAATTCGGAGGCGCTGAGAGAAGCGCATATCAATATATGCATCTCATCGCACAGTGCTTATGGAACCCCCAGTGGTGAGGGTTCCAGCATGGCGCCCCGAAGGACAGGCATGTTCCCATACGTCGCTACAGAGAAGGACTGTGTAGATAGTGCCGAGTGCACAATCTGCCTGGAGGAGTTTGAGGTTGGGGACCCCATGGCAAGGCTGGAATGTTTCTGCCGGTTCCACAAGGACTGCATATCGCGATGGTTCGCCAAAAACCCGGGCAGGTGTCCGGTACATCAGCACGCTATTCCATGAGCAGCTCGGTCAAGGAGGCTGGTTTCAGACGAGGTTGACAGTCCGACGTGGACATTTGAATCGTGGAAGGAGTGGAGAGTGGGCGCAGTGCGCATTGTGGGAAAGCTTTCTGGGATTTGTGGATCTGGTCAATCCTCTCTGCTTGCCCTGTCTAGAATCTGGGTCATTCGGAGCGCTGCATGGCGTTGGGGACTGACCTTTGAATTTTCCTTTTGGGTCCTTTTTTTTTTTGTTTTTGTTTTTGTTTAGAGGTTTCGCACTCCTTATCCTCTGGTGTTGATCGTTTTGATTTCTTCACGCAGTCTTGAGCTCAACACGAAGTGTCCCATAAACGATGGAATTAGACCCAGGGGAATCGCGAAAGAAGCGGCATCACCACTCCTGGAAGACGCCCAAAGGCGCATCACGAGCCCTGCTTTGACAGATACCAAGGGTGGGTAGAGGCGGAGACAGACTTGTTTTGTCACGTCCGGCTTCATTATTACGTACAGGAATTGTTGTCACCTGCTCATATTTGTAGACAACGTATATTTGCGCCGCTACAAAGGTACAACCCCGCCCTTCAAACATTTGCCGCCCAAATCAGCATGTACAATATTATTTTGAGTGGCCTACTACATATACCTTTCCGCACTAGGGTCATTGTTACCGCAGCAATGCACAAAGCATGGTCACTGTCATTACACTCTTTATGGCCTGAGTTGCTCAGATCTATGGTGTTTTAGGGGCCACCTCGCTCACATGCACTGCAATGTGGTCTCGAATCTCCTCTTCCCTTACCGTCACTGCCGGTGATCGTGGTGATAGAGATCTATGCAGGGCAACCGTCGTGTAGGTAGCGAATATTCGACTTCTGTTCGTAACGGACTTGGAGGATTGGCCACCAAACAGGCTTCCCCAGGGCATCCCAGCTGCGGCGGCTACCGACGGCTGTGGAGCCGCAGGCGCCCTTTGCATGGGGCACTTGTACAGGCGAATCCACCCTTATCGTGCCGGTGCGCCCTTTGTACTTTCACTTACACCAGAACAAGGTGGCTTGCCTCCATTCTTTAATTCCAAGGCAAGACACGTTACAACACAACACGCAAACACCAATCCACATTTGTCATTACAGAATTGGAAACGTGCATCGGCCTCTTCATAGAAACATCAGCTATCGCAACTCAGTCCTAGCACACGTGCCAAATTATGAACAGAGGAACCACGCTCCGCGGACTGTTGACTCCGAGATCGGTTCCATACCGAAGCTGTCACCTTCAGGCTCATCATATATATACCGCACGCCGTTTGATACATGGCTCCTCGGACAGGCCTCACGAGATCCTGGGCACTGTTGCAAAGCTCCCAGAGGCAGAGCCAATTCCTGTACAGAAGCCCCACGACAGGGTGACCGTCAATGATATCAAGGAGCGAAGGGCCAAGGCTGGCAAGCTGGTAGCAGGTGTCGCCGCATACTGCGATAGTGACATGTTCAAGGCTCCCGTGAGTTCCTTCAAAAAGAAATCCACAATATCGGACTCGGAACTAAAGAATATGTCCAGTCAGTCGGGAAGCCGAAAGCTAAGAGATGGGATCGTACGTATCCCCACCAGCCTCCTTGAGAAATGTGTCTCTTCCATACTGACATTGTCCAGACCACCTAACGAAAGAGTCACTTTCACGCCGGCCATGCATGCTCAAGCAAGCAGCCAAGTTCCTCAAGAAGCCTGGACTGATCTCGCTTGGCGGCGGGCTTCCCAGTCCCGAGCATTTTCCGTTTGAGTCTCTGAGCATGAAAGTGCCAACGCCTCCGGGTTTCGATGAAGAATCTACCAAGACGTCAGGAATAACCTTGACCATAGGCAAACACGACGCCAGAGATATTCCGGACTCAGAGTACGACCTCAGCATCGGGCTGAACTACGGCCAGGCCACAGGCTCGGCGCAGATGGTACGATGGGTGACGGAGCACACGGAGCTAGTGTTCAACCCGCCTTACGCAGATTGGCGCTCGTGCTTGACCGTGGGTAGCACAGGGGCTCTGGAGCAGTCACTGCGGATGTTCTGTGATAGGGACAGGGGCGACTCGGTAATGATGGACGAGTTCGCCTTCTCCACCGCGCTGGAGACCGCGGAGCCACTGGGCATCAAAGTCGTCGGGGTCGCGATCGATGACGAGGGCATGACACCCGAGTCGATGGACGACATGCTGTCGAACTGGGATCCGAAGGAACGGGGCGGCGCCAGGAAGCCGCATGTCGTGTACACTGTCCCCTCGGGCGGAAACCCCACCGGCGCTACCATGGGGGCACAGAGGAGGAGAGACATCTACGCCGTTTGCCAGAAGCACGACGTATTCATCCTCGAGGACGAGCCGTACTACTACCTCCAGATGGAGCCGTACAACCGTGGGGGTAAATCGGCTGCCGCCGCTGCCCCAGAGTCGGTCGAGGGCTTCCTCGACTCGCTGATTCCCTCCCTGCTCAGCATGGACACGGACGGCCGCGTGCTGCGCATGGACTCGTTCTCCAAGGTCGTGATCCCCGGCTCGCGATTGGGCTGGGTAACCGGGTCCGAGCAGGTCATTGAGAGATACATCCGGCACTCAGAGGTGGCCAACCAAGGTCCCGCTGGCCTCTCACAGGTTGTCATCCACAAGTTGCTGGACGAGCACTGGGGCCACGAGGGGTACCTCCGGTGGCTGATGAATCTGCGGATCGAGTACACCAAGAGGAGGGATGCTCTCCTGAGGGCTTGCGAGGAGCACCTACCAGCCGAGGTAGCAACCTTTAGCCCGCCGGCTGCCGGCATGTTCGTGAGTTCATTCCTCCCAACCTTTGCTCCCCCAAGCCATTTTGCTAACGATTTCCTCTTAAGCAATGGTTCCGTGTCAACTACAAACTCCACCCGGACGCTGGGAAGCGCAGCATACCCGAGCTCGAGGAAGAGATCTTCAACTCATGCATCGACAAGGGCGTGCTGGTCGCAAGAGGCAGCTGGTTCACCGCGGAGCACGACAAGCCGCCCAAGGACCTCTTCTTCAGGGCAACGTTTGCGACCGCTTCGCCTGAGAACATGAGGGAGGCTATACGCAGGTTTGGTGACGCTATCAGGACGAGTTATCGAATTTGAAACCCTGTTCGTTGGTGGCGGTGAATAGAACGAGATTTCCTGTCGAGAGTAAGTAAGATCTCAGGTGCCAACTCTCCCCGGATGCATCTCCGGAAGGCTGAAAGAACTGAAGGATTCACTTGGCGTAAGCGAGCCGGAGGGCAGGTAGCCTGACAGTCCCATTGCCTGACTTCAATCTGGGCATATTAAATCGATGGATTCTCGACCCGGATAGCCTAGGCCTTATGAGGGTCCATAGACCCAGACATTCAGATGCAGTGCCTCGGCAGCAATAGTACTCACACTCGACCCGGATGACCGACGCCAATAGGCCAAGTTGTAAGCACCGACAAAGTTGAGCCTCGCGATCTTCAATGTGTTATTCAAGAAGTGGCTTATATGGATGACCATGTGGTGCCGCTCTTGATATTGCTTACCCATCAGGCATCCACCCAAGACTCATTGTCCATGTGCAGGCCAGCAGATGATCCAATTTTTTGCCCGTTGTTTCTGCTACAGTAAGAAGTCAACCGGGCCCAGCCTCGTTCGGGGAAGCACCCGGGCCCCAGGTTTTGCTCATGGCGTCTCATTCGCCGTCTTACCTCTTGGAGAAAAGAGATCGGGTCTACCCGCATCCGCATCCAATTCCCTGGGTCAGCTTGAAAATGGTAGCAGACTAATTGGCTGGCCTCGGGCTCCGGGGGGTTTCCAATGTCCGGCTGACTGCTCACCGTGCCACGAAACATGGTGGGCGTCGATTGCCTGCTGCGTCCTGGTTTTATTAGCCCGTATTGGTCGTATTGGTCGCCTCCTCACACCCTGGAGGTCGAACCACGGACCCTGTGACTGTGCAAATCAGTGTCCTTGGCAATGACGGCCTCACGCTGGTTTCTTTTTTGCCCTCGAGGCACCTGCCCCGACCGCCGTTCTTGCGCAAGTCTCGTGTGTAATAAGCCTCTTCCTTCGTGCTCTTAGGCATATTACCCATTCCAGATTCTAATCCTTGCAACTGTTTCCCCTTTTCGCTCCTATAGTGGGCCCTACAGGGTCGCGGGCGAACCACGTTGGCCCTATGTAACAGTTAGCAACCTACAGTTTTGTCTGACTTGTGTATACTGGTTTTCCTCTTCGCTTGACTACCCAACGATTTCCAAGGAATTATTTGTCACCTTGATTCTTTTTTAATCCTCTTCTATGCAGCCGGCCCACGCAACTGGGTCTGCTAGACTGACCGAGCCGAAGCATATACAACAGTCTGGACTGACGGAACCATCCAGCATAGAGTACTCAACAGGGCCATCAATCCATTGGAGTGCGGCGCCAGGGTTGAAGTTGACGCGCCCACACTTCTTCGGTGCTCCGTGAGCATCGAGCAGCACACACGGTTTCGACACAGAAGACATGGCTGCCAAGGACGACGTCGATGTGTCTGTCGATAAGGCCGGCGAGCAGATAGCCTCCGAAGATGGTACCCCGAAGAAGGCGGCCCAGAAGGAGCGGCAAGCAGACTGGGGTGACTACTTTCGCGTCTTCACGTACGCGAAGAAATGGGACTTCGCCCTGATGTTTGGCGCTGCGGTCGCCTCGTTAGCAGCCGGTGTTGTAAGTTTAATCGCTTCAACGAGCACAGAGGCCCCGTCCCCCGAGACTGACCTCCACGGTAGACCACACCTCTCATGAACGTGATATTCGGCCGCCTGGTCGGTAACTTTACCTCGTTTGGCACGCCGGGATCAAGCACCACTCGGGTGAGTCCTCACAGTCCTATACTCCGCCCAATAACCGCACTTCGTGAGCCTAACGACATCACATCAAGGCCGACTTCGAGCGAATACTCGACTTCCAATGTCTCCTGATGTTCGTTCTCTTTATCGTACGCTTCACCTGTAACTACATCTCCAAATTCTGCTTTCGCCTAATTGGTATCCGGCTCTCTGCTGCCATCCGCCTCCACTATCTTTCGAGTCTGCTGTCCCAGACCGTCCACGTCCTCGACTCGATGCCACCGGGCGCGGCAGCTGGGACCATTACCAGTGAGGCCAATGTGCTGCAGATCGGGATATCAGAGAAGCTGGGTACATTTTTGGAGTTTGCATCTTGTATTGGTAAGTCCATCCAGGCAGCCTATTCTCGTTCCCTTTGCGTGCGTTCTAGAGCGTGTCCGGTGTGCACCTTGACAGCTCATGTGTGCCGTCTAGACGATAACTGACCCATATTTCTATTGCATAGTTGCTGCAATTGTCGTGGCCTTCACCTTCTCGTGGCAGGTCACACTGGTGACATCCAGCGTGGTCCTCTTCATCGGCCTGTGTGTCGGGATCCTCCTGCCGTTCATCATCAAGGGGACCAGCCGCGGGACCGCGGCCGAGACGAAAGCCGGCGCCGTAGCCACAGAGGCATTCTCCGGCATCAGAATGATCTATGCTTGCGGCGCCCAAAAGAAGATGGGGGATAAGTACAGCTCCTGGGTCGTCGAGGCAAAGAAGCATGGCATGTATACGTCACCGTTTATGGGCCTGAACTTCGCGTTAGTATTCTTCGGGCTCTATAGCGCGTTTGCTCTGTGTAAGTGTATAACCGTTTCACGGTCTCGCCCCGTTTTGATGTTACTAACACAACGACGCCAGGCTTTTGGTACGGGACTAGGGCTTTCACGCAAGGTATCGTGGATGGCATAGGCTCCATCGTGATCGTCCTATTTTCTGTCTTTCTTATGGCCATCTCGCTCGAGAGAATGTCGGGCCCCTTGATCGCAGCAAGCAAAGCCACTGTGGCAGCTGCGAGCTTCTTCGCCGTCATCGACGCACCTCTACCAGATAAGGGCACCTTGAGGGAACCGGACGTCAACGCTGAAGGAGATATCGTCTTCGAAGGAGTCACGTTTGCCTACCCCGGGCGGCCGAACACCAAGGTCCTGGATGACCTTAACCTCACCATCGAGGCTGGCAAGGTAACGGCAATTGTTGGTCCTTCGGGAAGTGGGAAGAGTACGGTCGTTGCGTTGGTTGAGCGATGGTACACTTTACATTCACAGGCATCTATCAGCAAGGCGATCGAGAAAAAGGCTGAGAAGAAAAAAGCGAAGGAAACGCCCAAGAAGTCTAAACAGAAGAAACCCTTCTGGTCTAGGTCCAAAACAAAAGGCGATCAGAACGCGGCCGAAGATCAGCCAAACCAGGACACCGCCACAGATACAGTAGTAACGCCTAACTCAGAAGAGCAGGGCTCAGGTGAGCCGGTACCTCTCAGCGGAAGGGTTGTTACCGCAGGACACAATGTGGACGCCATTGATGTCAAATGGTGGCGGTCACAGATCGGCCTTGTCCAGCAGGAACCCTTCCTCTTCAACGACACCATCTACGCCAATGTGATGCATGGTCTGGTCGGGACACAGTGGGAGAATGAGCCCTTGGAGGCCAAACGGGAGCTGGTTCGAGACGCATGCAAAGAGGCATTCGCAGACGAGTTCATCGACAGACTTCCCGATGGCTACGAGACCCAAGTAGGGGACTCCGGGTTGAAGCTTTCCGGTGGGCAACGGCAACGGCTGGCAATTGCGCGCAGCATCGTCAAGAAGCCGAAAATACTCATCCTGGACGAGGCAACCTCGGCTATCGATGTCCGAAGCGAGAAGATCATCCAGGCTGCCCTGGACAGAGTGTCTAGAGGCCGCACCACGATCACGATCGCCCACCGGCTGTCCACCATCGCGAAGGCCGACAAAATCGTCGTGCTGAAGAAAGGAAAGCTCATGGAGCAGGGCACACACGAGAGCCTGCTGAGCGACGAGGACGGCGTCTACTCTGGGCTTGTTCGAGCACAGAGGTTGACGCTGGGGAGGGAAGAAGATGCAGAAGACAGCGACGCCCTGGAGGATAAAGAGGCTGAGGAAATCCAAGCAATCCTGAGCCGTGAGAAATCAGCCTCAAAGGCCATCATCGGCGGAGAGGCAGAGATTGAGACCGCGTGGGCAAACCGAGGCCTCGCGGGAAGCTTTGGTCGGCTCCTCTACGAACAACGCAGCCGTTTCCCGTTCTACGTCCTGATTCTCATGGCGGCTGCTGGTATTGCCAGCGGAACACCTATCCAGGCGTGGTTAGTCCCCTGTTTTCGGGGTTCTCAGAGACGAGCTAACTATTGTTCTGAAGGCTTTTCGGCCAAGTATTGCAGATCTTCACGTTCATCCTCTCGCCATCCCGGTTCCTTCGCGAGGCTGAGTTCTGGTCACTAATGTGGTTCGTTGTGGCTATCGGGCTGGGCATCTGCTATCTCATCCTGGGCATCGTCGCCGTCAACCTGCAGCACTTCATCTGTGCCGCGTACCGCCAGCAGTACTTCTCGGCGATCATCCGGCAGAAGATGATTTTTTTCGACGACGAGGACAACTCGGTCGGCACCCTTGCCTCAAGGGTCCAGGGCGACCCAAAACAGCTCGAGGAGCTCCTCGGTATGAATATGGGAATGGTAATTATATCTGTGCTCCAGCTCAGCGGCGCTTTAATCATCGCGTTCGTCTTTGGGTGGAAACTGGCTCTGGTCGGAACATGCGTGACCGTTCCGATCGGCTTGGCCTGCGCTTGGTACCGATTCAAGTACGAGATGGAATTTGAGAAGTTGTCGGCGGCAGTAAGTTATACCTCTCACTCATTCTCTCTCAATCTATTTGCTTTCCCACCAAAGCCCCGCCGCCGCCATTACCCAGGAGTTCACTGCCAGTGGTACTGTCTTGTTTACTCAACTACGCGAATTCCTCGAGCAATGCCTCTATATATCCTTTCTCAACATTGAATGAGATGGTAGCCCGCTCTGTTGTGTTGGTGCCGGAGACTGGCTTAAAGCACCGGCGACATATCGGCCTCATCTTGCGTTGAGAAAGAGCTGACGTCTATCAGGTCTTCTCCGAATCAAGCAAATGGGCTGCCGAATCCATCGGCGCGTTTCGAAGTGTCTCTTCCCTAACTTTGGAGGATGTCATCATAGAAAGGTATAAAATCCTGCTCGATGGCCACGTAACTTCGGCCTACCGCAAAGCTCGCTGGACGACACTTATATTCGCCCTCTCCGACTCTCTCGCCATCGCATGCCAAGCCTTGATCTTCTGGTACGGCGGTCGACTGCTGGCCAGCGGCGAGTACCAGGTCCTCAACTTCTTCGTGTGCTTCATGGCTGTCACGCAAGGCGCTGAGCAAGCCGGCGTGGGCTTCTCCTTCGGCCCCAATGCGGCTCAGGCGAACGCTGCAGCGAACCGCATACTGAGTATCAGGGAGAGCCGAGGGGAGCGTGCAGCGTTGAAAGATGGTACCGCGGGCGGTAATAAGCTGGAAATGATTCCAGATCTAGACAGCGGCATCAAGATTGAGTTGAGGGACGTCGGCTTCCGGTATCCAACTCGCCAGGCCCAGGTCTTCAAACACCTCAACATCACGGTCGAGAAGGGCCAGTTCGCGGCCCTCGTGGGTGCTTCGGGCGCCGGCAAGTCGAGTACAGTGGCTCTACTCGAACGGTTTTACGATGCTCAACAGGGGAGTGTACTGTGCAACGGGAGAGACATCAGATCAGTTGATGTCCACGAGTACAGACAGTTGTTCTCCCTGGTAGCCCAGGAAGCGTCGCTGTTCCAAGGTATTTAACGCCAGCCTCTCCCTGGCCCCGCCTCCGCCCCCCACCCCAGCTTTGCTGGGTTCGATCTAGGATATGGAAGTTGGAAATTGACGTTGCCTAGGAACCATTAAGGAGAATATCTTGCTCGGGATACCCGGTTCCTCAACAGTCACTGATGCTCAGCTCCACCAAGCATGCAAAGATGCTGCGATCCACGATTTCATCATCTCATTACCAGAGGGCTGTACGTATAAGCCTCCGCCTTCCACAAGGGTCACGTCGCATCATCATTTGCTAACCGTTTGCAGACAACACCGATGTTGGCTCCCGCGGCGTTGCCCTGTCTGGCGGACAGAAACAACGCGTCAGCATCGCGGTAAGGAATTTTGGCCTTAACCTTCGACGTTGTCCTGCAGCGCGTCCGTGCTAATTTTTGGAATAGCGAGCTATCATCCGTGACCCAAAGGTGCTATTACTTGACGAGGCAACATCATCGCTGGACTCTGAGAGCGAGAGGCAAATATCCGCTGCGCTCCAGAAAGTAGCCAAGGGGCGAACAACAGTCGCAGTGGCGCATCGACTATCAACTATCCAACACGCAGATGTGATATATGTCCTCGGTGAAGGGAAGGTATTGGAGGTTGGCAACCATGTTGACTTACTGAAACAGAAAGGGGTGTACTATACGATGGTATGTCTTCGCCAATGCCCTTCAAGTCCGAGGCCTTTGCTAACTGCACCTTTGTGATAGTGTCAAAGTCAAGCTCTCGACCGATGATAAATATTAAAACCAAAATATGGGCTCGTAGGTTTTTGAAGGACGGAAAACATGTAAGTCAACGGCGTTGAAAAGGCTCGGTTATCTCTGCTCCCAAGGGCAACTCCTATCTAAATACCCAGACTCGTCAAATATGTACCGATATATGCATGCATTTGTTCGTGAATTCGGGATTTCTCAGTGAAATATCTGCCCACACTTCTGCCGGCACATATATGACCCAGAATTCATGGACTGAACCCGGCTGGCTACAATGCTTTTGCCTGCTCCCGAGGCTTTCTGTTCCAACACTTGCAGGTCTTGCTGTGTGAGTACCCCGGGATCGCCACCATGACTCCGAAGGCTGTCAGGACGTATGATCCCAACGTAAATCCGCTCCCGGGATCACCATGGGAAAGGGACCACCACAAGGCCAGCGATAGGCTCGTGGCAATGCCAACGACCGAGATGCCGATCAAGGCATGACACACTGTAATTCCATATTTGACTTGTGAATAGCTCGGGGCTTGCCATACAAGGCCCTCGATGTCTTCAGAACAGCTGAGGAATGGAGTCGTGAGACCACACTGGTCACTTGAAAGTCGATGGCCACCAGCATCCGGTTCTATTATGCGATCGAAGGTGTATGATATGGATCGTTCCGGTCCACCAAGGCATGTTCGTACGCCTTCTTGATCTCCTATGTGGCTAGAAATATGCCCCAGAGCTCGATTGGCCATTGGATATGGATCCCTAACACATTGCAAGATGTTTATATTCGGGTCGGTGCTGTCCCCCGAACGGGGTCGAGACAGAGCACCAACTGCTGCGTAGTTTGCCCTCAAAATATCATTCTCATGCAAAAGAGCGACGATTATATCATCCATGGAACGTCGGTTCTGTGTTAAAGCGTCGGTCTCGTTCATCGTTTCAACGATTTTGGTATCGGAGTGTAGACAATGGCGATAGGGCGGGGGCTCGTCATCCTCCTCATACCAACTTGAATGGGCCTTGTCGGGAAGCCCGTCGGGGCCGAACCTCCACTGTCCCATGCCTTGCCTTTCCAGTCGGAACTCCCCAGCCATTCTTAAGAGGTGTATAGGTCGTTTTGACTCCGAGGCTGCTGATCTGAGAGGGATAAAGGGTTGTCTAGCATTTGAATGTAGGAGAAAAATCCTACCCGGCCGTCTTCAGCAGCACTGAAAGACAAGCGGTGTTAATCAGGCTGGAAAAATTCAGTTCAACCTAGCCCTAGGTCTTGGGGCTGCATTTGCGGCGTTCTTACCAGCGGGATACGAATCTCACGCCCTGGTGCTGACATGGGGGCCGTAAAGCAGCCTTCTAAGAATTGTGTCTCTGCCCAAGGTGAAGCCACCCCACCACATTGGGGGCTAAGTATGGGAACTCGCTCTCTCCTTTTCTAAGCCTCCCTGCCTGCTGGCCACTGCCACTCTTAGTTTTCCAAGTGTGAGCAACCTTTTTGGGCCAGCAGCCCAGTTAGCCGTTTTGCAGTAGCACCATCAAGGAGAACGTTTTCATCACTTATAATGATTAATTCTTGGAGAACACATGACAGTGAGGACTGGTTCATCGCCACCACTGAAAACCTGACGTCGCTCGATTCTGCTCTGTCCAGCATTAAAGGCTACACTGGTGGTAGTCCACTCGCTGAACAAGTTGGGACAAGGCCGTATCAAGAAAGCAGTAGTAGTACCGAAATATGTAAGTGGAGGACTGAAAATGCTCATCAGGCAGTGGATAGTCTAGGGTAGGCATGGCCAGTATAGATGACGTGGCTGTGGTTTGGAGGGTTGCAGCACATTCGTTCAGCACTGCCTCTGTCCCGACGAAGTGTACAAAGCGTGTGCAAGCATCGTCGTTAATTTCCGCATTCAAATATGGGCCCTTTGGGTTTGAAATATTTCATTCAGTTGCTTGCATTTCAGGTTCCAAGCCCAATACTCGCAATGATACGGCTGAAGGAACACTTTCAGAAGCCAGGTGCAAATCACCATCCTGTGGCGAGCAGAGGGGTCGTAATGGGATCTCATGCCGACTCCAAATGTACGGAGACGTTTATCTTGGTACAGGAGCCTAGTAAAGCAAGTCTCTATTCCTGAGTCTGTAAGCTCAAGTCTTAATGGCTGCATTTATCAACCCGTGTGTGGAGATACCGGTATGTTCCCAACATAGAGCCGCCTCACGTCTTAACCCAAGAAGCAGCAACGCCCTCATCCCACCCCCAGAACTTCCAAATCCTCTCCAGCGTCTGGTCCGGATGCGACATGGGGAAATCATGTCCACCGGGAACGGCATCTGCCCAGAATACGTTCTCGTCACCCCCTACCAGCGGCAGCACATCCTGGCGGTAGTCCTCGTCATTGACGAGCTCGTCTCCGATGCCGAAAATGAAACACGTCGTCTTGGGCTCCCTTCTCGCGATCTTCCTCCACGCCTCGTGCTGTTTGATCATCGGCGCATACCTCAGCGTGCTCATGAACGCCGGCACGAAGCCCGCATGGTTCGCAACCTGCCAGTTGACATACTTGAGCACCTTCCGCTGCAGCGGCCCCGGCGCCTCGGCGACAGCAGCATCGGCAATCTCGCTCGTCACAGTTGCCTCAACGGCCTGCTCACCAGGAAGATACGGCTTGGGCGTCGACGCCCCGCTCGGCCCGCCGCCGCCCTTCTTCTCCTTCCTCTTCGCACTCTCGGCGATAGGCCGCTTAAGCCTCCACCGCGTCATGATCTCCACAAGCCCCTCGGGCACCCACCCGCTCCTGAAGATGAACGTGGCGACGGCGCCAAAGTTCTCCTCGCGGATCATGCCCGCCGGCGCGAGGAGGGTCAGGGTCTTGACGACGCGGGGGAAGGCGGCTGCCAGGTGGATTGCGATGCCGCCGCCAAGGGAGTAGCCAACGAGGTGGAACCCGGCGTCGTCGCCTTGGCCCGTCCAGGCGAGCTCGCTCGATGCGAGGACGCACAGCGCCTGGCTTACATAGAGGCGCTCGTCGTGGGGGAGGTCGCCCACGCCGTCTGAGAAGCCCCTGCCAAAGAGGTCGAAGAGCAGGACCCTGCAGCCGCGCTCTACGAGGCCGTGGGCGATGTGGGTGAGTGTCACTAGGTGGTTGCGGTCAGCTATGAAAGGACTTTGGCCCAGGCTTGACATGAAATCGGGTGGCGGAAGGAACATGTGCAGTCTGCTGGCCTTACGACCGGCGAGACAGCTCAAACATAACACTGAGTTCCTTTCCGCAGGGGGATTGGGATTGAACGATGCCGCAGCTACTTACTGCACGAAGTAGAGATCCCATGGATCAAGAGGACCTTCCTCCCAGACTCGGGACCAAATTCATCTGATGGGGGTCAGTATCTCATCGCAATTCCGTAACTGGAAAGATATCAGGGGCAGAGGCCATAAGCCCGCGGATGAGACTGGGTTATTTTATGTCCATACGTACAGCACCTGATAGAGCCATACGGCGTCTGCACATCTCGCGCCCCTGGGAAAAAGTCGGGCGGATAGAGCAGGCCGGACTTCTCGTCGGGCGACAGGCGGGATATGTAGGTGCCGAGCGGGCTCCGGAGCAGGGCGGGCCGCCGGGGGTAGACGATGCGGTTCAGGACTGCGTACAGGGACGCCGTCGTGACCACGGTCGTGACTACTAGCAGGCTCGTTTCGGGAGGCGGGAGGACCGCCTGGGCGGCCCGCTGTACAAAGTCCATCTCGGGGGCTTCGGTGTGGTTGCGCGTCTCATAGGTTCCGTGATAGTCGGTAAGTAGTTCGCGATCTGTGATTACACAGGCCAAAGGGTCTTAGCCAGGGATAGACTGGTGGTTCTCCCTTGGCTCCGGGATAGGCCTGGCTAACTCTATTTACAAGGCAAGACGACGTCCGAGGTAGAGAAAAGCTATGAACGATAGGGAATTAGGTGAGGTTTTAGTGTATGCTTTCGAACATGAGAGGACGAGTTAAACAGCAAGCCAGACGTAAGATTAGGAACGGCAGTGACGGTGGTAGTGCTCGTTGGGATCTGAGTTCGCAGCGGCTGAGGTCAGGGGGACACGTGGGCTACAATAGCGCACTCCTCCAGGCCATGTGCCCGGGTCTCGTCACCTCTAAGGCCCCTGGATCCAGCCACCCGAGCCATACGCCGCCCACTGAGATACCCACCCAGGTCACTAGCCAGAAAGTGCTGCGAATGATTATGTCGTATCCAGACAGCATTACCCAAGCCAACCTCACTGTTCGACTTCCAAGTTGCACGACAGGGCAGTTTAACACGTGTTGTTATTAGTATTACTGCAGCACGATATCAAAATCTATGTACAGGAAGGTGTAATCTTCACGAGCCCGCCGTCTATCCTGTGAGGAACTCATCACTGAGTCCTTTGTCCAAGTGCCCTGAAGAGACTGAGAGCAAGTCGCGCGAGGACATCAACCATGACCTCCAGCATTCCAAAAAAGATGCCGTCCGCCAGCTGCTCTTCATCCCCCGAAGGCGCCTCATCCTAGGCGGCTGGGTATTCACAGCCCGTCGCGTTCGGGTACTGAAGGCACCACTCCATCTGGATCGGGCTCGCACGTAAGCCCCTGCTCACCAGACGCTGCCTCTGCGCGTTCAGCCTCGGGGCCGCCGTGACCTGCGACCGGTTCTGGCCGCCCGCGTCGGTCCGTCCCGACCAGAGCACCTCCCCGGCGGCGCCGGCCCTGGGCCACACGAGGCTGTCGAGGTTGTTGCTGTCGATGGTCTCGGACCAGACAGCGACCTCACCGCCCTGGACGAGCTCCGCCTCCTTTCCGCTGAGGCCTGCGGCTGGATCGTGCGAGTAGACGAGCTCCCAGCTCTTGGTCGGGCCACACCAGTCATTAAAAGGAGTAAACTGGTCCCATATATCGTTGCCAAAGGTGAGCCACTGGCCACGGCCGCAGTCAAGGTACTGCACGCTCAATGTTAGCATCGCTATGTCGTCTGCTGTCAGTAGGAAAGGCTGTGACTCACCCAGAAGTTGTAGTCGCTGTCAATGACCTTGTGGCCTTTGTGAGCGATCTCAGCAACCGCACCGCCGCCCAACCACGACTGTACTACCACGTCCGATCCAAGGGTGACGTTCCACTCAGTCACAAGCTCCTCCCAGACCGTGGGAATCAGGCCCGCGTTGCGCACGCGTGTGTGCTGGTTGTCCACAAAGGTCTGCAACAGCGGCTGGAGCACCGCACTGTCGTTGGTGTTCAGGCCGGGGTCGAATCTCGAGTCATTCGCATTCAGCTCATCTCCGCCAGTGCCCCAGTACTTGGAGTAGGGTGCCACACGCGGAAGGATGTCGTCGAAGAGGTTGCCGAGGAAAGTTTCCACGTTGGAGTCGTTGAGGCGGAAGGCGCCACAGGGGGGCTGCGCGCAGTAGAAGAAATAGGGCCGGGCATCGTAGGCCACGACAAGATCCGGGAAAGCCTCGCCCACAATTCCGATGTGACCGGGCATGTCAATCTCGAAATAAACCTCCACCCCGCGGGCAACACCATACTCCTGGATAGACTTGATATCGTCAGGCGAGTATACTGAAGACTGGCTGTAAGCACCCTTGGCGGACAGCTCGGGAATGCTTGGGATCTCGAGGGGCCAGGACTGTGAGTCAGTGACGTGCACGTGGAGCTTGTTGAGCTTGTTGTACGACAGGCCGTCGATGGTACGCTTGATATCGTCCAAGGGGAACCAGTGCCTGGCCGTGTCCAGCATGAGCCCACGGTGTCCGTAAACGGGCGAGTCCTCGATCTCGATCGGGGCGTTGACCAGATACCAAGCACCTCCAGCGGAGTGCTCGTAAAAGAGCTGAGAGAAAGTCTCCAGGCCGTGCAAAATGCCAAAAGCTGACTTGGAGGACAGCTTTGCAGCGCCATCCTCGCCGATTGTCAAGCTATACGCCTCCTCGACATCTGATGCAGTGGGATCAAAAGTGGTGTTACCGCCGTCCAAAGTAATTTCCAGACAAGAGATAGCGGCAGCAGACGCGTTAGGCGCCGGCTCGTAGCTGGAGAGCGAGTTCCGTGGAACAAGCATCCATGGCACAAAATTCTGGTTGAAAATGTTGTCCAGGGCCCTGCTGACGCCAGCGGCTGCAATGTCGGAGGCTGTCAGAGAGGCCGGCTCAAGGTTGGCCTCTGGGGTCAGCTGTGTTTGGAAAACATTCTTAGTATACAAGTCATCTTGGAAGGACAAGGAGCTCTCGCGAGTAGACCACCGTACAGATGCGCCGTTGTAAGTGACTTTGATGTCCTGGTTGATAAACAGGGGCGTGGTGCCAGAATTGAAGGTGGGCTGAGGAATAGGCCACAACCCTCCAAGGCCTTGAGCCGCGACAAGGTTGGCGGCCACCAAAGGCAGGAGCAGTAGCGAAGCCATCTCGAGGTTGGGCCAGTAGTGGATACAGTCTGCGAGAATGAGGGACGAAAGGATAATGTATGGGTATAGCACGTCAGGGATGGAATGGCCCTGTTGAGGGGTCTTGTGGGTTGCGTCGAGGAAGTTGCCGACAAGGACGACACACCAGTCTGGTTGGGAGGCCACCAGTTGCGCAGTCGGTTGTCGGAGACGTGTGAGTGGGTGGAGCGAATGACTAGGCAAGCAAAAGCAAAAGCCTCGGTGAAGAGGGAGGGAGGGAGGGAGGTGAAGGCGTGTGACGAGGCGAGGGGAGTGAATCGTGGTTATTTATTTATTAGACTTTCAGGTCGTAATTGACAAGCCTGCAAGCCCACGCAGATGCAGGGCTTCGGGGCCGTGGTACAAATATCCTTGGAAGGGCGGGAGCATAAGTGCAGTAGTGCCGATCAACGTTGGTTCGTCCGGGGAGCCATGGGCCTATCGAGAAGAGGAGACCTTGCTGGCTGGTGGGTCTTTCCAAAGATAGCCACCCTTTGAGGCTCAGGACCAGAGTCTGCTCGTTTGATGGCTCAGAGCAGGCGAGCAGAGTGAACCAACGCGGTAGGGTGTGATGGTGGCGTCGTCTGGGCACGCGTGCGCGAGACACGTCCTGGAGATCGTGAGTTCCATCCAGCCAGCCAGCACGTACGCCGTGAGGGAGAGACGCAATGTTACGTTGCTTTTAGCATGCAGAGATGGCAGACTAAGATGAACAGTAGCGCGCAACGAGGCAGAGAGCAGACAGGGTAGAAATGCCGGCCAAGACTGTGGCTTCCCGTCGCGAGCAAGGTATGGATGAAGCTAACACTAACAGCACTAATAACGGTCCGGACGAGGCTAAGAGGTGGGCATATGATACCCGTCTGCATGCATGCTGTACATCTGGGTGAGCTGCCGCGTCTGCATCTGCAAGCCACGGGTTGGAGCATGCTCGGGATTGAATGAATGAATGACCGAATGAATGAGTGGGATGGATTTTTGGTAGGATCGTAAAAAGGAGCCAAAGAACCAGAACCCATCCTCCCGAGCCAGCCAGTCATCCTGCCCGCGTTTAGGCTCAGAACGACCCACCAGCGATGATCTCAACCTTAAATTTTTAGGGAAGGATGATGGCTTGATGGGATGGATGGATGGATAGGCTGTGCCACAGGCAGGGGATATCTTGCCGTCTGCCCTGGCAATACGAGCCCGCCCAACCAACTGCACTTGCCTCTGAGACAATACTCAGCTGAAAGCATAGAGGCTGAGAGCGCAACTGTGGGCTGCCAACCAGACGGGACTGGGTACCCAGCCTTTCAGGGTCATACCACCCAGGAACCAACCCTACTAGGCTGCCTGGCTGACTGGTTAGTGAGCAGGTACTTTATATCAATTGATCCGTGTAACGTCCCCAAACTTTCGGTTGGTGCAACTGCTGTTGCACATTGCCTGCCTCCTAAGTATACCTTGGATAGGCTCCTCAAATGCCTCCTTTTTCATTCTGGAAAACCTCAGCGGGACGAGTATGACCAAAACTCGTTGTAGCCTGCTGTGACATTCTGCTCATCGTGCCATGCAGACCGTCTCCACGCTTGAGCATCCCCAAGGCAACCAACCTGAGGACTATCCTAATGCCCCAGCTGATGCAACTAGAAACAGGGCAGAAAGCCGTATATTTGCGGCTTCGCCACTCTCTCAAGATCGCCCGACTCTGAAATTTGACCTGGGAGAGCCGAGTTAAGACATACCTTGCGAAAGTCAAATTGCCCCTCAAAATATGCAGTTGGGAGACAGAGACTGTGCCTACAGGCTCAGTGATTACAGCTAGTAGGATGTCTCTTCAGTGGCTGAATTACCAATTCCGCTCTGTACCAGGGGTAGAAACCCGTTCTATTAGTAGATATGATCGATATGATCTTGTAGGAATCAAAAGGTGTATTTCATAAGGACTACGTATTCTTCAAGCTCCTCTACTAAGCCGGAACGACAACGGTTGTTCCAGTGGACGAGAGACAATATTTACGGGTTATGGGCAAGTGGTGTTGCCATGCAATGCTTAAGAAAGTGGTCATTCGATATCTCGTGAAATAGAGTTGAGCCAGAGCCCAACATTTCGTCCTAAAGGTCTTAATGTCAGGCTGTGCCAATTCTTGCTAGCGCTGTTGACAAGCTCCAATTCAGCTGTAAGTGGGAGTCAAACAGTCTAGTTAGTTCGAGGCCCATCTCAGCCTGGTTTGACGCGGTCAAGCACTAGGTGCAAAATACTTCGATATACTCCATGAATATCGGAGAAGGGGACAGCGACGTCTCGGTGGATGTGTTGGTAGTGAAGTGGATGACCCTTGCCTCTCACATGCTGCATTCAGTCACAGTGCCAGAAAATGTACAGGGTTGGCTTGGTGGTCATGGAGTGACGGAATCAATCAATTGTTGTTTGTTTGAGTTGGCCTAGGTCAGTGTACGATTTGAGTCTATTATTCAGACTGGTGGAACGCCTGACATTGATGCCGAACAGAGCAATCAACTTGAGAATGTCCATTACGGGGAGCAGTCTTTCTCACAGTTTTGCGTCCTGAGGATGAAATTTAGTGATCAGAATGCTCGTCATGTAGTAGACCATGTACAAGTATCGAATCGCAGGGTGCGTGGAATTATACGAGGTTGATTTCTGGATATAGTCCGAGTCTCAAGCTGTGATGGGCTCAGAGTCACTGAAAGTTCGCCCCCCAACCTCCCCCACCCCCCTCCGGGCATATTAGTAATCATCTTCCAAGATTTAAGCACCGACCACAGGCCCACCGATCCGGAGCTGCCAGGTAAGGCTGGCCTGGGCCGGGCGGCCGGCATTTCGTCAGTCGGCCAGTCAGTCAGTCGAGACAGACCAGCTAGCGCGCTGGCTGACACTTACCTCGCGTGCAAACTTCACCTGTCGAGTGCAAAACGCTTGTACCTCGCAACCTCCACTACAACTTCTCTGCTGCCAAACCAGCAACACACGAGACACACCATACTGTCTTTCTCTGATCAAGGCTTGGACTTGGTGATTTGGATTTGGCCTCGACTTTCAAAGGACTTTGAGAGAGAGCAGGCCAACAGCCCAACAGCCCAACAACCCGCCGCCAGCACCTCGTGCCTCACCTGCCCTCCCGCAAGTCCATTGTTGTCAAGGCCGACCCGCAAGCCGCCTTGCCTTCGCCCTACGAGCGCATTCTCCCACCGTCGCGTCCGCCTTTATCGCGGCTGGTTTCCAACTGTTTCTCAGCCATCGCGTCGCCCTTTACCTCCCACCTCCGCCGTCGCTCATCTTACCTTGCCTCGCCTCAACCTCAACCACCTCCTCGAAATCAGCGACAATGCCTGTCTCAGTCCAGCTAAACACACCTCTGGCCGATGCGCTCAACTCCGCCATCCAGCCCAAGCTGGAGCAGTACGGCTGGGCCACCGGAGGTGCCGACGATGCCGCCCTCACCGAATACATTATCCTCATGCTCGTTAACGGGAAGACACAAGAAGAGGTCACGCGAGAGCTGTCCACAGACCTTCTCGGTCTCGATCCCAACGACTCTGGCCTTATCGAATTCTCAAACTGGCTCTTCGCCACTATCGACGCCCTCTCTGCCCAGTTTGGCTCCAGTGATGCGCAAGCTGAAGCCGCAGCGGGAACTGTCTCAGCGGCACAGGGTGCTCCCGATGAAGACCAGGACATGGACATGAGCACGAACGACGGCGTCACGGAGTTCAACGCGTATGTCAACCGACCTCCCTGTGAAGCAACTGATAGCATACTGACTTCTACCAGACCCACAGGTCCAAAGGCCATGCGCAACGGCGCCGACAGAGGACGAGGAAAGAGGCTCGTAGGACAACTGAACCGCGCGATGGACAGAACGCACGAGAACGTCCTCCACCGCGTGCGTGGTGCCACCGGGAACGAAAGAATCAACTCACATCCCCGCACACCCCCGACTGGCCCTCGCATGGGTACCGGAAGGCAGCCTCGAGGGCCGAACCAGCGCGCAGCCAACATTGCCCACGGACTCGCGAACATGAACCCGATGCCCCCGGGCGCGCCAGGCATGAACAGCGGAGCCATGGGATCCATGAACGGGTGGGGGATGATGCCCGGCCAACCACAACAGTCGGATCTGCTGCAGATGATGGAAGTACAACAACAGATGCTGAATCAGATGCAGCAGCAGTTGATGATGCAGCATGGCGGTGCGGCGAACGGCCAGGGGCGCGGCAAGTCATTGTTTGAGCGCGCGCAACACCCCAACCAGCGGGGCAATTTCCGAGGCCGCGGTGGCCACCACCAGAATGGTCGCCACAATGCACACCAGTCAGAGACGCCCAAGGCTGAGTCGGGTGAGCAAGGCGAGGGCGATCAGGACATGTCTGGAGTCAAGCGCGACGTAGCGAACCCAGAGGAGACGGTGTGCCGCTTCAATCTGAGTTGCAACAACAAGGACTGCAAGTTTGCCCATCAATCACCAGCCGCGCCGCCCGGAACGACGGTCGACGTTCAAGATGTTTGCAGTTTTGGTGCGGCGTGCAAGAACTTCAAATGCGTTGGCCGCCACCCGTCGCCTGCCACCAGGATGGCCCACCAGAGCGAGCAAGACTGCAAGTTCTGGCCCAACTGCCAGAACGCCCGATGTCCTTTCAAGCACCCGTCCAAGCCCCCCTGCCGTAACGGTGCCGACTGCAAGACACCTGGCTGCGAGTTCTACCACAATCCGGTGATGTGCAAGTTCCGGCCCTGCACGAACCGGTACTGCCAATTCAAGCACGAGGACGGCCAGCGCGGGTCGTTCCCTGACAAGGTCTGGACGGCGGATGGTTCCAAGGAGCACGTGAGCGAGCGCCAGTTCGCGGACGCAAAAGCAGCGGAGGAGCAGGTGATACCGGGCTCAGGGGATGACGCCATGGGCGGTACCGAGGCGACGGTGACGGGCTAGAAGCCGTACGTCTTCGCGGTGCACTCAGACGGCGATTCGGATGGGTCTGGCATGATCGAGTGATGCCATGACAGCCAGCAGGCTTAGGATATGAGTACCCTGTATTATACAAACTCAATTTCTTTTCATTTTCAACAGGATGTTACCAGGTCTAGCAGAGTGTTCGGCCATACTTGAGGGCCGACCGGAAGGCGTTGGGAGGCACAGCCAACAGAGGAAAATAAGTAGTACTTGTCGGAGTAAAGGAAGAGGACGACGAGCTGGTGCTGTTAGTTCAAGACGGGCTCGAGTTCAGGGGATAGCGCCATAGACAAAGCGTCGAAGTTGAGGCTCCTGCGCCTCCCCAACTCATGCACGGCTCTTCGGTGTAGTCGAGCGACGTGATGCTTTGTGACTGTTCATTTCCGTGCCTCTCACTCTCCTCTGATGTGATGCATATGCCAGCCAACCCGTATGGAGAGATCAGCCCGCCTCCCAACCCGTCACAGAGGCCGCGGCGACATGCTATTATTGTGCACATAATTGTGGACTCCACACCAACAGGCTCTCGAATCATACGGAGGCTATTTCAGGAAAGGGAAGAAGATATCGCGTTGGCCTTAATCACACCATGGGGAACCCAACGAGCACTGCAAAGGCGGCGGTAATTCCTTCGGGGAGGCACAGTCTTCGGCAAGAATGGGTGTTCCCACAATATCTAATTTCGCATGCCAATCAATGTGTTCGGAGTGGATGGCAGAGAAGAGGGAACTAGAGCGCTAAAGCGCACAGTGTGTGATAGTGGCACATGTCCGCTCACACAGACAGAACACTTGGGACGAAAGAAGAGGACTGAGAGACTGGCTGACTGACTGTACGAGTGTGGTCTGGTCTTTGAAGGGAGAGTGCAGTCCACAGGAAGTCAGTCTGCTAGTAACGTCTAGGTGCCCAGGCAAGGAAGCAACGGCTGTGGATGGGGAAGAGAGGAGAAGGAGGGGGGGGCCAGCCGATCCACACTCCCGAATCTGGCAGCAGGAGGAACGGTAGTACTTCAGATTTCCCCGCAGGGAAGAGCAATAGTCGTATTGACACGCTGCCTCCCTCGTGCGATTAGGCCTGACGGGCGGGACTTTTGATGGTCGCAAAGTTCCCCAAGTCATCGGCGTCGGGCCCCTGTGCCACTTTTTGCCAGCCACTGCCATTGCTTTCTCCCACCACCCCCCCAAAGCTCCGCCTTGCGACGCGTTTCCGAGAAATTTGATCGTGGCATTTCCCAACGGCGGCAGCGCAAGACAGCTCAGCTTGCGACCGCATCTCTTCCATCTCCAATTGACAGTCGCGCATCGCGCACACCACCCCGTCATCCTCGGAATCCTGTCGCCCGCCAATTCGCCCCCCCCCGTCTCGCTCCCTCTCCCTCGCCAGCTGGCTGCTCCAGTCCCGGAACCACACGAAGAGAGTGACTCTCCCCTTCCTCTCAACCCCCTCCCAGCCACCCCATCCGCCGCCGCCGCCGCGCCTGCGCCTGCGCCCGCGTCAACCCGTCGCATCCCGTCGCATCCCCTGGAACTCCTTCCCGCATCAGCATGGCTGCCCCGCGCAAGCGAACTCGTGAGGTCGACGAGGCCAGCAGGGCCGAGTGCCCCTTCACCATCCGCCTCATCGACCCCAAGGACAGGGACCAGAAGAAGAAGCGCCGCAGGAGAAATGACGACGACGATGACGACAGCCGGGACAACAAGATCCCCGTCCAGATGTCCCCCTTCGCTCCCTCGGGCAAGTTCAAGAGCTTCGAGACCATGGACATCCACTATGTCGTCGAGCCATCCAAGAGGTGGTCCGAGATGACGCGATATAACAGCTTTGTTCGTATGTGCCTCCCACCCCATGGTGCCTCGCACCGCGAGAGTCTCGACGACGAACACACCCATGTCTTACTAACCTGCCTGCCTCAGTCAACGGGTCAAAATACTTCAGTGATAATTACATCTTCGTAGCCAACGAGGACACCATCGAGCGCCAGAAATCCTTCGCCAACAAAGAGCAACTAGGCCCACGGACTAAGAGTAACGATGACTGGGTTGCCCGGATTCTCGAGATCCGCGCGAGCGATGAGCACCACGTCTACGCCCGCGTCTACTGGATGTACTGGCCCGATGAACTACCTGTGGGTACTGTTGATGGGAAGAAGACCGTCGATGGACGTCAGCCCTACCATGGGCAGAACGAGCTGATCGCATCCAACCACAGTAAGTGCCAGAACTAATGCGAAAACCGCAGTCACGGTCCGATGCTGACCCTACTGCAGTGGACATCATCAACGTTGTCTCTGTCACTCAGCAAGCAACTGTCAACCAAGTGACCGACGAAAATGATGACCAGATTCAGAGCGCGCTGTACTGGAGACAGGCTTTCGACGTCCGGACTCTTGAGCTCTCGGTAAGCACTTCGCGCAGCTGACAAGATGGGATGGGACTGCTGCTGACACCTAACTTAGGCCATAGAGAAAGTCTGCAAGTGCGACCAGCCCGGCAACCCAGACAAGGTCTTGGTCGGTTGCCCCAACGAGACATGTAAGAAGTGGCTCCACGAGGAGTGCCTCAAGCACGACATCCTGCTCAAGACGTACGAAGCCCTCGGGACCGATAAACCTCACAAAGCGTCCGGCGTCAAGGAGGAAAAGGTAGACGAAGAGGAAGCAAAGCGCCCTCTCAGCCCTGTCGAGCCCAGCACCGGCGCTGTTGCCGCCGAGCTCCCGATCCAGGTCAAGACCGATGGGGAGGGCGAGACGGTCAAGGCCGCCAATGACTCCGTCGAATTCAAGGAGGAGTCCACGGCCGCGGCCAAGGAAGGCTCGGCGCAACCGCAGAACGGCCGAGTGTCGACACAAACCCCGACCGCAGAGCCACCAGCGCGCAAGGGCGGTCGGGGACGGAAGAAGGCGGACACGGGCTCCGCGAAACCATACGAGGGTCTCTTTGAGGCGACCTTCAAGGTCGACCAGGACATGTTCGAGATCACAGACCTGAGGGAGGGCATCGAGGGGGAGAAGACCTGGATGGAGGAAGTTAAGTGCCTTGTTTGCGGTACACGCATTTGTTAGGGGCAAAACAGGCCTCAATGGTCCACCGGCTAGGTTCTCGTGGGGGTTATTTCCATTGGGTATTTTTTGTTTTGGGGTTGCATTACCTCTGATGATCCGAAACCCTTTCTTCAGTCTGCTTCAGCGCCGAGGACGAGTATGACGTATACCTTGCTTGATAGGAGGAGGAGGAGTACGGACATTGGTCATTTGCTTTGATCTTACTCTTGGGCGTTTTTTGGGAAGGGGAGCAGGCAAAAGGCTCTCATTAGAGTTACGTTTGTACATTCGAGAAGGGGTCGTTGTCGTTTACCCACGAAATGAATATCCTGTCCTTAATCAATGTCAGATTCCTACAAAACTCGAATTTCTTGATATTTGTCCATTGTTGGTGAGGTCTGATGCCTAGCTTCTATAACATCGCGAAGCACTGTTCGCGCCGGGTGCTTCCATGGGATTAGGAGCTATTGGGTGTGAATTCCTTTGACAAAGCAGACCCGTTATAGGAACAGTCCAGAAGATGCGAGGGTTGCCAGAAGAAGCTCAGTATTTAGTGGAATGGCGCGAGAAAACAACACATCCCACATCAAATTCTCCGAGTGCTACGGACTAAACCCAAAACATCCACCCAAAAATGACGCCTCGTACGCCCTCGCTATGCTAGAAAACGTTCTCAAAAGAAAGATGCCCCGGTGGCACATCTCAGCCCCCATGACGTTCAACATCATCATCGTGGCCCAACATCGCCCGGCCCTCCTCGCCCCCGCGCTCCCTCCCGTCGTCGCCGCTGGTGTCCCCCTGCCCGGCCTTGTAGCCCTCGATGACGGCGGCGAGCCTCTCTGCCTCGAGCTTTCCGCGCTCGGCATTGACAAAGTAGATGAGCGGGGCGGGGAGGCCGACGAGGCAGGCGAGGAACCAGAAGGCCGGGCGGATCTCGCCCGTGGCGTCGATGATGGACGCGACGATAAAGGGGCCGAACACGCTCGACCCCTTGTCGGTGATGGCGTAGAGCGCGTAGAAGGCGGCCTCGGACCCGGGCGGGATGAGCTCGCCGTAGAGGGCGCGGCAGTAGCTGCTGAGGCCGCCGAGCACGAAGCCGTAGACGCCCGCCAGCGGGAACATCTCCCAGGGCTGCTGTAGGCCCAGGACCCCCCACCCGCGGACGAAGGGCAGATAGCCCAGCAGGCCGTAGAGCGGGATGAGCTCGAAGAGGGCGATGCAGCTGAGGAGGGTCTGGTGCGGCTTGAGGCTGAAGCGCCGCGAGATGTAGGACCACGAGAGGGCGCCCGCGATGCCGAAGGTCGTCGAGATGACGCCGATGAGCCCAAGCGCCCAGGGCTCCATCTGCAGCGTCGTCTTGGCGAAGAGGATCGCTGTCGAGGACGTGGTCGCGATCGCGTCAGACAGTAGGAACCACGCCGCCAGGAACAGCATGATGTCCGTGAGCCGCCGCGCCAGCGACATGGTCTTGAAGAGGGACTTCCACGCGTAAAGGGTGTACGTGGCGAACGCACTGATGCCCTTGCGGCTCTTTTGCGCCGGCAAGGGGGGTCCCGGCCGCGGCCGCAGCCACACCGCGGCGGGGATGGTGAAGAATGCCCACCAGGACCCGATCATGAAGAGGACCACGCGCAGGGACCAGGTCGAGCTCCGCATCTCGATCAGGATGAGGATGGCGATGCACTGCAGGAACAGCCCCGCCGCATAGCCTATGCCTATGCCTTTTGCGGATATCTCGGTGGAGAGTGCGAGCTCCACCGACGTCTGGTCCTCGTGGGTGAGGACCTTCCGCAGCCTGCGCGGGCTTTCATCGACCAGCAGCGCGGTGCTGGAATTGCTGTCGCGGAAGGCCTCGGCCTCGTCGTCGTCTTGTGGATGTTCCAGCCGCTGCGATTCCCCGTTCGGCAGGGCGAGGTCAGGGGTCGATGTGCCTTCCGGGTACAGCACCTTTGGGTGATAGCGAACAAGAAGGGGGAGGAAGCTGTTCAGCAGCACAAACGAGGCGCCGAAGGAAACATTGCTGACTATGGCCAAGAAGGCGCCAAAGATGTACGTGTCCTTGGAGACGAATATGTACAGCATGACGCAGAAGCTGCCGACCCAGGCGAAGGCCAGGAGGAGCTTCTTGCGGTACTGGCCGTGGTCCGCAAAGGAGCTGATGCTCACGACCAGCAGCGCCTGCAGCAGGACGCTGATGCTGAAAGTGTACATGGCGAAGCTGGCGGTGTTGATCTCGAGGCCGAGGACGTGCACGACACACTGGTGGTCCTCGCCGGTCTTGTCATTGCTCGGCCCGCATGGCTTCCCGTTCTTGAGCTGAACGCCATTCTCCCGGGCGAGACTCTCAAGGAGGATGGGGATAAATGAGCCTGGGGATGTTAGAATACGGCCTCACAAATGTGCAAGCGACTTTTTTCAGGTGGCGGGAGTGCCGCCAAACCACGCGGGCTTGGAGACAAATCACATACCTATTGCTATTACTCAAGTCAGAAAGTCTGATCATACTCGTGCAGGCATGAGGCGGATAGCTTCACTCACCACATATGACGTATGTCTCAGCCGCGAATGCATACATGTACCATCCCCTCAGCTCCTTGGGGCTCGTTTCTATAGGATCAAGGGCTCAGTCAGCCACTCTTTGTACCAGACAGGTATGGACGGGACGGGGCGTCCTGAGGCGTCAGCGGGGACTCACGCCTGGTGTCCTCGCCGGCATAGCGGACTGGTGGTGAGGGAGGGTCCGGGCTGTGATTTGGCTCGGAGTCGGAGTGGCGGTCCATGTCCTCGGAGGTAGGGGAGATGCTTGCGGAGCGCTCGTCATCAGCCTCGAATGAAGATGAGTGGGAGAGGAACGAGCGCTTGGAAACGTGGGACTGTCTCGAGTATAGACGCGGCAGAGGTGGAGGGCGCGAATCCTCATTCCTCGGGGCCATAATACTGCGGCCGCAAGGGATGTATGGTGTGCCGTGCGACCTGTCAAGTTCCGACCAGAGCTGGCTGACTGGTCTGGGGTGGTGGCAACACACGCACTGAGAGGAGTGGGCGTGAGTGGGCGTGTGGGCGCGTGGATGTGTGTGTGTGTGTGTTGGCCTGGCCTGATGGGGCCCTTGCACAACAAGGTTAGGCGAAGCCGTCGGTGTGAGTGCGTGCGAGAGCGCGCGTGTGTGCGCCTGTGGGTGAGTGCGAAGACTGAGGGTCAGCCTGTGTGGAACGCAACGTCAAACCCCCCCCATGCATGCACGTGGACGTCAGTGCAGGCGCGGTACGGTTGAATCGCTGAAGCTTTTCCTGGTTGGCTCTGTGCGGGTATGGGGCACACTGCAGCCTATTCTGGATGGAGGAGAGTGAGATTTCCAGGCCGGCGATGATGAGGATGTATGGCTCTGTGTAGTGTAGTGTATTGTGTCTGACACAACCGCCCAACCAAGGAGACCCCGTGAGGGGGCGGGTAGATCCGCCTGACTGACCAAAGCACTTAGACCGCGAACTCAGCGGCCTGACAGACAGACAGACAGACCGGAAAGACAGGGGCCCACTACGGAGTACTCGGCCTAAGTGAAGGCGGGTGTTCTCATCTCAAACAACCTCATGATTCAGGAGACGGACACATCTTGACCATCATCATCTGCTGCATGTCTGAGGGTGCACTTTCCCTCCTTTTCCACTTGACGAGCAGGGTCGCAATCCAGAGGTCACCTGGCCTCGAGCCTGCGCACCTCTTGCTTGGCTACGCTGGAACTACCATTTTGTGTGCTGCACGCGTTACTATTCATCACCATCGTCGCATCCGCCCTCTCATGGCTTGACTTTACTCCCCGCTTTTACAAATGGGGCAGAAACATACCTTAATGCCCTGCAGACGCTGTAGAACAGCCCAGAAGCACTCAGCCATAAACAAGCTTGAGACCTGTAGTTTATTCAGACGCCATCCGAATTCGAGACCGTCTTTGCTCATGGTGCGCGAATCTCTCTATCATAGAAGACATTGCATCCATAGCATCATGCACCCAAGCCTGCTCAAATCCATGCCTGTTGCCGAAGCAGCCTGTCTGCTTGTCAAGATCAAGAACATGTCAGCCACTGAATTCTTGACCCAGCTGGACGGGATAAACTCAGCCATGCCTGGACGTGTTATGCTTCTTTCGGCTAGGGAATTCTGGCCATCGGAGTCTACATCTGTCAGCAGGAAGTCGTCGCGGTCCAGAGACCCCAGTCTCTCAATCTACCTTCAATCCAGCCGCATAAGCCTTTTCCCGGTTCATTGAAGATGGCCTGAGGTCTTCTCGCCTAGGGTGTGGCAATAAATAAAAAACACCCAAGGCGATCCACAGGAGCCAGACAGTGTTGCCTGATCCCAGGCTCTCCGAGGCGCCGCTGACTAACTTATACCGGACGACTCCAGTATGACCTATATCGATAACCAAGGAAAAGGTGAGTGATCCCAAGCTGCCGGCATTCAGAACCACATTGGATGCTAACCCATGAATGTCAGGGCATGACCGACTGCTCCAGCGTATACCCGGATCAGCCAAGGCCAATATGGATAAAAAGGACCTATTGGCAGTTTGAACAAAAACCCGTCTTGGCGGTCCTGACGGCAAATATGAAAGTACCCCTGTCCATGACATACCCCAGTCCCAGCAATACTCGGTTTATACTTCAATATCACGGATCGTCACTACCGAGCCGCGTTTCCAAACCAGACCTTAAGGATTTGAATTTCGATTTTCCCCTTTGATGGAACGCGAGGTATATCCACCTGTCGAAGGCGAGCGGCTATGGCAGCGTTTTGACGTGCGATTCTTCGACGCGCCCGATCTGGCCACGGCCATAAGGATATCGGACGACTGTCTCCGGGCTCAGGGGCTGATTGAAGTGTAAATGTGACCAAGAGACCTATATAAAGTCATGGCCTCCCGAGTTATTAGGACTCCTTTTCGTCAAGGAGCAATCACACCATTGACAAGCCGTCCAAGATGAAGTCAGCCCTGCTCTACCTTCTGGCACCGCTCCTGGCCCTTGCCGCCCCGGCGGCCGAGCTCGAGGACCGCCAGGCCGCAACCAGCATCGACGCGCTTTTCAAGGCAAAGGGGAAACTCTACTTCGGAGTTGCGACAGACCAGAACCGTCTATCGACTGGAAAGTCGGCCGCTGTGATCCAACAAAACTTCGGCCAGGTGACCCCTGAGAATTCTATGAAATGGGACGCGACTGAGTCCTCCAACGGGAATTTCAACTTCGCAACCGCGGACTACCTTGTGAACTGGTGGGTCTCTTTTTACTGTATATGGGCAATACGCACAAACGAGTTCAGAAATATCTCCGCTTTGGACCCTGGCTTGGTCATGAGAGACTTTGCACTGTGGTTACGTATTTGGCCACGAGAATGTATTTGAGAAGAATCGAGCACGGGCCGGTGGATATTATAGGACAGTGACTTGCTAACAACTCGACAGGGCGACCCAGAACAACAAGACAATCCGTGGCCACACTCTATGCTGGCACTCGCAACTCCCGGGCTGGGTTAGCAATATCCGCGACAAGGCGCAGCTGACGCAGGTCCTGGAGAGGCACATCACCACAGTCATGACAAGGTACAAGGGCAAGATCAGGGCTTGGGTGAGTTTTTTCCATGGCTTACGGGCCAAAGCGCCCATGGACAAGATACTGATGCGTGGGTACTAGGACGTGTGCAACGAGATCTTCAACGAGGACGGCTCGCTCCGCTCGTCCGTGTTCTCCCAGGTGCTCGGCGAGGATTTTGTCTCCATCGCTTTCAAGGCTGCCCGCGCGGCTGACCCGAGCGCCATCCTCTACCTGAACGACTACAATCTCGACTCTGCGAACTACGCCAAGGTCACCAACGGTATGGTAAAGAACGTCAAGAAGTGGCTTGCGGCTGGGATCCCCATCGACGGAATCGGTAAGTCACCTTACAGACCCCTCCTGAGCTGTGTTGGCCATTCGCAGGCAAAATACCAGCCGCCTCTGAGCCAAAATCTCCTTATGTACTCCCGCTGACATCGATACCTACAGGCTCTCAGGGACACCTGTCGGGTGGTGGTGGAGCCGCATTTGGCGGCGCCCTGAAGGCTCTCGCCGCCACCGGCGTCAAGGAAGTCGCCGTCACCGAACTCGACATCCAGAATGCGCCCGTGAATGATTACAAACAAGTTACCCAAGCTTGTCTTGACGTGTCCACTTGTGTAGGCATTACCATCTGGGGGGTCCGCGACGCAGACTCCTGGAGAGCCTCCACCAACCCATTGTTGTTTGACAACAATTTTTCCCCAAAGAGTGCGTACAATGGCATTGCAGATATGCTTAAATAATCAGGATTCGAGGTGGTTTCGATGTACATAAGCCCAGAATTGAATGGTTCGTGACGAGTATCATGCATTCCTGTACATACTGAGAGCAGCTACCGATCTGGAGTCGCGAGACATACAAAACTAAGTCACTGCTTTTATTTCATGCTTTGACTCGCAAAGGAACTTCTCCTGTCCATTTCTGTCCCTGTTGCGGCGCGGTGGAGTCATGATCAATATTGCGAACGTGTTGCTGACTTCGCTGAGCCCATTTGCCCCTCCGGCGTACTGCAGATGGACTCTAGGGCAGCGCGGAAGGCAATCTTTTCACCCTAAATGCTTTGACGCCTAGATTACTCTCCTGTTAAGAGGACTGTGTAAAGGTTGCGAGTCAATGGAGCACCTGTGTAGGTACATATACCTAGGTACCGTACGTCAATCCTGCCGGCTCATTTCAGTCCTCAGTGCTCACGCTCTCACGGCTTTTCTTTTCCGTCTCTAAGTTTCTTTCCACACGACAATCACTCTTCAAAGACTGCTGTCGCTGCTCGCCTCAACCGTGGTAAGAACTGTGCCCGAGATACGGTCTGATCGTACTCAATCTCTCCTTTGCAAGTCTCTTTCATTTCTCTTGAGATCCTTCCTTGAGAAACCTCTCCTCGAGCATCTCCATATCCGGCAAAGAATCGTCTAATTTCCTACCGCAGGTGAAGACTCTTGAATCTCTGCCGCTGTTGAAAATCTTCTCGATTCCAGTTGGTGGTCAATTTCTCTGCTTCCAACTCCAGCTGAGATTCTCAATGTCGACTGAATTTTCCCACTTGGGGCCCTCTCTGCTCCTTTTGATCCATGATCTGGCCAGGGGACCTTTGGGAACTTTTCTCAGGTGAAGCTGGACCAAAGATCTAGTAACATCGCATTTCTCTACTGCGTTTGAGAATCGTTGGGTCTCTGAAATTCAGGTCCTCAAAAATTCCTCTACCGCGGTGGAGAATCATTCAGTTTTTCAAAATGATGCTCTAGCTCTCATCAACGACAACAGGGGACTTGGCCGGTCCAAGGCATGCCCGAGTTCAAAACAATAGTTCCCCTCCTTTGAGTGGCCAGAGTACTTCCAAGAAGGCAAAAGTAGACTACAATAATTTTGCCCCGACTACTCCACCTTGAATCGCGAAGAAAAAAGAGAAGTTCTGTCAGCCGCGCTTGACAGCATGGGAGGTGGACAGTTCAAACCCCACGTAGGAAGATATACCCATGTCCAATCATGGTCCATTGAGACAAGACCAATGACGGTACCTACGATAGCTTAGTAGCCTCATCGATGGATGTAAAGTAACTTCTAGTTTGCGTCTAGTAAATTATTGCAAATATTGTCTTTCTAAGATTCTTCGCAAGTGTGATATATTTATTGTACATGAGGTCTAAATTAATACAACAGTTTGAGGAAACAGCTAGGCGGTTTCTCCCCCATTTTCATTCTTCCATGTACCAGCCCCATGGTGAGTTACCAGAGGAGGCCCGAGTTGCTCATCTGCGTTGTAGTGATTTGATTCCGCAGCGAAGGAATAGCCGGGCAAGATCAGCAAATCACCGACCTTCTTCGGATGACGCAGGTTCTTTATACTGTCTATGCTTACGGGGCTTGCAAGGCTTTTTCGAGACTCTTAATGATACTCTTGGTGAACATTCTTGGCCCGGTGGCGTCCACTATGTCGCCGGCCATAGCTGGCGTCAGTTTCCCCACAGAGTCAATATTGTTTGCTATTCTCTTTCCCTCCAACAGCTCAAATATGTCTCCAATAAGCATCCACAGGTGTGGAGAAGCAGGCTTTGCCATAATCGTCCAGGTGGCAAACTCCCGGATAATGTTTTCGCCCCAGCCGACGTCGAACTCCCAGCCGACCACAAGACTCGAGTTTGCATGATAATCGGCGGGAATCCATTCGTCTATTGGAATGTTGCAGGTGATATCGAGGTCGCAATAGACTCCTCCTTGGCTGAAGAGCAGGAGGTAGCGGAGAATGTCAGCCTTGAGGATTGGTACGGTAAGATTGTGATACGTGTCCACGATCTCAGGGTGGTTGGCGAAATTCTCTGCCACCTAGGATTCACTAAGCTCGTCCGTCATGAGTTGGTGTTCATACTCGGGGTTTTGCTGTATGCAACTGTCGGTCCATGTGCGCACTTCTGGTGTCAACCCGCGGGGACCTAGTTTGTACCAGATCTTTTTGGGTATGCCTTGGTGGATGAAGGGGGCCCGCGGAGATGTCTGTACCGGCCCCAAGACCATGTAAATGTAGAGAAAAGAGAAGAAAACCAGTGGGGTGAGAAATGCGATGCGTCTTGATGTCCTCGTCCAGCCAGAGATGTTGAGGCAGTCTGAGACACATTTAGAGAAATCCATGGCTGAACCGATTCGACAACAAGCTGGAGTTGAAAAAATGACGTTAAAGTGGCGTCGTGTTGAGACGCAGATCAGAAGTACCCAAGGCCTGATGAGGTAGTCGCAGATATCAGCAGCTGGGCCTGTATCCTATATTGATAGAGGAAAAAAAAGCCCCGCCAGGCCCAAAAATCCCAAGAAGTACACAAAAACGTATCCCCTGAAACTCACAATGACGGCGGCAAAACCAAGGTGCACTCGGTAACATCCGCAAGCGCCGGATAGATCACTGACTAGGTAGGACAGGATTGGCTCCCGATAGATGGGTGAAGAGCACACCAATCAGAACTGGTTCCGTTTTGCTTGGATAGGCCGTCGCAAGGATATGACTCGTGGTGCTGCCGTTGTAGGATTACAGGGTTTTCATAGAGTTTGTCCCCTGTCCAGCTTGCTTTATACCTAGACGGACTTTGGCAAGCAACTATCGACGAGTTTGTTCTGTGCTTCGCTGGGTTTATGGTCCGTTCACGGCTCAACTAACATCTTCCCACCCAAGCTGTAATGACAACAGCTATGATGACATCGTGTGGGCTGTGACTGCACAGATGAGTCTTCAAAAGTGTTGAACGCTTGCGGAATTCGACTAGTCACTTGGGGGCAGCGCGGCGGCACGGGGCTGACCTCAAGTGGAACCTCTTCCTTATTAACGCCTCTTGGATACGCACATGTTGGTTCAAGCTACCCCCGAACGTCCAGTTGTTCCTCTCCTCTCGCTCGCCACCCCAGCTCCGAGGGAGCCCTCACGAGCAACCGCTGGGATCATGTATAACGACCAGTGTAGATTTTCTGAAGAAGACCAAGCAGTTCCATGACGCGAACAGTCGAACTGGCGCATTAAGCCATAGAGCAGACGGGAGTGGCTTTAAGGTGAAATATTAGCCCTTTTCCAATGCTACGAGACGAGGAAACCTGACGGTCAAAGCCTGAACTGACTATGGGCCGATCCTTCGAGTGACTTGTTGTGGGCGGGTTCCGTCCCGTACGTCTAAAGTTGAATCACCGAGAGCTGCAGGTGTCCCAATCAGACTGCCTTGTCTTTTTTCATCCGCTAGCTGCCTATCCCATGGACACCTTCGCTGTACATAATTCCATGATGCTCTCGTGCCCCCAGGTATCCGCTGCCTACCAGTTGCCGCCCACCTTTCCCCGTCTCAGGCCAGACACGCGGAACTTTGACAATAGTTTCCAGATGCCGCGGTAATATATCTGGCTCACGTTCGCTCCTCTCTTATTATTTCACTGTCTCTTCCTGTCTCCACGGGCCGTGGCCTATCAAGCACTTTCTCATTCCGGCTCGGCTTCGCTGGCCCACTGCCGTCTTTGAAAGCCGACGACTCGACAACTGCGCTACGACTGGCCGAGGAAAATCGATTCCAATATTCACCAAGAATACAGGGAGATGGACGCAAGAATACTTTCAATCCCATTGGCACTCTTGACTCTGGCTGCCGGCGCCGAAGTCTACTTTGTGAACCCACCACCATTCGGTAGTGTAGGCGACTTCAGGTCGAATGCAGTCTACACCATCGGGCAAAACTTGAGGGTTCAATGGGGTGGTGCGACAGCAAACGCAGGAATATCGATGCTCATGTACCAGCTGAATGGGACAGAATTCATGTTCCCTGGGCAATATCTTTTCCGTACGGACTTCACTTTTGCCTGTTGGCACCATGCTGCCTCACTGCAGACCCTTGACGGTTGGAGCTACAGCTGACCTCAATATTCTAGAAAACGTTGTGAACACCACAGTCTACGATTGGACCGTGGTCGTATCGGAGAACTTACCAATGACTCTAAGCGAGTCGAATCTGTTCTACCTGTCTGTCTTCCGAGAAGGCCAAACAACCGCGGACTCTAATAGTCACTACTTCAACATTACCGAGGCGAAATCGACAGCTACGTCCACGTCTAGCAGCACCACCACATCCTCGACAAGTGTAGCACTGTCTACGGGCACACAAATAGGGTCTTCTTCTTTGGCCTCCACAACCAGTCTCAACCCTGGGGCAGAATCTACGGTAAGCTAACCAGCCTCGGACTCCAACACGGATCTGAGCACAGGGACGAAAATAGGAATCGGTATAGGTATCCCAGCTGCGGCACTCATTGGAATTGGTGCAGGATGGTTCTTCTTTGGACGGCGACGCCGGCAGCAGGCATACACCCCCGGCAGTGGAGCATCGCCGCAGTACTCCGGCCCTCCAGTCGGTCCTGATTATCGGGCCGGCAGTGCAGGCGTATCGGAGTACTGGGCACCGAGCGGTCACAATTCAGGTTCAGTCTATTCAAAACCAGCAGAACTGCCCAGAGAAACATTCATCCCACAAGTTTATGAGGCAGAGCTACCCAGGGAACAATTCACCCCTCAGGTTTATGAGGCAAGCGGAGAGAGTAGGAATGGGCCGGCCGAGTTGTACACGGATGCACCGAATCCGAGGTATTATAATAATTAGCACCTCATCTGATTCGATGAAGGACCAGTGAAGAGAACAGTCAGAAGAGATATTAATTAAAGGCCCATCTCTACTTGATCTATGTTACTTGCACAAGATTGCTCCAACGTTTGACGGAAACCCTAACTTTCTGATATTGTCTCGTCCCTCAATATTAGTACACTGCTAAAATAAACAATACATTGGAACACTTGAATGTTCTCTGCACCATCTTCAACGAATTATATCCATCAGAAAATTGACATCCGTCCTGCTGACTTATATTTATTTTGCGTCACTGTGTGTGTCTACATCAGGGGTCAACTTCACATTAAAAATATTTTGCTTCAGAATCTGTTCCATTTTAATGGCGCGGCGAATGATGCGATGGGGACTCGCGGTCTCGTGACGAGGTACCGCCAAAAGCAGAATCTGCATGGACGCCCAACTCACAGCCATGAACCATGCCGGAATGCTTATATGTGTGGGAATCATGACAGCTGCTAGTTTCATGACAACTAAAATGACTGCCAGAGTGCTAATACGATCGATCACATGCTCGGCGTGCGATAAGACGTTCCGGCCCAAAGGGGTGTCCGAGAATCTTGAGTCTCCAAATCTCATGATCTCTGCTTCTGGACCGTTATATTGGCCTGCGTCGACAAGTGGGAGGCTTGCCGTCGAATGAAGTGATGATTGTGCATCAACTGAATGCTCCCTTCTGATATGGGCAGTGGAAATAGATGCGGGATCATCAGTGAATGGGTCGGAAAATGCCGAGCCTCCACCATCTCGTGGGGAAGGTGTTGTCGAAATGTTGTCAGTGTTGGCTTTAGGCATTGCAGTCTCCAGGTCCAATGTTTCCGTGCGAGGACCCAAGGAGGATAACCTATCGAGGCTTTCCGCCAGCGATGATGGCGCCTGTGCACTTTGGGGCTTCGCAAAACCCCTCCAGTGATTTGGGAGCCGACCAATTCTGCGTAGCAGGTTGACTGCCACAGCAGTCACTCGGAGGTGCTCTCCCAAACTCATTTGTCTGACCGCAGGATTTTGCATCATCCTGATTGCCGTATATAACGTGTAAAGAAGAGCGATGATAAGCAAAAGGACTTCCAGTAAACAGGCAAGAGGATTTAGGCGCCAGAAGAAGAAGAGCGCGCGGCCTAAGGCACTACTCGGCTTCGCATAGACGGGACTTCCAAAAGGCTGCACAAGAAGAACAAAAGTCAAGGTCAAATAGAGTCCGAATACATTTGCGCGGATGAAAGCGTTCTCGTACTCTGAGACGATCGCCCCGGTCAAGGGGTCAGATATCTGCTGGGCGGAAGCCATTGGGACGTGTCAAGTTTGGTTGCGGCCTTCCAGCAGGTCAATTTGGGCGGTACCATGAAATATCATTCTTAAATGATGGGTATTCCGAACCTGAGGAAGCCCGATCATTGGCACAGACACCCGATATCGTGCTCTGCAGCTTTGACTCATGAGGTCTTTAATTGGGTGATGATCTAGTTACCGGTGAGGCCGCCTGCCCAGGTGTTTTCGGCGTTAGCAGGGCGTACCTCGGGGCTGACTGGGAGTGCTAAGCACCTGGTCATAAAATCGATCTCAGATGCTTCTCACTTGTTCCATACACTGTCAGTTCTCAAAAAATCTGGTAACCTCACAGAAGTAACCGATTTTGAAGGTCCAACCGGTGTTCCATTCTGTGAGCGCGCTGAGCACGCTCAAACAAACTTGTTTTTGACAGTCGACAGCAAAGAGACATGACATGGGTGGGCATGGAACAGTCAACATTTAATTGCAAAGTTGGAGGACTTCTGGGACTCTGTCATCCATCCAGCTGGTAACATACACACTCTGCTGCACGTGCGAAAATTAGCCCGCACAAGGCAAGATCGCAGTATCTTCAATCAACAGCATAACGGGCAGGATTGGGTACCAGCTGAAGACTGAGGCGTTAGGACAAGAGAACCCTTCAGTCCTTTACTTGCTCCAACAGGAGAAGAGAAATGCCATGGGGATTTCTTGGGGGGCCTTTTTAGATTCGAAATGATGTCCATCTCGTCTAGGGACTCGGAGTGCATCTGATTCATGGACTCGAGAGACCCTCTTTTCTCAATCATGAATTGTGATCACTCGTCGTATTTAGATCAAAACATCAGACGGACCACACCAGCAACTGCAGGGTAGTAGATGAAGTAGGCACATCGTTGAAATATCGCGGGACATCTTCAAGCCCACAGGACCTTCCTAACCACCGTATCATTGATGGCCCTCTGAAAGCCTGGAGAAGTCATCTTGTGATAACATCGAGCCCGAGAAAAGCAACGCAACTACGTCATGCCTGTACAGCCTTCCACTAAATTTGCTGGCCCTCCACGTCCTTACTCTCAATGACACCCAGGAGCACATCCCGAAAGCTCTAAATCGATATCTGTAGGCCCTGCAACCCTCTGAAGACCCAATCTCACGCGCATTGGGCGCAACGACCATTTTCAGGTGATTTGCACGCAACCGAGCTTTTACTACACAAATACCGATTTGCGCACTTTCTTTGGGGCTGGTGCGACTTTCTGACAAGTGACGTGCGAATGAATCACTTTTGTCTGAGACCGTAAGGGGGTAATTTCATAGTTTGTATAGCACAACCGTAGATTCAACAACACCACCAAGCAAGGACCCTGACCCACGACCTCGTCACCCTTTAACGATGAACCCCTCAACACCAGGATCGAGCCCTTCTCGCTTTGCGACGACTACTCGTACGACAAATTTCATTCGTTTCCCTCCAATAATAAAGTGAGTCAATCTTCAAGCGTGGATGGGAATTGAAAGTACTCTAACAACCTGATAGGGCGTCGTCTTTTTGTACCACATAACAGGGATTCCCCTCGAGCTTATGTGCAGGTGGAGCCGCACCATCCTGATGGGCTGGCTTCGTGTGAGCCGGCGAAGTTGAGTTCTTCGCTCGGGACGGGCCTCTCTTTGACCCCTCAGAGGTCGCGTCGCTGTCACCGTCGCTTTCGCCACCGACGTCGTCCCGCTTCCTCTTTCTGTTGCTCGCCGGCTGGGACAACGATTCTGGAGGGTTTAGTGAGAAACACGAAGATCGCACCATCCGTGCCGTCTGTCTGAGCCGACACTTTTTCGCTCTGGCTAGCCTCTGATGGGAGAGGGTGCCATGAGTCGACGCCCGGTACTTCATCCCAGATGGCGTCGGCTATGGTCTGGTGCGTCTCCGTGGGCTGCTACCCGAGTTCAAGGCGCTTACCGCGTCAGTCGCATAGGATCTACACGGCAAGTCTGACTCCCAAGCCTCCACTACAATCTCGTCCTTGACTTCAATGGGGTCATCCTCAACTCCATGAAGAAGGGAGGCATTTAAAGGGAGGTTACCCTCTCCACAAGTTGACGGAGAACACTCGCAAGCTCCCGCTGATGTCCTCCGGCCTGAATTTATACCGACTGAATGAAATCTTTCGCAAGACTGACGATGAAGGAAAGCGTCAGGCAGAAATGATGGCAAGATGGTCCTGCACACTCTGGTCTTGACAAATATGAGACGCGCAGGAGTGGATGTTTTCGATCTGGTCGACATTCTTGGGGCCGACAGTGACCCAGAGGGAAGCCCTGAATAGCGACGCGCGGAATGGCCTCTGGATCTTGGTCCGTAGCTGTCTCATCCTGCAATTCATTTCCAACAGGAGCAAGAGAAGACTTTGACCCCAAAGAAGTCTGATCGGTCCATCAAGAAAATCCAAATCGTCGAGGATCCAAATCGTCGAAGAAATGCGCCGACAGCATTCTACTCCGAGCATGTCCTACAGTTTGTTGGCGTCAAGGCCCGCGTTTACCACTCCGCACCAATTCTCCCGGAGCGCGAGAAGCTAAATGCCGAATTCCAGTCTTTTGACTCGGACAGTGTCGCTTTATCAATCCTCAAGTACCGCGTTGACAGTGTCGGGTTGAACCTCGATGACGGGTATTCTACAGTCATCATCGCAACGCCTGGCCACATCCTTCAAAAGGAATGGCATGCCGTGTGATTCGTATTACTACAAAAAAAAACGTCGTGGAATTTGTGCGTATCGACGTCCATAATTAGTAACACGAGTATAAAGATTCCCGGCAAATCGAGCGCCTGATCCAGGACCTTGCTTCCCGAGAATTTTCCCCGGAACACCTAGCCGCGATGATCAACACTCTCCTCTTCCCTCCCGCCCAGGTCGAGATTGACGAGGCCCACGAGAGCGATGCCGGCAAGGTAATCATTAAATGGCAAGACTTAATCGTCACTTTTGTCAGTAGAGTGGCTCAGCATGCTCGTACTGAGTTGAGGAAAGACTCAGCTTTACGAGGCAGAAGGCCCGAGAACCAGGCCGCGCGCCGTACGACCCAACGGGGAACAGATACTTTCGTCGTACAGGCTGATCTCTTCTGATGCCAAGGGCTTCAGTGGTAAGTTCTCACAGAGAATGAGCCGCAAGAACGACTACAAGGAGTGGCTGTTCTCCCTTCAGAAGAACGGACTCCGTCAACTACCGACTTTCCCCGCTGGGAACATCCACGCTGCTGTGGATCTCGAGGTTGCGGCCACCTTGCAGATGAGGCCACTATGGAGGAGCTTTTGAGTGGCTCTGCAAGATCAAGGTTGGTACTCGCAACGTGCACCGTAAGCCCAGTCCCCATATTGCCTTCGATATGATTGATGTCCATGGACACGGATTGGGTCGTGTTCGTGAAGTTGCCCAGCGCCGAGCTTGACGACGACTTTGATGATGATGAGGGGGTTGACGACGACGGCAGCAAGGACCCCAGTATTCGCAGTGAAGTTTTCGCCTGGTTTAGCAAATCACATACAACTTTATAAAACGCCCCTACTGTTATCAATCATCCTCGAATTTCCAAGGTAGGCATGCCTTACATCAGCATATGTTCCAATGCGTGAATTCATAAGATACAACTGTGTGAGGCAGTTGGCAATGTTTCTCTTATGCCCTCCCCCACCCCTGGAAAATGAGCTGCTGCAGCCGCCGGCTCCAGTAACCGCCTGCGAGAGGAACTCGTCTGTGACATCTTGACGGGTGCAATGTGCACACCAGAACGCCCTGCCCCGAGATTGGAAATACTCCGTGGACAATATCTGACTCGACGAAGATGTGCAGTATGAATAGCCCGTCCGGGATATGGACATACCGATGCTGCCTCCGGGTCGTAAGCCTCAGGACACGAAAAACGCCGGTGGCGACCTGGATCATCGCAGAGGGCAGCCACAGGGCCACGGCCGGAGGGAGCTGCAGGGCGCGGTCCCAGCCATGCACGGCGACGCCGCGACCAGGACCGTCCCCCACAGCCTCAGCAAGTCTTACCCTTCTTTTGATCCTCGTCATCATCATCCGCCCCCTGATTTAGCTCCTGGTCCTGTTGTTAGTGGTGCTGGTGGTGCTGGTGGTGCTGTATCTGAGTAACTAGGCCCTCCAGGGTGGCAACCCCGGTCTCGTGGTCTTTAACCTCCTTCTTCTCTTCCAGGACTGCTGTCGCCACTGCGCTCTCCGCTACCACGCCTACAGTCCTCTACAGCCGCCGCCGCTGCTCTTATCCTCCTCCTACTATTTTATATTTTAAGAAAATATTTTTACGCAATTATGGTACATTATAAAATAATTTTATTATTATGCATTTACATAAAAGCTATTATATCTATTGATATTGTCTAAGTATTACTATGTTGAAAAATATTCTTAAGTACCTGTATAATTGGTTAAGTTGTTACGAGAGGTACCCGCCGCACTAAGGCTACGCCTGTGTTCCTAACAAAAGGTACAGAATTCCAGAACGTCTTCTGGAATCTAGTGCAGTCTACATAGCTGAGGCCGTTGCCATCACAATGTATTCTATTAATCTCGCCAGCTAAGCCTTCATCCGCCCATCTCTCAACTTATAGTCGTTTCTGCGGCTGGACGGCCGAGGGATCGCCGATATGTAGAGGGACTGAGTATCTGCGGCGTAGCCGGAAGGGGGTACGATAAGAAGCTCTGCTAGAACTCGATTATACAATTGGCCCAAAGGTTGGGTGGCACCAAGCCACCCCGACCAAGTTCAAGTGAGCTATTGGTTATGAATCGAGGGCGAGCTGCACATGGTTAATTTTCCGAACGGCTGCAGGGTAGGATTCGTCTACTTCATCCCTCCACGTCGCCGCTTCCGCTCACCGGTCAGCGAATTCGCTCGATGTATTAGGTACCTTCCCACGGTGATCCAAATTGTATCCGCCAGAGGGCGGTCATTGCTGGGCGAGCGTGATCCACAAAAAGAAAAAAGACTGTTAGTATGTACCGTTGACCCTTGCCCACGATACCTTCGTGGTAACGTATCGTTCAATCGCAAATCTTTGGCATGAGTATCATTTGGTGCTTGGACCATTCCTGGGCAGCCTCACCTCAAAGCCCGATCATCCAGAATCAATGAAGAAAAGGTTGAAAACCGGATGAGGAGATATCGACTGGGAGACACTGGATTTATGCCGACGCAGTATACAACCAGCAGTGAGACGTAGGCAGGGCGGGAATAGTCCTTGACATGCCAATCGGCTATGAACGCCCTCGCACAACATATGTGGTCAGAATGAGCTGCGTTAGCGGCCCAAAAAAGCGGGCACACCCAGAAGCTTGAGAGTGAACGGTGGTCTATAGACTGGAGCAGGGCGAGTTGCCACAACATACCGCGTATACCGCCTCTTTCATCTTGGTGCCTCGCACCGCATATTAAAATCCCGTTGCGTTTCCATTTCCAGGCAAGTACAGAATCACATACGGCCCATTGAGGTTTACTGAGTGATCAACGAACCCCGTGTGTTTCTTCCGCCCATGTTTTCCAGGGCACAAGTCAGAGCACAGGGTAGTGGGGGCCGCGTTGCCCGCAGAATGTATCAGTTGCAACTGCGTACATGAACCCGTGGAGGAGGTTAAATTGTGGCAAAGATGATTCTCAATTTCTTTTGGTAGTCTTGGTTCGAATAGGATGGTAATTTGATTTTTCCCGTCTTGTCGTTGTTTTGAATCTCCTAACTCCAATGTCCAGCTGGGATGAATAGGGCATTGGAGATCTATTTGTTGGCAAATCGGTTGAAAGTCATGGTATCTCGCCTACTTAAATTAGTGGAAAGAAAGGTCTGAAGAAGCAAAGGCTGGAAAACTTACTTCCGAACAAGGACGAAGTCTTGGACATATAATTTCCCAAGCTGGCCTGCCACACTGAGGCACCTACCCCGGTAGGTAAATTTAGCAGCCAACCGCCAACGTAGCGGTTACGTGGTACATGTGTTCGTGTGGCAGGTGTCAAATTTCTAGGGTAGCGCGAAGGCTCCGCCACTTTTGCCCTGCTTTCCCATGCGGTGAAACGATCAGCCGTTAATTGAGTACGTCTGGGCTACTGATCAGCCGAAAAGTTGTCAATGCTGGCATTTCATCCCTGTGTGGTATAAAGCGGGCCACACATTGTCCAGCCTTTCCTTTCTGGTTCTCATACCTTTGCACTTTCTCACCGGTCATTTCCGATTCACTTTTAGATGCTGTGGCAGGGAGTTGTAATTCAGCATGATTTGGATATCAATGCTCGGCTTGGCGTTCGTGGTGTCGCTAGCTAAGGCCGCCGGTTTAGATCCAATCAACAATTATTGCAAGTAAGCCAGTCTTTTTTTTTTCCTCTTCCTCATTTGGCTTTTATTCATTGAAGCGAATTTGCCATATTCTTGTTCGAGCTGAAAAATACTGCAGCCGATGGTACCATCAGAGTCAAGTGAAGAATGGAGTTCTCTTCATTGACGGAGGAATTGAAACCTTCTCCAATCGATCATCCAATCCTAGTGTGAGCAGACTGGATCCGAATTCGTCCTCTGATGCACGTGTCGATGGATCGAGTACGCATGACGCAGTCACCAACATCAACTTCCTTCACATTAGGGACCTATCAACGACAATTTGAATTACACCGGTGCGGTAATTGCCGGTTCGAGTAAGTCTCATCATATCGGTCACTATGAAGTTTTATTGACAATATTCTAGACCAGCATGTCATTGCAATAAACATGAGCGCTTCATGGGATTGGAAGACCAACATCACCGAGACCACACTTAGCAAGACTGTAGCGCTAGGGACCTCAAACAATGTGCCCGTCGTGCAGTCCGGTGCTCTTTTCCATGGAGAGCCGAACGATAGTCAGATATATCTGTTCGGGGGCGTCACGCCTGACGTCAATACCTCCTTCCCAGGGTTTCAACGGCCTACCACAAATCAATACATCCTGTAGGTGTCAAATGCAGGCAGCGACTCTTGAAAGGTTCGAATGGAATACTGATTACGTGCTTCTCAGCTGGGGTTTCAATACTGAAACCTACGGGTGGACGCAATATGACGTCTTCTTGAACGTGTCCAACAGACCAAGCTGGGGAGCATATGCCGAAATACCAGAGCATGGTCTCGCCTTCTACCTCAACGGTGCAATTGACGGCATGTCCAGTTTGCAAGACTCCTTTGATAATGCTGCACCGCAGACGTTGCAAGGCATGGTAATTGTAGATCTAGTGCACCACAAGGCAAGTCCTGTCACCAATCTCGACCAAAGCACCGTGTTCAGCGTGTTAATTTCTAGGATTACAGGCCAGAAATATTTCCACTGACATCCTTAATGACGGTGATCCGATCCTACGCGGTGGCATGGCTTCGATTTCTCGATTTGGCCGTATGGGCATTATACTATCTTTTGGTGGAGCGACGGGGCTTGGCCAGAACATGAGGCTGGGTAAGTCAAGACTGATGTACTATTTGGTGCCTCCTTGCTGTCTTGTGGCTGAGAAGTTGTGATAACAGTCAGCATGAGCCAAATCAGTGTCTTTGATGTTGATTTTGCCTTCAACTCTACTCCTACCAGTTCGAACAACGGATGGTACACTCAAACAATAACAGGGGTGGCACCTGATCCTCGTGTGGACTTCTGCGTCGGCGTGGTATCAGCCCCTGATGAGTCCAGTTTCAATGTTCACATGTATGGAGGTAAGTGAGGTACCCCAATAGTCCCCTTGATTCAGTCAGCGTATCGGACTCTGAAAAGGGGCAGGCTGGAATCCAACGACAAATGAGTACTACGATGAAATTTGGGTTCTCAGTATCCCATCATTCAAGTGGATTCGTGTGAGTCAATCGAGCCGAAGTTGGGCAAAGAGTTCCTCCTGGTCTGATATCAGGATTTGTAGGTTTTTACGGGCACCGCGAATCGTTTTGGGCATACGTGCCATATTGTTGGCAACCGTCAAATGGTCACTGTGGGAGGTACTGCGAGCTCGAATGTTACAGGAACCTGCGACTGGGAACACATGGGGGTAGCAGTGCTCGACCTGACGTTGATGAGCTGGGGAAGCATCTTCGACAGCCAGGCGGCCCCCTATCAGGTTAACACGATGATATCAGACGTGGTAGGGGGAGGGCTGGACGGCAACGCGACAAAGCTGCTTCCTGATGGCGGCTGGACAAGCACCGGCCTCGCGAACTTATTCACTGGTACCACAAACCAGACACAACCGTACTCTCCTGCAGGGAGCCAGTCTGCGACGACTGGGTCAGGTAACACGAACGCCACCAGCATAGGAGCTATTGTTGGCGGGGTTGTCGGGGGTGTTGTGCTTTTGGCCTTGATCGGTTTTGGGGGCTGGAGAATCGGGAAAAGTCGGTCCAGCCGGCTGGGTGGCAAAAAGGACACCAACGGTCAAGCGAGATTCGACTCTCTTGAGCTGCAGTCGACGCCCGCGACTGAAAGTGCGAAGCCAGCTGTGACGGCTTATGAGGCCCCAGGGATTACGCCGGAGATTACTGGGACGCCTATGAATGAGCTGAGTGGGCGCGGGCTGGTTGAGCTGGAAGGGCGTTGAGGGAATGCTGTAGTTGGAGAAGCAGTATAGGTACCTACCTGTACTGGGTACTTTGGTAAGTACCTAGAACCCGCGGGACCAACAAGGCAGAGAAACAGACTCAGGCTGAAAATTGGTGCAGAACGACGTGGCATCGCAGGTTCTGGGCGAGCTTAGCGACGTGATACAATCCCGAATCTGGCTGAATAATTAGTAATTCATATCGGAATTGAGTTCGTGGGGGCGAGAATGTGCAGCAATGATCCCGCGGCTTGTAAATCATCCATATAATTGAATGCTACCCCGTCTTCAAGAGTGAATCGGAGTGTGTTGTGTCCCGGTCGAGCCACCCGCGCGGCACCCCTTTCACCTCTACGACGTGACCAATCCTACTGAGACGACATTTCATGTCATCTATATGGCATCTGAAATCATCGATAATGTCATTACGCAGGGCCGGCTGCTGGCATCGCATAGCTGGGAATACGGCACATTTTCCGAAGCATTGCTTGAGTGGTATAACCCAGAGTACTCCGTCTTCGGCAAGAACGCGTTTCCAGATGGGAAAGTCCCGGTGCTGCAAGTCGGCGACATCCAGTCGCTAAAATACGCGAGACCAAACATCCGGACAAACTCTACTACCCTCATCGATGGCGATGGTAAGCATTTGGTATATGTACAGCACCAGGGGGTGGAAATTGACAGCCTCAATAGGTGCCGCCGGTGACCCGGCCTCTCTCGGGGTGTCAGCAATTCTGATCGGACAGACCCAGCCCGATTATCTGTCGGCGGCGGAGCGTCAAGTCAACCATCTGCTCAATACCGTTCCACGGTCATCAAACGGTGCTATTAGCCACCGGGAGTCTAATATAGAGCTATGGGCTGACTTCATCTACATGGTGCCACCAACGTTAGCATACTGGGCTGTGCAGACTGAAAATGTCACCCTGCTCGATATAGCTATTCAGCAGTGCAACTTGTATCATGATATCCTCAGCGTTCCAGCTAATAGTAGCGGGGACTGTACTCAATGGAACGCAGAAGGACTCTGGCACCATATTATCGGTCCCCCGGATGGGAACAACGACCCTGGAATATGGAGTACAGGCAATGCATGGGCTGCTGCAGGCATGAGCCGTGTCCTAGCTACTTCGAAGCATTCAAAACTAAGGGCCAACAAGTCGCTACGCGAAATGCTGGAGGATAGCATTCAGGGTATTTTAGACGGTGCAATCGCTCTGGATAATGCTGAACCGGGCCAACCGCTTCTCCGCAACTATCTGAATGATACGACCTGGTTCGGGGAATTATCGGGGACTGCGCTCCTTGCGGCCACGGCATACCGCGCGGTGCAGCTCGAGCCTGGTAGGTTTGGGCAGAAGTATACAGCTTGGGCAGACGAGAAGAGAGAGCTAGTTACAAAAATGATTGGGGAGGATGGGCTGCTTACTCCTGTAGTTAACCCACTGAACTGGAACGATAGGACGCCCACAACGAAGTCACCCGAAGCGCAGAGCTTCGCAGTCCTCATGTTCTCGGCTTATAGAGACTTTCAGGGTAATTAGTTTTGCAACACAGAAGAACTTTTGTTCCTCAGTCTTGTTTGGGCAGTCCCACAAATGTGCAATGCATTGGTGTGTCACGAGATGGTCCGCTTGATCCATCAAAAATGGTCACCTTAGAGTAACAAAGGCTGAACACTGTGACTTACCCACCTCCATCCAAGATGTCCCCATCACTTGGCTTGTAAAGGTGAGACCCTTCCACGAAATGTTTGCCCAACCATATTGGGAGTTCGGGTAAGTTGTCTAGTTGATCCTCCCAGTCTCAGCGAATTTCGGATGTACAAGCGGAAGAGGTTGTATCTAGGAAGCCACGAAAGCTTTCGTTTGGCCCTATCCCTGACTTAAGGTTAAAGTGAAAGACATATAATTTGACATTCAAGTCTTGGGTCTAGACCATCATCCGTCTCAGATAATTCGTCCCGAAAACCACGATCCTTTTCAGCCGGTATCCCTTCTGACGCCCATCATCTTGGAGATATAACACTCGCATGATTCGTGAAGCCTTATTCTGCATCATAACGTGGCAGGATGAGCTAACCTTTTGATGCAGGACTGACCCTCAACTCAGGGAAATTCATGCGCTGGCTGAGGCTACTGCCTACATCTCCATGTTTAGTTGTAGAATGGTTCTATGAATCAAGTCTTACTCGACAAAGATGTAATTAGGAACAGCTATTACAGGACCTAGCTGCTCCAATGGTACCTGTATTTCACGAGCTCTTGGACGTAGTGCTGCGTTGACCAGAGGAGTGCGTCTAGGTGCAAACGGCCTTTCACAAGGCGCAAAACGCAAGATGTACCGATGTGAGGCCGCAAGAGACTACGCGACAGGAGTTGTCTCACTGGAGGCTGCAAGGCTAGCTAAGAGAAGTCTGGGCAGTCTTGACGCATCGCGAATACTAGAGCTTAGAAGAGACTGATTACCTTGATTTATATCGGAGTTGGCATCTACAAGATAGGCATTCAGGTACGGACGCATACATCAGCCAGGTATAGTGGTAAAGACCACACCGCCGCAACCACATGATACTCTGCTCATTAAAAAAGCAGACACTGTACTGGAGCTTCTTAATTTCAATGCTATTAATTGCGTGGTCGAGCAAGTGCTCAGTAGTGACGTATCTCGACAGACTACCAAAGACGTTTGAGAAAATGCGGGAGCCAAGCGCATAGCACTTTGTCTAAGTTTTCCGCCACTTAAAGTCCCCAACGCATCGAGGCCCTCAAGATGAAGAGTCTTGTCGAGCCGCAAAAGAGAAGAGGAGAAGTATAAAATAAGACGAAGCATGCCACGGCAGGTATCACTGAGGAATAGAAATGAGACCACCCTGGAAAAGAGTACCCAGGGAACACTGCGACCCTACTTCTTGAAAACACCAACAACCTTGGCTTTCAATTTATCCGCCAGACCTTGGTGGGTGACATGCTCCTCGCCTTCCTTGTGAGCGTGGTGGACGTTGCCCTCGCCGCCCCTGCCGGTGTGGTGGTCCTGATTGTCGGTTGAAGGCCTCACGGCAGCATCCGGAACCACCTCTCTGTCCGTCCGGGGAACGGCAGCGTTGGTGTCCGAGATGTTTGCAGCGCCTGTACACGGTGTTAGTCGTGCTGGTGAGTTTGGATGTTGTGTGGAAAAAGGCACAGCGCCGCTCCTATGCCTCTTCCGGACGGGCCCCGTCGAAACGCCGCTCCGCCGAGGTTCTAGCTTCCTGATCGAGCCCTGTCACGCCACTTATCAGGCCGGATGTGGGCGCCTGTGGGCGCCTTGGCTGGTAGCGACAACAAGAGATAAGGAGCGTATGGCCCGACCCGTGTCTTCCTCTTGGCCCGGCGCCTGGCGCACTGCAAATGAGAAGCATCACGTACCTCCTCGTCCGGTGCTCACACCGGTACCGGCCTCTCCTTCGCGGACGACTTCACCATCCGTGTACTGTGTATCATCTGGATACACGTTTCCCTGGCCCCCTCTCCCGTGGCTGACTGGGGCGCTCATCTTGGAGTTTCGTTCGGTTCCGAGAGTGTGGGTTTCTCGAGTGGGTGCCACACAGGCTAGAGTGACTGAGGTTGTGGGGAAGACTGTCTTCAGCTGGATGGATTAAGTAGGAGATCAAATGGCAGAAGGTCTCAGGTCGTCATACGGTGGTGGGAGGAGCGTAATAAATAAGGCTGAAGTCAGTAGGGTCGCATGAGAATTTAAACCCAGCCCCCAGCCCCAAGAAATGACAGCTGCGAGGTCGGTGACGCCAGTGCACCAATGTCGAATCACAACAGCAATAACGGCGTCATGTCTGCAGCTGTGGCCAGGCAGGTGCCAGGGACGTGGGATAGCAGTACGCTATTGCTTGGTCGATGGCCGAGTCCCTGTCCGAAGCGATATGGTCTGATTGGGCACTGGGGCGTACAAACACATATTACAAACGCGTGGGGTGACTTGTTTGCCTGCTGTAGAAGAGTGGTGGTGGGTGTGACTTGGCCAACACTCTTCACATGCAACTTGGAACATGCTCCACCAGGAAGAGTCGCTTACGCAATGTACCTTGAGGATTACCTCCCTGCGAATATAGCTTTGCTCCTCTGAATAGTGAGCACATGGCACAGCTGTATTTTCCTGTTGATCCAGTTTCACTCCTCGAAAATGTTTCGGGTTTTACCTGCCTGAGCAGTACCATCTGTATCTCACTGCGACCCTCAGCATGACGTAACAAAGCGATAAGACACAGATTGATTGCAAGGCCTAGCCCATTTCGGGTCGAGCCATTTGCAGATTACGACTGGCTGAGTACACAAAATCCAAGTACCATGCATGCGCAAACAAAGTAAACGAGGTGCATCGCTTTTGGTAGTCAAGAAGACATCAAGTTATTGTTTAAAAATGATGTCCTCTGTATTTCTGTATTTCGGTATTTCATTTTCAACTGCGGATGAATGCTTTCAATGACCTCGGGAGGTACTCCTGGGTAGGGCTTGTCCTGGCCAAGTACCACCATAGTGAATGTTCGAATTTCGAAGGTCACTTCTTTCAAAGGTCCTGCAGTGGAGAACAATGGATTCGCACAATAGGCAGTTCAGACAACTCGAGACCCCATCAGTTTGATGTGACAGGGTGAAGAGTTGCCATTCTGGACGGTGATGTTTGACTAGAAATACATGTCACTCTCAAAACACGTGCACTCGTGATGCGAACCTCACAGGCTTGGAAGTGCAAATGCCAAGCTGTGCCCCACTGCGTAACTTTTTAGCGCGATGGGAAGCGTGTAGCGCGTTGTCTTGCCGCATTCAACTTTCGCCGTTATTGTCTGCAATTTCTAGTTGCCAAAAGACACCTCCCAATTCCTCAACTCCCCTTCCTTGGTCCTGGTCGTAACCTTCTCTGTACATCAACGCACTTCTCAAATTCATTCAATCCCACTCACCTATTTGCCCGTCAGCCTACTTTGCTGTTGCCACTGTACTTGAAGCATGAGTTCCTCCCCCTTCACCTCGCCTGTGCGCGAGGTTGTCCCCGCGACAAGCAGTCCTGCTGGACTCAAAGATGACCCCATTGCACTTAGCTCCGACGACGACGAGCTGCTGGTCAATGGCGCTTACTCGTCACCTTACTTCACACAGCCTACGCAACTCCTCACCAAGCCTTCTATCTCGGGGATTCCCCAGCCAACGCAGCCAACACAATCGAATCACAGCACACAGGCGACACAGGTTGTCGATCGCGCAAGGCTTGGCCTCGGTGCCAATGTCAAGAAGTCACCATCCATGTCACGTGCGGGTGTCAAGGTCGAGGTCCCCACCTCGTCGCCATACCGATCTCTGGATGCCAAGGGGTCGCCATCCTCATCACCTCAGTCTGACCGCACAAAGGCCGAGGTTCCTGCCTCGCCCTACCAGAGACCTCTGCCGTCTGCTTTCTCCCGCATGAGCGGCGGTCTAATGGCACCTGCCGGCACCTCTTTCAGACCTCCACCCAGGATCAACACAAAGCGAGACTTTGTGGAGATCTCGGACGATGAGCTGGCCCAATATGCTGCTGATAGCTCTGGCGATGAGGGACCCGCACGAGGCGATATAAAGCGCTCTTCCTTCCAACGCCAGCAACCAAAGTCCGAGTCGCCTCCCACTGCTGCTCAACTTAAGCAACAACAGGCTTCTAAGCAACACCTGGCAAAGGTATTCCGTGGATTCAAGTCCTCTTCAACCACCTCGCCCTCCAGCTCCATTGGCTCACAGCCCTCGGCACAGCCTAGCTCGAGGAGCTCTGAACCCTCTCGAACCCCATCACCCCCACCGAAGCGCAGGCGACTCGTGCGCGGTCGAAACCCCAACAACTCCCCGAACTCCTCACAGCTTACCCCACAAGCCGCTCCCATCACCAGCCTGATCTGCGACGACGAAGATGACGACCCTGCCTCCAACGATAAGGACGATGGAGATGACTATGTAATGGATCGGCAGAACGAGTCGTCTGGGGACGAGGACGACCTAGAGCGCCAATCACCAGGCAAGGCAGCCACATCCACGATCCTGGTGGGGACCAAGCGCAAGGAAAAGATACTGCAATACCTCGGGGTCTGTTCCGTGGAGAGCCTCATGGCCGACGCGAAGATCCAGAAGGATGCTGCAAAGTTCATGCTCGCGAAGGGACCTTTCCGAACCGTCGAGCAGGTCAAGGCTGTCACCAAGTTGAAGATGTCCCGTGGCAAGAAGGTCCGGCATGATCTTGGCCAGGAGGTTTTTGATGAGCTTGTCGCGTACATGAAGCGACTCGATGCAATTGACCGAGTCGTCGAGTACTGTGAGACCCAGGGACGCAGCATTAGGTTCAAGATCAGCTCGTGGAAGATGGACCAGAAGGGTGTGACAAGCGCCACCCTCAACGACAACTCGACCATCCTCCCGTTCGCCCGTGAGCCAAAGGCAATGCAGGGGCACTGCACCATGCAGCCATACCAGCTGTTTGGCATGAACTGGATGTGGCAGCTGTACGGCCAGCGCTTTGGAGGCATCCTTGCTGACGATATGGGGCTGGGGAAGACGTGTCAGGTAGTGTCCTTCATGGCTCTGCTCAAGGACCAGTTCGACGCCGGTTACTTCCAGGAGAGGCCCTGGCCCAACTTGGTAGTTGTTCCACCATCGGTGTTGGAGAACTGGGAGAACGAATTCGAGAAGTTCGCCCCCGACCTGTCTGTCATCACGTATTCTGGCAAGCCCAACGAGCGTGACGAGCTTGCGCTCGAGATCCGGGACGCGCCAGCGGAGTACCATGTCATTCTTACCTCCTACTCGCAAATGGGTCGCTCCCGGGATGTGAACCTGATTAACAAGATCGGGATTAATGCGGCAGTATTCGATGAGGGCCACAAACTGAAGAACCCCAAGGCCCAGATCTACCAGAACCTGATCCGAGTCGATGCGGCCTGGAAGCTTATTATGACTGGCACACCTATCCAAAACAACATCATGGAAATGGTCGCACTCTTGAACTTCCTGTCTCCGCATGTTTTCCATCACTATGGCGACCACCTCCAAGACTTGTTCGATCAGAAGGCATCGCTCCAACAGGTCTCTGAGGGTGCCGTGCTCTTGAGCGACAGGGTAATGCGGGCACGAAGCATCCTGGAGCCGTTCATCCTCCAGCGAACCAAGGAGCAGGTTCTGACCACCATGCCGGCAAAGATCCGTAAGGCTGTGTACTGTGAAATGGACGACGGCCAGAAGGCGCTGTACGAGGACTTTGTTCATAAGTTCCGCAATGCCAAGATTCACAAAGTCGACACCGGTGGTCGCAAGAACGACATGAACAACCCGTGGGTCCAGCTCCGCAAGGCAGCCATACACCCGCAGCTCTTCCGCAGGTTCTTTACGGATGAGAAGTGTGAGAAGATGGCCAACGTCTTGATGAAGTCTGTTTCGCAGGACATTCTGAGGCAGCCCAACCTGACACACCTGACGAACGAGCTGAAGAACGAGTCTGACTTTCAGCTTCACCTCTGGTGTCGTGACTACTCCTGCATCCGCAGCTTTGACTGCCCAGAGGATATCTGGTTGGAGAGTGGCAAGGTCAAGAAGCTCCTGGAGCTCATCGGTGACTATCAGAAGAACGGCGACCGGGTGCTTGTCTTCTCACGTTTCGCAATGGTCCTTTCCATCCTTGAAGAGTGTCTCGCCCAGGCTGGTGTCAGGCATCTCGTCCTGCAGGGAGAGACCAAGGTCGTCGAGCGCCAGCAGCTCATCGACCAGTTCAACGACGACACGTCAATCACGGTATTCCTGTTGACGACCAAGGCCGGCGGTACGGGAATCAACCTCACAGCCGCCAACAAGGTCATTCTGTTCGACCAATCGGACAACCCACAGGATGACATTCAAGCGTAAGTCTCTTTTTGCTACCCCAGTCCACGGCTCATCCCATCCTGACTGACCTGTGCACAGCGAGAACCGTGCCCACCGTCTCGGTCAGGAGCGCGAGGTAGAGGTCAGCCGCCTCCTGTCCAGGAACACTATCGACGAACTGGTCTACAAAGCGTGCCAGCGCAAGCTGGAGCTCGCGGGCAAGATCACCGGTCACCATGAGGAGATTTCGGGCACGGATGTGCAGGACGAGGTCTCTAAGATCTTGCTCCAGGAGTAGGCGAGAGGGGAAGGAACTCAAATGAAATGAAAGAAAATGACAAAAAACAAGGGGCCAGGGGCGTATGTGAGCCCCCGCGCAAGCAACATGCAGTTGGCGTTTGTAGACAGGCGTCAGGGTTCTTCTGATTGCGATACCCCCATTGCATCTAAAGGTAGACGCGTGCAGCTTCATAACACTGATCAATAATATGGTTCAATTCACCGAAATGTTCCGTTTCGCGTGGTGGTGTGCCATTCATGTCATGTGCATGTAGGACATGATTGCTGTCCTTGGATATCGCAATGTGGCTTGCTTACATCTAAAGGGGCTACGACTGTGTCGAGATCATGACTTGTTTTGCGTATGCCACACACATATCTCATGCCACCAATTACTGCTTTCTGGCTGAGAGACAGAGTCCACTCTGGACAATGAGTGCATGGCGGGACGTCGAATTTCAGTCGTTCCCCAACCGTTGCGCAGCCATGTTAGTACCAAAGTGGGTTCTGGGAGCAACCCTGGCACCCTGTTGGGCGGCTGGCTTGGCTGCCCCACAGCCGCCTTTTCACTCAGGTACGTCGCTTCATCATCTCAAGACCCACTCACTAAGTGAGAGCCTCAATCCGAGCACACCAGACTCATATAATCGCCTATCAAGCCATAGTCACTCTTCCTCACCCACCTCCGGACTCACGCTCACTCACACCCAATCACCCCCGATCTCCAACTCACACCCACTCACTCACTGATTCGCAAGACCCACTGCTGTAGGCAGAATCATGGCCACCCAAAGGATCATCTCGAGCGAGAAGACCATCCTCGAGAAGGATGACATCGTCGGCGCCAGCCCTGCGGCCGGTACAGAGTCCAGCATCGCCCCTGCGGTGCCCATGTACGTCTTGTACCCTCTCCCACCTCCTGCTATCCCCGGAAATCACGGCGGCACGAGCAAGAGGTGGAGCGGCAGCACACATGCTCCCTCTCGCCGGCGACCTCATCACTGACCACGAACGGGGCCACACCAGGGACGTCATAGTCAAGCTGCTAGCCTTCACCTTCGCCATGATAGTCGTTCCCATCGGATCGTACTTTGCAACGGTCAACACGGTATTCAAGGGTGAGTCTACGCCGCCCAATATCTCGCATATATACATACATACGCGCGAGCACACCCCAGAAAACACAAAAGAAAAGCTGACACAGGTTGCCTATTCTCTCTTTGCCCCACAGGCAACTCGACCTTCGCAGGCGCCACGGCCGCCATCATGGCCAACGTCGTGCTGATCGCGTACGTGATCGTCGCCATGAGGGAGGACCAGTCGGAGCAGTACGACGCGAAGAAGAAGGCCAAGGAGGGCAAGAAGGACCGCTGAGCTGTGGTGGTCTTGCCTGCGTTTGTGTGCCTCTTATGTGTAGCGTCAGCGGCCTGACGCAGATATCGCGGCAAAATTATCTCCATCTCGTGCTGTTCTTTCGCTATGTATTCTTTCTCACTGCATGAACCCCGGCGTTTCTGAAGGAACGAGAACAAAAGCCCTGCCTTGGACGGGGGCGGTTGGTACAAGTCGGCATCCATAGTAGGGTTAAAATTGGCAATGCACACTGGGCATCTCACGTATGGGTTCACAAACCCAACGTCACTGTCTCGTTCATGCAAGGGAAGGTCTCCGGTCACGGGAGTCAGGGAAACCAAGATTGATCGCTTTGTGCTTCAAAATGAAGCCCCCAAATTGTCATTGCAAGCCGCTCCAGCCAGGCAGAGTGAGAGGCTGCCTCTATCCGAAAATCGAGTATAACGCCAGTGCCGTGATAGGCACGCCCTTCCCACGCTGTGTGCCCTGACCCGGACATTCCCTTCCTTCTGCCGGCTGCCCTATGAGGTGGCCTGCCTCCGTTTATTTCTAAGGAAATATTGACTGCTAATGAGCGTTCAGATTTGGGTATTAACCGTCCCCAGGCTAGCCAGCCTCCGCTTCCTGAATTTCTCCCTCCAGGTCTAATGTCGCGTCCTCAGACAAGTCCTGCCCGTGCGGATTAAGGTGGATTCAATATTGCATCTCACGTTCTTGTACAGGGCTTCCATCGCCTGTCCATATTTGTACTCATGTGTCCCTTTATGTCCTGACATCATCGACGCGAAAAGTCGATCGAGTTATTTGTCCATGAAGTCCTCCAGTCGTATCCTTGGTAGAGTGGAAGTCGCCCGTGACAACATCGTCGCTGGTTTGAACAGCTTCTTTAGACGGCAGTTCTCACAAGCCGTTGGGAGTATGCCTGTTGGCCGTCTTCCTGCCTACCGCTGTGGCGGCACGCCGGCCATGGTAGAAAGCTGTTCTAGCCCCTGAATGTTGCAGACCGAATTCCGCTGAGTTGTTTTGTGACCATTTCAGGGCCTCGAAGGTCGCTATTGTTTGATGGTGATCGGAGTTTATATAAGGTGAATATAATAAAAATGAATAATCGGGTATGGCTGTTTCGGGTTGGTCTTCGTATAGACCTTTGCGCTTTTCATGGCCAAAGCATCGCACTGAATTGTACCAAGGTGATGAGTCAGACTCCGAAGGTATCGAGATGCCCGCCCCGAAATTGATGTGCAGATAATCTCGTATCCAAAAGCCTGCAAGCTGTTCTTGCTGATGAGCCTGATTGTGAGCTCAATGTCGTTTGGCGTGTCGAGCCGAGTGGCAGTGATGGACTCCTCGCGCTACCAATCGGCCACCTACGTTTGTTCTCGTCAAGACACAGGATACTCGTCGCTTTCTTGTGCCAATGCGGTTCTTTGTTGCTCCCCTAGAGACCCTTGCTCAGGCGCTTGAACCAGCTCTTTCGCTTCTCACCCGTGTCTGGTCGTTGTTGTGACTCCTGTGTCGTCGGCTTCCTGAGGATAGCGCCATCCTTCCTTGGCACCGATGGTGGTCCTCCGCCATTCTGGTATCCGTGCTGAGCAGAGCCAGGGCTGTTTACAGTAAAAGACGACGTCTGGTACTCGGAAGTCTGGCTGAAGCCGATGCCATAATCATTGATGGGTTCCGGCTGACGCCTTGGCTGCTGGCGCTCAATGGAGCTGTTGTCTGAGCTTGTGGGGTCCGTCTGGTAGCCAGCTGGCTCTGCTGAGGCCCCCGAGCCCGACGCGACCGTCTCGTAAGATCGCTGGTTGTTGCCCGCACCATACAAGTTCGCACCATTCTGTCGGTTCCGGTACTGTGGGTCGGGGCCGGGCCCCCGTGGAGGTTGCCGTCTCCGGTCCGGAGGGCCCCATCGGTATTGATCTTGGTAACCGTCTCGGGGTGCGCCGCTCTCGGGCCTGAAGGTCGACTGAGGCCGGCTGTTGCCGTAGTAGCTGTCGTGTTGGTAGCGGCCATTATCTGCCGGGAAAAGTCAGATGCATATTCGTAAATAATGGAAAGGGAGGGGAAATAGAGTGAGAGGGAAGCTTACTGCCACCGGCATAGTAGCTATTCCTCGGGTTGAAGGTCATCACAGACTCGTTGTCTTTTGACGGGGAAAATTGTGAGTAATTGTGCCATAATTGGTGTGTGTTTCAGAACAAGAGAAGGGGAGAAATGGGCTTCCAGGCGGGCCTTTCGTCACTACCAGTCTTCCTCATTGGAATTCCATGAGCGAACGAGGGCCCTTTGTCCAGCAACGTATTCCCGGCATGGAGTAATGGAGCCCAAGGAAGCGGAATGTGAGTGAGGGAAATGGGTAGGGACATGATAGTTACCTCCTGAGTTGATCATTGAGCTCCTGTAGCTGCCGTCAATGGCGGCCTCGAATGCACGAATAGTGTCGAGAGGTCGCTCCTCCCGCCATCGTGTTGGATTGGACAAGTCAGGGTCGGCTGCGACAGTTCCAGTCAGCGGTTTGTTTTACACACGACGATGAATGAGTGGGGTGACAGACTTATGAGATTTCCAGCGTGGTCCTTGTGTTGAAGCCCGCGTAGGCTCTGCAGGTTATTTGTGGCATGTGCAGCAATGGCAGCTAAAGTTGCAAATGATCAGTACAATTGCGCGACGGACTCTGGGGGAAAAGTGGCAGCAACGCACAAGGCTCCGCCTCGTTCATAGCCATGGTGGGATCAGCCTTGCTGTGCAGTCGTCGGCGCTCCTTTTCAGTGTGGCTCTCGACCAGGTGCTCCTTCTTGTCACTCTTCTGCGACTTGTCCGACTGAAGACTAAAACCTCTAGATCTAGGGCGCGGTCTTGCTGTGTTGGAGTGAGTTTGCTGCAATGGCGTCTGTTGTTGGTAGTGGACTTGGTGTTGCTGCTGATTAGAGTAGTTGGGCTGCTGCTGCTGCTGCTGCTGGCCCGGGTGTGCAGGCAAGGGGTGGGTGTTATACTGCGACGCCATGGTGACGGTGCAGGGGCCGACTGTTCCTTTGTAATTGTACGTCAATCGCTGATGGGAAGCTTGGAAAGCCGGGGCTCGTCGCGGCGCTGGATGGGTCTGGCAGGGTTCTGGAGCGGATCCAACTGACACAGGACCCGCAGATAGAAGGAGAATCCGATGCGCGTGGATCGACAAGTGTGCTTTGTCGGTGTTGGCGCGTGTGCACCGGAGTGGAGACGGACCGGGGGGATCGAGGGCGTTGATAAGACGAGGAAGGGCGGTAGAGTGGAATTGTAGAGTCGCGGTGCAGGCGAGGCGAGGTGAGGCGATGTGATGCGATGCGGAGCGGAAATTGAGGACGGCGGATGCAAGAAGGGAGGAGGTTAGGTAGATAGACTATTGCCAAAAGAGGACGGGCAGGAATGCGACTACTGTCGAAGCAGTAGCATTGGCGGTGCGTGTTGTTTGTGGTGTGTGGCGGGCCTGGTCGCGTCTCCCTCTCGTCCCGGCTCCCGTTCTTCCTCTGATGGCTGGAGAGGGTTGAAACGGCACAGAGCAATGCAGGCCTCGCAGGCTTGTCGGAAGTGGCTGGGTGCAGTGCCGAGAGGTGCAGCAGGTGAAGCAGGTGCAGTCGCCAACCCCAATGACAGGGTAGCAGGGGGGACGCACAGTCGCTCCCAAGCAGGCCTTCACCTTGTCGCCTCTGCCTTGCCTTGGCCTGCCTTATCCTGTTGTCACCCTGTACCGTGTGCTCCCGTGGTAGATTCTATGCAAGAGATGCCTTGGTCCTGCAAACTAAATTCAAGATGGCCCACTGCCCGTCGCCCTCCCGTTCGGGCTTCTTCTATTTACAGGAACCGTATGCGACTTTGTTACTGGTCGATGAGTCCGCTCGTCTGATCCGTAGCGTTTGGCGTTGTTGGTGGTGGTGGCGGTATCGATGCAGCGAGGATAATTACGGGCGACAAAGGAAGTGAGGGGCAAAGGGGGGCCAACGCAAGAGTCAAAGCAGTGCAGATGGGTTCCCGACGATGGATGTAGTTGTAGATTAGCAGGGCAATAGACGGACGCGGGTCGTGGATCGAGACCGACGAGGAACGTCTTGGTTTGGACTTGGTTCCGGGGCAGCCGCAACGTCTTATTATGCTGTACTCGGCCGTGACATGATGTGACTGTTGATCCTGGACACACAAGGCAGTGGGAAGGAGAACAAGAGAAAAGGCAATCCATTGGCACGTCTCAATGCGTGTTCACCATTGGTTGTGAGTAGGCGTCTTGGGGCGGCGTGACGCGGCCCCCTCCCACGACTGCTGTGTTGTACTTCGGGGGCCAGGTATGAGCATCTGCTCTAGTCACGATGTCAGCACCTTACGATATGTAGCAGGCAGAGTTGAGGGTCATCCCGCCATCTATTGTCCCGTCGTCACCACTCTTGGGTAGTAAGTAGTGTGAGATGTCTAGTATATCTAGATCTGCCTCCCCAGTCCCCAGGTCTAACAAGATAACAAGGTAACGGAGCAACGCTTCGTCCATCTCGCGGCGGTAGTACAGTAGAAAGATTGCCTACTTCGTGCAGATCTCTGGGCGGCACCAGCACCAAGACCTCGTCCGGCTGTTCCTGGGGCTTGGAGGCTTGGTAGCTTGGGCCTGCTTTGACTCTGCGCTAGCCCAAGGCAAGGCCCCCGAATACGACGAGTCTTTTTGGGGCGGCCGGGACTGCAATTGTCGTCCCTGGTTAGCGTTTTCTCTCCCCAAGAAGTCGGGCAGACGGCCAGACGGCGTGGGTCTGATCGACAAAGGTCTTTTCTTTCGAGGCCCAGCAGTAACTTTAACGCACATTGGACGCCTGGACAGCTGGAACGAGCATTTTTGACTCTGGAATCTCCGGAAATCTCTGGGGCCTGCGGGGCGGGTGGCCCTTGCGCGTGTCGACACAGAGCTGACGTCAAATCCTGTCGATCCACGTACCACATCCTCCAAGTAGATACAATATACCTGTTCCCATGCATGTACCTGCTCTACTATACATAGCAGGTCTGTGGTGCATTCTCAGGAGCGCACTTTACGTGGGTGGAGTGCTCCTGTTTGTGTTCGAAACAGACTGCAAAAGCCTGACGCCGCCTTAGAATGTTGAGGTTTCGTTAGTCCGGAGCCATCTGAAACTCGGCGTTTAATCATGATGGAAGCTCTGCTGTACGTCAAAATCCCAAGCGTCCATGATCCGCAGGGGTCAAGGGCTTCAGAACAGGCTATGGCAATCTTGTAGTGGACGGATGCCTTGCCTATTATCATACGGCAGGCGCTTTCCCCGGCCTGGAACAGGCAAACCGGAGAGAAAAAGGTTGGAGTCGAATCACGCGGTGGATCGTGGAGTTTTGACAGGCCGAGTTTGACTGGGAAGAGCCTGAGAGAAAGAGAAAAAAACGGTGGTTGACCAGGGCCTGGGGCTGTTCAGTGTCCACCCTCGGCAAGGTAGGCGAGCCATGAGTCGAGTGACTTGTGGATAAAGAACACACCGACGGGCACACTCACGCTCACGCACGGGGCTTCTGGAGTCCTCTGCGATATACACAGGCCACCGTCAGCATCTTCCCGACTGATCCGTGTCTGTCTTCTGCCATTGCCAGGTACCTGCAGTGGCTATGCACCTGTGCCGAGAGAGCCTTTCCCCGACCAAATTCGCAACCACTGCCAAAAGTTCACGCTTATGACTGCATCCATTCTGTACCGTACAGCAGACAATGCAAATCCTCCTCGTGTTGAACAACAATGGCACCCACCACCAAGGTGAGCATGAAAGGGCAGGCAGGAGCATGGGCCAGTAATACACATCACCCGAGTCGAGACACGACACCAATACGCAGCTATGCTCGGGCAATACGAGCACCAAGACAGGCGTCTCAACCACTTGGCCCGCTCGTGGGCATTGGCGCCAACGCTAGCCATGCACTGCCTGCATGAAGCAACAGGCACTCTTTCTTTTCATTCTTGCCTCATACCGTCCATCATGTCGACGTGTGTCTAAAGGCAAAATGCTGGGTCAATATATGCTAGGGGAATAACACAGTCATAATAATCGCCAGGGTAGTAAAATGCTGAGACGACACATCGAAGATCCCACTCTTCGGCATGAACCGGTTCTTGCAGCCCCTCGAAACATGGGCATCACAACATGGCGCTGTCTCATCTCGAGCTTCGACCACCCCTTCGCACAACAGAATTGCCCATTGTCAAACTCCAACGAGAAATTACCACCTGCTCTCCGATCCGCGGACTCGGTCCGGAAGGCTAGCCCTGTACGCTGCGCCCCAAAGCCCTGCGTAACCACTCGCCTGTGCCAGGCCAACGAGGGCCGATTGATCATGATGGCACCGCTCCTTAACCATTGCGTCGTCGTCTTCAATCAGAGTTTTCTCTTCTCTTGTTCGGGGAATGTCCAGTGCTACTGTACCTAGCCTATTCTTGGCTCGGCGCCCATCGGACGGGCCCTGAGGACAGCATCATGAGCGCGAGACGGCTCCGAAACACATTGTTTCGCGCAGAATGTCTGTCCGTCCGATATGCCACGGTAAAATGGAAGCTTCGGGCGATGAGAAGGACTTCCCGCCGGGCTGCAGGCTTCTATCCATCTTCTAACACGCCACCCACCCCGGACCCAAACGACACGACATCGTTCCGCCGCTCCAATGGAAGCGGGTCTGCAGAAGCGGGAGAACATTGAAATCGCATGGCGGTTGTCTCCACTGGGCTGAAGGCCCACCCGGTGTTTGGTCCGAGTGCCTGGATGATCGGCAGCCGGCCCTGCGACAGGGCAAGGGATGTGCCCTGACCTGACGTGAGCCCCCCCCCCCCCCGCTTGGCACCAAGGCAGGCCAAGGGTTGAGCGCGACTTACACAGTATGTGCGGGCATCTCTCACCTGCCAGGTCGAATCCCTGCCGAGGCTGCCACGAAGCCGACGGGGCCATGCCGACGCTCGAGGCTTTGATCAGAAGACAGCATATAAAACAATGCTGCGAGCGAGAGTCTGGCTTGGATGATGAGCACGGTCCAGTGTGTAAGTGTGGAGGGTCAGTATCACAATCTCTTCCACTCTTGTTTCTATATCGACATAATGCTCTCGAGTTCAAGGCTTACTCTTCAAATAACCCGAACCGTATTGCCAGACGAGCCCAGCCCAACAGCTACGAACTATTCACAATCAGTGCAAGGCAGGAGATAATACAATAGCACTGCATGATGCAAAGAAGATCGCCAAGTGTGAATCTCATCTCATGTTTCCTAGCTTGGGCGATTCACCCGCCCTGCCATGGCTCGGCGCTTGACGACTCGTTTTGTTTTGCTCAGTTGAGGCTGTGCCGCGTTTAGGTTTCGAACGGCCGGGCCAAGTCATAGCACGTTTCTCTCAATGAGCCATTCTTCAAAATCCCAGAACTCAATTCTCAAGAGGCAGCCAGGGACAATGCAATCGACGACGGCCTCCTGGGTGAGGGCTACCAACCAGCCAGGGCTACAAGCATCTCTGATGTCTTCCACACTGCCAGTAACAATTTGCACAAAACTCAATCCCAGGTCTGTTTCCAAGGTCCTTCCAACTCCTTGTTCTGAGTCCCCGGCGGCCGGCAACGGCTGACTTTGTAGCAATGCTTATTAACCCTGATATCACTTATGCCAACGCCGTGTGCATCACCCTCTCAGATTCGAGGCTTATCGTCCCTCGAAACCTTTATACTCGCCCATTCACAAACAGGGAGGTTGCTTCCAATAGATCTCGAACCAAAAAACCAACCAGGCTCCACCAGATTGAAGATGGTCTTCAGGGGTCATCCTAAAGACTGGCCATGTCTTTTGAGTCCACTAACCTAGAATGTGTTCAGGTTAGTCAAAACATATTGTCGGCTCAGGAGCGGTGACAAAATAACCACACTTAACTGCAATTCGCTTCGGTTGTGTGGATCACCAGAATGTGTTCTTCGAAGTGGCTCATCCACAGGATAAATGATTTTATACAAATACTGTAAATTTAGTGCTACACAGCTGCACTTTATGCCTTGCTTTACGGCAATCATGATGTATTTGACACTGAACAGCCGTTGCGGCCCGGCGGCCTCTTTATTCATGCCAGCCGCCGAGTAGACATTTCATGATCATGCACATGTGTAGTTACTCAGCATCATGTGCAGTGTAAGATTATCCTAGGCCAACAAGAAGGACCGATCTCACCTGTCCAGCTCGTGCTCTCCGGCCGTGGCTTGCAAAATTTGGTGTTACATAGCTAGCATATGCTGTGGAGATGATTTTGACCTTCAAGTCTGAGCTGGCCAGCCGCAATTTCCCATATAACCTGCAGGCTAGGCTGTCTGTCGACAAGGGGAGATGTCAAACTGATCAAGCAGTCGGAGCGTTGACATGTAGGACATCAGCCGCATTCTGATGACGAGCTCAAGAGGCCAGAGCTGAAGCAATATGCTCGTTCGCGGATCAGCCTTTTTGAGAGCGAGGTCATCCGTGAGGAAGGTCGAGGTGCTTTGAGCAATAATAGATGGCGCGGGTCTATATGTTATCAGCTCAGGACTCATGCTAAATGTTCTGTGTGGTGAACACATCGTGTGTATTAGCAATGCTCTCAAAAGGCACGGGCTTTTGGGGCAGGCCCATCCACGCTACTTTGTAAAGCTGCTCGTGACAACAAACATGGCTCGTCTTGTTCACTGATTATTCTACCCGAATCCACTGTACTCGCTACTCCAGGAGATGCTCGATCAGGGGACTTTCAGAACGGTGCTCGAGATATAAACGTCCAGTGACTCAAGCTATACAGTGTGAGCAGTGTAAGGGAAGAAAACTCCGAAGAAACCGGAGACTACAGAGTACCGGCGATCGACGGAGACAAGAATTGGGCTTGGAAGCGATTGACCACACGACCCCACAGATACCGGGGCCTGGGGGAGGAGATCTGCAGTGAGCAAGATGTGAGCTCGTTTAAACAGGTTTGATGGACTGGCAGTGAGACAGCGAGGCCATGTTTTGCAGGTCGAGCGCGGTGCGTGGAAACAAGAGCAAAGTCGAACTACAAATATCTCTACGTTGGTGGTGTCGTTGGTATCAGCTGGTCCTGCCTATGACCTACTTAGGTCCGGCTCAGATTACAAGAACGCTTTCCTAAGCAGATAGAATATCTTGCTGCTCCAGTTGACCTTCTCGCGGTGTCTCTACTGTGGTGAGCCTCTGCTGTGGTGAGGTCACTAAGTGAGGATGTGTATTGGCCAATGAGGTTGAAATTGTATGATTTATTCGTGCATGGGAGAGGCTGTGACTCTAGCATTATCTGCCAGCAGGACCATGCGCGTTCATCCGAAAATCCACTCAGAAGTACGGCCCAGTCATGGTGGCTACGAGACACCATGAGCCGAAACCGTCACGGGTGGTCTTCTATATTGTGATGGCACACTTGCAGAACGGCATGTAGCAAAGGAATGCCCCATAGACAGAGCACAGGAGGGACGAGCAGAACGAATCTAGCCCATGATACACACATTCGGATATCCAGGACGGCGTAAAGTGCTGTGATATCTGAACTAGAACAGCGAAGCCTCAAGCTCGTCACTCATCAAGGCTGCATCAGCTGCTTCAGGTCGTGACCCGACATGACCAATGCCACTACAATAACGCAAGTCTACATCGGGACAAGGTGTGGACCTACTACTCACCAGCCCTCATCAGCCTGCGCATCATTGTGGCTGAGTGTCGGGAGATCACTTGGGGCAGGTATCAACAATTGGTTAGGGCAGGTCAACGAATTTCCTTACGCCAACCCCATACCGCGCTACTATCGAGTATGGGCATACTTTCAGGTTAAGGCTTGACTGATGCGCGAACCATGGCAGTCAAGACTCGAAACATCTTCCGGTCTCACCCCCAAGTAACATCTTGAACGATGGCGCTTAACATCCGCGGCCCCTGTGCAGACCGATGGGGTTGGATAGAGATTGGGCTTCCTACACGCCAACCGTCAAGTCCAAAAACACTCAGCCGGCCACATGAAGCTTGTTGATTTCGGGTATCGAAGCGGAGTCGGTTGTTTGGTTTCAGTTGCTGAAAAGAGCCCATTGGGCATGTAGCATTCCTCTGCTTTGCCACCAGTCCCCTTCCTATGTCCTATGCCATTTTTTTTCGTCCTCACGGAAGCCTTTCTTGTGTTGGACCAAGCACTCGAAACACCGCGAATCTTGATCCACTTGTGTGTCGTGGTCGGTAATCCATCAATCGATTCTTGAATGCTAGAGAGCAGGGATTAAATCAACCCTGCCAGACCGTGATGCAGCCAATCGAAACCATTTCCGCTCAAACTCCGTCCGTTAAACCGTCCCTTATATCGCAGAAGGGTAGAGCATGATGCGAACCGAAGCACCGAAAGATCGGGAGGGCAGGGGGTGGGTGAACTTGGCGCGAACGACACCAGAGTTGCCTGGTTTACAAAGTCAGCCTGCGCGTCCGGGGCCGCAAGGATATTGTATTCCTGGGGGTGATATGTACCGTGGGGGCGGGTGACCTTGCCCCAGATGACGCGGAGCTTGGATCCGCGAACCTCCTTCTGGGCCTTGTAGACGAAGGCGACCTTCTTGCCAAGGTAGAAGCTGTGCTATACGTCAGCTCCGGCTCGCGAGTGGATGCTCGCTTTTGGAAGACATACTTGGCAGCGTTGGTGTCGTCAACACCCTCGATCTTGATCAGGCTGGTCTTGGGGTGCGTCGTGTGGCGGTTACGCTGGTAGGAAAGGTGACGACCCCTATGGTTTCATCACTTGTCAGTCCCGGTGTCCTCGATCACATGCTGAACCACTCCCGGCCCCTGGCGCATCGTCGTTTCGCTCGAATAGATCTGTCGCCTCGTGATGTCGCCCCCCACCACCAAGTTCCGTGCTCCCCGGATCATGACTGTGTCCGATTCCATTCCAAGCCCCACATTTTTCGTGTTGTTGAAGACCGGGAGAGAGGGATAGTAAACAGTCGCGCGTCGATGCAACTTACTTCACGTAAACTAGAGTCGCATCAAGTCAGCTACTGCAAGTCCCGATGGAGCAACCGCGAGAGGGCGGACCTGTGCAGGCGCATCGACAGAGCCGACGGCTGCGATGGGACAGGGCGATGAAGGGGGTTTGGGGCAAAACTCACGTCTGTGACCAGCTTCTGAAGGCATCTTGACTTTAGTCGATCACACGATTTCTCTCCGTACCACTGGGGAAGGGAAGGAAAAGAAAAAAGTTGGGTGCGGCGTTCGATGACTTGGTGATTGACCGACTAACTTCACAACACACGAGGGCCGCTTTGGGGGGAGTCCTGATGGGGTCGCAGTCGTCTGGCTTGGGTGTGAAAAATCCCAGGGCAAAATGTGCCTGGAGAAACTTACGGCCGTCCTCCGCCCTGGACCCACTAATATCTCAGAATGCTCAGACCTCGGTTTGCAGCTTTGACAGGCCAGCTCGGCCAGACTAAGATTGCTGGGATAGCCGGACCACTGCGCTACGCTGCACTGCGCTCCAGCCCGTCCATCCATCCACTCTGTCCAATCCGCCGAGTCTGCCCAGCCACGGACACCTCTCCGCTTTTCTCCCTCCCGCTCAACCGGCCCCAAGCCAATACAACAGACAGCCAGACAGCCAGACAGCCAGACAGCCAGAACGAACCCAGAGTCTCGCAAACCTCAGCGCAGCCCATCTTATCTACACGTGCGAGGTCACGAGAAATTTATTGATGACCCACCCACTCATCGAGAGCCACCCGTCGCGGCTAGTACGGATGCACCATGGCCGGCAAAGTAGGCGGCAGGCGGAGACGCAATCCCTCTTTGACTTTTTCCCACTCTGCTCGGCACAGTAACTGACTGCTCTTTATCTCGTGCCCCACGTATGATGCAATGTCCGAGTGGGTGTTCCTCGCCGATAGTTTCTGCGGGATCCTCCCATCTCGCTGTCCGAAAGATCTAACGCCGGGACTGGCGCCCTCGAGCGCTCCTGACATCGGAGTCGCCATCGGACTCCAGTGAAGCTGAGACGGGGCCTTGTTGAAACATTACCAATTTTTCCGGTCGTTGCGAGCTCGGCCACGATGGTCGGATGCACCACAAGGCCCAGGGTCTTGGAGGTGATGACCGTAATTCCCTTGCCTGGCTAGCCCAACAAGCCCTGGATGCCTCTCCCGGGACATACGGGGACAACCTGCGATAGGCGCGGTAGAGCAGTGGAAGTCGTGCAGTGGGGTCGCTGCAGCTGTCGCTTCTTTGCCAGTCCTGCCAAGTCCCGAGATCTCCGGAGCGCGGAAATGTCAAGCTGCGCACTGCACGAAGCTACCTGGCTCTGTCTGCTGTGACAGGTCAATTCCGCTGTGCCGTCTTGACCACTACCATGGCTTTGCAGCAGCTCTAGATATTGCTCCTGCCGTCGATGTCTTTGGTACTCTGGTGAGACAGATATAAGGCTCAGAGATGTAATACTTCTCACTTCCCGGTCCAGTACCCGACTATTCTTGAGCTTCTTGGGGGTATATGCTGTACCACTGATAAGGGAGCGTCTTAACAACGTCAACAGAGATCAAGTCAAGGCCAAGGGAGCAGGCAAAGCGCTACCGAGCGCTTCTCAGTCGCCTCGGTCAACGAGCAGAAACCAGGCAGGTCTGGAGAGCCTCCATGTCGACAGGCATAATAAATAAAGTGTCTATGGTCAAGCCAAGCTGCACGCCCATCAGACCAGACTCGTGCGCTCAAACCGTCGTGTTTCGCATCCCTGAGCGATTTTTCAGATGTTCCCATGTTACAAATCCTACCACGGGGGGCCGAGAGGGTTTCCACCTATGGGCGGACAAGTCGCCGGCCTCAACAAAGCCTGGCTGAACAAACGGCAATCAGAGGGTCCGCCCGAAGTCACTGCGGATCCTGCACATAGGACAAGGTCCCGCCATACGTGCTCGACGGCTCTGGGCCGTCATGATGATCAACAGCTTCCACGAGCGCTTCCTTATAAAGTGAGGGGCCTGATTCGGACTTGGAAAAGGCAAAAAAAAAAAAAAAAGCTGTAACTGTACGGATCGAAGAAGAGCCTCTTCAGCCCGTGCCACTGAACAAGGCGGCAGGGACCGACAGATCGATCTACTGGATGATGTCGGTCTGGTGAAACCTGTATGCGCGAGTACCTGGGTACCTCCGGGCACATATGGGCGGACCCACTCACGATTCAACCAAGAATTTGCTTCGAAAGTCTTGTCCTGCAGTCCAAGTATGCCACTCTGTGATCTGTGATACGTAGCAATGCTGGAGGATGCGTGCTGTACACCTATCTATATATCCCACATGGGAAAGTATTGCATTTGCAGCCTGTCAGACAATGGTTGGTTGCGTCTTCACAGACATGTTGCATCTTTTGGTGAGGACCAGCAACTGGCATTTGCCCCGAGATCAGCTACGCTCTTAGCTAGCCGTGTCGGCCGGCTGACATTGGGAGGGGATACCCCGCGGCGACAGCCCTTGCTCGCGGGACGAGCGGACGGGCCTGAGTAAGCTCTCTCTCTCTCTGCCCTCCAGCCCTGCGCTGCCCAAGTGTTGGCGTCTATCTAGGTACCTTTCCTTGGGCACCTCCAGGCAAGTCTGCGCATCACACCCCTGGTTCTCCTCTAAAACCCATTAATAAACCCCGACGCCGAAGCCTGGGTCCTCTGCTCTTTCCAACTTTGACGTCGTCCCGCTCCGCCCGGTCTGCTCTCACCCAGGTCGCCTCTCTACAAATCTGTTTGCCCGCCTACCTGTAGCCACTGCCTGGCATCTCTTCTTCACTCCTCCCAATCAACAGCACAAGTAACCATTCCTAAAGATGGCGTCCGCCGAGTTGCACTCTGCCGCATCGTAAGTGCCCGTAACCCCGCGCGCAAGCTCCCTCCCGCCCCCCGCTATCGCGACCCTCGAGGGAGGCTGCACCGCCGCCACCAGCTCCGGCTTTGTGAGCTCCCCTCGAGAGCTCTCCGAGAGCTCCCCCAATGGACAATTGTGTGCCTTGCCCTGCCTTTGCGCGCGGGGCTGCTCAGCTTGTCCAATCCCCGGCAAATTGGTTCTCTACCGGCCACGAGACTAATCCCTTGTTCGACTCAGGGCTTTGGAGCTTAAGGACAACACGGTGATTGTGGTCCTCGGAGCCTCCGGAGACCTGGCAAAGAAGAAGACAGTAAGCCGCCTGAGCGGCCCCCCCCCAAAAAAAAAAATTGCCCTCGCGCCTGCTTCGCACATGCTAATTGTCCACAGTACCCAGCCCTATTCGGTCTTGTAAGCAACTTCCTGCTCGTCTCGGCACGTATGCGAGACCTGGACAAGCTAACGATGCCCTGTGAAGTTCCGCAACCAGTTCCTGCCCAAGGACATCAAGATCGTCGGCTATGCCAGAACCAAGATGGACCATGAAGAGTATCTGCGGAGGATCAAGTCATACATCAAGACTCCCACCAAGGACATGGAGAAGCTGCTTGAGGACTTCTGCAAGCTCTGCACATATGTCTCTGGCCAGTACGACAAAGATGACTCCTTCCTCGGCCTCAACAAGCACCTGGAGGAGATCGAAAAGGGGCGCAAGGAGGCACACCGTCTGTTCTACATGGCTCTGCCACCAAGCGTTTTCACCATCGTCTCCCAGCACCTGAAGAGATGCTGCTACCCGACCAAGGGCATTGCCCGTGTGATTGTTGAGAAGCCGTTCGGCAAGGATCTTGCAAGCTCCCGGGAGCTGCAAAAGTCCCTGGAGCCCGACTGGAAGGAGGACGAGCTCTTCCGCATCGACCACTACCTCGGCAAGGAGATGGTCAAGAACATCCTGATCCTGCGATTTGGTAACTCGTTCCTCGGTGCCACCTGGAACCGCCACCACATCGACAACGTCCAGATTACTTTCAAGGAGCCCTTCGGCACCGAAGGCCGCGGAGGCTACTTTGACGAGTTCGGTATTGTCCGAGACGTAATGCAGAACCATCTCCTGCAGGTCCTCACTCTCCTGGCCATGGAGCGTCCCATCTCCTTCTCCTCGGAGGATATCCGAGACGAGAAGGTGCGAGTGCTCCGCGCCATCCCCGCCATTGAGCCCAAGAACGTCATCATCGGGCAGTATGGCAAGTCCCTTGATGGCAGCAAGCCCTCGTACAAGGAAGACGACACCGTTCCCAAGGACTCCCGGTGCCCAACCTTCTGTGCGCTGGTCGCCTATATCAAGAACGAGCGATGGGACGGCGTGCCCTTCATTATGAAGGCTGGAAAGGCACTGAACGAGCAGAAGACGGAGATCCGGGTCCAGTTCAAGGACGTCACCTCTGGAATTTTTAAGGATATTCCCAGGAATGAGCTGGTCATGCGGATTCAGCCCAACGAGAGTGTCTACATCAAGATGAACTCGAAGCTGCCCGGTCTCAGCATGCAGACCGTAGTGACGGAGCTGGATCTCACCTACCGCCGACGATTCTCCGACCTCAAGATCCCCGAGGCATACGAGTCGCTGATTCTCGACTGCCTGAAGGGCGATCACTCTAACTTCGTCCGTGACGACGAGCTGGATGCCAGCTGGAGGATCTTCACCCCCCTCCTGCACTACCTCGACGACAATAAGGAGATTATTCCCATGGAGTACCCATACGGTAAGGCAGCATTCGGCTTGCATCATATTAGGAAATGGATCGCTAACTCTGCTCGAAGGCTCCCGTGGACCCGGTGTCCTCGATGACTTCACTGCTTCATATGGTTATAGGTTCAGTGATGCTGCTGGCTACCAATGGCCCACGACATCGGCTGTTCAGCCCACCAACAAGTTGTAAGTGCTTCTTTTTGCACACGAGTTGAGTCTTATCTCGCTTTTTGGGTAATGCATGAGGAGCATGTGCGCTGACAGCAGAATCAGCTAGAGGGTAATATCACGAGGTCTTCTGGCGCATTGGGACTGGGCAAATGACAAAGTACAAAGGCGTTCCGTAGACGACGAGAATACACGGTGTCGAAGCTGGTAAATGGGGTCTCAGTTGTAGAGGTGATGTGATAGTTAAAAGGCACTCCCAATTGACTTGTCCCTCCAATATGTGCATTGCCATGTTCAAGCAGAAAATGACTGTAAATAAGGATCCCATGTTTTGGACAATAACAGCAGCATCACAATAGACTGATCGAGTGAACTGGGTGAAGGTCTGATGTCGGCGCTACCTGACTGGCGGGCAACTTTACATACGATGACAAGTACTGGCAACTTCCAGCCAGGGTCGGAAGGTGATTCGTCCCCTGTCACGTGGACCCCGCTTTTCCATACCACTCAAGCAGGGAAAGGTACGGTGCTAGTCTGCTGGCGTCTGGGTGGCCAGGCGCCTTACCAGTTCAGTTCCTCGGTCCTGCGCTCAGCTTTCATCACCACGATACCACAGCCCAGGTACCTCTCTGTCTACGACCCGTGGCTTCCAAACCTTGTCGCATCCCGCGTTTCGATTCAAGACATCCACTGCGGGCCAGGAGCTGCCTCCGTCTCTTCGTGGCTCTTCCCTTCCTCTCCTGCAGGTCCCGCGAGGGCCCCTCACTGTCGTCAATCGAACCGCCCGAGCGAAGAAAGGCGCGCGTTGCCTCAACCCGCACCCGCTCCCACGATCGTACCCACGCCCGCGCCCGATCGCCACCGCCTCTGCCGAGAGTTCAACGAGGGCACCAAACGAATGGGGGCCTGAGGGCGTGTTACACCTGGGAATTCCCACCTGTCAGATTTGCGAGGCAGAGATCTTCACCGGCGCTTGTGCCTTGCTACCTCTCCGCGTCTCTGCTTTGACGGCCGGGTGCCATTTCGCATCGCCGCGATCGGCGTCTGTCGACTTCTCGACGGCTTCCTTATCGCGACAGACCAGCACGACCGTGTTAGCTACGAGATACGGATCTAGCGAACGGCAGGGTGAGATCTCGCGAATGAGAGTCTCGCCCTCGGGAAGGAGGCTTTTACGATGGAGATCGGGACGCAGAACGGGGCGCGCACCGACCATGACAGAGACTTGAAGACGAATGGGCTCAATGGCGCGGGGATGCTGAAGCGCGAGCCCTCTCCAAACAAGGCGAAGGGTGGCGCAACACCGATGACGAATGGATACGACACTCCAATGGAAGCCGATGCGCCGAAGCAAGCGCAAGCAGCCTCGAGCGCACAGGATCAAGCCTCCAAGATGGACAATCTACCGCCCGAGATTGCGCATATCACGCAGAACTTTGTCGGCATTCCGTTCCTCTTGCAGCGATTGGCGCAGAAATCACATAATGACCTCCAGACGAAGATCGAAGAACTTGCCAAGATCCTCATACCGCAGGGTTCTCTGAATGGCAACGCAGGGACGGCGGATGACAATTCGGAAGAGAACCAGAACAAGAAGGTTAACTTGCTGCACTTCATACAAGACATGCACGGCAAGTGGGTTAAGGCTCTGGTGATTTCAGAATGGAGTAGGAAGGCCGGGAAGGTCAGCAAGTTGATCGATCTCAACGTTCACATCAATGAGCAGTTGGCGAAATATGACCAGGGCTTGGATTTTATGGGCCACATCAAGAGGGGTCTCTACCAGGCGCGATTACCGGACCCTGATCTCAGGACGGCTCTCCAAGTTCTGTCTACAGGTCAAGCGCCTTGGTTTCCAGAGGTACAGTGGTTTCACCCTGGCTCTCGGAAAGACTCTTGCCATGCTAATAATTCACAGTTCGGTTATATCGACCCTCCCCCGTTAACTACGACTGAGCAGATCAAGTGGATCAACGAGCTGAACACCCTGTTGTCCGTTCGGCTGAACCTGGAGGACCATGACAAGATCCCCTATCATTTCAGAGACTACACCATCGACTCGGGCCGCGTCACGTTCAAAGTCGACGGAGAGTTTGAGGTTGATCTTACAATCGCGGACGAGGACTTTGATAAGCAATTCTGGTTCATCGACTTCCGATTCACATTCTCACCTGCACCTCAAGACCTGACCGAGGCATTGAGGGTGTTTCTGGAGATGAAGGTCAACGAGGCACTCGCTAATGATGGCCTGCGGGGCTGCTATGAACTTCTGCACGAACTCACCCTCACGCACAAGATCAATGAGCTACGGAGACAAGCGGTGCAGCTCAGCCGTGGCCGTTGGATCGAGAACATGAAGGTCGAGCGACTGAACCGGGCTCTGTCAATACAATACTGGACGAACCGTTTCCCTACTGCCAATTCGAGCACTGCGCCAAAGAGTTGGATCATCGTGGGTGTCAATAGCGGGAGGACAACGAAGCCAAACTCGCCACCAAAGACCAATCCCACGAGTCATCTCGAGTTACGGTGGTTTCAGGACGGGAAGGAAGTTCGTGACGTTGATGTGGCAGTCAATGACCAGGATATTTCTGCGGAGACTCTCATCAAGAAGGTGGTCGCGAAGCATGTTGGGAACATTCTGTCATCGATCTATGACAGGCTTCTTTCCAAGCCACGTTTTGAGAAAAGGCAGGCATCTGTGTCACTGAATATAAACAGTGACGACCCATCGGAGTCAGCACTGGTAGTTCAGTTGACTCACACGCAGTCGTTGACTGTACGGATCAACCCAACCACAGGCATGTTCAACATGCAGCCCGCTGCGCAATCATATGTCTACAAGGGCGAAGCCTTCCTCAACCAGAGGTCTCGAAACCTCGTCGAGGACGGTGTAATGCAAATAGAGAGCATTAGGTGGCAGAGCGCGTTTGGTGAGCTCATCCGACTTGGCGAAGGCCAGGGCTGGCGGATGTCCCGACGGCCGGTCAATTCAGAAGAGGTCAAGCGGTTGCACGCCTCTCGAGAGCCGCACAACATGTTGTGGCTCAGGCGGGAGGGCTGGGCCGCAACCTGGTATCTTGTTGTCTGTCTGAGCTTGGCCGGCGACACATGGTGGCTGGTAGAGATGTAAGTTCATTGCGTGTGGACTGTTACCAAAAGACAATGTGCTGACGACTTCTAGCGATGCGCCCAACAATCCCAAGGTGGATGCGCCCCAACCTCGGGGGAACCAATTCAACCCTAGGAACAACGTGATGCTTGAGCAAGCAACTGCTCGGCTCAAATGCATCAACCTCATCCCAATCACATCCACAAACCCCGAATTCTCTGTCCCGTTCTTCACCGATCTCACCACACTTACGACGGGCATGATCACTCAAATCAATGACATAATGGCTCTGGAGAAGAGAAGGATTCCGTTTGCACCCAGGCGTGGGCCCAGCCCTTACTTGTCCTCTCGAATTAGGATGCCAGCGTTGTATGTCCGATTTGCTTCCATTCTTCCACCTCAGGGCGGCGACCGCAAGTCCCAGCGTGCAAGGGACTCGTGGGCAGGAGAGTTCGTCAAAATCATCTTCCGAGGGGTTCGCAACCCTGTATCTGCCTCTAGCAGGTATTTCACGATATCAGCCGACGTCACGGTGGATGTCAGAGACAAATCCAAATTTTCGCTTCTCAAGGGTCACGTTGACCATGATGTCTATTACCACGCCCGTACCGGATCATTCAGGCTACACCTGCGGACGGATGTTGGAAAGTCGTTTATTGATGCCCTTGCCATACGCCTCAAGGCTCTCGACAGATTAGTGGAGTTCGTGGCTGCGATCAACACCCGCGCAAGCACGGTCAAGTGCGAGAGCGTCACGCTACGCAAAGTCGTGTTCACATACGGGCCACCAAGTACGGAGCAGCCGTCTGTGGATGGGCAGGCTGCAACCCCCTGGAGGGTCGTTCTGGATCTAGCGAGAAGCGAGAAAGTCAGCGTAACCCTGGAGAAGGGCAACCCACACATCAGAGTCCGGGACATGCTCGACAGCCTTGTGAACTCGCCCGTGGGGTTCGAGCAGCTGCCATTCTGGTTGCAGACGTCGCTGAGCCTCCATCGGGGCCTCGACGCGATGGAGGACTCATGGGTTGATATCGCCTCAGAAAACCAAGGCGAGCTGCAGGTCGTACCCCGCTCCATCGACTGGTTTAACATCCACCTGGACCTGCCCACCCAGGCGAACAAGCCAGCGCGCCGCCTATGCCTCAGCGTTAGGTGCAGGCAGCGCCGCGGGCAGCTGTGGTGGAGCCTGGAGCGACCCCAGCGCTCTGGCGAGGCCCCCAGGAAGGACGGCGACGAGTTCGACGTAGCCCTGCAGCCTGTCTTCGACTCGAGGGGCGATGGCTGGCTGGGCCACAGCAAGTCTGCTGTTGCTCGGTGCGCGGGCACGGGCACGGGCATCGAGGATCTGCTGGCCAAGGTCAGTGATGCTTTGAAGGGTTTGGCTGCGCAACCCGCTGCTGGCTCGCAGGGCGCGGCGATAGTCTTGGACTAGAGGCAGAGGGAAGGGGGAAGGGTAAAAAAAGGCCGGGGAGGCTGATGACATTGATTGATAGCTTGATACCATGACGTGCCCAAATGAGGGTTTATAATGAAATACGTTGCTTCCGGCAATGGATTGATAAGAGACCATAAATAGTCAAAATGACAACCTCTGGACATTGTCAGCATGGGCCAACTGCTTGGTTACACGCTCGCGCTAGATGAAGTGGAGGTGGTCCCAACTCATGCCAAGTAGGCTCATTACACGCCAGGATAATGGTGTTCACAGTCCCCGCAATCTCTCAAAATTCAAGCTCGGCGCACTGGAAGATGTTTAGCGAATGGGTGGTTTTCATAACGGGTCACAGAGCACAATGAGTCAAAAGTGCAGCAGTGTTCCCCATCCATAGCGTATATATATGTAAGTATCTACCTGCTCTTTCCTGTAGTCGATGATGTATATAGTACAGCAAGCGCAGGACCTCCATAGAATCCCGCTGGAACACACAAAAGAAATGTCTACAAAGACAATGTTGAGGCATTTGTTGAAGGAAAAAGTCTCGTGTGCCCATGCCATTGTATCATTCAACATCCATCGTACAGATCATCCCACACCCAGCCCAGCATGCTATGAATATAGTAAGAAAAAAGAGAATGACCACTGGAGAAGAAAAGGAGGACAAGTATAGCAGAAAAAAAAGGTTTCGAGCGGTAACAGAAGTCTTGAAATATTAGAGGCTAAGCAGACAAGTGCCCAGCCGGCCATCAGTAGTCCGTCACGTCGAGGATCTCGAGCGCGTCCAACACCTCCTGCGTTACAGACCTTTCGGGTTTCCTGGCATACCCCTTGAGCACCCTCAGGCCGGCCCCGCAGGCCCTGCCCTCCTCTACGACTGCGTGCACGCCCTCGAGGCTCTTGCCCGCCTCCCTCATGGCCCCGCCGTCCGTCGTCACCGTGTCGGCGAGCTGGAAAAGCCCGCTGTGCGCCTCCCCGGCCGCCTTCTCCATCTCGCACCGCAGGATCCACCGCTCCCAGCTCCACGTGCCCGCGACGCCGGCCACCGCGGCCGCGGCGTCGGTGCTACCGGGCAGGCTCCCGGGCGCCATGGCATCCAGGCACAGGGTCTTGCCACCGGCGGGCGGCGAGGGCTCCGGGCCGTTGGGCCCGTAGCGGACGGGGCCGGGCCGCACGGCGGGTTTTGGGCCGAGCGGCAGGACGGTCCACCCGCGACGGACGTCCTCAAAGCCGGCGCGCGACACCCGCGACAGGAAGGACCTCGTCGGGGCCGGGTCGTAGCCCAGCGTCTTGAGGGTGAAGCCGAACTCGACGCTCTTGGCGAGGCCCAGAGGCCCCGCGTTGACGATGTCCGAGTCCATGACGCTGAAGTCGACGTAGCCGCCGGGCTTGAGCACGCGCATGACCTCGCGGAGGCAGCGGTCCCACTCGTCCTCGGCGTTGGGGACGTCCGACGAGCGGAGGATATTGTGCAGCTCCCGGGCCGAGACGACGTCGAACTGGTCGTCCGCGAACGGCAGCCTGCCCAGGTTGTTGACGGCGACCTGCCTGTGGTTGGGGGGACCGCGGATGTTGGAGTTGGACAGCTGGCGGATCGCCTTGGTCGTCACCGTGTAGACCTTGGCGTTCGGGTACTGCAGCGCCGCGTGCCATGCCCAGTCGCACGCAGCCTGGCCGCCGAGGTCCAGGATCCGGAGGCGGTTGCGCGCCCCGCCGCGGCCCTTGACGGGCGCGAGCGAGAGCCTCGCGAGCCGCTTGTGCACCGGTGCGCAGACGAGCCTGCCGCCGTTGAGCATCTTGGTGGCGGCGACGTGCCAGTTGGCGTTGGCCATCTGCTTCAGGGCCTCGGCCTCCTTGTCCAGGCGCATCTTCTCGGGGTCCTCGAACACCTCGTCGTCGCCACGGGCGACGTTGGCGCTCATTCGCTTCTTGGCGGACTGGGGTACCACTGAGAGCTGGTACTTGCCCAGGAGGCGATCGCGGTGCTGCTCGCGGAGCGAGATGCGCGCAGCCTGCAGCGCCTCGAAACGGGGGATACGGTGTACGAAAACGTCGGCGCGGGTCGAGCGGACAGTCATGAGTTGGAAAGCCCGGTAGAAGGCCGACTCCTGCCTCAGGAGCTTGGAGGGGAGGTTCCTTGGGATATCGCCCTCGGCAGGCGCGAACGTGAGTCGGTTCGAGAAGCGGACTGACTTCTTGGCTGCTGGCGAGGCCGCGGGGATCGCTGTCTTCAACACTGAACCCTTGGGCGGAGTTTTTGGGAACTTGTCTGAGCCCTCCGATGTTTCTTGCGAGTTCTCTGTCGTGACTGCTGCTTTCTCTGGCTCCGTTTCAGCCTCCGCCTCGGGCGACTCGAAACCGACACCTCTCAGGTACGCAAACTGCGCCCGGAGCCAGACCTCAGTACGGTTAAGGTGCGACGCAGAGATCTCCTGCTGCTTCCGAGCGTAGTCTGGGTCGTAGTCGACCACAATCTCCTTCACATGGTCCTCTTCTTTCGGCGATGTCGGGGACCGGGCTTCCTCGTCGTCCTCGGGACAGGATGGCAACTGCGAATGAGGGATTCTCTTTGCAGTGACGGGCTCCGGTTCGACGCGCTTCGCGGTTAGTATCTCCTCATCAGCCACCTCTCGCATCTCCACAACCTGCTCGATGGGTGATGTCGACAAGTTGCCGCCGGTAGTGTGGAATGGTTGCTGAATTTGTTCCAGTCTTGGTGGAGGCGGCATGACAGGCGCGGCGGCCATACTCCATGGAACCCTGTAGAATTGCTCGGCAGTTGTTGATGTCGGGGGTGGAACATCGTCTGCAGCTGAGTTTTCGAGGTGCCATGTCGTTCGAGTACGTGGGGAGAGGCCGGAGAAGAAACCTCCAGGCGAAGGGATGTCCAGCTTCGTAAGACCAGTCAGGGACCTCTGTTGAGCTGGCGAGAGCATGATCGTTGCCCTCTGCAGGTTCCTGGTGATGAGACGGGGTGGCGCTTGTCTTGACTCCGTCATTGGCTCTCTGGAGACCTCGATGGCTTGTTCATGTTGAGACTGGTCTTCCTGATCTGTATCGGGGCCAGACAAGGCCTGTAGAGTTGCCAGTGCGCCAGGTTGAAGCTGAATTCCAGCCCAGTCCCCATTGTCCTCAGGATCCTCGTTGCCCATCACTGGAGTAGGGGGTGCCGACATGTTGGCCAGCTGCTCGGACGTGAGGCTGCCATCTAGTGAGCCGTCGAGCGATGGTGGTGCTGAGGTGGTGGGTATGGGTTGAGCATGCTGAGCCTGCATGTAGGACAGCATGGCTGGAGACATGGCGACAGCGGACGGTGGTGTTGGGGGAATCGGCGATGCGAGCGCCTTCTTCAACTCTTGGTGCTTTGGCGACCACTTGACGCTGTTCAGCTGGTTTCCACCCGGAATCACTAGTTGTGGTAGTGCTTTTCTGGCCTCGTTGGATGGTGTCCTGACGGGCATCATATGGCCCTTTGACTTCCTATTTCTTGGTGCTCTCATCGACTCAATCTCGGGTTCGCTCTCGTCAGATACACCGTACAGATCGTCGAACTCGGTCACGTCAGTCATGACACTCTGCCTGTTCCAAGAGTTGGTCCGTGACGATGAGCTCTGTGAGCTGCCCTCCTCACCAGAGGCCGAGGCCGAGGAGGGCGAGGATGGCAGTGTCGGTGCGGTCATGAAGTGGAAGCCCCTCGGGGTAGGGAAAGCCTTTGGGGTCGGCAAGTCTTCGCTGGATATCGTATCGAGAGGAACCAGCCACGCCTGGAGTCTTTCTTGGTCTGCAGCCTTGTCCCTGGGGACCTTCCTCCTCAGAAATGGTGAACGATCGGGCGACACGTGGTCCTCGTTCTCCTCCTCGATTATTGTATTAAGAGCACGGGGCCGCCTCCGACCCTGCGGAGTGGGCTCGTGGTCAGCATTTTGTGGGAGGATAACCAGCTCTGCCATTATAGGAAATCTTGGGTCGCAGTTGCAGTAGTACAAGATGCGGTCATCATAGGTTAAAAAAAGAACCCTATCCTCCGGAGGATCGAGACTGCAATACGACGCTCGGCGCCGTGGTGGGAAGACAAGGCTAGGAGATGAAAATAAAAGGCTAACGATAGGATAGCTCGCACAGCGAAGCCCTCAAAGTGCGCAAACTCGATTGAGCTGTCGTGTAGAAAGGAAATGGGAGAGGAGGAGGCCGTCCGTGGAGGACTGGGGTGATGGATTCAGTTTTATCAGAACGGCGACCTTGTGCCGTCTCGCAGGCGCCGGGCATCACGATTCTCGCATGGACGCCCCACAGTCTCCCACTGAGCGGCTAACGGCGTGCAGCAAGAAGACAGCAAACTCTGGGCGAGCCGGGCCAGCACGGCGAAGGAGGTGTGACTTCACCTTGCTTGTCCGGGCCGCCATGATGCGCACCTAATATTGGGCAGTGCGTTTCCCTGCCCGGCTGCGACCAGAGATGCGTGCAGGCTCATGCAAACGCGAGCAGCATGGCCCGCAAAAGCCGTCACTCGTGGGCGGACACTCGCATGGAGGGGGGAGGTGATGGGGTCCTCCCAGCTGTCCACGACGACATCGAGAGGCGGGAGGGTTGCAGCGGCTCGACCCAGGCCAATCAGGAGGTGCAGGAGGGTGCAGGAGGGTTGCAGGAGGATGGTCCCATCGAAGACACGACGAACGACTGGCTGGCGCGCGCCAAGTCGAAAAGATGCAATATCGGCCTCATTGGGAGGGAGCACTGCAGCAAGGCCGGCCAATGGTGGGCCGCAGCGCGGTGCAGCGCGCCAGTGTGGGCGCTTAGGATGCGTCTCCATTGTCACCATTGTCACCCAATGCAGGTCGCTGGAAATAGTGGATGCAGTGAGACAGGCCCTCGTTCCCCTGTCGCAGTACCAAAGTCTTTTTGTATGTAAGCCTCATGATAAATTGGCTGACCATCTCATTCCATGTCGTGCCATGCCGTGCCACGCACCAGCAGAGAGGGTGCCATCTTGAGCCGGAAGGAGTCATGTCGCCATAGACGCGGTTTGGGGGCCATTCCGGCCAGAGGAGCGCCATCCCCCCTCCCCATCCTTGCTGGTCCAAAGAGACGCGATCCGGGGACAAGTACGGCAAACAGATTTGCACAACGATGCGCATAATGATCCGCAGCGGACCGTGGTCGTGAGTGACTGTGACCGCTCTTTGCTGCCGTTGCTTGGTGGCCAGCTGGCTGGCCGCGCAGGGGAGCACTGCGGAGATCTGAGACTGGCAAGGTGTGGAGGGCCGGGCTGGGCTGTTCGAGATCAGACAATGCAGCTGTCGAGAGTGCCCTCTGGTGGACGCAGGCACGGCGGCTGCTGGATGTCATCTGGCACTCGGTGTGTAGTTTCTGCTGAGTGTGGGTCTGGGTGTGGAGTCAAGGGAGCGTGGAGGACGGAGCATTGGGTCAGTAAAAATATCCCCTGTCTTCCGGCCCAACCCTGCGGGAACATTTGTCCGACAAAGCGTCACAGCTCCACTATCCTAAACAAGGGTTCACCCTCCTCTAAGACACCGTCTTCGCTCACATGTGGGGATAGAATCAGGATATGCAACTATCAATTGTCTCCACGGATGGGTTAATAACGGATCGTAGCAGGCATGTTCCCTTGACAATCTCTACCAACTCATCCATTAATTATTGCTGAGTTGGAATTTCGGGAGATAGGCACTCACTCACACTGGCACTTGTTCCAGACTTGGACTCGTTCAAATACATAATCCCTTGCCCAACAAGCATCGTCCAACCAATCACACAATATTGGGCCTTGAAAAAACCCATTGCCTACCGCGGTAAGGCCGGAAAAGGTGGGCAACAAGCGGGTTTGAATTATGACAAGAAAGAGAGACCCCGGCTGTGTGACGCGCAAGTCAGTTGGGCACATCCACAACCGCCAACGACTTTACCGCCGCACTGCGACGATCACGCTTGGCTGTTAGATTCATGTCCTTGTCACGTTCATATGTGGAATTTCAATTTCTGATGACGATTTTCGTGTTTGTGACAGAGGCTGGCATCAAGTGCCACTTCCGCATTCAAAAACCGCGAGCCAGCGACAGTGTTTTGATTCAACCTGTACGTCACACGGTTTCTCAAAGTCAAATGAATATTGCCAAATAGACGGAGTCTCCGTCTGTAGTTTTAGATTTGCCTCCACTGTGCCTACGCAGGCCGTCATGGCTGGCTAGGTTGTAAGAATGTATTTCGTGTATACGTACTGGGTGAATTGACCAACTTTCTTGGTGTCTCTCGGGTTTTACTTTATGGATGCCACGCTCAGTATTATCCATTTTATTACGGAACATGAAAAGGCTAGTCTATGCCCCGGGGATGCTTTGGGATACCCAAGTGCTAAAACCAGTGCGAATATAAGACTACAGGGGTGGAGACTATTCAATATATGCCATTCGCAGTTGTGAGTCCCAAATGTAACAAGCCAAATCGAGCAGTTTTACCCTGCGTCGTACCGGTGATAATAGGGGAATTATATAAAAAGGGTACAGTCAATATAATCAGTAACAGCCTTTATTTGTATAGCTAGCATGGTTCGAGATCTGAAATCATCCTCATGCATATGCAGTTGCACATAGCCGCAGAGGTGGTCAAGATGGTCGCCAGCATGCGTTATTTTCGCAAACGAACTGATACTTAGAGAAGACATAACGTGTACTTCTCGACTGCAGATAGATATTGTCCAATGTAGGCGAACTCTGTAGATGAGAGCTATACCATTGGAGCCTATCCCATGCTCTTTGTACCGCAGTATTTCAGATCACTGACCTCGGATTCCACGCCGTTGTAATTATTTCATGTTTCAGAAGTGAATAATCCGCCTCCACCTTTATCCTATTATATGCCTTCTAAATACCGATCAGTTTCCACATCAGCCTGCCATACTTGTTCTCAACTTTTCGATGCACTTGTTCTGTGCCATTGGGCTTTATCTTCCACCAGCGACACTATTATGACGTGGTACTGCTCAGACTCTACTTTCACACAAGATCCATATTTCAAGTCACTAGCATTCCCAGATTCTTACACATAGGTATAAAATTAAATCTTAACATTTACTAGCAATACGGTAATGGGCTGTAAAAAGATTCTTAGTTGTATTAAGTCCAGAATGCAAGCTCAATCAATGCACGACACATTTTGACTGCTAAGTGACCGTCACAGTCACATATAAACCCGTCGCCGTTCGAGAACCTGTGGAATCTTGTCAAGTTCGGGCGATGATCTCCACAGTCTTTTTCGTGCTACTCGTGAGAACGAAATTCCATGCTCCAAAGCGGCTTGTACCATCGGTTGGCGTGCCAGTGGTTTCCGTGCCAGGGGAATAATAACCTGGATCGAAAATCTCGTGTATATTCATGCTTACAAACCCCTGAGTTCCAGTCCTTCGTTACAAAGTTCATTATCCATTGTATTCTCAATGTCTCCTCAGGAGGTGGAAATCCCCCCAAGTGATGCTCTCACCGTTGGAAGAATACAGCCCGGTCATCTGCCTTCGGGTTGCACAACGCTGTGCAGCTGCCGCCGCTAGTAAGAGGGTACATGCAGAATGAGCCACCTTCACAGCGGGCAGTGCCTTCGCTCATCTCAAACGGAATCCATATCTCTGACCATTGCTATCATTTGGATCCTTTTTGATTTCCTTCCTTTCTCACTCGAGGCGACTCATCCATCCACGGCACTCACAATTGCGACCTTTGGCATGGAACCTGTCACAGCCTTCGGCTTGGCTGCGGGCATTTTGCAAATTGTCCAGTTCTCCTCAGACATTTTCAAGACCGCTTACGGATCTAATCAAGCCCTGAAACGGGATGATGTAGATGGGATCTGCGAGAGACTGAAATTTCTCAGCAATGAGCTTGATGACTCTCCAGTCCGCCGCCGGGCCAAATAGTCACTCGGGACGGCAGCCACTCTTGCCATGTGAGCCAGAGTCCAAAGAGGAGACCATTCTTCGTGAATTGGCAAGAATTTGTCGCCAGGACTGTGAAAAACTTGTTATGCGATTGGGCATGCTTAGAAGCCGGGGCGGACTACGACATTTCTGGGCAAGTTTTAAAAATGCACTGAATGGCAGCCTATCTTCGGGACAAGACTCGCTACGCCAGATACAGGATCGTATCAAGCAGCACGAGTCTACATTGACAGTCCACATGTGCGCAGTCATGGTGTAAGTCTGAGCCCTCGCCTTGCTGTGCCCCGCAAGGCGGCCGCTGATACAAGCATGGCAGTAAGAGTGGAAGGCACCTGCAGCAGCAAATGAACAAACTCATACTGACGAAAAGAAAATCCGATTCGTCTATCGATAGCCGATTATTGTTTCTGCACGTCAATGTATCCAAAGCTCTTACACTTATTCGCGGTACGACCGAATGCCATCAGAACGGCACCGATGAAAGCAGGGAAATGGACAGGCTGGCCACGAGTTTGAAGAAGTTGTCACTCGACACAATGCAATTCAAAAAGTCAAGGAAGATTGGAGATACAATGGCCAGTCTGGATTATCCCCAAAGATCTGCAAGACACGAAGCAATTCCAGAGGCACATGCAGAAACATTCGGGTTGGCTCTGACCGCTCCCAACAGTCTGGCAGTCGAGAATGGCGAGGCACCAAACACCAGTGGCATGGATCCAAATAAAGTGAATCTACTCGAGTGGCTTAGATCTGGAACAGGCATCATTTGGGTTTCAGGCAAGCCGGGTTCAGGGAATTCAACCTTCATGAAATACGTGGCCGACCATACTGCTACAGCCCGATCCTTGGGAACCTGGGCGGCGACCACAGGCCAAAGAGTCGTTTTCATGAGCCATTGCTTCTGGAGCTCAGGTCCTCAAATGCAAAGGTCGCAACAAGGCTTATGGCGGTCACTACTGCTTGACCTATTGAGGCAAGCACCATATCTGATGCCAGTCGTATGCGAGGAGCTATGGAACAAATTGGATGATGCGCCCGAACGAACTCACAACTGGAGCATTTGTCAACTACAGACGAGTCTCGAATGTTTTGCTAAGCTTCCTCCATTCGAGTACAGGTTTTACATCTTCATCGACGGATTGGTCGAGTTTGATGGCGACCATTCAGATATGGTTGAAACTCTGCTTCGACTATCTGAATCTTCCCACCTGAAACTGTGCATCGCCAGCCGACCGTGGAACGTGTTTGAGTCAGGCCTCGGTGGACAAGATTGTCATAAAATCTATATGCAAGACCTCAACCATCAAGATATCCTCAACTTTACCCGAAGCCGTTTGAAATGGCGATCAAGGAACAGATGGGCGCATTCTATTACAGCGGAGGAGAGAGACGAACTTATCACGACTGTGACTGACCGGGCTGAAGGCGTGTTCCTGTGGGTTTTCCTGGTTGCAAAATACCTGCGTGAAGGTCTCGACAACGGCGACACATCCAGCAACCTACAAGAGATGCTTCGGGCGTTCCCGCCAGAACTGGAACCCTTTTTCAAGCAGATACTGGACAGCGTCACTCAATTCTACCACTGTCAGATGGCTGGACTCCTAAAGGCTATCCCTTCTTGCTCAAAAGCCGTTGAATATCATGGTCTACCATTTCCACGACAAGGAACATGACATCAACTTTGTTGCAAGAAGTCCTGTTCTCATATTCATGCAGATACTGCTGCGGATCTCCGTCGCCGCATGGTCATGCGACTCAACGGCCTATGTAAGGGCCTGCTCGAGATTGACAAACATGATGAGGTACAATTCATACACAGGACTGTCAGAGATTGGTTGATGCCTGGACCTATGGAGATATACCTGGAACACAAGACCAGAGAAAATCGGGAAGGAACAGTTTCACTACTGCAATGCTATCTGGGCTGGTATAAATGCCCTACATCTCAGGATGTGGTTTTGGAGCCACTACTCTCGGCACTCTCGTATGGCGACCTCATATGTGAGTACAACGAGGCTAACGGCATCACCACCTGCAACAAAATACTGGACGAGTTCCTTTCAGCTACCATAGAACTTGACAGTCTCGGATTCACGTTACCTGGCTTGAATTTCAATGCGCCGCCAGGATCTGGAACTTATGCCAGTTTGGTCTCGTTCAAAGCCCGTTTGTTTGAATCTGGGATGTGGGATTATCTTTCGCTGAAGTTGGACGAATAGCCCGGCTTCCTGGACGTTCTAGCAAGGCTGCCACTTCCGGTGGAAGTCTCCCCAGGTATTTGTTTGGATCCTTGGAGTAGCCGAGAGGCAAGCGTTCGTTCGACGGTCGCCGCAGCGTTCCAGGCCTCACTTCTGCACCAGAACACAGATGGGTCGACCACAGACCTGTACAGTCCATTCTTGCACTCGAGTGCTATCGAGCCGAGGAAATCTCCACAATACTTCAAACCTTGTTACAAATGGGTGCAGAGCCCACTCCGTCTCCTTCCCTCATCTGCCTCAAATCAGAGGGACTACTTAGACTCGTCATTCGACTTCTCCCACGGGCTACGATGGTGCTGACCTCTCCAGATGGAGAATCTGTTTCATGAAGAATCTGGAACTGCACCGGGGCTTCGACTTTTGGAAAGTCCTTTGCGAAGAAGTTTCGAATCTTCGGAATATGCCACTTACCGACAATTTGGCATATGCCGCAGACTTTCTCAAGTTCATGATCTCTCATTATCTTCGAGCCAAAAGTCCTTGGCCACCTCCTGGCTGGCCGTGGGTTAGCCTTGACAGCGCCATAAACTATGGTTTCCGGGATAGGTGTGAGGTCACCAGTAACGGTATCAGAATGTTGTTGGAGCAGAATGGTTTGGTTGGTGTGCCTTTTCGCGATGCCCCAAGTCACCAAGGGATGCAGGCGGGATGCAAGTCGGAGTTGGACTCAGAGCAGAGGTTGGGGACGGGGGCCCAGAAAAGGGGCACAACAGAAGATCACGCGACGAACACTCCCCGGAAACGACCAAGAGCCCTTTCTCTCAGTCATATCTTGTGTGCTTAGAACAGTCCTGGTACAACAGTTCGAGTTTTATTGCAATTAGTAGAGTCGCCCCTTGCCGTCGCCAACTTGATTTCAAGCTCGTAGCTGACTACCACATACGATTGCGGACCTACGAAGTAGCCATACCACACAAGCGTTGATAATCAAGCGCCAACATGCAGCACGCAGCCATTTTTTGCTAGGATGTATGATGATCAGATGAGCCTTGGTCATCAGTTCTACCTGACATGACATTCGATGGCATGGACGCAAAATAAATGCTTGGGAAACTAAGCCATCTGGTTGTATGTTGACTTAGAGTACTAGTAGTGTGCTATTTCACAATAGCAGTATTCATTATCCTCAAGGAGTGTACATTACCCACTTGATGTCTCAAGGGATTCTGGACGGTACATTGCTTAGACTTCCGCAACACAGCATCAGTTGTGCTGGGATACAATATTGCAGAGGTCAATTGAACTCAAACTGAATTGATTCACAGACATGATTTCAAAGATAAAGGCATGTCGATCGAAGCCTTCGAATCTCAAGCCTCCAACAATGGAATAGGCAGGGGCGGACAACAGACAGTTTCGACAATGGTATCGTAATTCACAACACAGCTATTAGAAATAACAAGAACAATTAATCCTGCCCAGATCTCCCAGGGTGTGTACCAAAACCTTAGATGTGGCGGGTATCGGGCTTGGCTAGGGGCAACGCGTCAAAGTTTCAGGTCAAACACCGCCATGCAAAAGCCAAGATGACAATGGGAGGGTGGTTCGGTGGAATGCTCAAACTGTCTTTGCACCCCACTGCCGACCCACTGCAATGCTCTATTCTGAAAGAAATCCGGTGTTACCAGTGATTCAGGGATTGTGTGATCAAACATAGTCGAAACGACGCACAATCATTCCGCCACATATATGTGTTCCCCAGGAAGTGCAATATTAATTCCAACTCAGTCATTAAAGATTTCTCTTTATTTTTCATCCAATCATCCAGAACAATACCTATAAGCCCAATCATATTACTATGACAGATCAACTGCCTGTCATAATGCCGAGAATCCCCACATCTGAGTACGAGGCCGTGGTGAAGGCTGTCCAAACGTATGTCGACGGCATGGCCGCCGGCGACAACGACATCCTGCGCAAGGCCTTCCACAAGGACGCAACCATGTACGGCTACACAGCAGACAACAACCTCCTTGGTGGATCGATCGAGAACCTGTATGGTTATGTTGACGCGGTCGGCAAGGCGCCACAAATCAAGACGCGCCTGGACGTGCTTGGGATCACGCCAACCACGGCTGTGGTCAAGGTCGAGATGGAGAAGGACGCCGCCGGATGCACCTATACCGACTTCCACACGTTGATAAAGCTGGACAACAAGTGGACCATTATCGGAAAAATTTTTCATACGCACGCCTCATGAGTTGTCTCAGACGCGATGTCTAGGCACCCTGACTACTCATATTAAGGGGGATTAAAGCCGAATGGGGAGAATAGTTGAGGTGCCATAATTGATACAAACTCCGCTACTCATGTAGATTATGGCCATGATCCTGTGACCTTTTGAAGCAAGGCTTTCAACCCTGCGCAGTGATGTCTCCTGTGTTTCGAACAGTCCAGGAAGTTGGATTCACACGGTGGTCGACAGACCCGGCTCATGAAGATAGCAGTCAGTTTCTTCTTAGTCTTATAAAATATACCTGGGTAACAATATTGACTCGGATTGAAATCACAGTGCCGTTCCGGTTGGCTGAGTGATGACAGTAAGCACGGGTGGATGCAGTGTATTGCTAGCTCTGACGCCACGGCCTAGATCATAAACGCGGCCTAATAGCGGAGACTTACTTGAGAAGGAACATGATCCTTTCCAGATTTGTCAGCCAGTTTGATGATACAAACCTGAGCGAGTCTTGCCCTCACGGTACTGTCCGTCCTAACGCTTCTTTATCATCACTTTTCACCACGCTAACATGTCCGTTTCTTTTGGTACGCTGTGGACACAGCACTTCCCACCGGCCGGACCACTCACCGAGGCCAATTTGCCAAACCAGGCTGGAAAGGTGTTCATCGTGACGGGGGGTTCGAATGGACTGGGGTATGAGCTTTCACGTCAGCTCTATGGCGTCGGCGGCAAGGTCTACATCTTGACCCGTTCCAAAGAGCGGACAGAGAGCGCCATCTCCAAGATTAAAGCACACTATGAAGCTGAAGATGCTGGGAAACAGCGGGGAAGCCTGGAGTTCGTATACATGGACTTGATGGACTTCGAGACCGTCAAGGCTGCTGCTGAGGACTTCCTCAGGCGAGAGGGTCCGAATGGCCGTTTGGACATCCTGTCAGCCACCGTCCCCGCTCATAACAAATTTATTGTCTGGGTGAATGATACTAAGTCTGCGACAGATTCAATAATGCGGGCACAGGAGCCAGGAAAGATGCGCCGCCCGGGAAGCAGGGCCATGAATACCATTTCACGACCAACGTCCTCGGCTCTTTTCTTTTGACGCGGCTACTTTCGCCGATCCTCTCCAGCACCGCAAAACAGTCGCCACCAGGTAGCGTGAGGGTGACCTGGCCAGGGTCCCTCCTCGTTGAGAACGGTAGCCCAAAGGACGGCGTGCGCAAGGACTTTCTGGAGCACAGCGGGTCGCCCAAGGACCTGAACATGGGCCAGAACGAACTCTACAGCTCGACCAAGGCAGCCTGTTACTTCCTGGCGTCTGAGTTCGCCCGCCGCCAGCCTAACAGCGGTGGTGTTCTGCACTTGGCCGGGAATCCGGGCAATTATGTCACGGGCATGTGGGATAACGTTCCGGGCTGGCTCTATTTCCTCGTCCGGCCTCTGCTCAGGAATGCGTCGCCGCACGGGGCAGACACTTGGCTATGGATGGGCTTCTCCGACGAGGTCACGCTTGAGGATGCGGCTGCAGGGCGCTACGCGATGTGTGACGGCAGGTGGCATCCGGGACAGCGAGGAGACCTCGTTTCGGCGTTGCGCGGCCATAAGGAGGGAGGAACAGGGCGGGCAAGTGAGGTTTATGATTGGTGTGAAGTTAAAGTGGCGGAATTTTTTAACTGAAGATGGCTTTTCAATTGCTGGTATCCAGGGCTCCTATGCATCAAATAAGACGAAACTGCTCACATGTGCACCGAGGCTCTCACTTCAAAAGTTGGACCAGAATAGATTGCACATGTCAGCCGTGGGTTGAAGTCTGGGAATGCTGGGCTTCTTAAAGAGTTCAATCCTGCAGTCTATTCGCCTGCCTGTGGTGTATTCGATCGTGTGTGGCGAAAATGATGAACCGAATCTGCGGAAATCCTTCTCTCAACTGACAGCAGGCTCCATCTTTAGGCAGTGGTAGGGTTGCAGCGCGAGTGATTTAGACATCCTTGACGCAAATTATGAACGACGAAATATGGCAATGCTCCATTGCTTCCTTGTACATGGGTTTATAGAGAATTCTTGACCATGAGGCCCCCGAATTTGGTTGAGGCGATGAGAGGCAGAGTGTGTAGGACGAAGGCCCCGGGGTATGGTTATCTAGACAGAGCCCCAAGGTTGCCTTCATGTGTCCTCAGTCTGCTCAACCTGTCGATAGTGAATCAGATGATCTTGCTCTGTTTTCATCCTAGTACTCCTAACCCGTGAGAAACCTGGGCTTGCCGCCGATCCACACAAAGCATAGCACAGCTGTCACAAAGCTAATCGAGGCCAACACAATGTTCATGTTGCCATAACCAAGTACCTGCTTCACTTCCCCTGCCAGTGCAGGACCAACGGCAAGTCCAAGACTAAACACCATCGAGTTCAATCCGTAAAGCTGGGCGTACGGACCCTGATCGCCGAAGAAACCGGGATTCGCTTCATAATATTTCTGTACGACGGATCCGGCCTCAACTATGGACGGCGCACCAATGATGGCCAGCCCAATGCCACAGAGCGATAGCAGACCACCATACAATAGTACCTGGTCTTTTCCCCCTGAATGAGGCAGTCGGAGAAGGATAAGAACAGGGACGAGGTAGCTGTAGCCGATGACTGCGCAAAGCTTCGTCCCATAGCGGTCGACAAACCAGCCAGCAAGGGGCCCAATGACGAGGTCGAAGGCCCCAAGGGGGAGGAAAAGCAGTCCGCCTTTGAGCGAGTCAAAACCGAAAAGCTCCTTTGCTGTCGTGGGCACCGTGGCGTCGAAGCTGCCCAGCAGCAGGGCCTGGACAAATGCGACGAGGAGAGCCGTGAGAAGCCTCGGGTCCGCCATGCACGGTAAGATGGTGATCTTCTGTGCGATGGCGGGCTGATCCTTGGACAATTTGAAGTGGTCCATTTCCCTCTTTCCCAGGAGGGGTTCATCCTCCCCTTGCTCGGTGTGTGCCTGTCTCGGATCACCGCCACTGGTGTCTTGGTCTCGTGTAGCTTCGATATCGTCGGCGGACCGCTCATCTGGAGCGCCGTATCGTTTCGCAACCTTCTTCTCGATCACCAGCACCCGCATGATAAAGTCAACAGCCAGTACGGTGAGGCCGATACCAAAAACGCCGGCATAGCCCTTCTTCTCGTACAGGACTCCACCGAGAAGCGGCGCCAGCAGATTCCCGACTGAGATGAAAGAGAATATCTGAGCTTGGTCAGAGCCTTGCATTATTTGTCGATCTTTACAGAACTCACCGAGCCAATCGTCTTGCCGAGATTCTCAGGGCCGACTGTCTCCAAGCAGAGGGCCAGCCCGATCGTCCAGACAAAACCACCGCTAATACCCTGGAGTATCCGCGCCACGACCAACACAGGTATGTTTGCACCGAGGAAAAGCAGGAGCGTCGCAAGCATTAATGCCGCCAGGCCCAAAAGGAATGGCGCCTGCCTGGTGGAGGTCTTGTCCGCGATGTAGCCGGCGACGGGGCTGAAAAGCACGGAAGCCCCAGCATACGCAGCCAGCAGGCCGTCCACGTTGGACTGCACCTGGTCATCCGGAAGGCTGACACGGTCCTGGAGCATGTAAGGTAGGATGGGAACGACGAGGCCGTATAGGAAAAGATCGGTGAACAGACCCACGGCCACCGTCGACACTATGAAGAAGGTGTTGCTCCTCCATGACAGGCCGGCGGGCTTCACGCTGTAGTCATTGCCGATCTGGAGGGTGCTTTTCACCTGGCCCAGGAGGCGCCTGCTCCCGGATGACATGCTCAGAGGCTAGATGGCTTCTATACGAGATGCAAGCTCGTGTTTTATATTGTATGGTGGAAGCTGCAAACCAGCAAGCCTCGGGTCGTTTGGGAGCTGACAGTGATAGAGATGAGTAATGTGAGAGATTCATAGTGTTTGTGCGGCCTGTATCAGCGGTAGTGATGCAATACGGTACTGTGCTCTGACGTCGTCCATTCATGGCATGGTTGTAGGGTTGAGACAGTGAGACCAAGTAGGGTTAAACCCTCACTTACCACTCCTCTTAATGCGTCAGCCTGAATACGATACCCCTTCCAAGTGAAGCTTTAGATGCGCCAGATTCTTAGCATAGACATTCAATGGTTGCCAGTTCTTCCAAAAGTCGGGAAATCAGCTACAAAAACCCCAATGAGACCGTATATTTCCCTCCAAGACCTCCAAGAGGTACCTAGGTACGCAATATGACTGCCCAAGTGCTAGCAGATCAATCATAGAACATGTTTCTGTGCCAACATGTCATAATTCGTTGAATAAGAAGAGACCACTATAAAATGAGCTGATAATTATTTACACAAAAGTTACGACGCTGAGTACCCCCTGGTGTACCTTCTATAGCATAGAAAGATATATCCCCACCTAAATGGCCCCTTGAGTTCAAGAGATCAAGAGTCCCTTCATCCACTGAGCCACATAGACACTGCGGTTGATAGGCGACATGCCAGGGGCGCTCTCAGAATGTCGCTTCGCCTATTATAATGTCCTTGCCTCTGTAGTGGTGAAGGTACATGGTAATACGCCTGGTGACACACATGATGCCACATTACGCAGAAACGTGCCCGTATTTACGGGGCAGGAGACCTGGGTTCAACCAACCCCCGGGCTTGGGAATGAGTTTCTGCTGGCCTTGTATGATCCACGTGGGGATAGCTGTACGAATATATGAACCGGACGAGCTCTTTTTCAATTGTATATATATATACTAGAATGTATGCATACTCAAATTAAGCTTTTCAAATTCACTGCCACCGCCCTATACGGGAAACTCGAACATCCGTATTGCTCTTTAAACAACAATAATATCCTCCGTCCATACTCCTCAGCGCCCTGAAGTCAGCGACAAAGCACTCATGGGTCACCACACCAAAGGCGACAGTGGTTTTCATGATCACATCCAGTTTTGACCACGAATCAGACATGCTTAATGGGATACTAATTATATATCTTTATGGAGACCACACAGCGAAACCTCTCGGATGCAGACTCCTTTCTAGCCCGAAGCGCTGTTTCCCCTACCTAGTGTCATATGGTCCTGATTCCAATCCTCAGCTGGACTTGCACGGCTCCTCTCATCCAGACTACGTAAAAGGTGCGACGGGGAATTCAAAGCAGGTCTCAGACGGTTGAGAAATTATGGAGACTGAGTGGAGATTCTCAGAACGTCTACCCAGTCTGAGCGATGGTAAAGAAGTACATCGCATTGTCGGATTTCCCGCATCTTCGGCCAAAGCGTAATCATAGTGGACTCTTGGAGCCGAACACGACTTATGGTTCTTATCGACTTTAAATGCAAAGAGTCCTAAGTAGGTACAAGTAGGCATGTAATCACTACTCTATTGATGCGCATTCACCCCAGGGTCCCATGTCAACGACCACAGCAGAAATTGTGCCCAAAGATCTGCCGCACCCAGTATACACTAGTATTTGAGAGCACGGCCAAGTTGCCTGGCTAGTTTCACCAGCAATACCTAGGTGGCAACCAGTCTAACTATCTGAATATCGTGAACCGACAGGCCACGTAGTTCTTGATGGCTTCGGACCACAATTTATTAGAATCGAGACTTTGCTTTGAAGATGTTGGGTACTTCTCGCAGAGCCACCCGAACGGTTTCGATAATTTTGGCTCTACATGGACTGGGGCTTGGGGAGAGTTGAATCAGGCAGCGTAAAGGAATTGTTCTCAAGCTATTAACAGACGAGTACGCAAGGAGACCCTTCTGGACATAGTCAAAGATTAAGTCAGAGATGCAGACCTGAGCGACCAAGCACTCCTTAGCAAGAATGGCGGCGTTGAAAATGACGCACAAGGGTCCATGAATAGCTACAAGCCTACCCGACCCAGATATGACTACCCAGTACGGGTAATGGCCCTGGTCCTGGACTGACTACGGACCGCATGAACGTGGATCGGCGGGCAGTCCGGGTCGGAAGTCAAAAAGATGAGACGTTTTACCGCTTAGACACCGAGCGATCATGAGGACAGTGCATGCTGTGAGATGTGGGCGTTGCGAAGCGTCATGTTCCCTGCGAATGCCGGGATCTCTGTCTCCCAGTTTGGTGTGACCGGCCCGAGGATGGGAGGCTGTAAAGACGGAGTACCGTAGATTGGGTGCTATGTGCAGGGCTGAAAGAGACGATGAGAAGCCGAGACTGGGCAGGGAACGTCGTGGGGTTAATCGGCTTCCCAGTGTGAGGCTGCTGTGGAGCACGCAGCGGCCAGACTTGGAATACTGTTGCTGTGCACTTATCACAGACTGAAGGATGAAGAAGCCATCCCCCGTCTCAAGATTGTTACGATGTGGCTGGCTCTGGCAGGTTGATACTGGACAAGCTGCAGTTGCCAGCCCCCAGCCGAAGTGCGAGGAAGATGTACACAAAATAGGACTAGCGGCCGATGCACGCTGCACGGCCCCTGACGATCTCCAAACTGGGCGCCCCCAACTCTGGCCACTCGGCCGCCCATCAAGTCTCATCCTACCGCCTGCGAAACTGCCTGCGACCGTCTGCCTGGCAGACCTGACGGAGCACAGCAGAAGCAGACGAGCAACAGAGCGCGACGCCGACCACCTCGAGTCCAGCAACCGCTACACACAGACGTGGCCGTCTGACTAATCTGTCCAGCTCGAGGTTCAGAGCACGATTACGTGCACGATGGGCGGACTTCCGTCTCGACCGTGACACTCGCCCGTACTGGTCTGGTCTGGTCCACTCTGATCTGATCCACGCCATCTGACTTGAGCCGACCAATCTTGGACCTGGCTTGGGGGAGCCACAAAGTCGTGCCATCGAACGGGCCTGTTGTCGCCTTGGCCAGGCTTACACCGTCATGTGATGCTGGCGTCCTGTCGTCGGCCGTCGACCACGACGATGGGCACGACCCAACGATTTGTTCGCCCAGTGAGGTCAACCACCAGCAGCGCCGCAAGATTGGATCTGCGTCTCCCACACCATCTGACCATCTGATCAACCGCCCGTCAAGAGAGATAAACCCTTCTCGTATCGGGATCATCACCCCTGAGATTAATCGGCAATGGCAGCGTTGCAGCCATCGCGAAGTAAGATTGCACACACACCCTGCAGCGTCGAAAGCGGCAACTCGACGACCCAGACGAGGGCGTAGACCTGCAAGGTACGCTTCGGCATTAATTTATACCACTCTGCGGTATTGTCTGCACAAGCCAACCAACGAACCACCGGGCGAGAATGGGGTCGGCCGTGGCCTGTCAGGTCCCGGTCCTTGTCGCCTCCATCAAAACACCCGCCCAATCATTGCTTCTGGGGGCCATGTGGACGGCCAGAGTGGGTGTCGTCTAGGCTCGATTTAGCCACACACGGTTCCACAGCACGAACCCGAGAATCAGAGGGACAGGCGCGCGCAAAGCAGCATCGAATTTTGTCAATGGCGCCGCAGCAGTCCAGTCCAGTCCAGTCCTGTCCTGTCCTGTCGATCCCGCCAGCCATTGACCCGTTTAATCTGGGCTTTCATCAAGCGACCGCCTCCGTCTTATTTGCGCCTTCCTGGATCCGGCCACGAAGCGACTCGCCTTTCCTCCTGTCCCCGGTCCGGAGCACGACATGGCCAATCGTTCCCCGCCGAACCCCTGGATCCCACGAAATGTGGCCCCCTCCAGACCGAGACCCGCCCCTTTTTTCTGGCCGGCTGTTGTTTCCTCAATGGAACTCCCTGTGCCATTCGACCAAAATCCGCGTCTCCCTCCTGCGGTGCCAGTTCCTCCTTCCAGAAGCTGCTGCTGCCCTGACTGCGACCTCTCTTTGCCGCTGCTCCTTTGATTGATGTTGCATGCCCTACAACGCGTAACAGTTCTGCCGGCTCTGGTCACTTTCCGCGTCCTCGCCGTTCGTATCCGCTCTTTCTCCTCTGCTCGCCCAAGGAACAAGCCATGTCCGCGCGGTGATCATTTGCCGTCCCGGGCCAATTGCACATCCAAAGTCCTTTGCCTTCTCTTTGGCATATCCATCATGTCACAGGCTATGACCCTCGAGCCCTCTCCGGTGGACCTTGACCGGACCATGGCACCGTCAGAACACAATGGACTTGGCGCCGCATACGACCACTACCGATTTGACGACGCCCTGTCCTCCTCACAGACACCTGATACACTAGACGCTTCATCTGGTCCACCACCTCGGGCGACAGCAATCACCCACCCGCAAGATCCATTCGTCCAGCCTTTGTCACATGGGCAACCCGTCCACCCTTCTTCTCGTCCCGAGTCAGTCAGTTCTGCCGCTCTGCCACCGCCGCCGCCACCACCACGCTCGTCGACGCCGCTGCACAGCCCAAGGAGCACCAGGTCTCACAGTCTAGCTGCCTCTCTTGCGAGCCAGTCACCCATCCGGCGCAAGCCTCTGAGTCCCACGGCCTCGCCATTGGCCGTTCGTTTCTCATCTAGGAGCTACCACATGAAGTCGCATGACCTCCAGGAAGAGCCCGACTCTGGTTACTATTCTCTTGATAGCCCAGACTTATATGAACTGGGCCGAGCAGAGGGCCCAGCTCCTCCCGTAGCCTCCCTGCCCACGCCCCTCGAGCCTCTGTCTGAGGAAGAGTAGGTTCACCATGCCTTAATAAATACTTGAAAGAACAAGGCCCAGGCTGACAGGAATGTTTTGCGCGCTAGATTCCAGGGCAAGTGGCCGACACCCCCGACCGGGCCTATCACGCCGGCCGCACTGGAGGTTCGAAACATTCCAGACGTCAGCCCTGCACCACCTCAAACGGATGATTTGACACAGCCCAAGCCTCCAGCAGGTGCTTCAGACGTCACTCTGGCCACTCAGGGTCCGGACCAGCCCAACGCGGAACCGCCCAGTCCCAATCATCATAATTCTAACAGTAGCATGTCTATGTCTTCCCGGCCACCTATGCCCCCACAGTTAGATCTTGATTATCGAAACTCAATCGCACAACAACACCACGCATCCTCACCAACTATCGAGAGGACACCGGACAGCGCCACCAGCGCCACCAGCCACTACAGTCTTAACAAACCGCTTCCCAAATCTCCCCCGAAGTCACCAGCCGGCTCATCAAAACTCAGCAATTTCTTTGGCTGGGGTGCACCTTCGCTCTCTGACTCCGACCAGTACAAGGACAAAGACTATTCTCCGATACCCTCGCCAGTATCACCGAAGCACAACGGATATTCCGATGAATCTTCAGTGTCGACACGGGACCCAAATTCTTCGCAAACACAAACCCACGAGGGCAACGCCCTCGGATACGTCGAGGCATATTTTCCCACACCACCGAATTCCTATACGCTGGTGTCACCGGTCGTCGAAATCGAGGAGATGGAGGATGAGCTGAAAGCCATCAGCGCCGAATTGGCCTCGTCCATTCGGCGCGAGATGGACCTAGAGGACCTGGTTGACAGGTTACAAGCAGAAATCGCCAACCCGCAAGCACCTGGGAAGAGGACCAGTGATTACTTCTCAGACTCGGGTTACAGTACGGCCAAGTCTGGCGAGTTCGAGAACCCCAAGGACGAGATCTCGACAATCCAGCGGAAAGCAGAGCAGGAGAAGGCGCAGCTACGGCTCGAACTGACAACCAAGCTTCAGGAGGAGAGGGGCCGCCGCAATGCGCTCGACCAACAGATCAAGGAGCTTGCCGATAAGGCCTCACAAGCTGATGCCGCACAGATGACGAGCAAGGATGCCGACGCCAGGGTCAAGGAGCTGGAAAAGACTTGCGAGGACCTCCGTCGCAGACTGTCTGAGGAGCGCCAAATCAAGGACAATTTTGAGGACCTGCTCACTGCGCTCAAGGGCGAGCTGCAGAATGCTGCATTGGAGCGAGATAACCTCCGTGATGAGGTTGTTCCACAATTGCGAGCACGGGTCGAAGGTCTGGAGGCACAGCAGGCTGACAGTGAGAAACTGGCCTACGAGACAACGAAGCTACAGCAGGAGCTGCAGGATATCAAGGACTCTAAAGCAAAGCACGACACGCTCGCGCGGCTGAGGTCAAGCTCCGTCACAGGCCAATCCTTCAAGCTCAGCCGCCCACCATCTGGGATCCATTCCACCGGGCTCAGCAGGTCAAACACCGTTAAGGGCGGACACGTCGAATCCAGAGATGTCCTATCCGAGAGGCTAAAGGACGTCGAGGCCCAGCGAGACGCCCTGCACAGTGCTTTGAAGAATCTGCTCGACAGGCAGGACTTCCAGAACCGCGAGAACGAGAAGAAGATTAAGTCGTTAGAAGTCGAGCGTGACCGACTCCTCTCAGCATCACCCAGAAAAGCGGGTTTCGATCGGGAGGTGTCAACGCTGCGCGAAGAAGTGAACATCCTGCGGCGACGCGCTGAGGAGGCCATCGAGCAGAAGTGGCAAGTCGAGAAAGGCTTGATAGGATTGAAGAGCGATCTCGACAGGGCGGAAGAGGAGATCACTTCACTGAGGGCGCTGCTGAGCGAGAAGGACATTCTGATCCCCGACTCGTTCTCTCGTTACAGCAGCAACTCGGCGACCGGCGCCCCGGGCCTGCCGGCTACATCGTCATCCTTGGAGAAGGCTTATGAAGATCTTCAGAAGTCGTACAAGGAATCACTTGCGCGAATCAAAGACCTTGAGATCGGCGGCACCAGTGCTTCTCAGGACGAGAGGACCAGACTCGCCATGGAGCGACTTGAACAGTCACTTGCATCCGCCGTTCATGACCGCGACGACGCTCGTCAGGAAAATGCCTCGCTGCAAAGCCAAGTCGAGAGGCTCCAGCAGTCCGAGAAGGACCACCTGGAGGGCGAGAGCGACCTCGCGGACCAGCTCCGGGACTCGGCCAACAGGGTTGAGGAGCTCACGCAGCAGGTCCGCGCCCAACTCGCCATCAACGCTTCCCTTCGAAGCCGACTCTCCGATTCAGTCGCCAGAGGTGAGGCTGGCCAGAGAGCCAACAAGGAGCGACTTGCCAGCATGCAGAACCGCATGCGTACGCTCGAAGAGCAGGTGGTCGCGGCGCAGACGGCCGCCGAGGACCGTGTTAACCGCCACGAGGAGGAGCTCGGCAGGCTGCGTGAGTCGACCAGCGCCAACCTGCACCGACTGCGCGACAGCAATACTGGCTTGCGATCTCCCCGTTTATTCCCGCCGAAGTCGCCCGTGTCGCCACTTCTATCACCCAACTCTGGAGGAAGATTCCCCCGGATGCTAAGCTCTCATTCCCGAAAGAGCTCCCGAAACCGCCCGTCCAGCTCAGGGGAAGACGAGGAGGACACCTCCCAGGTCGACACGCTGAAGGCCCGGGTCGCCGAGCTTGAGAAGGCCCTGGTCACCGCCGACTTCGAGATGCAGGAAGTCGTGGGTAGGATGAACACGGCACAGATCGAGGTGATGACCCTCCAAGAGGAGAGGGAGACGGCCGCCCGTGAGACCAAGAAGCTCCAGAAGCTCCTCGAGGCCGAGAAGGTCAACGCCTTCCAACAGCGCTTCAACACCATCACCACGCAGTAGGTGGTGTCATCAACTGTAATACAATTCGCGAATGCTTGTTTTCAGCATCATGCATCTACAACGGATCGGCATAAAAGCCCATGAATGGGCAAACTAGTCACTGTACCAACACCACCGCCAGCCGCAGCCGAACTAGTGTAGTTCGCGCTCGCCTCGGAATCGAATCAATGGCGTTTTTTGATTACTACAACTGGGATTGGGTACTGAAAAAGCAAAGCGCATACGACTTGCCGCATATATAAACCGACGACGACACACTTAATGGCCGTCTCCCCCCTATTCTAATGTCTTTCTTAGCTTGGCTAGTGTCTAAATACTTCACATGGGACAGAGGGGACTTTTTTCTTTCTTCTCGACGTAATACTCATAGCAAACTGTACATAGCTGTCTTGGGAGTTGGGAGGAGAGGGGCCAGATGGGAAGTGGCTTGTTAGGATACAGCTGCGCGTCTTGGATCACAAATCACGGCCGTCGAAAATGACGATGCCGATTGCATATCCACTGGATGCTGCCATTCAGTCTTACTCGATCTATGTGATAGAAGTCGTCTGGGACTTGCATCTTCTTACAACACACACATTTCGGTCCACTCCGCGGATGAGAAGGTATCTATGCTCCCCGGGATTACCCTGCCCCGTAGGCGCGCCACCCCCACTCGGCGAGGTATCTCACGTGCTGGCCATGGGCTGCGCGCCGCTGCCGCCGCCCGTCGTTCTAGAAGATGTTCGCCGCGGGGGAGTATGGACCCTGCAATGCTATGCTTTGTCTCGAGAGATCTCGAGATCATGCATAAAGGCTTCACGTCTATGGTTTAGCAATCGCAAGCTATACCCCAAGATCGATCGGTGGGAGGTGGCTGGACGCAGGTGCGTGGGAGGACTGCAACGTCTTGGCGGGGAAAGCTGTAAACCCGAGCAAATAAACCAGCCGGCCGCCCACGATTTGTGGGCGAAAGAGAGGTGTGGGTGTTGCTTGTTGGTCCTGAAGGGAAGAGGCAGATAGGTAGATAGGCAATCTCTGATCTGGAAGCGAAGGGTGTGGTGTGATGGTTTCAAAGTCTCTATGCATGATGACCCAGAGGTTTTTGGTGTGTATGTATGGATGGAATATGATGGGTCGGTCGCGTTGCGGCTGGATCCGGACCCGCGGAGTCATTGTTCTCCTGGATGACGACCGATTCGTTGGCCCCGGGTAGGAAGCAAACACTCCCCCTTCGTCACCGAACTCGTCGGCCTGGGCGCAACCTATGAGGTTTGGAGGAACTGGTGTTTGGATTGGTACCGGTACTGTATCCGTGGGAGTTCAGCCGCACCGCGGTGCAACGCGGGATGGGATCAGCAGAACTCGGGACGGGGGATACGGGCGAAGAGTTGGACGAGGGAGGGTATATCACGACGATGTGCCGGGTGGGGGCACCACACCTTCTTCTTCTGTTCTCCAACGAGCTGCGTTTTGCCAGCTCTGTCGATAAGGCTGGGACTCCTCTCGGGCGCTGCTGCAGGTCTGCCATAGCACGACACCGAGGGCACGGATAGCTCGAGTCCCGAACGTATGTGGGTGGGAGGCTAGCCGGTGTTGAACCTTAACGATGCTTTCTGGGGAGAAGAGAGTTCAATGCTGTCCCCTGGCCTGGTGAGGGCTGCGGCATCGTGGACGGACCCTGGGCAGCTCGATGAGTACGGGATTCAGTTCTGAGGGAGGAGCCACGGCACCAACCAGGCTGAGCCGCATGTTTCGTTGGTGCAACGGGAAGACGCTTAGAGTTTGCCCCTGCATGAAGAGAGCTAGGTGGGATTGGGCACCGTCCAGGGCCCCCATCTTGGCAGCTCTCGAGGAGAGATAAGGGCGGCGGAGGACATTGGCTGTGGCCTCGCGAGTATGATTTCATGCCTTCCTTTAACAGTCACCAAGCCCGTGTTCTCGAAATTCTACCGGGTGATAAGTGTGGCGTCGTTGGCTTCCGTGATTTATGATTGAGTGCAGACCTGGGCAGTCAGCCAGCCAGCCAGCCAGCCAACAGCCATACCCGTAGGAAATGACGCAGGCATTGTCGTCCTATGTTGCCCAATATCACCAGCCTTGGGGGTAATATCATCCAGGATGACCGGAGAATTTCTGTTTCCCACAGTCCCCATTGATATGGGCATGCTGACGTTTTGTCTGGGGTGCGCACACAAGCGACATTTGCCTATCTATAGCACCGGGACAGCCGGGCACAAGACCTACCTGTTGAGCAACAAAGTACCGTAGCAATTTTGCTTCATGTGGTGACATCGCGAGATTGGAATGTGTACACAGGTCCCGGCTGCTGGCCCGGATCGTCGTGGGGCCCCAGCACAACCCCGACGAAGGGCGACTCGATGGCGCCGTCCCGGGCGCCGGGGCGAGTCAGAGTGCGTACTTCTCAGCCTTGCTCGGGTGAGTCTATATTGTGTTTACTTAGTAGGAGCCCTGCATAATGTTGGACAGAGTTACGGCAGACAAAGTTATTACGACGGGGCGAGGTGGTTCTGGGTTTATCCAGGTTGGATGGTGTTGGCAGGACGTGGCGTGGCGATTGGCCGATGCTGCCGTCTTTTGCGGCCCTTTTACCGTACCGTTGCATTTCAGCTTCCAACAAGGGACAAGAGGCTGGGCTTCTTGCTGGTGAGGATGTTGGTGTGGATGCGAAGGGTGGAGGTTGCGAGCGTGGGGGCCGGGAAGGTGATCTGAGGGCATACTCGCGACGATGGAGGGCAGAGTTCCGGTGCAGCGACGAGATTGAGGTTAGGCGGTCCCGGAGATTTGGGAAGGGCGGAATGGTTGCGGTGGTGGTGGTGGTGCTGGTGGTCGCACCGGAGATGGTGTGGTCGTGTGAGAGAAAGTGAGTCTGGGTGGCAGCAAGTAGACTACGCGGGAAGTGTCAGCCATGCGGTACCTCCCGCGCGCGCGGCCATGGAAATGAGGCCAGACCCCTGCTTATCTTTGCTTTGGCTTCTTACGCCATTCCTTTTGTCTGCACCGCCAACTGCCACCTGCATTACAGGGGGAAATATCGCACAGCAATTGACTTATTTATTTGTTTCCCACTGGGTTTCTCCTTCTTCTGTCCCACGCCAGCCATGTGTGCGCGAGCACGCACATACACAGACTACATGTGCATGTACGCTTGACAAGCTTGACGTGTCTCCCGTCCCGCACGGTCGACCCCTGCACCGTTGAAATCTGGATCACTCAGCAACTTCCGCGCAACGGCTGCTGCTGTTCCTCCTCGTTCTTGCTAGGAGAGCCCAGTCTGCCAGTCCTTTCTCTCTGTACCGAGTGATTAGACTGCATTCACACTACTTCATACACCACACATGGACCCAAGCAACCAAGTAGCCTTATCAGCAGCAGCTCCCCACGCCAGCAGGCATAAACCACCAATGGCCGTCTCCTGATCCGAGCTCCCCATTGTTTCTGTCACCTCGCACCGGGGGAACGAGCTCCCCTTGTCGATCGGCTGCATGGCCCACCGAGCTCCACCTTTCGCTGCCTCGTTCCTCGCCTCTTGCCCTTGTCAGCCGGTTGGCCTGGCCCAGGCATGTGCAGACGCAGACGCAGGCACATGCTTGTCCAGAACGAGATAGATGAGCACACAAAGACATTAGCTCTGCTTACTCCGTCCAGGGGACCATCAGATGTCAACCTCGCCATGCTCCATCTCGCAGCCCTCTCCGCCCCCTTGCTCTCGCTCTTGCTCTTGCCCCTGCTGCTTGTGTCGATGTCGACCATGACCTTGGTGGATAATTCATTCTTCGCTTGTCTACTTCGAGATGGGCTATTCTTCTGCAGCCTCATCAGATTTCCCTTTTTATCTCTCTCGTCCTGCCCTGCCCGACCATCCATGTCCCCTCTCTCCGTGTGACCCTGTCGCGTGCTTTTTGCTTTTTCCCTGAGACGTTTGATGCAGCTCCCTCGCCAGGGCGTCAGTGGCGTGCCGCACAACACCCGTCAACTGGCCTCATAATTGCTTCTCCGCTCCCGCATCTGCTTCCAACCTGGAACTGCTTGCTGTCTTCACCGTCTACCTCTTGATCTGTTCTGCTCTGCTTCAGTGGCTGGGGGCAGTCTTGTATATTGTCTGCATGTTCTGCCGAGCTGTCCGCTCCCCTCCACTCCTTTGCTCGCAGCTCTGACGCACATATCCGTCTCATCGTCTTGCTCACCTCTCGCTCCTATCTTCTGACCCTCTAAGCAATTATAACAACATTGAACCTCCCTTCTGCCACCTCTCGTCAAGCACCTGTCATTGCGCGGACCCAGTTGACCTGGACCCGTTTCCCCATCTTCTTGTTATCCACATACCTCCAGGTCTCGAGTCAAGAAATACCCGTCATTGGCAGCCGGACCACGTTGCCCACCATGGTTGTCCTTGACGGTGTCGACCTCGACAGTCTTGACTACGTCGTCAAGGCCCCCTTCAATGGCTCCGGGCCCGCAGGAGGTGATACTCTCGCTGAGAATGTGAACATTTGGTACGAGGTAGGTTACGCTCCTTCCTGACACCGCCCATATCATCACGACAACATGATAAGCGTGTACTAACTGCTGCGACTCCCAAGACTGGTGATATAGGATGGATGATAACGGCCACTGCCCTGGTTCTCCTTATGATCCCCGGAGTTGGCTTCTTCTACTCTGGCCTCGCTCGCAGAAAGTCAGCACTCTCGTTGATATGGCTCTCCATCATGGCCACCGCCGTCTCGACCTTCCAGTGGTTCTTCTGGGGCTATTCTCTCACCTTCTCTCATTCCGCCGGCCCATTCATTGGTGACCTTGCCAACTTCGGCTTCAGAAACGTGCTCGCTGCCCCATCTGTCGGCTCCGCCCGCATCCCAGACCTCCTCTTCGCCGTCTACCAAGGCATGTTCAGCGCCATTACCGTCGCTCTCGCCACCGGCGCCGTCGCCGAGCGCGGCCGCATGCTGCCCTGTGTTATATTCATGTTCATCTGGGCAACAGTAATTTACGACCCCATCGCCTGCTGGACGTGGAACACCAGCGGTTGGAGTAACAAGATGGGCGGGCTGGACTTTGCTGGTGGCACCCCGGTTCACATCGCATCCGGGGCTGCGGCACTGGCTTACTCGATGATGCTGGGAAAGAGGAGAGGTCATGGTACACACGAGCTGAACTACCGGCCTCACAATGTCACCCACATCGTCATCGGAACCGTGTTCCTTTGGGTAGGCTGGTTCGGCTTCAACGCTGGTTCGGCCCTTTCGGCGAACTTGAGGGCGGTCATGGCTGCTGTCGTTACAAACCTAGCTGCTTGTATTGGTGGAATTACTTGGTGCGTGCTGGATTACAGACTCGAGAGGAAGTGGTCCACCGTCGGTTTCTGCTCAGGCGTCGTTGCCGGTCTGGTCTCTATCACTCCCGGCTCAGGTGCGTCTCCACACCCTTGAACAAGTATGGTCAGTCTAACTAAAAACCCCTCAGGGTACGTGCCCGTGTGGGCAGCCTTGCCCTTTGGCGCGTTGGGTGCTGGCTTTGCCAACTACGCCACCAAGCTGAAATTTGTCCTCCGTATCGACGACGCCCTTGACATCTTCGCAGTTCACGGCATGGGCGGTTTTGTCGGAAACATCTGCACGGCCTTCTTCGCCGCGGACTACATTGCGCGATTGGACGGCGTCACTGAGATTAATGGTGGATGGATCAACCAGCACTGGATCCAGATCGGGTATCAGCTTGCGGATTCATTCTCCGGAGGGGCGTACTCGTTCGTCGGGACTTGTGTCATCTTGTTCATCATGAACCTGATCCCCGGCCTCCACCTTCGTGCAAGCGAAGAAGCCGAGATTTTGGGTATTGACGACGCCGAGATTGGCGAGTTTGGTATGTTTCGACCTCTCAAAACCCAACTGGTACGGATACTAATAGGTGAACAACAGCATATGACTATGTCGAGCTCACCCGAGAAGTGCTGAATGACGTAGAAGCCGACCCCGACACGCACAGCAGGTTCTCAGGGGATGCTCAGAGTTACGACCCAAGGGAGAAGAACAGAGGCATCCCGCTCATGGACTCTCGAATGTTCAGCAGCGCCCAAACATCTCACCAGTAAGCGATCATCCAAGCAGCAAGCAGGAGCTGGGTCCACAGATACCACATTTTGTTTTTCTCTCTTTTATCAACACTGGTGCCCTCACCCCTCTATTTTTCTTCGGTCAGAGTCGCTGAGGGTTTATTGTTGAGGGCATTCAGGTTTTCCAGCGCGACGAGTACAAAGAGCCTCATAGACCGCCGGAGTCCTGATAGAAACTGAACTTGGTCGATTGCGGTCGATATACGCTTTCGGAGTTTCAGCTGCAAAAAAGAGGAGTCGTTGTGATTTTATTTTGGGCATCATCAGTCCAGCGCTCTTACGATTGACGACACGATACTCATGAAGCAAGAGAAAATTGGGCGGTCTTTTGTTTTTGTCTAGTATCGTGTAGCTATATAGGTAACCCCCTCCCGAGCGCCTAGACACGGTTCGCTGCTGGGTCAGTATTTAGTATCGGGTACACAACGGTATATTCTGACATGGTGTTGATACGTTCAAGACTTGCGTGCTCTCCAGCTCATTGCGACATGGTGCATTCCGTTTCGTAACATGATCAGCCACCGAACTCGACGTCCCCAAATCGTGGATGCTTTTGTGTTCATGCATGTGAAATATTGGAAATTACAACTCAGCAGAGAATTTTCCTTTCCATTCACTCATTGCACTCATGAAAAGCAACCGCGAACTCATTCCTGGTCTATTCAGCGCGAGTCTGTTTTTCTTGACTACTGGTTGACATGCTTCCGCATTACCACCGAAGATTTGAGTCTTTCCCGTCGACAGTCCCTTCCATCGTCCGGTGTTCGACCCGATCCGGTGGCCAAGACCCACCGTTCCAAAAAGCAAAACAAGAGGGCAAAAGTGAGAGTATATTAGGGTGGCGGAATAAAATGTGAATCATCATAGAGTGAAAACCCGCATTTGAAGCTCCAAAAAACGCGAAAGTGTGGTTGGAGGGAGGGTAAATCATCGCATCTGCTGTCATCAAGGCACACCCATCAAAGCCTCCCAGGCAGCATGCCTCTGCATCGAGCTCCATCCCCAACAAACAGCAGATCGATGTACCTCAGTCCACAAGCCCCACGCAAATCTCGCGGTTCGTCTCTCCCGAGTTGCAGTGTGATCCGAACTGGCCGCGGCCATTTTCCAAACCAAAAAAAAATCAGATTGTGAGTGTTTCGACGGTGTGCTCCATGCAACCGGTGCTACTGCCTTCCTCCGGGCTGCTGCACAGTTCTTTCCCTTCGATTCAATGCCATTGAAAAGAGAAATCGGGGAATCTTCCAGTGATGTGGCTCGGCCATCATTGTCGTCTGAGTCTGCCCCAAATGAGACGACGGCCACGGAACATGCATAGAAATGATGTTGAAGTGCCTTAGAACCCAGAATTGTCTCACGCTAGGACCGTGCGAGTCGCTTCCCGGCGAGGTCAGTCCACGCCGATGTCCATCGCTGTCGTTTTGACGTGAATCCACGGTGCAGACGTTAAATCTCGGCGAACATGGCCACTCCCTGAGCCGAAAACACGTCCAACTTGCGCTTCAACTCTGCGCACCCATCGGTCTTTTCGATCAACCGACGATGGAATTCGGTTCTCTCCTCCTTGGTGCGATGATAGTCGGCCTTTTCATCTAGCTCTGTTCGGAGCTGTTCTTCCTTCTCGTCCAGGTCCCGACGGAGCTGCTTGTTCGCCTCGTGAATGATATCACGGTCGGACGCACGATTGGACATGGACATCAGCTCACGACGGAGCTGCGACACCTCCCTGTCATGTCTTTTCGAAGTTCCTGCATCTCGTGCTCTCCTCGCCTTCACAGCATGCAATAACCTGGCTAGAACAGCGTTGCGACGCTCCAGTGCCTTGATTGTTTCACGGTGCTCTTCAAGTTCAGAGACAGCGCGGGTCATCTTCTCCAGAAACTTGCGGAGAGCTTCGTGATTGAGTTCGTCCTCGTCTTCATGGAGTGACTCTTCAGAGGAGCCATTACAGGGGTTCTCATCCGAGTCCGCCTCATCTTCATGTTTGCCGTCCTCGCCATGGCTCCCATCCTTACCAGAATCCTCGTCCTCATCGCAGCTCATGTCCTCACTGTAGTTCCCATCGAGGTTTCGCATATCGACTTTCCCATCTACACACAGGCGCTCGCCCGCATGGGGGGTATCGTCTCCGATGCTGGCATCCGCAATCGTGTTGACCGTGGCAGTGGTAGCACCATTGATCCCGAGATGGGATTCGATAGATAGCTGAGTCTCATAGGTGCTGGGAGTCTGAACTCTGGGAGCCATTTTCGCAAGCTGACGAGCTCAAATGAGCATTTGCGATGGGGTTGGTGAGGTGTTTGCTTAAACGCCCTGCGCTTGACTGGTGGAGGGAAATGGATCCTGTTTTCTCAAGGAAGGTGTGTTTTGAAACTGAGTCAAAAAAGGCACTGAGAGCTCTTCGAAATTTCGAGGGAGCTTGACTTTTGCAATGGTGATCAATTAATAGGGAAGGTGATGACGCTGGTGATGTTGCAAGTGTAGATAGGAAGCAATTTGTTGCCTTAAGAAGGATGGCAGGAACAGGTGTCGTCCCGTGCAGAAACGCTGGGGCGCAAAGAAGATTGGAGTGTTCACGTTCGAGAAAAGAAAAGGAATGATGATGAGGGTGCGAATGGGGCTTCGGGTTGACAAATGACAACTCGGAAGAAGTGGAAAGGAGGTGGTCTGGACGACCCTTTTGGCTCTACCGGTTTATGTGCTGAGTGCCACTTATGGAAACTCGGCTCTAGGGTGGGCTGAAAACAAGAAAGAGTCCACCTCTAGTGACCACATAGAGGACGACCAGAGACATTATCGTCCCAACGAAGGCCACAGCCATCCAACACCGTTCCTCCTCGCTTCTAGTCATTTCTTCCATCGGTAATTCGGGAGTTTTAGGCACGCTTGTAGCTTTCGTGAGGTGTATCTCAAAAGGGGCAACTCAACCGAGATCTTTCGCTTTTCTTGATACAGTCGTGGCACTCGGTTGTAGTCTCGTTCTCGAAAATGATGTCCTGTCCACGAGATCAAGTTAGTCCAATGCAGCTCTCATGTATCCCGGGGTCAGTTTGCTCTGCGGACAACAGGACAATAGGTGTGACACATGTGCAAAACATGAGGAATAAGAAAGCCTACCGGGCGTCTTCCAAATCCCAAAGGATGGTGAGCAAGCGAAGTAGTTACCCAAGCTGTCTTAAAAAAATGGTGAAGGATGAAGGTTGCGGAGGATAAGATCTTGGGGGATCGCTCACAAAAACAAGACGTTGTAAACAGACTGGTTTTCAAGCTATCTGCTAGATTATTTGCCCGCCGATGGACGGCAGGCGTTGCTCTAAGTACGGTCACACAACTGGAGAAGATTTGATAGGAGACCAGGACCGGGCAGCGGGCACGGCCTGGGCCTGGGATGTCTGCAGGATCAGCCACTCCGTAACACGGGAAAGTACCTGTATAGGGCTCTCTTCCCAGAAAGTGCGCAGATCCTGCACCTTGGGTGGTCAAAAGACCCGCGGGGGTGCTTCCCACCGGCTGCCTGGTGGTGGGCGGTCCATCAAGCCGCAATCGGCAGCGGGGAAATATGCTACTGGTCTATTCAGAAAGAAATAAGCAAATGGTGGCTTCTGAAACAATTACCTTTCCGTCCTGCTGTGGCTTGATACTTCTATCATCGCCGCAGTCACTATGTGCTCGCAGCTTGGCATACCAGCAGAATCGCGGCCCAGGACCTCCATTGACTAAAGCAGGACTCGACTAAAGCAACCTGCTTGTGTCATACACAAGAATGTCTCCATTTTCTAATGCCACCGCTCAACTTGAACCAAGTTCTAGACTCTCCTCATAAGCCTTACAGAGTACCACTGGAATCGAATTCCATGCTGAGTATATGAGATTCTTACGACGGGAAAGGCTTGTATGAGCACAAATGAATCATCGAAGTATAATCAAGAAGAGTAAATTGTGGCCACAAGCATAGGGTGACCCGATTTCACATATCACAGAAGATTTCAGCTCACTATTGGGCAAGTCCTTCTTATCCGTCAACCTCTAGGGCTGAGAACTTCAATACCGAGAACTTCCACCCACTCATTCCACTTCACTGATTGGCTTCACTGTCGAACACATGGGCTCTCGACGCTTACGACATAATGCTGGCAGCAACCGTCAGCAAATCAATGTCGCACTGCATAAATCTGTGCTCACTGATATCCAAGCTGCGAATGTAAGGATGGACATTTTCCGGCTCAGTAAAGCTGTGTGATTTTAGTGCCGTGTCAATCAAAGCCGCGTTTTGGCCCGGCGTGGGCTTGACTGGGCTTGAAAAGGTGAATCTGATGTGGAATCTGTTTAGTTGCCAAGGTGTTCGGCACTGAGTCGTTCCCTTTGGCTCCACCTTGGGATGCTCGATCTTCTAGTTGGTCTGGGGAGCGGGCTGGCACTGATGCAGTCTCTACCACGGCAGCATGTTTTGTTTGTGTCTACTCTAGGTCAGGTCCTGGGCATAGGCATGATGGCGGCGCGTGCCACGATTCTACGGTTAGGAAGGGAGCCAGAGGCGGCGGTTGAGGGACTAAAGATACTGCCACAGATGTTTCGAAACATTTCAAAGGGAGTCATAACTGAGTCAGGTTATGGAATTTTCAGCCTTATTATAAGTATTCAAATTAGTATAGGGGCAGGATGGATATGGTGGTTTAGATCAGCCTAATTACAAAAGCCATATTTAACTTACGTTTTAACAATTGTAAATTGACGAATTACTGGATATATTTATTTGAAAACATAGGAAGAAGTTGTGCCCTTCCCCTTCTAAATTCCCTCTGCTGTTGTGTTTAGCTGTTCAGTATGCCGAGGCATTTACATAAGCTTTAAAGAATGGCATAGTGCCAGCTTATGTCGCCATCTACGTTTTGCAGAGGTCCTCTGTCCTGCGAGTTTATCGAGAACAAACTGATTGTAAGCGTAGTAAAAGGAACGCTTCAGTGCTGCTTATGTAACTGTATCCCGACGATGCATTCCGACCATCAGACAAGCTCAAAAACGTCCATCACAACTCCAAACCCGACCGAAAGACACATCCCGAATTCATCCTAGTTCAGTTTCGATAATCTAGCCATTATAAGGAATTGAATTGACTGGGAACAGAGTAGACCAGCGCCATCGTGCAACAGGTCAGGAGAGAGTTAAAAGTGGCTGATGCCATGCGAGGTTGTCGAATCGCTGTAATTGTTTTGTTCGCAGACTTTCTGGGCTCGCGAAAAGCGGACGTCTGCGGAAATTGCAGTTAATGGAAATTAGTTCTTCAGAGCTCTTCCTACTGCACGGAAGGCTGTCAAATGTGAAACGTGTCGTAGGTCTGGGTGTCATAGGTCTGGATGTTGTAGGTCTGGGTATTGTAGGTTTAGGTGTTATAGGTTTGGGTATTGTAGGTCTGGGTGTTGTAGGTCTGGGTGTTGTAGGTCTGGGTGTTGTAGGTCTGGGTGTTGTAGGTCTGGGTGTTGTAGGTCTGGGTGTTGTGGACTGTTGCAAGTAGATGCACAGAAATGATCAGCGGTTTCTCATTAGTAGATCAGGGTATTATATGAGAAGAAGCAGAGCATGCTGTCATGTGAGTGTGTCGAAGGCAAGGAGAAGCGCCTGCCCGCTTGTACATAGTCGTGGCGAACCACCCGGCCGTCGACAGTATGGTTCGCTATAGCAAACTATCCAAAACTGCAGAAGCATAGCAGCTCAAACACTGGCTACATAAACCAGGAAATCATTGTTTCAGAAAGTTCTGCTGCATGCGGGCCAGCCTCGCAGATGGCAATTGCTACTTCCAGCACCACTTAACTAGATGCCACCGGTCAAAGAACTCCCAAGTTCGTATGACATTGCTATCATCAAACACGGCACATCCAAAGTGAGATAAATGAGGCAAGACGAATACTAAATGTGTCTAGGAATGGGCCTTGGAGATCGAGGTGCATGTACTTTGGCATTGAGTGAAATATACTGTGACGCATACTATACCACCCGGGCTACCCGTGCACCCCCGCCACCCGTACACCCGCCACACCAAAAGTCCTCAACTTTCACGATGCGTAGCATAGTCAATTGATGGTGTTGAGAATCAATTCGTATATTATTCTGATTGTGAGAAGACGCTAAATCTCCTTACTTACTTGAATTTTTGACCACACGGCCAGATGTGGTCTGAACCTGGACAGGAATGTCCTCATTCTCTGCATCTTCTTCATCACCACTGACTCCGTAGATATCCTCCTCTGCTTCAACAACGATGATTTCTTGTTGTTTTGAGCCCTTTTTCGGCTCTTCTGGTGGCTTGATTCCCTCCTCCAAGTCTTCGAGTACCTCCTTTGCTTAGAATATCATGAACAGTCATGAACTTCTTGTTTGGATTAGGCACAGAGCGCCTCTTCTTCGTACTAAATGAGGCTTCGTGACGAGCCCTCATTTCGGCATTTTCTTGCTCGAGGAGTGTAATTTTGGCTTGAATATTGTCGAATTCATCTGCCAGCCGCCTGAACTTGTACCTCTGGTGAGGGTTTTCCTTGGAAATCGCCATTATAAACTGACGATCGATTGGGTCGTCGTCTTCATCTGCCGTGGCTTCGGCATCCCGTTTCTCGCGATCCGGCTGAATTTCCGGGTGATTCAACGCTTTCTGACGACGGACTGTCCAATTCCTAGTATGGCGCCAAGCCGACTTGATCGTCTTCTCGCTCACTGCCCTACGGACGTTGGCTAAACATCGTAGGAAGTTGATCTTCCCTGCGGGTGCTGAGTCAGTGATAGAGTCCAATTTGCTGATTTCACTCCTATACGCCGCTTTGAGGACATTGAAATGCAGGCTGCAGCCCGTGCAAAGTATGTGCTGGGAGGAAACAGAGATAAACGTTGCCGAAGAAGCACTCTTCCATGAAATCGTTCTAAGCCACGATAGTTAGTAAATGAGTCTACTATCGTCAAACAGGGATTATTTACTGAGATATGGCTCTTATGGCCGTCCAGATAAGCAGAATTGCCCTGCCATCATCATCATGTCGGAGGGTATTCATCTGGGGAAGGAAAACATCCTTCAACCAAGCAACGGCGATTTCATTGCTCGTCCAGTCATTCTCTGAGCAAATATAGTGCCATGGGCAAATCTTCTTGAAGTCTCGAAGAAACCACTGGGCTTGAAGGTCTTCGCCCTTGAAGATGACGCCCGGGTCGAGATATTTACCCGCAGCGGTGATGGCATCGATTATAGTCACCCAGGAGCGACTACCGCCGTTTTTGACGAGGACTTGCTTTATTTCCTTGGTCCCAAGTACAAGAGAATCGACCCCTGAGAATAGTTAGTCAATTGTAATAAACTTCGTCATTCAATACGGCTTATTCACTTACCTTAACCTTCCATAATCCCTCCTTCATCAACGTTGACCGTAAGATCTGGCTCAACCCAGCTAAACTGCTCCCTCTGGTCGAAATACTATTTGGCCGTCTTGGGCGTGAAGCCGTCAAATCGCTCGGATTCTTGTTTCCTACCGATATTGGTGTGAATTCGATCGTGGTGTCGCTTTTTGAAGCCATCCATCCAGTGCTTGCCCAGGGGCTCGAGATCGCCTTTCTTCTTGAGGATACCTTCGACAACCTTCCGAACAACTAGTGCACTCGGAGCATAGCCCAAAGACTCTTGCTTGATGATCCAGTTAACCAGTCTATTCTCCTCTATTTCAGATAGCCGTTGGTTTGGCTGGGTCGTCTCAGACTTCAGAGTAATGCCATTCATACGGTCACATAGTATCATCGGAGGTACACCATGCTTCGACGCCAATTTGCGCTTAGAGAGACCATTATCGATGACTTCGAATATGGCATCAGCCATATTCTCTTCGGTATAGTCAGGCATATCGTCGTTGGATCGCAATCAGAGGATTTGGGCTGTCCGGTATGAAGAGAATTGTTAGGTTCAAGTCACAAGGGCTGCATATCTGTGCGGGGTTCGGAGTCGAATTAATCCCGCTCCGAAGACCCCAATTTGCAATTGACTTCTATAAGCGTGATCGCCTCAATTTATACTCTACACTATCAAGTCTATATGGGAATAACCTCAATCGTGGCTGAATTGGGTATAAGTAAAGTTGTTGTGTTTGTGTGGTGACAGTGCACGAGTGGCGGGGGTGTACGGGTAGCCCGGGTGGTATGGTAGGCTATTCCAAGGTTGCTAACATGCATACTCATCGAATTCCTTTAACACAATGATCGTATCTGCAAACGCACCTAATCAACGGAAAGTCAGACTCCTTCAGTGACCCAGGACTCCATCGAGCATGTCTGTTGGCTATCCACACTAGAATCCACGCTGGAGACGCCCACTTCCAGATCCACTGATCGGATGCAACTCCGTAAGATCCGAGCTGATATTAATGTGTGTGGATGAGCTCGTGAGTAGTCTGCCCGATGAGTCTTGGTTTTGCCCCAGACTAGATGAAGGTCATTTATAGGTGTGTGCATATGATACAATTAATAGTACCCCTATACGGATATTGTACGCAATTAACCCCTGTTCAGACAGGCCTGTCAGCGGGGCATGCATGTGCTTGGCTGGCTTGCAGCTCACATGACTATGTAGCACACTACCTTGCATGAGCTGAGGTCATTGTGTTCACTACAGCTGAAATGAAGCACTTTCTGTGGCGGGCAGGCTTGATCATACAGCGAATAGTCTGTTACTGACGTTCACTAATACCATCTGCATTCCCGTTAAGAATTTCTTCTCAACAAAGGCAAGCTGAAAACACGTTCAGACATCAGAGGCTCGCGTCAGGCCATGAGCGGAACAGATCTGTCAGAGGCCGCAGACGCCACCAGGGGCTCCACGAAACCATATGCCCGGGGAGATTTTCGAGACCTCCAAGCAAAATCTGCAAAGACCGATTCTTATAGAAACCAGCATCCTTACGTGTCCACAAGGTCACTTCGCAGGTCAGCCCCGGACTGCGATCCAAAGGGGTTGAAAAGGGGCGCCAGAGGCCACGGACGGATTGGTACGAATCGTGCAGGATTAAGGCAAGGTAGTGTGATGGGTCGACAGGTCAGCAACGGCCAATTGGCAACATCAAACAAAGCGAACGCTAGCTGGTGTTTTGACATGGACGACGAGCACGTTTTCTTCAGATCAACGCCTTGCACATTCAATGTGCCTCTTTTTCCGGCACAACCCTATCCGCCTCGTCAAATCTGACCTGATTATTGCGACCAACGCTCCTAAGCCCAAGCCTTTCGATTCAGCTGGCGATTCACTCGAATGGGTGGCCTTACAGTGGTCAGCCGCGGAAAGCGCAGGGGGTTTGTTCAGCGACCCAACCGACTTGTCTGAAAGCGCCCGCGAGCAGCTTGCCGACAGATTATGCGACTGGTTCGAGGAGCTTGGCTATTCAGCCCATTCATTGGGTTCCTTGGTATCGGAAGAAGACGTTGTCGGCTTTTTACAAACAGCAGGCAGACGAACTACCACCAAGCCCTGACCAGGATTGGACCGATGTCTACCGCACACTATCGCGCTGGGATAATCAAGGCTGGTCCAGGGATACGCCTAAAACCCAGGTGCCAGAAGGCACGAGCGATGTCATGTCCTTGATGTCCTACGCCGAGTCCGTTTTCGATGCTGCTGCCACCATGAGCACCGCATCTTCGGCTCCGGGCGATACCCATGAACTGATTAGCAAATTTGCGAACCTCCTAGTCCGTGATCCAAGCATTTCCAAGATGATTACCATGGCAATGTCGGAGGACGGTATTGGCCCATAGAGGTTCCGCAGGAATTTCAGTCGCATCCTAAGGAGCTACGCATGAGAGCTGAAACGTAGTCTAGAGAGCGACAAGCCAGAGTTCAACGACCCGTCTTATGGCCGGGCGATTTCCTTTATCTCTCGCAAAGCACCTCACGCTTCCAACCTGCTTGTTTCAAGGTTCAGTCAAGCTAGGGCGTCGGTACCGCCTCGAGATGGGTTGCCTGAGTCGAAGGTGAATCAGCTTCTGAGATCGAGGAGAGCGAGGATGAGAATGAGATCCTCAACATGGAGAATCTGGAGTCTTTTCTTACCACAGGCGATCCAATCAGACTGCTGAGATGGAAAATCCGAGCTCTCGTGATTCCAGACTCATTTTTGACACGCGTCAGAATCTCAACACGGCATCTTATCAATATGGCTTTGGGTTGTGGCTTGGCAGATCTATTAGGCGAGGCACAACGACAGAAAGGAGAATTTTGGGAGACATCTGGGCGGATCTACCTCAACAGATAGAGTATCTGGCGAGAGACTTGAGGGCGCAATGCCACAACCTGGGACAGATTCGCATCGCGCATTTCCTCCTACTATACTCAAAATATGTCACCGCAAGATTAGAGGAATTTTCGTGTGAAGAAAAAGAGTATGGAGCCCAAGGAAATCTTCATTCCGACGGTGTACTCCAAGACATTGTCGCCAACATGCTACCGGAATTGTGGGAAGTTGACTTCACCGCTCACTGAGGTTTCATTGCATCAACCAAGGCTCTCCAGGTATTTTTCAGCGACCTGAGAAATCGTGTCTATCCAACTCTTTTATCTCGAGTGGAGAAGCTCATTGCAAAGTGGAATGAGCCTCAGGGACGTCGCCTGCTGCCAAGGTTGTCGGAAATGCAGTGGGCCATTGGACGCACGCGTGGAGGAGAAAATGAGTTGACCTTCAGCATCGAGCAAAGAGAAGACAGCTTGACGGATCGATTCAAGCTTGCCATTGAGAACAGTACAGGCGCCGCGTGGGACTGGTGGCCATTCTCCTCTCCAGCACGTCACCAAGCTTGCACCACACCAGGTGAAGAGCTACTATCTTGGAAATGCGTAAGTCAGAGTTAATTTAATTACCCCTTTCCGAACTCAACCTTGCATCAACATGCTAAAAGCGACTGGTGGCAGCCTTGTGGAGTCCTCCGCCGTGAGATTGTATCACCACGGTATGCTCGAATGTTGCGGAACCTGGCAGAGAAACTGCGGAAAAGCCCATATCACAACATCAATTCTTCGAACTCTTCTACAGCTGTCACGACGCTGAGTGCCTGAGGCACAGATTTCATGACGTTCTGTCCAAATTGATACCAACGATGTCCACGTGCGATGTTCTTGATGATATTTCAGACAAGTTCCTTCTTTGTCTTCCCAAGCGGGACAAATCAATCAATCCTGGAGCCCAATTCGCAAGAGGTGATAAGTTTGAGGTATTCTGGGGCCTCGTGGTACGAGAGCGGCGGTCTACAGCCAGGGTCATCACATAGACTTTGGCCAGCATTATCCCCTCGTTGGTATTTGCATTTGAGTAGATGTTCGATTGGAACCATTTGGGATACCTGCAAAATGCTTCTGTTCCGTTCACCGTCAATTGTGCTATCTGGGGATTTTTGTGGGCTGTAGTTTATTCAGGCAGTGACGCCTAGTACAGTAGAGCTTGATATTTGAAAGGTACCATTCACTAAATCTTTGCTGGGTTGATGTTTTAAGGTGCTTTGAAATCATTGCCGCTCTTGCGCAGCGAGTATCGGGAACAATTTCCATTAGGCAGATAGTGCTGACTCTTCAAGACCTGATAAGAGCCAGTAGGGAAAGAATGGCCTAGCAGATATTTCACTTAACGCAACTGGGCACCTTCAGACAAGTCCTGGTGCTGTTGGTCTCTAGTTGCAGCCAGATGCAGGTGGCATTTATTAGTGCGTAAATAATTAATACGAGGAATGCAAAAACGGTATTGCATGATGTCAGTAGGTAGGAAAACAGAAGGATGGCCAAACCAGAAAGTGAGGGATTCCATTGGGACGACCAAATCAGAAGGATTCTACTTGGCCAGCCAACAGTATTGAAGTTCATGCATGACGCATTAGGTTGAATAGCGTGCACACGAGTGGTGACTTGTCAGCTCGCAGCGTGCCTCACTTGGCTCCAGATCATCACAGAACGGTCCGAACCACCGTGGGAGGCAAGCCCGTGCTATTAGAACTGTATTTGCCGTAATCCCTTTATACATGGGAGAAACGTTTTACCCTTATGTAATCCGAGGTTATATAATAGAGATGGTGATAAAGGTATATAAGTAAGTATGTGGGTAAGCCTGGTATATTAATTGTAAAGCAGCGGGTTGAGACAGAGAAAAACAGACTAACCAGCGGGTGGTGAAGTCATCAGATCTTATTTCCTAAAATGTGAATCATAAACGTAGCGGTGCTCAAAAGTACCACTATTACCCTACTTCGATCTTAGACTCTCGGGTAAGCTAAAGAGGTTTCAGAATTAGACTCAGATCTTAAGAGTACAGGTATTCATGGCAACCCGGAGGGTACACCAATGCACCATCATTTATCCATAGCAAGCTAAGAGAGTATTACCTATCTTGATTCAGATACGAGGCTCACTTACTAGGTGTAGATATTTAATATGATTGTTTTAGGTGTTTATATTTTGGGTATAGGTGTTATGAAAGTGGGTTGGTGTTATAGGTGTGGGGTTGTGAGTGTGGGTGTTGTGGGTGTGGGTGTTATGGTTGGGTGTTGGCCATTTGGGCGATGGATGTATAGTTGTACCCAGCATTTGCTGCTTCCAGCATGGCGATGATAAGCTTCGACCGTTAGTGTCCCTCCGTTTCTGTAATCCGTCACCTGTATACTGACACCGCAGTTCTCCGTCCTCTAAATATTCTGCACTTGGGATATGGGCGTCGGAATACTTAGATGACCCCATTCACAGGGGCGAGCGACATCTACTCCCCAATACTGAATGTTGAACCACAAAAGCAAGGCTTTGCAAATAATCGCCTTCGCATATGACAAGGATATATGAATCTGATGTTCATTCCATTCTGCAACGATCCACAGCTACCTTGGTTCACACCGAGTACTTCTTTCGTAGTATAGTGGTTAGTATGCAAGCTTGTCATCGCCATCCTGGAAGCAGCAACGCTTGAGACCCGGGTTCAATTCCCGGCGAGAGAGAAGAATGCATCATTTTTTGAACTTTTTCTTGCTGGATCATTCATGTCAGGCAAACTTTGAGAGCCGGACCTGCTTCAGGATATGCGGGATTTCTTTTTGCAGCTGAGAGAAGCGGGGCCGAAGTGGCTCCGGCCCGCTAGCTTGCGGCCCGCCTATGGTGGTGTGTAAAGTACGTACCGTGACGACTGCGGCATGCATGCCATCTAGCGCTGGCCAAAATGACAATGTACCCAGGTACCCTGTAGCTCGCTCACTTACTTCACTTCCCAATTTGGTTGCGGAGCAGGCAGCTGTCACTTCTCCAGCTCCACGAACTGGACGAACTGTCAGCTGTCAATCTTAGGCATTTACCAAAGGCTCAGCTTGCGCTCCGGTAAGTCGCAACGTCGGCAACATTTCTCTACCAGCAGTATGTAGTCGCCTGGCTGGAAAGCCCGCTGCCTGCAGACCAACGCTTCCGTTGCACTAGACAAACAGTCCGCCACAAAGCAAGCACTGCTGTCACATCATGTCTGCGGACGCCTCCCTCATAGACAAAGAGGACTTCTATTCCCAGCTTGCCTGGTTGGACACGTCAGACAGCCAGGATGAGATACCTCGTGAGGATCGCGTGATACGGGATCAGAACCGAGCATTCTTCCAGCGGGCACTGTCCAAGGACGAGACCACTGCCACCAGCCGTGCGCCAACCTCGAACCTAACGACAACACATGAGAGCCCGACAAGGGCCTGGAGACGATCCAGCACGGCACCAACGCCGCTTTCTGCCCAGCCTGATGCCACCGTAATCAAGGCTACCCCAGGCGTTACTGACAGCAGCAAGCAAGGCAACAGGCAGCGTCTCCAAGTCAGCACATCGTTCGTCGAAGATACACCCCGCCAAGAACCTCGACCATCTGTTGTCGCTAAGCTAAAGCGAAGCGCAACAAACCCATCATCTCTTCCCTCATCAGCGAAGTCTTTTCCCTCTCAGCCTGTTGCTGGCTCGACCATGGGAAGCCGCAAGCGTAAACTTGAAGCGACGATCCCTCTGCCCGACCAGATCCTCAGAGGGCTTCGGTTCTTCTACATCCCGGGAGACCGAAAGAATTCTGTAAGAAGGCAGCGCATGGAACACGCAGAAATGTACGGTGCGGCCGTCATCTCGATACTCGGCGACGCAACACACGTCATTGTTGATGACCATCTGTCTTTTGAGCATATTAAAGATACAGTGGCCTCGGTGATTGATCAGGAACAGCCCTCCATTGTTTGGGAACATTGGCCCCTTCACAGTATTGAAGAGAAACGCCTCCTTCCGACAGCGTCATCATGGTATCGCGTCGCCCCGCCGCCGAAGACCGCCGGCTCGCCAGTCCCCGCGGCATCCGCTGCTGAAGAGCCTGCCGAAGGATCGCTGGAGATCAAGGCTGCCCGTAATGACCCCAAGGGACAGGGCCATGATCCACATCGCACTCCTACACAAAGTGAGAAATCCTCAGCACCGCAGTATGGGAGCCACTCTGAGATAGGGACCGGGACGAATACGGCACACGTTGCCATTCCAACCTCACAGCCTTCTTCTGGAGATGGACCGTCTTGTGCCGGCCCCACTGTCAATCGTCCAGCTGCCCACGACTATGGGGACGAGCTATCAAAGCAGATTGAGAAAGTGAAGAAGAAGTACAAGGACCTTCCCTCAATCGAAGGTGATGATGAGAACAAAGAAGTGGACGACGAGAATAGTGATGAAACCTCACAGGATGAGTCCAGAGGACAGAAACCAGCAAAACGCGCCAAAAAGTCCAAGGCATCAAAACCAAGACTTGAGGACAACTATGCTTGTAGCAGGGGTGGTAGGATCGACAAGTCTGGTGGCCCAAATGCCAGAACGGTCCAGGTTTTGCAGCAAATGCTCGACTACTACACCAATACAAACGACCATCACCGTATTATGGCTTACCGAAGAGGTATCAACACCCTGTCCATGCACCCTGAGAAGGTAACAACTGTCGAGGAAGCAAGGTTGCTTCCATTCGTCGGGCCTAGTCTCAGCGCCAAGGTCGAGGAGATCGTTAGGACGGACCGGCTTCGACGTCTGGAGCACGCACAGAACGACCCAACAAGCAAGACCCTCCAACTATTCCTCGGCATTTATGGTGTTGGCCTCTCCATAGCCAGTCAGTGGATCACGAAGGGGTTCCGCACCCTCAACGACTTGCGGCGACACGCCCAGCTCACCCCGAACCAGCGTGTTGGCATCGAGCACTACGAAGACCTGAACACGCGCATCCCGCGCGCTGAGGTCACGGTGCTCGGCGACTATGTGAAGGACGAGGCCGCCCGTATCGACAAAGAAGTCGAGCTCCTCATCGGCGGCAGCTACCGCAGGGGCGCGGACAGCAGTAGCGACATCGACTTCATCATCACCAAGGCCGGCACCAAGTCGAGCGAGGAGCTCACTCCGTTCCTGGACGTGCTGGTGAACAATCTGAAAAAGAAGGGCTTCCTCACAGCCGAACTGGCCGCACACAGCTCACGCAGTTCCAGAAACAAGGACGATGGCGGTTCAAAGTGGCATGGCTGCTGCGTCCTGCCACGAATCGCTGGCTCAGAAGGCGATAACGATGCGCACAGGCCATGGAGGCGCATCGACTTCCTGCTAGTGTAAGTACAACCTGCCTCTTATTGAATGGGCTCAAGGGCTTGCCAAGCAAGGCTTTGTTGCACATATTGACATATACCAGGCCTGAGACCGAATACGGCGCCGCGTTGATTTACTTTACCGGCAATGACATCTTCAACCGAAGCCTTCGGCTGCTGGCGTCGACGAAGCAGAAGAGGCTGAACCAGCGCGGGTTGTACGATGACGTGACCAGGGGCTATGGGAGAGAGAGGCTGAAACAGGGGGAGCTGCTTGAAGGCAAGAGCGAGAAGAGGATCTTCGAGATTCTTGGGGTGCAGTGGAGAGAGCCGCACGAGCGGTGGTGTTAGTTGGGGCAGCTCCGGCAGGCTCATAATTATGGTTTGCGTGTTTATACCCAAGGGAACGGACGGCATTTAGGGGTAGATGCTCTGACCAGTCCCTTGTGTTGAACCTAATGTGGCTGCTAAATCCATGAGATGGTTTATCACATTGGTGCGAGTCTCGGCATGGTTTCCGACAGTGATGAATAGAGACGTTTTGAAGTCTCTGGTGAATCCCTAATGGGTATGATCATTAAGACGCGCTATTTGCCGTAATATTAGTCACTGTAACAGGCCTTCAAATATCAGAACCTCCAGAACATCCAGGATCAGAATGTGAAAATCCAAGTAGCGCCTGCAGCCGGCTGCTACACCGATACTGTTCCATCGAGCGATAGTGCCTGTTCTGGGCTGCCTTTCAGAAGAGCGTCTTGACTTCCCGCCCAAAACACCGGCTTGCCAGTTCTCCAAGTTGTATCAGGTCCCTGGAGCGGGTCGAACTCAACAGTCATCTGCTCGGGGCCATCAACTTCGCTTTGGTTGGTCTCTTCGACTCCGCTTATCGCAAATATTTGGTCAGTTCCCGGTTTCACTTTTGGTATTTTAGATTGTCGGACAGGTTTTTGATGAGACTCACAACTTAAGGTAGAAAATGAATCTGGAAAGAGTCGGCACCCACACCATGACGGCGATGAGCTGCCCAAAGGACCACGAACCCCACGAATTGGTGGTGCCTCAGTCGTTTGCTCCACCCGTCTTGGAGTGCGTGATGGTGAGTAGGTCAGCGAGATAGAAGGCCGAGCTAACAAGGAGTGCGCACTCCAGTAGGAACCAAACGGCCTTCATGAACAGGGGCCAGAAGTTTGTCCTGAAATTTTGAAACACTTGAGCTTGAGTTGGGTCCATCACACCCTTAATTTTCTGAAAAATGTGCCAATGGTGCCAATTTGGAACCTGAATTGCCAGGAAGTCGATGGTTAAGAGGGAGATTGAGGTGTAGATGACGACGATGCCCATTTTGAACCGCGTGGAAATGCTGTTGTCCACATTACAGTATACCATTGGGTTTGGATTAGATCTGCATTCCATCACGGAAGCTTCCTTCTTGAACTTCTCAAATAGCTCCTCGTAACCAGCAATGAGCTCGTCTCTCCTCGCATGTATGACACTGGCGAGTATGACAGTGATCCAGACGAGGAGGAAGGTGTACCAGGCGAAGGGCGACCTCTGATGCTTCTTGTGCTGTTTTCCTAGTTCGTATCTTGTGATTCGATGTATCATGCTCTGAACGAGAAGGAGTGGTATGATGCTGTTGACCGCCAGCATCTGCACAAGCTGGCTATCCAACACGGCCGCCCCGAAGCTGTCCACCGAGTTGGATTCTGACGAGGACGAGCTTTTCGGCTTTAAGGTGTACAAATTCGCAATCTGGATAGTCCAGATGAAGAAACCTTGGACTTCCTGGAACTCTTTGAGGATCTTGACTGTCGCATCATAATCCTTCCCTCGGACAGGCGACGCTGTATGCCTGAGGCCCTTACCCAGGCTTCCTGCAATCGGGGGCCGATCTGCCTCTCGACATTCGGCTCGTTGAGGAACGTGTCTATTTTAGAGTGCTCTGCATCCCCTCTACTTTGGTAGAAAAATACTGGCGAAACCAAAACCCATGCCGAACGCGTGAGGGTGTTGAAGAGGACCCAGAAGAAGATAACTGCGCAGACCTGTAGTAAATATGATATAATGATGCCGGGGTCAGCAATATCATCGTTGATATCTACTCCGTAAGAACAAAAGTCGTTCATCCCTCGCTGTATCGTGCTCAAGGTACCCGCCGTGACGGTGATATTCTCCAACGCCAATGTGCTCTCCTTGCAAGGCGAGATATTCGATGACTTGCAGGACGACGTGATACAATGTACAAAATCGGATGTGACCTTGGTACCGTCCCAGTCAGACAGTTTCCCATGGTAGAGCTGGTATTGGTCGTCTTCCTCTCTTGAAGAATTTAGCGCGAGACTGCCGTTCTGGACTAGCATTGCAGCTACGCCCAGCGAGTAACATGGCCGCATATTCTATGGCAACATTGATGTGGTCGGGTTTGAGCAGATTTCTGAGCAGTTGCCCTCGGTGCCTATTAGATAATCGAGGGGTTCGAGTGCACAGTTGGTCAAGCCAAGCTCGACGTATGGGTCGGGAGGCCGCTTAACGCTGCACAGAAGATCCCGCGCATCGACTTCGAAGACCGAGACCGCAAAGAAAAGTTTTGTATATTGGATATCGTGTCCGTCCTCTCCACATCGGAATTATCGTAATCGATCAGCAGCTCTGTTGCTGCTGTTGAGGAGTTCGAGACTTCCATTGCCTCCAGCTTGACGCAGTCGAATGGAGAAAGGCACCGAGAAGAAAAAATAAATGAAAATGTATCACGAAACGGGCTCATGCGAAACAGAGGCTCTTCTATGACGGGATGTGATGCTTCAAGAGATCAAAGTCACCAGTCTGGCAGAGGAGTGCACACATGCAGATATACCCTTGCCGCCAACCATCCCCAGGAGCCTGCCCTGGCCCGATCATGATAAGAAGCCCTTTGAACCTGCATCAAGACCAATGAAGATACTCTTGACGAAGCCTGATGCAACTTGAAATAGAAGTGTGTTGCTTTCTTGATATTGGAAATCGGGGAGGAGCGTGACTAGTGTGAAGGAGTGAGACCTAAGACCTTATCGGGCAAAGCTCACATACTCACACTGCATTTTCCCCCAGCCCCCAATATGCACGGGTCAGCAGAGGATGTGCCTGAAATTAGTGATGTTCAGCTTTCACAATGCATGCCAATCAAAAATCACCGCCGCTGTATCAGCTGGTTCTTGTTTTCGTTGACTGCATCGCAGATCTTTGGTGGAATGCTTGACATGCGGTCGCTTCCAAATCCCCAGAAACAGGAAAAGTAGTCAAGAGATACCTTGGCTTACAAAATCGAATCCTCAAAGCTGAGAAGGCGTACGCTGACTTCCTAGGACCTAAGCTTCGGCGCTCTGCTACAGTATCTGTTGTAGGTGTTTCTTTTCTCTTTCCCAAGGTTGTGTCCACGGAGCACTACCTAATAGGCATGCCATACTGGCGAGAAGGTACCAAAATCTGTAAAACACGACAATCTACCATTCCCTAATCTCTTCTCAGACAATCAACAGTCCGATTCGAAACGACTTCAGCCAACTGGGATTACAAGCTGCATATTCAGCTCGGGCTACTGACGTCCAATTGCAACCCCTGGATGATTTGTTGGTAAATTATCCCGCTACATAATAAAGTATTTGGTTACATTGCATGTTGATGTCAAATTCCGTTTCTACCAGAGTGCACCTTCCAAAAGGACTGTGAAGATTGCACAACCACGGGATCGAATGAGATCCGGTCTTCACAAGCTGCTTTAATGTTCTATTAGCAAACAACCGTGTGACCCAGGGCAGGCATGTAGTCCCAAGAACCTCTCTTCTCATCTGATGGAGAAACGTTAGGCTGAGGCCTCAGAAGTTCATATCCACTCTGTGAGGCAGCATCCAAAACGGGTACACTAGCATTGATTGGGTTGCTTTAATGAGTGCATACGGATGAGGTTCCTCTTCGGCCTAGCCAAGCCTTGTGAGAGCCTCAAGGACACATGTGATAGGATCTGGCCCAAGAGTTGAGGCTCTCTAGCCCTGGCGTGCTCTGTAGATCCGATGCTGCAGGGTCCCAAGGTGAAGACCCTTGCAGACCTGGCCTGTGGCCCAGTTGGCGCAAACAAGCAGGGAAGTCGGTGTGGCCACCGGAGCAGGCCAGTCGACCCAACCGGGCTAGTGGCATTTTATTCTGCCAGCCAAAACTTTGCAAAAATCAGAACGTCCCTGGATTGAAGGGCGCCCCGCTGCTATCATGCTTTAACTTTGAGGCCCAAGAACGTGCTTGTATTTTCGAGTGTCAACACCAAGTCCCTTCACACCACTGCCCAACCAACAATTTCCGGCCTGCATCCCCTTTCTCCAACTAGCTTCAGTTTAATCTTTCGATATTGTCATCAGCATCATGGCATCAGGAGAAAAGATGGACATCGAGAAGGCCGAGCTGCAGCTCAAGGAGATGGCCCATTCTGAGCAGCACTACTTCAACAGGTGAGTAACCCAGTGCTCATGGTCTTGCCATGCGGTGCTCGCGACGCGCGTGCTTGCATAGGATACACCAGCTAATCTTCTATCTTGTGCAGTTATAACCACCATGGTATGCTCATCCAGATTGAATCGCCTCACCTTGTATTGAAACTTGAATTGCTAACAAGCCTCACAACATTCAAGGCATTCACGAGGAGATGCTGGTATGTGCAGCTCCAGACAAGCCCCTCGTGCTAGAAAACCATGGCCCTTAGTGCTGACTTCACTTGTGTACAGAAAGATGAAGTCCGGACACGATCCTACATGAATGCGATCGTGCAGAACAAGCACCTGTTCAAGGACAAGGTCGTGCTCGATGTCGGTTGTGGTACCGGTATTCTGTCCATGTAAGACGCCCCTGTCTTCTGGGAAACGGGGCTCAACGCAGTCGCCCGACACAAGCATTTCGGTCCCTCTTGCGGGGGACACTGACCCTTTGCACCAGGTTCGCTGTCAAGGCCGGCGCAAAACATGTCATCGGCGTCGACATGTCCACCATCATCTTCAAGGCGCGTGAGATCGTAAAGGTCAACGGCATGTCCGACAAGATCACGCTTCTCCAGGGAAAAATGGAGGAGATCCACGACCAGATGCCCTTCAAGAACGTCGACATCATCATCTCGGAATGGATGGGCTACTTCCTCCTCTACGAGTCCATGCTCGACACCGTCCTGTACGCCCGCGACAAGTACCTGAACCCGAACGGCCTCATCTTCCCCGACAAGGCCACCATTTTCGTTGCTGGTATCGAGGACGGAGACTACAAGGATGAGAAGATTGGCTGTGAGTGAAAGAAAACAAAAACAACAACAAAAAAGCATTCGGCAGACCGTCCCGTGAGGGATCGAGTGCACTGGAGATTGGGAAGATACTAAACAAGTGTCGTTTAGTCTGGGACAATGTCTACGGATTCGACTACAGCCCGCTGAAAGAGACCGCCCTGACGGAGCCACTCGTCGACACGGTCGAGATGAAGGCCGTGGTGACGGACCCGGCCAGCGTGCTGACGCTCGACCTGTACAAGTGCACGACGGACGACCTGGCCTACAGCGTGCCCTTCGACCTCAACGCCCGCCGCGACGACTTCGTGCACGCCCTCGTCGCCTGGTTCGACATCGAGTTCACCGCATGCCACAAGACGGTCGCCTTCTCCACGGGACCCCACACCAAGTACACGCACTGGAAGCAGACCGTCCTCTACCTCAAGGACGTCCTGACCGTCCAGCAAGGCGAGACCATCCACGCCTCCATGACCTGCAAGCCCAACAACAAGAACAGGAGGGACCTCGACATCGAGCTCAAGTACAAGCTCGAGACCACCGAGCCCACCCGGGCCGCCGAGGGCGGCTGCACGTACAAGATGTGCTAAGCTGTTCGGGGAGCACCCATCGTGTGTGCTCGAGTTGGTGCAGGAAGCGCGGCGAGTGCCCGCCTCGACATGACCTGGTAATCTCCCGAAGCCGCCGTCCCACATCCTAAACATTGTGGCCGCAACGGCGAGGGTCGGCTAAACTACCAGAGAGCGTAGTCGATCACGGTGGGGACTGGCTGCAAGCAGGACGCTGCGTATCGCGCGCCTGAAGGTGGAAAGACTCATCTATACTACGAAACGGCGGGGAGAGCTCCTTGGGTCACTGTGAGACAGCAGACAAGGCCATTGGGGGTTTCTCTCCCAGGTGGCCCCGCCCATGGCTTGCGGTTATAGCCGTGGCGGATAGAAAAGAAGAAGCGTTGGATGGAACAAAAGACGGAGGCCGGCGGATATGATGTCTCTTCTCTATTCCAAGCGTTCTCATCAAGCATAGGAAAGATTGATTTGTTTGCATACTTATGATCTATCGGTGGTGCAAAACGACAAGAGACACGCCAAACTAAGTGTGGTTTTCAGATGAGGCACTACGAAATGTAGATCCGCTGGCTGGGGCTTTGGCTAGAGACAGAATGAAGAGAGTGTGGCGGTGGCTTAGACAGCATACAATATCACGCATCCCTTGTCGAGTGTGGACGGTTTGCCAAAAGAGTTGTGGCGAGTGAAGTGATGGGTAAACGCCTAGTGCATTCAACCTGAGCCTGTGAATTGATTCAGAGGCAGGCAAACGTTTTGAACCGTCCCGTCTTACTCCTAACACAGATGTGGCATTGCCAGTAGCTTTCTGCACATGAGAATGTTTTTGTCTATTTTTTATCCACCGACTTAATGTAGGTGACTCTATCTGCCTGTATCGACCAAGCTGCTTTTATTTGTTTGGTTCTGACTGGCATATAACATTCTTGATCCCTTATCCCAGGATGCTTTTGACAAGCAGAGCAGCGATTCAAAACGCCGCAAACACTTTTGGAGTTTATGTCGGATTTTCGCTGCTGTCACCGCCACTGCAGCCACGTTATTTCAACTCGTTTTCTCTTCTGCTGGGAGTAATCAATCATCCATGTCCATCTCGAACACATGATCAACCTCGCCATCATCGGCCCTTTTGGGATGGGCAGGCTTTTCGGAGATCATGGGCATCCCTGTCTTGCTCACCGTTCCCTCGCACGTCATGTAGGGGGATTCAAGGTCTGCAGCATCGGCATCGCGTAGGGGCACCGGCAGTGCTCTGAAGTAGTCTTCCAGGCCGCAGGCATTTCCGGAGAGCAGCGGTGGTGTGGGTGTGATGGGAGTGAGCCGCTGTGGCTCGAGAAGCCCCTCGGGCGTCAGCGTGTTATCGCTGCTCTACTGCGACGGTGTCACGCCGGTTCTGCCGTACTTCTCCACCACGGCGGCGACCTTCTTGGCCAGCTCGTCCGCCTCGACCCTGGTCGCGGCCTCTGCGTAGACACGGCAGGCATTCTCGGTGCCCGAGGCACGCGCGAAGCTGCGCGCGCTGGTGTACTTCTTGACCAGGGCGTCGATCTCGTCCTGCGCGCCAGCGGGGTGCGACAGCTTTCGCTCGGCGTCCGTGGTCTGGAAGAGGTCCTTGTCCCCGACCTCGACACGGACTAGCCTGTTGGGCAGGTCCTGGTAGGTCATGGCCCAGTCCTTCAGCGTCCAGCCCTTGTGCGCCAGGATCACCTCCACCAGGAGCATGTCCGAAAGGGCGTCACCGACGGTCTGGTTGATGAGGTCGCCAACAGCGGCGAGCGTCTCGAGTGCTTCCTTCTGGGCGGGGGACTGGGGCTCCTTCTCCTTGAAGACGCGCAGGGCGTCGTTGGAGAAGACGACTGTGCCGTGCCCGTTGGCCTCGAAGTAGACTCCCACGTCGAATTTGCAGGCGGCGTGATGCAGATGCTTGACGCCGGTAGGCGTGCAGACGACCGGAAGGCGAAGATGGTCCGTGATGTACTTGGTGCTGGCGCCATTGGCATACGCGGTCTGCACCACACCGATTCGCAGATCCTCCTCGAGCCCAGCGGACCGCACCAGGTCGGCGATGAAGGACGCAGCAAGGGTGGAGATACGGTCGCCATCCAGCATGAAGAAGCCCGTCTCGGGGTCGGTATAGTAGTAGATCAGACGGTCAGCGTCACCGTCGAGGGAGCAGTATCGGGCACCAAGCTCAGGCTTGGGCGAAGGAGGGGCTCGCTGCTTGGTCTTGACGAAATCGGCGCCGCTCTGGACAAAGAGATGGTTTAGCACACGTCCTATTTGGGCAAGTTGGGGATCCCACGGTCACTCACGTCCAAATTCAGCACTTCAGGTCGGAGAACGTCATCATTGACCACCTTGACATCGAATGGGACCTTATCCTTTGGAAGGTACTTCAGAAGCTCGGTCAACTTCGGACCGCCAACGCCATTGGCACAGTCCACAGTCAGAGGACCGTTGATCTTGTGTCCATTGAGAGCCCGGATGAAGGCGCCGCCGAACTTCTTGTAGTAACCAGCCTCGCTGACCTCACCATAGGCCTGGGGCGTGTCCTCGGTGTTGACGGCCCTCGTCAGGTAGTGGAGCTGAGGGGTGGTGAGGATCTTGTGGTCGACGTACTCGGTTCCGGTGGCCTCGAGGGCGGCTGCCAGGGCGGTGACAAGGGTGTGGCCAGAGGGTCGAGTATCACGGCCGTAGACGACCTTGGCAGGGGCCTTAAGGTCGATCTTGAGCTGGGCAGCAAGGCCGTTGTAGACCTCAACGAGCTCGTCATCGGTCTTGGAGTTGACCAGCTTGGTGGCGTAGCTCTCCCACTCCTGTTCGAGCATCTCGCCCATGGGATCGACGACCTTGACTCCATTGTCCTTGGCCGGGTTGTGGCTGGCAGTGATCATAACACCGATGGCCTGGCTGCTCAGCTTGCGGCTCCGGAGAGAAGCGAGCAGGCCAACCCTGAAGGAGACACCCTCGAGAAGGTCCGAGGACATGCGGAAGCCTGCAGTTCCATACTTGTAAAGGCTGCCAGCTGGGAGGGGGACAATGGGATGCTTGGCGGAGGCAGCCCGGATCTTGTCGTCGTGCGAGGCCATGGTGGTATATGTCTCAGTCACAGGACCCCAGGAGATCTTACAGGTAGTAGAAGGGGAGGACGGTGAGGCAGACTACGGGAAACAAGCTAGACAAGGACAAAGATAGGGCTCTAGATGGGAGAAACGTCCGGGGCGGAAGGGGAGGCATTTTAAAGACAGCCGGGTGAGCTGTCATAGCTGGCAGGGCCGTCCGCTAATACGATGCACATGCCCCCTGCCTAGGCCCGCCTTCTGGAATGCCCATCCCCCTGGGCCCCCACTTTATTATTAGAGCAGAAGAGCAGCGGTAATCAAGCTACCCCGCCTTCTTTGTCTCCTTCTGCCATTTGCGTACATGTATGTATCTGCTGTGTATTATACGGACGCGGACGGGCAGCCCTGGACGCAAACCACCGTACACTACGGGGTGGGTACATTTGCTACCAAGCCACACAGCTCCTCGTTCCCCAGCCTGTCCCTGGGCCTTGTTTGATGCAAGTCTCGGAGCAATGGGCATAGCTGTGTGACATGGACGCTGCGCTTCGACTGCTGATCGCCTGCAAGACGAGAAGGAAGAGTGCCCTGTTTGCGAATGAGAATGAACCTGGTGGTCACAGCCCCATATAGCACACGAAGCCAATCCAATCCCCCGATCCAATCCAGAGTGAGACCATCGAGTTCTTGGATAGAATTCAAGCGACCAAGTCATTTTCCATCAGTCCAGCCAATTCACTTTGTGCTGCATGCTCCTTATTAGTCTGCCTGTAGGTACTAGCAGGCTGCCCAGGTCTCAGGGCCCCCCACCCGGTGCCTCGGGATTGTCCTGAGCTTAAAGCTTGTGGTGCATTAGGCCCAGGTCCCTGGAATTCCAACACTCAAGGCCATGTCGAACGCGTGAGACGCGTCACCCGCATACATCACATCAAATCGCTCCTGCAACCCATCACTATCAGCTCCATCCCAATTGCCCGCGTGGCTTATCTTGAATCTGGTGCTCGCAGGAGATTCCGTCGCAATTGTCTCTCATCTTGAAGCGTTTGCATTCCTTTGCATTCTTCTTTCTGGCTCTACCCGTTTCTCTCCGCCCGCCTTGCTCCATGTATCATCATGCCGCCCGACGAGGATAGCCCCAACCCGTTGCTCCTCTCGTGGGTTAAGGAGTGGTACGACGACGCCAGAGAGAAAAACACCAAGGGCGTCAATACCTACAGAAAAGCCTACAACTCGTTGAAAAAATGTCCCAAGATCTTTGAACACCCATCAGAGCTGACCGAATTGCAATTCTTCGGACAAACCCTCACCAAGAGGCTCACCGACAAGCTCGAGATTTATTGCAGAGAAAATGGCTTGCCAATGCCTGAACGCCCTTCAAAGTCCAGGAAACGCAAAGGTGCCGCCAGAGCGCCAGGAAAAGGAGCAGCAGAAGATGACGACGAGGATGACGACGCCGACGCGCCTGCCCCTGCCCCAAAGAAACCCCGGACGACTAAACCGTATGTGCCTGCGTTTCGATCTGGCCCATATGCCCTGATTGTCGCCTTATCGAATCTTCCAGAGCATGGACCAGAGGGGTTGGCAAAACTGGATTTAATCGACAAAGCTCAACCACACTGCAACTCTTCATTCACGGCCAATGAGCCCGGGAAATTCTACACCGCTTGGAACTCTATGAAGACGCTTCTCGAGAAAGAGCTTGTCTACGAGCGTGGTAGGCCGACCAAAAGGTACGCGCTGACTGAGGAGGGCCGGGATGTCGCGAGACGGATACACCAAGCAAACCAGAACAGCACCAGTAACACCGAGGCGAGAGGAAATGAATCTGGCGACAACGCGACAGGGTCTCGGTCCCAAGCCCCATCGCTGACTGTCCCGCGCTCTTTTGAAGAAAACCCAAACGATCTGTCCCCGGAGGATAAGCCAGATTTTGGCAATGTCGTTACTGACGGCCCTACCTTTTCTGACGACTCCTCAATGCCGACCTTCACCACTATCAGGCTGAACCCCGGCTCCTTTACGGTTCACCTTGTTCTGGACGTACGAGAGATCCGGGCCAGGACAGACCGAGACTACATGCAAGAAGAATTGACTAAGAAAGGCATCAAGCCCATCATGCGCAGCCTGGAGCTTGGTGATTCTCAGTGGGTAGCCAAGTGCCACGATCCGGAGGTGCTGCGCCGGGGGGGCGCCGAGGGGGACGAGGTCGTGCTCGACTACATCGTGGAACGGAAGCGCCTGGACGACCTGATTGGGAGCATCAAGGACGGCCGGTTCCACGAGCAAAAGTTCCGCCTGAAGAGGTCCGGCGTCCGACACGTCACCTATCTCGTGGAGGAGATCTCGCTGGACCGGGAGCACTTCTCCAAGTACGAGGAGAGCGTGCAGTCTGCGATTGCCTCGACACAGGTTGTTAACGGCTTCACTGTGAAGAAGACGCAGAAGATGGATGACACCATACGGTATCTTGCGAGGATGACGGAGATGTTGAAGAAGCGGTACGAGAGCCAGACTCTGAGGGTGATCCCCACAAAGGTCATCACCGCAAAGAACTACCTGCCACTGGTGAAACACCTCAGGGAAACGCAGCCGGGGGCCAGTTACTATATCAGTTACCCTGCCTTTGCATCGTTGGCGTCCAAGACGGGCTTGCTGACATTGCGGGACCTGTTCCTCAAGATGCTCATGTGCACACGCGGTATCACAGGAGATAAGGCGACACTGATACAAAATATCTGGAAGACACCAAACGAGTTTGTGAAAGCCTTTGAGCAATGCGGTGCTGGAGACGCAGGGAAGAAGAGGAAGCAGGAGCTCGTCTCAAGCAGGTTGGGTGCCCATGCGGTGAGGAGCAAGCAGATTGGCAAGGCCCTGAGCATCAAGCTCGCCGAAGTCTGGGCAGATATTTAGGCCGCATCAGTCCTGATGTATGATAGCGTGGGTTTACTTGTCCCGCAAGTGGTTCAAGCCATGTCTATAGACCCAATGATACATCATCACCTTCTTTGTACAGTACATAAACGATTTTACTGACTGAGTGAATCAACGCCTGATACATCCCTTAAGTGGCGTGCCCTCCCAGCCCTTGTGCGACAATCCTCTCAACCGTCTTCTCCACCTCCTTGATGAAGGGGAAGGACCTGCCCTCGCCCGAGAACAGGACTGACTTCTCGGCGTACTTGGCCATCATGTCGACCTCGACGTTGACGGTGTCGCCGACCTTCTTCTGGGCGATGACGACCTTCTCCTGCGTGTAGGCGATGAGCATGACCTCCCACCATCCCTCGGCGTCGTCGACTTTGGTCACAGTCAGGCTGGTGCCATCGAGGGCGACGTAGCCCTTGTAGACGATGTAGCGCAGGATGTCCCGCTTCGCCGGCTTGAAGCGGATGGTGATGGCGTTGCCGTCGGGCCGCATCTCGGCGATCTCGGCCGTGGTGTCAACGTGGCCCTGCACGAAGTGCCCGCCCATGCGCGTGTCGGCCCGCACCGCCCGCTCCAGGTTGCACCGCGACCCCGTCGCCAGGCTGCCCAGGTTGGTGATGCGCAGGGTCTCCGGGGCCACGCCCACGGTGAAGGACGGGGTGGGGTCCACGGGCGTGAAGGTCACCACCGTCAGGCACACGCCGTTGACGGCGATGGAGTCGCCCTCGTGGCAGTCTGACAGGAGGGCGGAGCCCTGCGGCAGGTTGATGGTCAGGGATGTGCCGCCTGTCTCGTCATGAGGGTTGAGTGCGGCGACGACTAGTAAGGGGTTATGTTAGCGGCTGTGCATTGTGGCCGGTCTCGAGGCGGGTGAGACTAGGTGAGGCTGAGTGAGGGTGAGAGGATGGGTGAGTCAAGGGCGAGGTGAGTTGGTTGTGTCGCGGTGACGCTTACCGCCTATCTCCTCGACGATGCCGGTGAACATCTTGGCTGTAGAGATTCCAGCCTCGTTTCGGTAGTATTGATGGAGACGGTGCAGCTTTGGTATAGCTGCAATTTGACAAGGGAGTGGTGGGGGATGGTTTTGTTTTAGCTCATCATCATCGACTTGAAGTCTCCCCTATGGCCGTAACCTCCGGGACGGCGGGGTGTTCCTGGCGGGGCTCAATCACTGTACGCCCAAGGCCCCGAACGGAGCTTTCGGGGCCGGGGTCGGCACGACGAAAAGTATGGGGACGTGGCCACCGATAGAAAGTGTTGTTCAGGCGGTAGGCACAGACAGATCAGAGTGAATGGCTCGCTCAACTTGTGACCACTCGTTAGGCGCCAATCCCACAGAAATGACCACATGGAATCTGCCTGACCGTGACTCAGGACAGCAACGTATATTGGCAGGTGTGTAGATAAATTTAGCTTAGCTGGAGGCTTTCCAGGAACACGAACGGCTGGTGGGAACGGCCTCCTTTAGTAGGACCCCTCCCCCTGGATGCACCCCATTCTGCTGTGCTGGAACTCGTCCAGAAAACACCCCACCCCACCTCACCTGGCGACCCTCCTCCAACTGCCATACTGTGACTGTCCTCTTATTGTGACTCAAAAAGGCGACCCGGATGAGCCACGTTTCCAGATGTTCGAGGTCGAGCAATAGGCTTAATATATTGCGCCATCCTTCCTTCACTCTTCTTGGCGGCCGTCCTTCTTTATTTCTCCATTCTTTCAGCTCGTTCGAGACCCGATCGTTGCACGCTCTGACAACTCCTCACCACTCGCGAGCAACCCGACTGTCGAGCAGCAGACCGAACGGGAGGAACAAACTCACATCTGGCTTTCCCGCAGCTAGGCTGTCCCTCACCAACATGTCAGCAAAACAACCCACCTGGACGCCTCCCAAACCCCTCGCCGATTCTGTCAAGATCCCCAACTTGACAGTCTACAACTCCCTGACGCGCAAGAAGGACAAGTTTGTGCCCATTGACCCGGAGGGAAAGACCGTGCTCTGGTACACTTGCGGTCCAACTGTCTATGATGACGCTCATTTGGGGCACGCGCGCAACTACGTCTCTACGGACGTCGTCAGGCGCATCGTGAGGGACTACTTTGGCTTCAATGTCAAGTTCGTCATGAACATTACCGACATCGACGACAAGATCATCCTGCGCGCGCGCCAGCAGCACCTGCTCGCAAACTTCCGATCCGAGCACCCGACCGTCGACGAGGCCGCCATATCTACGGCCCAGGCGGCTTTCACTTTCTACCTGAAGAAAAATCTGCCTCTCCTGCCCTCCGAAACGACCCCCGACTCGTATACCGCAGAGACAGACAAGGCATACGCAAGGGTTCTGGAGGGGAAAGCTCTGGCAGGAGATAACGAGACGCCCGGCGACAAGGAGGCCAAACTCAAGATGCACATCAATACCGCCAAGTTGGCCGCCGCAACCCTCCTGAAAGCCTCCTCGCTCGATGCGAACCAGTTCTACGAAGGTGCTGAGGACGTGTTTTTGCCATACCTGGACTCGCTCCACGGTTCTACGGTCGACTCGAAGGACTACGCCATCTTCACGAAACTGACCAAGAAGTTCGAGCAACGCTTCTTCGAGGACATGCATGCCCTGAACGTTCTGGACCCGGAGGTTCTGACCCGAGTCACCGAGTATGTGCCTGAGATTGTGGCTTTTATTGAGAAGATCATATCCAATGGTTTTGCATACGCGACGGCCGACGGCTCGGTATACTTCGACATAGCTGCATTCGAGAATTCAGGCCACGCTTATGCCCGCCTCGAGCCTTGGAGTAAGGGAGATACTGCCCTGCAGGCGGATGGCGAAGGGTCACTCGCATCCAAGACGACGGTGAAGCGCAATGACGCCGATTTCGCCCTGTGGAAGGCAAGCAAGGCTGGAGAGTTTTCGTGGGCTAGTCCATGGGGTGATGGACGCCCTGGCTGGCACATTGAGTGCTCAGTCATGGCTTCTGAGGTTTTGGGCGAGAAGCTGGACGTGCACTCTGGAGGTGTGGATCTTCGGTTCCCTCACCACGATAATGAGCTGGCGCAATCGGAAGCATACTGGAATAGCAAAGAGCAATGGTCAAACTTCTGTGAGTGCGATCAGCTGGGGCTGCGCGATAGGGAGAGCCTCCGCGTTGCTGGCGCGTTGTTCGACGAGAGAGTCGCTAACATAGCCTGTCAAAGTCCTGCACATGGGGCATTTGTCGATTGCAGGGTCTAAAATGAGCAAGTCACTCAAGAACTTCACCACTATCAGGTCGGCGCTTGCCAAGGAGGAATGGACCTACCGAAGTCTCCGCATTGCCTTCTTGCTCGGTGCGTGGGAGAGCGGCATTGAGGTGACGGACGAAATTCTTCGCACGACTGCCTCTTTTGAGGACAAGATGAATAACTTCTTTTACAAGAGTGCGGACATTGCGAGGAGCCAGCAGAACGGTAGCGCCGTCGCGGTTAGCAACGGATCCGAGCAATCAGAACACGACCAGAAAGTGCTGGCTGCATTGGAAAAGACGAAGCAAGACGTTGATGCTGCATTCTCTGACTCGTTCAACACGCCTGTGGCGATGAGGGCACTTTCCGAGCTTGTGTCCGAGTTCAACTCGGCGGCAAGCGTTTCGGATGAGACGACGCTGACCCTAGCACGATGGATTACAAGAATCCTGACAATCTTGGGTCTAGACTCAAAAGGCGACTTGAAGGACGAGTCCCGAGTAGCCTGGTCTGGCGTTGGCATTCCCGCAGAAGCGGAAGCATTTATCTACCCTGTGTCACAACTGCGCGACCAAGTCCGACAAGCTGCTCGGACAAAAGACCTGGACCACGCTACTCTTGTCCAAATAGCAGAGAAGGTCAAGCCTACAGGATCGGCCTCCAGCGAGTCTGCGAAGAAATACGAGCAGGTCTTCACGAAGTTCCAAACTGATGTTCAGAAGCTGGCCAGCAAGAAGGCACCAGCCGGCGACATCCTCGCTCTTTGCGACCAGCTGCGCGACACCCGCCTGTGGGACCTGGACATCTACCTTGAGGACCGCGACCCGCCACTGCCCGCCTTGGTCCGGCCTATTGACAAGACCATCAAGCAGGCCAGGGAGGAGCGTGAGAAAGCGGCCGCTGCCAAGGCCGCACAGAAGGCGAAGAGGGACGCCGAGGAGGCAGAGAAGAAGAGGCAGCAGGACGAGAAGGCGAAGCTCAGCCACCTCGAGATGTACAAGACAGAGGAGTATGCGGAGTGGGATGAGAGCGGAATACCCACCAAGGACGCCAAGGGCGAGGAGGTGACCAAGAGTAGGAGGAAGAAGCTGCAAAAGGACTGGGAGAGGCAGAAGAAGCTGCATGAGGATTGGCTGAAGAGGCAAGGGTAGAGCTCGGGGAAGACGTGAAGATCTCTATGGACCGTCCGGGCCATCTACGAGAGGAATTCAAGTCTTTCTGTCCTTAGAGCCATAGTAGCTACAACCACTGGATGACCCCCTTTTTTTGCTAGGCGCTTCAAGCGTGGGCTTTTTACTGTAAATCTGGCAATCTGTCGCTAGGAAGTTGCTCCTTTCGGCGCAGAGAATTCTATACCAGTAGACAGGCCTGTGGCGATCATGATGCTCAATTCCGCTCTAACTACCTAAATGAGACAAGCTGTGACGCAGTGTGCACCACCAGTGGTTGATCCAACGACGCGTTCAGGTCAGTGACTGAGAATTTTAGATAGACAATTCGCAACCGCATGCCTCGAAAATTGGGCATACAACCAGGCCCGGAGCGCGAACGCACGAGGGTGGGTGGCCAAGGGAGGAAGAAACGGCCACTTGCTTGTGTGGTCGTCGCCCTCAACACCTATCTCAACCACAATTTATACCTGAAGAAGACCAGAAATTGCTCCCGACGAGGCCTCGGCCCTGTGTGACGGTTGGTCAGAGAATTATTGAAGTCATTGCGGTTGACACGGCGTGATGTAATACAGTATCAAGCTCCCCTTTTCTCTCGAGTCGTCGGTCACTTTCCATGCCAGAAGGCAGTAGAGTCACAAAGTCGTGTGTACTGAAAGGAACAGCTAGATCGCTCACCCGCTGCAGTAGAGTAGCTGTGTCTTTCCTAGTCGTGCTGTCATGAGCTGTGCGGAAGATGCAACGAGGGAAGGAAGGGGCCCGCGCGGTAGACTGCCACTGCCACTCCTGTCCTCCTGCTCCTCCTTCTGCGGCTTTTGTGTCTGTTCCCTCTCGAGTGTCCCCTTTGGAACACTTCTCCCCTTCTGCAGACCTGATGTACTTCTTCCTCTTACTTCTTCTCAAACTCCTCTTCGCCTTCACTGTCCCTCCACCTGGGCACGAAGTCTCCGTCACGCACATCTCCCTTGTCGATCCTTCAATCAATCTCGGACCATCCCATTTGGTTCCAGGTCTTCATTCTGTCCGCAGACCCTTGACGGTCATCGTATTGCCATGTAAAGCACCTGCGCATTATTCTCCCCTCCAGCCTCTTCGCACCCAAATCAGCACCACTTTGCTCTCGAACCTTCTCTGCACGTTGGTGCTACTCCTCTACGCATCAGGCCCGGGAAACGTCTCCTCATAATCATATCAGGTAGGTATCTGTTCCCCTTGGAATATTTGACTGTAGCGACAGGCCTGGGGCGGCCGCGACGACGGAGGGTATGGTTCGATTCCTGAGGCCCGAAAACATCCAGTGGGGACGGGGTCCTTTGCCCTTCGGGGTGTTCATGTCCAAGCCTGCTCAGTTGACGAACTGACAAAATGAACCGACCGCGGCAGATTTATTTTGACCAGAACGACGAGCGGGCTGCAATTTCTGGCAGGTCAGTTCAACAGCTTCCGGGGTCCCTTCTTGGTGGGATGCAGACACTGACCAGTTGATTGTTCAAGATTCCTCAGTCCCCAGACTGGTCTACCCCTGAACACCACACCCATCCCAGTTGCCTTGTGTCTGTATCTCAGAGATTACCGCGGTCGGCCGGTTGCATTGGGAGCGGTTTGTCTCAGGCATCATTGCTGTACCCTCGCACTTCTTGAAGCTGGGGATATGATTGCAAGGCAATTCATGGTCGTGACATCGAACTGCTGCCCAAGTCTGTTTATGTGCTTCCAGGTTCATTGATGTTCCAACGAGTCAACCAATATTTGCAGACTGTCGTCTGGGCTATCACCACTTTTGCAGGATCCTGATGTTGTCGCCCTCGGCGCTGCATCTTCACTTTCTTTCGTAACGGTACCCTCCAACTGAAGGCGGGGACTCTAACGCAACCCGACTTCCACACCAATATGGTGAAGATACGCTGATCTTGTAATCAGCATCTCCATAGAAGGCGTGCTCTCCAGCTGCTGCGCCGTGAGCCTGATGTTGCTGATTTTGTTCATAACCGCCTGGCTTTCAGTAAGAATGGTCACCTTAGGCTGTATGGAAGACTTGTCGTCTTGCGGCATCCCGTCGTCGCTCGCGCATGCCAGCTCAGTGGCGACAAGTGCCAGCGCCTCAGCAACGGACCTCAGGCCGGCTTCGGTGTCCAGCGCTGTAGGATTGCTTTGTGACCGGCCCAGACTAAACGACCTCTTTTCCCAGATGTGATCAGCATTGCTGTTGTCGTTCTCGTTTCCAGAAGCTATTTTGCACACAACGTCAGCGCGAGCAGACCTCATTTTGATATGTTCGCATTTGCCCACTTTGGCGCTGGCGAACAGAATGTGGTGGTACGGGTCAAAAGGGGTGGCAGAAACCTGAAAAGCGTTCTGGATAGCCTCGTCCTCGTTCTGAATAGTAATTTTGCCACAGAATTGGAAGTGCGTGTACCTGAGTGCTGGTCTGCTGCTTCTTGTCACATCCAGGAGAGCTGCTATGTTGCTTCGGTCGGTCTGCCGAGCTTCTTTTCGGGCTAGTCTGGCCTGACGCTTCAACGCGCTGGTGATCTTTCTCTCTCGCTTGGTCGGCGGTACTTTTCTCACGCTGTCGGCATCTTTCTTGGTCACGGGCTGTTGTTTCCTCATGAGCTCGTCATATAACTGCACCCGACGGGCAATGCGTTGCTGGCCCTTGGTTGGGCCCTGGGTCGCAATTTGCGCCGCCAGAGATTTGTTCTTTTTATTGGCCATGGTTGTGTTTGTGTTCGTGTGTTGTGGAAAACAGAGTGGTCGTGTAGGTCGGAGGTTGTTTTCTGGTAGGTTTTGGCAGGCTTGAAAGAGTGGCGTTGTTCGTCTGCAATTTATTTTGTTTTTGTTTTAAGCTTCAAATTAGACTTGGACCATTTAATTCAATTTATTGAGGATTGCCATCTACCTGTGAAGCGTAGACCGCGTCTTCCTAAGGCGTATTAGATGGCCTTTAGGACTGACGCTAAGCTACCAACCAGTCAAGTACTTAACATGAGTCACTTTTTAGCAACAAGCAATAGCGCGATAGTATCCTTAATGCACAGAGAGCACAAGGTCTGCAGTTCTAGATACTCTGGCTTCACCTATGCCAAACAAATAATCCCTCAGCTCAACGAGGGTGGACACCTTTATAATAATCAAGATGGCGACATGCGCAAGGCCAGACCTGGGGTACTGGTAGCGCTGGGAAAGGCGACAAGTATTGAAGTCCTTGCAATTTACGAGATCATCCAGATCACTGAAACGCTGCAGTTCCTGAAGAGTGTCTGGAGTTCGCGTCCTGGTCTCAGCGGAACCATTCGCACAGTCAACATAGTCGATGATAACGATGACGACGAGACAATTTTACCATACGTTGCACTCTCATACAAATGGAGCAAGGATACCGACGAAGAACTTGTCCTGGACGGCAACGGGTTGATTCGCATCAGCTGAGATTTGGGCACGGCACTGCGACGTTTCCGTTACGCCAGCGCCTTGAAATGGATCTGGGTCAACGCTATCTGTATTAATCAAAAAGACGCTGCAGAGAAGAGTATCTAGACTCCCTGATGGCACACATCTACGCGCACGCTTCGCGTGTTATGGTCTGGTTGGGAAATCGGACTGAGGATGCTGAGCTCTTACGCCGCATCAAGTCGTTGATCGGGGATTCGAGAAAATTTCCTGAGATATTCGTCCCAGAATCAATCGTTAAAATGCCCATTGAGGCCAAAATGCTCATCACAAGCCTGATTCTGAGCATGTCTCAGCTTGGTCGGCTGGGGTATTTTACTCGGTGCTGGATCCTCTAAGAGTTCGCATTCAACATGAACGTTGTCTTCTGTTGTGGACAGACCGAGGTTCCATGGCCTCATCTGGCAGGCTTACTCAAGTACAATAAAGCAAAAAATCGGAAACGGGCGGTACTCAATCAGGAAGATGCTGGTTTGCAGGAATGTCCAGCTGGTGTGGGACTTATGGTGGGATTCAGCCATGCAGAAGTCAGGATCATCAAAAGACTCTTCTGGATTGCACGGTCATGGCATACTGGCATTGTTGTACACCTATGCCGATTTCGAGTGCAGCGATAGCCGTGACCGTATCGCTGCGCTACTAAGCCTGTCCCACGATGCCCAGGGCCCAACCGCCTTTCGAGTGGATTACGCCGACTCGGTCGAGCAGACGTTCGTCAAGTTCGCCCTGGTTATGGCGAGGAGGGGGTACCTTGCGTGGTTATTATATCTAAAATTCCACGAGAAAGAAAGTGGCAGTCAAGGTACGATCTCGTCGTCTTGGATGCCGGACTGGAGACTCAAATGGTCGCTCCGCCGCCGGCCAAATTCTTCGAATACCGGAATGTACCACCCTTGGGTATACAGGAGTCCAATGACACTCATGGTGCGCATTTGTTGACAGTCAATATCTGGAACTTGCATTCTATGCGGACCGATTCTGGCACAAACCGTACAATCGCCGCTGGAGTTGGCTCTCCGCCGTTCTTGAATATCTTATGGAAGAGTCCTCTTGTTCCCAATGGGATCGGCCTCGACGAACGGGTAGCGTTGGTCCTTGTCGATCTATGGCCTTATATCGTGACTCGTTTGCATGGGGACGGAAGAAATACCAAGAACACGAAATTACGTAGGAAGAAGATGTGGTACGAGCTGATGTTACAGGTTGTGATCACTTTGAATCGTGGCTATCGGCGTTTTGGAAACTCTCACGACTTGAGGAAACTCCCCGATGGCTACCCGACATTTGGCGAAGAGGACGTCAACAACAAAGAAGCATTTAGGCGCTATCTTGAGCATCTGTTGCACCGTGCTCACTTTAAATTACAATCAAAAGAAATATTTCCAGAATTCCTGGTCTTCTGTCAGGAAGCATCCGGCTGTCTGAGTCCTGGCTTGGCTAGTGGTATGGGTACCGTACCGGCTTCATCCTACAGTCAAGTGGCAGTAGGAGATAAGGTTCTGATGGCGAATTTGGGCTGTTCCCACGAAAAGTCTTTTGATCACGAAACAGAGGTTGAGTACAGATGGACTAGATACATTGTTCGGGAACACCTTATGGCGCCTGGGAGACTAGTTGACCCGGCAGCGAATCAAGGAGAAAGCACAGAGGAATCTCGTGCACATGGAATCACTTCACGCTATAACCAGGCCTTGGTCTCGAAACTCGTTTCTCCATGGGTCTATGAGTTTATTGCGGCGTTTAATAGTTTCAAGTCCTTTCCATAGGCGGAATCCCATTGTCATGGGAACATTAAGGATCCTGGCTGCGAGTGGTTCTACAACGGGTTTGAGTGGGGCCCCATGTGGATGGGACTTGACGGGCACGGAGAAGCCTGCAGTTTTTGGGTTCGATGAGTCCTCGTCACTGGACGAGGAATCTGTAAATTTGTTCGCCAACGTAACGCAGGGAAATGGCCTGCCTATCGCCAGCTTGACGCAGTGCGGTCATCCATTTTCTTGCCATTTGGGATCAGGGACAGGCGTAGGTCTTACGGTGAGATTGAATCGAGTGGGTGTTTTTTTTATTATGGCCACCAAAGGGGAGGCATCTTTCGGTAAATGCTGCCTTCCGAAGCTTCGTGTGAAAGTTCTTACTCTCAATTCTCTACTGGTTATACAATCCCAAGCAGCTACCACCTGAGACGGCGGCTTCCTCCATCCGGCGAAGCCGGGCAGGACACGACGGGCAGGTCAGCATCCGCGCTGATGTTCTGCCCCTGGCTTAATTTGACGAAATGTTGACGAATAAGCTGGATACGGCTGTCGGTATAGTCCGAGTTTGCGGGATTGCCATACTGCAACGTGAAACCGTCGGTGTGGTTTACAAATGCCTACGAAGTCGCGGCACTGTCAGTACCCCATCTTGGCGTCCACACAATGGAGTGAAATACTTACAGTACAGTCAGGTACGTTGTGGCCGAACAGGCTCCAGAAGGCATCTCCGACAGCTACTGGACTCTGCTCGATCACGTTGAACCAGTCGGTCAAGGAGTCGCCCCTGGGTGTTACGCCATCGTCCGCGGACCCAACCCAGTCATACTCGCCGGCAAAGTAGCTCTTGTTTACCGAAGCAACTGCAAGCGTGCGTATTAGTGTTTGAGTCCCTCAAGCTCGTAGTAGAGTACGAGACTCACCCAAGTCCAACCCCTTCTGCAGCTTCGCAATATCAACCGGGTAGAAGTGGTCCGAGAAGATATCCACATCCTCCAGCCCTAGGTGCGTCTGGTTGACACCATACGTCCCATCGACAAACAGCTTCCCCGGCGCCAGGCCCTTGACGTAGGCCGCGATCTCCTCGACCCACTCCGCGGGCACGTCCATGTCCCCCCAGACGGGCCCCGCGAGCTCGTTTCCGCTCTCGATGGCGAAGATGGTGGGGTCCTCGGCGTATGTTAGGTTGGTGAGCGGGTTGACGTGCGTCAGCAGCACCCGGACATAACTCTTGAAGGTGTCCACGATGCTGGCGTTGGTGTAGAACTGCTGGATGAGCGGGTTGTTCGCGTCGGCGGCCTGCGTGAGGTTGAACCCAGCCCACCGCAGGAAGTCGTACTTGCCCCCGTGGTAGTAGTCGTAGTTGTCCGTCAGCGGGACCATCAGGCGCAGGCCGTAGGCGCGCGCCTGGGCCACCGCCCAGTCGATGCTCTCGAACGCCTGCTCGTTGACGAGCCCCGGCTTGGGCCACACGCTCAGCGGGTTCCCCGTGCTCACGCCGAGCGTGTGCGCGCGGATCGCGGTGCCGCCCAGCGCGCGCACGATAGCCATGACCTCGGTGGTGCGGCCCCGGGTCGGGTAGCTCGCGTTGGTCGGGCTGTAGAAGGGCTCGCCCGCGGGCGGGACCACGTTCTCGTCCAGCCCGAGCCAGTACACGTTGGGCCCGACGGCCTTCCACGGCTCCCCGTCCAGAAGAAAAGTGGAGCCTTCGCGCGTGATGGGCAGGCTGCGCGTGTCCGCTCTGGACCTCGGCCTTGACCTGGGCCTGTTACGCCCAGGCAAGTGCTCATGCGCAGCAGCAGCTGCCGCGAGGGGGAGCAGAAGGGATGTTAACCTCATGGCGGCTGTGATATGTGAGGGCTAAATATGTATAGTGCTCTGGTGTAGGACAAGAACTCCACAGACGAGGGCGCGGCTGAGGTTACATTGGCAGCAACGTGGTTCCGGGCAAGGGACGAGGACATGGGCCTTTATACCTAGGGATGTCGCCTCACCCGCCCACGATATGAAGCCGTCGTACCGTAATCCTGGGTACGCGGGTGCAGAGGCGCCGAGTTCCAACGCGCGAGTCTGCCGCTAGGCGAGGTCAAGTACGCGTGCAGGACGGTCAGGCCCACCCGGATAATTCCCGGGAGCCTGGCGCAGGAGGTAGTGGCAAGACGGGTGTGCAAATTGCGTGCAGATTCCCGAGATCTCTGGGCCGCCCGCATCATAGATGGAGGGCACCCATGACTAGTAGCCCCGTAGCGGTCGGAGGGGACTTGTCCGCGGCCAGAAAAGGACGCCTCAGGGATACGGCTTCCTGGGTAACGACAGGACTTGGAGCTACATGCCTTGGCAGCTTGAGCCTCCATCACTCTGCTGTCGCGAATCGCTTAAATTCAGACAGCATAGACTGACTGGTACTTTATACAGTGGGAAACCTTCAAATAGATCTTGGTCACAACAGACTTCATTGGAAAATGTGTAGTTTGCGCTCGGATTCCGAGACCAACGTCCAAAAAGAGGCGACCAAAGTTCGCATGACACCATTTCGCCAGCAGACTGATCCTCTAAACCACCAACTCGCCAGGCGGAAGCAGACCCCAGCCCCCTCCACAAGCACATCTCCTCTGCTGTGACAGCACGAAGTTCATTCCAGATTTCGCTGCTACTGCGTCCTCCATGACAGCACAGCACCTCACACACCTCCGCCATGCCGGACCAATGGCGGCATCCGCATCCGCATCCGGCTGCTGCTGCTGCTCGTGCGGTCGATGTGTTGTGTCTCCCCCGTTGGCCTTGGTCGACTTGTGCGCTGCCAGCTCCACGCGCTTGAACGTATCGACATATTTGCCCTGTGCCTTCCTGGAGTCCAGCCTTCTCGGGTCCTCCTCTATTTCTAACAGCTGGAAGTCGGTGAAGAAAAGTCCCGATCGGTCAGTGGACGCCGCCAGATTCTTGAGATCGATCTCGAAAAGCTTTTTGACCACTGGTAAGAATTGGGGCGGGGGATTCTCTGCTAGGAGCATTTGCAGCTCGCAGTGCGCCTGCGCCTTCTTGACAGCCGCCTCTGGGGGAGGCTGGCCGGGCTTTCCGGACTGCTGCTGTTGCTTCTGCGCCATAACAGCCAGTGAGGCTTGGTATGCCCGTTTGATGTCGTTACCGATGGTGTTCAACAACCGGTCTATCTCGCTGACCTTGACGAGCATCGTCGTAATGCATCTCTGCATCTTGACATACGCCTGTTGGAGAGCAATCATCCCTTGATTTGCATGCGAGTCTGTCGAGTTGTGCAAAGCTGCATTCTTGTCCCAATACTGGGTAGCCTGAGCGCTCGTTGTTTGAAGATGAGCAAGACGCTTGCAGGCGGCGACCAGGAATCCTCTTGTCGAAGAACAAAGGAGTAGGTGCAACGAGACGTCATTCTTGGATTTAAGATAGGTTGTCATCTCTGAGAAGCGTCCCAGTTTGAGAAGTTCCATGAAACTCGGGTCATCGCGCAAGACGAAGAGACTATCGGTCAACCAGCACAGAAGATCCAGGGCCCACTTCGCGCAGCCGGTCAGTGCATCAACCACCTCTGGGGACAATGTCAGCCTAGGCGCAAGACACATGCTGATTTTGAGAAACTAAGCAAGACTCACCGGGTTCATCAAGTGGTGTCCATTTCTCCTTGGCTGGATTCATGGACGAGTTGCTTGCCAGGGTTATGAGAATAACGATGTGCCTGACATTGAGACCGAGCATAGCAAACTTGCTCGTAAATGACCTTGGCTTGAACTCGCCCCGGAAGCCCAGGTGGTTCAGGAGTCCGAGGAGAGTCTGCACCTGCAGGTTTCTTATCAAGGCGTCGTGATGTGAGTCTTCGGAATAGTCGACGTTGATATTCAACATGCCCACCAATGCCGTCACCAAATCGTGTAGAAATCGAGGCTTTTTCTCGATAAAAGGTCTAGCGACAGCCAACACGTCGTCATAATTCAAGCCTTGATGCGCCGCGTTCGCAGCAGCCAATGTCAGGCTCGTCAGGACAGCGTCGTACTGAGGATCCTGCCGTGTGGAGCCGATCTCGTCTACTGGGAATTTCAAGCTGCTCCACTTGAGCTTCCCATTCTCACAAACCTGTGCAAAAGAGCAACTGTTCGGGGAGACAGTCATCTGAACACACGGCTTGTCGTCGTCGAAAAGGAAGCCGGCCTGCTGTGGGACCATAATCTGGTTGTGGTGATCCTCATTGACGAGCTCGGCCATCGTCGAGCGGTCCCGGAATTGAATAGTCCCGTCGTTGAAGCCAATGCAGATGACTCTTCCCAGCTGAGCTGTTTCGATAGAGACTATTACCTTGTTGATGACAATGGACTCTCGCTTACGGAGCCTCGTCGTAGGATGGAGTGTCGAGGCAGATCCAGCCTTGGAGCCGCGCTGCTCGAAAGCGGGGTGGAGTTGTTGTTGCTGATCTGTAAGGATGTCCCAACGGTCGATGATGCTCTGGTACTCGACGTTATAAGGCGTCTGCGCCGGAGGAATATGAGACCTGACGGTGAGGATTGCGGCAGGCAGGGATGACTTTGCTTTCATATCGACAAGAGGCGGAAAGACCTCCAGCAACGATATTTGATCCATAGACGCGTCCAAGTGCGACTCGACGAGGCCTTGTTGCAGCCAAGTCGTTCCGGTGACGTGCTCAGCCTTGAGTGAAGGCTTGAGAGGCAGACTACCTGGTGGTACCTGCTTGTCTTGGGGCTGTGAGGTGCCCCAATTGATCTCCGCATGGAGGACCTTCAACTGTTTTGCTGTCGTGGCAAGAACAACGACCAATTTATTACCTTGATGGTGTGAGCCACAAGCTGATTCTCGCTCTCTATGTTTTACGCGGGGTGATGAGCAGGGGGCGGGAGGCGAGTAGGTCTTACCTCGATCCGTGCACATGGCAGCATGGGTGATTAAGTCGTCAGAGGAAGTGATGCTCTCCATTTCTAGCTGGGTCTCCTGGAGTTGATTGGTATTTTGCGCGTAGAACAGCTTGAGTAGCCCATTGGCAGTGACGCAAACCAAGGCACTCTTGGAGGGGTTGGGATGCCATGGGCCACTGGCGTGCAATATGCTGCTGTTGAGCTGGTACTTTCCGTTCTCGCGAACAGCCGGCCCGTATGTGATATTAAACTGAGCCTGGTCAGGGTCATGGAGCGGTGAGATGCAAGGCTGGAGAAACAGCTTACCTGTCTGTTGGCTGGCAGGAATAAGGGCAGCCAAAAACAACCGACTACAGACAAGAGATCATCAGCAGTGTCTGTGTCCCACTTCCTCGTGATGATAGTGGCCTTGTTCAGGCTGTTGTTGAATAACAGGAGACAGACCCTCCCATAGGCGTCGATGACAGCCAGCTCCATGCCCGGTGACCATGCTAAATGAACAATAGGCCCTCCAGGAAGGGTGGGGGAGAAGATGGAGCAGGGGGATGGCTCGCTTAGGTCCCAGGACGCATCCGAGGGGTGGGCACGAGCACACTGCAGGTTAATATGGGTGCCGTCGGTGGAGACTGAGGCAATGGTGCCGAGCTTTGAGCATGATATACTCCTGGAGTGGGTGTCAGAGGATATGGATGACTGGCTGCGAGGCTGACTTACCGGCAACAACCGCGGCTTCGCATCTCGTCAACACGCTGCTGCAGCTGCTTGGTCGGGGGTCGGGTGGCCATTGGGAGCACCTCGTCCCCGAACAGGTCGTCGTCCATGCTGGGCATGGCAGCACCCAAGGTCCCCATGGTGTGGTCATCCAGCATCATGGGCATCTTGGAGGAGGTCATTTGTGGGAGTGGGTTGTGGGCTGTGAGCGGCTGGTGGGTGTTGATATGGAGTGCATCGGGCTCAGCTCAGCAAAAGCTGCTGTTAGGCGGACGGAGCGCTTCTGACCCGAGCAAAGGGGGGAGGAGCTATGAAGAAAGCATTTTTTTTGGGTCAAGCACAATAGGATTGAGTTTCTGTAAGTAGCACGGAAGTGAACTGGCGGAATATTCCCCAATTGCATGTATAGACCAGGACTCCGTACGGACTACAGACTGCATGACTTGGCTTAGGCAGCAAACCACCGCCACCCACAGTGGCCTTGTGAGGTCGAGATGCTGACTAAGGACACAGGCTGGGCCAGGGACTCGGTACCGTTGCACCCAAGTGCGTAGTGGTCCTAGCTCCTCCAGCCTTGCGTCAAAGGCCCACTGGCGTGCTGGACTGGGTAAAGCCCCTACCCTTGCCGATGCCCGACATGCATTGGTGGATCCGCATCTCATCCCTGCATTTTCGACTGTCAAAGTAAACAGACGATGAGAAAAAAGAAGAGGGTGGAGACCGTTTCCCAGCAACCAGGACTGACCAAGTACAGTATGCACGGTACGAATGCATAATGATTTGACAATGCCATTAAAACCCAGCTGCAGTACCTACTCGTTGGTTTTTTTTGTCTTGTTCTAATCATTTCTGCTAAGCCTGCTACATTGAGCGGGCTGGTATTGAATCTTCAAGGTAGGACGATACTCTAGCCACTCTGTGATGTTACCGTTTCAAGCTAGACCTGTCTCGATTTATTGCCGGACGGGAACTTCGCTGTTCCAGCCATACCCATCCAGTCGCTTGGACACTCTCCAGACTGTCGCGTGCATGGACTGTCGACTGTTTGACCACACAGGGCTGACAGGTCAGATGGCTGGGCTGCAGCACGAGATGTATATACCAGGGAGTCTCGTCTGCCGATTAAGCGGCCAGCACACACGCACGGCACATGCGCTGGGAGACTTGGTGCTCGACAAACCTGACAACCAAGGCCATCGGCAGCGACATTGCTATTCCCGTCGCCCAGGTCTAGTGTGGTGTGCTGTGTGCTTCTTCTCCGTCGTGTTCTTGGAGACTGACATCAGCTGCTAGCTGGGTACCAAGGCGAGCGCGGGCATTGCCGCACATTACACATGTACCGCGTGGCCGGGTGGGTGCGCTCGTGGGCCAGCCCTCCCTGTACAATCTTGGCACGCGCAAATGCAGCCTTCCAATGTTGGGGTACCTTTGCCCCGGTCCTCCCAGCCCAAAGCCTCGAGGTCACCTCCAGCCGCCCTTCGCTTCTTTCTCTCAAGGGCATGAATCTGAATCGACCTCGCCCCGTCGCCGTCGCCATCACCGTCAGCGCCCCGTCCCGACTCCACCCTCCACCGACAGTCCGACCGACCGACTGCACTGCACTGCACTGCGCTGCACTGAACTGCACCTCAACTCAACCCTTTCCAAACTTTTCCAGGCCCTATTTTCCTGTCCAGACAATAAAACATACCCGCTGCACACCTCACACAATAGGCACATCCAAATGTACAATACTACTAGCGCCGCCATGGTTTAGAGACAGAGCCACCACCCTCCAGCCCACTCATTCAACCCGGCAGCCCTTTCTTGTCTCCTTTCCTCCTTCCCAGTCTGTCTTGACTTTGTATCACTGCAACAAAGTCTCGCAGTGCGTCAAGTGCCTGCCAGACAGGCAACCACCTGCGCGCAATGGCCTCTCCAGCCCGCCACCAGACCTCGCCTCCTACTTCTCCTCTATCCGACCTCTCCCACACGCCCTCGCCCTCGGCGCCCTCCTCGCCCCTCTCAATCCTGTCCAAGTCGCCATCGCTGTCTCCGGCAGCCCCAGCGATTGCTACCGCCACCATGGACGTAACCACACGATACCCATCCCCTAGCTCTTCCGCCACCCAGTCAGGAAGCGCCTCGCCTCTCAAGCTTCCAGATAATCAAGAGATTCAGGTCCGCACCGACGGCGCACCTCCCCCCCCTAAGAGGCGCAGGCTCGCAGCCCCCAAGCCTAGGACCACCCAACACATAGACCTCGACAGTCGCGATGACGCTGCCGACGCCCACCTGGAGCGACTGCTCAATACCTTGCGACGCAAGAAGAAGATCGTCGTCATCGCCGGCGCTGGCATCTCCGTCTCTGCCGGAAGTAAGTCCTCATTCTTGCGCGGCCTTGTCCGAGGGCCCCCCTCCAAAACATCCAAGCTGACTGTCTGCCTAGTACCCGACTTCCGTTCTCGAAAGGGTCTCTTCAAGACCCTCGGCGACAAACACAAGATCAAGGGCGGCGGCAAATCCCTCTTTGACGCCTCGGTCTACAAGGACGACAAGTCTACGGAAGAATTCCATAAGATGGTTCGCGAGCTGTCAAGCCTGACAAAGGAAGCCAAATCCACACCGTTTCACCATATGTTAGCAACAATCGCTCAGGAGGGCCGCTTGATGCGGCTCTACTCTCAGAATGTCGACTGTCTCGACACATCCCTAAAACCCCTGGCCACCAACATACCACTAAACACCAAGGCCCCCTGGCCGGTCACGATTCAACTCCACGGCGGGCTCGAGAAAATGCAGTGTACCAAGTGTAGCCATGTGAACAGCTTCGACGGCTCTCTCTTTCAGGGGCCCGAACCTCCTCTGTGTGACGCATGCAAGGAGGCCGACTTTGTACGAACCGAGTTTGGAGGGAAGCGAAGCCACGGGATCGGGCGTCTCAGGCCACGGATGGTCCTCTACAACGAGTACAACCCAGACGAGGACGCCATTGGCAAGGTCTCGCAAGCCGACCTTCGACGGGTGCCCGACACCGTGATCGTTGTGGGCACGTCTCTCAAGGTGCCCGGGGTCAGGAGGATTGTTAGGGAGCTGTGCCTGGCAACCCGCTCGAAGCGGGATGGTTTCACAGCCTGGATCAACCTTGACCCAGTACCCCAAGCCCCGGATATGAAGGATTTGTGGGATCTGGTGGTCCGCGGGAAGTGCGACGACATCGCCGGTCTCCTCAACTTTCCCCATTGGGATTGCGATTCCAAAGATATCGGCAAGAAGGAAGAGTACATGGTTTCTGGATCGGTTGAGAGAGAAGTCGAGTACAAAGAACGGTGCAGCCGCGATAGGATCGACGTGCTGTTGGCCAACAAGAAACGGGCTTTCGATCAGTCAAGCGACACGGAATCCAGACCAGACGAGGTACCGGATATCAAGTCCAAACTCGTGGATAAGATTCAAGACGCACTGCCAACGCCGAGCGCAAGCCCCAGGCATGGAACACCACAGCCTCGCAAACCACTGCCCAAGGGCAAGGTCAAGCAGAGTTCGCTCAGCTTTGGTGGTCAAACGGTTGCAACCGAGAGCGAAGGCAAGCCATCGAAAGCCACCAAGCCGAGGAAGCCCCGACAACCCAAGAAGGCCAAAGAGGCCAAGCCAAGTAATGGAATCACCCAAACATTCAGGGCTACCAAGACGGCCACAAAGGTTGGCCGGCCGAGCAAGGCGCTTGAAAAGCAGATCAAGAGCGAGTCGCCATCCCCAAAGATGTCATCACCGCTGGGAAGAAAGGGAAACCTGCCCAACGCTCTCCCATCCCTGCGGCCAGAGGGTCAAAACCACGGCAAACTTCCGTACATCAACATCGGTGCCTCGTCGAGCGAGCTGAGCTTTGTCAGTGCCATAAGCGATCTGGAGGGCAACGGATCGATCATCTCTAACACGAAGCCTCGCGGGATGGAGAACCTGATGGATTAGAAATCTTTCTGGGTGCTGCTCCGACCAAATAGAGGTGCGCTGGACGTGGATCATACCGCAGCCCAGGCCCTCCCAGCTTTCCAGGTCTCCGGTAGGGAGGCCGGCGTTCACGAGTCGGCAGAAGGCCTAGGTGGCCAGCCCTTCGAGTCTTCGCGTAGCTTCTGCAGTCAGACATCCGCAGACCTTATTGAGGAGCAGTGTTTTCCCTGGGCCTCAGTCCCGACGGATCATACTTGAGCAGTCGACCACTGGGCTGGTTCCTGCGGCTCGTTTCCTGGCGGGCGAGTTTCAGTTGTAGCCGGGCAGCGTCTGCACTGCCAAAGTCCAAGCAGTCTTGGATTGTACAAAATTTTCCTAACATACGCACACATCGCTACTGTTCATAGGGCACCAACATATCAGGGGATCGTGGCCAAGGATGGGGGCCGCGACAACAAGTTGGGAAATGTGTGTTTTGCCTTACCAAGCGAGGCGTTGGCTTGTTCACACCGGGGGCGGATCAGCCCTCAGGAAGGAGTGCGGGCGGGAAATATACACGAACGCATCAGGAGTCTTGATGGTATACCTATAGATCCGACAGGGACGGACACTTGCCGTAGCAGTGTTCGTAAATATGAGATCCAAGTTCGAGTAATGGCGTCGTGGCCCTTGTGTTCGTTCCATGGTGCCCGAGCAACGTTTCCGCTTGTGGCTGTTGTATTGGGTTTGAGTCTATTTTCACACTCCTGGATCTGACCTCCCGTGAGTGCTTCTGCAGTGAGCCGACATCCCACAGGTGCCATGAACCCAGACCGGTCGCCTGCCGCGCCTCAAAGGATGCCCACCCGGTACCACATCCGAGTTGCCTAGCCATGCGCCCCCTGCCTTGCATCCGAGCCAGACTCCACAAATGCAGCTGCCATGACGCCCATGCAGCTGGCTGGCTGGCCACATCTTGCTAACATACCCAACACACACAAACACACATTACATGTCACGTGTTCCGCAGATCACAGAGAGACCCTCTCCAGTTTGCTCTCAAGCTCGTCTTTTATTCAGTGCCCCCGGTCCTGGTGTTTAGACCTAGACAGGGCTAGTCATAGATAGCAACCACCTCCCACCGCCACCGCCGCCACCCAGGTAAACTACAATAAGGGCCTTGTCTTGTCCATCGTGTGATGGAGACAAGCCATTGTTTCGAGACGTCTGGTCCCAAGAAACTGAGGAAGTTGACCAGAGCGACAAAGCCCCCGCCCTCAAATTTGCTCGACGGTCATGAGCAAACTTCATAATCCTGTAGCCGAGTCTAATGTTTTATGGAGCAATACAGACTGAACCCACCGAGTTTTTCTCTCAGCCACCAGTGACAAGGGAGGTTGGCGGAGTAGTGTCCCCTTCCCAAGATGGGCCATGTGTCTGTGAAAAGAAAAGCCATGCTTGTAAAAAACCATATGCCTAATCCATGCGACTCTGGGTATGACTTAGTTTATATAAACTCCTCACAGCCGATAAACGCCAAAAACGGATATCATCTCAGTACGCCTAAACAATGCTTCTGGTTCATTAGCCCACAGGCTCAAGAGCCGACAATATGCGAGTTGTTCGTGTTCGTGTGGAATATCAGGGTGATTGATAGTTCCAAAGCCCGAATAGCCCGGGCTCCAAGCCCGACACGACATGGTCGAACCTCGTCAAAACATCCTCGAGTGCCAGCCTGATACCACTTATAACTTGACGCAGGTCCTCTCGCTGTTCGCTATGCCCGCGTCTTTAGTACGGGCTGGGCCGGTGCTGATTGTTCGGGGGTGACCACGATGGCCTCCCACGGTCGGCGAGACCTCTATCGTTCAGATGTCGGTCCCGGTCTTTCCTAAAGCTCAGGCGGTCTCCATTCTCGTAAGCACGGTGTCTGTAGTCGTCCCGCCGGTAATCACGGCGGTTGTCTTCGCTGAGGTCTCTGCGTGCCTCTTTCCGCGCTTGACGCTGAGCTTCGTCCTCATCGTCGATCTCACCGTCTTCAAGATCGTCGCGCTTCTTGGCAGACTTTTTGTCACCACCTTCTTTCTTGTCCGTTCCCTTGTCCTTATCTGTGAGCGTACGATACATCTTGGCGAGCTTGTCGCCCGTCACCTCAATCTCGCCAATAGGCCAGACGGTAGAAAGGAAATCCCTGTACTGCGGTTAGCCTGCTACACAATAGCTCTTCTTCTCGAGGCCTGGGCAGTACGGGTCTTACCAGAACTGGGGCATCAATCCGTCGAGCTGTTCGGCCGGGAGCCCGGCATCCTTGAGACCAGTGAGGTGATTACCGATGTGACGGAGCTCAGTACCCATGATCTTGGCACGCTCCTTGGCCGATGCGATGTGATCCTGTGTCGTATACATAATGCGCTTGAAGTTGCCACGGACAGGTTTCAACAGCGACCAGATCAGCTGCTCGTTGTCCTGAACATCAAGCTTGTTGTCGTCGAGCTCCATAAGGCGATTGAACCTCTGCACAGCCTCCTCACGTCTTCTGTTGAGACGGTCGAGCGCCTCGGAATCCAGCTTGTTGCGAGCCTTGTCGTCCTTAGAACTGTGCCTGTTTTCACTGTGGGAGTGATCTGTACGCCGATGCTTGCTGTGGCGGTCGTCGTAGTCATCTGTGTGCTTCCTCTTGTCGGGGCGGGGAGTGCCGCGTTCGTCAGCGATGCTGCGAGACCTATGGTGATCGCTATGCAGCCTCTCTCTGTTGCGATCTCTGTTGTGTCCAGATTTCTTGACAAGTTGAGGAGCGGGGGATCCGGAAGCAGAGTGGACGTCGCTGCGGCGATGCCCATTCAAGACGAGGTTCTTCTTGCTGCGATGGTGGTTCTCCACCGCCTTTTTTGCTGCAGCGTCATCGGAATACTTCGCCATCAGGACCGAGAGGAGGTACTCGGAACGACGGACGAGATGGACGGCACCTGGAGACTGTATGCTTTTGTCGTCGCCCTTCTTGCGCTCCTCTTTCTTGTCCACGCGATGCTCTTCTAAGAAGAATTTTTCCTGCATCTGCAGCTCGGCATCATCCCTGATTTGAGTCCATGCTCCGAAGCCGTATCTGTCGATGCCAATCAACAGCATGCCATCTTCGCGGGCACCCCATTCACAGCTGTAGTGTGCGGCCTTTGCAGCCTCCGGCAGGCGGAAAGTGAGAGGATTGGTGTGCTCAGCGAGGACGTTGCGGAGGAGTTTGAGTTGGGGCGGCCTCTCGACAACCGTCTCGGCGTTGACCTTCCTTACTTCCCCGAAATCGACGAGCACTGCCTTCTTGTCCTTCTTGGCCAGCGACTTGCCCGTGCGCTCTTCTTCTTCACGGACTTTCTCGTTACTGATGTCGACAGCGACTTGGCTGTCTCTGACGAGGTCACCAATAATGTCGTGAAGGAAATCGCGGTCACGGTCAGACAAGCGAGCCTCGTGAACCACTTCGTCGCCGCGGTCGTCCATTGAGCCGTATCGGAAGAAGGCTCGGATCAGATTGCGAGTCTCCTTCTCGTTCAGAGGCCGCCTGGGATCCGACAGGAGAGCACGCTGTTCCTCGATTTCCTCGAGCTCTTGCCTCTCGCGCTCCCGCTTCTTCGCCAGGCGATCGGCCCTGTCAGCGTCCGAACCCTTCTTGACGCCTTTTAACGTGGCCTTTCGAGGTGCGTTCTCTTCCATCGCTTTGGCAAGGTACTCGTCATTTTGTTTCTTCTCCTCGTCGGCCTTGATTACAGCAAGCTGGTCGGCAGGAATGATCTGGTCCCAGTCGAGAGCCATTTCGTCAACTTTGACGTCAGTGACCTGCATCCAGTTGTCCCAGTCGATACCTCCTGTGCTGAGGTTGAGCTTGTCATCGACGGCGGTCTTGGTCTCTTCCGCTTGCTCCAGAATGGCATCGATGTCGAGCTTCTCTAGCTTCTCTTGGTTGCCAGACTGTTCAAATAGGTTCTGAGACCGCATTTTCAAGATCATCTGGATATCTTCTGACGTCTTGGCCTCATCCACCTTGACCCCGCGTTCTTGGAACTTTTCGCGCAGAGCCTTGCCCTCGTCGGTCACGCCTGCTTGTATTGTGAGATACTCCAAGAAGAGCTTGTTGCGGGCCCTCTTGACGACCTCTTCTTCAATTGTCTGTTTCGCGACGAGCCGGTACACACTAACAGGTCTCTTTTGGCCGATACGATGTGCCCGAGCCATGGCTTGAAGGTCGGCCTGAGGATTCCAGTCCGAGTCGTAGATGATTACAGTGTCGGCCGTCATCAGGTTGATTCCAAGACCACCAGCTCTCGTCGAGAGCAGGAAGCAAAAGTCATCGCTGCCTTCGGCGTTGAAATGGTTGATGGCCAAGCGCCGAGGACCGGCAGGAATTGTACCATCAAGTCTCTGGAAAGGGTATCCACGTATGCGCAAATAGTCCCCAAGTATGTCCAACATCTTGACCATTTGACTGAAGATCAGAACTCTGTGGTTGTCCCTTTTTAATTTGGTCAAGAGCTGGTCGAGAAGCATCATTTTGCCACTGCTCGTGATGAGACCCTTGATGTGGTCCTCGCGGCGCGTACTGCCATTCAAGACACGTTCCTCAGCGCCTTGAAACATGTATGGGTGGTTGCTGATCTTCTTCAGCTCCATCATGATGTTCAACAGGGACTGCTTCTGGCCGCTGGCATCCGTAAGGGCCGCATAGTTCCGCGTCAGGATATTCTTGTAGTAATCCAGCTGGACGTCAGAGAGCTCGACGCGGATGATCTTCTCTGTTTTTGGCGGCAGGTCGGACTCGACAGTCTCCTTAGTTCGACGGAGGATGTAGGGAGCGATAGCCTTGTGTAAGTGGCCAAGCTTCTCCTGGGTTTGCCGGCGCTGCTCCTCGTCCTTCTGCTCGTCGAGGATTTCTGGCTTCTCCGACTGGCCGAGGAGCTCTAGCTCCTCGTCGATGAGGACCTTCCCGGGGTTCAAAAAGTCCAGCAAAGCCGACAGCTCAGCCAGGTTGTTCTGGATCGGAGTGCCGGTGATCAGGACCTTACAGGGGATGTTGAAGCTTACGAGCTTAGCGTAAAGCTGAGACTCCCGGTTCTTCAAGCGATGAGCTTCGTCGACAGCGAGTACCTGCCACTTGATGGTTTTCAAGAAGTCCGCGTCGAGAAGGATGTAATCGTATGAAGTGACAAGGACGTTGAATTTGGTCTTCTTCGGATTGTTGTTGACCATGAGCTCGTGCTCACGAATAGTTGAGCGCGCGGCCTCCGGACCCAGGTAGACGACATAGTTCAGGTCAGGAGCCCAGTGGTTGAAGGTATCACACCAGGCCGGAATGACACTGAGTGGGGCCACGACCAAGAATGGGCCTTCTTGGTCGCGGTCGTTGCGCAGCCAGCTGAGAAAGGATACGCTTTGTACAGTTTTCCCCAGTCCCATTTCATCAGCAAGGATGACGTTGTTGCTACGGGTCCAGTTCAGAGCAAGGAAGTTCAAGCCCTTCATCTGGAACTCCCGCAACTCGCCGTTCGTGATGTACGAAGGCTGGTGCTCCAGCTTGGTCATACGACCTCTTGTGTCGGGGTTCGACTCCTTGCGATCTGATTGCCAGCTCCTTTGTGACCGGTCGATGTACTGGTCGATCTTGTCTTGCGCCCGCTCGCTTACATCTGCAGATATTTCCCAGGTACACTCGTCGTATTGCAGGCCCTTCCATTTGATCAGGTACTCGGTACCCTCTTCACCATCGCGCATAGCTACAACGCGCTCGACATTGGTGTAGTCCTCGAGGGCCTCGTTCTCCCGCTCACGGTCGAGGATATATTGTTCCCTTTGTTCCGGGGTGATATCGTCGTCGTCGTATCGCATGCTGATTTCGAATTCGACGAACTTTCTGAAATAGTTCTCCAGCCGGCGAAATCCTCTGAAGCCGGCGACACTCGCAGTGGTTTCCCACGTGTCGTGCAAATGGGACATGCCTTGCCATTTGATGTAATACTTGAAATCATGTCGAGCCAGGTCTGGATTCCATTCGACACCGTCTTTCAACTCATGCCGAATGATCTTTTCAATGTAGGGCGAGTTGTCCTCTTCCTCGGCACCTGCCCAATGGGCTGGAGTAAGATCTGAATCGTCATCCTGCTCAGCATCGCTCTCTTGGTAAGCGCCTGCTGTGACCTGGGCAGCCCTCCGGCTGTTCCACCGTTTCTCGGCGAAGGCCAATGCAGGTTGCGCAACAGCTTGTCGACGAGCCTTCTTTTGCATCGCACGGGCTCGAGCACCACCATATGTGTCGGAGTCGGAATCATCGGCGGGTGTGTGCCGCAAGGGTGTATCTCGCTTCGAAGCTGGTGGGGAACTGTCAGTTGTCAAAGAACGCGGACGTGTTGGGCGCAACGAGCTCACTTGGCAACGATCTTTCCGTCCGTCGCTTTTTGGTAACTCTCCGATGAACAACAACAGAGTCGGATTCGGAGGAGCCGTCGTCTGCACCAACCTATGAGAGCACACATCAGTCAGAGCGATAATAACGCTGCGTTTGGGGTTGAGGGTCACACACGATCATCTTGCGCTGTTGTGGACGAGACTGTGGTGTGTGGTGGTCAGCACAGCAACTTGCAATGATTCCGTTGGTGGACTAACGCTTCGTCTCAGGCCATAGAGCTCCGGGTTCTCCCTCATGTAGTCTTCCTCGAGGCTGCCACCGGCTTTGCGCTTGGAAGCAGTTCGGGAGTCGTCAGAAGCGGAGGCAGCACCCTCGGCCGGGCCGTTGCTGCGAGGAGATGCTGGGCTATCGGCCACTTCATCAAAGTCGGCATCATCGGAGGCCCCATTGTCACTAGGGCTTGATGCCCCATCGAAATCATCAGCCCGGCCATCACGAGCCGTCGAGTCGAAGTTGTTCGCAGAATCGGAGGAGGGAGAAGCGACGTCCGGGGCCTGAACGTCGGACAGATCGCTGTCGCTGGGCTCTGGGTCGAGTAGCTGAACGGCGAAGGATGTTGCGACGGGCGACAGATGTCCATTGGCCGGACTAGATTCTGGTGAAGCAGACATGGTCACCGAGGCTGGCGAGGCTGCCCGCTGTAAGACGACGATGTCAGTCAGGGTTTTCTGGGGGTGGGAGCGTGACGTTGCCAGAGGACACGTCAGCGATGGCACGGGCGACCGCGATACGAGCGTTCCCGGAGGAAAAGAGCAGGGTGCGATGCGCCTGTTGAGCTTGTCGCATCCGCCGGGTGGTAGGCGATGGAGACGAGGCTGATGGACGGTGGCAGGCAATTGATGACGCCTCGCAAGCAGGACGGGCGTTCCAAGGCGATAGACGCATCGGCATCATCAGCAAGGAGCGAATCCATCGATTGCCAGAGCGCCAGAGACCTCAGACAGCGACATATAGGCGACTATCAGGGGTCATGGACCCGGAGCTGATATGGATTTGGATGGCGAGGCAAGAGGCAGCGACACGGGGACAGCGCAGCAAAGAGCCACGGGCACAGGTACGGAGGAACTTACAAGTCATGAACCGATGACTCCCAGGCAGCAAGAGAGCTGAGAGCAGAAAGAGCGTATTGGAGTCGGGAAAGTGGGATAGGATGGTGGTGTGTTGTGGGCTGGGGGAGCTCTCTCGTGGTGGGAGTCCCAATGTCACTCACAGGTGGATGTGAGAAGATGGGCAACTGGAGGAGTCGGTCGGGTCAGGCAATTTTGAGAGAGTGCAGAGCAGTGGGCAAATTCCCGAGCCGGGTTCCCAAGGCCTTCCCAGGCCAGGCCACTGGGCCACCTACGCCTGCGCAGCCAAGTGTGCCGGGATGGTCAGAGCTCACAAGTGCTTTGCTAACAGCTTCCACCAAGGCCCTAGTGCACTTCTGCTAGTGTTTACAGCCAGACACCGAGCGTACCTACACCCGTGCTAGAACTCAATGGCCTGGACAGTATGTATACAAGGTGACTTGGTAGTGTGGCTTCTGCTCAACTATACTCAAGTGACCAAGAACAAGTGCACCCACCTAGTAGTTATGGCTGCAGACCGGTTCAGACGATCCTGCAGATAGTGCCTCCCTCAAAGCTGCGGTAACTAGGTAGGTTGTGTAGAAAGGCTGATAGGATATTAAAAGCATTACAACGTATTAACACATTGTCCTATCTTGACTATACTGAAGATGATCACATCGATCATGCCTATTCGTAAGAACCATATGCAGCCTCCATTCCAAAACGGTACTGAGAATACGTGGTTGTGTGTGTCACATCAGCGCCAAGGGTTCATGCCCAAGGATGCTGCAAGGAATGGCGTGCAGTTGTGGCTGATTGAATCAACCCTCCAGCCCAGACTCCGGTGCGTCAATAGCTAATAGCACTGTCATAGTCACTGTTGGGCATTATGGAGAACTAATAGGAAGAATTGTATGTCATTAGTGTTGGTGTACATCCTATTATATGATGTAAAAGTGCTGAGCTACATATTCGATGTATACCCAAGACTTGCAGCAGCTTATGTCTGAGCCCGGCGCTGCTGCTGACCGGCTTGGAGATGGACTATTGCATTTAGCTTTGACCCTTTCTAATTTCAGAACAATGTGCTGCGGCAGAGCCAAACTCAATTTTCCTGCAGGTAAGATTGGACAGATGAAATTGTGGTGTGGTCTACAATTATGAGTACCAACAACTCTTCAGGTCCTGGCAACGTTATGTGCACTCAGTCACAATCACGCTTATGATAGCAGGTGCCATGGAAAACAGAGAAAGTGGCAGAAGTTCTGGACTGCATTGACGTTGGCGAATAAACCACAACCTGGGAGGGCTGCTCCAACAGAGCAGCACAAAGCCAGCCAGTCACTGAGACTGGTGATATGTCGGGAGAACATGTATTCATCCACCCAAATACACGTGCGGTTGTATATGCTCCCCGCAGTATTCTCCCATGATTACAAGAAAATCCAGAACTGAGTCACTCACTTGTTGGGGGACAAGTCATATCATCAGCCCACGTCAGCATGGGTTGTGTCTGCCTGTCTGCATTTACAGTCGATAGTCAAGCTGATGACATGAGTAGACTACACTCACTGTCTACAGACCACGGAGCACTTCCGTACAGCACGGCTCACAAGGCTGTGAATCCCAGGCAGGCAAGGCCCATGCTGATCCTGATCTGGTGTCAATCCAGGTACCAGAGTACATGCCTGCCCCATCCCTGGGCCAAGCCAGCCTATCAAGTCCCTCCTGTTTATGACCATTTCTACCAGTTTTACCCCGCTGCCCACAAATTCCCAGGGCAGTGAGCCGCCTGGCTGGCAAAAAGACCTTGGCCAGATTTTCGCACACCGGGTTGGCTGCCGTCTCACCGCGCCCTATCCACAACATACGCCAACCTCGCCTCCTTGCTGTCTTTGTTTCCTCTCATCCTCGATCCCCATTTTTGTTCTTGTTCCCAAGAAGGCCTGTTCAAGCATCGCATTTCTCGAGTACCTGCCGCAGAAGACAATCCCACGCATTACGGGCACCGTGAGCCTTTGACGACAACTTTTTCACCGAGCTCGACGACTGCGGTCGCATCAACCCAACATGTCGGATAAACTTACCCGGTATGCCCACCGACTCCTGACCAGGCCACCAGAGGCAGCCACAGTGCACCTCTTGGGCCCTTTGGCTTCGAGTGGACAAGACTGAAGACTGACGTGCAACTGCCTCCAGTATCGCCATTGTCAACAGCGACAAGGTCCGCACCGATTGCCCCGCTACCCCGCTACTGATCCATGTGAGGCCGTTGGACTGACGACAGCTCTTCTCGCTCAACAGTGCAAGCCAAAGGTGCGACTCTAATATACCTACACACTCTCCACACCCAGGGGCTTGGGGACCTTGGTCGACTAACAGCCATCACTAGAAATGTCGGCAAGAATGCAAGAAATCATGTCCCGTCGTGCGCAGCGGAAAGCTCTGTCGGTTGCCTTACCCTTCTGGAACCCCAAGCAACAGAGCACCCAGTGCTGACAAGCCTCTCTACTCCAGGCATTGAAGTGGCCCCTGACTCCCGACTGGCCTTCATTTCCGAGTCCCTCTGCATCGGATGCGGTATCTGCCCAAAGAAGTGCCCTTTTAGCGCCATCACCATCATCAACCTGCCCACGAACCTCGAAAGCCAGGTAACCCACCGATACTCTGCCAACAGCTTCAAGCTTCACAGGCTGCCTATGCCCCGGCCAGGAAACGTGCTGGGTCTTGTCGGAACAAACGGTATCGGAAAGAGTACTGCGCTGAAGATCCTCAGTGGAAAGCTGAAGCCAAACTTGGGGAGGTTCGACAACCCACCGGACTGGGAGGACGTCATCAAGTACTTCAGGGGCTCCGAGCTCCAGAATTACTTCACAAAGCTTCTAGAGGATGACCTAACCTCCGTGGTGAAGCCGCAATATGTCGACCAGCTCCCGAAGGCCATTCGCGGCCCGGAGAAGTCCGTCAAGGCCCTCCTCAACAAGGCGAAGCAGCTTGACAACCTCGAGGATATCCTGGACGTTCTTGAGCTGCGTCACATCTATGACCGTGACGTTCCCCTGCTATCTGGTGGTGAGCTCCAGCGATTCGCCATCGGTGTCACCTGTGTGAGTAACATTCGCTTGGCTGCACTCGTAGCAGCATGCTAAACATGGGTTTTTGGGACAGGTGCAAAACAAGGATGTCTACATGTTTGACGAGCCCTCTTCGTATCTCGATGTCAAGCAGCGTTTGGCTGCTGCCAGAATGATCAGGTCGCTGTCAAAGCACGATAACTACATCATAGGTTCGTCACTTCTGCAAACACTCAAGTCCGGAACTCGCCAAATTTCGGGCTGGTTACACTGGGTTTTACTTCATTTTACTGACACGGACTATAGTTGTCGAGCACGATCTGAGCGTGCTGGATTATCTATCAGATTACGTCTGCGTCCTGTACGGGCAACCGGCTGTCTACGGTGTCGTCAGTCTGCCTCACAGTGTCCGAGAGGGTATCAACATCTTCCTGGATGGTCACATTCCCACGGAGAATTTGCGTTTCCGTGATGAGTCCCTCACATTCCGGATCGCAGAGGCTCAGGATATTTTCGATAATGATCAGACACGTGCCTTCAACTACCCGTCAATGGAGAAGACCTTGGGCAACTTCAAGCTGAAGATAGACACCGGCTCCTTCACTGACTCCGAGATAATTGTCATGATGGGTGAGAACGGTACTGGCAAGACTACTTTCTGTCGAATGCTCGCTGGTGCTCTGAAGCCCGATGGAACACAAAAGGTTCCAGATATGAGAATCAGCATGAAGCCTCAGACTATCACACCCAAGTTCGAGGGAACTGTGCGACAGCTGTTCTTCAAGAAGATCCGTGCATCATGTAAGTGTGACCGACCTGTTCCAGTCGGCTGTCTTATTTTTACTAACCAGCGGTGACAGTCTTGTCCCCTCAATTCCAGACTGATGTTGTGAAGCCTCTCAAGCTGTGAGTATACCCGGAATTCCACCTTTCAAAAGGAAGGTACTGATCAAGGCACAGTGACGATTTCATCGATCAGGACGTCAAGAACTTGTCCGGTGGTGAATTGCAGAGAGTCGCCATTGTTCTCGCCCTTGGTCTTCCAGCCGACATCTACGTGATTGACGAGCCGTCTGCCTACCTCGACTCCGAGCAACGTATCATTGCATCACGTGTCATCAAGCGGTTCATCATGCACGCCAAGAAGACTGCCTTCATCGTGGAGCACGATTTCATCATGGCCACCTACCTCGCCGATCGTGTCATTGTCTTTGACGGCCAGCCTGGTATCAATGCTCATGCAAACTCGCCCGAGTCACTGCTCACTGGTTGCAACTCCTTCCTGAAGAACCTGGATGTCACATTCCGCCGGGACCCAACCAACTACCGTCCTCGTATCAACAAGGGCGGCTCTCAACTCGACCAGGAGCAGAAGCTGAACGGCAACTACTTCTTCCTCGAGGATCCGGAGAAGACCAGTGCCTGAAACGTTCACTCCGAACAAGAAGAACAACAAGGACACGTTCCCACCACCACATAATCACAAGCATGCATCGGGTCCAGGCGTTCTAGGTGTCCAAAAGAAAGGCGTGGGCCGGGCGGATGGCTCCACTGGTGAGTTGGGCTTAGAGGAGGGCGGCTCGGACGAGAATGACGATCCTGACATTTGACGATGGCGACGGCAGTCTATCCCCTGTTGCCTGGTCCCACAACGGGTTGCATGCTACGGCTCAGCCTAGCTTCAGGTCTGGTTCCTCTAACCTTCCCTCTACGTGTCAACCTTGGCCCGTGTGATGGGGAACGGAAAGAGCGATACAAGTCACCATGACCGTCGTGGAAAGAGGGGCAGTGGGTCAAGAGGGTGACTGCCGTCAGGGCTGCATTTTCAGAAAATGCGGCATGCGCTATAGCTTGCGGGTGGAATCCCATACACAGAATTTACCATTGTGATCAGAGACGAAGACTTCAATTGAAGAGAAACATTATGATTTCAGCTGCATGATTAATATTGAAGTGACTAATCTACCAACAGTACCACAGGAAAAAAGTAGCCGACCACCAGTCAGAGCTTGTCTTTCATCGCGCATTCTGGAAGTTCTTGAGGTCGGCGAGATGTGCTGGGAATAGGTAACGTACACGGCCAGGCAATCATTGCCTCACTTGCCATTGCTCGAGCTCTAAGGTCGTCACAAAATGAGAACGGCAAGACGGAGTTTGAGCACCGGCAATCTCGACTTTAGAGGGAGTCGGTCCAAGTGGCAGGGACCCAACCAGCTTACAGGTGCAGGGTTGCGCGAGAGGCTTCGTGTCTGCCATCGGGCAAAGCTGAGCAATTGTCTGCAGGTCCGGCGCGGTCATCTTGCCCCACCACAAGTAGTGAGTCGGAGGTGATTGCCGTACGTACTGGTGGCGACATGGTATCTGTCCCTCTCAAGTGATAAGTTTCCGTCTCTATCCCATGGAGGACTTGCCCGGGGCATCTCTATCGAGGTATGTTCGGGTGGCGACGCCCATAAAGAGGCTTTAATCCTCCTCGATCTCGCCCTCTTCGCTGCCGGAATGCACGCCCGCAGGCTCGTCCTTGGGCACCGCAGGCGGTTGTGGAGACCTAGTCTTCAGACGACCATCACGACGGGGGGTACGCTCACGAGGTGAAATATCTCTCTTCAATCTCTGCGGTCGTTGTTAGCAATAGTGAAAATGTAGTTGTTCCGGTGACGCATACCTTCGAGTCCCTTGAGTCCGGACGGCGCTCATCCTCGTCATCGGCACGGCGTCTCCTAGTGCTGGATGGCTTCTCGTCGTAATTGAGGTCATCGACGTCCTTTTCGACGACACGTCGGCGATAAGAGCGCTCACGTTCTTCTTCGCGGTCGCGGCGCTCGCGCTCATACCGATCAAGCGGGTCGTCGCGGCGGGGGCGAATGGGACGATCCTCGTCGCGGTAACGATCGCGATCACGCTCTCGCTCGCGATCTCTGAAACGATCTCGTTCTCGGTCGCGATCGCGCTCTCGCTCACGCTCTCTGTCCCTGTCCCTGTCTCTGTCCCGATGAAGTTCATGCCCGTCTGAGGACCTACGGTCTGACAACAGCGTCTCGGCCATGCTTGACTTGCGATAGTTACGCTCCCTCTCGGCAATGGCCTTGCGGCGGTCCGCTTCGTAGAGGTCTGGCTCCGGACTGCGACTAGACCTGCGGGGTGTTCGCCCACCACGATGAGATCTCTCACCTCTGTCTCTGCTTCGCTCTCTCTCCCGCTCCCTGTAACGATCGCGCGATCGATCACGGCGGCGCCTATCCTTTTCGAGGTCTTCTTCCTTCTCTCGCAAGCGCCGCATATGCTTATCGAATGCGCCGCGGTGTCCCTCCTCGGTAGTAACTGCCTGGAACTCAGGCGTCTTCTGGAGACGCAACTTGACTTTTTCGTAAGTGTCACTCAAAGTGATTGGGGGGTCCAGACGCTTCATATACGAGCGCAGTTCATCAACGGCTCGACGCTGTTGGCGTTCAGAGTGTCGGTCTTCCTCTGGCGGCTTCGCTCTTCGCTCCTGAAGCTGCAGGGTTTTTGTTAGCGGGGTACGACAAGACAAGGGACATGGGGCCCTACCCGTTCGAAGATGAATTTCAGTATGTCTCGATCAATGTTAGCAGTACGACGGTCCTCTTTCAATACCGCAAGGAAATCTTGGAAATCTGTCTTGGGGGTGACCTCGAACCGCTTGTCCTATGAAGCCATTAGCATTTGAGTCGCTGGAAGGTTTTTGAGGCAACTTACATGAAGCACGTCCATCGCATCGTTGCGAGTACCTCGGAGCCCTCGCTCTTCTTCCTCAACCACATCCCAGAATAACTCCTGCGGAGTAGATCCATTCTGCCCGATCATGGCTGTATAACGTGCATCATTCTCTACGAGCGGGAAAATCTGCTTCCATTTCGTACCAGCCTTGATTTTGCCGTCGTTCTTCAGCTCGCTTAGCAGACTCAGAAAAGCATCACGATTCTGGCGCTCTTTGCGGAACTTCTTTGACTTCTGGGCCTGTCTGTTGTCGTTGAAAGTGCGTTCCACTGCCTTCATGTGGTTCTGGAAGACGCTCAAAATATCGAACTTGCTCAGGGATTTGTACTTCTCTTCACTCTGGAACGGCTGGGTACCGGAGATGATTTCTTGGGCCTCAGACCATCTAGTGTAGGGTTCCAAATTCAGCTTGGGAAGGAGATCGATCAGCCCGTCCATGGCGCTCTTACGCAATGCTGTCTGCTCGTCCCTGTGCCGCTTCTTCAGCTCAATGATGTAGTCTTCAAAGAGATGGCGGCGTTCCTCCTCGTTGCTGGTAGAGCGAAAGATCGTCTCGCCCTCGATCATCGGCCGAGCTGTCTTCCACCTAGTGTAATGTTTGATCTCGGGGTGGCTCTTCAGCATCGTAGCAAAGTCAGCACGGAGCTTAGTCAGTCTTTCTTTAGCTCGCTCCTTGTCTTGCGATACAACGTCTTGACAGTACTTCTCAAAGGCAACTTTCCTGTCCCTTGGATCCTTAATCGCACGGTACTGAGGATCTTTAACTATTGCCCGAAGAGTCTGCTCCCATGTCCAGTCAGGCTGAACGTTGCTGCGCTTCAGAAGTTTCACAAAGGCGGCCTCGGCCTCTTCAGCCGTGGCGTATTCCGGTTCGATGCTCGCAGGGACAAATTGTTGGGCTCGCATATCGTTGCCAAAGGTCAGCTGACGCGATTCACCAATTGGCTCGCGAGAGTCTCGAGACTGGTCAAAGCTCTGGCCGCCTGCTGGGCCGGGTGTCGGGAAGGCGCTCGGGGTTGCAGGAGTCGTCGGGGTGCCGGCGGATGTGGCCCCAAGGGCGCGTTTGTAGGCGTCCGGCATCTCCCATGAACTGGTCTTGGTGTCGGTGTTGTACCAATATTTCCTGCCACCCTCGGCAGTGTATTCTTTCCACGGCTGGTTCGCGAGCGCACGCTGCACGGCTGTTAGCACCGGTGAGAAGTCTCCAGGGAATCGAGAGAATAGACTTACCTCTGCCGGACTCATCATCTCCTCTGGCTTGGTCCATTGTGTCACCTTGGTAGCTGCATTGTAATAATACGCACGACCATCGGGTGTGCGATGTTCTTGCCAAATGGCAGCCCCAGGCTGGGGGAATTGCCCGTTCAGGCCGTTCATTCTGAGCAGCGCGTGTCGCGTTCGCCCTTGGAAAGGGTTGTCGGGCAAGCGAAGCCAGTCAGGAATGGAATGAAGGTTCACCTCCAATAGAAGGAGGACAAAATGTAGAATTGATGATCAGAGTGACAGCTAAAAGAAGCCGACAGCTCTAGGGTCCGAATGGTTGGAGGAGGACGAACCGCGCTGTAAAATGAAAGTCGCAGACAAATTCATCCAGCGACAGGCTGGGGGTGCACGGGCCATAGAAAGGAGCTTCCGTTCCCAGATCCACAGACCAGGTACCGAGGTAGCTTTGGCACGATCCAGGCCCGCCCCCTACCCCTGGGAAGCTCCAACGTTACCTCATCAACGCTGTCGCTGTCGGGCGCTGGCTGGACCTTGGACTGCCTCCGATGCGCCTCTCGTCCTGGAACATCAAACAAAATCGCAACAGTCGCGCGGAGACTTACGTGGTGAACACAAGTCCTTGGCCTCTCCATTCCAGCGAGTCGATCTCTTAGACGATGCTGTAAGCGCAGGAGCCTGCCTGGTGTGCCGCAAGATGGCAGTCCCTACCCATTCCGGAGACGGAGACGCTGCTTCAGGGGAAGAAGACACAGCTTTCCTCGAACAATCATTCTTGACCTATACGGTCCCCTTCAAGACAGACATCAATATTGAAGAGGATTTCAGGGCCGCCATCGCCAAAGGACAGCCATTAGAGGATTTAGAGAACCGGCCGTGGCTCTTCTTCGGTGAGGACATCTCCCAGCCGCTGCTCCCCTGAAGTTACTCCGTCTCACAGTACTCATTCGTAGATGTCAGATGAAACTGTCGAGGTCTTCTTGATACTACGCATACATAACTTGACCGACCAATCCTTGAAATCCTACTTGAAGAGGCTTGTACTATCTTTGCAGGCGCAAATAGTAAACAGTCCCGCGACAGATCGTGCCGAACTCGCTCCCGCCTCGGAGGTGGTATACAATGGGGATGTCGAAGATGTGACGAGTCCATTGACTATCGTGGACACTGCACAGAATGGCGAGGGTGACGATGACACGGCGATGGGAACCAAGTATGTCGTGTGGAAAGCGACAGCCTTCCTGACACGGCCGCGAATGCGGCTCTATGGTCCATCTGTTGTCTTCTCGGCCACTGCAAGTTTGAAGCCCAGCCCAGAACAGCCCGGTGGGCAACAGGACGGCTATCTGGAAAGCGGCGTGCCAACTGGGCTTAACTTGCTCGGGTCATTTGCCGGAGATCCTCTGCTAGGTGGCGTCAAGCCTCAGCTGTCCGCTGTGCGAGTCTCTCGCGTCGCACCAGTCACTCAGTCCAAAGAATCATACCCAATCCTCAGGGGCCAGCCCAGGATCTCGCTGCAGATTTATCCAGCTGCACACACGCGCGTGCGCTTTGCGCGGCCCAATACTATACCACCCAGTCCAGCCATCATAGCCCTACTGGAGATCGACTTCACCCCTTACTTCGACTGCGAAGTGGCCGTGGACAAGGTCGAACTCTCCATACTGGAAGGTCAAGTCGAAGATCTCAACAGTATATCGGGTCTGTCACTCCCTCTCAACTGTGTGGCACATGACCACATCACTCTTATGTATCGGCTTGCGCCGCAGGAAAGCGATGTACCATCCAGAAGCCCAACGCGTGAACTCCATATATCCATAGAGTGCACCGCTCTTGTTAGGGCGGGAGTCTGCACTCCCAGGCTGTGCATGGCATGGTCTACAATCCTGGACTTCACCCTTCCTGTCAACCCGGGCTTCGGCATGGGCGTCAACAAGCCCTTCCAGCGGTCTCACAAGCCTGCCCAGCTCTCTATCAGCGACGGCACAAGCTTCATCTCACCCTCAGTATCCAGACCCGATTCGCTGCCTGGTCTCGAAGCCCTCGCAGAGCGGTCAATCGAGGCCAGTATTCCAGAATTCGGCATAACCATGACATTCACCGCGCCTGACGGGCCAATATACCCAGGCGACGAGTTTGTTTGGAACGTCTTCGTCGTCAACCGCAACTCCGCCGCGCTCAACCCGGCCAAACCACCATCGGAGGCCATCCCGGCGGCGCGCAAGCTCGCCCTTCTCGCCATCCCACGGCGGCGCAGGAACGACATGCGCGTGATCCGGCCGCCGTCGACGGCCGGGCGGGACCACCTCCTGGCGCGGCGCAAGTCTGCCATCGCCGCGGCCATCGGCGAGGGCCCGGAGGCCGAGATCGCCGACGCGGTGCTGGACGAGAACATCGTGCACGCCATGCAGCGCAGCAGCCTGGTCGACAGCACCGAGGTCGTCTGCCTCTCGGCGGACGTGCGCGTTGGGCCCCTGGCGCCGAACGCGTGCCACGTCGTCGAGCTGCGCTTCCTGGCGCTCAAGGAGGGGATCGTCGGTGTTGAGTGCATACGGGTGGTGGACCTGGCGAATCAGGAGCATGTTGACATTAGAGATCTACCAGTTATGGTTGTCGAGAGGCGGGCGGACTGATAGAACGGTGAGGGGGCCGCAATACGTTGTTAGCTAGAGCGAGTTAGTTTGGGAAAATCCACATCACATCCATTCATATGGACATGTTTTCATACACGTGGGATTGCAAGTACAAACCTGGAATCGTGGTTTCCTGTCACAAGTTTGATGCCTCAGAATCAAACTCCGGTATCAATGCCAAGGGTATCTATTTGATGCAATGTACTCTACTCTATGTATGCTCAGGGCCGTTAGGAGCAACGCAGTCATATTATGCTGCTGCAACGAAACAAGGGTCATGTATTACAAGACGAGTATGACCACTAAACACACAATGCAATGCAAGATGCAGCTGTAATGACCGAGATACTCATATCACAGGACCGCCAATGTGAACCCGGGGCGTCAATCTGCCAGCATCAGGTTGGCATCAACTCCTCCAAAGGCGCCGGCGGAATCAGGTCCGCTCGTCTCAGCGTACTGTCAAACCCCCATGTAGTCCAGAAGATGCAAGGTTTATGTTGCAGGCTGCAATCACAATGCGCGCCTCGCTCGAGGCTCTGCTGAAAATCAAGGGCAACCAATCATGCCCGAAATCGACACGACGGCCCCGTGGTATTTCGACCGCTTTTGCGCTATCCGATGCTAGATAAATTGGTTCAGAAGCAATGCAGTCCAAGGCTGCGTGCGGTATTTGGCTAGCCTGGAAGCAATGGGTGACAGTGTGCCTTCCCCAATGTCTTCCAATTTTTTTGATACAACAGCTTGATAGATGTGTTTCGCGTTCAAACATCCCAAACTCCGGGGAATACGTTTGCTGTGTTGCTGTTTTGTTTCATCATGCGAGGTCATCAACGTCATAATCATCCCAGCCCAGCTGCTGGTAGATCGTCAGTGCCGGCTTGTTGCTGGGCTCAATGGGCTGTTCTGCAGTGGGAGGAGCAGAGGTAGGAGCTTTCTTAGCGGGGGTGGCGAACAGGTTGGTTGTGTGTCGAGGCGCAGGAGGAGTGGAGGTGACGATCTCGTTGACAAATGCCGTATTGGCCGAGGGTCTCTGCTTGACAGGTGTAGCGAATAGGCAGGGGAGTGTAGGGGACGATGGGGAGATGTCAATACTCGGTATATCAAGGTGTGTTTGGGTATTTGGCGCAGCCTTTCTTGACATCAGGGGAGAAGAAGGTTGCATAAATGGATCGTTCATCGTCTGTTTCGAAGGTGCTGCCGATTCCGGGACGGCATTTGCCTGCAACTTGCTCGCGATAGGTGTGCTGGCGATATGGAATGCTTCGAGGCCATCCCGAAGGCCATTTCTAGGTGCAGTGGACGGGATGACAGAGCTTGACGGGATCGCTGGCTCCGCCCTGGGTGCGGGAATGTGGAAACTACCATAACTACGCTGATCTGATGTTGACACGGCATCTTTGAAGCGGTAGTTGGCCGGGGTAGCCTTGACCTGAATCTGAACCTGTGGTCTGTTGCCAACGCTGAAGCGTGTGAGATTCTTCGGCTCTGGCACAAAGTCAGTATGTCCCCAGCTCGGACACAGATTACGGGGTACTCACTTCGCGGACGAGGCGAACTCGATGACCCTGCTCGCTTCTCAGCTTCCTCAACAATAGATTTGCCAGCAAGCTGTCTGTTGGGCTTCTTTAAGGCTGAGATAGCATCTTTCAGGTCTGCTTCCATCTTTGCTTTCTTCTGTACCTTCGCGTCGTCGGCAGTGAGACTTGAACCGCTTCTGGACAAGACATTTCGGGACCTCTCTTTCAAGAACTTGTCTCCGCTCGGTATCATACTCAAGGAAGCAGGCTCGTTCGCTTCACGCTTCAGGCCTGGGATGGTGGCAGGCGTCGCAGATCTCATCCTTGCTAAGACGTCAGTTGGCCTACGCGATGCCCTCCGCCTCAATTGGTCATGCGAGAAGACCTTGTCCAGTGACTTGGGGGCCTTGCTTGGGATCGGTCTCTTGGCGACAGATCCGGGGATTGCCGGCGCCTTTGCGGTAGCTGTGGCTGCAGGCTTCTTTGGCTTTGGTGGAGACACGACCACGGGGCCTCCGAGCTTGAGGTTCAAGGACTCGCACAATTCAGGGAGGCGACCAGCAAAGCTACAATAGTCAGCTCTTCATCAACGGCTCACGGGAAGAAAAGCTTTGGCTTACAATGGCAGCAGAATGTCTACACAGAAGTCCTTGAGTGGATCCGAATTCGCCCTCATTGACTTCTGTGTTTCTGATCCATCCTTGGCCTGGGACTCAGCAGCTACCATTTGCATCTCGTCCAGCGTGGTGGACTGCCAGATGCACAGTCGGTCTGCGTGTATATCGACCAATGTCGTAAAGTTGTGCTTGTGGCGCTTCTTTGGGGCAGGTTCGACCGTCTTCTTCGGCGTGTCTCCGAGGGGTAGTCCCGGGAGCTGACTTTCCCTTGCGTCTTCGGCCGGGCGCAAGGCTTCCAACGCAAGTATCTCCAGGATTAGGATCATCTGTAGCTGCGTTTCTCGGGTCCGAAGACAGGTTATGTGATATTTGACCTCCTGGGGGTTGATTGTGGCATCGTTACCATCACGTATGAGCGACTGATGTGTTCTCCACCATCTCTTCACATGATCGATCTCACCAGGGTAGAGCCCGTCTCTGCCTATTTTCATCTTCTTGCTTTTCCTTCGTCTCTTCTTTGGTTCATCCTCAGCACAGCTCTCGGCCAGCAGTTTGATGTCCTTGACAAGCTCTGGCAGGGTCTCGCGGAACTTCTTGTCGACCTGCATTGTCGACATGGTGAGGCTCTTCAAAAATTCGACAAGATCATTCATTTCAAGATTGGCATCACAGTCTAGGTGAAAGGCTGCACGTGCTCGAGACAGCGGACCTTTTGCAAAATACGCCAACGAACCCTGTGCCACAGTAAGCAACGAGTTAAGAGTCAAGGAGCTCAAATATCCCTACCTTGGAATGGTAGAGGGCCTCGAGGTACTGAGATCTGATATTCTGAAATATGTCCTCGGCGGAGGTTTGCATGTCGGCATTTGAATCTCCTCCAGCGGCTTGGGAGCTTTTGGGGGGTGGCTCGCTCACACCACCTCCGGCCGGTTGTGATTGGAAAGGGTCCTCCAGAGAATGTGCACCGGTAGGTGTCAGCGCCTGGAACGGGGCCTGGCTCTGGTCTTGCGATTCACATGGGGTCGTGGAGACGGTCCTCGGGCGCTTTCGCACCATGGATTGTATTTGCTCTATGGCCAGCCTCTTCTTCTTGCTCTCGTGGTGCAACTGGGGCGTAGTTGAAGGAGCATCGGTCAGGCTGGGGTGGACGGCCTGGGCTGGACGGCAGCGGTGCTCGTAACAGGCTTCGGCGAGGTGGCTGAGTTTGTCGACGGCGACCCAGGCGCCGAGCTTACAAACGACATAGAGCCCGGTCTGGTGGCGTTCAATGGCATAAAGGTTACGGGTGGCATCGGAGCGGGCGATGAGCACACTTGGTGCCTGGCGCAAGCGGCCCTCGAGATCGAGGACGCGGATGTGCGATTCGAAAAAACGGCCTGGACCACTTGGAAACTCTCCATTGGGGGCGGACAGGTCCAGAGCGGACAGAGACAGATGCTCGCGGGATAGCAACATGAGCGGCTTCAGCACAGGAGGTCTCACGGAGTCGGAGCCGAGGGAGAATTGGGGCTGATGGCAGGTCAGCATTTGAACTGGACGATGGGCAGTGGGGGAGACAGCGCAGGCGGTGCAGACCTTTATTGAAATGGCTGGTTTGAGAAGCTCCTCCAGGGGGAAGGCGGGAGAGGCACGCTTCCTCTTGTGTGTGTTGGGGGGCAGGGCGTCATCTTGGGATCTGATGTTTGAGCCGGGCGTGGACGAGGAGAGGGCTGTAGACTTTGATCTTGAAGGGGGACGCGACGCGTCCGAGCCTCTTGTGGACATTTTGGCGACAGCGGGAAGCCGGCCATGGAATTGGATTCGAGAAAGAGGATGTGAGGGTATTGAAGAGTAGGAGCTGCACGCTCATGGGCTTGTTCGCTCACTCACTCATGGCATATGCACTTTGGGCGGCACTCTTGGACTGACTGCCCACGGCGTGCTGGCTTGTGAGCAGGGAACGCGTCTGCTTGGTCTGACGCGGTGTGGCCGTCGGAGCTTGAGCGAGCCTATGAAGACCGGGGTGGACAAGACATGCTGGGCTGGCTGCCGGGGTTACAGGGGGGGTACCACGCCCTCACCCACGCCTGCGCCTGCACCTGCACCTGCACCTCCACGCGTGCTTGCCTCCTGCATGGGTATCCATCCGTACATGCTACGAGTACTCCGTTATTTACTGTATTACAAGTATAGGCCGAGAGTACCAGGGTCAGGGGGTCCAAGATTGCTGTCCCAAGCCGCCGCCCGTTGCCATCGACGCCAGCAATCGGTATTATTATCACCACCTACACAAGATGCTTCAGCCTCGAGAAATCCAGTCAGTCTTCCCTGCAGCAGGGGGCACGACAGCGAATGTGCCACGGGTTACTACTGCCTCCTGTCTTTAGATGCGACCAGCGAAGCGTCATGTCATCCCTCAGTTGCCATCGAGACAATGGTGAGACCTCAGCAGCGTGGTCACCCAGCAGCCCGCCTACGGGAAGAATGGCTCGATCGTTGCTGCAGTAGACATGTGGTCGGTGTCGTGTGTTATCGTGAGGCTGTATATAATTAGGAGGCGCCGTATGCCCAGAATGGCATGACCACGGGCAGGCTGGATGGTCTGGGCGGGCGTGGGCGCCTCGGCATGCAGAAGAAGAGAAAAAAAGCCTCTGCTGGCTGATGGATATAGCTCACAGTTTGTTCCAGAGCAAATGTCCCGTTCTCGCGTGGTCCCGAGGTCCTCTCCAGGGTAGGGGTGTTAGCTGTTAGGGTCGTCTGGTCCTGTGGTTAGTGTTATTAGCAGATGCGAATTGCAGATGCTTGCACCACAGATGCCGATCGCTCTACCAACATCAGATCCAGCCATCGCCCGCCTCGGGGGTGTATTTGGCAAGACTGGGTATTGTGGACGCAGTCGAACGCTTCCTCCCGGCTCGGCTGGCCTGGCCTGGTCTGGTCTGGTCTGCATCTGCATCTGCATCTGTCTCTGCGTATGCGTCTTGCGTCTGCGTCTTGGGTCTTTGCGTCTTGCATGCTTCGCATCAAATTGTGCAACTCGGTCCAGTCTAGCCTATTGCCTGGCTCTTGATATCGTGTTGGCGCCTCTCCTTCTCTTATTTTTTCTTACTTTTTTCTTCCTACCTCCTTTCCTTTCCCTATCTGACTTTTCAGATTCTCTCTCACTCCTTACCATCCTTTTGCCCACAAACCACCTGGTTCTTTTCTTGGCTCACTCGTGGTCGTAACCCATAGAAAAAGGAATCACGAGGAATCGGAGAGCAGCTGCAGCACGACAGCCCCGAGAGGACAAGCCACACCCGCATCTCCCATTCGGGCCCGTCAGGCCTGCAGATCGTTAGCAGCGCCGCCCGGAGCGCCAACTCCACACTACCACCCAGCTCGCCACTCTCCCCGGCCACTCTGCCCGACTCAGTGTCTCCCCAGTCTCCCCCCAGCTCTCGCCACACTTTGTGTACGCCTCAGCCTCGCATATCCGCCTCCAAGCCTCAGCCAGGGATTCGACTTCAGTCAATCCATGCTACCTGCTCGGTCCGGATTCCCTCCCACGGTCTAGAACGCCCATACCACCTATAGCGACCGAGGTCTATCACAGACTCTGCGCCCGTGCCAATTCGGACACCATCCCATCCCCATCCTGTCCTCATGGACACATCTGGGTCCCGTTGAGCATTGTCGCCATCGGCCGTGTCTGCCCCTCGGACTACAGGAGTCCCAGGTACCTGCTCCCCAGGTCTGAGGCACTGCCACCAGGAACCTCGTGTCCCGGCCTCACCTTTGTCTGTCTCGCCGCGCGCCTGCCACCATCCAGCGACCGGCCCCGTCCCGTCACACCTGCCGGCCCCACTGCCACCACAATGTCGGCAGAAACCTCGCCCAGGGCTGTTCGCTTCTCCGACGCCGACGCCGACCCGACAAAGGGCTATCGTCCACTCGCCGTCACCAACGACTCCGGCGACTCGGGCTCATCTGGCGAGTCACGCCCGGAGCCCAACGGCTTCATCGACTACGAACTCCAGGATGAACTAGGTACCCTCCACCACTACGCCGACCAAGCTGGTCATACAGGCTCCATGTCGTCCGTCGTCTCCGACTCATTGGCTAATGGCACGGCTGGCCGTCATCGCTCAGCTACAGACGGAGGTTCCATCCACTCCAACGGCACATCTACGAGACCCCAGCGACCTACCGGCCCGGCAAGACAGCCTTCCAATACCTACAGGCCGGTGCGCCGACCGCAGCCCACTCCCGTCGGGTACCCTGATCCCCGTTCCGCTTCCAGGTCACGAAACTTGCCCTCCAACTCAACCTTCGCGCGCCAGGAGAGGGCATATGTGCAACGACTGAACAATGCCCGGAAGCAAGACTATCCCTTCCCTCCCGAGTTCGACCCTATAAGCTTTGGCACCCAAGGCGACCCGGACAGCGACTCCGAGGGCGAGACCCCTGGGTCAGAAGCGCCATACAGCACCGAGCAGGACGACGACGCAAGGAGGCTTTTCGAGGGCGACGACGACGAAGAACTGGAGCCGACCGAGGAGGACCTCAGAGACCCAGACAACAGAGAGAGGCTGGAATGGCACGGAATGCTCGCTGCTGTGCTCACCGGAGATGTCGTGCGACAGGAAAAGAAGCGCCTCATAGGCTCGTCGGAGCAGGAGGTTGGGAAGACAGCGCAGAAGGCCGAGCTGTGGCTCGGTATACGCGCCCGCATATGCGGTCGGCATCTGCCCGTCCAGCGCAGGATGGTGGAAGACGCCCGGGGTACCATGGATCGGGCCATCGAGGAAATCATCAACTTCCAGATCGCGGGGGAGAGCGAGGCCGGCAAGCCCCCGGCTGATCAAGTCCGCGATATGGTCGAGAAGATCGAGAGGCTGGAAGGCCTATACCCGTCGCGAGAGGCCATGCTGGCGGCACACACCTCTGCGAGATCCGCCCTCTTCACAGAAGCTTGCGACGCCATTGCCTCTTGGTACAACGTCAACGAACTCATCAACACCGAGCTGACTGTCCTGAGAAGATGGGTGGGCAACGATGAGCTGGACTTCCTGCGGACAAGGGAGCGGTCTCCGATTGGCAATGCTATCGGCGACGAGTCCTCTTTCCTTGATAAGTTGTTGAAGGAGGATGGCCTCAAGTCGCTACACGATCATATCGAGGAGGATGTTGGTGGTATGAAAAGCAAGCGGAACAGTATGCTGAGAGGCATCTCCAGTGTAATCCTCAAGGCCAAGGAAACCCTGATTCACAACGCAGAGGCGTTCAGGAAACGGCACCTGCCTCCTTACATCGAGGATCTTCTCACCCTGATCAGCTTTCCCTCACGCCTGATTGAGGAGATCATCAAGGTGCGTCTAGCCTACGCGAAGAAGATGAAGGAATCTGCACAGCAAAACCCGATGCTGCAGGACCAGATGATCTCTCAGTTTCAGGTCCTCTTGAATCTGGCCATTGGTATCAAGCTTGAATACCTCGGGATATCACAGCCCGAGCCCGGCTGGGAGCTGCCTCCTTGTATTGATGAGGCTTTTGACCAGGCTGTTTTGGACGCCTTAAAATATTACTTCAAGATGCTTAACTGGAAATTGAGCGGCAACAAGAACACCTTCAAGGAAGCTGAGCTCCTGTTCCAAGAGTGGGAGTTCATCAACGAGATCGGGAGTCACCTGGATCATGGTGACGTCGAGGTTGCTGAACAGTTCAGCAACCTGACCTTCAAAGCGATCAGACGCTTGAGCGATACCTTCGAAAGAGAGCTGCAACGGAAACCCAAAGAGAGCCCGGCCGAGATGAGCAAGAGATACAAACAGATCCTCGACTCGGTTCGGGTCCGCCAGAGAATGCTGCAGCGTTTCTCCAGAATGCTGAGCGGCAACTATGAGAACGCTGCGGACTTTAGCATTGCATTTGGACCGGATCGACTTCACAGTCTGTTTGCAAGACTAATAGATTCCAGTCACTTCCAGATTTACACCGCAAGCATCGAGCATGAGGGTGTCATCCTAGTCGCCTCGCCTACGTTGCATGGTCGCCCCGAGGAGATACAGTCAATCATTGGCACGGCATCATACGAGCATGTGTCTGAAGACCCAACGGATCCATATATTCTCATGATCCGAGCCGAGAACGCACCACACTGGTATGGGCCAAAGGTATCCATGACCGTGCGGGAAGAGCCTCTGGACCTGAAGGTCGGCCATCTGCGGCTGATTGCCGGCGGGTCTCAAACCCGACTCACGAACGCAAGGAAGGCTTTCCTGGAGCTCATTGACATGCACCTGGATCTCGTTGTTGAGCAGCGATCGAATCTGAAGAGAGTCAACCAGAAACTCGGGGACATCAAAAAGGTGGCATACAAGCTCTCAAACACCTTCATGGACAGCGTCGAGACTATCCGCTCTCAGACAAAGGGGATGGAGGTGCAGGACCTTATCCAGACCTGTTTCATCTTCGCGACCGAATTTGGCCAGCGATCTCTACTGTTCATGGACAGCAACCGCAGGCAGATGAACAACATCAAATTGACCAAGCTCGCTTTGGATTGGGTGAGCTTCATCTGCGATGATTGCGTGTCTTCGGATCGGAAAACCTTCCGGTGGGCCGTCCTGGCCCTCGAGTTCAGCATGGGCATGACTCGTGGAAGGCATATTCTGGCTCTGGGAGACGAGGAATACGCGAAACTACGAGAGAAGGTTGCTGGTTGCATGTCTCTGCTTATCTCTCACTTCGATATCATGGGCGCGAGGTCGAGCGTTGCTGCGCAGGCGGAGAAACAACGCCTCGAAGCCCTTGTCGGTCAATTCAGGAGGCTGGACCAGGGCAAGAATCTCGATGATCGGACTGCCTCCAAGTTTGTTCTGGACCACCGTCTACAAGAACTCTCCAAGATTGATGAAGGCAGGAAACAGATCCTGGCCGAAAGATCCGCCCTCGGTCGCGTGCTCGAGGCCTCGAACGAGGTGGACCGTTCTCTTGCGTATCTGTCGTCGACAGCTACTAACTTCACGATGAGGTGGCAGCAAGGCCACTTTGTCGGCGGAGGAACATTCGGCAACGTCTATGCGGCGATGAACCTGGACACCGGGCACTTGATGGCTGTCAAAGAAATCAGGCTGCAGGATCCGAAGCTGATACCCACGATTGCCACGCAAATCAAAGATGAGATGCGTGTGCTGGAGTCTGTCGACCACCCCAACGTTGTGTCATACTACGGTATTGAGGTCCACAGGGACAGGGTCTACATCTTCATGGAGTTCTGTTCTGGAGGCTCACTTGCCAACTTGCTTGAGCACGGTCGCATCGAGGACGAACAAGTCATTATGGTCTATGCACTACAGCTTCTCGAAGGTCTCGCCTACCTCCATGAGATCAAGATTGCTCACCGTGATATTAAACCAGAGAGTAGGTTCTATTCTCTTACTTCCTCGCCTCGATGAGACATAAGCTAATTGACATTACAGACGTTCTGCTCGACCACAATGGTATCATCAAATATGTCGACTTTGGCGCAGCCAAGGTCATCGCTCGCCAGGGACGGACACTCATGCAAGATATGGCAGCTACGAAACCCAACAAGTCCATGACTGGCACGCCGATGTACATGTCTCCAGAGGTCATCAAGGGTGAGAATCCAGGTCACTTTGGGGCAGTCGATGTATGGTCTCTTGGTTGTGTCATCCTCGAGATGGCCACAGGACGACGCCCTTGGGCGAATCTGGACAACGAGTGGGCCATCATGTACAACATCGCCCAGGGCAACCCGCCACAGCTCCCGACTCCGGACCAGCTTAGTCCAGAGGGCATTGACTTTCTCAAGCGATGCTTCTTGCGTGACTCAAAGAAGCGGGCTACTGCCGTGGAATTGTTACAACATGACTGGATTATGACCATTCGAAACCGGGTTGTTGAGCCCTCGACACCCAGCGATTCGAGCGCTTCAATCCAGACCACGCCGAACGCGGCGTCCGGGTCTAGCGGGAAGACAAGTATCGGTGCGGATGGATTCTATTGAACACCACGCACATAGGTGCCTCTGGGTCTTGCCCGCTATGATTCTTCTGTACCACTAACTATCATCTACACTCATCTTCGCTTTTTTATTGGATGTACATACACTCGTCATGACAGATGACTCCGCAAACCCGCACGGCTGCCGCACCAGGCAGACCTCGCGCCGTCTGAGCGTCGTGTTTCCGATCGGCGTACCAAAGAGCAGCATTAGCAGCGAGTTTTTGGGGTCTCCACCGAGCGCAGTCTTGACTTTTTCTTGCTTGTCAGCGCGTTCTGTATTCTTACTATCAAAGCTTCGATTTGTGATAAGCACTCTCGTGGTTTTCTTTTTGAGACGAGCGGGGAAGCTTTTCGCGCTTTCTTTCGTGGGGGCCCAATCCCCTTTTGTCTGTTTATTTTTCTTCATCACTGACGGCCATCACGACGTAACGAATGACCATCATCACAAAATAGGCAACAATAAGGGGGCGTGCCTCAACATACGGGCGGCATAGAATTCTTTGGGCTCTTTTCATGTGGAGTAAATCTGCGACGGCATTTATACATAAAATACAAGCTAGCGAGGCCGGGGAGGGGCTGGATCGGGATTGGTAGACACGGCGTGGCGGAGTAACGTCACAGTATTGCTGTGTGCTTCTCCCTGGGGGATAAATAAATCATAATATCTAACTGAACGCGTCTGATTCCCTGCCTCGTTGAGCTGCTTCTCTTGAGGGAACACTCATTCGTTCCTAGGCCAAGTCACACAATGTGTTAGGCCTCTCTTAGCCACGCCTGGCCACCGTGGGAAAGGAGACGAGCTATTGATTTTTGCTGGTTTATCTGTCTACCTGCATGTTTTCAGAGCAAACATGTGGGCGCATCAAGCGGGGTATAATTGCAATTGATACGCTCAGGTATAATAGGCAATCACTTCGATCAATATTCGATTATTTTGGAATCCCGGGGAGACCGAGGAGGCGTGGGAGCAGCATTACCTAGGTAGAGGATGGCGTAAAAGATATTCGCCAAGTCCAGGAAGCAGTTACTTTGGGGGCAAGAGGGCGTGTTTACTCGTGAGATACTGTGACGTGAACCTTGGGCATTCCAACTCATCACACGACAACGGTGGTCTGTCTCACTGGACCAGTCTGCATGCTCATCGAGCGCTGTATATATGTACAATTGTATATACAAATAAGGTAAGTAAGCAGAATAAACATGTGTGCAGCACACATACTTCATTTATGTACAACATCCCCAGCCCCCCTTTTCCCCATTAGTTACCAAACACAGCCAGCGAGTTCTCAATCATCCAGTTAATGCCCTCGGCACGGTATGAATCCCAAGCCACCGAGCTACCATTAGTATCGAAGAAAACGTTATGGCCGACGCCGCCGCCCTCGGTGGCGTTGTAGACAGGCCACGCCGCCACGCCGTCGATCTCGAGCCCGGCGCCGTTGGGGTCGAGCCCCGTGACGAAGTTAACCCACGCGTTAGAGATGCCCTTAGCGAGCGCCGCGTAGGCAGGGGGTTCCTCGACGATGGGCACGGTGGTGCTGTCGTACCCCGTCGCGAGGACGTTGTCGAAGACGAACATCACCTCTGCGAAGTGGGTTGCTCCGATGTAGTCTTTTGTAGGGGTTTCGTCGTTAGTATGTTATGTACTTATTGGGCCCCGGAGGGCGGAGGGGAGACGGGGCACAGTTTCCGTCTGCTTGGCAAGGCAGGACTTTACTTACTTGGTACGCCGGCACTGACGACGTTGAACTCGTAGCTGTAGGAAGGCAGACCGGCGTTGGACCAGGCAATGTTCGCCCGGCGTCGGAGATACTGGAACATGCTGTCCCCAGGAGTCAGCACCCAATACAGCCAGCGGATATTACAAGCTCTCAAGAAACCAGGACTTACAAATCGCCGAAGAAGGCGCCCGTCCTCCGGAACTGAAGGCCCAGGGCGGTGGCAATCGAGTCGCCCTCCACGATCACAGGGAACTTCTCGAGCGACGGCACGCCGACGGCCTGGATATCTGGATACAGCGCCAGCAGCTCATTCGCAAGCTCATCCAGGGACTTGCCCGTCTGGGCGGGGGCATCGCGGCCCAAGATCGCCTCGATGGCGGATCGCATCTCGTCGTCTGTGTTGACGCCCGTCCCGTTGGGGCCCTTGCCCTGGCCAAAGGCAGACCCTTCGTCGGTGTTGGTGCCGATGAGGATCGGGATATTTGGGAATCGTCCATCGCTGAGTTGGTTTACCGGGAAGTCGGCGACTGCGGCCTAGTCAGTGGCTGGCCACACACAAAATAGTAGTCCAGTCTCGACATCCACCCAGAACATGGGCAATGCTTATTTGTAAATCACTTACTGAAATCTCCGTCGAGCATCGGAGGCCACGGCGCAGCCTCGGTACCGTTCAGCGCGGCGTTGATCTCGTCAAAGGGCAGTGCCCGCAGGCAGTCGAGGGAGGCCGAAGTGTTCGCAGTCGAGGCGCAAGAGGTGTTGGTCACGAACAGGTTGTAGAGCGCATCCATGGCTTCGGTGTTATTGGCACCACCGGGAAACCGAGATAGGACACCACCAAAGCCAGACTGCCCGATGGCAGCCCGGAAGAGCCCGTCATCCCGACCTATACACAACACAGTCATCAGCACAACAATGACCTCGCAGCTCAGGTCTGGAGAGAGCCCTCCACTTGAGAGAAAAATCTCACCATTGTAAGCCAGGACCTGCGCGCTCACCGACTCTGCGCCGGAGCTCTCGCCCCAGATAGTCACCTTTGTCGCGTCGCCGCCAAAGCTGGCGATGTTCTCGTTGATCCACTGCAGGGCGAGGCGCTGGTCCCGGAAGCCGTTGTTGGCGATCCCAGCCTCGAGGACCTCGCTGCCGGCCAGGAAGCCGAACGCCGACACTCGGTAGTTGATGCTCACCCCGATCATAGGGGTACCCAGCTCGACCGAGTTCTCGACGATGAAGGACAGGTTGTAGCGCCGGTCTTGGCTCCCGCCCCTATTATTTGGTCAGCAAGGTGCGTAGTCGAGGGCGACGGGTGGTTCCGCAGAAATGAAATAGAAGGAAGCAGTCTGTTCCGGTATCTTCTGCGGCGTGCTGGGGCTTTTTTGTCACAGGTACAGGGAAGTTCAGCGGGAAAACTACTAACATGTACTGGAGAAGCAGTTAGCATGACCATCGAAACCCGATATATGATTTGCAAATAAGGCAACTTACCAGTCCACCTCCGTGAATCCAGACCGCCACCGGAAGCTCTGCCGTCTCGTCGATGCCTGCTGGCCGGATGACGTTCAAGAACAAGCAGTCCTCAGACATTGAGTAACCAATATTGTCGCCGCCATATCCCACGCAGGATACCGGATACTCTGTTGCAGATTTGGTCCCATTCCACGCCGAGTTGAGGGGCTGCGCGAGGGAGAAGCGCTCTGCTGGCTGTGTACGCCGAAACGGTACTCGTCAGTAACAAAATCAGAACAAACAAGACTCATCTACAGCTGTGTGCCGCCCGTGTCGGTCGTACCTGAGAATAACGCATGCCGAGGAAGAAGTCCTGGTCATACTCGGCGCTGTGGATGCCCTCGTACGATCCATTCTTGACAGTGACGACGGGGTTCGACCTCGCGCGCAGCAGAGAAGAGCTGCCCCTGTGCGTGGCGACACCGGCATGGACCGAGGCGAAGACGAACAGCGAGCCGGCCAGGAGGGTTTTCGCGAGGGAAGCCATCTTCGACAAGAGTCGAGGAGGAGGCCTTGGAGGAGCTGCGAGGACCTGCTGGTGGTGGTGGTAACAGCAGGGACAGGGCGCCGCAGCGGCCTGGGCAGGGCTTCTCCTTATTTATCATAACATCGCAGACGACATCATCGAGCCTACCGAGCCCGGGATTTCCACTGCTACCACCACAGTCCCCAGATGGCAAAGGAGAGTGCATCTCCACCCGTCCCTAGGGCGAGCTGGCTTGGCTGGCCGCCCGCTCCCTGCCAAATGCCGCGCGATCTGCCGGGATGCTGCCTCTTTGAGTGCCCTCGCCCTCGAAACCACGATGAATGACGCCCGTCACGGCCTCCGCTCCCCCTCAGTAGCACCAGCCGGTAACACTCCCAGGCGTAATAGAATCGGCCCGTCTGCCCATGGCCGCCCCGTTCTTCACGGTCCACATGCGTGGCCCTTTCTCCGCACTCCGCAACGGGGTGCGTTTTTTTCCCTCCAGACTCTGGTACGGCAGAAAAGGACGACACCCCGGTTGGCTGTTGGGGTGAGAACAAAACGTGGGGATCCCGAGGCTCGCAAGCGGTACGGAGGAGTGTGTTTGTCTTAGCGTGGTGAAGAGCCAGGAAGCCCCCAGACAGCCAGGCCGACTAAGTTTCTCTGAACGCATCTAGGTACCATCTGGGGCTAATGGTGCTCGGGGTAAACCTTGCGGGTAATCCCTCGGCGCTGGGCCTGTTCCAATGGGATAACAAGAGCAGCCCCCAGATCAGCGTCTCCGTTAGAGGAGAAGAAACATATACGTATATTCAAAAAGCAAGGAAGCAGGTAGTATACATGCGAGGCTACCATGATATAATGATAACACCTACTGCTTAAATTAACGCCCATGTTGTTATTTAGCTATTTGCCACTTCATAGCTAGATAAACAGGTCCCACAAGGCCGTAGCAGGGGCTCGCTATAGCATGACAATAGTGACAGGCTCTGGGCACCTACAGCGCGAGTGCTGCCGCTTATCCCAACAGCTTGCTCCGCGCTGTCTCTGTCTCCATCTGCGAATGCGAGTTGCGACGCAAAGCCCATCTGTGGCGAGCTTGTGAATCTTTGTCGGCAATGGGCACCTCTCGGCGTGGTCGAGTCAGGCCCCGACCAGGGCAGCAGGGCAAACGAGGCCACACCGCTTGGACAGTCGCGCCGAGATGGGTGTCATGTTACACACATATGTCGTGTGATGCGCTCCGAGATTTGCTGCCAGTCAGTTGCCCCTGCCCAGCCCAGGAACATGCCCGGACCGATTGGGTGAAAAGTCGATGTGGGGATTTCGGGGCAGCACCGTGGGATGAACCAACCACTAGTAAGCATCACTGCTAACAGAGAAGGATGTGGTTTTGCTTGCGGCATGGGGACAGAAGAGTCGTGTTAAGCCTCTGGGCTTGTATTGGGGGTAGGAAAACACTCGGCAGATCTGCGGCTAAATCTGAGAGGAGAAGTCACCACCGGATCTCCCCGGTGGTTTGCCATAATTTCGGGACCTGCGGTATATCTATATGTCGTGCACCTATAAGGCCCACGAGTACCGCGGTCATCACGCGCTATCCTTCTCCCATCCGCATTGCGCGTTGCTGCCAAAAACGTACCGAGTACGGCCTGGGCCGTCCATCGGCCACACTGTCAGCAACCCGAGATGCTGGGCCCGTCACGTTTGCCAAGCCGATGTTGTGAAGAGGCTGACACTGTCGACTACAAAGGGATCGACCTCGGAACCGGGAAACTGCTCTGGCATGCGGGCTGGGCGAGACTCGACGGCACGGCGCGTGCCACATTTATCCGGTGAAATGGAATGCATGCGGCTCATAGTCTAATTGATTAGCCACTGCCAGGCCAGCCAGGTACAACCTCTTATCTGCTGACTTCACTCCACAGGGCATCTGTCTCGCCATGGGCAACAAAAAATATGAGAAACCTTGTTTTTATTCAATCGGCTACGTCTGCCATGGGCTGCCTCCATCGTCCGAGTCTGTGTCGCTTCCTTCCCATGCCTTTTGTCCATATCCAGTGATCTCAGTTGTCCCTGTCCGCGCGTTGTTCCTCGCCGGGTCCCTATTCCTCATGATCCCCAGGCCCATCTGAACCCAGCACTCGCATTATCACAGACAGGTTACATTAAGGGAGTGTGTGCTATTAAGGCAATTTTTGAGGGTATCGTCCAGGACGCTGTGGCTGTCTGCTTCCATCCAATGCGAGAAATAAAGAAAAAGATTGAGACCCAGTATGATGTTGATACAAGATGATGAATAATGAAAGAGGTTATCCGAGTCCACAAGAGCATTCCCGGCAATGCTAGACCATTCATTAGATCGTTATAAAAATACAGTATTCCCAGAGGCGAAGCTGAATACGTCGTCCTCAACCCTGCCCAGGGGACTGGAAGTTTTGTGGGGTGATGTTTGGCTGGAACTGGAAGTTGTGCGATTGGGGTTCGCTGAGCTGCGCGATGGATCCCTTCCACATTGGGACCTGGTCGGGCGATCTTGACCAAGGGTAGATGTCTCCTCGTGGCGGTGAATCAAATTTGAAGGCTGGGAATGCCTGTGATTGTATGGCAGCAGGAGTTGCCGGTTCGCTTTCAACGTATCTCGGCGCACAGAGCGAGGTGGGAAACTCAATCTCGGACCCGAATTGAGACAGACTAGGAGTGGCCAGCGCCTCGTCCGATGAGGAAGTATTCCCGTAGCCAGTATCCAGCGTGAAGGTGGGGTGGTGGAAGGATTGGAAGCCTTTGTTTTGGACACCAGAATATGCAACATCCCGCACAAAGTCAGGCGTGCTCGGTGAGGCTGCTGCGTTCTCCCTGAGGCTGTTCATCGAAACAGAAGATCTTTGGAAACTGAACCGAGGAGCGTCCGCTGACAAATACTGCGCCTCGAAAGTCGACCCGACGGGGGATCCGTCAGATCCGTCCTTGAAAGTGTTCGATGCGACGGTCAATGACGAGTTCCGGGCGAATTGCTCGAGGAAGTTTGGGTCAAAGGATCGAGGGGACAGGGGCGAGACTGGAGGGCCAGATTTGAAGATCTTGCCAGACAATGGGCCGTTGGCCGACGCAGCCCTCCTCATTGATCCGTACATGTCAGATCGTTTGGTTCCCTCGATTCCCGTTTTTGGTCCGTTCGGATAGTTGCGCAGGGCCGTCTGGTTCAGCCGCTGCGGCGGCCGTGTCTTCCTTCGCGAAGCGATACTTGGATGCGTAAAGGTAGAGTCAGCGGCTGAGTCCGACTGTTCATGAGACGGCGAATGTCCAGAAGTCATGTCTGGCGACAACGTCTCGACACTGGAATAGTCCGACTCTCCAGTGCCCGATTGGTCCCCTGTGTGCTCGTGGCTCGTCATGCCATTGCTGAAGGTCGAAGTGCTCGGGGTCAAGATCGATGCTGATGATGCGAACGAGTCCGACCGCTCGATGACGGAGGGGAATATCGGCAGGCCATGCATCTCAGCAGAGAAATCCGGTGCGAATTGGCCATGAAGCGACTGGAAAGACACCTGATCCTGCGCATCCGTGTAGGTGTCAGGAGAGGATGAGAAGTTGCCACTGTGGTTCTCAAAACTCGCTGCGATCAAAGGAACGCAGGTGTTAGAGAAAGTATCCATCTGATTCGGCGGTATGGGTTGGGGGTGTGAGAGGACAGCGTGGCTGTCTCCGGCTGGGTTTCCGCCGGAGTCGTCATCTCGTGATGAACCGTAAACGGCAGCGGGGCTCGCAGCGGGCGAATCGGTGGCGGATTCCTCGCTCCTGTGATCTCCCGCGGAGTTGGGCGAAGGAATATGCTGCTCCGGGAAGTCATCGGCGTCAGAGAACGGGGCCGACGAGGGCTGCAGAGGCTGGCTACGGTTGCTCAAGCTGTAAAACTCGCTGCTGGCAGCATGCTCGCTTTCGTCTTCTTGGGAATCAACCACGTCGGTCTCCGACACTGCTGAGTCGGCAGCTTGGCTAGCTTCGTACGCTTGAACCCTGTGTACCTGTTTCTCTCTGGCCCTTCGGTTTTGGAACCAGTTCTGGGACGTGTGGTGTTAGTGTATGACGTGGACAGGGGATGCGTTGCTACACACGTTGACTTTTGGGACAGGACAACCCAGTTCCTCGGCCAGTTGGCGCTTCCGGCTAGTGCTTGGCTTCTGGGTCTCATCTGTGAAGACCTTCTCTAGCTTTTGCTTTTCCTCTTCCGAAAAGCGCTTGCTACATGCAATAGTGGCATGGTAAAGTTGAGAGCCTTGCGTCTGCTGCAGCGCCTGGTGGAACATTTTCATGGAGGGCTGGTAGAACCGCTGTCCGTTCGATTGCAGCATTATTGGGAACCCAGAGTTTTGTTGGTGGTTATGGACCTGCTGCAACATCGACATGGCGTCCAGGTTGGCTTGCTGAGATTGCGCTTGCTGCCACATCGTCACAGGAGTCTGGTAACGCTGCATGGCAGCCATGGACTCCATACAGTGCTGTTGCCGGGGGTCCATCATTGACGAAGCACGTCTGTTGTAGTCATGACTCGTTTGTTCCTGGAACAAGTGCTGGAAGTTGCTATCCCCCATCCTGGCAGGCTGGACGGTCGAGGGCGATGGGGTACTTGGCGCAAAAGTGTGTACGCGATTTCTGCGTAGGGGTATATGAAAGGCAAAGGCGATGTCCCGAAACCCTCGATTGCGGTGCGCGCGGAACGAAAGAAGGAGCACTCGGTAGTCAAGAAAAGAGCGGCAGCTGGCGAATTATTGGGGCCCGAGGAGAGTATATTTTAGCCCGCTGAATGTTTCGACCTCACAGATATATCATGTAAAAGTTCCAATGGTTGCAAAAAAAAAAAAAAAAAAAAAAAAAAGAGTGTGATTCAACAGTCGCCGGCAGGACTAGCACGGCATTGGGGTGAGAGTGCCGGTGTTGGTTCGGAGGAGCAGGAGGGTCAGGATGGTGAGGGTGAGGGTGAGGGTGAGGGTGAGGGTAAGGAAAAAGAAGTCTGTCGATGGGTGAAGAGGGATCGAGGAAAGAGGCGGAGGCGGCGCGAGATAACGAGAAGCTCAGGGTGTGAGGATCGAGGACGACGGGTAAGACAAGGCCAGCCGAAGTCGTCCAAGCGGGATGACAAGACAGGGACGTGAAGGAGGCAGGAGGAGGGTGCGGGAGAGAAGTACTTGACGGAGATGCTGTGTGCCCGGGCGTGATTATGATTGGGTGTGGCGCTGGGTCTCAAGCTGGGGTCCCTGAGGCTGTGGAAGCGGGCAATCTCAGTGGGTTCGGTCTGGGGTCCAGTCGGCCGGACAGGGGTAAGACAGCCGGTGCAAGGAGGAGGAGAAGGAGGAGGGGGGCCACTGGGCGGTGGACCCCCCAAGTCTCGGAGCGAGGACGTCGTCCCCATACAGGACGGCCCCAGTCCTGTCGAGCTGTGCAGTACTGTGCAATACATAACTTGTACCTGGGCGGCTCGATGTTGCACTGCGCATGCAACCCACTGCGCTGTCCTCGCGCGCCTGGTCTGGCCTGTGTAATAGAGTTGGACCTAAACCTTGGAGCACACACATACAACCAGCAGCTGGACTAATTCCCTGCGGCTGCCGCCACCCCGTGACGGCATGGGACGAAGATATGTGTACATGAGCGGCGGTCAACCATACGCACAGCAGCAGCAAACATTGGGGCCACCCGCCCCCAAGCCCAGCGACAGAAATGATGACGGAGCACCACGCGAGTGGCAGCTTTTGATTAAAGGGCGTCGAGGGATGGAGCTGGGCGTGGGTTCAAAGCGCAGCGAGTGCGCACGCAAGGGTCAGGGAGGGCGTAGTGCTACAGTTGAGTGAGGATGAGGGCGAGATCGAGGTCGAGGTCGAGGTCGAGGTCGAGGTCGAAGGTCGAGCCCCAGGCCCAGGTCCAGATCCAGGTCAAAAAGGCGCTGGCGCTGGCGCTGGCGTCGGCGTCGGCGTGCTGCAGCATGTGCGGGCTGTGGGTGTCTGGCCGCAGCGGCGGAGGGCGGATGGCGGGAGCTGAAGGACAAAGTACACCGGGGTATGGTGACCGGTAGGTCTGTGGTGGGTGGGTGGGTGGGTGGATGTGTGTGTGTGTGTGTGTGTCCTCCCACCGTCCCTCCCACCGTCCCTCCCATGTGTGTCTGCTACGGTATGAGTATAGTGTGAGTGCGTGCGTGCGCGCGGGTGTGAGTTGGTGGGTGGGTGGTTGGGTTGGGAGGGTGGTGTGCAGTTAGTTGCATCCGCCATCTCGTTCACATCATCATCCCCGTGGCCCCGGCCGAGATGAGATAGATGATGGTCGGCAGGGAGGGCAACCTGGGCTGGTGCTTGATCAACGGCACGGCGCCCTCCAGTGGGTACCTGTGCAGGTGCCCAGCGAACCAGGGCGGTACGGATGGGGTACATAGGACTCGGAGCAGCTTGCCAGGGCGACAGGGTGTCAGGGTGTCAGGGGCACGGGTCAATTCCCCCATCCCATCCCATCCCCCATCCCCCATCCCCCGTCCCCCATCCTTGTCACTCATGGCTTGTCCCAACTTGTGCTCTGCCCTGGCCTGCCCTGGAGCGCTCGTTCCTGGATCTTGACTAGTGGGCACGCCAAGGTAGTGGGCCCCATTTCTCGGGATCTTGCTGTGTGACGAGCTGAGTTGGCTGCTGGGCCGGTGGCCGTGTGGCCGCCCACTGGCTGCTGGCATGGCGTGGCATGGCGCGGCACGGCATGATGGCATGACCACCCAAGTGCGAGGTAGGCTTCACGAGGATGCTGCCCATGAGCCACCTTGTGTAATATGTGTCTCCTGTACCTGGCCGTCGTCATCCTGTCAAGGAACGCGCAAGGAGGGCCATGATCTGGAACAGGAGGGCCGGAGACGGACCAGCGAGTTGCGCGGAAGTAGCCCGTAAAAAAAAAAAAATAAGCGAGAGCCGCCAGGCCTGCCAGGGACCCAGGGACCCAGGAACCCAGGGACCCCAAGGGCCCAGGGTGCGAAGCGTCCGATCGAGCCAGGAACGAGGCTTGGGGTACTTGGTGTCTTTTCTTCCTATCTGTGTTCTTTGTCAGCCTGAATCTCACCCTGTCTTTCGTACCCTTGGGCCATGACATCCGCATCAGCCGGCGGGTGTGGGACAGCAAGGGGGCGAGTGGGTAAGTAGGCGAGTTGGGATGTGTTGGAGAGTGAATGGCTGGGACGGGATGTGAGAGCTGATCAAGCATTCTCTCGTGCCGCTTTGGAGGGGGGGGGGAGGGAGGAGGCGTTGCATGGCGTCCGGCCGAAGCGACTGCACAGTACGGAGCAGATCACGGAGAGTGCCATGCGGAGAGTGCCAGGGTAGCCAGCCTCGGGACTCGAGAGAGTGCCCTCCTTGGTCAACGGCAGTGGCAGTGGCAGTGGCAGTGGCAGTGGAAGTAGCATCGATGGCAGGCAATGGCAGGTCACTCCATGTCGGTGCTGCATGGATGGTGGGGTCGCCATCGACGTGTGTGTCTTGATTTTTTTATTTTTCTGATTTTCCTTGCTGGCGGCGAGGTCGGGAGTTGGAGGAATACGACTGTGCACAGACAAGCAGACAAGCAGACCTACCGAAAGCAGACGGGCGGCCAGGGGCTGGTCTACCGATATGGTAGGCGTCTCCTTGTGCCTGAGTATGGGGCATCCCAAGATGGCAATTGAAATGGGCTGGCCCCGCTGGCCGCTGGCCGCTGGTTCAGGTCCCGGTTCAGGTCCTGGTTTAGGTCCTGGTTCGGGTCCTGGTTCGGGTCCCACGCGCGCCCACTTCAACTCTCGCCTCTGCCCATCTCCATCACCATCCAAAACACCATTCTTTTTTTGCAGACTTTCCCCTCCCGTCATCCTCCGCCTCTGACTGCCCACCATGTTAGCTATGGAGCCATGGAGCCATGGAGCCATGGTGCCATGGAGCCATGGTGCCATGGAGCCATCTTGAACTGGTCAGCAGTCAGTGCTGACCTCAACCATCCTTTCGTCTTGCTGGGCGCGCGCCATGGTGAAGCCACACACGGCAGCACTGGCGCAGGGGCTCACTCACCTCCTCGATGCCACCGTCTCGGCACCCTCGCGACCCGCCCCCTCACCAGCCCCTCGCCCCCGCGCAGCCTGCAGCAGAGTAGCAGAGTCCAGCCGCTCACCTGTCCAACAAGGCAGTGTCGCGCGTCGGGGGGGGGGGGAAGAAGGCTACTACTCCTGTGCTGCATACCTTGTCATGTGCACGCATACCAGCACAGGTATGCACACAAGTAGCCAAGGTGCCTACAGATTTACCCAAGTCCGCACAGTGTTCAGAGGTAGCCCGTGCCCTGTCAGGCCAGTCTCGCACCAAATCCAGGCTGGCGCAATTGTCCACATTTATCATCATGACCAACTACAGCATCGGCCTGAGCAGCATCGGCTCCAGCGCGGCCTGGCTGCCCTATCAACCTCGTCTCGGAGTACTTCTGTACAGCACCGTGTGCGTACAGTACGTAAGTAAGCACATGTTCCGCTGGACAGACACACACTTACACCCACAAGCACGCACGCACGCACGCACGGGCGCATCCTGCATCCTGCATCCTGCACACCTGCACCAGACTTCTTACGAACGCAAACAGCCTTGGGCAGGGGCCACTGCCACTCCTGCACGCCCAGTGCCTACTAGAAACAGGACCTGGGCCCTTCGCGTCGCCCTTGACGGACCACACCTTCGCCCCGCGGCATGTGTCATTGTCCCTTGCGGAACATGTACACGACCAGACAATCTCAGGCCTGTCGACGGACTGGTGGGGCTGCCGACCACAGTCCATCGCGACTCTGGACGACTCGGAGCCTGTGGGGACTCGGGGTGGTGCGCTGGCCAGTGCACTCCCTGCCGCAGCGTTGCACTGCTTCTGCATGAAAGACTGATCTATTTATGGGTCAACTCTAATTTCAATCTGCAGGTTCTGGGGGCCGTGAGACGGCCAGTGCAAGTCCCTCTGCCCACCGTAGTCCATTCGCCGCAGTGCTTTGTGGGGGCCTGCAGCCTCCTGCCGTCTCGTTCAAACCTCAAATCTCGAATCGGGCTCCAGAACTGCTCAGTGCGCATCGGCCACGAGCAAGCAGGTCAGGTATGAATGGGCGACTGACAGATATCCAGACAAGGATGTCTTCCCTTCCCGCTCCCCTGGGAACTCCGACTCGGTGGGCAAAATTGCCCCCGGTGCGCTCTGATGGCCGTAATCTTTCTGTCACCATCTATCTGTAGTTCGGCGTGGTTGGCAGGCAGAGGTGTGTTTTGTTACCTTGTTTTCAGCCTCAGACTTTCAGCGCTGCAGCAAACTTGCAACATCCAGCCAATTACTAACATCTCCAGACTTGCATAGCGCTGAGTACAGTGTCTACAGCAGCTGCTTGTCCCACCGCCTCCGGCGCACCCGCAGGTCGCTGTCACCGTATCATTGTGCCCAACCCCGGGGAGAGTCCGGCATTAGAGGCTAGCTCCCGGGTGAGGCTTGGTAAGGCTCTACGGACACTGTCCAGGAACTCCAGGCATCGAATTCCACCCACTCGACAGAGCCTGTGGCATGATAGCCCTCGTGGGTGGCAGCCATTCAACATTCAATTCGGTAATTCGGCGTCGTCTTCCTTATCGGCATCCAAGTGGCAAATCAGTTCGAGCAAGCGTGCAGTGCCTGCTTGCATGCAAGCACACCTATGATGCGACTCTGCTCTGCGCCTTACCTTTACTGCCTTCGGCTTCTTACACGACTTAGTATGAGCTCATACCATAGTGAACAGCGCCGCCCGCCATGATGTGTGCGCCACTGTATCTCTAATCGGGATAAAACGCAATGGCACTGGAGACTACGTAGACGAATGAACTCGATGACGATTGAGCAAAGTCAGTGCCAACCTCGAGTCTTAAGTACCTGACGCAAGATGGGTTTCTCAAGGCCTGCGTGCGAACGGCAAGCGGTATTGTCAAAGATTTTCCACCAACCAATTCGAAACCTGCAGGGCAGTCTATGCGGACTTCTGCATGCTGTGACACATTCCAGCCTGATTGGGCACCTGTGAGCTTCTATCAGTGACCGTCTTGTGGCCCGTCGGGTCGATAGTCCTGTCGCGAGCAGCAAGCAGGTCCTCTTGTTCCTTGCAAGAATGCAGTTTATGCAGGCAAAAGTGTGGCCAACCATGCAGTTCATTTTAAGAATCTCACGACAGTCTCAAGAGCCTGGATGGTTTGAGATGCCGAATGATCCTCAGAGTTGCATCGGCACACAATGCGGCAGGGTAACACCAAATGAACGGCGAGGGATGTCAGACTTCGCAATGAGTTTATTTTCTGTCAAGAGTTGTTTACTTGCGGGCCAATAAAAGCACGCCTCCGTGCAGAGAGGACGGCGGCCGACAACAACACAGTCAGAGATGGAGACCTTGCCTGATGAATCCAGGCACAACCCAGTCGGATGTTAGCTTGTTTCTTCGGCTGCAGCCGGGCAAAGCTCCTAGCAGACTCCGAGAGCCTGGGTAAAGGCTTACCGTGCTGGGCTTTTGAAATCACCGTCGACGACCCTATGGCCTCGCTGCCTAGAAGGCTGCTGTTACTGCAGACCACGGCTGATGGGGACTCGCTCGTGGCCGGCCATCCACCGCTCGCAGTTACGCCTCTGTCTGCCGTGTGTACCAGGACAGTGGCTGGAGTCGTCGAGACGAAGGTCTTCGCACTGACAGCTCTCTGCGCTACTGCAGATCTTCCTAGGAGCTCTTCGGGACGAGCAGCCGCCTTAGGTCTCTCCCTTGTGCGATGCGACAGTAGCGGTGCGCGAAGATCTTTGTTTGGCCGATCTGGCCGAAGGCATGACGAAAAGTCAACTGACCAGGGGTAAGATTGGAGTCTCCACCCGTCCAGGATCTGTCGTCATTCACGTGCACGATGAAGATGGAGTTCGGACGGGACCAGGGGGGCCCAGGAGATTGAAAATTAATCTGCCCTGATGACCGGGCATGCCACGTGTGTCTAGTGTGCGCTGCGGGCAGCGCCGTCCTGGGCCGTCGCCTCCCAGGACCAGATGTACCGAGACTGTACTGCACCACCCTTTCGAGGCTAGCACAGCCCGGAGAGGTACCAGGGATACCTCGATCATCAAACAGGGATCGATGTGGGGATGCCATGGGCTCCCTGGCTAGGGCGGTGCCAGGTAGTCGTCCCTGGTGCACGGGCATTCGCTCATTTTAACCTCTGCCCATTTCGTCTCTATCCCCCGCGGGCCTACCTTTTGTCGGGCTGCACAGCGCGGCTCTCGAAAGACACACCGTCACGCCGTCGTCACACCGTCACGGCTTCCTGGCGACGGGCCCCTGACGCCCTTCGCGCACAGAAATCCACGCCAACGCCCGCACAGTCAAACAGGTGACCCATCACAAACATCTATTAGCAGAGACGACGGGCCAGCGATTATCCGCCCACACTCCAAGGCCGATAGCAAAGGACAGCAACCGACATTGTAAACAAGCACTGTCACGTCGCCCTCGTCGCAGACCAGCCAACCGCATCTCTTCTACTGCCAATCTCTGGCACGCGCCACGCCTTGTGTGGTTGATGTTGCGAGCGGCTTCGCATACCCGCAGCTTCTCACGCTCAATGAATCGTTTTGCAGCACGTTGTCGCCCACCAGAAGAGCATGCAGCAAGGCGCCTGGGATCATCTTTCAGCCCCTCCCTCGGAGTGTGCACAGTATTGCCCACCCCCTGGGGGCGCCCCGGGATGGCGAAGTGCCTTCCTACCTTGCTTCTTTGCATGCCCACCAGCTCGCCACTGGTCCAGCGCATCCGATTAGGGGCGTTCTCCTGCAGATTGACACCTCTGACTCGGAAGCGATTGGCTCGAGGCCGACCGGGACCTCAGCTTGCCGCAAAAGGATCAGCAGGCCATCCTTGCGGCGATCTTTTGTGCAGCGCCAACCAGACCAGGAAACAATTCAGTGATGCCGAGTCCTTCTAGCTGGATATCAGCGTGTACGGGACTCTCGTCGCATTCGAAGCCCGTCACCTCGTGTCAACCGCAGATCGGGGACCTAAAATCTCAACATAGGTTACGCAAATCGGCGACTACTCCGACAGTGGACAGTTGTGTCGGCTCTAGGTGTCACTATGTCGCTTTCCCTGGGTCGTACCGTGCGACCGCCGCCGTTCGGCCTCATCTGGCAGGCACAGGGCGGAGGGTAGGTAAGCAGGCACCCACGACACCGAGCTTGCTTGCCCCAGTCTTGTACTGTCTCGGAGGATTCCCCGGGGAGGCGAATTTCTCTGGGCTTACACACAACACTTATGCCGTTCTTGCGCGAACCGTCGGGACCTTGCAGTTGGAGGCTGAGACAGGCAACCATCTAATACGGGTCGGACGGTGGAGAGGTCATCCTCTCAATGACGAGAAAGTATTTTCTTGTAGGACCTCGCAGCCACAATCCACTGGGTCGGTAAAGGACAAGGCTTGAAATGGCCCGAGAAGAAATTCTCCTATTGCATCCTCCTCAACCCCCCTGTCCACGGCTTCCGGGTTAGTTCCTGGATGAGCTCTGTTATTGCGCATTTCTCCTCAGGGAGCGGAGATATTTGTCTGAGACTTCAAGGATGGTATTCGAGCATCTAGCATCGGGAAGTAGTCTTCCGTCACCGGTCCTGTACTCGCCCCCGTACCGTGGACTCGGTATCCGTCTCGTTGAACAAGATCCGCCTCACAGGCCACGGCGGTATAGTTCCCGTCTACGTTTCGGTGATGACCGCGGGCTCATACCCTTCCTGGATCCTGTGCTTGTTCTCAGATCATCAGGCCGGCATCTTTCTGCTTCCAGGGCACTACACAATGTTAGCGAGGCATTCCTTGCGATTGTACCGTGTTTGCTGGTCCGCATCGAGCCACGTTACACAACGTGAATCGAAACCATTGTCAAGATTGTCGTTTCTTAGCCAGGCATTGCCATCGGCAGCATGAATGTCGCTTGTCAACGTGGCGGCAGCAGCCAGTAGCCCTTACAATCCGATTAACCTGTCTGAGCCCAACAGAGGCCAATCAACTGGCAGGCATTACATTTCGCATGCACTGTCACTTCCCTGGATTAATTGATACTTGCTTGCACTTACGGATCATGGCGGGGTCTTTCTTGCCTCAGAACGCCCAGAGTTAGAACTTGACGTCTCTGTGTCTGGCGGATTTATCATGCTGGCACCGAGCCAAACATTGCTGCTGGTGATGATCCATGGTTCCAGCCACAATGTGTTTCCATGATCACTGGTGGCCGGCCTCGTACCGGAACCACCTCGGATTGTTGACTGCGTCGCAAAAGCAAAACACAGCCCGCCATGCAGCAGCACAAAGAAGACACAGTTCGGGAGCACATGCGAGATAGCTTGGACATCACGAGCTGTAGGATGCGGCCAGTAGAGATATGCATAGTCCTGCAGGTTAGATTGCGATATCTCGCTACATGTTCCCATTCCGCAAACAATGCGTGCTCCTTCTCTTAAGTTGGCAATCAGAATGCTTCTCTAAATCTGTTCTATCATAATGCGTTGGGGACCAGCGCAGTGAACTGGACCCCATGCGAAGAATATCTGCAAAGACTGCGAAGATCATTTGGGGCCCGCGCTATCGCCGTTCTCCGTGGGCAGCTCCGCAAGCCGATTCGAGAATTCCAGTGTGACCAGCCCGTCCTCGACCGCGACGATCTTGACCGAGTCCAAGTCCTTGACGATCCAGTCCGGCTCGGCAGCCTTGACCTGCTCTGCGGTATGACTGGGCCGCGTGTCAGTATGCAAATCGTTTCCCAGCTTCCGTCAACACGCGGTGAGAAGAGGCCTACCTTGTCACAAGTCCTAGTACCTTGCACCCGGCGGCCTTGCCGGCCTTGATACCTGCTGGGGAGTCCTCCAGCACGAGCACGTTCGCATTATCGTTAGCCCCAGCCAGGCCGATACGCTCCAGTCCCAGCCTATAGCAGGATGGATCAGGTTTCCTATGGTTGCTTGTAAGCAACGTGTTCACTCTTGAAGACGCTTCTGGGCCCCAAGATATGCCAAAACTCAGGGGACCATGGGGGGAGGGAGACACAGGAACGGTGGGGGTAGGTCTTTACCCATTCTGGACACTTTCGGCTGTCACGAGGTGTTCGGGGTTGGGCAGACCGAGCACCTTGAGCCATCCAGTAACGAGAGGGACCGTCCCGGATGTGACAATAGCCCATGGGATGCCACGATCGCCGATTTCTTTGAGCAGCGCACGGGCGCCTGGGATCTCAATTGCGTCGTCACCGTGGTATTGTGGGAGGAGGCCTTCCATGTGCTTGACATCTGCGGGAGAGCGTCAGCGCCGTTGTAGCGAGTGGAGGAACCGCCAACCCTGGCCGTCCTCGTCTAGCAATCGGGATCACGTCCTATGGGAGACGCGGGAAAGTGACAGCTTTCTGCAAAGAACATGTCACCCAGTCGAGAGTAATGCCTCGTACGGTCAAGGAAGACCCACCCCCTTCCGTCCTTCAAGATGTCTGGACGGGCCCAACATGCAGCCTCCTGCCGAGCGGGTATCGACAGACACAACCCAGGAATAGTTGGAAGCCGGGGAGCCCGGACCCCTCTCGACCATTCTGAGGACCGCTCGAGTCCCAAACTGGACCTGGCTAACAGTCCATGTTCTTTCTCCGGTTGCATGCCAAGGGACAGCCGTTGCGGTGGGAAGGGGGGGAGGGAGGCAGGGCCATAGGCCTGTCAGACTTACACTCCCAGTTCGCCTTCTCGGGCGCCAAGATCTTGAGGATGTCTATACTCCTCCGGCCGTGGGACGTCTCAAGGATCACCTCTGGGGCGACCCCGATTTCTTTCCCAACGCTACGTACAGCCTGTCAGAGGGACTGCCGAGTGACCCGAAGGATTAAAAGTGCGCAAGAGATTCCAGCTTACGTATGCCAGTGCTTCACGACTGCATTTGTTGAGTCTATAATTGTGCCCTATGACCTGGTTAGTAGGTGCCTACAATCCAATGAAAGAAGTGGTTGCTGAGGTGGCTCAGAGTTCGTCTCCAGGTACTGCGTATACATGAAATGTGTCCCTGAATGATGCCTAAGAGCACACAAAGAAGCAACCATGAAACAACCTACGTCCATATCAAAAAGGAAGCCACGGAAAGAGGCTCGTACGGGCGGCGCGGTGAAGGCCATTTTGAATATAGGAAGTGTATTTGAGGGTGCAATAGCAATGATGTAGTGAGGCGGGAGAAATGACAGTGACAGGATATCAAGTATATACAGCCCAGCAACAGATTTGGAAGCGAAAGACTTGTTTTGAGTCTATATACAAGAATCTAAGAATAAAACAAGCCAACAGTCACCGAGCAGTTTGGGGGGCGCTGTTGTGATGACAGACAGAGCGTGGCCGGCGGCTCCATCGGAGCTACCAGATCGAGTTAAGCGCCTCCCATGGGATTCCCGGCATCGCGGTCTGGTCGAAGCTTCCCTTGCTTGGTGGCATGTTCCAGCCGTCCTCCTGTTAACATTGCGTGTTTCTTACCTGATCAGCCCCACTTATTATCAGGTTTGGTCGAAACCGGAAGTTCGACGCTTCGTTTGCGCCGTGTAAATGGGCGAGAATAGTGGCTCCTCCGGACCCTGGCGTTTTTGCTGCTGATCTTGGACCCCCCATTATCCCCCATCTTCGAGGGCTAGGGTTCTAATCGATTGGAGCGGGCGGTGAGAATTTTCTGCTTTCTGCCGCTTTTTATTACCTTTTGCTCGAGTTCGTCGCATCTTACCACTTCCAGCCAGTCCCTTCGATCATAATCTTCAAATTCAGTCATTACTAGCCTCTACACGAAATGGCTGGCTCGATCAACAAACCAAAGAGTGAGAAGACTGATCAAGTGGTTATGACGAGAATATAGCTAACCTTCGACCTTCAGAGCCCAAGTCCAAGCGAGGCACAACGAGGTTAAGGGCAAAGATCGAGAAGAAGTCCCTCGCCAAACAACGGAAAGAGAGGAAGCAAGCCAAGAAGAACCCAGAATGGCGGTCGAAACTGAAGAAGGACCCGGGTATCCCGAACCTGTTCCCTTACAAGGAGAGACTACTGCAGGAGATTGAGGAGAAGAAGGCCCGGAAGGAGGAGGAGGCTCGGAAGCGTAAGGAGGCCGTGAAGGCCGCTAAGACTGGCCAGGTGGCACAGGTCACCGGCGAGCAGGTGATGGAGGAAGACCTCGACGATGAAGATATCGAGGTGGACGACGAGGTGATGGACGAGGACGACGTCGACGAGTCAAATCCCATGGCCGCGCTGTTGGCGAGCGCCAGGCGGGCCGCCGAGGACTACGACCGGGAGCTGCAGAGTGGGGACGACGACATGGACGACGAGTCGGGTGACGACTCTGACGACTCAGAAGACGACTACCCTGGAGCTACCCGAGTGGCCGGGGACCCGACCTCCCGGAAAGCCTACGACAAGGTTTTCAAGCAGGTCGTTGAGCAGGCCGACGTTATCCTTTATGTCCTCGACGCGAGAGACCCCGAGGGGACACGATCGATGGATGTGGAGAAGGCTGTCATGTTGGCAGCCTCGGGCGGAAAGCGGCTCATCCTGGTCCTCAACAAGATCGATCTCATCCCGCCACCGGTGCTGAAGGCCTGGCTCGCCCACCTGCGCACATACTTCCCCACCCTTCCCATCCGCGCGTCCAACGCCGCACCGAACGCTCACACCTTCAATCACCGCGACCTGACCGTTCAGAGCACGAGCGCGACCCTGTTCCGCTCCCTCAAGGCCTTCGCCGCAAGCCGCAACCTCAAGCGCGCCATTTCCGTCGGTGTCATTGGCTACCCGAACGTCGGAAAGTCCTCGGTCATCAATGCGCTGCTCTCAAGACTAGGCGGCGGCCGGAGCCATAGGTCCGCCTGTCCGGCAGGCGCCGAGGCCGGCGTGACGACCTCGATCCGCTCCGTCAAGATCGACAGCAAGCTAACCCTGCTCGACTCCCCCGGTATCGTCTTCCCCTCGACGTCCGAGGCGTCCGTGGCGGGTTTCACCCCCAAGAACCTCACCGAGGCGCACGCGCACCTGGTGCTCCTCAACGTCGTCCCGCCAAAGGCCATCGAGGACCCCGTCCCCGCCGTCACCCTCCTGCTCAAGCGGCTGTCCACCTCCCCCGCCCTCATGGAGAGGCTGATGAGCGCGTACGACCTCCCGCCCCTCCTGTCCAACTCGGACACGGGTGACTCGACCATGGACTTCCTGGTGCAGGTCGCGCGCAAGCGCGGCCGCCTCGGCAGGGGCGGCGTCCCCAACATCCAGGCGGCGGCGATGACGGTCGTCACCGACTGGAGGGACGGCCGCATCCAGGGCTGGGTGGACGCACCGGCGGCGGCTGCTGCGCCGGCCCCTGCAGCCGACGGCGCCGCGGCTGTGGCTGGAATCAAGCACCCCGCTCCTGCGCCACCGGCGGATGCCGCCGCGGACCAGAAGCAGATCGTGACGGAGTGGGCCGCCGAGTTTAAGCTTGACGGGCTCTGGGGTGACGATGATGCAGCGGCGGTCAAGGAGGTTGAGATGGAGGGCTGAGGAAGGGGGACTATGGAAAGTGGGCCCTCAATGCGAAGGTTTCCGTGGCACATGTTGTGTGTTGGGCGTTCGGAGTCAGACACGTGATACTCAAGACGTTTAATTATAAACTCAAGTCATGATATTCGAGCACAGACTGTTCTGTACCGAGATTGAGGGATCTTCTTCAAATCTCGAACAAACGAGACGCAGATTGTCAATTTACTCATCAGCACGAAGCGAGTGGATCTCTTGACATGGAGTCCATATTTTTTCATCGGGTAGGTATAGCTGGATATCACGACTGAGGAGTTCGCGGACAGAGAATGTACGTGTTCAGAGCCGTTCAGGATCCTAGCTGGTATTTAAATGAAGGCGGCGGAATGGTCCCTTAGGCCAGGGTCTATACCATATCACACCACGTATTACATCGTGTCGTCTACACTGTGCCTTTCAAATGCATATTGTTGTGACATCAGAACGCACCAGCTGGTTCTCATCATTTTTCATTTAGTGTCTTCTTACGGACACAATGGTCTACCCAAATTATCCATTCAAAGCACAGATACCAACTCCATCTTGGCGGTCCTCTTGCCCGTCGACTCCTCCTTCTGGTCGCTAATCCTAACCCTGACCTTCTGGAACAGCTCCACGGCGACCTCCCTGCTGCCCGACGTCCTCAGGACGTAGTTCTCGGCGTCGTAGGTGGCCTGGGGCTCCGGCTCCGCGAGGTCCCGCAGGCGGATGACGCTCTCGATGCCGAAACGCGGGACGAGAACGACAAAGCCGTTGCTAAAGACCTTCATGACGAAGCCGTCCTCCTCGGTGACGCGGCCGCGGACCGCCTGCCCGACGTAGTAGGCGATGGAGGCCCTGCCCGCCAGCTGCGCGTTGCGGTGCCGCACGTTGATGTTCTTGCACACGGCCTCGAGGCGGCCCCTGCTGCGCACCGAGGGCGCCACGGGCTCGTACTCGATCGCCGCCGCGAGCTGCCGGTGGGCGACCAGATCCGCGTACCGCCGGATCGGGGACGTGAAGTGCGTGTAGATCTCGGAGGCGAGGCCGTAGTGGCGGAATTCAGGATACGACTGCGTCCCCGAGCAGAAGTACTCGGCACTCATCATGCAGCGCGTGGCCATGACCCGCACCAGCGTGTTGAAGAAGGGCTCGTCCGGGTTGACGCACGCGTCGAGGCTGTCGGCCAGGGCGCGCGACGAGTCGACGTGCAGCTCCAGGCCCTTCTTGACCTTGAGCTGGTTCGAGAGCTCGTCAAAGTTGGACTTGGGCGGGGCGCCGTGGCGCCGGAGGATGGCGGTCTGGGGGAAGGCCTCGTAGATCTTTCCGGCGACGCTGGTGTTGGCGAGAAGCATGAACTCCTCGACGAGGGACATGGTGTCGAGGTGCTGTTTCGTCTTGACATCGATAGGATCTGACGTCTCCGACTCCATCTGCACCTTGACCTCGGGCGAAGACAGGCTCAGGGCGCCGGCGTCCATGCGCTTCTGCTTCAACTTCCTAGACAGCATGAGGAGTGTCCGTATGCCTAGGGTAAGTTCGTCCTGCTGCGATGCGTCGTCAACTCTGAGCTGTGCCTCCTCGTAGCTGAAAGCTTCTCTTGACTTGATGACCGACTTCGTGAAGCGCACATTGACGATATCGGCATCTGAGTTCATCTCCCATAGCACCGAGAAGGCATAACGCTCAACGTAGGGCTTCAAAGAGCACAAATCTGTGCCCAGCAGCATAGGAAGCATGTCGATACGCTTATCGACCAGGTACACTGTCGTGCCACGAATGCTGGCCTCTGTGTCCATTGCGTTGTTTGGCTTCACAAAATGTGACACGTCGGCGATATGCACTCCGACCTCGAAGTTACCATTCGGTAAGGATTTTGCGTGCAAGGCATCGTCAATGTCTTGACAGCCGATAGGGTCGATACTGCAGATGAGAAGTCCCCGTAGATCCTCTCTGTCTCTCCACCCTGGGTCATCCGTGCTGGCGGGAACCTTCCAGTCGTGCCCTTCCTTTGGCAAGCAGTCCAGCACGGTCTTTGGGAAAGGTCGGTATTGCACGTCGTACTCCAGAAGCAGCGCCTCGGTCTCGGCAGCCTTGGTCTCCATCTCACCCAGGGTCCGCACAAGATGCCCTACAGGATGCCTCGAGTCTCGATCCCACGCGTCCATAGTGACCAATATCCTCTTCCCAAGCAAGTCGGCCACCTGTCTCGTGCGAAGCCGAATCTTGGGAATCTTCTTGTCCATGGGGACGAGGAACACCGTATCTTGCCTCCTTCCCTGCGTTGAGGATTGGCTGACTGTTGATTGGTCGATATGGCCGACATATTGACGCCAATTCCGCTTGATCACACCAACAACCTTTGCAGTCGGCTGGGCGTGGCCCTCTCCCGTCTTGCCCTGTGTCCTCTTCACTTCGTCCTGTAGTGCCTTCTTCTCCTTTACCGAGACCAGTTCGTCTCCCTCCTCGCCATCTGGGTTTTCGTTCTTTGTCAGGGCTTCTTCCTCGATTATCTGCGTGGAAGGCTCCTTCCACTGGTCCTTGGGCAATACCTCCACGACTACGACATCGCCGTCGACCGCCCGGTTGATACTCTCCCGCCCCATCACTATCAGCGCCTTGGGGAAAGCCGGTACCCGGACTGAGCCCTCCAGGTAGTTATAAGGCGACATGTTGAACACGCCCTGGTGGAGCAGACCATTCTTGACACCCGTCATCATCTTGGACATGGAGTAATAGTCCGGGTAAATGTGGTGGCCCGGGCCCCGGTGCTTGTCGACCTCGACCTGCGACTCGGGGATCATTTCCATGAGGTCGTCCGCGTTGTCCAGGCCCTGGACGTACTCGCCCAGGGAGCAGCATGCGATGCCCTCGGCCTTGGCCTTGCGCAGGTTGTCGCGGTCGTTGCTGAGCATCACCACGGTGGGCACATTCTTCGCCTTAGTCCTGGCCAGGTGCTCGCGGTACCAGGCGACGGCGCGGCGCACGGCGCGGTCGTTGCGGTCGTTGACCGTCTCCCCGGCCTCGCGGGCCACGTGGGTCTCGAGGCGGAACTCGTTGAAGAAGACGTAGAAGCGCTTCTCGTCGCTCTTGGTTAGGCCGATGAGCCGGTTGTACAGCGGCAGCGAGCGGTTGCGCAGCTCCTCCAGGACGATCTGCAGCACGATGACGTCGTAGAAGGCCGAGCTCTGCTCAAAGAGGTCCATGGCGTTGAGGAACGCGTTGGTGTCCGGGACGATGTAGTGGCCCTTGGGGAAGGCCTTGGTGCCAGCGGGCTCCTGTGAGAGCACGAACGGCGTGACTGCGAAGCGTGTGAACATGTGGTCGATATCAGGAAGCAGATGGGGGCTATGTGTCTATCACCTTTCCCTGCTGCATCTCGAGGGGCAGTCTTGAGGCAGTTCGAGCACAGGTTGGAAGAGCAGGGGATGTCCTGCCGTAGGTACACCTCCTTGACGATCTTCTGCAGCTTGCCAGCCTTCGTGGAGCGGATGTAGACCTTGCTGGCGATGCTTGAAGCCAAGGGGTCAGACCCCAAGCTCCTCTTAAGACTGGTCATCTTCGCAGAGTCAGCTGTCTGGGAATCTGATGGGGGGCCCGTTTGCTGTTCTCAACAGCTGCTGTCGATGTGATGTAGTCTATGGAAATTTCACTGGGGCCCGTTTATCGATAAGGCGAGAGACCTGGTGCTTGGATGATCCGATGGTGCTGGATGGGATGACCTTGGTTCTCGGCAAACAATGCAGCAGAAGCTTGGGACAATTAGTAAGCCCACCTGCTTGCTATTCTCATGTCACGATAGTTGTATCGTCGACAACAATGCTGCGTAGCGACGAAACACAGTGTAGGAGGCACATCGCGAAAGTCATATCACGTGCCGAGCTTACTAAGCTCGTCGTGTCGTGGTGGCTGTCGAGACACCTGCGGAACAATGGGAATGTTGTGTAAACCATCGCCTGCCCTACTGTCCACATAGCTACTCGGGCAACACAGCATCGAGTAGATTGCCCAGGCGTTCGGGGAGATGCCCAAAGGTATCACGGAGCTAGAGCAGCCGCGTGATCGAATCGCAACCGAGTCAATCGAGCATACACAGATAGAGAGAGAGGTGGAACAGAGTAGCGCCTAGGAAGGCAGAGGCATAGCCTGCATGCTGTGCAGCAGGCGCCTCCCATTGTCATCGTCTGTCTCTTCTCGACACCAGGCGGTATGAGGAGGCCCCGCCCCAGGTTTGTAGTGTTTCTGATCCCCACACCTAATCCGGATTTGCCTATTGAGACGGACAAGTCTCCAGGGACCAGGCTGTGTAACTCGAACGAGCTGCCGGGCACTAAGCAACCTTCCATGCACTACCGCGTATAGGCTTTTACGGGCTTTGTCCAAGGGGCAGAAAAAGCAAGTCCATCTCGAGTCATAGGCATCTGTGTACGGAGTAGGCGGGCATGGGGGGCAGCAGCTGTGATTCGCACGCTGGAATAGTGTTCCATGGGGTACGAACATCAAATGCCTCCGAGAGTTGTCTGGTACAAATGACATTTGTATAATATCATATATCTTGCTCAACCCCCAGGATTGCGAGGCCGCAGGCATATCCTTGGAAACACCAGAGCCTAAACCAAAGTTTTCCCGGGGTAACTCCCTTGCTCTGATCGTCGCCGCCGAGTTAAATCATACATGGACTTGGTTGCGATCGAAAGCTCCGACCCCGACCCTACCCACGGATCGGATGAGTGGGCTGTTTTGCTGCGGTACTTGGGCACACCGTGCAGCGGGCGTGGTATATTTAGGACCATGTATCGCAATGAAGCACCGAGCCCGGTGGGGGCCACTTCCAAGGTCCCGCCCCGTTGATCCACCTGTTGAAACCTTGACAAGCCTTGGTCCAAGCAAGGGAGGAGGAGACGGACGAGCAATACCATGTCATGACGGCACCCGAGCAGCCAAAAGACGGGTGCTGAGGCCGCCCTGAGCGCCGTGTCATGCTGCAATCCTCGTTGCTACGTTTTAGACTTCTACTTTTAGCACGGGCAACCCTGTTACACGCGGCGCAGCACATGTTCACAGCAGCACAGCAGCACAGCAGCACAGTCTGGGCCCGCGTACGGTACGACGGCACGGTGCAAGATCACACAGAGATAGATAAGATAAGTTGCCGAGGATGGGCGGAGGGAGGGGCCCACACACCGTCCGTCCACCCATCCGCCCATCCATCATCAACTGGGCCCGACGGTGGGAGCTGGGAAGGGCCCGAGCATCGTGGATCCACCGTCGCCCGCCCTGGCCCGTGCTTGCTTCCTTGCTTGGTTGTCTGCGAGTGCAGGTTTGTTGGTTCCGTCTGCCTCTGCAAGACGATCCAGACCTCACCTCATGGCTGCTGATGTGCCAGCATGATCAGTAGGCATCTGCATCTGCATCTGCGTCTGCGCCTGCATCTGCATGGCTGATATAATCAGGGTCATTCAGTAATGTGCGCGGGCGCCGGCGACGGAGCGTATATGGGGCGGTCATCTTGGCCGATGGCTGTTCCCAGAATGGAACGCGCTCACCATCAGGCGGCCCACAGAGGGGTCCTCTTCTGCTCGCTTGCGTCTCGCGCAGCTTGGTACGCTACAAGAATCCTCAGGATGCGTCTCTTGCGTCAGCAGCGTGCGGCGGCGTCGATCCCTTTGGGGTCCCCCTCCCCCCCTTCCCTGCCCCAGGAGTGAGCCCTAGGCCCTGAGCCCTGAGTCCTGAGTCCGGGTCCTGGGTCCTGGGTCCTGGGCCCTGAGCCCTGGGTCTCCGAAGTCCTCACCTCTGCCGGGCCACACACCCTTCCAGAAAGGCTGTCGCTTGCTCGCGGATCAGGCGGGGTTGCAATGCATCTACGTTGTCAAATGCGAACGCCCACGAGGTCAGCAACAATAACGACATGACCATGCCCGCCTGCATGGGCTGCGGTAACCCACATCCTCCTCTTATGATGGCTGCTCTGTCGCCGGGGGCATTGATTCCAGAGCTCTGGTTCTTAACGGCCGCCTCCCGGATCCGTCAATCCATAGTTCACCAAGTACGTCGTTGAACTAGCACAGCCAGCCAGCCCCCTTTCTGTCGTGTCCTGGCGCACGGCGGATGGGAACACGGACAGTGCCTAGATAGGCTTCCGCTTTGCTGTGTGACTCAACTACCTGTCTTACGTGAGGGCCCAGGCAGCCGGCTAATCGCAATCGAGGCAAATCGCCGGCCACATGGGGGAATGGGGGGACTTTCGGTACTGGTACCCGCGACCGATGTCGCTGGTGAAGGGACTTTTGCAGGTCGCACAGTCAGGCCTAGCGCCACGAGCTGGCGTTATCTGGATCGTGTATTCTTTCCGAAGGCCATCTCGAGAGCCTGGAGGGCTACTATTAGCCGTAGTGCATCATGGCCCTGGGATTCGGGTCTCCAGAGCGTGTGTGCATCTGAGCTGCTCTGTCGGGTCGGTGTGGCCCAAGATGTCAGATTTTGTCTGACAAGACAACAACAACAGCGAGCCAGCTGTGACGCAGATGGAGACACCTACTTTAGGCAGCCTGCAAAGCGGGAACAAGGGACTGCCCGTTCAGTCTCCTGCATTCGCTCAATGCGACACGAACATGTCCCCATGTCCTGATCGACCGCCCAAGACGAAAGTTGGTGTGGTCGTGGCTGCGGCGGCACATCCTCGGCCGTGATGGTTGGTGGGCCCGTTCTGGACCGTCTTGACATATTTTGATGGCGGAAATTCCACTTTGGTGTGGAATTGTCTCGACGTCCATGCGAGTATACCCGGCTTCCCGAGGTCATCAGGCTTCAGTCAGGCCCCAACCTGATCCGGAGGAATTTGAGAAGCCCGAGATCCTCGAGCCGTGGCGTTTTCGAATCAGGCTCGTCTATCAAACCCGTCTGATGGGAGACCCAGTTTGCGATCGGTCGATGATTCGACGATTCACATCGAACCTGGCCAGCCAAACTCCAAGGGCTTTCTAAGTGTCAGCTGGACGGGTCGTTGCGACGCTGCAAAGGCCAATCAGGTATTCTACTTCTGGACAAACCCATTCACAGAGTTGACCCCTGTAGCGCCCGTCTGGACTTGGCCTGCTACGCGCCAGGCTCAATCCTGGTCCTTCACACCCTCATCTCGTTCACACCTTGACTCAAGCTCTCTATCCACACCCTCTTCTTGTCCCGTAGCGGCGCTGGAGTACTGCTCCGTTTGTCGTGCTCCCGCACCTTGGTCCCGCGACCCTGGACCATCGCAGCTACTTGACAGCATTTGCGATTTACGAGCATGTGCACAGGTCGCATACTCTTTGTCATATGGTGTGTTCCCGACCAGCTTCCAGAAGAACTTCCCAAGCAAAACACGCGCTCAAGTCGCCAGGCTGCGGAATGCTTCAGTAATTGGGTTCGCACTGCAGGGAATCCCCACTCGTAGGAGGCCTGACGTTGCAGACAAGAATGGATGGCAGAGGGAGCCGAAGGCGTCCTGTTCTGCCGAGCGTTGCCCTAGGCAGCGCAGAGCATAAGTTGCTCTTGCGTGGTCATCTGCGCATCTGTCCGGCAGGCTTGATACAAAGCTGCTCTCTATTTCACTTTGGCTGATCACTTATTGTGGCCGCCGTAGTGGAAGTCCTCCCGAATGGCGCTCAGTAATGTGGACTGGACAGCGGATGGCGATCCCTGCGTGCCATATTGTTGATGCCATGCGTGACCACGGGGTGAGCAAACCTTTCATCAAGCTATCGGGGATGGTAAGAGCGTATTATTGTCCCTTGTTCGTGCCATTCTCGCAACTCGATTATCTGTGCTCCCCCAGCATGCCTTCGACAAGCCAGTCATGATTATCTGGGCCTGCGAGGCCGAGCCCTGTGACCACAGGCGCGGTCCGCCCGTGTTTGATTTTGTCGCACCGGTCTGAAGTGTCTCGGGCACCATATCCACCACTCGCATTCCTGAACAACAGTCGTAATGACGGCCGTACTCCGTTACAATATCAGCGTGGTCGTAATCAGATGCGAAAACATGCCAGTGCCCCCACTCGACACAAAGGCGAACAAGCAGACAAGGTACTCGTGACGGAGCAGGACGAGTTGGCAAGCCCCTTTGGAGCACGCCCTTCCTGCGTCGTCAGCGATGGATGCAGCTGCGGCTTGGCCCTAGACGTACATGCAGCCCGCGTGCATCCTGGGGGAGGTGACTGTCCTGGAGCTCTGTCTCACCTACCCCTTTTGGCTAGAGGCGGAAGCGACATATCGAGTCTTTTATCGGCATGCCGAGACCTCGGACTCGTTGTCATCAGCGCCGCTGTGGTGAGCAGGGTGCAGCAGGCAGATGGACGGGTCAACCCATGCTTGCGGAGAGCGAATACGCGGCGGGCAAGTGGGCCTTGCTTCACGCATCGAAGGCACCATTCCCTGGAAGAGACAGGTTTTCGACGGCGACTGACAAGTATTATTGCCAGGTAATATCCTGCAGACATGGGTAAGGAGCAAGCTGTCTGTGCCATGCGTGCTAACGAGCAGCTAGTGAGGTAGCTTGTGACCAGGCGGGTGCTGCATGTAGAGTTTATGTGCTGTGGCGCCTAACATCGTGCAAGTCGCGGGTAACTCTTGAAGAAAAGGCTGCAGGCCTGATATTATCGATGTCTCAAACCCAAGCTGCCCGGGAATTCCCTGAGCGAAGCTTCCAGCTGTGCGCAGTGTCTCCTGGGGCCTCAGTTAAGCCGGGACCCATTCAAGGCATGAATTTGGAGAAGTCGAGTCTTGCGTCATGTGTCAACGACAGTGGGGAACCTCTTGATTTCGCGACTGGAAGATTCCGAACCGGGCGCCTTTGCTGGTGGTTATCTCCGGGTCTGAGATGATTCGGAAACCAGCCATGTCAGGGCTTTGTATTGTTCTCAATCTGCACGTACTATGTAGTCTATGCAATGGCAACAGGGGCGAAAGAAGCTGGTTGGGCTGGTGTACTATTCCGAATAACGATTACCGCGCACCACACCACACCGCACCAGGCGGCACGGCTCCGCACTGGTGGTGGATGGGCTCCGTGAGGCTTGGGGAGCGTGGTGCGTATGCGGTGGTAGGTTGGGGCTGCCAGGGCGCTGGAGAGTTTCGGGAGCAGCGGCAGCGAGTGACAAGGACCGCGGCGGCGTCGCAACGGCCCTCTGGAAGCGAGTTCGCCAGACGCCAAAACCGTGAAGCTCCGGGCCTGTGACCAGCACTCGCAGCGATACCCCAGCGAAGGCAATGTGCCGTCGTTGAGCAACGCCCTTGGAAGGTGAACGGCGTCTGTGCGAGGCGACTTGCCCTTGCAAAAGTCCGTGTACTATAGGCTACCCTGCTCGACGATATAGCGTACCGTCCCAAGCGTTAAGCCAGCGGGCATCAGCCTCACGGGCTCTGGGAGGCAGGGAGCCAACTGTGGACTCGGTGCGGCAGGTGAGCAGGTATGGAGGGGCCCAGATGGACTGGGATGTGCGGTACCGCGCAGCATGTGCAGGTCGCAAGAGCCCAGGTGTGGGCCTGTAGCTCGAAACGATCCGAGGCAGAGGGAGTGCATTAGTCCCATCGACGGGACTTGTACAGGCAAAGGTGAGCAGCGCAGCACAGCACATGTAGCAGCAGCAGTGCAGTACCCTGCTGTGGTGTACCGTGCCGTACTGCAATGCACCCTGGGCAACAGTGGTACCTGTAGTATTTAGTTGTAATGACGGGTCGCCCGGTCGCTAGCTCCTCTCTCGCTCTCCCGACGTCAGCTCCAAGGAGCCCTCGAGGACAGTGGTGCTCCGGCGCATCATGTCGGCTGAAATCTTGAAACACAGAGCCGAGGATGTGATTGGAATGGAATCCCAGACAAGGGGTGGGCTTTCTGGATGAGGAAGGCACGCGCAGCTGTGCAGTTGCAGCTACAGTTGCAGTTGCAGTTGCAGTTGCAGTATCAACATCGTCAGCGGGAACATCGGCAGCACCGGCGAGTTGCGCGGGATGGGAGGGAGGTAAGAGGTAGGCCCTCTGGGCCCCTACGGTCCCTGGCCATGGGAGCTACTAGCTGCTGACCTGCAGACATAGTGGCTTCCAAATTATAGTAACAACCTGGTGAGTGAGGTAAATACAGACAGACACTAGGTACCTGTCTCTGTCGATAGACAGGCATAGATGGTAAGCGACGAGGTACAGACCCCGTGTGTAATGATAGCCTGCCCCGGCATTCCTCAAGGCTGGAGAGAGGACATCCCGTCGTACCGCGGTGGATGAATACACATTCACAATTCGCAGTCCCATGTGGAATTGACTTACATGGTACAACAACAACAACAACAACAACAACAACAACAACAACAACAACAGTGCCACGGTAGACAGAAGACAGAAGACAGAAGAGTCAGAGGAGTCAACGGGGTCCGGTACTGTGCTGGACCGTGCGGCGCATCTGCCAAGGACTGTGCTCCAACCCGCCAAAGTGCAGCCTCGCGAGGCCTCACTTCTGAGCAGCCGACCAACCGTCTCATCTTTTTCCTCACCGGTGCGTGATCCGACACTCGACAAGGTCTAGGCCACCGTGCCCTGTCACGCTCTGTTTGGCCCGTCCCAATTGGTCGGGGCAGAGGCGATAGTGACAGTGATGGCGATGGCGATGGCGATGGCGATGATGATGATGATGATGATGATGATGATGATGATGATGATAACGGAAGGCTGGCTGGCACGGCTGGGTGGAGGGATGGATCGAAGGAGCCAGCCAAGGTGATAAAAGCCGAGGGAGCTTGGGCTCCAAGGCTCCGTTCGAATGGGCCCTCTCCAGACAATGCAGCAAGCAATGCAGGGGTTTGAAGATTGGGTTGTGGGTTCCAGATGCTGTAGGTCGCGACAAAGACGGACACTTGAGCCTGGGCATCAGAGCCGTCACATCTCGGAAAAGTCGTCTGCTCTCCCTCCCTGGCTCGGGCCTGGCTCTCCTGTCCTGGTGACGGGGTGCGGGTGCGCAGCAAGCTCGTTTCGATCGGCGCGCTGCTTGGCTGGGCAGGCCCGAGGCTCTCCCTTTCTGTGCCTCTTTCTCTTCCTCCCTCGACCCCGACCTCAAACCTCGCCAACATGGGGTTGTTGATCGGAAAGTTACATCGGCGCATTCTATACGGACAGTTGTTTGCACATATACACATATTCCTGCAGAGGCAGAAGGGAGTGAGTATACATTGTGCTTTGTCTTGTGGTAGCTGATGTAATTGGTTATCATGCACACTATGTATACACGTATATTTTGTTGTATATATATATATAAATATCTCTCTCTCTGCGCGCGCCGCATTCCCCGTATACCGAGGTTGCCAGTGAATCCGGAATTGGAAGTCCAAATCGACACTCAGAGCGCGCCAACATGCCCATGTCTTTGCCGCCAGTCCTGCCTGCGTGAAGTCGCGTCCGCACGGGACAATCAGAGTGGTAATATTTGCCTCATTCTTGCTAGTGTTACCTGCCCTCGTCCTGTTTTGCTTGCCTGCTTTTGCTCCTTCTGACTGCCCGCATGCGCCCAAGCCACGAGAACCCCTGCTCCATTCTCATGCCCGCCCGCCTGCCTGCCTGCCCTGCCAGCTCCTCCTGCCTTGCTGGCTCACTGACTTACTGCCTGCAGGTCAGCAAGCATTTTCTACTTCGCATCGCGGTGGCCATCCATTCATTCATGCGATATGGGCAAGACAAATAAACGACGGATAATAATTCAGGCCACGCAAAAACACGCAGACTATCAAAGTAGGCATCTGCTTCCCGCTGTAGCCGCCGCACGCCTCGGACGACCGCTCGCCGGGTAAGAAGATTCAGCTCCAACCTGGCCGATGCGCCCTCACCGTGATAGCACGCACTACTGCGTGTGTACTTGCACTTTCAGTATCTCATCACCACAGCCTCTTGTGTTTTGGTGCCGGGGCATCAGGTCGGAGCGACTACAGTGATGTGTAATGCACGCCTGTATAGACCGGGCCACGGTCGTCGTACAGTGCAGTACCAAGTAGCTGGTCCGGCCGGGATCTTGGCTTGAGACGGAAGCACCACGGCCGGGCTAAACCGGAAGGGGAAGTAAATTGGGAGCTGGGCGGAACCGCTGGCTGCTTCTGGACTCGTCTGCAGCAGCGGCGCCGTCAAATGGCTGGCTGGGTAGCTCATGGGAATGGAGCTGCTGCCTCGTTCCAAAGTTCGCCAAGCCCACGGTTTTATGGCAGGCTCGATGAGAAAAGAGGCTGCCAGAGCAATGATGCTTGCCCCACCAACCCCGGACGCCGCGAGCACCGAGATTCTGGCTCTGCATGAAGGGCTGACTGGGCCCTGTCTAGGTACCTGTCGCTGCTGTTTGTCTGACCAGCACGGGGGAAGAGAAAGGTGACGGACGGTGGCTTTCGGTCTCGCGCGCGACGGACGAGGTCGAGGACGAGGACGACAACGACAAGGCGGACCGTCTGTGAGCCTCCGCAAGCTTCAGCTCTCCCGGGGTGATCCCAAGCTCTGTGGGGTATCACGGACGGAGCGCGCACAGTAGCGTCATGTAGGATATCTGGGTACTCTGATACCTCGGACGCCGTACCTTCTGTACCATGCAGTCTCTGCTGCAGCATCATGCATCAGCTTTCACTTCAGGTTGGCGTGAACAGGGACTCGTTTCCCATCCCATCTTGCCATGGGGGTGTGCAGCGTAAATGCGGTACATGTACCTGCCTGCCAGACCTGCTCCTGCACACACACACACACACACACACACGCGCCCGCACGCACACACTCACATAGACACCCACGCAGACACACCTACACACACACACACACACACACACGCACACCTCGCCCACGCCCGCACACCCCCTCCCAGGATGCTGGGTAGGGGCACCGCTGCTCTACCCGGGGGAGGAAGGGTGGATGGAAGGAAGGAAGAGAAGAGAAGAAACGAAGATCTGGATAATAATGAATAATTGACAGAACCAACTGCTCCTGTTCGCCTTTCCGCCGATCCGTCTGTCTTCTCTCTGTCGGTCCGTCTGAGCCAGCCAGTCAGTCTTATCTGGCCTGTCCTGTCTGCCTGGATTCGCACGTATGTGGTTCTGCGGCAGTGCCTCGTTTTCAACGCCCCCCGGGCCTTGGTCTTGACATATCTGCTGTCCCTCAACGATCGCGTCTTCCATTTGTCATCCCTCTGCTGGCCCTCGTCGATACAGGTGAGCTGGATCAGCACGCCGTATCTCGCCGTATCTCGCAGCTTGGGAACTGGAACCTGACCTGTCTTCCTCGCCTACACATCTTGGAGAGCCTGCCTGCCAATCTGCCTGTCGTCGCGACCCGGATGCTCCACTCCATCATCGTCATCCGCTCACACGCATCGGTTTAGTACCCTCACACTCACACACCTCGGGCTCACACCCTCTGCCAATATCTGCGCCACAGCAAGGATATTGCCAGTACATCAAAGCACTGTCAGCGCCCCCCCGAATCGCAACGAGGAAGCCGGAGAAGCCTCCACCAGCCAGCACCACCCCAAAAAGCCTCACTGCCCTTGCCCGGCTCCATTCAACATTCTAGAGACACCATCCACCATCCATCGCTCGCCCTCCAGGTCCGCAGCGGCCTTGACTGCCACCCAACCCCCCTGTGCCACTGCCGAAATCTCGGCTACACAGCGCCTGCAGCCTCCACAAACCAAGAGTGCACGCGCACGCGCATATCAAGGAAGGAGAAAAGGAAAACCTCGACACGTTGGGTGAACTTGTTGCTCCACGCGTCTGCCATCACCCCCAGCGCGTGCGGGCCAGACAGAGTCGTGGGCGGGAGAGACGCCATCACGCCCATCGGACCGGTGTCGACAAGTCGACAGCCCGAGAAAAAGCACGACTCAATTCCAATAAGGGAGCTGGGTGCAAGCAATCCAACAGTGCCAGAAAAGCCCCTCCGATCTCATTAGTAACAGATGCGACTGCTGACTTACCGGCCCCAATATTTTTGATTGCCGCCAGTCCCCATCGTTATTCGTCAGGGCTATTTCAAAAGGCTCCGATTGATCTACCTTCCTTTCTCTACCAGCTTCGACCCTGTATCCTCATCCTAACCTCCAACGTCTGGCTAGAGGTGCTTCCTCGTACACTGTAGCAGACAGACGAGACAGGCTCACATGCATATTTCCACACAGATCCAGGGCCCACGTTCGACTCTGATTTGAGTCTTCGCTTCGCTGGATCAGGCCAACCACCACCACCACCATCACCACCACCACCACCACCACAGGCACCACTACAGCGGGAAAGGAAGCCACTTTCGTTTGTTCCGCCCTGCAGCCCGCCCCACCAGCATTCCCGTCTTCGCGTGGTGGCCCTTGTCTACCGGCCACCTCTACGAAATCATACACCTCGCACCCCCCCCCCCTTCTCCCCCTCCTCGATTCCCTGCTTGCCACCAACCAAGCCAAAACGGGTTCGGCCCATTTCTTCGCCGTCACTACGACTGTACTTTCGTGTTAGCGTCCGGCGGGCAGCGTCCAGCGGTTCCAATAAAGCAGTACCGTGACCCGACATCGAGGTACCAGTGCCCGGGAAGCGAAGCGAACGGTTCCCCTTCCTCTTTTTACCACGCTCCCACGCTCCCACGCTCCCCCAGACGCCCAGGACGGACTGACCAAATCCCCGTTCAGCGGCCCCAGAAGGCGGCGAATACCATTTTTTCCCACTTCTCATTTATTCCTCAATAGTCGAGAGTCAAGGCACTGGGGTTCGTGCCAGCCAACCAACCATTAGGTACGCACACCCACGCACACCACGCACACCACGCACGCACGCACGCACAGCCCGGCCTGCCCTTGCCCTGCCCTGTCCCTTGCCCTCCCTGCCTGCATCAGATCGCTGTGCACACTCCCCAAGTCAAGCTTCGCAGTCTTTGCATCCACTTCACATCAACCCTCCAACTATATCAAGACACGTCGTTTCGCCGACCCGTGGACTTGGGTGTCGATACTGTCGCTGCTGCGCTCAATGTACTCCGCACAGCCTAACGCTGCTGACAGTGCGACAATCAATCCTGCTGCCCTCGCGTCGTCCGGTAAGTTGGCCGCCACCCTCCCAAGCGTCATACATGAACCATCGCGACCCCTCCCGCTGAGCCGGGGCGCGCCCTGGCCCGCGCTTCGCCCTGCTGCGCTGCGCTGCGCTGCCCTGTCCCAGCATCGCCGGCCACCGCAATGCGTCACATCGCATCACCTCGCTGCGCGCCGCTGCCCACCCCATAATCTCATTCTTGCAAAGACCTGCTCTCAGTCCCGACTGTAGATCGATGCGCAATTCCCAGCGTCTTCATCTCGCGCCGCGCTGTGCGCGGCCACGTCTTTTGTGTTCGCCACCCGCTATGGCTCAACGATACTGATGCGCAGCCTTGCAGATTTGCTCGATCAAAACTCAAGAGGCGTCAAGAGGAGCCGGTCGCCGGGCACGTACGAAGCGCCGCCCCCTGGTCCGGCTGGGGATGAAGGTATGTTGTGGTCAATTCTGTGTAGCTGTGTCAGGTCGCCATCGACATGTCTCATGTTACATGATCAGGGCAGTGCGACACGGGCGTGAGGACCTCGGGCTGATGGCGTTGTCGCGCAAGCAGATCGAAACCCCAGGAAACGCGGGAAACCCATGAAACCAAATCCTTCTGGATCTATCTCAGAAAGTCCTACCCAGGCGCCCGCTCCGATGCAGCAATCAATCCCACCCCAGACCCCCCAATCCCAAAATGCACCTCTCCCGGGACCTCAGCCTAGCTACACGCCGTCCCAGGCGTCAGCATCCTCGCCGCCCAAGCCCACCCCGACCAAGTCGACCTTGAAGGCACTGCCTACGGTGCGGGACCACACCACGGATCAGCTTGGCCCAGGAGGCGACGAGTACCTGCCCCGCGAAATCGACGAGAGCGGGGAGAAGAAGGTCATGGCCAACGGGCAGCTCCTAGGGGGCCGCGAGTACCGCTGCCGAACGTTTCTCGTCCCAAACCGCGGCGACAAGCTCTTCATGTTAGCGACTGAGTGTGCTAGAGTCCTCGGATACCGCGATTCGTACCTGCTCTTCAACAAGAACAGATCTCTGTTCAAGATCATCGCCAACCAGACGGAAAAGGACGACCTCGTCAGCCAGGAGATTCTCCCGTTCTCGTACAGGTCGAGACAAATAGCGATTGTCACGGCGCGCAGTATGTTCCGTCAGTTTGGCAGCCGAGTCATCGTGAACGGCCGGAGAGTCCGCGACGATTATTGGGAAACGAAGGCCAGGAAACAAGGCTTTACCGAGGCCGATCTCGCTGGAGAGAAGAGGCCTGGTGCGTCCAAGGCCCGAGAAGCGGCGGCGGCGGCGGAGCAGAATGCGTCGCTGCTGGGTGGTCCCCAGGGTGAGATAGTCTACAGCAACAGTCCAGCGCAGTTTGGTGGTGCTCCGCATCCCCAGCTCATACAGCAAGGTACGTTTGGACGAGACTGTTCGGGCGCTGATTGGGTGCGAGTGCTTTAGCTAACCCCATCAGAATACCCTGACTCCCGGCGGACTGACTACTCGTCCATCCTGAAGACCGGACCTCGACAAGAGATCACTGGTCCTCCATACCAGGACCGATCTCAGCCAACCGCGATGCCTGAGATTCATGCGCAAGCTCATCATGCCGCCGAGTACAACCGGTCGGTCAACCAACAGCGTGAGATGCGGACCGATTACATGAACAACATGTGGCGAAGGCCTCATGAGCAGCCGGTATCCGCGGCCTTGTCCCAGCCCGTTAGTGTTGGTACTGCTGATGCAAGTATCCCAACCTCCCGGGCCACGCAGTCGCCCCACGCGACGTCGGCAGGGATGCCGCAGCAGCAGCACTCTGGGCTGGTTCCAAGCCAGAGTCCCCAATTAATGATGACTGCGCCGCCGTACTCAACCCCGATCCAGGCCCAAAACCCCATAAGTCAGTCGTCGACGATGAGAGGTATGGCCCAAGTTCCAAGCCAGCCGCAATCAAAGCCAACAAGCTTGTCTTCAGGGTCTGCCGGCAGCATGCCGCAGACGGCTCAGGGCTACGGGTATCAACCTTCAAGCCAGATGTGGCCACCAACGCCACAGACACCTCAGTATGGGTACACCCACAACCAACAGGCGCAGCAGTCGCCTCACCCGCCACAGAGCTCCACGTCACAGATGCGACACTCAAGCACCTCGGGCTCAGTCCAGCAAGGCGGCATGCCATACTCGGGCATGCCGGGAATGGCACAAGGCTACCCTGCCCCATCGCCGTACGATCATCAGACGCCGCGCCAATACATGCATCAAGGCTCGACTCCCTCACCGGCTGTCACACAGGCATGGTCAGGGCAGCAGCAGCAGCCACAGCAGTGGTGGACACAGCAACCTCAGTAGTGGGAGATAAACCTCAGGTACACCATCTGGGCGACCAAGCGGGGTCCGAAAAGCTGGTCAATGACACAGGCACAAGGGAGGCTTGGCTATGACGGCTTCTGTTGTCGTTATGGTCTCGCCTACACTGAGATGCCCATTGGGCACGTCAGCCCAAGGAGCAGGATGAGGTCAGGGGCACGGCCATGGTGTCTCCGGTATCATTTGTCCCCCAAACTACGCATTTCGAACCCACCAACGCGAGTCCGACCCGCAAACGAAGCTACGGCCTAACTGATCTTGAACGCTTGGATGTTTGAACGAGATACGCATCCGACAATATTTTTTCACAAATGACTACTTTTTGAGTGTACATATGGTGTGGTCTTGTCACCACTGTGGGCAAGGGGCTGAGAATACTTGGCGTGTGTCAAATTCCAACTTTCCGACAATTTCATGTCTAACCCCTTGGTTTACGTACGAACTGAGCGACCGATATAGCGTGCATCTGGACTCGCTTGCGTTGAAGTTATACATGATTGACTTGCGGAAGTCGCTTACACATTTGGGAGGTTGTTGAGCGGTGCGGATGATACGCAGCACTGAGTCTGCGGTGCACTGGTTGTGCTGATACCCTGCTCCTTGTGGTGTGGTCAGGCTTGTGCTGTCGGCGGTACACCTGGTTTCTTTCAGTTGTCAGACGGACATTTCTCTGGTTTTCGTTTTTTTTCTTTTTCTCAGTTCTTGCCCAGGTTTGGGCAGCCGGATATCCCTGGGCCATGCGGTTATTCCCCCTGATTTCGCATACAACGTGGTGGCATTGTGTGGGATGCTCCTCTTCCATTCGAACTTTTTCTACCATCGTTTCTTTCCCTCGATGTGTTGATACCCGGCCCATTCGGGCTTCGTGTTTACATGTCGAGATCGCAGGTCTTGGACGGCTACATTCTAAGCATTGGAGGAGTTCATTTGTCACGCAGCTTCTTTCCTGCCGTTTTTATCTTGAACTCATTGTGTTAGTACACGTCGCTTATTTTGTTGTCTGATAGTATTGCCTCGCGCAATCTCACTGGGTGGGAGCGGCTGTGGCATTGCTCTTCTTACTCTCTCGAGTCTAGCTTTACGAGTTGGGGGTCACTTCTTTCTGCCGAGGCCACCCCGAATCTTGATATCTGGCAGGGGCTTAGCAGCGCGGGGGAGGCTCTTCTATCCTGCTGCTGCTGTTCTTGTGTCGATCTCCCGGCCGGGGTGGTTGCGCGTCAGGCGCCGTGAGAGGAGGATGGCAGTCTTGCTTTAATATACTTTGCCCAATCTTTGCTTCTCTTCATATGCGGCGCCGAAGATCACTGTCCGGTCAATCTTGTTGATATGTGTGATTTGATCTGCTACTGACTAAGTCACCCATCTACAACACAGTGGGGAGTCATCGAACCCGGGTGGATTTCGCATCCCAATTCAGACAGCAGGCACATTATCAGGCAGCGCACAAATTGAGACGGATTAATATCTTACCGTCCATCCATACGCGTCACTCAGCGCGCCCTGGGAGGGAGGGTAGGGGGCGATCCCCAGGCCACTGCGCTCGGCCTCCCACGCGGAAGAAAAGGCGCGCTCTTGGGCGTGTCTGACAGGTGCTGCCAAGCAACAGACAACCCCCCAAGAAAAAGCCAAGTAGTCTTTGCCGCGCTTCAGGATCGACGAGGACGGCGGCCGGCGGCGCAGCATTCTCGATACTACCTACCACCACACTCATAACTCGCTGCGAGCTTTCCCCGGGCCTCCTGGACCATGTAACTATATGCGGGATGTGACCTGACGCTGTGGATGATGAGGTAGATGGTATTTTAAGCCTCGCGACGTGCGTCGGAGTTTGTGTGGTCGATATCCATGGCCAGCTGAACACCCCCAGTGGCTTGGGCAAATGGGACGGGATATAGTAGGTAGATAGCCATTTAGCTCATGGGGGCTGGAACTGGGGCTTGTCAGCTCTTTCGGGGGCAAGGGTATGGGAAGTCGAATAGTCGGATAGTATCGGCAGCCCATACGCTTGATCCATTTTGCGAAATTGATCCACGTCCCCAGCGCCTGATGAGAGCACCCTGTGAGGCGTTTCCACTGCATTCAAGAATCCCTCCTCGGTTCTCATAGTCAAGCACGGGGTGTACTGCATACGAAGAAGCTTTAGAAGCGCCCTTTGATCCAAGGCGCGCCGTGGCTGGTGAGATTAATCGACTAGTCGCTCGCACTAGTCACTGTTGTTCCCATCGTCCAGTGCCTCGTCCTCGTCCGGCCTGCCCTGTCTCTCCTCGAGCTCGTCGGCGTCCTCGGCGTCGTCCACCCCATCCTCATCCTCTTCTGCATCCTCGTCCTCCTCGTCGTCCTCGGCCTCCTCGTCTTCGTCCTCGTCAGCCACGCTCTCGGGGTCGCTGGCGTCGGCGACCTCCTCGTCGACGTCCATCTGGTCACCGCCGCCGCCTTCCGTCCTGGCCTTCTTGGCCCGCGGCTGGCCTCCTGTCGCCAAGCTCGCCGCAGAGTTGATGGTCGTGTCGGCGCCGCCCATCGTCGTGTCCTCCGAGTCGGCACCTGCCCCCGTGGACGCGTCGGCGCCATCCTCGCCAGGGCCCTTGGTCGCTTTCTTGGCCGCCGCGACCTTTTTGCGGTAGGTCGACCGCTTGCTGGTCTGCACCTCGTTGAATTCTGCAGTAACGGGTTGGGGCGTCAGTATGTGGCAGTCCGGTGCGGGAAAGGGGACTTGTTCTTGGTTCTTTCTTCTCGGGGGGTTGGGGGTCGCGACGCACTTGCAAACTCGGCTTCTACACGCTCGCGCATGAACCCAAACTCTATGTCATCCAACGCCCTGAAAACATCGGCGGGCATAACCGTCTTCTTGTTTTGGAGTGTCGTAACTTCATTGGCCCTGTATCGGACAGACAGAACAGGTTAGTGACTCTGCGGATCTCCATGATTGGGTGGACAATAACACCTACGCATTTGCTAGGTGGTTTATGAACACTGTCGCGCTCTTGGTCATGGCTAGTATGGCATTGGCCTGGATTTGGGTGTTTGGTGGCAGGACGCCCTTAGCCAGACGGGTTATTATGGACTTGGGTAGTTGTAGCTCCTGAGAAAAGGTTCCAGTGTCAGAAAAAGTGCGCCTCGTAGTTTGGGGAAGGGGACATCGTCTGATCATCCATTGCCTCGCCGTACCTCAATTGGAATGGTGACCGCCTCCTTCGGGTGCCCGCCACCGCCCGTCTTCTTCTCGTCGTCCTTGCTCTTCTCGGACGGCGTGGACTGCGAGTGGTGGTCTGCCGCGAGCCCTGCCGCCGCGGACGCCGAAGACGACGTCGGCCTCAATGGTGGGTGCACGGGCGCCTCGGGCGTTGTCGTCTGCGCGAGCCCCGGGGGCGGCAGGCTCGGGGGCGGCATCGAGGTGTCCATGGACGGCTTCGCGAGCCCCGGGGACGGGGCCGGGATGGCGGTCGAGGGGGTGGCAGACGGAGATGCGTCTATGGGGGCGAATCTCGCGGAGGACGAGGCTGCTGAGGCGTCGCTCTTGCGCGACGACATGGTAGAGTGACTAGGCGGGCGTGTGCCTTTCTCGCCGGTGGAGGACGAGGTGGGGCGGCGCGCAAACAGCCAGCAAGAGGCAGGGGTTGTGTCAGCGGTGTGTCGATCCACGATATGAGTTATCAGCAATGGCTGCTTCTCTAATGTCGCAAAATGGATACGATCTGTTTGCACGTCACTCGGAGTGGTGGGCTGCAACTGCGCGCGGCGTTGGGGCTGGCCGGGGCGGGTTTTTGTCGTCGTGGTCGTCTACATTATTAGTGGGTAAACGGTGCCGAGTAGGGGAATTTTGCGACGCGACTTTCTCACGCGTAGAGTGCCCCAGAGCACGGGTCGGCTACGGGCACTTGCACCACCACAGGAGGGACTAATTAACCACCTGCCGACCTACGATATGCCAGGTTCCTCCTCTTGGCTATTTACCAACCCGTCCAGCCAGCAGCAACCTTGAGTTGGTATCGACATGAGTATTCTCTCAAGCTTCGATATCAGGTACCTACCTGGCCACGGTTGCAAGAAACGGTCACTCTCACTAAGAAACGGTCACTCTCACTATATCGACTGATAAAATCAATCAATCAATCAATTCCGTACGACGTGAACGCTAAATCTGACTGCCGACGAACTTACGCCGACACACACCAAGTTGATAGATGGATGGGAAGCTGACTCGGCTGCCCAAACGTGATTGACCGGATCCAACAAGTAGACGGCTGACTCGGCAGCTTGCAGATACGCATCGTGAAAAATGCCACATGGAGCAAGTCCTTGAGATTGCTTGCCTGCCCACTATCCGCCAGTCACATGTCTCCAATGAGCCATGTACTCTACATTGCAGTGGCCTAGGATACGCGTCGTCCGTCATGAGGCTGATTGATGGGGCTTACCTACTACCAAGTCGTGGTGGGTGCGTACGTGGAGGGGTGACGCCAAGGAGAAGAGGAAGGGAAAACTAGTTTAGATGTAAACATCACCACCATCCCCTGTCATATTCGGTCGAACCACAATGGAAAAACAACACAGCCATGTCCCTTGACAGGTGCTCAACACTATAGTGCCCCGAGCCCACAGACCTCCGGCTGCCCGATGATCACATACGAGCCCGTGCCCCGTGCCAATGACCACGCTCTGCCGCCACGTCGCATGGCATATGGTGCTCTGGCCCGCAGGAGGGGTGACGACAGAACGAAACCCAAACAAGGCTTACGATGATCGTGGTAATCAAAAGAGACAGGCGCACGGCCTCCGCCCAGGGACGAGGACGGCCAGCCTTGGCTGCCTGGGCCCCATCACTCAAGATTGCGCTCGCAGTTGTGTGTGCCTCCTCGGTCAGACTAATCATTTCAGAGTCGCAAAATCCCGTGTTGGATACGGTAAAATACGAGGTTTTCTCTCAGGCGGGTAGTCCCGTGAGTTCATCATTACTAGGCCGACTACTCGACCAGAGAGCAGCAGCTTGTGGGCAGCGCCATGGGCCAGCGCCATGGATTCAGCACAGGCGCCTCAATCTGTTACGAGGAAAGCTTAACGCTCCAGATCGGCAGACGTCGACCGGTCGCTGCCGCAATACTACGCGCGGGCGGTGCTTGGTGTGACGTCTAGATAGGGTTTGGCTCACGAGTATAAACTGGGCGCCCGATGTCTTGTTTCCCTGATGGGTTTGCAAAATCTTGTTATTGGAGTATTGATATGATGTGGCTCCCGTGTTGGGCAAGAGAATATGCTGAAACGGGCATTGTTCGGTATAGATGATGGTATACAGGAAAAGGTGCAGATTGCTTAGAGAAAGGGGAGAGAATAACATGGTGGTAGAAACAAGGCCTGCTTGTCGGGAGGCCTGCCAAACACCGGCACACAGGTACCGTGCTCCTCTTCTTGCGCCTCGCATCGGCCTCGGACTTGGGGTATATCCTCCGTATCATATGTGATGACATCGTGTGCTGGAAAAATAAAATAAAAAGTACATAAGATAGATATAGGTGGCATGGGTCAAGAGGTTCAGCACTAGACGACGTCTCGTCCAGCTCCCTCTGCTCACTGTCTGTGGTGCGACGATGGGGTGCGAATCCGATAGATTGCTTGGGAGGAACTAGATCTGACCACATATATGTTGGTCGACCAATGTTCGTCCACGGCACATGACAATTTGGCAATGGGAAGCCTTTGAAACTCGATTAGATGTGACGAGCTTGTCACTGCCGGCCGAAAGGAATGGCCCCGCCAAGGATCACCAACACTGCCGTCTTGTTGACAGGCCAGCGCGGGATTTTCGTCCCAGTTCCTGAAACAGCTTGGACGGCCGCTTCACGTCACTTTTTCGGGACTGCAAATGACGGACCGAGGTTGTATTTTGCGGGATTGGGACGCCAAAACACAGAGCAAGTGCCGTGGATTTCAGATGTCGTCCTGACTTTACACCTCGTTGCAGCAGAATACATCAAGATTTTGTTTTCTGAATTTACGTGCTCAGGACTCAGCCCCTGTGCCGACACACGTGGTCTGCCTAGGGCCGTGTCCAGTAGCGTCGCCTTCAGCCGATGGCTCGTCCGATCATATCCTGGCGGAGTTGGGGCGACCCAGACCAATCATTCGAAAGTGATAGCCTTGGCGGTATCGACGACGATGAAAACACGCGAGAGTGTTGGTCATTTGAATGCCGCCCCTGGTATTCATGAAAATCATGGGAGGTCCGAGGCGTGAGCTCCACATCAGAGTCATAGCCCCTTATGTGGTCACCTAGGCTGCGCAGGCTGAAGCTCGATCGCGTCCGTGTGTGCGCGTGGCGGGGGTGTTGCGGGTGGTTTGGTGGCGTCTTACAAAGACGAGACGCTTGTCGCTTAGGATACTGAATAAAAGGGTCGTCGCCGGGTACCGCATCGTCTGTGAGGCCTTCACGGGCATTCGGTGCCCTCGCTTGTATTGGCGTTTGGGGAAGCTCTTTGTCGAGGCTGATTTTCCGTCCATCTAGGCTCCTCTTCCCGTAATGAAACTGCGTGCGTGGAGACCTGGGAGAACGTTCCTCAGACCTGCGAGTGTTGGAGTAGACAATCACACTGGTCGACTTCCTGGTAGAGCTGACTGATTCGTGCTTGGCATGCCCATTGTCATCACCATAGCCGGCCAGGCCTGCATCGTCACCAATTTCTTTCTCATTCCGTTTGCTCTTCCAGGTTTCGATCTCGTCGTCATCGATGGGGGTTATCCCACGTCTGAACAACCTTGACCGCCTCCGGCGGCATCGTAGACACACGAGTGCGGCTCCTACGAGCAACACGACACCGACCACTGACAAGACTGTACTTAGGACAACAACAGTTGTCCGGTTCCCGTCCGATGAGCCAGAGCCATTTTGATTGTCGGGAGAGGTTGTAGTGTTGGATGAATCGGTGGCGTTTGCCAGATTTCCCGAGACGCCAGCTGAGTTGGGACCAGGCGTACTCGCGCCAGTCGCAGCGGGCTGGGCGGTGGACTGTACCGCAGTCGACGTGATGGTAACTGTTGCACTCTGCGGGGCCCCGAAGTTACCAGAGGGCAGCAGACCTTGACTCGACAGCGAGTCGTCTCCTCCTTGGGACAAAGTCTGCAAATCGAAGGTCGACATGGGAAGCTCTCCAGGCACTGTTCCCCAGAAATGGACTTTGGTAATGGATGATGGGTTGGCGGGTCAAAGCCCTTAGGTAATGATTCCTCGATGACTTTCCACAGCAGCGATGACTGAACAGGGAAAACCTCAAAGGTGTGTTTACCTTCTCCCCTCTCCGAAATAATTCTGCAACACAAGTCAGTTCGAGATACCTCCTTGATCTTCCATCTTTCAATCCGCACGCATAGGAAAGCCACAACACAGCCATGCGATTGACAGACCGACCAACCTATTAAAGAAGATTTGGCCAAGATCGAATAATTTTAGAGTTGACCTGAAGGGAAAGTAATTGAACGGGATACATCTTTACGGGACAGGAAGACGCAAATTGCTGGGAGGAGACAATGGGGCATTGGGGCGGGTGCAAGCTCGACTGTTCTGTTCAACAGGAAAAAGAAGCAGGACGTACACGCAACCCAGCTTCAAGAGCAGGTATGAGAAGATGAAGTTGCCAGCCGAGTATCCCGGCACCAAGTAGAGTAAATAGAAAAGGAGACGAGATTTCACAATGAGCGTGGTTTAGGAGAAGAATGTGGGCCTCGTCGCCGCAAGATCATATAAACCTCTTGAATCAGCTGAGGGAGACGCTGGTAGAGGCAGTCGGTCTGCCACTGTGAGCCCAGAACATCTGAAAATGCGACCCAGTCGGTATTATACTGGCAGCCGTTTCTGGTGCTGACCGTGACGGACAGGGTTGCCCCGTGAAGAAAACTTGCTCGGGTCGGATGCGGCAGCAACACGACGGTGGTGTGAAGCAAGTTTGCGTTGCTTATCATGAGATGGTGCGAGGGGTATTTGTAGGTGAGAGGGAGGGGTTGAAGGACCAGCCAGAGATTTATTAGCTGTTTCAATAGATGGAAACTCGAGAGCTTTTGGGCGATGGTGGTGGGGCTTGCGGTATGTCGGTGTACAAGTACCACAACATGTAGCTAACTAAGCGTGTAAGTGGGACGCCACGCAGAGGAAATTCTCCTTGCCGGGATGTCCTGGTCCGGTGGAGCATATCCCGCGGTACCTACATAGTGCCTACCACTCCAGCAGTTTGCCTGGTTCATTTTCACAAGTGGCCAATCATAACATCATTGCCGTGATTGCAGGTCGCAAAGAGGGTGCCAAAAGATCTGACTTGAACATTGGGATGGACATTGATGGCGGGTGTACTGTCTGTGCTGGGCATGGCAGGGCGCTCAGACACATTTCGTCCACGACGTGGGCCAGGAACAGGCATCGTTGGCGGGAGGCTACCCTGGTGGTCTGCGAGAGCGGCATTGGCGACAAGGGGCGGGCTTTGCCAGCCTGCCTGGCCCCGGTCGGCCGCTGGGTCGCCTAAGATCTCGAAGCAGTAACACCTGGATGCCGCGAGACGATGGCACAACATCGATTAGCGGGTTTCCACAGCCTGACAAGTTGTGGCACCTGGATATCTCGATCTTGTGCGTTGACGTCTGCACTCGTGGCACTTTTGCATATCAGCTTCACGACCAGGGCTTCAATTGAGGCCCAAGCTATACCCAGTGCTGACAGTTTGGGATCCTTGATTTTATGCGGGCCGCAGCCAAGTGCACCCACTGGCTGATTTGCCAGGCACATTCCACATTGCCAGTTGGCACCGGCTGTGGTTGGCAGACGGGCCAACTTGTGAAGTGCTTGCAGACGTGCTGCGGATAGGATTCGCCAATGAGAGCCCCTAGAGTCACACTGATTGCTGCTTGCCAAAGGCTATCTGACAAGAGAGGTAGGTCATGGCGAGGGAGGGCGGGCAGCCACTAGCGAATGAGATATGACCAATCAATCTGGTCTGGGGCTTCCAGACCACCGCCTGTCCATCTGGTCTCTTGTGTAAGCCTGTGCTGCGCCGAACAGGCATGACACGTCCATTGAATGGCTCGTCAGCGAGGTGAAAGGCGTCGGACGTCGAGCTGTAAGAGCTGCTGAAAGCCTCGCGGCAGATGTGAGCTCGGCACTCCGGACCCTGCGACCTGCCACTCTGTCGGAGGACACATACCAGCGGGCGACAGGGCGACCTGAGCCGTGGGTAATCCTTGAGTTGTTCTCAATGCCTAGACATCAGCCGCATTTCGGTAGAAACGGCAGGCTAGGAGCTGGCCTTTTGACATGGTCAAGCCACCGTCCCAACGTCTCAGGGTCGGGCCTGCTCCCACCTCTATGACGGCGTATTCGCGGGTGTCAGGGTGAGCACTGACAGTGGCGGTGACAACGTTCGCGATGCCTCCAACTCAGGGCAATCTAGACAGTTGCTCGGCGGTTGTGCAAAGACAGGGCAACCATCGCCAGTGTAGAAGCTTCACAGGATGGGCAGACACCGGGACGGAGGGACGCCGAACCAACTGGAGAGTACTATGGTGCCAGCTTGGTATGCAGGCAGGCTCGCGAGCAAGCTGACATGGGGTGGGCGCTGCGGTGCAGGCCAAAACGGGGATTATGTGGTTGCGCCAGCGCTGCCGGCCGCAGACGAGGGACGGGTGTTCATGGCCAGGGATGTCAAAATAACCCGAACCACACAGTTGGGCTTCTCCGCATGGGCTGCGGGGGTAGCGTGTTTTAGGTGGAGGAGCGCCGGCCAACAAGATGGCAGGACGAGGTACATGTCGAAAGACAAAATCCTACGGACTCTGGGGCCTAGTGTCTGGTGGTAGGCCCCCATCGTGGAGGTCGGCGATTGGGCTGCCGCCAAAGCCGTCGGCGCATCAGCACCGTGTCCCATAGCAGGAAGCTGAGAATGTCGGTGGTGGTGTGCTGGTATGGTGTTGTGTTGGCAATGGCGTTGGTGATGGAGGTGGAGGTGAGAGAGTGGAGGGTCCGGCGAGCTGGAGGCCGCGGCCGAAGGCAGTAGGCCGTGCATGGAGACGGTGGAGTGGTAATCGATCCAGGTACCAGGAGAGGGAGCCACTCAGGTCAGGCGGAGGGTGTCGCGGAGGAGGAGGAGGCTGTCATCACCTGAGCATCTGGGTGCAACGTGGTGACGGGGTGGGTGCGCCGCACATCGAGCATTAGCGCGAGGTGCAATCTCAGTCACGGCAGCATGCAGGCCCTGAAGCAGCATCTGTGCCTTTGGTAATGTCAGACTGTTAGACTGTGAAGATGTACAGTCAGTAGATGAGAAACAGGTGCAACATTCCCACGATCCTGGATGGAATGGCCTGACAACTGCTTGGTCATTCATGCTCGGTCGGCAGAAGCAAGCAGGCCGGCCGGCCAACGTCTGGAGCTGTCTGGAGGGCTGTCTGTACTTGGTGGCTGTCAGATGACGAGGCTTGACACTTGACTCGGGAAGATGGCACTTTGTTGTACAGTGACCTCGGAGGAGCGAGTGAGGTCGGTGGAGGCGGTTCAACGGGACGGGAAACACAGTTTACGGTTTAGCAAAGCTTCGGAGAGGGTGCAGCTGGCAACCACCAATGGAACTGTGAACCATGGGACAGAGCTGCTGGGACGGCACCTTCGAGTTCCCTTATCGGGCTAATCCGTAACCCCCAAGTCCTGACGTTTGAGTACGGAGCAAGGTGGTACGTACCCACCACGTTCGCGGTGGGTCTGAGCAGGAGTTCGAGGACGGATGGGGGTGGGGCGAGTGGAGGGGGCGAGGGGTTCCAGAGAGAGATCTTTCACTTGGTGGGCCCTGACTTGGAGACCCTCGCTTGGGTATCTGACAGCTTAAACACCACACTCGAGCCTACAGTAGATGGATCAACTTGTCCCTCTTTTCGTCCCGAGTCTCGCCGTCGGCAAACCAGGCTCACAGATACGCTCTCACAAAACACAGCATTGCAGACCGCCGCGTCTTGCCATTTGTTTCGTCTCATCCTGGCATCACCGATCGACTTGCGTCAACATCTACACCCGTCAAGATGCGGTGTGGCTGTCGACAAGGTGGCGTTTCCCTCCAACTCTCAGACTTGCCTAGCCACTGTCACTCCATGGCACACTACCAACAGCGGCCCGTGTTTCGGCGAGTGGGACGGAAAAGGTGAGCGTCGATCGACGCCGGCAAGGACATGGACATGGACATGGACATTGTGCATGGAAGCGCCTTTCGGCCTCTTGCCTCTCCATGAGATGGCCCAGTTGTCGGGACATACGTCCACGTATACTGCCTGCTGGTCACGGCAAAACACCCGCGCTTGCCTCTTCCAATTATGTAATCCGACACCTGGTCCCTGGCGAACCGAGGTCCCAGCTGGCCTGTTGGTTCTCTCGACTCCGCGACCGCGCTCGATGCTGTGGGTATCTTGAAGCGACCGAGATTCTATGCGAGATATACTTTCGTCTGGTTTTCCCTAGCCATGTCGGGCGGTCCCGCTCCTTGCCCGTCTGGCCTGGTCTTTAACCACCCCTTCACTATCCGCGGCAACACCTGACTGTATAGTATCATTAATCGCCTGACTATTGCCTCGACATAGCTGTCGATCATGCCCGTCACGCTGCCGCCCTTCAGCATTTCCCATCCGCGCTTACAAGCACGGACGGCCTCGGGCCTTCGGTCTCTGCTGCCATTCAGTCGGGCGACCAACCCCCCAGGACGCAGTGCAGGACGCAGTGCAGGACGCAGTGCAAGACGTAGTGCACAGGTCGAATAACTGGTCGCTCATTCTCGCTGCAAATGTAGGCCTCCGGACGTCTATCTCAACTCAGAGCGGACGCGTAACCCTTATTGCCAATCGGCAACCGTCTCACTCGTTGCGTGGGCACCCTCCAGCCTCTAGATACATCGAGCCCAGCCTAGTCGCCCATGCACATGCACACCAATGCAGGAGCGAAACAGGCGCTCGCAAAGCTAGGCTGCTTACACAAGATTCGCTGCAAGCACCATCGCTGGAGCCCTAATCAAACCAGATTGGCTTTTCCAAAACGCCTTTTCGGCCGATTCATGGACGCCGATTACCACGACGATACTCGTCCTCCAAGACTCTCACCGCTCTTCTCGGCCATCTGTGACAGCTTCGGTCGCCTCGGTCCTCGTCCAGGGGCCGCAGCCCGGTGGCGTCGAGATTTCGTCTGTTCTCGATCGCGGGCTCTGGGGGATTGACTTTCCCGACAGAGAGAGTCGATGTGACCTCAGGCCGGCTTAGCAAGCCAATAGTGTAGCCTGGCGTGCCCTGTGTGTGTGCGGTGCAGCTCCCGCTGCGTCCAATGCGCTGCCATGCCGGGCAGCAACCATCACGTGTCTAGCAAGCCTTGGTGGTGACCTACTATGCAGCAACCCTCGCTCGAAGCTATTCTCGGTCTCGCTAACGCATGACTTGCAGAAGGAATGCAGGTACGCCGCCAGCTGAGCGACGGGGGTTCTGCGGGGGCTCCTCACGCCCCTTTCCTCTGCCACGTTCGGCGTACTTTTGTAGTGTTTCTTAGTATGGATGGCTCGGAACACGCATGTCGAAACAGGCCGACGCACGTGAGAGTAATGTGGCTGCATGCAATACTTGGTAGCCTCATGTCTGCCGACACTTTTGGAAGTCACCGATGTTTTGCCATCGCCGAGTCATGCCCAACCGTAATATAGCACGGCGAACATCTGAGGCACATCGCTGTGAAGGTTGAGCTTTGGAGGTCTGCTCAGCCTAGCCTCTCAAACAGGCGGTATGCCTTCGTGGCTTGCTAAACCCTGACTGCGGCGTCAACCAAAGGCCCGAGACCGAAGACTGTCGGCTTATGGCGGCCGACCAACGTTGTTTCAGCCAGTGTTGAACAACAAGTTGAAACCCGTTGGTTGGAGACTTGCAGACATGCTGACTCCCCTCCCGGGAGGTGCAGAATTCTTCGGCCAAGCTGATCAGCTGTCACAGGACATCATCGCGAGGCTTGACGAGGGCAGTATTTATCCACGTCGGTTTAGAGTGTAGTCGAAGGTTACGCAAGATGGTCTATGCTTGAGAAGCTATGCAGAGATCGTTCCAGGAAGCATACTCTCTACGAGGATACTGTCTGTGAGGTAACATTCGGTAGGATATCCTCTTCATTTACGATTTGGGAATGAAAAACCAGTACTCTGGTGATTTTCCTTGGTTCCAGATTTTCGATGTTACTTCCAACGATGAGCCCTGTCCCAGATCTTACACCTTTGGTCAAAGGCCTTGCAGAAGCGTACACTCGTTGGAACTGCACGTCGGCCAGGTGCATATATTGTACTGCGATCCGCAATGAAGCCTCACTTTAGAGATCTACACTACGAGAAAAGGCCCGTGTCCCAGCTGCGTGGTAAAGAAGGGCACTCAGCCCGGGGTCCCACGATCGCAAAGGCCAACAATGCCAAGGTGTGAATAGAGCCCATGTCTTGGGACCCTCCGATCACCTCGCCACCTCCCTGCCCCAGGAGTCATTATACGGTTAGGAGATCTTCCCATGCACCGATGTAACGCGCCGAGTGGCACCCTGTCATCAACAGAAGCCGTCAACTTGTCGTCAGCTTGCAGAAGCTCGAGTCATGGGGGCTCGCCAGCTCCTTGGTCCGGAATCCCTCACTTCCTTGTGATTGCCTTTATTAGCTCGGCATGATTGTGATGAGATTTCGCATGGCGCGCCAAAACCCAAGTTACCTATCTTGGATGGCGAAATGTAATTGGAGTCAAGCCACTCTCGTTTTCCAACCAATGATTAATGACAGGCTTTCTGGCACACACTTCATGACATTGCAGCTGTGTTCGGCAGGCACCACACATATACACAGGCATGCAAGTATAGGTGGACAGGAATTTGAGAAGGGACGAAGGGAGATCTACATTAACACATATATCTTCTATGTCACATGTGACCAGATCTCCGTATCTCACAAAAAATTATGAGACGAATCTGAATTGATAAGACGTGGCGATTTTGGATACCTGGCACTATCCAAATTCGCCGATGCCACAGTGATCAAACACTTTCAGTAACCTAAATAGATATTTTGCGAATCTCGTGCCCAAGAGAGGCATAATCACACGAGCTACTCGTTAGTGTATGTAACCCTTCGAACCGTCAAGTACCTATGTACGCGTCCGATTTTGACTGATGTTAATTGAGATTGGTGATAGCGGGCTGTACTAAAGGCCCTACGTGAAATACAATACGTTCAGAGCACATCCTGAGTGCCCGGTAAGAAAGTTGGTATTTCCGGCTGAGGTTGTAGTAGACGAAGTTGTTCGATCCGTCCGCTGCTCCGTCGCCTTGTGGCTGCACCGTCGTGGGGCAGCAAGTTGGATAAAGCCAGTTCTTTTCCCTTCCAATTTGTCTGATGCGTTGGGCGGGTAACACGATATGCTCTTCGAAGCCAAATACTATTATAAAAGATAGGTATCGCATGCTAGGGAGACGGTCAGATATCACATGTATGCTGGTAACTTGCTCTGTTCATAATTTGAATCCAAGCTTGGTTTTCAAGGGAGTTGATAACTGAACCAACCAAGAAACAATGCCTTGAAACAGCGACTGAGAGTATTCAGTGGATCCAGCGAGGATACAGCAGTGAGCTCTGTTGATAGCTAACTCAAAAACTTCACGAATGCTTATAACAATCATTGCAGTCGTGGAAAGTGAATCATGCTTGGGAGATTGTGCTCTCAGGTAATACCATAAGATGCAATCTCCAGGCTGCTCTGATGTATATATATTGGAAGACAACCCAGCACATGTTGATCAGTTGCAGTCCACGAAATCATGTCAATGCTAAATGTACTATATGGGCTTGGACTGTTGAGGTGTTTCAGTCGCATTTGATGCTCGTAGAGCCGCAGGTTGGTATTCTTTATCAATGAGAGCTCGGAAGAACGGTGAGTGGACATCCAGTTGTCTCTATTTGACCAGTTCTCCATGTGAGTTGACTGCAACATAGTTGCTCAAGGCCATATTACATTCTTTGTATGGCTGGAAGGCTGAAATTAACATACCATAAATAAATTACACTATGTAAATTGTTGCATAGTCCTCGAAGCATCTCGTGTAAACCCAAAAAAGGGGCACGTGGGGGAAGCACGCGGGAGCATTTGTGAGGGTTCAACCCTGAAAACTTAGCTTAATCTGATTGGCTGGTCTGGGTGATTCCATGGCTTACACGACTCTCTTCTATCACCAGCAACCAGACATGCTTCACCATCCAGAAACATCTCATTAGATTACTCGAAGATTGGTAGGAACAAAGTGACAGGTAATGCATCAGTTCGTGGCGTCACACTTCGATTGCAGCTCATCCCACATCACGAAAGCTAACTTTGGGCGTTGATGTTGAGGTCGCCCTCGTGGAATCGGCTAGAAGGTTCCAGCGGCTTCCAGCGGCATCACGAAACCGCAACGGTGATGAGAGCCTCATCTCGCACCTTCTCCAGCCTTCTTGCTCTTGCCAAACCCGGGCAAGTGTCACGGTTGCGACCTCTGCAAGCGGCCATGGAACCATCCACGGTGTGCTACAGCCTTCTGTGCGTGTCGTGATGATTACGTCGAGTTGCCGCCTCGTCGTTCCACAGCTTTCGGGAAGCTTCAACGAGGCCCACCATCATCACTCCTTCTCAAGTATAAAGATGCAGTGAATCTCTCCTTACTCTCAGTTGTTTCCCATCATCATCATCATCAAGACAACAACAGTCAAGCAAACAACTTCATGCACTCTACAAAAACAATCTACAAGCAACTCCCTCGATCTCTTCGCACACCTTCAACTACTCTAAAGATCTCTCGACCTATCACCACCACAGCCAGAATGTCTTTCTTCCCTCGATCCTACTTTGCGCCCGAGTCCTCCTTCACCCCTCTCTTCCGCCTCCTGGACGACTACGACAACTACTCCCGGGAAGTCTCCAGCCAGCAAGGACAGAGCCAGAGGCCCGCTGGGCGCCGCACTGCCTCTCTCCCCGCCTTCACCCCTAAGTTTGATGTCAAGGAGCTGGAGAACAGCTACGAGTTGCACGGCGAACTCCCGGGAATCGAGAAGAACAACATCAACATCGAGTTCACCGACGACTCAACAATCGTCATCTCGGGCAAGGTCGAGCGCCACTACACCTCCGGCACCCCACCCGAGGATGGCAGCGTCCAGATGAGCGGCGCCATCACTGAGGGCAGCGAGAAGGAGCAGCACAATAACTCGCACAAGGCCACCGTCGAGGATGAGGAGTCCGAGAAGGCCAAACAGCAGGGCTCCTCCACCGAGGTCACCAAGACCAACAAGCAGCAGGAGGTGTCTAAGCCCGCTGAAAGGTACTGGGTCTCTGAGCGGTCCGTCGGCTCCTTCCACCGGACCTTCAGCTTCCCCAGCCGCATTGATCAGGAGAACGTCACCGCCAACCTCAACAATGGTGTCCTGAGCATCACCGTCCCCAAGCTCAAGAAGCAGGAGGGCCGCCGCATCGCCATTCAGTAAGCGGCTCTCGCCTATTGACTTAACGGGAACGGGTGCACCGAACTCAAAACGATTCACTCCTTTTTAATACAACTCAAACTCTGGCATTAAGTCCTGGGGGAGATGAGATCACGAAGCGAATGATGGTTTTGCAAGCGGTTTAGTTTTGCATTTTGCGGCATTGATCCGAATTTTGCGGGAGTACTTTGATGGATGAGTTTGGGAAGTTGGAACAGTGCTTTGAGTAGATCCTTCATTTAATACAGTATTAATTACAAATACTTCCATAAATCCCACAATTGTCGTCGTGAATCTGTGAAGATCCTGAGCAAAGTTCCCAGCTTCATTGGTTGGGGTCGCATGAGAGTCTGAACAGCTATACGAATCGTAAGCTGGAAGATGATAAGAGTGCCGGAAAGTCGCAGACGAAGCTATCACATTTGATATCGATACAGCGCAGCTGACCCTCATAAGACTGTGATAGAGTATGATGTCCCAGTGGTGCGATCCATGTCGGACGTTGAAGTGGAACCACTGCCGCATCCGCATCCTCCGGCATCTGACGCCGGCCGGCTCTGTCTCCGGCTCTCACCTCGGGTTAATTCACTTCATATCCCACTCCATCAAAAAGAGCCTTTCTCCGGGTATCCAGTCTGTGCAGCATCTCAAGCTTGGTACCAAGAACTATCTCTGAAAAGTTTCTGGTGCGGAAACCTGAGATTCGCAACCATGGAGAACTCAACCTCGGCGGCTGAAAGCGTGAGGTTGGGCTGGATCGGTACGCAGCTGCCCTTGTCCCAAAAGTCTACACCCAGTGGAATATGGACGGACAAGTGAGCATCATCGAAATCTGACACTTCATAGGAATTGGCTCCATGGGCCTAGACATGGCAACCAACCTCCAGCGCCACGTTTCCTAGCTCGGGGCGCCCAAGCTTCACTACCACAATCGAACCATGAGCCGCGGAGAGATGCTCCGGGACCTAGGAAGCACACCCTGCGAGGATATTGAAGACCTCGTGTCCAAATCGGACGTGGTTTTCCTGTCCCTCAGCGACGACTCGGCCCTCGCGGCAATCCTTGACGCAGTCATCGGGCCCGACGCCGGTAACGATCTGTCGGGCAAAATCATCGTGGACACGTCGACCGCCCACCCACGGTCTTCTGGAGAGGAGCATGCAAGGTTGCGCGCGAGGGGCGCCGAGTTCATCGCCGTGCCGATGTTCGGCACGAGCCCAGTCGCCGTCGAGGGGAGGCTCTTTTTCGTCCTGGCTGGGCCGGAGGATGCCATCCGGGTGATCAGCCCGTCCCTGGTGGGTGTTATGGGCAGGGGTGTGATCCGTCTGGGAGAGTACGAGAAAAAAGCCAGCCTGCTGAAGACTGCTGGGTAAGCCCAAGAGTTCTTGCTATGCCCCAAAAAACTTGGAGTTGGTTGCTCACCCGCGATTTAGTAATTTCATGACCGCCGCCAGTGAGTGCATCCATGTTCTATATCCTCCGCGGCACTGTCTATTTCAGATAGCGTCTCCAAGATTCAAATCAAAACGTATGTGGACCCACAACACTGACCAAAACCTACAGTGATGGAAGTCGTCGCATGACTAGCTTCAGAAGGTCACCCAGGGCGGTTTCCCCTGCTTTTCATTGTGGATTTTGAGAGTGACTGCATGGTGTCAGCTACTGCTTTGTGCACGACACATACCCTATCCTTTCTCATTTCAAAGTAAGGACTTTCGTGACGGATATCGCTCAAGATCTTTCTGTGGAAGCCCTCGAGTCCTCTGGGCCCTTTGATCAGCCATACAATGAATTCAAGTATGACACATCCGTAGGACCAGATGTCAAAGCGTCGCGACCTGGGTCCGCCGAACTCAAATGACTCTGGTGCTTCGTATGTCACAGTTGTATCTCATCTGTGACTTTGTTAGTATGCGTATCTAGATAATATTCCTCGCTATTTTCGCGTTGAATAGGATACAAGGGATTAGAGACACTGTAGTGCAGGCTAAGGAGCTGGAACGAAGGAAGTAAGACTTTTGTGGGTTTGAGTGTAGGTCAAGGGGTCTTTGCCCTGCCCGGCCTCGGCCACGGCCAATCAGAAGGGCCGGTCTGGCTTAGTCAGCCTTAAGGCTGGCTATTACACCAAGCGCTTCGGCGCCCACGCTGGCGATAGCTCCTTCCTTCCTCTAAATAAGCAGAAATCAGAACCCGTACCCAAACACGTACGGTCTGCTTCAACCCATTTTCACAGGCAAAGAACCCTTGACCCTTGCCGTCAGGGCCGTACCAACAACTTTACAATAGGATTCACGTGGAAGTTGGTCCCCGGAATCGGGTTTCATAGAGGTGGTACTTGCTCAAACCCATATCACAGATTTTCAGTGTCCCAGCGTCAAGCTCGGAGGAACCTGACCGTTTCCCTTTACTCATCACGTGAAGTATGTTCTCTGGCTTGATATCTCCGTGTCGAAAATTCTTCTGATGAATTCTTTCCAACGCGTCAGCCAAACCATAGAGCTGGTGAATGATATCTTTGACCAGAGTTAGGGTGAGGTGTGGTTCGTTATCGTGCCACCAGTCCCGCAAATTACCTCCATCTGCCCACTCTAACACGGGATACTGTTCAGAGCCCCTGCTTATGGCTTCTACAAAGTCGATGATGTTGACATGCCTGGGCTTAGTGATCTCTTGATGTGCTCGGATCTCTTTCTCCCATTGGGCAACCATTTCTGCTTCTGTCTCGTTAAAACGCTGATGCATCTTCTTGACAGCGACTCGATCATCAACCTAATAGGCTTCAGCTTATGAGAAATTCAATTGCACCTATCTTGGACACTCTCACCTGAATATCCCTACGATTCTGATGCGCACGGTGGATTGTGACCCGATACACTCCACCAGCTTTGGCGGAGCCCCCATGTGCGACTAACCCCTCTACAGATGTAAATGGGAGGATGGCCTTGCTGTTCACTCTCATTTGGCTTCTGCTTTCGGAGAAGACTGGGGCGAGGAACTTCCACTGAACTTCAAAACAGAAGTTCTTCATTAGGAAATAATTCCATGGCTTTCTGTATGCCTTTTCGGTGGGAGAGTAGAACATTGAAGGTGGCGAAGCGCTGCCATCAAACATGACAGGTAACTGGAATCATCGAATCCAATGGCGAGAAAACCAGTCATTGCTTCCCGAATCTGCTGACCGTCGAGACCACAGCAAATCGAGATTGCCAACACTGTCTTGCCCTTTCGCATGATGAAGTCCACCAGGTTCTTCAGATCTTCCTGTGTCTCGTGCTCAACCGCGTCAGGAATCACCTCATATAGCGCTTCGCGTAAGATAGCGACATCAAGGCAGCCGTTGGTAAAGAACTCCTTCTGGTCAAACTCGCTGTTGACCGCAACTCTGGCCAGATGATGTCTCACATCTTCAACACGGTGGAGGGGTAAGTCGTCGTCGCTGTCGCCAAACGGCATATTTTCAGCGACAAGTTGTGTTCGTTGTGCGTGTTGTGGAAATGCAAGTTGATGACTTTGGAAGTCATTTGTCAGCCTCATCACAGGTTTCCAGAGATAATGATATAAGTCAGACCAGAGCATGAATCCCCCGCAGAGCCACATCGAGGAATAGCACGGTAAAGCTCAACTATGGTCATCCTCGTGGTGCAAAAGTGCGGGGCGAACTCTTGCAGCGCTGTACTTCCCGAACAAACCCTCTGATAGGATGATCATCGCGAGTTCATTACCATCTGCATTGGGTGGCACGGAGTCCAGGAGATTGCTGCCTGAAGTTATTGCTTCCAACGCCCGAGTGTCACCTAGCATCAGCCGGATGTGTGCTCAGCCCTTTTCTGCCATTACGGCTGACATCCTGCTCCTCGACATTCGTGGTCTCATTGGTGACCAATACCGGAAAACACCAAAGACAATGCGCATCATGTAGGCAGGCTGCCTTGGCAGCAGGCTCACCGGTTCCACCTGCGTAACGTATCCAGATCGAAACGACGAAAGATCTGCATAATTCTGATCAGGCCAGCTGAACTAGAGGAAACATTCCAAGGTTACCAAGTCATTATTTCTGCAAGGCTTCTTTCTGTATCCTGTAACAGCTACGCCTCACCAATTTTAATGGAGCGCCCAGCCAGCCTGCTCGTACCTCCATAACCAAGTATCTCGCCATCCAATGGCGTGTGCACTGCGCTGTGCAATTCCGGCCGAGAAGTGTTTACAACATTAAACATGATTGATAGTGAGCAGATGTACGTGAATAGCTCATGATTCAACGCCTTACCAGCCGAGCGCCCAATTCGGCACCTTTCCCTTCGCATCCAACCAATTGGGAGACAATCGATCGACCCCGAGAAAAATCCAGAGTAGGCTGCCAATGAACCGAATACATTGTGTGTGGGACGCGCATGCGAGTCAGGGGCAGTCTGCAGCACAATATTACAAAGACGAAAAGCTGTAAATGTTAGCAGGTTTTTGGCTGATGTACTTTCTTGATACACCCCGACAGGAGTCTGTCTGTAATTAATCACTATCCCGAGAGCTGGATCCCTGCGCAGCGCCTCAAACACACTCAAAAGAAACCAGGTAAGGTTTTGTGGGGCGGCGAAGGAAAATAGAGTTTGTTAGCCGAGTTCGCCTCCCGCTTGACAAGGCAAACGGTTAAGCTTCGGCAGGGTCGGACGACATGCGTCCTGGTTCCATGGAAGGAGGCAAAAGACAAGACCCCCACAGGTGGCGACAATGCTGTTTCCAGACCACCTGCGGCCGGCGTCCGCTGTCAAGCGCATCCGGGCGGCCAGCAACGAAGTGCTGATGGCTCAAGATGGGCACATCATCACTATCATGTGAAGTTACTATAATCCCCAACACACATGACCTCCCAGAAACCCGCCTGAGAGATCGAGTGTCATTCCCTTTTTGAAAATGTCCTCTTGTCCACACGAAATACAGACTCCTGTGCCAACCCAGCGACGACCATTCTACCATTAACCTGCACATTAGACCCAAGCCATGCTCACTCTGGTTCCTTCCAATCAATCCAAATGGAATTTTCGTGCGAATGGTGGTGATCAAAATCTCGAGGTGTCAATGAGCCCTGCTGTCTTAAGATCAAGGTCGATAATTGGGGCCTTTCAAAGACGAGGCCAGTCCTTTGAGTCATAAGATAACAGAACCTTGAAAATCCGGGTTGAGCATTTGTCCTATCAGGTATGCTACCATAGTCGATCCTATGAGAACGTAGGCGGGTATCCCATGAGCATAGGCTGCTGCGGTGGCGGCATTGACATCGGCATGGGACCCATTGCCATACCCATAGGGCCTCTCGGTGCGGGAGCGTTGAGGTTCTTGTTGAACAGCCCTATGAGGCGCCGGCCAACGGACGGCTCAAGTTCTGTGCCGTCCCTAGCAATTTTGACCTCTCTGTTCGAGTTCCAGGGGTTTCGCAGGCCCCTGCAACGGTAGAACGGGAGCCTTGTCGTGCATAGCCACTCTAGCTTGAACGGCTTGCCCCAAGTCTTGCTTTCCAGTCCGAGGTCACCGCTAAGGCTCGACTCAGCGTCTAGGTCAGCGTTAGCTGTAGCGGCGGCGGCTGCTTCGTCTGCTTCCAGGTTATCACCCGGATCCTCACGAAGGACTTCCCAGAAGATTGTGCCCCTTGCTGAGTCGTCAATAATGCGTCCCTTTGGCGTAGAATCGTTTGGTTCGGTGGGTATCTCCTTCGGCAGGTCCACGTCATTGACGGATTGAACCTTGGGGGCAAATTCTATCGCCGCAGCTGGGTCTTCGTTGATAGTGGATACCATTCGAGCGTAGCCATAGTATTCACCGGACTTGTTGGCAGAAAAGACCAAGTAAACGTTCTCAACTGTCTGTTTCCCATAAGGGTCAATTACAACCTGTCCACGATCACAATGTCTGATGACGTACCTTGAAAGCTTTGTTGAGATTCTCCTCGTTGTGAGCTTGAGTAGCCCAGATCCCCGTCCTCACGCTCAATTCGAGATCCTCGACTGTTAGACTCTTCAGAACGAAGAATTTGTCCTTCTGTGCGGAGCTATCGGCTGCCGTAGGCGAGACTTTAGTCTCTTGAGCGCTCGAAACCGACGGCGTTCCATTTTCGGAGCTGCTTGGTTCGCCATCTATTGTGGTGGTAGGCAGGCTTTCTTTGGGCTCTACCACGGGCACATGTTGTGGTGTCGCAGCTGCTGGGCCTGTGGGTGCCGTGATTCCAGAAACGCCTTCGACGGTGTTCTTCCGCAGTCTGCTGACGAGTCTCACGGACTGAAACTTGGATTCGTGGAGCTTTTGTTGAGCCGCTAAGCAGCTGGGCTCGTCTTTGTAGTTCGCAAACGCACAGTTTGACTTCGAGATTAGGAACAACGATTCCAGGCCTTCTGCTTCCTTGCAGACATGGTGGACGAGGCTCATCAGGTCGGTCTGAGACGGCAGGTTTCCAATCCATATAGCATGGCCTTCCAAAATTTAGCAATAGTGGTTTGTTGGGCACGGGCGTGTCAACCTACCGCTTTGTCGGGGCTTTCTAGGTGGTCCGCGGACGATATTCGATTGACTTTCGCTTGAAGCTGGCCCTCAGTTAGCGATGATCTCATCCAAGGAACCCTTCACGCCGGACTCACTATTCTTCGGTTCCTGCGGAGTGGGAAATCCCCCGCCGTTCCCACCATCCACGACTTGTGTTGGACCAGCACTTATTTCAGGCTGGGAGCCTGGGACAGGTATGAAAGAGCCCACCATCGCCTGGTTTTGAGGCGCTTGGCCATGGGAGTGAAATGGCGCCATCTGCGGATAGTAATAACCCATTGAAGTATGAGGCTGCTGGTTCCCCATGAGCTGATTGCCATAGTAAGGCATATTCGGCATGTTGTTCCTAGGTGACATGCTTGACTGTGGCTGGGATGGAGATATAGGAGAGCCATAGTAAGGCGACATCTGCGCCTGCTGTTGCATATAGTACGCCTGGTTCGGGACCTGTCCCATTGCTCCCTGCCCGCTGTAGTGGTGCATCGGTTGAGTCTGGCCGAGCATGCTTGGTGAAGCTCCGGAAGGGTTGTAACGCATCTGCGAATTGTTCACGGGGCCCTGTCGGTAATGCGGCTGCGGCAGGGCATTCGCCAGCGACGCCATGTTGTATGGACCCGGTCGGGCGGGCACTTGTGGTTGTGCCATCTCGGAAAGTGAGGTGAAAGCTGCCTGAGGTTGACCGTAGAGCTGACCCGTATACGCTTGCTGTGCGTCGATGCCTTGGCTGCCCTGATTGGGATTGTGTTGAGTCTCTTGAGAACCTGCGTGTAGGAATGCGCTTACTGGTAGATCACTCGAGGAACTCATTGGATCGCCGCCCATTGAAGCTCTCTTCAGAAGCCCTATACTCTTCGCGACAGTCAGCAAGGGCCCACCAAAGCGGCAACAGCCATGCCCACGTTGATCTGGAACGGCATGGCAATATACCTGGCGTGTGTCTCAAAACGAATGGAAGACTGCAAGTATGAGCAGCAGGTCTGGGTGTAGGACAGTCGGGGAATTTCCCGTGAGAGGTCGAAGCGCAATGTCGCGTGGGCGTGATGAGAAAGGACAAAAATGGAATGCTCGGGACTAACCAGTCTTTAGGTCAGGGCTTTGCAGAGGCGAATAACGGTTGCTTGATGTTTCGGTACCTCAGGCGAGGTGCTATAGCGTCCTTTTAGCCCAGGTCGTAGTGCAGAGACTCGTGGCTTGGTGCCCACCGAGGGTACGCTGCGACAGGCCCGTCCTTTAAGACGGTGAGCCAATGCTACTTTGGACGATATCCAGTAGCAGGGGTACCGGGAAGGAGGAGCTGCCCTGTGCCCTTGTATCCGCAGGGGCAAACAAAGCTGAGACCGGGGGAAGGAGGCAGGTGTGGCTGAGAGAATGCGGCTTCCTCGAATACTCTGCCTCTCCACAGTACCAAAGGGACGAGAGTGTCCAATTCGGTGGGTGTGCCCCGTATATGTGAGCTGCTTCGCCTAGTCGAACCGGAAAAAGAGAACAATGGCCCGAGGGCGAGTGGGCGGTGGACTCGGGGATCTGTAATAGCCAGGCCCTGGGGACGGTCTGGATTGGGCCTGGCACTGTGATCCGGAGGTAGGCCCGGGTCGACAGGACACAGGAGCTGGCCTCGCCACAACAAACGGCGAACACCCGGGACCTAGGGGATTGCCCTTGAGTAGCGCAATATTTCTCGTGGTCGTATATCGACGTGAAAGTGGGTGACAGAAATAAGATTATATCAGCAAGCTTTGAAAAGGCCGATCATTCCATGGAATGAAGCACGCATCAATGATGATCCAGTGACGATCTGAATGGTTTCGTTTGAAAATGTCGATGGTGTGAAGGGGTCTGGTCAGACGACGTTGGGGCGGAAGCTAGGCGAGCTACTGAAGGAGGAAGTAGGGAAGGATGACGACAAGCCATATACATATGTACCGTAGTGGTTTAGGTAGGTGGCCAAATCGTCTGAGAGGTCCAGTCCAGTCCGGTCTTGGGCAGCTCAGTGACTATCAATTTTTCAAGTGTCCGAAGCATGGCATGACATGGAAACGGGGACAGTGGAGATGGGGCGAAAAAAAAAGGACAGGAAAGGGTCCTGAAAAGCACCTGTCCACTTGAGGACAGGCAGGAGCATCCTGGCTCGAGACCTTTTAAGCAGAAGCCCTTGATGGGGCGTGGAGACGCACAATGGGGTCTCCATCCAGCAACGCCGGGGAGGGGTGCTGGTAGCGGAGAGGGACAAGGTCAGAGGAATCTCGGGAGAATAGTCTACCTGCCAGCAGGGGAGCTGGGTCATCCCATCCCAGCCTCCAGAACATCGATCCCACGGAGATGGTAAAATGAGATGGGAATGTCGATTTTCGATGGGCCGCTAAGAGGCAACACGGCAGTGTCTTGGGCCAGGGAGGCGGCGCGCACCCCTGACCACCAGCTTTTCGCCACCGACGGCCACTTGAGAGACGTCGCAGCTAGAGGTTGCTGAGCCACACTTGTTCTAGGCTCCCCCCCTCCAACTTTGGGTATCTTCCACACGCGGGTGTTACCACTCGGGTGGCGGGAGGAGGATGAAGCATCTGAACCCTGTGTGGGGGGCGGACGTTGTCCTGCGTGAAGAGTACCGAAGCAGACGTTTTCCCACCTTGGGGATTACCCTTCCTGCTCATACAAAACCGCACCAAAAATGAAAATGACACAAGAGAACTGAGAGCGCCAGCGCCAGCAATTCGAAATTGGTTGGGAAAGGCACCGGCTCGTCCTGGCCGGGTGGACTTGCCCTGTAAGTCCCATCCAAAGCGTTCTCCAGCGTGCTTTGATACAGCACCCAGTTGAGACTGAGGCGCCACCTGGCTCGGGTTAAGAGTAGCCAGCCAGAACTTAGCCTGGGTGCTAGGGCCGCGCATCAGCAATGCATTCATCCACGGCAAGACGGGTGCGCGACCTGCCAGCCTGCCAGACAAGCTGGATGGAAAATTTGTCCCAAGGCTGGCTTTATCTGGACACAACTGCGAAATGAGCTTGACCCTGATTGCTGGAATGCAACGGCGACCCCTTCCGGCATGTACTGCGCACACGGTGGAAGCTTTCTCCACACTGGGCTCGATGGGCGGTACCTACATCGACAGAGCATGATGCGCCGTCAGCAGGATGGCTGCACGATGGGTGGCGATTTTACGACCTCCCCTACCCCACCAGACCAGCCCAACCGAGTCGGACGAACCATCTCGAGGCCGCGGCGGCACCACCCTAGCAAAGGTACTCTGTTCTGGCAGCTATTCTTCACTACACACCGGTAGCTTGTGTTGAAAACCATCAGGTCAACCCTGCGAGCACCATTCCGAGGGCGGCGACATCGAGATTGATACCGGGCGTAGACAGACAGACACACCGACGCCCAAGCATCAGAGGCTGTCCACGACATGACATCAAGGCCCTGAGACTTTGTGAACATGATGACGGCATGCAAACTTGACGGCTGACGGAGCGTGTCGGCAGGGCGGATGGGCCTTAGTAAGGGGAATAAAGCCCACGGTGGGCGGTGGGTCCCTCGCCGGGCGTGCTGCCGTGTTGTGGCCAGAGGGCTTGAGAGGAAGGGATCGAGCGCACGAGCTGACATGGCGGTGGCGCTGATCACGGTACGCCAGGGTCGACAGGGCCCCTCATCTCTCACTCTCAGAGCCGTACTTGGTAATAGACCATGCCTTGGGAGTCGGTACGAAAATTCTGCCGATAGGCATACCATGTTTGTGCCATCGGAAGGGTTCTGTCTCGTCACGACTCACAGTCTCGGGTCTGGGTACCAAGGTACTCGGTCGTCAGACTGTCGCATGCGCGGCTCCTCGGCGCTAGCAGCAGGCGAAGAAAAAAAAAGACCCTTTGGACGATCCCAGCAGGGATGATGCTCCTCGGACGCCCAAGCAGCCAAGGCAGTGACCAAATTGTGCATGCGTGCATGTTTTTGGAGCTCGGTAGCAGCCGCAGGGGTCTCCACGTTTGTGCCGTGGTAGCCAATTGCTGCAGCGAGAGGTTTTGGGCCGTACTGTGCCGTGCTGTACAGGGCAGCGATCACCACGGGAGGTGGAGGGCGGGACTGAGAAATGACGTCGACAGAGATGGGGGCCCAGACTGGTCAATCTGACAATCTGACAATGTCCCACAGCAGTGATGCAGCCAGGGATTACATTACACAACAGGAATCTGTGCCGTGTTGTGGCTGTTGGGAGTCGTGATGTGCTCTGTGACTTCAAGGGCAACAAGAGTGCGAGCACTTCATCACATCTGCAGTCGTTCGCGGGTGAGACTGCTGCTGGCATCGAGAGACCTTGGCATAGGTCGATCGGATGCGACGCCTGCTCTGTTTATTGCACAGCATGACTAGCTGCTGGCAATCTTACAGGAGCCTCGAGATGGCGAAGCGAATACTCCATGTGAAAACAGGGCCTGCTGGCTGGTTGTGCATACCTGACAGCTTGGTTGGTACACTAGAGCTGGTACCGCAGGGGTCAGATGTCGGTGGACTGCCTTCCATAAATAGGTCCCCTCTGACGTTGGATGATGTCGGAATGTCGGAACCACCCATCTGTGGACAAAATACTGCGCAGTACCGCAATTGATTTTTGCCGTTGCGTGTGTGTGTTGGAGAGAAACAAGAGAGACAAGGTACTGTAAGACTGGCAGTAGTCGGCAGGCATGTGAGCCAATCTGGAGTGTTTACTGATGTAAGAGGTCGCTGGCTGACGTCACAGTTCAAAGGGTTCACTCATGACACTGCACACTCACTGCACTGTCTCTTGACTGAGACTGATTAGGTTCCTGCAAGGCCAAGGCAGCTCCGTCCAAGGGTCCTTCCTCTTTGGGTAACCGGGCAGCTCTGAATGGAGCTCCCAAGGTTTGTGGCCTGGGGCGCTAGCCGGCCGTGGCTGCCCTGGCTGCCTGGTCACCTCGGTCTTAACCTGCTGTGGCTTCGGCTTCTGGATTCTGGCCCCAGGTTCTGAAGGGCCAGCAGGCCTGTGTTATTGGCATCAAAGTGGTGTTGTGTGTAGAGGCAATGTGCAGAGCCCGTGTGAGAATCCTCAGTGGACCACAAAGGCGGCAGGTATACCCGACAGCAATCCACATTCCCATTCGAAGGCCTGCCGAATGAGGGGAAAACACCTCGGAATTGTCCAGGTTGCACAATCCCTGAGGGCAGCTCCTTCCTGCCTTTCTGGGGAAGCTGTCTCCCAGCAGCGCAGCTGCGACAACCAATCCCGGGCACGGACTGGCTCCCGGTGCCCCACTCTTGACGTCATGTATCGGAAGCTCTCATGTCGCATCGTCAGGCCGCTCGACATGTTGCCTCTGTGCCGTCTTCAAAACAATCTCTGAGTCAATTCCGCCAAATTTCCAGGAATGGGCAGAAATACAGAAACAATGCAGGAAATGGGAGGTTGGGCTTTCGACCATCACTGGCAGCGGCTTAGTGAACAAGGTGTGACAGAGTGGGTGTGACAGAAGAGCCCAAGCCCTGCCATCTCCCTCCCCCAGTATCCCCCTCTGCCCACATGGGGGGCATACGCGCAAGTCCGTTGCCACTGGTTCCCGGGCAATGCTGGGCAGGACCCTGAATTCTGAACATCGCCGCCACACGAGGAAGGGATCGCAGAGCCTATTTTGCTTTACAGTTTGCAGGCTGGGGCTGGTCGCATTGGGCCAGGAACTGCGGCACCTCGGTGGGATGCTGTCCCGCCCGCGTGCGTCTAATACTGGCCTATCACAACAGCCAGTGTTGTTTGCCATCATCATCTGTCAGGCCAGGTAGAATCCCATGAGCCACAGCCGCAGAACCGGGAGCGCCCCTTGAAACCAAGGCACGCAAGTCTCGAGTCCCGTCGACGCGGGGCGGGTGCTACAATGTCCCCCCCCCCCTCTGCTCCCCCGCGAGGTTGGCCGTCCCATCTTCGCCTAGCCAAAGCATTGCCGGGATACCGCCGCCAGCAAGCTTCCACTGCGGCAGATACGCACGCCCCCTGATGTGAGGGAGCAGAGTGGCAAACCCCAACAACAAGGAGATCATCCACCTGCTCTGGGACTCAATCCAACTATGCCCCCTTCGAACAACTGTTGCACATGAATTACTCTGGTTCTTCCGCAAGCCCGGGAGGGAGCCAAGCAACCCACCTTGAACCGGGGACGCCGTCCGAGATCGACAAGGGCGTCGAGGTTTTCTGTCAACTTGGCGCCCCGGGAGATGCTTTGACTCCATCCCGACTGCCACCACCGTACCTAGGGCTGCCAGGCCGAACAGCTCTTTGTCGCCACCTCGATCCCCGGTGTTTCCTGGGTGGTTTTGGGGCGAGGCTGCCCAGGTGCTGACGGCCCTCGCGGCTTGGTCCAACGGCACCTAATGTCCGACCGTGGCCTGGCTCGAGTCTGGTTATCCAGTGGCCGTGGGAGGACTCGTTCGGCTGAAACTATACGTGCCACTAGAGTATGCTCAGTCCCTTGGTTGGAGTCCTCACTCACCCCAGGAAGTGCTACCCATACATGCGGGTGGTTTCAAGTGAGCGTATCGCGTACTTCTATTCGACGACGCCCTGCATATGGCTCGCCTCGCTTGCATGGGCCATATTGGTGTAGTTGAAGGGTATTTGCCAACCACTGGTGAATTCTATCCTTGAGCACAATCGACGTACATAGCGTGGGCATACGTACGAATCAAAACCGTACAGGTGATCCTGAGTGGTCTCGACTGCCCTGTCGTGAGACACTTCGTGCATATTAGCCCGTAACATCTGCTCTGTGAGCATCTGGATCACTGAGTAAGTACATGCCAAACAGGTAACTCAACCCGAACACGAAGGGACATACATGGCAGTACACTGCGAGATGTACCCCACGCCATCCTGACCGGGTATGTGTCTTGAATTACAGAACCAAGCAAGTCCACTCGGTACCACTAACTACTGGGCCGTCACTTGAAGGTAGTGATGGCGGAAGCAGGGACACCTCTTATTGGGAAAGGCGTTCGATACTGCGAATTTCTTCCCAGACTTTGAACTCACTCAAAAAAGTGTGAAGCTACGTGGAAAATGGTTGCAACAATTTCACCCCTTCCTCCCACGCGAGCGTGGTTCGGCCCCTACAAGGTGACTTCCTAATATCAAAAAACCACAACTGGTTATAGGTCAAACATCCTGTCAATTTGAGTTGCAGATAGTCCAATATCTTCTTGAAAATGCCGAACAACACTGGCTTAGATGTCACGGCCAGCGTTGGATGAACCCAGAAATGGCCTCGTCTAAGAAATGAACACTCATTAAACTGAGTCTACTCGAGACAAGGGAGACCTCTTAGCTTGGAAAGTTGTTATTATGCCTAAGTCTTAAAGCATCTGATAGTCTGTACCCGAATTTGGAGGTCTGGTCGCCTCCTACTCTCACGCCTCGGGTGCCTAGTCTAAACAGACACACGAGATAGGCCCAGAAGGTAGGATGTAAATGACATCCCGTGCCATAGCTTGAGGGGCGGCCTACCGCAAGGAATGACTCAATCACAGTGACACACCAGTTTGTCAGAATGGCGTTGACATAGGCTCCAGAAGACAGACAGCCCATCCATCGCAGGTACAGTACTGGCCACGCAACCGGCCTTCCAGGTATTATAGGAAGTATTCCGGCGAAAATCTTATTTTGGAGTGAGGACGAGAATTTTTCCAAATGCTGGATGCTTTCTTATTCTTTTGAAACTAAATTGGGCTTGCGGTATCTTGTTTAATACCAGTAACTCTTCTCGTGCGTGAATGGCGGACGGCAAAGTCAGCCAGCAGACCCCCTTGAGGAGCCTCGACTTTGACCGGATTCTTCCGGTGTGGAATCTCGAGATAACATTTGTTCCTAGATTCCAGAACTTCTGGTGAGACACCTCCTGAACACCACAGGCACAGCTGTCTGGGGCGAACCCGGCACTTGGGAGCGGCTCTCACATCAAAAACCGGCACTCACTGACTACTTCACACGCCACACACGACCCTGAGATGGCCTTGAACGGATCGGATCTCATATACACCTTTCTGTAGCATCTCTCCGCGTGCAAAGCTCCGTCTCGTCTCGTCTACTTTACAAACCATGTCCAAGAACCTAGTCTGCATCAACTGATCAAGTATAAATGAGTGTCCTTGTGCCTTCCCAGCAGGCACGTCGTCACGCGATGGTTCTATGCAACTGACGAGACCTTTTATACAGTTGCTCAGCTTGGACAGCCGTCTGCGCTCTGCCACAGAGCCGAGGTTGCCCAAACCACCCATCCATCGCCAAAGAGTGTGGACCATTGGGCTACAGTGGCATGGGACAAGTCAGACGAGCGCTGAAAACGGGCCTCTTGTGTCATGAATCTAGTCTTTATCTCATTGCGTGTCTTCGAAGCCGAGTGACTCCCGTGATCGTATCATACAAGTTGCCTTGTTCAGCAAGCCATCATGAGACTCCAATCCCCACAGCCAACCAAATTAGTCCTTCTTCAGAGGCTGCAGAATCTCCTCGATGCCGTCTTTCGTGATGACCAACATCTGCAGCCCGTCACCGACCTCGATGTGTCTCTCCACCGCGCCGTCAAACGCATCCTTGACCAGGATCTCTACGTCCTTCCGAGACAGCGGCTTCTTCTCACGCTCCTGCAGCTCGTGGCCCACGCCGCTGCCCGGCACGTACTGGTTCTTGAAGTTGACCTGGTTGTCGAGGAACGGCATGATCAGGCTGGCGGCGGCGCCGCCCGCGCGGCACATCTCGCGCTCGTAGCTGCCAACGGGGTCGTAGCTGTAGACGGCACCCTTGCCCTCCTCGTCGAGGCCGCCTAGGATGGCGTACGCGTAGTAGGGGAAGAAGCGCTTCTGGTAGAGGATGGTGGACAGCCGCTTCGCGCAGGCGTTGACGCTCATAGGCTTGCCGTGTCGGTACCGGTACATCTTGCAGATGGTGTCGAGGCGCTCCTTCAGCGCCTCACCGTCCGCCGCGAAGCCGCACACGGAGAGGACGAGGTTCGCGTCGTGCTGGTCCGCTGTGCTACCGCCCACCTTGAAGACCTTGGGGTAGTGTCGTGTGTTGATGCTGTAGCCAGCGGTGTGTCGGGTGTCGCCGGCGAGGATGGCGAAGTCGGCGCCGGCGATGGCGAGGATCGAACCACCGTTGTCAGTGTAGCTGTTGGATCGTCAGCAGCCTGTAGGGGAAGGCCGACTCAATAGAGATGATGGAGCATTCACTCACGGGTCAAAGCGATGTTGCCGGAACTCGCCATTGTTGGTTGGGGGGGCATCGTTGAACGAGTAGTTGGGCCCGTTCATGAGGGGGTTCTGGCTGAACATGGCAGCCATTTCTGCGGTTCTGGAGACGGTATGGACGGCAAAGATGCGGTGGTGAGGGATGAGGTTTACGGTGGAGGAGATTGGGGTATGTTCGCCGTTTGTGTTGATGGTTATGCGACTGATGGATGGTGGGCTTGAGGCTGCAAGCTGTCGAGTGAGGTCCGGCGCGTCAGCCTTGCTCTGCCTGTAGGTGACAGGGGTAGCTGCCAGCTTTGACTAAGCAGCGGGTTGGAGTCGCCAATGCTGTCACTGTAGGATTTGATTGGATTGCTTATTAGCTGTCATCTCTCTTGGACAAGGGGGCCGGCACATCATCTAAGGGGATGCCCGTCAGCCCGCAGGCCGTTTGCTACTATGTAAAGACAGGAGTCTGGGCCACCACGGGCGCAAACACTCACTTGTATACATAACACTGCTGTTTCTTAAGGGCCATTAGGTCTGACGATGGAATAAAATCTAATTGACCTACTCTTCTCTCGTTCTTGCCAGCTTCAGCCGCGAAGCGACCGACTGCGGTACCTAGGTTCCCTGCGAACCCTGTACTTGCGCCGAAGCCAGCATGGCTCGAGACATCCGTTCCAAGGCGCTGGAGCGCATCGCCGCCCTCTCAGCTTCAAAGTCTACGGCGCCATTCGAGAAGTCGGACTTGGATCGCCTCTGCAGGGCCTGCCCAAGCCATCATCACCGTACGAGGTCGAGGAGCGGCACCAATGGGTCCGAACACCGAAAAGCCTCGTCTCTCGGGCGTGTGCCCATGGTGAGCGAGCTCTACGTGATCATGGCCACTGTTGCGCCGCGCTGACTGAACTCTGCAGACAATCCGGGAATTCGAAGTCCTCCTGTCCCTTTGCAAGGCCGCTCCGCTTGTCCAGAACAGCCAGAATGCCCAGAGGCTGACTCGCCAGTTGTCACCCTACCTGCTCGACGCCCATCTGCAGGAGTTCGCGCCTTCGCCATTCTATCGAAGAATTGAACCCTCCCCGACCGAGTCGCTCTCGTACCATGTAACTTCGGCTCTGCTGTGTCTCGGAAACCACGATGCAGACATATATGAGAACGTCTCCGCCAACATGTCAGTGTTCCTGAAAGCGTGTGCGCGTGCAAGCGACAGCTTGATGTCTGCGCAGGGAGAGGGAGGCGGTGATGTGAGCCTCTCAGATGCTATACAGATAGCTTCTATTGTTGTTTCTCTGCTGGGCTTCCTCGATGCCGCCGCGGCTCAGGCTGACTTTTGGCGGTCGGGAGGTCGACTGGCTCTCGTTCAACGACTGCAGAAGCTGCTGAACGAGAGGTTCCTTATTGCCGTCGAGACTGCTTTCTCAAAGATTCGCAACTCGCACTCCCATGATCGGGCGCCAAAGGAGTGGAGGCGATACCTTCGCCACTACCAGGAGGCTCGGCGACCACTCGGCGCGATGCTCCTTCAACAGAGATTCATGCTACTCGTCACTGCCTCGACATCTCTGCTGGTCGCGGAAAAGTCCGCTTTGAAGAAGACCCATGTGCTCGACCTCTTGATGACAAGCGAAGGGCTTCTCCGGCCTGGGACTGGCAGGAGTGGAAATGGAGACACGAATTCCGTGGTGACCTACTCCAACATTGTCATCGACCAGCTGAATTACCTGGAGTCAAGTGCCGATTTCATCCGCATGGGCTCCTCGTCGCAGCAGACGATAGCTTGTGCGGTTAAGGCGGCGGCATTCATCAGCTACTTGAACTGTGCCAGACTCAATGAAGACGCTGCGGACACAGATACGCTGATGGCGTGGCTAGAGGACACAATTCTTGATCCGGACCAGATGGCGGACGAGAATCTGGCTTCCGTCGTTATCCGAGTCATGGCGATTGTCTGCAGGATGTCTCCAACACATGGTGCCCATGTTAGCCGTCTGCTGCCTCGATTCATTGTACAAAGTCGCGCGCCAAGCCATGTTATCGTGACTGCCTCTCAATGTCTGGCTCATGTGCTCCGGATGCTATCTACTGACGCAGTCATCACCACACTATACACTCTTGGAAATGTGCTAAGTCCCACTACCGAGGACAACGACAAGGCCGAGTTTGGGGTTGATAACAGCGACTCGCAAGTTTACCGAGGAAGACAATCGACTGGAAGCTCGATTTCTCTTCAGTTCATTGGCGAGGAAGAGACGTCTACGGTTTATATCAACGTGATCGATGCAATTTGCGGCATAGCGACTGCTTGCAATGACGAGAAGATCTCAGCCCTGGCGCAGTCCATTCTTCTTCAGAAGTACGACCGGATCAGTAATGTGGTGGATGCGAGGGTCATCACTGGAGCGGCAGTCCTGTCTCTTAGCGCCGGACAGCTTGAGTTCCGCTCTCTGCTGAAGAGTTTTGCACGCATTTCCCATGCCGCCGTGGTGGACAACCGAGTTCTCATTCTGCACGCGGTGAGCTATTATTACCTTGTAGATAATCAAACCGAGCCCCCGCTAACGTCTTCACAGTTGACTGCGGCCAGGAACCACATATCTGCAAATCTCCACCGCGACTCTCCGCTATATGACATATATTGGGACCACATGCTTGATAGCATCGTCTCAAAGGGAGATGTATCTCAAACCAGCCACGCCAAGGAGTCCGATATGGAATTGGCCGCCAGAGAGATTGCTGAGCTACTCCAACCTCTGGCTGTCTTCATGTCCGCCAACGATATGGCCGCGAATAACTGGGCAGATGACGAGTCTAACGCAATGCTGCGTGATGCCTGGTTCAACATAGTTGTACACGGCTTCAATCCCGTCACTGAGCGCGGCAAGAAATATGCGGACGATCTGCGGGTCATAGCCATTCATTCGCCGCCCCTAGTTGCGGAGCAGCGCGGCGAGCAGGTTGAGAGTGACATCGAGCTCAACACAGTGCTTCGCAGAGGCATGAGCTCCGACAGAGAGTCACAGCAGAAGAAGCACCTGGCCGAGCTGGTGTCGTCTAAGGCGTCCGACATCAAGGGCTTGAGCTATCGCAAAGTTATCTTCTTACACACCGCCTACCTCGTTGAAAGTTTGAGAGCAGAATCCGGTGACTGCACGAAGGTGCTGTCATACTTCCTTGAGCCGAGCATGCGGAAGGGTGATGTCAGCAGTGTCATGGAAGGCATCACAAGTGTTGTTGTGGAGAAATACCTGAGGAAGACGCTTGGTGGCGTCAATAACACCTTCTCCGCGCAATATGCGGCGTCACAGCTGGCCACCATTTTCTGCAACTGTTGCCACAGAATTGAGCGTGTCCAGCAGGCAGCATATGCCTGTGCGGACCGCATTATTCGCGACGTTCCCTCCGCCTTGTGCCGGCGATCCTCCTTGTTCGCCTTGCTGGAACTACTGTCCCTCATGTGGGCAAGCTGTTTGGAGGCAGAGACAGAAATGTATGAGCCACGATCGACTTTCACTTCCGAACGTGGAAATGTGACAGTTGAGCTGTCTGACGATTACGCCTTCAGAAAGTTCACACTGAACCGGCTGTACAAAGCCGCGAGAGGTTGGGTTTCGACAGCCATCAACTTGTCACCAGCGGATGTCAAGGGGCTTTTGCAAACCCATCTCTCTGAATTCGATGACGAGGGAGCTTATGGCCATGTTTCTCTGGGCAGGTCATTTGCGATGGAACTTGGATCAGCCATTCCAGTCTCGGACCAGAGACTCATCTCGATTGATGGCATGGGAGAGGCCAACATCAACACAGCCTCGGACTTTATTGCTCAGTACACCACGCGACAGGAATACCGCTATGCGGAGGCTTTGCCTGATCACAGCCTGGAGTGGTTGACCTTCATGCGGATCGACAGAAGAGCGTCTTATCTGTCAGGTGCCGATACAGAGAGTGCCGATGCAGTCACAGCTCTGGCTCACATCGAAAATCGCATTCTACAGAAACGGAATACGCCCATGCTCGACGTCCGTGACATCCTCCGCCGGGCTGCTGCTCTATTGTGTCGCAGTGAGTCAGGTGTAGAATGCGCGGTGGCACATCATCTCGTGAGCATTCCGTTCGCCATGTTTACGAAGCAGGCCATCAAGCTTGGAATATCGTTGTGGCTGGGTGTGATGAACGAGAATCCCATCTGGGAGCCTCGCATCCTCAACGAGATATCGCAGCAGTGGGAGCTCAGCATTCACAAGAAGCTCGGTCTATTCAGTGCGACGATCACGTCTCCAGACCCTTTCTTCCTTCGGGAAGAATTTGCACCCAGTGACCAAGAAGGTCTTACGAAACGCAAGCAATTGGTTCACAACCTTCTTTCACCTCATGCCCGGCTGTTGGAGTTCCTCGGCAGTCATTTCAATGCGACGCGACTTGGTAGCCTTGACACACAAAAGGTACTCGTCAGGCTGCTTGATATTACAATGGAGGAGCTGCAAAAGGCAGCACCCCATCCTCTGGCGAGGGAACTAAGGCTGCAGCTGGTCCTGTTCGGGCTCAAGGTACTGCGGACTTCGACTACGATTGGTCCAGTATCGCAATGGCGACTGAAAGACAAATTGCTGTCCGCTGCATTGAGCTGGTTCTGCCATGCGCCCAAGTGGTCCTTTGGCAGTAATATGCTACAGATGAAGACCGAAATCCGGCTCATTACGGATGTCATCAACGCTGTCAAGGCTGTTGGCTTCATCGGAGCCCACTCCGTTGGCACCTTCAGGTCTCTGCAGGCTCTCCAATCCAAAGAACAACTCTTGCTACTCTTGCTGGAGAGTGAGCAGTCTAGGTTGACTGTGTGGGTTTATCCTCTAAGCGAACCGGCGCAAAGGCCATTGACCTTGGTCCATACCGGCAAAGGGTCTCTCGAGGTAGGATTTCTCAAGTTCTTGTTACTTTTTGCCAGTACTGACGACTCACTAGAATGCCTTGCTTCCTTTGATGCGAACGGCATGGGCCGAGAGCCCTTCACTCGCGATCGAGCTCTGCACAAGGTTCAATTCTCCTCGGATCCACAAGGAGATTCGAAGTCTGCTTCTCGCATATCCAGAGAAGGCTGTGGGGGACCCTGAGGCTTTGCCAATCCTTCTAGGCGGAGCTCTGCCTAGCGACATCAGCAACCAGTTGAGGGTGAGTTCTTATGTGGCAACCTGACTAAACGCAATCTAACTTGAGCAGTTCTTATTATTCTGGGCCCCCGTCAACCCCATTACTGCGGTCACGTACTTCCTACCCGTGTATCAGAACCATCCTTTCTTGATCCAATATGCTATGCGGGCGCTCGAAAGTCACTCCGTTGATGTTACCTTCTTCTACGTCCCCCAGATCGTACAGACCCTTCGGTACGATGCACTAGGCTACGTTGAGCGCTACATTATAGAGACTGCGCAGTTCTCCCAGCTCTTTGCTCATCAAATTATATGGAACATGAAGGCCAACTCCTACAAAGACGATGACGGTCAAATTGTAAGTGGGACCACTTTCAAATGGCGCACACCGGGTGTTCTGACAATGTACACCAGCCCGATGACATCAAACCAACTCTTGACAAGGTGATGGAGAGAATGGTTGAGAGCTTCGATCCTACTGACCGAGAATTCTACGAGCGGGAGTTCACATTCTTTGATGAGGTTACAGGTATCTCGGGTAAACTCAAACCTCTGATCAAGAAGTCAAAGCCAGAGAAGGCACAGAAGATTGAAGAGGAGCTCCGTAACATCAAGGTCGAAGTTGGCGTCTATCTTCCTAGCAACCCAGATGGTGTTGTCATTGGTATTGATCGAAAGTCTGGTAAGCCACTTCAGAGTCACGCGAAAGCACCATTCATGGCCACTTTCCGGATCAAGAAGGACAAGGGAAGCATCGAAGAAACAGGAGGGATGCTGGAGGAGGCAGTGGAACGTGATGCAGCACCGCCTCCCACAGAGCAATCGATCGAGGTATGGCAGTCGGCCATCTTCAAGGTCGGCGACGACTGTCGCCAAGACGTGCTCGCCCTCCAGATGATCGCCGCCTTCCGCGGTATCTTCCACAGCGTCGGTTTAGACGTGTACGTGTTCCCGTACCGTGTGACCGCCACCGCCCCAGGCTGCGGTGTCATCGACGTGCTGCCCAACTCGGTGTCCCGCGACATGCTCGGCCGTGAGGCTGTCAACGGGCTGTACGACTACTTCATCTCCAAGTACGGCAACGAGGACTCCCTGCGCTTCCAGCAGGCTCGCAACAACTTTGTCAAGTCGATGGCGGCGTACTCGCTCATCTCGTTCCTGCTGCAATTCAAGGACCGGCACAACGGCAACATCATGATCGACGACGCGGGCCACATCCTGCACATCGACTTTGGCTTCTGCTTCGACATCGCGCCCGGCGGCATCAAGTTCGAGCGGGCGCCGTTCAAGCTGACGTCGGAGATGGTGGCCGTCATGGGCGGCAGCACCAACCACCAGTCGTTCAAGTGGTTCGAGGAGCTCATCGTCAAGTCGTTCCTGGCCAGCCGCACGCACGTCGAGAAACTGAGCCAGATCGTCCTGCTCATGATGGACAGCGGGCTCCCCTGCTTCAAGCCCGAGAGCGTGGAGCACTTCAAGCAGCGCTTCGTGCTGGACAAGACGGAGAGGGAGGCGGCCGACTTCATGAAGGAGCTGGTCCGCAAGAGTCACTCGAGCTACTCTACGGGCATCTACGACCAGTTCCAGCTCATGACAAACGGCATCCCATACTAGGGCCCCCTTGGTGGGCAATGTTGATATTCTGAGCGGACTTGAGGAAACACGGCCATCTCACTTACGTATACATAATTGTAATGCAAATTGATAGTTTCGGCGAAGACTACTTCCATATCCTATGCTTATCGTATCCAAATGTACAATCCTTCTGACAATTCTCTCTTATTGCCTGCGCAGCAACACTGTAGTCGTTTTCTGTGATTTACCTGGCCTGGGTCCCAGAATGACCTCGCTTCCCTGACAATGCAAATTGCTCACTGAGTGGGATGACATATGTGGCCAAGGATGCCTACACAATTTGCGACACCAGTCAGCATCATGTGCTTGGGCCCTCAATGATTCACGTCTACAAAAATATTGGGAAATATGAGTTGGTGCTCTTTGCAAGAGAGTTTTATGTGATGGCCTCGGAAAGCACGTGACCGACTCGCAGTGGCACTCTTGGCAGATGCAATTGTCTTCTCTCTCGAACTCCTCTCCCGAACTCCTCCCCCCTTCCCGGCCTCTTTTTTTCTGTCTAAGTATAACCGAAATCGTCCGCACCAATATCATCACAGCCCAGAACGCCTTTTTAGAATGCCGCCCTCCAAGAAAGACCCATGCATTGATTTGGTAACCCATACGCCATGCTTCCGCCCCAGGCTCAAGCCGCCTGCTGCTCCATGTGAGTCGGCAGGTTATAACTAGCATAATCGCAATGTACAAATGCCCTGTCCACGATTGGGACGGACTCGAGGACGTATTGTAAGCTCTCCCTGTTCGCCATTTAGTCAGTTGATCAATTCTCCGAGACTACAGAATAAAGAAGAGGAAAGAGTGGGGGTTACTCACGCAAGATCGTGACTATCCTTCAGCGACGTGCTGGCGTCCAGCACAATATCCACCTCCACGTTAAGCTTATCACCCGAATGGTAGGCCTGCAGGCCCTGGATCTGGCGAATAGTCTTTGCGAAGCGCATGGTCAGGTAGAGCAGAATATTGCGCTGATCGGCGGTGGCGGAAAAGCCGCAGACTAATATTTGTTAACCACCTGCTACGAGTCCCAAAGTGATGCATTCTAGAACACCCCAAAGCATAAAAACCGGGGCACTATAACAAGACAAGAAAAGTACTCACGGTTTTTTATATGCTCGCTAGCGCTGTGGCTCCAGTTAAAAATAACAACCATAGAGAGTAGCAGACCGCCCAAGGCGTCGAGCCACCAAATACCGAGGAAGTAGCCAACAATGGGGAAGGCGATGGAGCCGAGGTTGAAGATAATATCAGTCATGGCGTCGTCGGCAAGCGCCTGCACGGACGAGTTCTTGATCAGACGGCACCAGAACCAGCACAGGCCCTTGATGATTACCGTGCTGGCCATAATGCCGATGGCCGAGGCGGGCAGCTGGATCACCCTGTGGTCCTTGCCGGCCAGAGTCTGGATGGCCTCGAGGGCGACCTGGACGAAAGAGGTGATCATGATGACGGAGAAGACCAGCACGCCGACTGGCTCCAGGCGCCGTCGCCCTACCGGGTAGCGGTACTGGTCCTGCCGGGAGATCAGAGTGGTGGTGATCCAGACGATGACGGTCGAGAGGAAGTCGAGGGCCGCATCCACCAAGCTGGCGAGCACGGACACGGAGGGGACGGTGAGGATGACGACGAGTTTACCCAGGAGGAGGGTCAGGTTCGCGATGAAGTTGACGTAGATGGCCACCGTGACGATACGGGCGCCGCTGTCGACATCGTCGTCATCGGCCCAAGGAATCTCGGGCTTGGCTTTGTCCTCATCCTCCTCGGCGCCGTTGGGGGCACCGTACTGGTTCATGGCCTTGACGATGAGCGGCGTCGCCTCCTGAACCGAGATGTCTGACGACGAGGAAGACTCGAGGTTGGTGGGGCGGTAGATGTCCTTTGGTGTTCGCTTCACCTTCTTCACCACGGTTCCGTAGCCCGGTGTCGATCCTGAGCCGCTGGCGGAGCTGGATATGGGCAGGCCGTTGGAGGAGGACCCCGGGGTGGAGGGCTCCTCGGAGATTGTTGTTGGGACCTCGACGCCGCGGCGGAAGGCCGAGAGAGGCATATGGTTGTACTCATTCAGCAGGTCATGTGGCAGCGACGAGTCCAGCAGCTTGTCGATGTACAGGTACTGCTGGATCAGGTAGTTTGTGCGCTCGTAGTAGCCTCGCACTGCTTTTGCAGCCATCTCCTTCAGCTGCTCCTCGGTCTTCCAGTACCTCTCCCACTTATAGCGAGGGTTTGTGCTGCCGATCAGGCGCATGCTGCGCATCTGGGGCCCGGTGAGGAGGGCGTTCAGACGACGCTCCTCGGCCAGGGAGCGGTGGTCATCGTCCTCGTCGTCGGTGCTGTTCCGGTGCCTGAAGGCGGCCCAGTCTGGGAAGGGGCTGCTCGCAACAGCCTCCTCCTCGTCGTGGTAGGCTTTCCAGGCTGGGCTAGTGATTGAGGCCTGGGACCGGTTCCTGATGAGTGTGGTCAGGGTGCCGTGGCCCTTGGAAGCCAGCATGTTCGGCTCATCCTGCTGCAGAAGAAGCGACGAGGGCCGCCGATGTGAAGGGGACGTCATCTCTTGTTGGCGTGCTTGGGAGTGCCTGGGGCTTTCACAACGCTCAAAACTCCCCCAAAAAGGATGCCCAGGTGAGCGCGAGACGATCTCGAGCTCGAATATGGCCGTAGGATGCTGCTGCGAATGCAATTGATCGCTGGATATCTCCGTGGGGAACAAAATGAGGCGAGGGAAATAAAATCGAGCCGCAGTCCGGGTTTTTAGATTGGCATCTGCAGCCGCAGTGGTGGGGGGCCAAGTCGTCTAAGTAGGGGTCTATAAGTAGGCTGTGTATAAAAGAAGCTGCAGATCCACCCACAAGACAGGACGAGACTGGGCAGGGACAGGTCGGGTCGGCACAGGACAGAGGAGGTCGGGACGAGACAAGACAGACACAAGACAAGATAAACCGAGCCAAGAGGAGCAGCGGTGCTGGGCATCGCTTTAAATACGCTTGCAACTTCTTAGCGGACCATAGATAGAGAACGCGCACAACTGACTAGGTACATATGTAGATGGATATACTACCAACATATATGCGCGCACACACACATGATGGCATGGCACTACAGTGTCATGTAGCTGGTCTGGACTTGCTGCTACACTATTCATTCTGCTGCAATAGTGATTCCTCACCCGCGCGTGCGTGCATTGGCCTGCACAGTACCGTGGCAACGCATTCGTCACACAAAACGGGTCCTCGCGAGCCCGGTCCCAATCCGACGACGGTGTGGCACAAGTGATGCCCTGCCAAGAGTCCAGCGACGTCGAGGGACGTTTCTCTCTACTACGCACCCATAATTTTTCCCTCGTCCGCAATGCTACGTGCCAGGTGCTAATGTGCTACTACGAGGGGCAGCCGAACGTTGGACATTGTCCCAAGCCCTGCCTCGGGCAAGGGGTCATCCCCGCCAATCCCTGGTGATCCTGCTGGCCAGGGCAGCTTCTGCCGGGAAACGAGAAGAGTGGGTTGTCTCTACCGCTGCTGCTGCAACTACCCAGCGACCGACCCTACATACATACAACAACGGCATATGCCTGCCCAGCCCAGCAATCCCCGTGCTATCTCCATGAGGCAAAACTCACTGCACATCATCTCTGCGGTCGCAGGAGACGGCCGCTTCTTTTCTTGAAACTCGCCCAACAGCTGGGCTGCTGGGCTACGACATTAGGAGCCTGGGGTGAGGCCACAGGCGGGTCGCTGTCCAGGAATCACCCATGCCTACATACCTGCGTCTACCAATGGTTCGACCGCGATGCCATTGGCAATGTGGAAGCCAATGCCATTCTCCGAGAGGAAGAGAGAGCGCCAAAGACAATGACAAACACAACGTGAATGAATCTCAGTACCGCACTCCCCAGAGGACCCTTGCTTGGACCCCTGCCCGGCACTTTTGGACCCCTTCTGGTTTCAGGCCTGCTGGACGGGGCGCCAGGTGAAGGGATGAAGGGTTCTATTCGGGACGACACATCTGGGTCGATCAATTCGGGGACACGTTCCCTCGTTCCTGCGATGGCTGTCTCAGGTATCACACTCGCCATCGGACCTCGAAACCGATCAGCACTGCGCTGGGTGGAGAGCTCAAGGTCGCCCGCCCCGGCATTTTCCAACGCCAGCATGCACAGCTCGGGGTGCCAGCAACAGGCTGTCCGCCGCTCTCGAAGCATGGTGGATTGGGTTGTTTCGAACGGCACAGACTGGTCCGTCCTGGCACACACACAGTTGACTGCAGCTGAGGCGCCGCCTCGCCCCATCTCCCATCACTCTCGGCCGACGGACGGTCCTGCGTGCACGGTGCTCGGATCCATGTCCCCCACGTCCGGACAATGGGAACCACACACCGCCCCTCCCTCTTGCCGCAAGCACGAGACTCAGGGAGTGTTATGGCCGAACGGCCTGTCTCCGGGGCGAGATGTGGATGCGCAATGGAAAATGCTACCGTCGTATTGAACCCGTGAGTAATGAATTGTGTTTCCCACTCCGCTGATGTTCATTTCTCGCCTCCTGAGTAACAAAAGTGCAAGTGCAGCCGATGTCGACCTCGGGAATCTCGCAAATCTCGCATCCACGCGGTACAGCCTTTCATACTTTCGGTCAAGAAATTTTGAGGCAGAGAAGCATGCCAAGACCCGCTGCGGCTACGCTGCGGCTCCTTTGCACGCTGGCTTTTGAAACAGAGCAGGAGGAACACCCAGGAAATATGTCCTGCCTGCTCCCTTCAGCCGAAACTGACCTCTGCGAGTGACTGCCCCCCAATTTGTTTACTTTTGGCCACTCGACAAACTCGTGGTTTTGGAGGACTGAATATTCAGCACGGTGTCGTAGACGCCACCGTGCTAAGAAGCCCAAAAAGGTCGCCTCTGGGCGTGTCGAGGCCGAGAGCGATAGCGATGCGCGCTATGCTGACTGACTGACTCGGCGTCTTCTTATGAGACTGCTGTCTCGTACGACACGGAGCAAAAGAAGGGACAGAAACAACAATTCAAGACTCAACGCATGATGGTTGCAAAATCAGGCGAACAGCATGTTACTTGATTCGATCCCAGACGTGCGAATGCAGCATCTTCCATACAACGAGGATCGAGAAATCCAGCCACCGGGTGGCTTTGCAAACAATCTCAACCACTTGCAAAATTTGACATGATTTGGGTATCACTGGCTTTTTTCAATTTCCCGTGCGGTTGCATCCAACAACCTCAATCACGGCCGTCAGCCAAAATTCGCACAGCCATGCATATGCGGTGATGAGCCAGCAAGATCAACTCTACTTTGGAGGTCTCTCCGCTGGATCGTACATTCTGGCGGACCAGCGGCAGACAGCAATCATGCGCTGCTGCCCTTCTTCTCCAGCAGCTCGCCGACGACCTTGGCGGTTGCCTCAACGATCAGCTCGTGCTCGTGGGAGTGTATCCTCTGCTCGAGCTGCTCCAGCGTCTCCCCTCCCCTGCACTCGATCTCCCTCGTCATGATGGGCTGGCCGCGGTCGACCTTAGCGATCACGTAGTGGATCATGATGCCGGTGCGGTTGTTCTCGAGCTTGCCCGCCTTGAAGTCCTGGTATGCTCGCTCGATCGCGCCGGCTCCGTCGTACTGGCCTGTTGGAGGGGAGGAGGCTGTGTCAGCCAGGTGGTACAAGGCATGCGGGGAAGGGAACGTGGCCGTAGCAAACATAATCGCCGGTGTGCAGGAGTTGTAGCGAGCACTCACCTGGCAGGGCAGGATGGAGGTTGATCACGGGGATTCCCTTCTCCGCCAACGGGTCCAAGAACGAAGGCGTAAAGACATGCATCCAGCCGGCCAGGACGACGAGGTCTGGGCTCTGCTGAATCACCTTGTCCGCCAGCGCGGCGTCGTACCGCGACCTCGCCTCGGCGAGCTTGCCCGCGTCCTTCTCCCCCTTGGCCTGGAAGCCTCCCGACACCATGTTGAAATACTCGGAGGGGATGCCGGCCTTATCGGCACGCGTGACGGCGAACGCGGTCTTGCGGTTCACGAAGAGGCGCACGATCTGGGAGTCGGGGATGCGGCCGGCGGCGACGGCGTCGAGCACCGCCTGGAAGTTGCTGCCGCTGCCGCTGGCCATGACGACGATGCGGCACGGAGGAGCCATGGTGACGAATAGGCGGCGGACAGGCCTGTGTGCTGATGGGAGCACTAAGCCAAAGGAAAAAGTAAAATTTCCAAGGCAGGAGTCGGCGGAATGCAAGAGACGATAATGTCTTGACACGCAGACGAGGCTGCCAAATGGTCAGCGCAAAGCTGCAAAAGCTACCCCTCCATGGTTGGTCCCCTGCGGCACTGGAAATTTTAGTCTGGCTGGACCCCCACCGGACAAACAAAAAGCAGAAGCCCCCGGACTGCGGGTCAGCCTGCCAGTCCCGCCAGCGGGCGGGGGAAGCCAGATCGGCAGGCCGGAAAAGGTGGCCCACCTCCAAAGTCCTGCTCCCGTGTGTGCCTACCTTCCCGTCGCTACGCTCCCGTCCCTGCCTCCCGTCAATCCCCCGACCTGCCGCACCGAGACCATGATCCATCTTCGGGTCCGCATGAGAGCCCCGCATTTTGCAGCCGCCCACGGGTCGTCTTCTGGTCAAGGCTTTGGGTTGCCGCTGAGACTTGGGTGAGGTTTTGAAAAAACCGAGACGAAACCCGACCAGCAGGCAATTGGAAACAGGCCTAACAATCCACCTCCACAGGCAGTGTTCATGACTAGCGATTGCAAGCACCGCTTGGCGGGCAAGCAAAGAGACTGCGGGAGAGGAGAACAGCCATGAGGGCGTGTGCGACGCTGGGGTTGGGAGTTGGGGGTTCACTTGATGCCCGGAGTTATGATACTTGCATCGAGTCCGGACGACTTTCTTCATCCGAGAAAGGGAATTGGTTTACCCAAACCCTTCTGCATCCCAGTGGTCGGTTGCGGATTGGCCACAGTCCCTGGGTGCGACATGTTTGGTTTGCCACATAACCTGTACCGGGCTGCCGATCACACTGGAGACTGTAGTTTGATATTCTGGGAATAGAAACATGACGGAACCAAGAGAATGTGGGGAATCGACCCATGTGCTGGCGCTCTCGCAAGCAGAAAACCGGCTCACTGGCTTTCCCCGAGGGCTTGTCGGGCTTCCCATCGACACCGTGCAGTCGGTCTGGAGTTCCAAGTCGATCGGCCTTCTCATCAGAAGCTCGTATCCGCGCCGGTTTTTATTATGGGAGGCCGCTCTTTGGGGCGCGGCTGTCAGATCCCCCTGGGGAGGAAGGCAGTGAGCTGGAGAGCTGGAGAGTCGGAGCAGCGCGTGGCGGGCATTGGACCACTTTCTCTTGCGTCAGATGCTTTTTGTGTGTTCTGCTGACACGCGCCGTGTCTCTCGGGTCTCAAGTTATTGTCATGCTGCCAGCTCGTGTTCTGCCCGTCTGGGCGTGGGGGATGACGACTGCCCCGGGGGCTGCTGTTTGGGAACGGTCTGGACAAATCGCGCCAGCTTACTACAAGCCGGCCGGCCCAGGCTCGTCTGGCTAAAACATAACTATGGTGCGAGATTGCACGAGCCCCAGCTGAGCCGCATCTCGCTGCCGGAACGAGTTGTTCAGCACCCGGATGGACCTCAGAGGGGGAATACAGTCTAGTCTTGCTAGAATGCGTCCTACACCTCTCCTGCCGGGCAACCTAGAATTTTGGAGCTGATTGGCAGCGCGTCGCACCGAGATTAGCCCATCGCACTACTCGCTTCTCGGAGTCTTCGTGTCGCATTCACCGAGTTCGCACCGCCGCATACTCCGTGCTGTGACAGGTGACTCCAGAGCCAGCCTGGAGGAACTGAAGCCGATGCAGAGGAAATGAAGTGTCGATTCTGCAGATGGCCATTTCGACTATGCCAATCCTACCGTTGCAAAATAGAAAACCTACCTCCTTTTGGGGAGCGGTCCATCCTGGGATCCATCTGGGGAGTTCACGTATGGCTTGGACAAGGGCATCGCCTCTCTTGTTCATGCTGCTCGTTACCTGTTCGGTATCTATAACACACAAGCATTCGGCACTTCCAGGGAAATCTGGGTACTGTGTATGTCGATGAGTCGCGTTGAGGGCAAGTGAACATCGATCGGACCGCTTATGTTGGCTGTGTGTGTGTTGCGAGAGGACAGGACGAAGGGCTAGGAGCCAGGGGCCAGCCCAGGCCCCGGATGCAAGGCCAAGGGTCTGATCTGCAGGAACAGGGTTCAGGGCTCCTGTAACTCCCGTATCCTGAGCAGGTGTGCCTCGAATTGGTGGTGTGAAGGAGCTGCGGAGGTTGCATGCGGCCTTCGAGCAATGATGCCCGCACTTGCAGCTCTCCAACTGCACCAACCTCCCTCTTCACAAAAGGCGTGGCCGGTAAGCTGGAGCTGGGCGGGAAAGGCCACGAGTCCATGACGAACAGATAATGGCAGAGCGTGAGCTTGATGACTTGTGATCCGGCAATCTCGTTTCCACTGTGCACGGCCTTGGCCCTACAGCTTGGCCGCACTGGGTAGTTGGCCTGCTTGCAGCCAGCGCCTGGCCCGGATTGACCCTAACATATCATAAAGCAGCAAACCTCCACGGGGCTGCGCAGGGCAGGCTGGGTGGCAGGGCTGGGAAGATTGGCAAGAAAGGTCGGGGGTCCCACCGCTGACTTGGTCGTTGGGACGTGTCCCGACTCCAGCCGGACGCGTCTTCAGGCCATTACCCTCCTTTTTCTCGGCTGACGAAGATTCTGATTTGTTTTGGATCTAGAGCAACTGCTCACCCGGTCCACCCGCGCGGCGATCTGTATAGGGCTGGAATGCATAGTCGTCCGTCCTTTCGCACTTGCAGGGCCGCGGAGGTGTGACGAGGTATGTGGTCCTCCGGCCTGGCCCTCGACGCCCACTGGCTCGTCGGGGAGGTTGTGTATCGCGAGCCAGACTCGGGAAGGGCAGAAATGCTGTGTATTGGCGCAACGATGCACGGGAAGGGCGCCACGAAGCTCCACCCCCGCCTGGAGTGGCTGCGATGTATCTCGACGCACAAGTGCCAGCTGTTAACGTCTTAGAGCCCGACCGACTTATGGAGCCTTCTGGGATTTGTTGGAGCCAGTGGACAGGAATTATAGGCTGTATCATATAGACAAACCCACGAGGGGCTGAACAGGCCAGAGTGGGCTTTCTTTGAAGCTTCTGCGCACTAAAAAAACGCAAATGAGGACGACTTGGCGTGGATTATCTGCAGGCTAATGGGGTGGATGGGTACCTGGGCATACCTAAGCAAGTTTCCCGTTGCAGCGGGAACAGCTTGTTCAAGACATTTGACCACGCGCCTACAACGGAGTCTTGCCGGGCGACCAGGCGGCGGTGAGCACCTGCAACGGGTCTCTGGACCACCCGAGGTGCCCACGGTGCAGGATCTGAGTGCGTCAATACCATGGGTCGCAGGAGGGTATTGCCCGGGCACGGCTGTACTGGGCTCGTGTGGCCGGAGCTTGTCGTTCGGCATTGCCAATACACGGGGACTTCTCGATGGCGATCCCACTTCAGCTACCACCTGCTCGGGGTGCGAGCGAGGGAGAACAGGCTTTCCGCTCCGCCAATTGCCATATGGCAAACAAAGCCATGCCCCCATGCCCCCAGGCCCCATGGACCGCGGTGAAAGGGCAGGCGACCAGCGACGCCACCCGTGGTAGAGGATGGACCGCGATGTCACCCAATTACAAAAAAGGGGGCGGCGACGTGGCTTGCTGTGCCGCAAGCCCCGAGAGGTGTGCAAAGGCCGGAAGACGGGCGAGGCGGGAGCTCCCTTGTCTGGGCTGGCCAGCGCCCGCCCGTGTCGTGTCGGAGAAAACAAGAGAAACAAAAGAAAGGCGGCGGGGATCTCGTGGGGCAGTATTACGTCGTGAGCTGTTGCCCATTGACCACTTGTCCATGGCAGCACAGCCGGAGCCGGGCAGGACAGAAAATAGCAGGGCATAGCATGACAGTCATTTGCGGCGCTGTGGGTTGATGATGGAATGGGAGCCCCAGGCAGGCTCTAATTTTAAAATAAGCTTCTGGGTACGATATACTGTGCCTACACTACCTCGAGGAACCTGGCAGGGTGTGGCAGTACGCGACCAGTAATGGTGGCGCGAATGTACCGAGCAGTACCTGATCTGGATGAGGTGAGTGTGAGGTGCGCGCGGTTGGGTGGGTGGGTGTGATGCACAAGGTACCAAATCACCGATTGAATCCGGCAGGTCGGTTCATCTCTACCTATCCCAGGCGAGAGAAGGTTCCAAGATCTTGTCCAGTGAACCAAAGTATTTGGCCGGAATGACGGATGTTGCTGCTGCTGCTGCTAAATGCGAGATGGCGCAGGCCAACCGGTTGATTGACTGACTGACTGATTGACTGACTGGTTGATTGATTAAACCAATGGCTGAATAAAAGAATTGCGTGGTAGTAGTGTACGGAGACAGACATCTACAACATACACAGTAGTATTAAAAAAAAAAAAAAAAAAAAAAAAAACTAGGTAGACAAGCCGTCCCCACCACCCCAGCTCGACGGACGGACATGGGCAAGACCAACCCTAGTCCCAACGCTGCCAAAACCCCCTGGCCTGCGGTGCAGTAGGAGCGCAGCAAAGGATGCTTGACAGTTTAGTGGGTAAATAATTGAACCACTCTTGTGTTGCTGTTGTTGTTGCTGCTGTGGTTCGTGCCCAAGTAGATAGATTCTCTACCTTGTGGATGTCTACCAACCAGCCAGCCTGCCAGTCAATCAGTCGTTCTTGGGACCTGGAATGGCAGGACGGGTCTAGCATTAATCGCCTCTCCACCCGGGTGGCAGGGAAGCATGCTGGGATCGGCGTTGACGGGCCCTGGTGGTGGAAGAAAGAAGTGGCTGCATGTGTGCTGGTGCCAGCGCTGGTGCTGTGTGGTGTCGTGCTGGAGAAATAGCCTGTACATAGTGCCAGGAGTACTTGGGGCAGGTTGGTTCTAGCGCACGGGGGAATCGACGCAACGGGAACCAGAGCCCTGTCTGACCACACAGAGGATCGGCTGAGCCAACCGCCAGAGCACGCACGCCTTTCCCCTTCTCTCGCCGCCGCAGCCTGACTTGACTGGTTCTGAATGAGGCACACTGCCTGTCTGTCTGTCTGTATGTTAATCTGTCAATCAATCGCCGAGCAATCAATCCATCAATCTCGCATTTTTCTTCTCTTCTCTCACCTTCTTCCCTCATTGTTCACCCTACATTCCCCCTCCCAACGGTGTTTCTCTCTGCAGCAAAGCAACAAGCAGGCAGCATCCTTCTCCCTCTTTCTTCCTGAGCGCTCCGTAATTTCTATTGGCTTTCATTGCGCTCGGGCTGTTCTGCACCGGTCAATCGTTTTCCTTCATACTCCTTGTACTGTGCCGTACTGTGCCTGCGCCTGCGTCTGCGTCTGCGTCTGCGTCCTTCGTTCCCCTCCGACGAAACCCTCTGGCTCCGCGCCACTCGTTCGACCCGACGATATTCTGCTGCATCGCCGTGTCACTCACACATCCACCGCCCCGATCGCTTTCAACGTTTCGCGCATATTCTCTCGGGCCCTCGTTCCATATTTCTTCTGCGTCTCGCACATTTCCTTGCTCTTTCTCTTACACCCGAGGCCCTAATTTGGCACCGTCATTGGACGCAGCCTGACCACCGCCGTCACCACCATCGGACCACTTGTTTACTTTGTCTGTGTGTCTGTGTGCACCGAATCTATCGCGTAAGTAGTGCAGACAATGCCATCTCCTCCACATTTACTGCTGTCCGGCCCTTGGGCAGCACCAGCAGCCTGCGGTCCACGCAACCTGGGTGCCCAGACACTGCTCCAGGTAGCCGGCTGGGTCCGAACACTGGAGCCCACGATACTGCAATCTGCTCGGCCCTGTTCTTCAGCAACCACCATCCTCACGCCTCGGAGCCCTCACGCGGCCCCTGTGGATGTGCTCATCCTGGCCGCCTGCCCTCGCCTTCTGCAATGATGTCACGTCGTCCGTCCTCTGGGAGAAGCAGCGGCCAGCTGCATCAGGTTGCCAGAGCATAAAGGCTAACTTTGCATCCCCTAACATGCAGTCCACCAGCTAGTCGCGTCACAGTTGAAGCAAAAAATTACAAGGAAAAAAGACAAGACTCCCTTCGGGCTTCTCCCGTCGTTCGACTCTGTTTGACGGTGCATATTATACCTCAGAGCCTTCGAACGCTCTAATCTGCGCCACTCCCGCCTCGTATTCCGGGCTGGTTCTGCCCCAACTCCCTACACCCACCCGAGACAGCGGCGCCCTATAACCTCGCCCTCCTCACCGTCGACCATCAGCACCGCACCCCCGACTGGTCCATCTGCTGACGGGGAATCGAGCATTCATGGGCCGTAGTTGATCATATCAACTACTGCCAGCCTCGATTTCATATGCCTAGATTCGCGTTTGGCAAGCGGAAGTCAACCGCAGAGAGCGAAAATGACATAGCGGCACCGTCGTTCCGCGTTCTGGATCGTTCCGAGGTGGCTGAAGGCAACGGCAAGTCATTTGACGGCGGCGTCAGGTTGTCGGCAAAAACACATACTCTCCCCAAAACGACAGTGTCGGACATTTCGGTCGAAGACAACATCTTTGCCGACTTTAAGCCAAAGAACCGGTACGTTTTTAATCGCTTCCCGCTCCACTGGGCTTGCGGCTGCTCCGGCAGCACCTGCCACAGTTATTGCCTGTTCAATTTCCCACACGGACTGCCAATTTAAGTTTACGGTGTCTCAACTTGAGTCCATAACCCGGTCCAGAATTTAATCGAAATGGGGCCTGAGTGGATACGGGGCTGACTCTTTCACTTAGTGGCAGCGGGTCGTCCAACACAACCAAGACCAACTCGACCGACAACTCTTCTCGACACAGCGCTGCATCAACCGCTCCGTCTTCTGCAGACTTGAATGGTCAAGACGATTGGAGATTGCCCAACAAGAGATCTCTGACAGACACTCCCCAGCAAATACCCTCCACCAAACCAGGCCCATCGGGTTTCCTCAAGTCGGCCGGACGATCCTGGTCTTTTGGTGCTTCCAAGAAACAGTTGCCCTCGGTGCCCGCTGGTGACGAAGACGTGCCGATCACTCCTGCGGTCCCTGAACAATACAAGAGCGGTAGGGCTAGGGCCACAACCAACTCGACAGACGCCACTATCACCCCTCCCAAAGTAGAACAGGACCTCAGCTTCGACCTCGGTGGCAGTTTCAGCAAGATGCTACTCGGGTTTGACAAGAGATCTAGCGTCATGACACTAAAGGACGAGAACGGGCGTCAGGTTCTACAGCCTCCAGCCGCCACTGCCGGTCGTCTGAACGCACCCTCTCCTATTCATATTGATCACGCGGCCAAAGTCGAGGCCCCTCCGCATTCCTGGGCCAGCCACCACTCCAACGACAATCTTCTTGCTGGCAGCCCACGCATCCCATCACCGACAAAGGAGAACACGCCTCCACCAGTCCCGACACACGGGGAGCCCCAGGCAAGCCGACCTAGGGGTCCCGGCCATTCCAGCTCTGAGAATCTCCTGAAGAGGACTAGCGCTATCTTTAGCGGCCGGAGAAAATCGATCAACAATGCCCTGGAAACAAACGAGGGAGACGATCTAAACACCTCCCTCCTTGCCGTCAACCGATTTATGTCCGACGCCAACAGCAGGAGCGCGACTCCAGTCGAGGTCGTTGGTGGACGTTACAGAAGGAACGAGGACACATCTGGGCCCGGTTACCGGGTCGTGTCTCCGCCAGCGGTCCCTTCCAAGTTGGACCAAGTAGACGATGACGATAATATGTTCGACAACGTCCCCTTGAACTCTGATAGATTCAGTACTCCCCGCCAGCCCACCCAGAGGCCACCCCCGCCGCCGGTTGAGACACCCGCCAAGAATAAGACCATGACCGTCTCCGAATTTGAGAAATACCGAAAGGACAGGGAGGTTGAGGAGAGACGGGCCGAGGTAGACAAGGCCAGAGAAGAGGTTGATGATGAAGAGGATGAGGACGAGATCAACTATGACGACGATGAGGATGAGGCGGAGAAGTCCAAACAATTGGCAAAGCAACGAAGAAAGCAAGAGGCACACATGACGGTCTACCGCCAGCAAATGATGAAGGTCACTGGCGAGTCTCCCGATGCGGGCCCTTCGCGGCCAAGCATGCAAGCATCTTTGAGCACGCCAAATCTCCTCGTCCCGGACGTTTCGAGGAACTCATCTTCCGAGGTCTCTGAGGACGACGAGGAAGTGCCGCTGGCTATTCTGGCGGCCCACGGCTTCCCTAACAAGAACCGGCCTCCCACACGGCTTACGAATATGATGTCGAACCCGAATCTGCGACAGGCAGCTCAACCCAGCTTCCAGAGGCCAGGTTCAGCTGCGGGTCATGCTCCGACGGCCAGTGGGTCCCTACCCCCTTTCGCCAGGGGGCTTCCACAGGACCCGTACGGTTTGGTCAACGCCCCACCCCGCGAGAGCTTTGCACTGGGCGGTGGCGCTCCGGCAGGCCACAACTCATCCGTGCCACCGGGCGGTCTCGTTGGGGTCATTGCCAACGAGGAGCGGTCGCGAGCTATGAGGCGGGGTAGCCCTCAGGTTGCTCAGATGGACAATTATCAGGGCATGCCGCAAGTAGGCCCGGTTGGATTTGACCCTGTGCAGGGCATCCCGCAACAGATGATGTACCCTCAGCAACCAGCTATGCCGATGCTCTCGCCGCAAGAGCATGCGCAGCTACAGCTGAATCAGCAGATGTCCCAGTTCATGCAGATGCAGATGCAATTTATGCAGATGATGGCTGGAAATAACAGTACCAATGGCAACGGGCCGCCTCGATCTGCCGGCCACATGGGAAGCAACTCGATGGGTGCTGTTCAAGGCATGGCTAGCCCAGTCATGGGCATGGGCATGCCCACGGGGACGGGGATGGGGATGGGGATGGACATGAACGCCGGAGCACGCGGTTCATACCTGGAGACGCCAATAATGGACCAAACTATTGGTGACGGCATGCACGGCCGAACGATGAGCATGGTCCAGCCAAGCTCTTCATCCTGGCTCCAACCCCCTCAGGCTGGCTATGCAGGATCAATCCGCCAGCAGGGCAATGGTTACACACCATCCATTGCACCCTCCGAGCGTAGCAATGTCGGTCTCCCAGGCCGGTATCGTCCTGTCTCGCAGATGCCGGCCCCGGGCCCAGGCACCCCTGACCACACCCGCCAGTCCTCCATGATGGGCTCAGCTCTCAGCCCCTACAGCGATGCGCAAACGGTACGGGCCGAAGACAAGAGCTCACCGAAGAAATCCGAAGCTAGTAAATCGCCAGGCGAAGATCCAGACGACGACGATGAGGAAGGTTGGGCGGCCATGAAGGCTAAGAGAGACAAGAAGAAGTCCTCTTGGAAACTGAGAAAGACAATGGCCCCAGGCGGTCTTGACATTGGCTCTCTTATCACGTAATGGGAGCATTGGGGTCGAGAAAACAAAAGGTTAAGTCATTTGGTAGCGGAAGTGGGGGAGTGGAGAGCATGATTTGGGTAATCTCAACCGGCGAAGCATTCTGGCAGCATAACACCTCACGGCATCCAAAACATCTCCTACAGCATTTAACAGTCATCTTACTCTTTTTTCATCTCACCATCATTCGGGGCGAAAAGTCCCAGAAGAGGAGGGCAAATTGTGCGTGTGTGCCCATGTGTGTGTGTATATTATGGCACACGGGGGGTTTACAATTTTCATACAAAGGCGTTGCGATTTTGGGTAGCTCAAGATGTATTTAAGGCAGGCAGGGTGGCAACTCGGGAACGAGATTATGATAGACATCCCTCCTGGTAGGGATTAATTCTAATTGGGCATCGACTTAAACCCTTGCTCCATATTTGGTGATCATGATGTTTCCGCTATCTCTCCAGACTATTGACGGACATCACATCACATACGCACCCCCTGTTATTGATGGGGTCCTCCTTGCCATCGACCCAATAGTACCCATATATTGTACGCCTAGATAAGGTCTTGTCTCTTAGTACTGGGGAGGCCCAGGTCGCAAGAGGGGCAGCAATTGTGCTCGTGCAGGAGCATACAACCAAATACGTTGTCATCAGTGTAACCTCTGGAATCACTACGCGGCCGACCCCAGGCTGAACTTCTTTTCTTCTTAGTCTATGTGTTCGCATCAAATCATTACATCCTAGCAGGCATGGCAGATGCGTGTTGACGTCTCTCTTCCGCAGTCTGTCCAATTGGTTCCACCAGCACCTGAATGCTGGTTGGGGCAACGCCATTCCAGAAAAAGTATGCCTCCTGCTGCTTTTGGCAGTGCACGACCGGAGGGTCCTAATGACTTTATTGGTTTGCCCTGCCCGCGGCTTGACCGTCAATATGAGCAGCTGGTGTAGGTGTGTGTGTGTGCGTATATATGTCCCATGGTCCCAACCGGCCTGCCGTAGTCAACTCCCTTTCTTTTTAATACATCATCACTCAACCCCAACCACAACGCCGCGCCGGTCCGAGGCTCCTACGACGATGACAACTTGCCACTAGCCCATCCTTTCCGCTTTCCGCCCATCTCGACGGCTGCCAGGCCCCAGTCCTCGCCGTGGTTGTGCCCGCCGGCGGCGATGCCCGCGCGGGCCTTCGCCTGGTCCTCGCTGAGGACGGTCAGCACGCCGAAGATGACCGGGACGCCCGTGTCGAGCTGGACGCGCATGAGGCCGTGCGAGACGGAGTCGGCGATGTACTCGAAGTGCATGGTCTCACCCTTGATGAGCACGCCGATGGCGATGATGGCGTCGAAAGCGGTGGACAGCGCGCCGGGCTTACCCGCCGAGGACGACAGTGAGGTCAGGTCCGTCGTGGACCCGCCGAGGAGGTCGCCGGCGCTGGCGCTGGACGAGGAGGAGGACTGGATCTGAGAGGCGGCGAACATCCTGTTTTCAACGGCGGGGTGGGTTCAGCACGCAGGGACGTAATAGCAAGCTGTATTAGGACCTCGGTCCCCGGGAGCTTGGGGGGACAGCCGAGCTGGGGCGCCATTGAGGCGAGTTTGGGGGGAGGTACGGGACGGAGGGCTTACCGCTGGACGCCAATTGGCAGCTCCCAGGACCCCGGGACGGACTCGACGACGATGTTGCTCTCCTGCACGCCACGCGCGAGCAGCTTCGCCTTGGTGCCCTCCAGGAGGGGGTCGATGATCTCGGCGTTCCAGCGGGCGTGGACGATGCCGATGCGCAGGCCGGCGCCGTCGTGCTGCTCTGGGGTCGGGCCCTTCATGGTGGATACGGGATAGCTAGAGCTGTATGGTAATAGCTTCGTGGAGAAGGAGTTCGGGATGTTGGGAAAATGAGCTGTTGGTCTTGTTCGTTGAGCTGCTTGCTCGGCTCAGTAGGCTGCATATGTGTATGTAGGTCGGGTAGCTCGAGGAGGGGGGTCCAGGGACGCCCCGCGACTGCGGGGTGGGAGTCTGGAACACCCGTGCTTGTGTTATGTAAGCGGACATGCCTGATGCTGACTTGACTCGTCCTTTTGATGGCATCCAGGTTCTAATGTCCATATAGGATCACAGTCACGGCCCTACATGATGCTTTTGAATTTGAATGACCTGGTTCTTTCGAACCACAGGTACAGACATATTCATATACATATCTCTGTCTGTCTCCCGCCTTCGCCAACTCCGCAAGCAGACGTCTCTCCGAACTGGTGCGAGCTCCTCCACGGAATAAGTGTTCTCATACTGCTCTTTATGCTTCTCTGGCTTTGGCATGACTTGATCAATCCCCGGGATAGTTTTATCGGCTTGGAGGATCGCGGTCCCCAACAGACACCTAACTCACATCTGACTGGCAGTCCGTCAGGAACTTACCAAGTCCGCTTCTTACCTACGAGGCTGGCAGAGTCTCCAACTTCGACTATGTGCTAGTGTTGTCAGCCATGACTGCGAGATGACAGGACCTTGAGAGCATTGTGATGCGAAGGCCATGCGGTACGTAGATACATTGCTGCCCGTAGACAGTAGCTCTGTCACATGGTGGGCTTGTGCTGCGCATTGTGGTAAGCATCGTCCATTTGGCAACTTGTGTGAGTCAGGAGGTCGTAGTCTCAGTGCATGTACAAGAGCGACTCGAACATAAAGGAAACTTACACCCGCTCTACGAGACTACGCAATACGGAAAGGCTCATCGCTGATCGCGTTTTCTGGGCTCGTCGCACGGCCCGCAGAACACAATGGTATGGGACGGAGGACCGCCGCCCAGTTGACTAGAAAGGCTCGGTTCATTATAGAACCATGAGTTCGGGTGCAAGGCGCCGAGTGACGCGCCGAGTGGTACGCCTTGGAACATCACCGATTGCCTGCGACCGATATACCGTCAGCATCCGTTGAGAGTTCGCTCAAGCCCTGTCCAAACACCATCGCCAAAAGAAGCTACTTGACATGGTGGTACTCTTGTCGACGTGTCTGTGGGTCTGATGCGTCCGGGTATAAAGGCCCATCGCATAGCGACTGCATTTGGTTCTCAGGTGTTCATCCTTATTCCAATACTTGCATTTCAGCAAACTCCTAGGTTTGTTAAGACCGCGTCCGGCAACGCATCGAAAATGGGACATTCCCTCGCAGACAGCGACTCCGGGTCTTTCGACGAGAAGGGCCAGACGACCACCGTCGACAAGCGGTCGCGCTGTCCCTTGGTGTCACTCCTCCATGTTTTCACGAGATACCGGGAGCGGAGAGACCGCCGAAGAATCATCAACCAAAAGCGGGAGGAAGTCGAAAAGGATCAGCAGATAATCACGCGCCAATGGGATAAGCTTAAGACTCAGAGTCTCGAGTCTGCGGACGCAAGGCATGCAGCTTGGATGGAAGATGTGAACTCCAACCCGTGGGGGTTTTCAAAGTGCACACTCAGTAAGAGCCACAGATACAAGATTATCAGGACCGATTACGACACTGGAACGATTCAGAGAACTGCGGTACACGATCTTCGTACTAGTGAGGGACGCGAGGAGGCTTTCAAGTTTTGGGAAGAAACGTACCATGCGTATGCGACGAGCTATGCTGCATGGAACGCCAAGCTCGAACAGTGGCACGAACTTTACCTGACCTACACCAAGTCTCCTCGCCCGGGTCAAGAGAGAAAACTCCTGAGTCGTGAATACACGGTCAGATGGTGCAGGCTCATAGTGCAACAACTTCCCAACTGATTGGTGCGGTTGCCATTGCGCTTCAACGCATGCGAACAGGAAGAAAACAATGACGGGTACAGTCGATTGATGCAATTTGTTGTTCAGTTGGGTGGTGTGGACGGAGTGGTGTCTTTCCTTCAACTCCACACATGTCGACTCTGAAAATGAAATTCAATGTTTGACTTTTTATCTCTCCTAGGCTGTCGGTCTTCAAAGCTCTTGCTCCTTGCTCCACGAGCCACTTTCTCGGGAAGAACAGGGAGATCCGCAGAGCATAACATGGACGGTACAGAGGTACCCACAGCCACCAGCACATAAATTTCTTCCAGTCAGGTGCTGGTAGCTAGTATACGCGCTTAATTCATACGCCAAATTCAAATACCTGATCGAACATTATCTATATTGAGTGGCATTGCTGTGCATTGTAGGTGTGTAGGTTTGCTATAGGCAAGGGTGTCATGGGTGTCTGAGTGATCTATATGTAGGCGTATTGGTGGGTGTATTGGGTGTTTGGGGATGGTTGTTCTGAATGTCTAGGCCTGTGGGCCGTGGGTCATTTGTTGTATGTAAGTGTTGATGAGGTTTTAGGTATGGGCATGATGAGGATAGGCGTTGTAGGTGTTGAGGACGTGGGTAGCGGCCGCAACCCGTCCGTTCCTTCCATATACAGCAAGCACCATTACCATGCCGCGGAATCATTGCGTTCCTTCCTGTACCTTTCAGACTAGAATTCATCTCTAGTTTCTGTATCCAGCATGACACTGCACTTCCTGCAAAGCCGTCCACTCTTCTCACTTCCTCCACGTCAGCTGCTTTAACTTTCCATGCCTCCCTCGGCCTATTCTGCCGCGATGCCCTTACTATGAGACATTGTCATGCCCAAGATGCCCATCGCCGCCCTTCCCGAGACGACGGTACGTCTACTTGGTTCTGCGGCAGCCATAAACTCGCCGATTGATGTGGTCAAGGAGCTTCTGGACAACGCTCTCGATGCAGAAGCCACCTCTGTCGACATTCTTGTTTCAGCAAATCTCATCGACAGCATCCAGGTCGGAGATAACGGACACGGGATCCAAGCTGATGACCACGACTCACTCGGCCGCATGGGCCACACGAGCAAACTCACATCTTTCGAAGAACTCAGAACCTTTAGGGGCAGCACCCTTGGTTTCCGGGGCCAGGCACTGGCCAGCGCCAACACCCTCGGCCGTGTCACTGTGGTGACCAGGTGCGTCGGGGATCCAACAGCCATGAAACTGGTTCTCTGCCCTGGCGTTGGCGGCATCGAGAGCCAACAGCGCGTGTCTGCACCAGTTGGCACGACTGTGACTGTGGAAGAGCTCTACGAGGCCATTCCTGTCCGTAGACAAGTTGCGGAGAAGGAGGCGCAAAAGAATCTCTCGAAAGCCAAGCATTTGTTCCAAGCTTATGTACTGGCAAGACCCACGGTCCGAATTTGTCTCAAGGTCTTGGGAGGCGACACCAAACATGCCTGGTCCTATTCTCCGCGTCCAGATGCCTCTATCAGAGAAGCGGCCGTCCAGGTCTTTGGGGCAGGCGTCATGTCAGAATGCGTGGAGAAGGTGACAGCTACTGATACAGACTCGAAGGGGGGACATGACGCCTGTGATGGTCCACGCATGACCATTGAGGCGATCTTGCCTAGGCTCGATGCCGACTTGTCCAAGCTGTCCAGAGGCGCATTCTTCTCCGTCGACTCTCGTCCCGTCTCGACCTCGAGTAGCACCATGAAGAAGCTCCTTTCGAATCTCAAGAATCACTTCAAGAAAACTCTAGAAGTAGATGCTGAAGACAGGAGGTTGAGTGATCTCTTCGGCTGCGTCAACGTCAATTGTTCACCAGGCAGCTACGACCCGAACATCGAGCCATCGAAAGGCCAGGTACTCTTTGCCGAAGAATCTCAAGTCATTGAACTGTTCGAAGAGCTATGTTCAAAGACCTACCGAAGTCGGCAGGCAGCGGGCGCCTTCACAACGATCGAGAAGAGGCTCCTCACGAGGCGAATACAAACGCGGACACCTCCGCCGAGTAGCGATGTGCCGAGAAGCTCAACGCCTGTCGTCGGGCCACCGATTAGCACAGCTCACGATCCAGATGCCAGCATAGAGCCATTGCCTAGACCTAGAACACCCGCTGTCATGACATCCACACCGACAGGACAGGCACTTGATCGAATCGGTGCCGCCCAGCAGCCTTCTTCTCCAGAAAGCAGCCTCGGTTCACACATCGTCGAGAATAGCGTATCGGAACAATCAGGTGCTAATCACCGTCAAGGTCGCAAGCGGAGGTTCGTCGTCAACATGTCAGCAGACCCAGAACTATCCTCGGACGAGGAAGACGCAACCTACGCATCTGAATCCCACAAACTACAGGAAAAAATTATGCAGGTAGAAGAGCCAAGCGAGACTTCGAAGCAAGCCTTAGATCCTTGGACCATAGCAAGAATGACCGCACCGGCTCGGAAGACAGCCGCGGATGATACCACCACACACGGCGCCAGTCGAACTCTTGTCCACACGGAACAGGCACATGGTCCGACCGCGAGCGCCGAGCCTTTTGAGGAGGAATTGCCGATTCTACAGGTCCAAAGGTGTGCACCCAGGGACCTTGAAACACCTCGTGTGAAGAAATTCGTAAACGCGTACATGGAGCGTCGTCAAGACCCTGATTTCCAATACCCTGTCTCATCGGCTTCCAGCGGCCCACCGACGACTGATCGGGAAGCAGCTTGTAATCTGTCCCAGTCACCTTCGCATATGGAACGGTCTACTGGAAGACGCAGGCTTCCCGATTACAGGCCCCAAAGGGACATCATTCCAGAAGACATAGATGCAGATGGGCTGGTTCAGACTACGTTGTCTTTTGGTGAGCAAACAATGCCACAATATAGCCACAATGCCCACTCGCAACTTCATGTCAACGATGTCCCAACGCGACGAAACCCACCATCCCGAAACGGGACCAAGGTCACGCTCCACGGGATGATCAAAATGTTGGCGAGCGTCGAGATTATCTCAGAATCTCGAAACGATAACGCAGCCGCGAACACTCCTATGAGAGACCACGATTTCGAGTCGTCCCACCTACCATGTCCCGCCCCTGTGAGTTTTGGAAGCAGCCATGTGGACCGTTTGCCGACTACACGACAGTCAGATCGTGGGTATACTGAGCCAATTACCTTCGATGGGGACCCGCGGAAGTACCTGATCAGAAGACAGCGTTCAGAGGCAGCACATCGGAGAAAAGGCCGGCAGTCCATCAAAAGGACCAAGACTGACAGATTGCCCCTGGAGAAGGTACCCTCTGGAGACGGGACCCAGCACCTCATGCTGAAACTAGCCCACGAAAAAGTCGACGCATCGAATTCTTCGCGAAGAGTACCCTCCTTGGCTAGGTACCGCGAGGGAGTACCTTTTGGTGTTGTGATGACATTGGAGGACGTGGATGATGTCCAATCTAGACTGCAGGCTGTCGTGACCAGCTGGACAGAGAGGATGCTTGGGGAGAAGGCGGATATCGAAATCGACCTTCGGGAGGCAGTGAAGGGAACTCAGGTGGCCACTTAGCCAAGGATTGCTATGGCATGTGGGCAGTTGTTTTGAGAGGCCTCATGTGCTGATGAGACAATGTACTGGGAGGGTATGAATCGGGCTATCATTGACAATATGCAAGATCTTGCTGAACTCGGTAAACATTTTTCTGATACCTCGTGGCTAGCATTGGAACGGTAGCTATGGTCCCTTCCCGTAATGTATGATGAGGTTCGGACTTCCTGACTGTTCCTCCAAGACTCTGATTTCGGGTTGCTTGCGAGCGACCTACAGGGTGGGTGCATAGCCGAAAAAGCGACCATCACTTACACGGCCGGTACCACTCCAACGATGTTCCTTCAATTGGGACGATTCGATGATCGCGGTTTCGATCTAGATTTGAAGTGCATACCGCTTCTCTGGATGAGACTACTTGGTCAGTGTCACTGCCAGGTTTTGTGCAGTTCTGGTGTCTCTTTGTATTGACGGGAGTGTGCTATTGGACGGGATGGACCTCGTATTTGAAGTGGTGATGGCTGACAGCATGGGATGGGGACAGGGACCGGCGCGAGCCCAAAATGTGTCCCGAAGCGAGAGGGGAGTGCGGACGTACTGTAGGAGCGGCCAACCCGGTGCACGCCGGACCAGCAACCCATGCCCAAGCCCCATGCGGCGGCCAGCGGTGGGAATGTTTTGCCCACACGAAAAGAAGAGGGAAGTTATTTGCACCAGGTAGACAGACATTCAGAAACACATCCTCTACCCAACTCACTGGCACCGCATCTACATCTGTAGCAATACACCTACGCCCACAACACCCACTCTTATAACATTAAAATTCCCACTCTCAAAACACCTGCACACAATAGCCGACTCTATTAGAACATGTACCTACACTGCCCACGCCTACAATGGTGTGATCGATATACTGGTGTACTATCCGTCTTTGCTGGCCCGATTTCAAAAGGAAGGGGATCGACGGCAAGCGAGGGGAGCTTTCCTTCTCACCTCCCACAGTGGACAATAGGGATTCCCACATTTTCCCTGCCGCGAGGTTTTGGTGGCCCCGGGGCCCGCCCAGCCCACCTTTTCACCAGCCCGCCCTGACTGATACCTTGGGTCGCGAGAGGTGTACACACAGGAAGATCGTCGTTGCGGCGGCCGTGCAGCCGTCCGTGACAAGGAGCCGCTTGGCGCGCCCGGAGCGGTGGTGGATACCCCACGGGTGGTTAATATAGGGCCACCAAAACCCAAGTCGAGGGCGGACTCTCTCTGCTGCTCAAAATAGAAAATGCAGAGGGGGGGTTTGATAGACAGATATCCCCTCTCTGGGAGGAAGCCGGGCGGTCGTCATAATCATGTTCCGCACGGGAAACGCCAGGTGTGCGTGCACAGGTTAGCGGCCTCCCATGAGGAGGAAAGCCAAAAAAGAACCCGAGGAGCTGGTTCGTCCTTGTCGCTGACGCTGGGGAGGGGCCGGGTCATGAACGGCGTTTTACCCATGGCACAGCAGGATAGCGCGGAGGATCGAAGCCATCGAAGATTCCTTTGGGGGCTTCTCGTTTTCTCGTTCTCCCAGCTTCGGCATTTGCATCCAACCAGCCTACGTTGACGCGAAGACGGGGGTTAAAAATAAGTGCAACGTGGTAGTGGTGCAACGGGCGTTGTTCCGATACGGCCTACGGCCCATAGTGAGCGTGTTCATGCTGGATGTAGCTGCAGGCCACACACGTTGTGGTGATCAATGTACATGGCATTGTTGGTCAACTTTTGAAGTTGGCAGCAGGGTGGGCCCAACCCCTTGGACTGCGTTGCCCTGTCGCTCCGCCGTGTCAATCTTGTCACTGGCAGTGCTAGACGGGGTCCGATGGGAACTGCAGGCAAGCTCATTTCCCGCGCAAATAAGGTTGACGTCCGGGCCCCTATGAAGAGTCAGGGGGTTTCCCGGGTCGGTAGGCGGCAGTGACAGTGGCAGTGACTTTGCGGGTGATGTATATCAGCAGTAAGAACAAGTCAGTCAGACAGGACATCGTATCGTGACAACGAGCTGCCTTTGTGTATAATGCGGTGTAATCGCGGGGATCGGGTGGTGCTGCAGCAATGTGAAGTAGCGGGCGGAACGCAGACTTGCTGACCCGGCGCCATGCCATTCATCTCGCCATTCCCGCTGTTCCTTCGTCTTCTGCCTTGCCATGCCCCTTGCGTTGCGCTGCGCTGTGCTGTGCTGTGCTGTGCTGTGCTGCATCGTGTTGTGCTGCGGGGTGATGGGGGTGGGCTGGTTGTGCTGGGATGGATGGTATCTCTCGTCCCGTCTGAAATGAGAAGATAGATTCAGTAAAAAACACACAAAGTAAACCCTGGGGCCAGCTTGTTTCATCACTCAAACACACACACACACACACAGTATAGTCCAGCTCAGCTCAAGCACAACAAAGCAACAGGCTGCTCTGGTGCTCCTGTGTTTCCCATCCGGGACGCCAAGCTCGAGTCGATCCATTCGGGCTCATCCACAGCTGCTACTTGCAGGCAAGCTCCTGGCAAAAAGGCCCCGCCGCCTCGTTCCCTCGACAGCGGACCCAAGATTGCAATCTGGAATCGTCCCAATTCTTCGACGGGCGCGCAACACCAGAACCACCACCGCCGCCGCCGTCCCATCCGCAGGCTCACACACCACCTACTCTGAGTACAAACCCCTTACCGCAGACACCACCTTGCCCAACTCACCACATCATTGCTCAGGCAGCCCTCCTTCGACAAGAAACTACTCCGGACTGAACACGACGTTTCAGACAAGAAAATAATCCTACGCCTTATCCTCAGCCACCTAACTTACTCACCCATTGCCCGCCCACCGGACCCGCCAGGCAGCCAATCCCTTCATCCGCCCATCCCGTCGCGTCCTGCCTTCAGCTTGAACCCGGACCGTTGATTGCCTTTCCATCCCAGCTACACCGAGGTCGTCTTCGTCCTGTTCTGCCAACTTGTGCAGTCACCTCCCTCCATCCGGCCCTGGACTTCAGCCTCAGCCCCGAGTTGGTCCCGCGCACCTGGACAAGACCCTCAGCGGACAGAGTCTCCCAAGATGTTCATTATTTGACATAGCTGCTCGTTTTCCTTTTCGTCTCGTCGCGATTCCAGAACTTCGATTCTTCCACTCGTGCCGCGCCAATCATGCGAGTACTCCATGCACCCTCTTCCGAGAATGATTCTGGTCGGGCCTGCGCTACCTGCGACGATGACGCCACAAGGAAACCATCCTCCCAGCCGCGACCTGTCGCACCGTCGAGGGATATAGATGCCGCCGTTTACCACAAGAGGAGGAAACCAAATCCCAGGCTCGGGTCCCACCTCGACTCTACGCCGACCCATTTCGACGAGGGCATCACCACGACGGCGCACCCCGGCAAACGGCTATCGCGCCCGGCGACAGGGCGCGGGCTGCGATCCCTCGTGTGCCTGTCACTCTTGGCGCAGCCCGCCGCCGCGGTTCTTCTTGACAAGTTCGACAACTGCCTCGAGGAGTCGATAAAGGACAGCAATCCTCGCGAATTGCAATGGGTTCCGCTTTACGTGGGGGCAACCTTCGACACCGAGAGCAAGAGCCACAACCTGAGGATCACCGTTTGGGGGAATGTCACAGGCGCCTACAACCCGACAGCCGGGCCTGAACTACCTCCCTGGAATAGCGAAGACTGGGATAACCCCAATGCCACGGATGGCAAGATTGTGGACAACCCCTTCCCGACGGGTGCGAACTTCCTCACCACATTGCACAGCAAGATCAATGTTGTGACCTACGAGCCGTATGCCGCCGATTTCGACTTTTGCAAGGACGCCCTGACGAATGCATCATGCCCGTTGGGTCCCGTCTTTAACACAACCGAAATGTGCGTATTCGTTCTGGTGCCTGTCACTCTTTCGAGCGGCTTTTGAATGCGGAATTGATGCCCGGTGCGGTACCGAGCGGTGTTCGCCTCTGCGTTCATGGTAGGACAGCAGGTTCATGCTTGGAATTGAGTAACTCCCGGTCGAGACTTCAAGACATATGACGGTAGGGCATCCTTTATTGGATGCTCAGGGCCTGATATGTGGGCCCGATGATCGCTGTCCGACCGAGAGATGGCAGATGCGAACATCGACTTGTTACGTGCTGACCATGCATTTGCTCCCTCTGCTGCAGGGCACGTTTCCTGGGTATGAGGACAATACTAACAATAATGCAGAACCTCTCTTGCTGGCCTTCCGTCGATCACGATGTCAAAAGACTTCTATTCGAGCTACGCTTTCACTTCCTTCTCACCCACATTCTCGATAATATACGGCGATGCTGTCCAGACCACCGTTGGCTGCATCTCCGCGACAGTGACCCCTGACCTGGGTAACCTGACCTGGATGTTGAAGTTTCTTCCACTAATGGTCCTCCTCTCGGTTGGCTTTGCCACTGTGTTTGCCAGCATCTACAGCCCGTGGGGGACCACGGATATCTTCCACTGGAGCTCTAACTTTGGACGACATAACGACCTCCTCCGCTTGGTGACGCCAGGCTTCGGCGACTGCCTGCAATATATCCAATTTGTGACCTTGACCGGCGGCCTCACTCTGCATTACCCCGGCTTCTTCCAGCCCATCGTCAGCCAGGCTTCCTGGTCTGCGCTGATGTTCAACGAGAGCTTCGTGAGCAATGAGCCAGGATGGCAGAGCTTGAGGGACGGCATCTATTTTACCAACGGCAGCTACGGTCTCGAGGATCTCGGCCAGCTGGTCGGCATGGGAAATGTTGAGGACATCTGGGCGGGCATGATGGTCTGGCTTCTAGGCATAATAGCGGGCGTGGCCGTCGTCACTCAACTGGGCTTTGGGGTGCAATGGGTGTACCGCTTTGTCAAGAACGTCCAGGAGGAAGACCTCCGCAACAAGAACCTCCCCTTCACTGTGGGAAACGTCGTCAGGATCGTGTTCAACTTTTTCCTGCTGCCTTTGGTCGCATTGTCCATGTTTCAGCTCGTGGAAGCCGCCAAGTCGCCGGCTTTCACGGTAGCCCTCGCGGCCGTGACAATCGTGCTGCTTCTCATCTTTGCTGGGTGGCTTCTGCGCCTTATCACGACGACCAAACCGCGGTCGGTCCTGTTCGACGATCTCCCGACCGTGCTCCTTTATGGACCCCTATATAACACATATTCCGACGAGGCTGCCGCATTCGCGTTGATTCCCGTCCTGCTGACCTTTATCAGGGGTGTTGGCATCGGCGCTGTGCAGCCTGCGGGCATCGCACAAATCATCATTCTTGCTATCTGTGAGGTTGTCCAGGTGATCACGCTACACGCCTTCAAGCCTTTCTCCTCGCCAACGTCGATGAATGCGTACCACACCCTTTTCGCGGTGCTACGATTGACAATAATTCTTCTCATGACCGCATTTATCCCACAGCTCGGGGTCACGGACGGTTCTAAGGGGTGGATTGGATATGTGATACTCGTGATTCACAGCGGCGTACTGGTGTTGTGCTTCTTGCTCAACGCCCTACAGACCATAATCGAGGTGATTGCAAGGTTGCTTGGCGCAGGAGGGGACGATAACAAGGGCTTGTCGCAAGGCCCCTTGTCGAGAATTTTCGGTGCGCGGCAGCTTTCGAGGCGGACCTCGCGACGCGGCGGTCCATCCAGGCAAAGTCAACTGTCAAGCACGGCTATGTTGAGTGCAAAGGACCCGGTCCAAGCGGGATACATCGCACCAAGCGGCCGCCTACGAAGCGAGTCGGCGGGCAGTGTCGGAGTGATGCTCAACGGTCGGCCTCAGAGAAGCTCGTCTGCGCTTGATGCAATGAGCTTTGACAACTCGATGCCACCATCTCGCCTCGATGGCACATCATTCGCACCATCGACACCTGGCGAGGCCAGCACATACTCCTTCCTCCCATCACCCGTCATAGGGCAACAGACCCGACACTCAGTACCGCCGAACGCTCTGATAACGGATAGCCCGGGCGACACATTCTACCGGCCGCCGAGGAAGCGGGGGAGGACACTCGAAAACCAATCCTCTCATTCTAGAGCTCGTGGGTCATGGGGAACGAGTGGTGAGTGGTCTCAAAGACGAACAAGCCAAAGTGGCGGAGGCCAGCTCGACTCAGCCGATATCGACCCCATCGACCGTGATCGAGATCGAGATCGTGGAACACCCGCGACTTACTCCTTCCCCACGAGGACAGACTATGCCACTCGCGAAGTCGATTTCTATTACGGCGTGCAGCGTGGCTCGAGGCTTAACTCAGACGCGCCGCAGAGGAAGCTGGGCACAGGACCAGCTGATCCCACCGGGACTGTTGCCACTGCTACGGGTTGGTTCAAGAACTTGTTCAGCGGCAAGAGCAAGGAGAAAGGGAAAGGTTTTGAGGTCGTGCGAAGCTCTCGGATGCCTCCTGCCATGCGCTCGGATCAAGCCTACGACGACACCGATCCCCCAGAGGGGACACCGGTGGCCATGGGTGTGCTGAGGAAAGGACCGATCGACTCGGATTCTGACGAAGGTGCTAGCAAGGGCCCGGGCCCCGCCGCGCACATCGACGAGCCTCCACCATCAGCGCGGTTACTCAATAACGATGGCATCAGCATAGATGAAGACGCTGCCGACGAGCCAAGGCCCTTGGGCTCCTCTCGGAATGCGCCAGTTCTGCCCGACGTGGATGCGGGAGGAAGCTTCCACGTACCCAGTCGCGCTGTCTCCAAAACCAGTCACATATCTCAGAGGCGGACTGATGCGGACGGCTCAGTGCCCGATGTTCCTAGGAAGAGTTCCCGGCGTAAATCTGACCTGATAAGTGGGCTGACTCTGAATATGGACGCGTCGCCACCACGTGGGCAAGCCGTGCCGTCACGCCTCCCCTTCGAGCCATTGTCACGCGACGTATCGGCGGACAAGAGGACACCCTCGATCTCGTCGCTCGGAGACGAGTCTGATACACACCGGCTGTCGAGTGAAAACCGACTGGGCACCGTGACCCATGGAAATATCAACAGGTTTCCGTCAGATTCACGTGGCAAGATCGAGGGTAGTTCGGCCGAGTTTGTGGATCGGTGATGTCCCACAACGAAGATGTCACACAACTCTTGGTAACCACGACATACTATACGTACATAAATATCTACCCACCATGCCGCGTTGCGAGCAGCACACGCAGACGAGACGAGCCCTGCCATGGCTCAATCTGGTACATTTACATAATTGGGCCACTGCGAGAGTGGCCCCAAAACACACACAGCCTGGGTCCCTTTTTATTATTTTTGGATAATCGGCAAAGCGGGAGTTCGGTCGATCACGTCTGGGGGCGGGGGCTGCCAAACAACATATGCAAGGAAAGGGCGGCAATAGACTGATTTTTTGGGGTGACCTCTTTTATCGTGTCCTTTTTTTTTTTGACTTGACTTGACTGCTAGCGATGGCGTATCAAAATTTCAAACTCTCGGGGTGCCTTTTTTGCCCCTCTCCTGTGTTTCAGTCCATTCTCAAGGTCTGAGTGTGTGATATCTATGGTGCGGACCAGGGGCTTCTCTGTAATTAGGGGAGATAACATGCGTGTACACTGAGTGGCGCGATGAGTGCCTTGTAGCAGGCAGCGGGGAAGAAAGTCAAGAAATGATCCTACTTCCTCGTGCGTTCCTTTTTTGCTAGTGAGGGATTTTCAACTCAGGCTCTGAGGCTCATGAGTGAAGACTGCCTCGGGCCATTAGGGCCTGACTGATATTACTGTTGGAATGGTGAGTCTGGGGTGTATATAAGAGGCGCTTGAATTCGATGCGGCAAGCGCATATGTGAGTTTTGGAAATAGTCGAAATGTATGCGATTTTAGGAATACACACTTTGAGACATCAGTAACCGGTCTGGAATTTCGAATGTCCATCTCACCATAAAATTAATTAGCAAAACACATATCCTCATATGCCAGGCTATCATGGGCTTTTTATTGTATAATATGGTTGAGGCCTAGCGGAGACAGTAGTGTAGTCAGTCAGTTCCAAAGCTGTCTGTCTGTGGAGCGATATGCACAACCTCGGCCGTGTCTCCGGTATCCGCACCCCAATATCATCTCAACCCGACCGAAGGTCACAATTTCCGCGCCTGTCCTTGACAACTCAGCGAACACATGGTATTCATAAGCGCTGCGGCCCGCATACTTTTCTTTAGGCGCTACCTCCCTCCGACCCAAGCTTGCTTGTCGACGGCTCGCTGCGCCGGTGCGTTGTCGGTCCGGGGCCGAGCAATCCCGCTACTCTTCCTCCCTAGCCCAGGTACGCCAGAGCTCCCAGGGGCGAAATATAATGCGTACTGGCGAGACGGATTGACATACCTGTGTCTTCACCGCACCTCTTCAACTGAGTGGCCATCGTCCTGGGGACCCCACTGCCACGAAGCTTTTCCACCAGTCTTTTGAGAAATAGTCCCCGATGCGTGCGTGTCCACAGGGAAGAAGACTAACAGACACTAGACTGGGGATGATCAGGGCCGCCTCATAATAAGTCCTTCGTCTGGTTTAACACCTACTCTATCGTTATACTCTACGCTCTTATCAAAACTTCTTCAGCCCGCCGGTTTCTTGGTTTTAATCGCTCCTGTTCCTGGCGGCCAAATATCTAGTTCGCGCCGCGGCGTGCGGCCTTCGGGGCGGAAAGGTAGTCACGAGGGTAGCTTGGGAGACGACCTAGACATTGGCGTATCAACTCTGGTGCCAGTCTACACTGATATTCGCGTGCCTTGTAAGTTATTATTTCTGTTTTTTTTAAAAAAAAAAAATTTCCTTCCCTTTAATGTGCCGCCAATTTCCTCCAGACACAACTCTTCTCGCTGTGTCGCCTATCTCGCTCGAATACACATCGCATCATATGTTCCCTCGCAACTCTTTCCACCTATACATCCACCAACTTCACCTCTAATCCCACAACTCCCTTGCTAAACACCTCAAAATAAATTCCACACAAGCTAACACGCCATCAAAAATGAAAAAAGCCGTGATCATAGTCATCAGCGTCTCAGCCGGTGTTCTCCTAGCCCTCCCGGCCCTGTACATCTTTATCGCGTACCAGACCCACAGGGAGCGCCAGAGGTGGAAGAAGGACTACGACGCATCGCTCGAGAGAATCGAGGCCGAGCGCCAGAAGAACGCGCGGCCGACAACCGCGGCAGCCATCGGCAGCGTCAAGTTTCCGGCGGCGGCTGCTCCCCCGTCACTCGCCGCCCGGCCCTTCAAGCAGACCACCGCCACGGCGCGGCCGGCCCCGAGCCGCGACACCAGGAGCTGGGCGCCGTCGCCGCCGCCAGCGCAGGAGTTGGACGTCTTCAGGAGCTCACCCGCCCGTCTGTCATCGCAGGCCGGGCCCGCGCCGCGCGAGACGCCCCAGGGCGGCGGCAGCGGCGGCAGCACCAACGGGAAGAACACCACCAGGCCGCCCGTGCCGGGATCAACCAGGGCGAAGACGCCGGGAAGCACGAAGAGCAGGGCCGGTAGGAGAAGTAGGGCATCCGGGAAGCCGCAACCGCAACCGCAGCCTCAGCAGCAACAGGAACAGGAGGACGAGCGGCAGACACCGTCCTACGGGGCGACGACTTCAAACGGCGAGACCAGCCAGGGAACACGACCATTCCCGCCTCCATCTCGACTGCCACCTCCCACCCGGCTGTCGCCCGCCTCTTTCTTTTAGACAGACAGGAGAAAGAGGAGTGACGAGCGGCGGGACCATGGAGCCACCCGAGGAGCAGCAGAAGCAACCGCCGGCGTCCGGCTCAGTCGCCGCCGCGTTGGAGGAGGAAGGAAGACGTATAGAAGCGGGAGAAGAGTACCGGTATAGAGCGGAGCTGGCACGGAAGCTGCTGAAGCCGAGGCGGCGGGCACAGATCGTGGTGTGGACGCGCGAGGTCGCGGACCGGTGGGACCTGCAGCACTGCGTCTCCGGGAGGCGGTACGGCCACCTGATGGCGGCGCCAGTAGATGATGACGAGGACGTATGCACAATCTGCGGCCGAGTCCCCGAGGACGTGGATAAGAAGCCTGGTGTTTCCCGGCCAGAGCGAACAGCAACAGATCAGCAGGTCAACGGCGACAGCAAATCGGGCAAGGAGAAGAAACACATGTTCCGCGGGATCAGGATGGTTGTGGGCCAGCTCACGTCCAGGGACGGCGTCAGGAGCGGGGAGAAGAAGCACCAGGAGGAGCGCTGGGACCCGGCGTTGTCGACACAGATGTTCCTCGCCGGCGCGAGCGAGTATGCCAGCTCCGCCACCGCGTCTTGGACCAGCGGTCGGTCCTGCGGCGGAAACCCGAACAAGCTCAAGGAGCGCATGGCGCGCTTGACGAGGGCGCAGAGGTTGCTAGACAAGAGTCAGGCCAGGCAGTGTTGAGGCTCGGACGCACTGAATGTACTAATTCAAACAAGAGAACGAATAAATGACTGATGTGTTGGTGGTCCGACGGCCGTGCGAAGAACCGCATATCTGGAGAAAAGGCAACTTGGTGCAAAGGTATTGCTGGCGCCGCACTCCTGGTCCGGTGCGGTCAATTTGTTTCCGGTCGGTTTCGTAAATTGGCCACAAATAACACACCTACTCCCATAACGCGTCTTACCCAACAATCCACACCAGCTGCACCCACAACGCCTACTATGACACCCATTCCCGTAGAATACACCACACACCCACCCAAACCTGATTTCACGTACGGTCATCACCCTTTGTTTGTTCCCTACCGTCACTCTTATCCTGGTAGCCGTTGACCGTAGTTCTGGGATCGCAAAGCACCGGAGGTAGAGGCTGTCGAGGTTGGGAAGGTTGGGCAGAACCTGGCACTCCCATCCCGCCTCACACTTCCGTCGGACCTGTCGATATTTCCCCTGTATGCAACTGTGGGGAGTCAGCAGTTCGCATCTCTATCGCGGTTCCGACATGAGCGTCGAGGCCTTGCCAGAAAGGGGGACTGTACTTGAAACTCTGCTGCCCAGTCCCTGACTCTACCTTGATGTCGTCTGCTTCGCCATCTGGCCCAAAGCTTGTTCTGGTGGCAGAGAATGTTGAATATGTCGCGTTATTCGGCATTGACTGGAGCGGCGGGTTGACTTGATGACTGTTTTGATTTTTTGGGGGTAATGGGGGCTTTACATCTGTCTGTGGACCGATAAACATTGGGGTAATTCCGAGACGACCTCTCTCTCTCTCAGTATGAAATAAGGCAAATGACGCATACAGGCGGAGATAAGAAAATCAACATAATCCATGAAAATCCTGGGTTGTGACTCTCTGAAAAGGGATAAAACACCCCCAAGGGAAGAGCGAGGATCAGCCATGTTGCTAGGAGACAACGCCGAACCCACCAAAGTGGCCAACCTCTCCACCCCACGGGAGCCAAAACCGGAGGACCCAAAGTCCATGTCCTGCGTTCTCGCTACCCATCGCAACCAACTCCCAGGAAGAGTGACCCCGATCATGACCAATGCCATAAATCACATCCTCTCGCCACCAGGACTCCGCTCAGAGGGCGCCTTCCGCCATCCTTCTGCCACGGACGTTCAGCTTCGGCAGGGAACATCACTTTTCGACTCTCAGCAGGCACACAAGGGGCTTGCGATGGCCGCTTAGGACTCGGGCGCAACAGAGTCCCCAGCCGTGGCCTCGGTCTTGGTCTCGGTCTTCTCCTCTGAGGGCTTCTCCTCCTTAGCCCCCTCGGTGGTGCCTGCAGCCTCGGCCTCGCCGTTGTCGGACGAGGTCCACAGGGTGAGGTTGTCCCGGAGAAGCTGCATGATAAGGGTGCTGTCCCGGTAGGACTCCTCGGACAGAGAGTCGAGCTCGGCAATGGCATCGTCGAATGCCTGCTTGGCGAGGTGGCAGGCACGGTCTGGCGAGTTGAGGATCTCGTAGTAGAACACCGAGAAGTTGAGGGCCAGTCCCAGGCGGATGGGGTGAGTGGGGGTCAGCTCGGTCTGGGCGACGTCGGTGGCGTTCTGCAGATAGGGGTCAGTACACTGCGCACATCAGTCTGTCGACGCGCAACTGGGATCCTCTCACCTTGTAGGCCTCGTGGGCAGCAGTGGCGGCGGTCTTACGCTTCTCGCCAGAGGCAAACTCGGCGAGGTAACGGTGGTAGTCACCCTTCCTGTTCGCGGGGGCCCGCATGTCAGATACCGTCGGAATAACCTACTGGATGTCCAGAAAAGGGGGAGGAGCTTACATCTTGTGGTAGAAAACCTTGGACTCGCCGGAGGCAGCGTTGGGGATGAGGGAGTCGTCCAGGACATCGAGGACATCCTGGCAGACCTTCTCGAGCTCAAGCTCGATCTTGGAACGGTATTCCTTGATGGTGGGGACGTGCTTCTCAGAGCCCTTGGACTCCTCCTTCTGCTCGATGGAGGAGATGATGCGCCAGGAGGCACGTCGGGTACCAACGACGTTCTTGTAGGCAACGGACAGCAGGTTGCGCTCGTCGACGGTCAGCTCACCGCCGAGCTTGGCAACCTCCTTCATGTACGAGACCATTTCATCGTAACGCTCGGCCTGCTCGCACAGTCGGGCGAGGAAAGTCTTGCTGTTGGGGATCGGTCAGTTTGGCTGTGGCGCGGGTTTGGGCAGACATCAAGCGAGTCGGAAAAACGCACCTCTCACGCTAGAGATTAGGAGTCACAAGTTAGCGGTTTGCATGATGAGAAGGCAGCGGGCCACGGAAACAGGTTGAAGAGGGCCTCGGACGATAGCAGGCGGGAGATACGGGCGATGAGAGGTTATCAGGAGCGGGAGGGCAGAGGGCAGAAGGCAGAAGGCAGCAGAGCTGGGCTCGCGGCGGTTTCGACAGCAAAGGGGGGAGGAGTGGGGGTGGGAATTGGGTGCGGTTGCAATACCAGACGTACCTCGTTCGCCATCTTGTCGGATGTGGTTTGTGGAAAGGTGTTTAGAGAGAAGGATTGAGTAGAAGGCAAGGCTGGTGGTGGTGAGAAAGAGAGAGAGGGAAGGTGGTTCGGACTGCTGGGTTGGCAGGTCGAAGAGGCAGTTTACAAGTTGTCGTTGGTCGGTGATGTTGTTGTGTTGTGGGCAAAGTCGGTGTCTTGGGGTTGGGGGGCGAAAGGTGGGAAGAAAAAGCGGCAAGCCAGCAGTCCCAGGTTGGTTAGGTAGGACAGGTAAGGCAGGCACGCTTGGGGGTGTGCGTGCTCTCCCCCCCCCCTTGTCTGGTCTCGTCTGGCCTGTCTGGCCTGTCTGTCCTGTAATGGGGTCCTGGCTTTGCTGGCGTTTGGCCTCGTCCTCTCACCTCTCACCCTCCCTCTCCTCTGGGCCTGGGTCTGGGTCAGGTCGGCAGGGCTGCGCGCGGGAAGGGCATCGCCCAATAGCAGGGCTCACCGGCCAATGTACCCAGCAAAATCAGCCTTAGCCCAGGGAGGCAGCGCAAAATTGATAGCGGGGAACATCCCAAAATTGAGGCACTCCACTGCTACCTGGTGTGCTCGCACACTCCCACTCGACCAACTGACCAGACTGGCTATCCGTTTCCCCAGCACATGCCTGCTCGGCCTGCCCTGCTGGCCGGCTGGCTAGGCTAGCTGCCCAAGGTGTGCGTTGTTCCACCACATGTTCTATCGTGGCCCACCATCCCGTCCGCCATCTCTGTCATGCCCGTTTGTTGCTTGCACTGGTTGTCCTCGTGAGTTCGCCGACGTGGGCAGTGATAGTGATGCCGTACGCACGCACGGCACAGTAGACAAGCTTGGATAAGGCTTTCTGACTCGGCATCGGCTCGACGAGGGTCGTCCGTCTTAGCCGAGCCTCGTCCTACCGCCCGTATATTGTCTATATTGCAATACATTACACGTCTGCCTCGCTGTAAATACAGTCATGTGCGTCTGTCTGTCCGCCCCCCCCCCTTTCTCTCTCCCTTTGTGCTGCTGTTGCACAGGACCATCTGGCCGGTGCCATCGTTGATCACCGAAGGCGTGGGAGCTGCTGTGTATGCGCATGCACGCACACCTTCGGCCCTTCGTCTCTCGTCCCCGGGTTTCCTCCTCCCATCCAACCTATACCTGCCTGCCTACCACATGGGGCGTGGTCTATCTTACTAAGTGCTAGTATTCTATGTAGACTTGACCCCCCGTTTATTAGCTGGCCTTGACCGTCTTGTGATCGTCCTCATCCATCCATCCTGTGGGCTCGTCCTCCCCGATCGGATTCTGTGCCCCCTGAATATGCCCCTAAAATGAAATCACGACAATTTGCCAGCAGCACCTCGTCACATTCCGCCGCCCTACTAGTCTTATTTTTATTTTGTGAGTAATCCTGTTCCCGAGATAAGCTTGCCCGAGAATGGCCCTGCACCGCACGTGTGCGTGGGCCGTCTTATTGGACTGGACCCTTGGGGGGGGGGGCCTTGGGAAGCCCCTTCAAACCTTCAGCATCGCAGTGCGGGCGAACCCAGAAGAATCCTTAGGAATGAATGGGGAGGGGCCCTGAGGGGGGGTCAAGAGTCAGGCAGGGGCCGTGTCTTGGGCGCACGCAGCATCTGCCCTGCGAGCTGCAGCATGACGACAGAACACCGTCGCACAAGCACCTTGTCTGAGCGCCGTCGAAGCCCACCTTCTCCTTCCATGCGTCTCGGCCTGCTTCACCAAACCTTCACCGCAACCGCCTCGACCCGTCCGGTCCGCCCACCTGTCCGTTGACACCTTCTCTCTCTCTACCTATCTGTATGTGTGCGTGTGCGTGTGCGTGTGCGTGTGCGTGTGTGTACCGTGTGTAGATAAACGTAAATGAGGTATCCAAGCCACCCAGTCATCCGTGCTACCGCCCTCCAGTGTCGAGTGCCGAACCCTGACCGAATAAACTTTTGTTCAGCACAAGGGCAGGACAGACTGCCCCTCTCTCGGCCTCGGGATTGTGCTAGAACACATCTGGCATCAAGAGAGAAGGCTTGACTGACCAGCAACAAAGCCAGGCTCCCAGGCTCCTCATCGTCATTGCGTCCGGAACCCGTCGGGCTGAGCCGCGACCCCCGTGGCCTTGGGATCCTCCCTGGTCGCGCCTCGAACCTTGGAAAGCCCAGCTGCGGATCGCCAATGGTGTCCGGTTAAGATGGGACCATGACCTGCATTTCGGCGGCTCTCCAGTGCCCCGGGGCCCACGCGCCTGCTGTCGCCGTGAGCGCAGCGCACGCCGGCCCAAGTATCCTGTTCGTGCATACGTGAATAGCTGCCTGGCTCGACGGCATAGTAAGAGAAATTGTGTCATTGCTGCGTTCAGTCTTGTAGATGTAGCGAGTTGCAATTTACCACCACCCGTCACCACACACGAGTAAGTTGGTGGAACAACCCGAGGCATCGCAGCCTGACTATCGCTTAGTCCCAATACACATACCAGGGCGTTGACATCTAGCCATAGAGCCTCTTCAAGAAATTGCGAGAATTCGAAATGTCATGAAATGTTCGGGCGAGCAGTCGTACGTGAAGTGTAAACTTTCTTACTGCTAAACTTGGGCGTATACTCTTGCAACACTATATCTTGAGAGCATGCAGCCAAATGGCATCCACTTTGAGGTCAAGTGTCGTATTGCGGTGCCATGATTATTCAGGTAAAATTCATATTATGGATGGACGTATTTCTTCCCGTTCTTTTCAGATACGGAATAAGAGGAACGGCCTGCCTATTGTGCTCGGAATACGTGTGAGGCTAAACTTATGTAGAGGTCCATTCCGAACTCCGTCCACAGCGCAATGTCAAATTAGCCTAATCAGAACGCCGATGCTAAACCATGCCATACAACCAAGTCAAATCCGCCGATCGGCACAACGCGTCTTCCGTAGAGAAAGACAATTCCAAACCCCGAGTCCGACTCAAAGCTCATCTGGGTGTGAGCTGACATTATACGGAGGCCGGCCCCAGTCCGAGGGATCTCCGCCGGGGACACAAAGACCCAGCCTCCAGAAGTAATCCCGATGGGCAAAAAGTAGCTGCCAGAGCTTCAGTCTCGATGGGGGTACAGGCCGCACGCCGGACAGAGTGTCAAGCCAGCCCTCGCCCCACCTCTTCTCTCGAGGCACCCCGTTCACGGCCTCCGCCACCCGGGCCAGCACGGCGCTATCAGAACCAGCGATGCACGCCGGGTCCTCGTCGCCGCGACACAGCCTCAGGTCATCGACCGCGGGCGAGAGCTCTTCCTTGGCGATGAAGACCTCCCCGGCGTGCGGCCTGTACCCCCACTCGCTGAGCGGCAGCATTGGCACGGGGTCGCCAACATGGGTGACGCGTCGGTACGCCCTCCTTTCCAGGTCAGGGTCGTAGCCGTCGAGCCCTCCGAGCCCGAAGACACGATCGACGTAGTCCACGAACTCCGCATTGCCGGCCTGCGGCTCCCCGAATGTCGTGACCACCAGGTCGTCCCAGCCCAGCGCGACCTTGAGCTCCAGCGCCGCCAGGAGCGCGACCGCGCCGCCGAGGCTGTGGCCCACAAGGTGGATGGGATAGTCGCGGTGGCGGGCGCGCACGTTCTTGAGGACCGGCAGGACGAGCTTCCTCGCCTGCGTCCACGACTCGAGGAAGCCCATGTGCACAGTGCAGTTGTCACACCTATTCTCTGTCCCGTTGCCCCTCCCGCCGTCATCTGGCTCCGGGTACGGCACGTATTCCTGCGGCACCGTGCTCAGGTCGATGACGGTGTTGGTGATGCTGTACGTCCCGCGGAATGCCACGACGATGGCGCCGCCATCCTCTTCGGCAGCACCACCTCCGCCTGCCCCATCCTGCTTGGGGCCAGAGGAGCCGTAGTCCACAGCCACGTACCCGCAGCTGTCGCTCATCAGGACGCCCGTGTTCCAGGTCGACGCGAGCCGCAGGTTCGGGAACTCCCTGCAGCGCGAGGCGCACGAGAACGGCGGAGAGATCCCCGTGGTCCCGACGCAGTACGTGATGTCGACCAGGCGGGCGAGGCGCTCGAGCGACGCGAAGAAGGGTGTGGAGACGCTGGTGGCCCGGGCGTATCCATCCTCGCTCGAAATTGGTCGCTGCTGGGGCTCGGGGTGGGGTCCGGCGGACGAGCCGGCGAGGCTGGCCGGGTCGAGAGCACAGAGGGCAGTTAGAAAATAAAGGAGTCGCATCTTGCTAGGTGCTCTGGCCTTGTCGTGTGATCGAGGGGTTGTGGGTCAAAATATAGGCTGATCGATGCTTTACCAAAGTCTTGGACTTGGCAAGTGTGTTTACCTTACATCTTCAAGGCGCAAGGTTGCAGGGATACCATGATGCTGTAGGGAAAGAAGAGGTATTACGAATAGGATAACTGAAAGTTGGGGCAATGCTATGAACGGCAGGGAGAAGTCATGATGGTCATCGTGAGGAGAAAGAGTGTGGTGTTTGAAGCATCAAACAACCACATGACGTCGGCCCGCGGCGGCTTTGGCCGTCTTGGGGTCAAAGGCTTGGGGTTAGGGGCCAACCGTGCGAGCCAAAAGTCTCAGCATCACTACCCTCAGGGATTGGATATCGGAGTGTCTCAAGCCACTCACCACTCGAGATGCATCAAGGTTTATGTCAGGGGCCAGAATTGCATTAAATTAAGATCTGACACATGGTGGCCGTGGAAATGGCCACAGAACATCGCACGGCAGAGCATAGCAACAACTATATTCTTCCAATGTCCCGACGTTGGTGTTGTCGAGAGGATTTTGTGTAGCCCAGCAAATTCTATTACCCGACTGCCGCCTTCTCACATTGTTCGCCAATGGCCCTGGAATTAATATTTCGTGCCTCGACTTAGCGATGTTTTCCCCGTTCTGTTCAATCTGCACAGCGATCATGGGTTCCGCCAATTTCTCAAGCTCGTCGGACCAGACGAGTAGGCCCTGGTCCACCACCTCCTCCCGGACGCAGAGGCTGGATACTTGTGAACATTCCCTGGTAGGTAGTTTGGTTGGTAGCACACTTCAGGCCTGATCCGTCAGTGACATCTGCGCATGCCAACGTAGGGATCCATGAGCCTGAAGTTTCGTACTGCACTCTAAAGGCTTGTTAGTAAGGGGGCCCGTTGATGAATCTGCGTAAAACTCACGAGCTCGTGGGGCAGGCCAACTCAATCATGGTCAATTTGTTGTTCTGCCAGATGAAGTTGACGGTTGAGTCGTCACACGCATATCTTGGAGCAAGCCCTGCTGCGCCGATATTCGTCGAGGTTGAGTTCAGGCTGCATGTGGTATCGATATCCGTGTCTGAGTCGGTATCTATTATTGGTCAGTCACCAGAAAGGGTAGCTGATATGTAGTGGGTATCACTCCAAGCAGCAAAAGTCTCGGGCATCATAGAATCTCTAGGGAAACATACAGCCAAAATTGACTTTTGTTGTGTTCCAAGCACTTGACGCGAAGGTTGTGAACCCCTGAATGGTGAAATATGCAGGATATTCACAGTCCTGCGCCAGGTTCTCCTTTGGGATGGCGTCGGCATACGACAACTCCTGGATGTTCTTGGTAGCCGCCGCCAGAGGGGCCAGACAAGCGAGGAGGACGGGCCTCATTCTGGTAGATCTTGTGGGGTTTTGCGGAGAGAGGCACGGGCGGAAATAAACCCAGAAAGGGAGCGAGAGGAAGCGAAATCTGTTGATCTACGAGGTGTAGATGTTTGCGTGGGAGAGCGGTACGAGGCAATGAGCCAAGACATGGACAGATGGGGGAACCAGCGAACAAAAGCTTATACCGGTGCCTCCCACCAACCCCTGGATTTGGTAGTGGTACCTTGCGGATCCCTTTCGCCGGCATTGTAGATCCCAAGTGGGCAGGGCAGGGCAGTCACTACCGGTACTATGATTACGCATGTTGGAAGACGGGAAGGTTGGGGCTCGGCTTGCAAGTCCGAGGAGGGCCAAATGTGAGGTACCGCTTCTGAGAAGTGTGACATTGAACGACATAGGAGCCTCGTATGGGTCTGTTTCCAAGGATCACAGGTATGACAGACGGGAACTCTTTTTAGAGCCTGATCTTGGTGCCTCCGTGGTCGCCTGCTTGCACACTTGTGGTGATTGGCCTCCGATCAATGTCTGTTTCGTTTCGTAGATCTGGACAAAGAAAGCCTTCCCGTAAACACGAGATGTTACCGATGTGCGAGTAGCTACACTTTGCGGGTCCCAGGGTGACGGTCACTGCACGGCAGCAACTTGTGTCACATCCGTGGCTCTTGGTGCAACGAGAGAGTACCCTGCCGTTATAAAGCTGCACTGCCACTCGTAGTGCAGTGGACAAAATGTAGAGGGGCTGGCCGGGCGCAGGAGAGGGACGAGGATCAGCTCCTGAGATGCCAGCATGAACCTCGCCCGGACGTGATGTCCACAATGTAAACTATGGGCCACGGTACGCAAGGAGACGCAAGGAGACGTCGATCGAAATCTTGCAGCGCAGGTTTATGCAAGTCATGTCCAACACGTGATACTTGACTGACCATTTATATACGGAATCCGACACCTTTATCCCCAGGCCAGGCATGATAGACACCACTCTAAGTATCGTAGTTACTGCATGTTGATGTGTTTTCTTATCGGCGCCCCATTTCAAGCTCTCGCTTTGGCAACATCCCGGGACCTTTACCGTCCAAGTCGGACTCAACTACCAACAAAGCCCCAGTGGAAAGGGGACCTGCCTGTGAGACTTTGTGCATCTTGTGCAATGAAACGTATTAGCGAGTATGTAGATTGATCCGCGCCGCCAGTTTAGCTTCAAAGTATCTGCCAAGTGGGAGCTGTACACACAAGTTGCTGAGCAGGACGACCTAGGTATCGAATACAAGGGAGGCTGTAATGCCCAATAGAACGGTTCAACAGAGCCTAAGTCCACGACTCACAAACATGCTTGTCATGGATGTGTCGCTGAACCGTCGTGCATTAAGCCTCGGGGACAATGCTGCAAACTGTGAGACAAGTAACCTTCTTGTAGGAATTTGGGGATAGGGTATTGGAGTCGGCCCCCCCCTCTTCACTTCTGACCAGACGCCAAGGTGAGGGTTAGGGTCATCTGTCGGCCGGATCTGGCAGGGCAAGACCGACTTACTCTCGTCTCCATTGGTCGCTCCTCCCCCACAATCGGGCAATCCACCCTCCGGCCTAGCGTCCGCACCCACACTCGCCTCGCACTCATTCCTAAAACTTTTTGCGGCTGCGAGATATCCTCTCCCGCCGAACCTCTCCTGTCTCCCATCGACAACCACAACCCACCAGCCATCCCTTCAAAATGGCCAAGGAAGCGACCGCCCGTTCGGGCCTGATTGTCGGCATCAACAAGGGCCACGTACGTTGAAAAAAGAAGCCCCAGTCTCACCTCGTGGAGGATCTCCGCGCTGCTTTCTCAATGCGAGGCAGCTGTGGATGATGGACTTTGAAGCTGATTGTCGGTGTGTTGTAACAATGTAGAAAACCACCCCCCGCGTCGTCAAGCCCCGTGTCTCCCGCAACAAGGGCCACCTGAGCAAGCGCACTGCCTTCGTACGCGACATCGTCAAGGAGGTTGCTGGGTAAGTGCTTCTGAACCACCCGATCCCGCTCCCTAAGTCTCGAGAAGCAGTCCCCGCCGAACAGGGACGATCGAAGAGACCATCCGGGTCGCCTCAAACCATCAAGAGCCATCAATACTGACATTGTTCCTGATAGTCTCGCTCCCTATGAGAAGCGTGTAATCGAGTTGCTCCGCAACTCCCGTGACAAGCGTGCCCGTAAGCTCGCCAAGAAGAGGGTACGTCTCAACCTCCCATCCAACTCCATGCCGGGAAAGCGGTATTGACAATATCTCCAGCTCGGCACCTTTGGTCGTGCCAAGAAGAAGGTCGACGAGCTCCAGCGTGTCATCGCCGAGTCCCGTCGTGCCGGCCACTAAATGTAGCCCCCTTTCGTACGTCGACGACTTTAGACAAGCAACGACACGGGTTGGGATTACGTTCCGGCGTTATTTTGATGGGGATTTCATGGACCAAAAACCTGGTGGAGGGACCAAGGATATGGGCATAGCTTCCGCATGTCATGAGAGCTGCCAGGCGTCACAAAAGAAACGTCACTTCGATACCAAATGATGATACTTTGAAGAACCAAATCCATGATCTCTTTCGTCTAGTTTTGATACAGTCTACTTGCTATGTGCCCTCTACTAGTTTGGATTGCCTCCAAGTTCAGCTGTAACTCAAAACCTCAAGGATCAACCGTACGCTCTCAGCAGCTTTCCGTGTAGACATTGTCGACACACTGCTATGCCACTAAGTAACAACCCCAAGTCAACAAGCAAAGCAGCTGTCCCGTGCACCATTCATGCAGACAAGGTAATCGACGTCACCTTTTCCCATCAACTTGGACACACCGAAACTGTTCTTCTCTTGGATGGTGGCGTTGAAGTGTTGGTCGCTAGGAAAGGCATCGATGATATCGCTTCCACGCAGCCGTGATTACCGGCGTCCATCCTTCGAATCATGCAAGTGTGCAAAGGCACGATGAAACTGCTTCGGTGCGGCGACGTTCTGTCCGCTTCGAGAGATCAAGATGATGAGCAGCAGCAAATGTTGGGAACAGTAATTCTTGAATCAATACCCCAATCCCGGTGAACACCATTCCCGGAACGCCAGACACCAATGCTCTTGGACACGATGTGTGCTCTTACCCAAATCGAGCGTCTATTTCTTTGACAAGCCCTTCAGCCACTTGGGCATCTTGCGAGGGCCACCGCTATCGTTGTTTGTCGACTGGGCCGGAGCCGGAGCCGGAGCTGGAGTGCTACTCTCGCCCTCTTCCTCCACCTGGGGTGTCTGAGGAAGCTCGACCTTCTTCGCCTGGCTGGCGAAGCTTTCCTTCAAGAACCGGGCTTTCTTGACATCTTGAGACACCTCCTTCTCCCAAACGAGATTCAAAAGGACGCGCCCCGACATCTTGTAGCCCCTGACGAGGTTATGCTTGATTCCATCTTCATCTTTGATGACAGTCGGAGGCGGTGGACCAGGCAACACCAGCTTGAATGAAGCAGAATCGTTCGCCATGACACCCCGGACGGCCTTGTAGATTGTTGAACCAGTGTCCTTGGGTCCGAAGTTCCACTGCGCGGAGGTCTCGTCTGGAAATCGCACCTTCACTTCGACTTTCTTGACTGCTGCAGCCTTGGCCTCTGCGGCTTGAGCTTCCGCCGCAAGCTCAGCGTCGGACTTGAGCCGCTTGTTGACAGCACTCGCCAGCAAGGTTTGCTGGTGTGCCTGGGCGTGTGCAATTGTAGGAGTGTAGACAGAGTCGGGGACATTTACAGAGGCAGCAGCCGGCGTGGTGTTCGTAGGCGCGGAAAAGATGCTGACAGGCTCGAGGCTCGAGAGGCTCGGGCCAGCGTCACGATTCTCACCACTGGTTGAACGAGGCTGGATGTTCCCATCGTCGACTTCCATAGCGTCAGCATGCTGCGAAGCCCCCTGCCCCGCCTGTCCGTCAAACGACAACGCTACCGCATCCACATGGTGTGTTTCTGACTGCTTTGGCTCAAAGCCTTGTGAGCGATCAGTGGTTGTTACTCCTGATTCTGCAACCAAGGGAGCCTGGAGACTGGTCCTATCAAAGCTCTCCGGGTTGGGTGTGTCTAAGAGCGATTCAGTCTGCGCTGACGAAGCCCCAGGAACCACACTCTTCTCCTTGACCTCTACTTTCTCCTCATCTTTGAAAAACTGGGAGATCTCCTGCATCGCGTCGTTGAGCGTCTTGTCTGTGGACTTGAAAGACAGCTGTATCATGTGGCTCCCAGAGATGAGGCCCATTTGAGAGAGAGGTTTCTGAAAGTCTGCCAGCGTAGATATCTCCCGGTTCATGATTCGAAGTGACGGCATCTCATAAAAAAGCTGCCCACTGCCTGCCTGAGTGCCGTTGCTGGTCTGGGGTATACCTCGATCGGTGAAGTTGAGTGTGTGCCCAGACGGCGACCCCTTCGATTCAAACTGCCGTAACATCTTCCAAAGCGTTGTATCGCTTCTGAACTTATCCGTGAAGCGCCCATTGGGGATCCCTCTGGCTTCAGATTCCGGTAGCTTGAGGGCGATGTTCACTACCGAGGTTGTCTTTGAAGTTGCTACAAGCTCAAGTTTGGCTCCTGCAGTAAGAGAAGTCAGGCGAAACTGATCGCTGAGATTGATCACATTGTTCTTGTGCCTGTAATCTCCGTTAGGTCACAGGAACAAAGTAGATAATTGTCTGCCCTGGCGAGAGTCTACTTACTTAAGGGACCACTTGTCCACCTGCAAGTTTAGCTTCTTGCAAGCCTCCTCGAGAACATCAAACATGTATGTTCCAGAGTTGACCTTGACACTGACCCGCTTGACATCAGGCGATACGACCACCACGTGAGAGGACATATTGTCGAGGGTGGAGCGGGAGCCGGCGAGCAGTCAAAGACGCTGTACAATGATGTGGACAGATGCTGGAGAAATTGCCCGAAGAAGCCTGGGGATGTCTTGCTGTGAGCGCAGTGCTCTCTTCTGTTCTGAAATAGGCGCAAGCTGACTCCCTCAAATAGCTGTGTCGTCTCGTAGGGGAAAAGCACCCGAGCAGAAGAGCAAGCTGAAATGTCTCTTCTTGAAACCTTTCCTCTTCAACGATCGTGGCGAGCTTCCACGTGCAACGTAGGTCAAGCTGCTGCTGCCCCTCCACAGACAGCGGGGCAGGAACTGTCGATTACGACGGTGAACAAGGCGCTGTGTGACCAGAATAGCCTAAACGAAATGCTTTACCTAGTAGGCCGCTGGAAATGAGGGATATTCGCAATTTATATGTGAAATTGTGTAACAAACAAGAGGCTATTGAGTGTGAGATGGTGGCAAGCAGTGTGGTGGGCAATCTGGACAGTAAGCGGCTGATGAAGCAGTCAGGCAGCCTTGTGAGATCATATGTAGGTCCCTGTAGTGCTGCATCCAGTCCTTTGGAGCTGCCAGAAGGAAGGCGCCAGAAGAGCTACGTGCCAACGTCTCTGCGTGACCAATCAACGCCAGAAGCCGGCCGGCAGGGGGGGCTGGTACCTACATACTGCTCCTACCACCTGGGGCCGAACTTACGCAGCTCACAGGTTGCCTTGAAGCTCCCCCAAGCCTCGCCCGGACCTCATCAGCTGCATCAAAACGCCAACCTCAACTCCATTCCACCCGCGTCTCCGCAAGCCCGTCCACAACCTACCCCTCCGACTTAGACGATACACCGCCTGGCCCGTACCGAGCCATTCCCATCTCAAGCTTGTTCCTCGGCATCACCCAGATAAGCAAGATGGTGAGAACCAGAGACCATGGCCGAGCAGACGCCCATAGCTAACTTGCCTTCATAGTCATCGCCCTTCTCAATAAGTCAGCCTCTCCTCGTGCTCCCGAACCTACAAGCCCTCGATCCCGATCCCGAAGCTAACAATGGACCCCAACAGACGGCGGCGCCTGCGTCGCAATGGTCGGCAAGGACTGTGTCGCCATCGCCTGCGACCTCCGCCTCGGCCTCCAGGCCCTCACCGTCTCCAACAACTTCCCCAAGATCTTCAGCTACGGCGACAGCGTATACTTGGGCCTGACGGGCCTGGCCACAGACGTGAACACCGTGTCCGACCTGTTCAGGTACAAGGTCAACATGTACCGCCTGAGAGAGGAGCGCGCCATCGCACCCACCACCTTCGCCAACCTGGTCTCGAGTTCGCTGTACGAGAAGCGGTTCGGCCCCTACTTCGTCAGCCCCGTCGTTGCCGGTCTGGAGCCCAAGACGGGGAAGCCCTTCATCTGCGGTTTCGACAGCATCGGGTGCATTGACTTTGCCAAGGACTTCATCGTGAGCGGCACGGCGACGGAGCAGCTGTTTGGCATGTGCGAGAACTTGTGGGAGCCCGATCTGGTACGTTGAGCACAGGGCACGCGCATTAAACGATATCACGTGGTCAAAGGGACAATGCTAACGTGGATTGGCTGCAGGGACCCGATGAGCTGTTCGAGACGATCTCCCAATCCCTACTGAACGCCGTCGATCGAGACGCCTTGTCAGGCTGGGGCGCACACGTTTACATCATCGAGAAGGACAAGGTGACGAAGAGGCTTCTCAAGGGACGACAAGACTAAGAGGATGGCCTGGGGACGAGATTCGGAATGGATATGGGCATAGAAGAGGCGTTTGATAAACGCGCACTCCGATCCACCGAGGGGAGGATGAGGAACTACGACCTTTTGTGCATTGTACGACTAGACACATCACGACACAGCTGGCTGGACTTACCATGGCCAGCTAAATATCACCCACGATGACAAGAAGACCTATTGGCTTGACGAGCTCCGTACTCCGTTTTGAGGATGGTGAAGCATGTGCTATGGCACGAGCAAAAAGTACACCGGTAACAGTCGGAACCCTGAAATTCGTGCTGCGATTTGTGCCCGTAATTCATTTGTCGGCCACCTGAAGGTTATGATCCCGCATATGGAGCATTTCAATCCTTGACGTTGTTCCCTCAGTAAGAGTGGCCAGAACCTGTCCGGACTCGTCTTCCAATCTTGCCACGGTAATACAGTCCTTGACCAGTTCCTCAGGGCCCAAGGTGGATTTCCACTCGAACCACCCAGGTCACCGCCCATGATCCATGGCAGGGGGGACGCTTTTCAGACGGGCGTCTCGAGCCTCCCCGTGCGCCCCACCACGAGGACCAAGAACAGGACCGTCAGCACCGCTCAAACCGCAGGTAGAGTAATCCAGGCCCATTGGATGCCCAGGCAAGTAGCGTAGTGTTGCACCTGACCTCTCGCCGGCTCTGAGTGGCTCGCGTTCCCGTGGGCGCGGATATATGTTGTGAGGGAGTCGGAAATGTTGTGAAAGGCACTCTGTACCCGCTCAAAGTCCACTCTGCCGTAGTTATATATATTCTTCATTAACTGTGGGCCGTCGAAGAAGGAATAAAATGTGTCTTCGAGCACATCTCCTTCACGCTCGAGGCCGCGAACGATACCTACAAATTGGGAAGCGGCCGGGTTGCGAGCCCACGCGCCATTCCCATTGGCGTACCCGAACTTACCGATGAAATCTGGACTTATCAGGTAGACGCATTTATGGCGCAAAAGGGACTCGAGATTTCTCAGCCAGCCGTCTGAACCCCCCTGTTCTGTCGGATACCCCATACTGATGTCCCCGTAAAATGGAATCCAGCGAGTCGTGTCGTGCAAATCGTAACCCCTGGACGTGAGAAACGCTGTTTGTTGTGCGATACACACTGAGTGTCCAACAGCCCAAAGTAGCTTGGTCCCCAGGAAGTGCCCCATGCTATATCTCGTGATTGCGATATCAAACGCTCTTCTAAATGGCCTGCCTCGATACTTGCACTGTACGTACGAATGCAAGGCTTAAGGTGCAGCACGCGGCCCCGTATCATCGACAGACCCAGTTATATTTGGCTTCCGCTTTATCACAGCCAGTAATGGATTTTCCGGTTGGTAAAACGAGCCTGTTCCGTGAGTATGTTGTTCTACCCACAAGGATGCCGACGCGTATCGAGAAGGCGTCTCTAGCTTTAGGCAGAGGCGACCGTATGTCCACCAGGGCCAGATTGTCCTCCTGGCTAAGAGAAGGGTCGAAAGTTATATTCAACTGATCGCTACTGGACCCCCAATAAAAGCCTTCGTCTTCAGATGAGAGTGAAGGTTTTCATGTAGTAATGATCGAAGTCAGCACCCGGGTATGGTGGCGTACATTCGATCACAGCATCGACTAACACGTCTTCACAGGCACTACATACACCTAAAGTACTGTATACTTCAGGGAATGCAGTTTCCGGTGGAGCATTGCCAGGGTGTCTCACTGCCTGAAGAAGAGAGCTCTGAAACCAACGCAGAGCGAAGACTGCTGTCTGAGGTCTGCTCCTCGTTTCCAGTGCCAAGGTAACTGTCGACTCTGTTTGTGCACGGCAAGGTGGAAACATCCCCTTCGATATGGGTGCTGTAATCAAATGGGCGGACAAGTTGCTGTATGAAAGGGTCGATGACAAGACCACATATCATGATGACCGCCGCGTTGTCAGTGGTTACCGTAGTCCATGTGTGTAAAGTATTGTAAGCAGGCCCCAAGGTCCTCGGCCAGCATTGTCGAAGAGGACCATGTCGGACAGGGGCCGGCTGTCTGATGAGAACCAAGCCCACTGGAGCTGGCCGACGCACGAAGCGACCACATAGGCGATGGCAGCCTTGAATACCAAGATGTAAACGGACAACAGCGCGTTGATGGACATATTAAATGGTCATTCCGGTATTGGGCGGTCGCGGTGCGGTAACACCGTGGCGACACTTATTATAGGAACCGCTAGAATGAGAGCGCAAGCCGCTGTTTCCCACCTCCATTGCTTCAAGAGAAGATTAAATGTACCCTTCGAGGTTGGTTGGGACGGCCGCAGTTCTTCCGTCGAACTTCGATTTAAACATAAGGTCGTTCCGGAAATGCTTGCAGAGGATATCGGGGGTATTAGGCGGGTAGATGACGAAGTGAAGACTGAAGTCGGTTGACCACTTGTAGAGCCATGGACGGAGATTTCGGCGGGCAAGTCATCGAAGCTGGCGTTGCCATTTCGCAGCGGTGAAATGGGTATTCCTTTAGACATTATGGATATAACAGGAATCTCCAGGCGTCTTCCAAACACAATTTTGGGTGCCTTTCTTGAAGTCCCGTGTACCAGTTTATGCCTGTGGAACTATTCGATTCGTATGGGGGGCGTCGCGATGGTAGATACTAACACCAAAATGGAAGATGTACCGAGCGTTGAGTGACTGAAGTTTCAAACTTAGCAAAAGATTTCATGAGTTTCACTTTAGGAAGATTCAAGATGTCTTGCTCGTATGTGCTGTGCCGTTCACTTCAAAGTCCGGAGGCTCAGTACTGCTTCTTGCCGCAGTTGCGAGCGGCTTAGACCCCCATTACGGCACTGAAATTTCTTTATCGGTCTCACACTCAACCTGCATAGGTTGGTGTGGCTTGGTGCGTGTGTAGCCCGGTGTGTCTCGTATTTAAGCTAGAAGCATCCGAATGCGTGTAGAATTGCAGGTGTGCGTCGTCTTATTGTTACACAGCATGTGGTTGTCCCGACCCCAAGCACTCAGCCCTTTTCATTTGTGAAGACAGCGTTGGCGTCTTCTCACAGTTTGTTTACAAAAGTGACCATTGTGCAGAGTTTTATCATTTGAGTTATGCGACTGTTCTTAGACTCGATTCACTACTGCGTCTTGAGTGGCTCAGTAAAATCCCAGATTCTTCCCTGCTTGGAGGAACCTCCAGAGACAACTCGGTCCTATGTAGGATAGTCTCCTTTTCGACGGGACTCTTCCACCGCCTATCTCAGAGGCTGAATATCTTCAATATCTTTGGCATTGTGGTGGGGTTGTACACGTGACACACGTTTTTCAAAATTGAGGATTTCTGCTTGAGACCTCAAGTTTCTCTTCGAGTAACCCAATTTATTGCCTAATTACTCGGATCGACCAAAGGCATACTTCATAGGACTCGAAATCCAGGTAGGCGGACGATATTAGTCAGGTTATGGTATCTCATGTGCGTATCTATAATGCCAATACGCGAGTTGCCGCCAGATCTTCGTCTACTTCGATGTCCTCTCTATGTAAACTGATGGGAGAAAAGTGTAAGTTGTCTCAAATCGGACCACAGTCCCGATCGGTTGTGACTGCAACTCTTGCTTGCCTATCTCCAAATGAGATCTAGAGTGTTGTGTTATACATCTTGTGTTATTGTACATGACTACCGTCTAAGAGTCATATAATAGCAGCCGGTAATGAACCATTTCGCCATCACTCTACTGTTTCTTCTTGGTCCTCGCTTCGGATACACGCGTTGTCTTCTGCATGAAGAACGACCGCTCAACGAGCTTGAGTCCTTCATCGATGAGACTGAAGTGATTGTCAGGAATTGTCCGAGAAGACAGGAGTCGAAATCATGAGAAACTTACATCACGGGTGCACTAATGGCAAGCACCGCCTGCCACTCCGGCCAGTTGAGAGGCAAGATGGAGAAGAGAGTTTGCAAGAACGGTGTGTAAAGCAGAGCAAAGTGCAGCGCCATTGACAGGCCGATGGCGTAGACCAGCATGAGGTTATCCCACAGCGGAAGGGTGAGCAGGGACTCGCTGCTTGAAAGCGCGTTCATGGCGTTTAGCATCTCAATAGTGACCAAGATAGACAGCGAGACGGTCGATGCGGATTTGGCCATGTCATTTGAGAACATCGAGCAGCCAATCTCGGGGAATTCTGTGGAGCACCGGTGGAAGTGGCGCAGCTGGGAGAAGGCAATCTGAGGGCCGCCGGAGTAGTACATGAACCACCAAGCGTAACCGGCAACAGTGGCAACGCCCACGTAGGTACCAATGATAAGGTAGCGAATGAAGAGCCACCCGCCGATCAGAGGTTCGTCGCGCTTGCGGGGCTGACGGCGCATGATGTCGTGGTCAGGCGGGTTGAAGGAGAGCGCGGTAGCCGGGAGACCATCAGTGACCAAGTTGACCCAGAGAAGTTGGACGGGAATCAGTGCCTCGGGCATTCCCAGGGCAGCGGTAAGGAAGATCGAGACAACCTCGCCAATGTTGGAAGAGATGAGGTAACGGATGAACTGCTGTGTGTTGTTGTAGATGGAACGGCCCTCCTCGATGGCGACCTCGATGGTAGCGAAGTTGTTATCAGCCAGGACCATGTCAGCCGCCAGCTTCGATACGTCTGTACCGGAGCCCATAGCAACACCAATGTCGGCCTTCTTGAGCGCGGGAGCATCGTTGACACCATCACCCGTCATAGCGACAACTTCGCCCAGAGACTGAAGCAGATCGACCAGTTTGGACTTGTGGCTGGGCTCCACGCGCGAGAACAAGGAGGCGTTCTTGGCAGCCTCGAGCTGCTCAGCGGGGCTCAGGTTCTCAAACTCGCGGCCAGTGAAGCTCCTTCCCTTGAGATCCTCATATTGTCCAAAGACACCGATTTGACGGCAGATACTCTCAGCGGTGTTGCGGTTATCTCCAGTAATGACGATGACGCGGATGCCAGCCTCCTTACACTTGGCGATGGAGGCGGGAACTTCAGGACGAGGGGGATCAAGCATGCCGACAAGACCGAGCAGGGTCAGGTTCTGTTCAATCTTGGCGTAATCGGCGGTGGATTTAGCGGAATGCAGGAGGCTGTTGCTTGAGACGTCGTCGATGCTTGCGAGTGCGATCACTCTCAGACCCTTGTTTCCGTAGTCGGTGACTTCCCGCATGATAAGATCTGAGAGGCTTCCATTCATCTGGACCTTCTTGCCGTTTGCGCCAAGTACGACACTTGTGCAGCGGTCGATGATAGACTCGGGCGCGCCCTTGACGAGAAGCTTCTGCTTGCTGCCGTTCTGAACAAGTACAGACATGCTCTTTCGGTCACGGGAGAATTCGTAGGTGGCGAGGCGAGAGTACTGCTTGTCATACCATCCGCTGGCGTGGTGACAACGATCCTCGGGTGCGCTATTTCTCGGCGCGCAAGGCCCGATCTTCTCAACCAGCGTCCGGAGAGCGCCTTCAGTAGGCTCACCAACGTTGGAGAATGTGCCAGCCTTAGCATCGTAAGCCAACATGGCGTCGTTGCAGAGCGCAGCGACTTCAGACAGCTGGCGCACGGTAGATGACTTCTGGGAGAGATCCTGAACGACCTGGCCCTTGTATGTGACATCGCCCTTGGGCTCGAAAGTGGTTCCCTCAACGTCGAGTTCCTCGAGGTCTGTACCATTCTCGTTGAGGTAGACAATCTTGTTGACGCTCATCTGGTTTGTCGTCAAGGTGCCGGTCTTGTCTGAGCAGATGATGCTGCAGCTTCCCAGGGTCTCCACCGAGGGCAAGCTGCGAACAACAGCGTTCTTTGCAGCCATCTTGCGGGTTCCTAGAGCCAGACAGGTTGTGATGACGACGGCCAGACCTTCAGGGATAGCTGCGACACCGAGAGAAACAGCGATCTTCAGGTAGTAGATGGCGCCTTTGGCCCAAGTACCGTGGCTGGGGTCGTTGAAGTTGGGAATGTTGATCAGCCAGACCAGGATACAGATGACCGTAATCACCTTGGCCAGGCTGTCGCCAAAGTCGTTCAACTTCTGCTTCAGCGGGGTGGGCTCGGAGATCTGGGCGGATATGCTCTCGTGGATGTCGCCGATGGCCGTGTTCGCGCCAGTCAAGACCACAACAGCCTTCGCCCTGCCAGTGACAACCGTGGTTCCAGAGAAGAGCATGTTGACCTGATCCTGCTTGACAGACTTCTCATCCGGGACGACGGCCTGCGCATCCTTGCTGACACTCTCGCTCTCGCCGGTCAGGATGGCCTGGTCGACGGAGAAGCTGTTGCTTTCGATAGAGATCAACCTGCAGTCGGCGGGTATCCTGTCGCCAATGGAAACGGAGATAATGTCGCCGGGGACCAGATCCTCTGCCTTGACTCTAGAGACATGGCCATCGTTTCGGATCACGTTGGCCTCGTTGGCCGAATATTCCTGGAGCGCAGCGATGGCTTTCTCGGCGCTGCTCTCTTGCGAGACACCGACGACGGCGTTGAGGATCAGGATGGTCAGGATCTGGAGAAAAGAAAGGTGGTCAGTCGGCTTCGGTCTGATGTGTCTGCTAGGCGCATTGCGAAGGGAGACTTACAACGATGGGATCGACGAATGCGCTCCAGCCGCCCTCGTCCTCGAACAGGGCCAGGACGAAGGAGACGGCGGCGGAGCCAAGAAGGATAAGGACGAGTTGGTCCTTGAACTGCTCGAGGATGAGCTCCCAGAGGGGCGTTGGCGGCTCTTCAGCGATGGCTACGAAGGGAACGATCTATCAGCATCCGGGCGTCCAGACGGTTTGCGACAGGATGCGAACCTACCGTTCTTGCCATGCTTGTCTGTCAACTGCTTGACCTGGGTGTCTGTCAGACCAGCGGAGGCTTGCACTCCCAAGGTCGACAAGACCTGGTCTACCGGTCTTGCGAATGCGTTCTCCATCTTTCGCGGTGGGGGGAGGCTGGAGGCTCCGCGAAGGGAGGCGACGTGGATGGAGGAGGCAGTCCAAGCTTCCGAAGGTTTTTGGCGCAGGGGAAGCGAAGCGGAAGCCGGGGTAGGTGGATAAGAGATGTTGGTCTGGACAGAGACGCTTTTTTTTTGGGGGGGGGGAGGTCGTTCACCAGCTTTCCCAGGAGGACAACAGGTGCAGCCCTTTAATTGCAGAAGGAATGGATGGGATCTCGAAGTCGTCTCCGAAAGAAAAAGAAGAAAGTTGCCGGGAGGTGCAGTAGAACTAAAACCCACGGATCTTGGAATCGATCCTTCAACGTGTCAAGAACTAGATAAGTGCAGGCAGGCTGTGCTACGATGTACTGCCTAGGTTTTCCAGGTACATGTGGGCATGGTGGGTTAGGTGCGGCGTGGATGGGGGGAGCGGTATCCACTCGGCAGTGTTGCCGATGTCATGGTGGGGCCTCTTTCGGAAAGCCAGGCATCTGGAATGTTCACCCAGGCTCGCCAGGGCAGCAGGGCCGCCGAAGAAGGAGGGGGAAGGGGTCCAGGACCTGAGCAGCTGACGGCCCAGACCTTGCTCCGTCTGGGGGCTGACTTGTCCCGACTAGGTAAGCATCGTGTATCAAGCATCTCTCTGCTGTAGTACTCGAGTAGAGAACACCGTTGTCTCCCCACGCCTTCCACCCACGTGGACTTCTTCCTGCATATTGCATGACATATCATTGGCTTCAATGGCTGATTGAGTCCTCTGATACTCCAAGGCCTTCTATTGAGCCGCAACAACTGGCTCAGCAACCTTGCCCATGTCTCATCTCATATTCTTCCCCACAGTTAACAGCAAGGTAGTCCACTAGTGCAGATTGTAGCATCCGCGGGATGGTTCCTCGCATGCTCAGCCCCAATTCCTGAGAATATTGTCCCTGGGGTCCTCTTCGATAAGCCCCATCTACCACCCACTTTCACACGCTTCGGCAATATATGCCGGGACTCGTTGCAATTCACCACCCTCCAGTGCTAAGTTCTTGGGAAGCCCTAGTCCACCATGACATCAACCAGACGAACAGTACAGGAAACATGCAAGAACAAGTGCTTGAAATTCCAAAACCTGAGTATTGGCTGTAGATACCCCTGCCGTCTTGGATGAGGAACCCGCCTCTCCAAAACCCTGACCAAGCCAGTGCAAGCCATTTTTCCCGGTCGTGACCCAGGGCACACCTCCCATCATCCCGCAAAACCGCTGTGCTTTCCAATCTCTTCAAATGCCATGACCTGCTCTCATCAAATTCCCTAGCCTGGCCCTCGATAATCCTGCGAGTCCGCCTTGGGGGCGGCCTGTACTGACGGTATTTGACTGGGGGACGCAACTGCGCCGGGGAACATGCCGGCAACTCGGATATCGGCCTGCCTGCCCCATCCAGCTCAGCGAGCTGTTCAGAATGGCGGTTACCTGGCTGGTTAGAGTACTGGTCCATGCCACACTGCGCGGGAGATGACGGGGAAAAAGCGGCCATGCCACCCCAGCTGTCCTGTCTTCTGGCTGTTAACGGCCATCCCGCGTGAACGCTGTTGTTTGAGCTCAAGGAGCTGCGGCGCCTTGACCCGTTGACTACATAGAGGAAAGGCCTCTGACCATTATTGAGGGATGGAGAGGACGACCGCAACTGAGAATACGAGTAAGGCTGTGACTGCGACGTCGACTGCGAAGGCGTATGAACCATGTGACCGGAGTCTGGATTTCCGTCAGAGCTGAAAACCTTTCCCAGTGCTGCCCATGGGACTCACTTTGAGGTACGTGTGGGCGGTCGTAGGCAGGGCCGCCATTGCACCACATGTTGGTCCGGATACCGTAACGACAACCCCCCTCCGTTTTCTCCACGCCCGTCTTGCGAAGAAGACCAACCCGGCAGCCATAAGTAGGAGGACAAACGTCCCCCCTACGCTGATGCCTGCGGTGCCCCCTTTTGGAAAGTCCCGAGGAGATGTTGCCCTCTGGGCTACTTGTTGGGTTTGCGACCGGTGCTAAGCTTGATGCGGATCGGTCCGTTGTCGTTGTCGTGGTTATAACATGTGGACCAGACGAAGATACGGAGCTCAACAACGGGCTCACGGGCTCACGGGCGGGGGCGGCCTCGGCGAGCTGGCTGGAGGACTTGGACTTGGACTTGGACTTGGACTTGTCGAGGTGCTCGACTCCGTCGTGGTTGTGACGCGTGAACTGGCCGAAGACCTGGAGCCGGCCGACGAGGGCGAGCTGGCTGAAGCACTCAAACTTGTTGAGGTGTCCGACTCCGTCGTGGTTATTTTCTTCCTCCTGAACGCCTCGATGCTTTCGGAGTTCCTGGACAGCCGCGCGCCCACCAGGTCCTCTGGCGGGCACTCGGTTTCACACGCGTTGGAGGAGCAGCACCCCAAGAAGGGCTTGTTCAAGTCTGGACCAGTGTACCAGGTGCTCCTTGGGTCTGAACATTCCTGTTCCGGGGTATTTGCGCCCTTCTCCTTCTTGAAGCTGGTGTACCGGAGATGCTCGTCAGGACATACCTTTTGACGCCAAAGTTAGCGATGAATGAACCGAGAGAATACCTCTGAGGTAAGGGGCCCGATGGGCAAATGTGGACTGTTTGGATGAGCTGCAGCATCACGGGCATGGGCATCATGGGCTGATAGACTGATTGGCACAACAAGAACTTTCTCATGGGCCTGAGGTTTTTCTCTGGGGAAATCCTTACACCTGAGCCGTCTTCGCCGGGATCTGAGGCGCAACAACCGAGAAAATGAATTTTACACTTCTCGCAGATGTAGAAGGTACCACCATCAGGGCACGAGAGGCCAAGTGCGTCTATTGGATTGTACATCTTGGTGCCGATGCCAATCCGATAGACGACTACCTGCCTAACTCCCGGGCTGGAGTTCTCAATATGAGCTGCGGATGGTTGGGAACGAGGCGTGGAAGACGTACACTGTGAGTGAAAAGCTGTCAGTGCTCAGGTCAGGTGGCCCGCCGAGAGGCCATCCAACGAGGAGTGCTCGGAGCGGAGAGGAAGGAGGAAGCAAACAGCCTGACGTGGTTACAAGCAAAAATTAGAGGTATCGAGGTAACTTTGCCGTCAATGTAATTTGTCCACCAGGAGGGTCCGTGTTACAACGCAGTCAAATCGAATGGCTACCAAGGCCACCCGGAACTCCAGCTGGACGTCTCACGATGGGTGTGTTGCTATAAACTTGGGGGAAAGAAATATGCGTTCGATGCCTTCGCAGGCCGCCGATTCTATATCTGACTGGGAAGTATGATTGCGGCCGTCGCTGACCACAACGCTACAACAGATTTTAGGGGAGGCCATTTCCAGATAAGTGTATGCCAATACCCTGAATACTGCAGGTGACTGCCGTATGAAGAGCTCGACTGTTTTGTCTGTCATAGAGAACTTCTCATCACCAGATTTAAGTGATGACCGGCGCCGCTGATGTGCAATTGTACGTGTGCGTACGTGAGTGTAACTTTGCTTGCGAATCACGCGGCGGGACTTGTCATACAGATGAATCGAACCGCGGTGATGTTGTGGTTTCCCCATTTGCCACCTCTCAACTCGTCGGACTGTGGGCATATCCTGTGATCTACCCGGTTGCAGAAAATTCATGGTATCATTTCAAGACGCTACCGATTTGATTGTGTCCCAGTCATAAATAGCAAGCCGTGGACATTCTGTGTAGTTATTACAACCCATTGAGCACACTCTGGATGCCCACACTGCTCGCATCCTCTCTCTTTTGCACGATGGCCTTGAAGTCTGCCTTGGTGAGCTTCTTGCCCGTCGCAGCTGAGCCTGTTCCTAAGTTTCGGCTCTTCTCTTTCAGCGCTTCTGGGCCAATGATGAACAAGTACCCAATCTCTGGGAGGAGATCCAGTATCCCCTGAACCTCCTTGGTGAGGGGCCACTCCTTCAACGTCGAGATGTACTTGTTTAGGTCCTTAGTCACCATCAACCCACCAGTCGCGTTGACGGAGAACTTCTTGAAATGCTCCAAAAGCAGCTTGTGTATCGCCAATGCCAGCTCGCTGCTAAATATCTCAAGGTTGTGGCCATCGATGGCCTGCTTTGAGAGTTGAGAAACCCGCTTGAGGAAGCTGCAGATCGTTTGGCAAGTCGGGGTCTGCAGCAGCTCTGCAATAAGCTCAAGTTCTGCGTCCTTGGGGCGGAAATCTGTCTTGCGCTGTGTTGCTAGCGTCCGAGTTACCCAGTTGATCACAACATCCACTGAGCTCTTGATGACGCTATTCGTTTTCCTCTCAATCGTCTCCATGGCCATTTTGGCCTGCGCCTCCATGCTCCGCCGCACGGTCGCATTGCCCTCCGCGAGTCTGATCATGACAGTATGTATAAATCGTGACATGATATTCGCAATCGTAACGGCGGGCCGTATGTTCGGCAAATAAGATATGTCCGGTTCGACCTTTGAGTTTTCCTGTGAAGACGAAGCGTCGAGCGCAGCGTCCAGAGCTGTCTCGATATAGACCTGGCCCATGCTGGTAAGGAGGAGGCTCAGTAGGCTGTTGACATCCCTCGCAGTGTCGGTGGAGGAGCCGAGCTCGAGCGTCCTGCGAACGCTCTCTGCGAGCCACTCCATCATCCTTTGGGCCACCTCAACACTGATAGCACCGTCCTCCTCAGAGACATCTATCTCGTTCTTGTTCTCGCTGTTGTCCTTAACGCCAGCGACTCGCAACATCATTGCCTTTTGAGTTGGTGTGAGGTCGGATGATTCAAGACGTTCCAGGTAGACATCTTTGGCTGATGCCAACAGTTGCGAGCCTTGTTGTGCTATAGCCGCCATGAAGCCGCTTGGGGCTTTCTTGCGTCTGGAGTGGAATATGGTGTACTTGAAGAGCAACGAGCTGTACAGCTCCTCCAGATTCCTGCGCTCTCTTTCGATATAAGAATTTCCGACAAGGTACGGAACAAATAGCTCCTCCATCTGCTGGTCCAAGGTTTGAGATATCTGCGCAGAGCAAGGTTCGGGGTTATCTATCAGTCCGTGGCTCTTCAGGTCCTCGATGAGCTGGCCAATATATGTTCTTGCCGAATGCAGTGACCGCAGGAATGCCAGTGATGATACGGAATCCGCTTTTTCGAGCACCATTTCCAGCCGTTGTTGGACGGATTGCTGAAAGACTCGTTGGATAAATTTAATCAGAACTGTTTCGGCCATCGGAAAGGCCTGTTTGATTATGAACGACTCCTCCTGCATGACGACCCTGACTTCATCAATCAAGGACTGTAAGCTCTGCTCAATCCCAGGAGGCTTCCCGTCAGGATCGGCAAGCAACTCCCAGGACTCATCGTCGCCAGTGACCTCGTCTGCCAGAAGCTGGTTCCTGTTGATGAAAAAGTCGTGCTGGTTCACGAAGGTGGCCACAACGCTGTTGCCTCCGTTGAAATCAAAAAGAACCTTGGCACACTGCAGCATGTCAGGGAAGTTCTGAGATCGATAGCTCCTGTTGAACTGCTCGAGCAGGTCCTGTTCCAGAACCTCGCAGTACTTCTCCAGCACCTCGCGAGTGTTGTGCTTCCGGCTGATGCCAGTCACGCCATTCGTGACCCCATTCCGTCGGTACCCGTCCGTCTGCCCCCAAGATGTGGGATCCAGCCTCTGGCTGATTCGCATGAGCTGTCGCGCAATGTTGGCGCACCGGACTTTGTTTTCGGCCCCGCCAACCCTCTTCATCTCCTCGAGTAAGCCCAGTTGCCCAGTCTCATAGACCTCATTCCAACATTGGATCAGGAAGTTGGCGTCCAGCGCCCTCCTACGCTTCCGGTCTAGCTCCTCCAGCCTCTCGCCGATCTGCACAGCAACGTTACCCCCTATGTCTCCCCGGGCTGTTCTATCGTGGCCATTGATGCCGTTGGAGCTGTTCAGCGTGGAGTCGAGTGCTTCGAACTGGGCCATGGACTGGTCTAGTTTTCGACCAAGGGTCTCTAGGGTACGGTCGTGCTGCATTTCTGCTCGGCGCACGTCGCTCTGCAGTCCGGATTCCTCCCCTTCCAGCTTCTCCGTGAGCGACCCCAACTGTGATAATGCATCTGCAACACGCATAAAGTGTTAGTGAAAGCCGTCGGAGACCTGGGGAATAGGAACAGCGACATACTCTCGAAAGTCCTGATTAAGGGTTTCGGGTCGAAAGCTGGCTGGGCCGCAGGGACGGATCGTCGGTTCACGGGAATCGCGCTCTCGGCCAACTCGTCGACAAAGTCTCTCACGATGAATTCTTTAGTTGAGAAATCCTTCTCTTCCAGACTGGGACCCTGGGGAAACAGGGCTCTCGGGCCAGACCCAGACTCTGCCCTGTTTACAGCCATTGATGCTGCCGGCCGCCGGGGCGCATCGGTGCTCGGATGGGCGCTTCGATCAGTGCATCAATCGGTACTCCCAGCCGCAAGCCTCGAGCTACTTGAAGCTGATTTCACGTTGTAATCGAAGCCGTAGTCGAAGTTGCGGTTTGCCACTGTTGGCGCAGTCGTGGTCGTATTCGTCTGCCTGCTCTGAAGCCAAACGTTGTATGCTGGGTAAAGGGAGCCCAATAGATCCCTGTTAGTACGGCCAGGGGTCCCCTCCAACCCAGCCCGACCGTCCCCCAGCCATGGACGCTCTAGCCTCGTTCAGCGCCGCGAATGTGGCTGATGGACACCGCTTACTGTCCAAGGTGCGTGGCAGAAAGCTGGGAGCTGCAGGACTGACGACAGACATGGCCCAGCCAAGCTTACACATGCTTGCAGCGGGCCAGGCGGGTCAGGATGGAATTTCCCAATCCTGGGTAGCAGCAACTCGGCACCTTGTTCACTGCCACTCACCACGCCGTTCCCTTCCTTTCCACCGCCCTGTTGAGCCATACCTTCGCCTCCAATGCGTACGCGTATTAGAATGCTCTTCTCGTGCCAGGACCATTTTGTTTCCTTTCCTTCTCCATAACTAATTTTTGTATGTTCCTCGTGCACCAGACCTGAAGCAGCCATCAACTCACCTTGGAGCATACGCGGTACATCAAAATGCCTTTTGACACCAAGGACACCGAAATCTATCGTCGCAACGAGAAAGCCGGCGGAAAGCTCTTGACCCCGGAGGAGAGAATCAAGCTTCTGGAGGTGCGGCTCTTTCCAAAAATCATGGATTCAATGATAGCTAACACACCCAAAGCCGTACCTCCCACCTACAAAGCAGGACGTGGAACGCGAGGAGCGAGCTCAGAGCCGGCGCATCACCTTCGGAGTTAGGAACTTCCTCAAGACGCAACTTCACATCCTGACCTTCACAATCGTTCACGCCATATTCTCCATATACATACATACCCGTCAGGCCTACCATGCCGTCCGCGACCGCACATACTCCATCTTCTTTTACCACCACCGCGACCCCGCCATGATACAGAGTGATGTGAAACGGCTGAGCAAGGTACCCAAAGTCCTGAGTGTCATTCTGAGAGTAGAGGAAGGTGGCAAAGGCGGCACTGAGCTGGAGCGTCTTGTGAATGAGGTGGCCGAAATCTCGGCATGGTGCGCAAGCGCTGGCATACCCACGTTGAATGTTTACGAGAAAACAGGTGCGCCTCTCTGTTCGTCACTTGGAAATCTGCAGCTGACAGCACCTCTCAGGCCTTCTCAAGCAGTCACTCCCTGGAACCCACCGAGCCATCTCCCAGAACCTCCGGTCCTACTTTGGCAGGCAGCATCCCACATTGACAGTTTGCGCACCCCACACCCAGTCAATAGAAATCCCTTCAAGCACTCAGACGGCAGATTGTGGGGATGCAGCAAGTCACCTCACCGTGAGACTGATATGCGCCGAGGACGGCCGTGACTCCATAGTGGACCTTACGAAGACCCTGGCAAAAATGGCCCAGAAGCACAAGATCTCCCCTGCCGACATCGAACCGCGACTTGTCGACCTCGAACTGAGGGAGAACGTCATGGAGGAGTCGGACCTGTTAATTATATTTGGGCCCCACATCGAGTTCCAGGGATACCCGCCCTGGCACCTGCATCTTACTGAAATCTACCACGTGCCTGACAACGAGAGCGTCGGGTACCAGGTATTCTACAGTGGTCTGTGCAAATACGCGAATGCCCAGTTCAGGCTGGGACGATAGTTGATGTCTTGGTTGAACTGGTAGAGCCGCGGAACAGGCGCATGGCATGGGCAGAGGAGTTCAAGGTGCACCATAGAGAAGTCTTACAGTTTTATACCCTCCATCAATGATTCCAAATCCTCATTTCTTGAACGCTCTCATCCCACTTATAGACCGGACCTGTCCCAACATTGTAATGGTAGTCTAGTACACGTTAATAACCTGCTGTGGGCCCGGAGTCATGCACTCTGGGATATCCAAAAAATGGCAAATGGAGAAAGTGAAAAGAGAAGAGCGGTACACACAGTTGCTCGTTCCGCCCTTTACCATAGCTTGACGAAAAGTTATGTTGATCCTACCTCCATCCTTATTCCTGCCGCTCCTTTTCGGGATGGAGTGCAGCCAGCAAGACTGGGTCTTCCCTCGCATCAGAATCATGTCGCCGCTCTCAAGGGGCAGCTTCAGAGGCTTCAGATCTAAGTTGCCCGTCTTCTGCCCGTCCGGGGCGATAGGTTTGTGCTTCAGCAAGAAGTCTCTCCTCGCTCCGAAAGAAAATGAAGCGATAGCTGGGTCTGGGCCGAGGAAGCGTTCATCGTCGGAATGATAACTTATGCTATCGGATCCTGAGGCGTAATAGTTCACAAGACAGAAGTTGAACTTGCAGCCAGTGGCAGCTTCGGTAGACTGGCGCAGGTCATCGAGACACTTGGGTATTGGACGGGGTGCACAGTTGGGATACGAGCTGGCGGTGATCTTTATTCCCGTCTTCGCGTCGATGACGATGCCCTCGTCTGAGAATCGAGAAGTATTGTCAATGCCAAACACTGTGGTGTACCTTGGTGTGTTGATCTGGGTCTCGGTAGGTCCTCTTTTGACTGTGTACTTGACCCTATAGAATGGCAATTCTGATCGGAGAAAGTCAAAAGCATCCTTGGTAAGATATCCTGGAACGTACGGCTGGAAGTACAGTAGATCGAGGTCCAACTGGTCGTTGATGACACGACCCTGAGTTGCCGGCAGCGACGACAGTTCCTTGTCGAGATGGTTTGGAAAGCCAGGTATGGGGAAGGGATACGTCGGATGAGTGAACACAACGCTCTGGGATCATGTCAGCGCCATATTCCGATGAAATGAGGCTCGCAGCAGCAGAGGCGCACTGATAGCTCCTGGGCGTGTGGCTCATCCACTTTCCGCTGCTTCGCCGGTGGTGCAAAGAAAGAGTCAATTGTTCTCTTTTTTGACATTTTGCTCATCCGTGAGAGTCTCAACTGTAACAGGTAGACTGAGAATAGGTAGACTGAGACTAGTTTGAAATGTGACTAGACGCTTCAATTTCGTATCATTGAAACGGCGATTTTTAGTGATATCACTGACTTGCACACAGGCCGTTGGTACCGGTAGTGCTAGCCCTTCAGCCTCGTCCGCCGGCTGCGCCAAGCCTCCAAGCTACCCCAATGGATTTGAACACGGATATTCGCACTAGCAAAAACTAATAACACACCTGTTGGTCGGTCTTCATGTGCACACGAGTGTTGCTCGGTACGGTTGTATTCATCTCTTGTTGGTTCGTTTGTTGTTCGAGGGAAGGGGTAGCCGAAGGCTTCAACCTTCCCATCGCAGCTATGGTTTGGCTGCAGTGGTCTGTGCACCGCCAGCTGGAACCAGCTGGCGGACGGACCGTCAGCAGTGTGGCTATCTACTGTACATCCCTCAGCGTGCGTCGCACCCACGATACGGCTTATACCCACACTGGCAGTCTTCTATTAAGTGGGTGCGTATGCTCCAAAAACAACGTCTCCAGACGTATCAACCATAACGGTTTATCGTTCCTCCGCTCCGTCGAATCGTGATCAATTCGAATCGTAACCAATCAGCGTTCCCACCGTATTGCCGCGCCGCTTATGTCGCATCTTGGAGGTGTACCACGGAGGCGCGCTCCGGAGGTCAGACTCACTTATGCGTAAGTCTTTTTGCGTAGCGATTCTGGCAGTCTTTCTGTTCAAGGGTTGAAGTGTATTTCAGGGGATCCGAGGCCCCTGAAATTGGGTACAGAAGGGTAACTTGTGTGGTACGTAATTGCACTATTTGGCACGTTCAGATGCGTGATTCGTAGCACTCAGATTGTGCGATCGACGTATCCCTCAACCCGAATCGTCAATTCGTTCGTGCTAACGAGTCGCTCTAAGGCCTTGTTTGGTGTCGACTTCGTCATTGCGTCGGCCGGGTTGTCATTGCCGTTGATCCATCGAATCTCGTTGATCTCCCTCTTCTCGTACGCTTGGCGAAGGGACATGATGTCAATCATCAGCCTCTTTTCCTTGGTTGTGCTCAGCTTGACGAGACACTCGTATAGCGAGTACGAGTCTGTGCAGATCACAAGTGGGATCTGCGGTAAGTCGAGTTGATCTGTAATTAATCGGAGGGTGGAGGAAAGAACAATGCCGATATCGAATCCGTTCGCCATCCCGTAGATCTCGGAAGCAAGCACGCTTCGCGTGACTCTCTTGCACTTCGTAGAGGACCAGTGAATGATGTTGCCGCGCACCGTGCACTCCGTGCCGTTGGTATTCTTGTTCTCATTTACGAGTGCGATCACGAAGCCGATCTGGGAGCTAAGGTCCCGATTGTTGGCAAATGAGCCGTCGACGAAGACGAGCAGCTTCGCCGTTGCCAGATCCAGCGGGATATAGGCGAGCCCTCGTTTCTCGTTCTTTATCTGCCAACCAAGACGGCGATTCAGCTTCTCAACATCTTCCTCCTCGGGTGTCTGAACTTGCGCAGCAACAGAGAGATCGAATGAAGCTTCCGGTTGACAGATCGAGGCGAGGTAAGCGGCACGAGCACGCTGTTCGAGGTATTTCTGGTCTCGATCAGTCGCCTTGTAATCAACAAGGTTAATCTTCGTAGCTTGCCCCTTCTGCTGCACGTTGACGGTGCCGTCAGGGGTAATCGTCAGCTTGTTGCCGTTGAAGTCGAGCGGCTTCTCCGGCGACAGTTTCTCCTTGGGCTTGCAGCGAATCTCTGCCTTCTGAATCTTTTCCTCTTCTTTAGCCGAAAACTCGTTTGTGCTGACTGTGAGGGTGTCGTCTGTCTGCATGCCCGTGATGCCGAACTCCTTCTCAGTGCCATCTGTAATTAGGAGGCATGGATCAAAGGTTGACGTCTTCATATTCAGTTCAACTCGGTGGTGCGTGTGATATGTCATCCACCAGTGTACGCCGGCCTCGGCTATGCCGTATAGAGGCCGTACAAGTCGCATGATTGTGCCCGGAGGGTAGCGGTCTGCAAGTTCAGGGGGTAGTGCTGCCAGAACCGTGCGGTTAAGCTCTGACTTTGATTGCGGGTATGCTTGCGTAATATCTCGAAGCTCAATGATCATACCCTCTGTGATAAGGGTTGGTGCAATCGCAAGTAGCAGCCGTTGGCTAACACGCTGGATGGTTGGTGATTGCGTAAGGATCTCTTTCTTCTCATCATCATTATACCCCTGAATCACAAGACGGGATTTCTCGTATGGCTTGTTGTCTTTGCCCTTGATCTCTCGTACCATACGTGACTTGAATAAGCGGTGTGGGCTGTGTACCTCTTTATCAAAGAGCTCGAAGAGGAAGACGCCACGGCCGATCAGATCTGAGATCTCGGTGGCATCGGATTCCTCAAAAGGGTCGCCTGGGCTATTGATTACGCCATCGTGGCGCAGCTTCAATGCTAGTGCGTAGTTGTCCTTTTCTCTCTGCGTAATGAAGATTACATATCGGATATCCTCTTCATCCTGGGGCTCCTCATCCTCAACAAGGTGTGTATCACTTCTCGTCTTCGGTTTGTTCTTGGATCCCGGAGGTCTACCGCGCTTGCGCAGCTTCGGAGGCTCCAGAGGTACCGGTGCCGAGGGGGTAACCGCATTCGAGGTTGTGAATTCCGGAAGGAGGTCATCGTGTTTCGAGTCCTCTCGAAAGTATGGTCGAACAAACGTTGATCGGAACTTCGTTGGACCGTTGGGTAGATCCAACGTTACATCATGTCCTTCGATGGTAAGTACCTTGTATGGGCCCTGCCAGCCATCCTTTTCTCGCCATACCCGGGCATCGCTCTGAATAGGCATCATCAGTATATCCGAAGTCTCGGGGCCGTTCCGGGTATTGGCAGCTTCGTTGATCTGCCTCTCAGCAGACAGCTTGCGAACTGCCTTCATAGCTTTCTGGATAGCGTCAGCACGCTTCAGAGTTGATGGCGTGGGGGGAGAATCAGCAGTCATCCGGGGAAACGCTCCGAAGACAAGCAGGGTCGGAACCAGGCCGTCAGGGCCACTCGTATCGTTCACGGCCTTGAGTGCCATTTGTAGGAGGGATTCGTTAGCGTAGATATCAGAAAGTTCAGCGTGAAGAATCTGAAAAGCACGACGAAGAGGTCCGTGGTAACGCTCAATCTTGCCGACGGACCAATGTGCCTCTGTGGGGACCTGCTTGCAGGTGATTCCCATAAGCCTTGCTTCGTTTCTGAACTCGCTCGAAGCAAAGTTCGTACCAGCATCGTGAACCAGCCAGTCTGGCGGTCCGAGGTATGTGTCGATCCACATCATACGGAGGGCTTCCCAAGTATCCTTTGCCGAGAGAGATGGAAGGAATCTTGCAGCTTGGAAGGAGGTTGATGCGTCAACAGCGTGCAAGACAGGCTTGTTGGCGAGGTACATCACATCAACGAGAAGCTCGTAGTTGAAATCATGATCGTCCTTCAGAGCAAACTTGAATCTTCGAGGTGCAGCGCCATTGAGTTGGCAGTGATGGCAGAACTTGCTGACAACCTCGAGAACGTCGACATCAGCATCGTGGCCTGCATCTCGCAGCAGACGAGAAAGTTGGTCAACTGTAGGGTGTCCGAAGCGGCGATGAAGTCTCCGGAGCTCCTGCTCCGTGAAAAAGGCGCCGGCTTCGCGTTCTGAGAGAAAGAACCACGGGTGTCCCCATTTGCGAATCACAGGGACGGTCTTCTCGGTACCATCAGTCCCATGCTGTACCATCTCGTTGGTTGTATTACGAAAGTATACACCCAGTTTATCCATATCCCTCAGACACAGAAGGAAGGGGGTAGGGGCGTTAATAATGTGAAAGATGATTGTTCCGATTATCGTATCCAGCTGAATCGTGCCCATTGATGACGTTTCTGATCCCTTACCGAACTTAATTACGGCACTGCCGGCACGAGATGTATCCATCTTGACAGAAGGGTCTTCGCGTTGGAGGGCCAGATACTGATCGTGGCCTGCTGTGGAGACCTTTGCAGCTCCGGTATCAGGGAGAATGCCTTGGAACTGTTCGCGAGAGTAGCGGTCCTCAAACATGAACTGTGATGCCAGCACAGCTGATTCTTCATCAGTAATAGCGTCCCTATTACTGCCATCGTCCCCTGAGAGGGAGTGAAGGAAGGCAGTATCCATCAGGTGGTGATGGGCGACGTAGCCTTCGTCGTCTTCCGCATCAGTCAAGTATCCTCTTCCGAAGTCTTCTGGGTCGGTCGAGTCAAGGCCTTCATAATCAGCAAGAAAAACAGCATAACCAGCCTCTGAAGTGTCGCCACCATGGTATTCAGCTTGGGCCAGATACTGTTTGCGCGATTGGCGGCGTTCCTCCATAGTGTGGTTTGTTGACCAGCAGCCTTCCTTGCCGCAGACGAAACAGCGCTTCTTCGGCGTGAGCTGGCGGCGGTTATCAGCGCGTAGGAAACGGCCATTGCCACGGCGAAAACTGCCACGTTCGTAGCCGCTATGGCCAAAACCGCTGCGTCCCCGTTGGCGGTTGTTGGTATACCGACGGTCAACGTAGAAGATATCGTTATCCTCATCATTCTCATCCTTCTGATAGAACTGGCGGACGGGTCTCTTCATGCTTAGATCCAGAGATGATCGAAGGTCCTGGAACAGGCGTTCACATGGTCCCGCTGGGGTAAAGAGTGCGTGCTCAAACTCAGGCACGCCTTCACACGCTCGGATGACGTTCATGCGGAGAATCTGCTCCCCCTGGTACTCGGGGCCAAGCGCTCTCTGGCACAGTTGAAGCCTATCTAAGAGAATGCGGAGGACATCCCTCGGAGACTTCTCAGTATGCTCAGAATCATTCCGCATGTTGGTGAACGAGAGGTTGGTCCAATCGTGAAAGTATTGCATACGGTTGGTATCTGTCTCGAAGTGATCCTTCAGCTTCATATATGTTTCGAAGAACGTAGCGCTAGTGCCAATGTGGTTGATGTAATATAGCTCTGCGCGTCCCGTAAGAATACGGGGAAACACTGTAAAGAACTGTTCAGGTCTAATAGCGTTAAAATAGCAGATGTTGAAAAAGAGTCGGACCTTATCATCTAACAGATCATATGGTTCACCGGTCCACTTCTGGTTCTGATCCCAGTTCTTGATAAACTTTGTGATCTTGTCTGAATCAGGGTATCCGTTCATTACTTGACGTGGAGGAAGCATAGAGTAGTCGCTGGCCATATCAATGTTGCTAGTAGCGTTAGCAGCATATGTGATGTTTCGTTGGGCTTCCGTATGTCCCGGGTCTGGCGTACCAGCTGCGGAGTATCGCTGTGGCGGCAGCAGTTGATTCTGAAGATCAAGGAAAGTTCTCGCTGGCTGCTGAATCTCAGCAGGTGGTGCCGGTCGCTGCCCTTCGGCAGGTGGTGCCGTCTGTGCCCGTTGCTGTTGTTCAACACTCTGAACAGGGCGGTCAGGGTCCGTAGATTGTGCCTGCCATTGTTCGTATGCCGGGTGTCCCGGAGGAGGTCCCGTTCGCCTCGGGGGCTCGTTCCAGACTTCCGCCGCTGCTCTGCCCCTGGGGGCTTCCTCTCGAATCATGGGCAAGCTCTTCACTCTCGCCCACACGCGGCGGTAGCGAGAGAGTTCACTTATGGTTGTCTCTTGTTCGATTTCCTTATCTGTCCACTCGATATTCTCCTTAGAGAGAAGAAGAACAAGCTGGGGAGAAATACGGTCTCTCTTGGTTCCAGTGTTGACACCATGCTCTCGGAGGTGCTTCCTGAGGAACGGCTTGATGCTCATCATCTCGAACATCTCTGCGGTCCATCCCTCGAAATCAGTCTGGAATGCAAACAGCAAATCATCGTCAACCTGTTCAAGGTTATCTGTTTCATCCATGAACTGAAGAGCATAGGCGTTGGCACGTTCGGGAGTAATATTGGCAATGTTAACTTGCTGGTCCAAGAAGTCAAGATCTACAGCGAGCCAGTTTCTCGCACCGATCTTGAATCGTTCCTTGAGTTCGTCAATGAATGGCTGAAGACGGTGGTCCTCGAGGGGATCGTCTGAGTCGTTTGCAGCCATCGTAGCAGCTATTCAGCAGTGCCACAGAGACGAGCGAAAGAAAGGGCTCGTTCCAATACTACCACGGCTTGCAACCTGTAACATCTAGACCATGCACCTGTAGGTGGTGATCGCCAGGAATCTATTACTGCGTGGGTTTACGCTAGAATTACTGTCCTTCAGGGCTCCCCGGTGTCTTGTTGATGAGTAATCTGGGGAGGGGAAAACGATGGAGAATGAAGGAGAAGTGTAAAGGTGTTCAGGTGTTTTCAGTGCGTCTGGGCGCCTGTAAACGGGAGGGTTGTGTTGATCAGAAGGTCGCGAGGGAAGGTTTCCGACCGTGTTTCGAAGCGTGCCCAATGAAGGGGTCGAAAGGGTTGTCGTTGCGTGATGGAACGCACCAGTCGGGCGATATCTCCTCTTCAGCCAGTCACCGCGGGTGAGGGCTTCAGACGTGCTCACGAAGGAGGACAAGAGTATGGCGTCGAATGGTTTGAATCTCTGCTCAACGTACAGTCGCTACCGTTTGGTCAGAAGTTGCGTTGAGGTTTGATCGTAGCGCAGATGTCGTCACTCGACAGCAGATCTGAGCGCCTTGGGGCGATCGTTTCCGCTGGCGATGGCGATCGTGATCTGCCTCTTCAACCTTGCCGTTCTGTGCTTGCCAAGCAAGCACTGATCAGTGTTGGTCGGTCTTCATGTGCACACGAGTGTTGCTCGGTACGGTTGTATTCATCTCTTGTTGGTTCGTTTGTTGTTCGAGGGAAGGGGTAGCCGAAGGCTTCAACCTTCCCATCGCAGCTATGGTTTGGCTGCAGTGGTCTGTGCACCGCCAGCTGGAACCAGCTGGCGGACGGACCGTCAGCAGTGTGGCTATCTACTGTACATCCCTCAGCGTGCGTCGCACCCACGATACGGCTTATACCCACAACACCAGTACATTATAATCAGCAGAGAAATCAGCAATTATTTCCCTTAAAACCCCTCCCTTTTTTTATAATAGTTGTGATAGCCTTAACTAAGGGGGCCAAGGGCACCGGGTGGGGGGGGCTTAGATCTACTATATGGACTGCACTAGATTCCAGAGAACGTTCTGGAATCTTGTACCTTTTGTTAGGGCACAGCATAGCTATAGTGCAGCGGCTACTCCCCGTGACAATAATTTTTTTCATTTTTAACATTTTTTTTTTAAAAAAAACCTTAAATTAAAATTTAAACATAAATAAAAAACCCAAAAAAATTAAAAGTGAATAATTAATTAATTAATTAAATTGAATGAAATAAATAAAGAAATAAAACAAATTAAAAAGATTTAAAGATTTTTAAAAAATATATTATTAAAACAAGAATTATGTTGATTTTTTATCTATAATTGCCTAACTAGAAAAGAGGTTCTTTCTCAAGGAAGGGCGAAGCAAAACAAAGGGGGTCTTGTATCTGGGGCGCTGGGGCTGCTAGGCGCCTTATCGATAAGGGCCTCACAGCCCAGGGTGCCCCTGCATCCCCCACGCCCTAACAATTGTTTTTTGAAATAAATTTAAAATAAAATTTGTGTAAAATATTAAAGAAAAAAAGAAGAAAGAGGTTCTGGGGAGAAACGGGTTTTGGAGGGGAAGGTGCTACTAACTAAGATGTACCGGTGTACCAACCGCTTTTGCTGGTGCAAATATCACTATTCGTAAATTTAAACCACTCTGGGGAGCTCACAGCCTTGTGAAAACTTTCAGGCCCCATAAAAAACACTCATCGCTTCTCTCTCAGACCAGGTCGAGCATGCACACATCCAACACCTTGCGTCCAGCAGCATTTTGATAATGTCCACCGTCGAATCCCATACAAATACTCCAACCACGCAGGAGGAAGACAACATGGCACTCCTGCGCCCACCAAAGCTGCCGCCCAGCACTTCACTGAATAAGGCACTCTTCTCAAGGACTCTCAATCTAGCTGCTGCATCCGTGAGGGACAACAAAAATCTGTCAAAATTGAGACAGGCACTCTCAAAAAATGGAGACATTCTGCCCATGGACAGGATATCTGCCATTGCCCCAGACCCCGACGCCGATCTGGCTGCAAAAGGTCGCAGATGCCTGCTCCTCAAACCTTCCATCTCACCTAAGCAGCCAGAGACTTGGGGCGCTCTTGTTTCACAGTTGGTAGAGCAGGAGGAGGTAGGTATAGTTCCTTACGAATTGAAGCTGGATTATGACTACTGGAACTACCGCGATGTGCTGTCGGCGCTGTTGCCAGAGGAACTGCACGACGACATTCCCTCAGGATTCAACACGGCGGGACATGTGGCGCATCTGAACCTACGAGATCAGCACCTACCATACAAGATGCTCATAGGCCAGGTCATTGTGGAGAAGAACCAGCACATCAGGACCGTCATTAACAAGACGGACAATGTGGGCACTGAGTCTGAGTTCCGGACCTTCGGCTACGAGCTGCTGGCTGGCGAGGACGATTTGGGCGTTGAGCTGAATGAGAACGGGTGTGTATTCAAGTTTGATTACTCCAAGGTCTACTGGAACAGCAAGCTCGAGAAGGAGCACACGAGACTCATCAGGTCGTTCCAGCCGGGCGAGGTCGTATGCGACGTGATGGCTGGCATTGGGCCATTTGCTGTCCCGGCTGGAAAGAGAGGAGTCTTTGTCTGGGCGAATGACTACAACCCAGAGAGCTACAAATATCTACAGGACGCCATCGGGCGAAATAAGGTAAGCAACTCTTTATCACCGTCACCTACCTCGATCTCGACTGACTGATTTGCAGGTTTTCTCGTTCGTCCGGCCCTTCAATGAAGACGGCCGCGTCTTTATCCACAAAGCCGCCGACTCGGTTCTCGCAGCCTCAAGGGCCGGTGAGGCAGCTGTGGTGCCTTCAAAGCAAAAGTTCTCGCGCAGCAATCCTGATGCCAAACGGTCCCCACCGACGGTTATTCCCATCCCGCCCACCATCAGCCACTTTGTTATGAACCTGCCAGCATCCGCAACCGAGTTTCTGTCGTACTACCGAGGTCTGTACGCCGGACAGGAGACGCTATTCGCGCCACACACAAAGACAAGCCTCCCCATAGTCCATGTCCACTGCTTCGCCTTGAAGAGCGACGACGACGTGCCCAGGATCGACATCTGCGAGCGGGTTTCCAAGGAATTGGGTGTCACCTTGCACTGGGACGGACAGACTGTGGCGACGGGAAGCGAAGTCAAGGACGGACAGGTTACCGTGCATCACGTTCGAGACGTGGCGCCGGCGAAGAGCATGTACTGTGCTAGCTTCAGGCTGCCATCCGAGGTTGCTTTCGCTCCTAGGCGATGAGTCTCGGGTTAGAGATAAATCAGTCAAGGAGAACTCGTGATTGTTTCATTGATCACAACCGCCGCATTCACACAATGCAGAGGCTGCTGCCCGGGCTCCGAATCGCCGCTTTGCCAACCAGCTACGCACGATGCTTCACATCACCCTTGCCTCGTCCTCCAACGGGGCGTACAGATCAACACCTGGGTGCTCAGGGCTAGATGCGGGATGCGGCATCACACCCCAGCAGTTGAAGATAAGCAGGTCACACGCACTATCAGATTCCGGAACATCGCACAGCATTTTGACAGAGCCATATTATTTACTGCCTGAGAGAGCTAGGCCGGCCCGAGGATGAGATGGATATTTCCATCGTGGTGGCATGCGCCGTTGGGAGGTGGCCGTTATCACACATACGAAGTTGCCAACCATTTCTGTCGACTTGCAGAAGATGGAATGGATAGCAAACGTAAAGCGGGGACTGCCAACTGGCCACCAACATATCCCGCGAAGATACCAGCTTGAGGTACCGTCAACCATCGACACAGCTTCGGCCTTTCTCTTGCGCCCAACTTTGGGGGGGGGGGGGAGTGGTCGACCAAGGCTGTGGGCTTCACGGTCAATGGTACCCCTACAAGAGCACAATTCATGGCCTTTCGCAAGCGTGGTCTCTCAATAGCACGATCGAGGAAGATGCTACCTGTCTGCTAAAGCTATTACGATATTACCCTGAGAGTCCCCACCGACAGTGGCGGTATGCTCGGTCGGACGCAGCATTTCGATCTCACACCACACGGCTATTCGGACCAATTTGCTACATTGCTATTGAAATGAGCCAAGGGTGACAGTCGAGCCCAAAAGTTTTAGTCGAATCTCCATAATTCCTTCCTCCTTGCTTTACCCACTGGGCACGACATCAGGATACGTTCCTTTGCAAACGGAGAATGTTTGATTGATGAGATAGCAAGAGTCGCAGTCCGGCAAACGACGAGCATTACCACGGAGCGAAAGATCTTTCATGTGATTGATGACATAGGACTGTCGCATTGAGACAGGCTAGCTTGCGCACGCTGCAAGCCGACGCTTTTGTCCTCCCGCCAGCAGCGTCGAGACTCATATATACTCGCGCCGGATGGTGGAGATCGGTTTCCAATTAGGGAGCTCCTCCGGGATATGAGGCGTTCAGGCTACTGCGGCCTACGAGTCGTATCTGCAGGTCGAAGGGCTGCAAAATTATGTGATTGGCAATCCGGCTCTTTGCCAATCATCAGGGCAATCACCCAAGGATCTGGTGGCTTCGCGGGGAAGACAGTTCACTAATACCATCGACGAACCTATACGCTGAACCAGCAAGTCACAAGGCACATACCGTCCGGCGAGACCGCTATCGACTACCCGCCGTGGCCGTTATGATGCAAGCCACGACTGGCGTGTCTCGTCGAGGGGTGAGGCGTGTGTGATACGGCCGCAACGTCGCCAAGGCGACTGCCAGCCGCAGCCCTGGCAAGAACATGCGAGCAGACGCGCTGCGGCGCAGTCGTGCCTTGGACCCTCATGCTGTACACATGTTCCACAGCGGCCCCGGTGAGGTAGGAAATGATGTATCTATATATCTCCCGCCTATTGAAGAAGGGCTACGCAGATCTGGGATGCACTGCAGATGTGACATGCCCTTCGATGCTTCACAGTTGCCACGCCTTTCTACCGTGGAACGTTCCCCTTTGTTACGCCAGCCGCCCGGGGGGACGCATAGACAGGCTTGGATGGCAATACGACAGGAAGGACAGCAGGACAAGAGGCAGCAAGCCGCAGGATGAAGCAAGGCATTGGGCCTTGGGAGAGAGTACGGCCAGGTTTGGACGAGACGGCCCGCTCGTTCAAGGTCGGGAGAGGCAGGGCGGGAAAATGGAAGGTCGGGTGGGACTCGGACTGGCAAATAACCGAGTGAGGCCATCCTGCCATTCCATCTGGGCAACAGCCGTGCCGATCGCAGCGGCGTCTGCATCTGCGGGGATGGAAGGAGTGCGATTAACTTGCGGCAACCCGGCTCCTGTCCCCTCCCTCATGTCCCTCTCCCCCAATCTGATTAGGTGCGCTATATGGACAGTTGGTTGGACCTATCCATACACAGCGACGACACACAGCAATGACGGTGTCGTTACGAAACACTCCTTGCACCCGTAAGCGATTAGCAAGTCCCCCTTGATAAACTTCCAACCCAAGCCGAGACCTTGCGAGTACAGCCACCGGTGAGGAAATTGCACGAGGCTGATTCGCCCTTGAAATGACGCTGCGAGCGTTATCGCGACGGCATCCGTGGTGTGTGTGTGTGTGTGTGTGTGTTCGGCCTGCATCGGGGCAGGCCACACGCGCCGCCCGGGCTGCCTATTCCTGACGGTGCTTGCATGCACGGTACCTATTAGCAATAATTGAGTTTGCCGTGTGATAACAATAACCGCAACATCAAAACGGCGCCAGCAAAAGCCGCTTCTGTCCGGGGGCTGGCGGGGAGGGAGGATGGCGAAAGCGGGGAGGCGCCGACCCAAAACTCTGCGTAGAAGTTGCTCCGGAAAGCCGCGAGAAATAGAGCGGCCGAGAATGCGCGGTGCCATTCGGGCCTCCTTCGCACTCGGCATGGCTCTGGCGCTGGTGTTCGAACGCAGGCTCCACCCCTACCAGCCTAGGCCTTCTTCTTCTTGTTTCCCCCTCGCCTTGGGAGGATCCCGGCGCCGAGCGAGCGGAGGAGAAGGACGGGCCCGTATCAGGCTTTTGCTAGGGCATCTCGTGTACGTATGGCATCATATCGATCGAGACCTGAGATGAAGAGGAGTACACAGTACGTACGCATGTGGCGTACGCGATGACAGTTTCTATCTGCTATAGCAAGTCCGCTCAGCCTCTTCGGCTTGCCTCATCAGGCGGCTGGGTGACGATCCCCAGAGCCTGAGCGAATGCTTGCTGGGTTTGCTTGCCTGCTTGCGTCGCCAGCGGACCAGCCAGCGCCAGAGTCGCAATACTGCGATGCCGTCTGTTTCATCTGAAGAGAAGGCCAAGGGCTGGACGGGCTGGCCAGACCGCGTCTGGGTCCCCAGTCTCTCTCCAGTCTCCAGTCCCCAGCTGCCCATCCACCCAGTCCCGAGTTGCAATCGCAATCTACTCCCCAGGCCCAGGAGCAAACTGTCACTCGGCCGAAATTGGCGTCGAGGCTGCAGGGAGAATCGCTCGCTGCCGTTAAAGCATAGCGGCCATCTATTAAGCAACCCCCAGCAGCCATTATGGCATGATCTCTGTTGATCTGGCGGCTGGCTGGCCGTGCTAATGCATCGAGGGCGAGATGGCAGGATGGGCGGAGAGCATCTTAAGATTGCTCCCGTCCATTGGGCTTGTCTGGATGGCTGTCTGCCTGCTAGCCGGGGCGCCCAAGCCAGCGGGATCTCACCCAGGGCAGCCAAGTTTGTTTTCGATGGTACGGCGGTAGTAAGTTTCACTTGACAGTGGGGACGAGCAGGTGTCGTCTTCCCTCCCTCCCCTCCCCACAGCAGCAAAGCCTTTCCGACGGCACCTCGCCCAGTCCATCCAAGCCAGAATGCAGCGGCAACCTTCCCCGGGGGGGATGGGTGTGGGAGAGCTGGAAGGGCTGGAGGGGCACGACTGGGTCTAGATGCAATGCTGACACCTCCTAGAACGCATGCCATTCGGTCTGGTTTTTTTCTTCTTCTTGCAACTCGCGCAAGATATGAACTGTAAAATGTCTAATTATCTAATGAAAATCCACCCCAGCCTAGCCAAGTGCGGCCGGCGTTTAGGTCTGAGCATGCCTCGGGAGCCAAACCCACACCTCCAAGGCTTGTTTCTATACGAACCATGAATAACCCGTCGCGTGCCGGACGAGCCGTGAAACGCTTTGCTTTTACCGAGCTCTGCTTTACCGAGTGCTTGCCTATCGGCAGGCAGCTACCTGCTCGCCCTGGGCACTGCCTGGCACACGTAAGGCACGACGCAGCAGTCCGGAGTGCCGGGCTGGGCACATACGAAGTCCACGCACAATGTCGTCTCCCCAGGCGCCACCAAGCCGTGGGGCCTGCTTTGGGAGAGGGCTTCCAGAACGTGGCAGCCCCACTCCAATGTCTGAGGCGAACGACATCGAGGAACGCCCCCTTCCCTCCCGCAAAAATAACAACGGGAGAAACAGAGGGATAAATTTCTCAACGGCGATCCCCGTGGCTTGGACGTGTTTAAGACATTACCTATCCTCGTTGACACTCATGTTTCTGGAAGGTCGCGAGTCAATGTCCTTCTGGGGAAAAAACAACAACAACAACAACAACAAGGGAGGAGGGGCTTGGGCATGTCCCCGGATTACCCGATGAGCAAAGGCCGCTGATGGACGACGACTCACCAGCCAGCCCCATGCTGCTGACATGTATGCTTGACAAGTACAGAGGACAGACCTGCTGTACATGGCAAGTAAAGCCCGCGTTCGTTGGGCGGCTGCGACCCACGGCCCGCCCTGTCCTGGGTTGCATCACGCCGGCTTGCAGCGACTCGGGAATATGACAAGTCGGAAGTGACGGCCCAGGGGGGAAGGATGGAGGGGGGATGGGATGCCCTTTGGTGTTGTTGGCTTCCACGGACTGACTGCCAACGTATCGATCTGCGGCATTTATGGTGTGTTCAAGGCCCAAGTTTGTGCAATTTCATCAAGTCCCTCGACGACATGACTTGGGATCTGGCCTAAGAAATCGAACGGAGCCGAGCGCGCACACATGATAGATGATAGATGATGGACGAGAGCCACGACGTGACCTATTGAGGACATTGAGGTGCCCACCCTCTCTTCTAGCCCCTCGATGTGGAACCAAGCCACGTCTTGGAGCCTCAAACACAGAGCCTCAAAAATAGGAACGCCCATTGCCACCCGCTGCCCCAAGGCCCGGAGATTTATTTATTTTCCAAAGACTGCCACAGGGTGCGACCGGTGCCAGGGCCGGGCTTGAGCCCGTTCGTTGTTGTCCTGGATACTTGAGTGATAAAGTCAATTCCTAGGGGCCCGACGGCCGCGAGGGCTAGCTTTATCTCTGGACATCAAGGTCCACCAATCCAGAAGATCGTAACGTCTAACGGAACCAGACTACGGCATGAAGGCGCGCTTCCACTCTGGCACCAACCCGCGGCCCTGGCTTATCAGTCAAGGTAAATGCGCACGGTCGAGCCAGTCTGCCGCCCCCGCCGCATCTCGATTGCGTTGCCGTCGGCTTCGGGTTGGGTTCGACAGGAACGGGACCGGCCCTCGACCTACGCTGTCTGCAGTTGCTTCTTCATGTTACGTGGTTGGTTGAGTTTCGGTGCAGGATGCCACTCAAGCAGAGGAGATCTGGACCTGGGTGCGTGCTTGGACTGCAGCTTCAACACATACTGTGTAAGCCACGGCGGTCCCTAAGAATAGATGCTGCGGTGATGCTTTGGACAGCTACGCATCTAGACCTCTGGGCAGGCCTGGGAAACATCGCGGGCGGCTGCTGTGGTCCGAAAGGGTTCCCGCTACGAGCGACGATCAGGGTCCCCCTTCGTCTCCGTAGAAGCTGCAGGATAACCTGGATGACTCCCTGTCGTCCTTTCACGCTGGCGGGCGTCTGGCGTTAGACCGGGAAAAACCTCCGAGAGCCTCGGGGCCGCATCTCTACCCGCAGTCACGTCTTCGCCCTAGGATCAACCTATCGCACCGCCCGGAGATGGCACGAGCAACTGCACATCCCTCACAGATCAGCTCCTCCTACGCCTGCCCCCGTCCCCCCAGGCCAGGGGGGTGATTTGGATTCCGTCAGAGGAACCATCTCAGCCATCAAACAAGATCTAGTCAGTCGGGACGTGAACTACTCCTCACCGCCCTATTCGGATGAAAGTCTAAACCCCACGAGATATGGGTGCGAGTCACGGCTTTGACCCTGATATCCCGTGGTTTCAGGCACTGGTCAGATTAGCCGCCATTAGGTTATCTTGTGTGCTCGGTTTTGATACTGGGTGACGCTGCCAATGGGGTTGTAAATTGGCTTCCTCGGACGCCAACCAGCCTGGCAACAGATAGGTATGTAGATATGCTGAGTCGTAGCGGACGGGATTCTGCAAGGATGAGCCAAGCTGGGATATCCTCCATCAGGGACGCTGCTTGGTACGTGTAACCTTCAGATGGCTTATTGCCCAAGCGTCTGGGGAAGAGCTGAATTGAGCCTTGGGCTGCATCCTGCCTTGATCCCGGTTGCCCGCTTTCTGTGTCATCAGAGGAGACAGATTGAATTCGGCTTGGCCTGCAGAGCCAGGGAAGTGGGAGTATAGGAAATTCCCGCTTCCCTTACAGTGTAGACATGTCCTTTGTGCGGCTCGCGGTGGACAGCCCTTGCCGCACCTAGTCAGGGCTGCCGATTATCTATCTACAGAGGATCGACACATGAATATCAATCAATGCCGTGGCGGAGGACCTCAATTAATCTCGTAAAGAGATTGCAATATGGTAAAGCTGTCGAGCCGGCATCATAACTAGGTAACTAGACTGCGTCCTCGCTCTGTGATGAGCTACGTGGTCCGTGTTGCCCAATGCACGCGTTTGGTTGGATCGCGGCCAAGACGGCGCCGTGTTTCCCATGTGCATATCTGCGTGGCCTGGTGTGAACGTAGGTTTGTTGCCCTACATACTGTCGAGACAAACGATGTGACAGGTGAGGGGACATAATGCCACTCCTTCGACGTGGACATATCGCTGCGGTCCCGTCTAATGCGGCCGGTGCCAGCCAGGCCGCAGAGAACAGTAGGACATAGCTTGGTGGACGGGTGTTTAGCTCGGACTATCTCATGTAGCTAGAGGACTGGCCGGGAGAAGCTCCCCAGGTTGACGCCGTCTCGTCTGCAGCTCCAAGCAATGCCATGGACGGCCAGGTCGCAGGCACGGTATGCGGAACAATCCGGAACCCTGGCCGTGACATTTGCCGAACGGACGGGCGGGTTGGTGTTTCTGGTCGAAGGCGATTAGAAGCCGGCCGACAATGGAAACAGAATGCCGGCCAGCCGACGTGGAGATAAAGCGAGAGGCCGGGATTGAGCAAAGATAGGCGACGAAGCACCAGCAGTCGTCGAGACGCATGCGACCATGCAGCATGGTGGCCCAGGACGACCGAAGGGCGGCTCGCTCAGCATCTGCAGACGGGCCTGAAGGGTTTGTGTGGCCTTCAGGGTTCACCATAGGGTATGCCGAACCTGCTAGCGGAAAGGTAGTCTTGATCGAAGTATGGCTTCGAATCTAGAGTCCGATTCATGTTTCTTGTCGGCCCTCGCCAAAGCGTATCAACAACGGGAAGGGAGCTCCTGGGTAGGACAAGGAGGCGGTCCCTGGCCCAGAACCCGTTACGCGCCTCCCATCAGCTCGCACTGGCCCATGGCCATGGTGACGAGCCCGACCTAAGGGCAGCCGTCAAGCAGCGATGGCCGAGCCGACTGCTTCTAGATTCGCATTGGGCCTTTGGTGCCGTTGATCAGCCTCGACGAAGCGAGACGTCAACGTCACAAGGCTGGGGTCTGAGTGCGGCCAGGGGGTTGGCCAATCCCATACTAGTCCGTATCGTGGCACTCACTCCTCACCCACTCACTGCAAGAGTGCAAGACAGCAGGACGGCAGGACGGCAGGACGGCAGGACGGCCAGGCTGTGAGGGCTGTCAAGAAACAGCAATATAAAGACGTCAGTCAGCAAGTCTGGCACGCTGGCGTATGACTTCAACCCGTGAACAAGTCTCGGTCCATTTCTGTTGCAAAGTCACTCAATGGCTGCCCTGCCCAGGCTGCACGCTGGATCTTGCTGATCTTGGGGGCTCCAGTCTGGACGGTGAGAGCTCTGATTACCCAATTCCAGAAGGCCACGCCATAACGGCCGGGCCCCCCTTCCCCCGGCGAAGATCCATCCATCCCCAGGTTCGCAGGCCCCGTTTGTGGGATTTCTGGACATCGATCACCCCCGGATTCATCAGAACCTAAGACATTCCCCAGTGTGACCCCCGCACCAGCTGAGACAGCGAGACAAGAGACGGCGCTGGCAGGACTGGCTGAGAACGTCAGCCAGCTCCAGGTTTATTGCGGTACGGTGCAGCAACACATACAGTGCGTGCGTCTCTGCCCTGGCACATAGCTAAGCCTTAGGTTTGCAGCCTGCCCGGCTCCGGGGAATATCAGGGTGTCACATCTGGGGCGAGCACGGTGCCAACGGGCTTCATGCCAAAGCGTCTCTGTGTTCAGTGCATCGTGTGGTTTTGTCACGCCAGGCCGCATCAAGTGACCCTCTCTGTCCTTGGCCGGTTTGTCGCCTCTTCAGCCCCGGGTCCACTCAGTGATGAGGTATCCGATACACGAGTGACACCGACGCCACCAAGTCACGACATCCTCGTCCTCTTCCTCTTCCTCGTCCCCCGTTCCCGTCCCCGTCCTGGCCCTCGTCAGCGTCAGCATCGGCATCAGCATTCAGCATCAGCACGGCCATCATCACCAGCCTGCAGCCTGCCCACCCTAACCCAAGGAGGCCGCATTGAATTAACATTAACATTCCGGACCCCCCATGCTCACGGGCCGCGCGGGCGGGTGACACGGGGAAGCGCAGGAACGAAGCCCCAGGCCAGTCGTTCATCGTCCCGTGACCATCTCTGAGGCAAGAGGCGAAGGCAAAATCAAGGACGAGGTTTTCCCCCTCTATTTCCGCTCCCGCCCTCACATCTGCCACTCGGAGCCTGCCAGCTGGCACTCTGTCTGCCTGTCTGCCTGTCTGACCCGGCAAGGCCCCATCCGCTAGATTTGAAGAGAATTCCTCAGACGGCCTGTTCTTGACCCTATTTTGCCCCGGGGCCGTCTATGCCAAGGCCCCATATTCCACAGGACCGATTACCGAGGTGCTCGTACGGTTATCCTTCTTTCGCCCTCTATATACTACAGTGCCACCCATCCCGAGGTACCGGGCCAGCTCTGACCAGCGGGCCCATGTCGTTCCTGTAGCCGTCAGTCGCATGTTGCTGGCCGCATGACGACTTGGAAGTCTGCACCCACCTACACCTGACCAGTCAGTCAGGGCAAGGACCACGGAAGAGCAAAGAAAGAGGATATAGAAGCAAGGTGAGCGCAACACCAATCTGATTACTACGCATGTGCATGTTGTACCTACGTCGTGACCATACATACGATGATTCACTGCTGTTCCTGCCTCGTCCTCAGCAAGCCGGCCGTACCACCCATCCTGCACAGTACGTGGACAGTGTACTCACAGTATCGAGTTGCTGTTGAATGCCCCATACACCCAGACAGACACGGTACGAAGTATCTTGGTAGCTAGCCCACCGGGGGCGAATCACGTCGATGGCTGTTCCCTGCTTGGGAGCTGCATCTCATCCTGCACTCCGCAATCCGCACGTTCATTCCCCATCTCTTGCTACCAATTTTGCTTTTTTTGCTCAGAGGCAATTCAAACCGGCTTGTCCCATCCAGTGCCCAGGTGCCCAGGTGCCCAGTGGCCCGGGCTCACCGCCCAAAGGCGTATACACACTCGCATCCAGATAACGTTCAACGTACACTACAGCACTTCCCTACGGACGTTCTTATCTAGCTGGATCTTGGACCTCATCCTGCAGTGGGCGTCCTGGGCGTCAGTCACTTGCATGGGCACGCAGACATGTCCCCTCACGCCATCGGTCTGATAGCCTACCTGTTCCTTGAAACCGCCAAACGGACGACACCCTTTGAGCTCTACGGAGTACTGCCTGACCGCAAGGTTGAATATCAACTGGCGTCCCACCTTCCGCGTCTCCATCTGGCCGTTGTTTCTGTCTAGTCTGGCGATGCTGCATACATAGTCTCACGCACATATGCATATATCATACACAGACAAGATTCATACTTCTCCCTATAGTCCACCCGTCCACTCGCCCACTCACTCATTCCCCTCATTCCGCTCATTCCACTCGCCCGCCCGCCAGCCCGCTCGCTTAACCTAGACATAGTGCTATGCCCTGCTCTGCCCGTGCCGGGTGTTTATCGTGCATGAAGTGTGTGTGAGTGAAGCTTGAAGTTTGCGCCCCGTTCTGCAGCAGGCTTGGGAGCTCTAGAATCGCGAGCCACCACACCCTCGGCCTGGTCCCGATACCCTATCCTCCCTGCCTCCGGCCGACTGCTACTCTTCCTGCTACACTAATTACGCACCTGGCTGCCTGAGTGTGTCGTGATGGGCCCTGTACCCAAGTTAGTCAGTCGGTGCTCCTTGTCCTAGCCTATCTATCGCAGGAGTCGGCACCGTCGAGGGCCAACCAAAATCCCACCCTCCCTGTCGCGCCATTCACACCGGTTGAATCCCGCCTTCTCCCCCCCCTTCCCCCCCTTCCCCCCACCCCCTTCATCCCACGCCCTCGAGCCCACCCTTCGCGTTGCTGCGCTACGACGCCCAGGCACGCAACCACAAAGTGCTGCACCTTGCTGTTGCGCTGGTGGGTCCGTGTCGTACATTGTCGTGGGTGCAGCGACAGCGTCCTTCGCCGGGCCAGGGCCGACGGTCGAGTGATGGATGATGTCTCGGTAGGCAGGCCAATATGGCATGTCGAGCAAATTGGGATTTACCCTTCTGTGGTCATGCGGCCGCGAGTGCGAAAGTGCCAGTGCCAGTGCCAGTGTCAGTGCCAGGGTGCCACAGCAATTCTCTCTTTTCCCCATCCCCCACGCTTGCAGGCCGGGCAAGCCATTGCCCGAGTGGTCCTAGTATGGCCATGCCGAGCTACCCGCTCCGGTTAGATCCAAAGCCTCATCTCCCCACCTTGGGACCCAGGTATCCTGTACTCCGTACCGTAGGGTCGGCCTTGTGCCCCATGTGCTGCCGTACCCTCGTAGCTGGTGCTGCTGCGAGGCGAGGCGTCCCTGCAATCGCAGAGCCTAGAGCCCAGAGCCCAGAGCCCAGACCCAGACCTTCCTGGGATCGGCAAGGACCCCAGACCTTTCACGTCCAACCCACGCAATCCTCCATTCACTTTTCCACATCCCACACTTTTAAGTCTTGGACCCGCCGCCTCCCCCCCCATTGTCCAGGTTCCTGAGTGCTTGCCGAAGTCTGTTTGGTGCTTTGCCCTCTGGGTCTCCGACCACCACCGCCCTCCGCCATCCAGCGAAGCCCCAGAAATCCTCCCCCCTTCGAGTCATCTGCGATATCTCTCCACGCCCTCAGTCATGCAGCTTTTGTCCTGACCACCCTGAGACCCGCAGACTCGAGACACGCCGCCCGCTGCTGCCCTGTCCTTGCCCACCACCTTACCCTCTTCAGATCGGCGTTCTTGGGACTTCTGGACCTATATCTCACCTCACCCACCTTTCCCTCACCCAGACCTCCACTGTCAGTCATAAACAAACCTGGCCGCCCAGAGGCCCACCTCCAGCCAGGCACCCTCACACAATTTCTCCACACCCTTGGCTGTCGCTGGTTGCCGTGCAATTCACACCACGCCGCTGCGCAGGATCAACTTCTACCAACGCAACCAGTCTCCAGCTGTACCAAACCGGCTCCCAAAGGTCGGCCGTCGAGCTGCATCGTCTCGTTACACCCCAGGGCGCACCGCACAGGTGGTAGCACGCTTCCCCTGACCAGGATCGGTGGCATACAGATGACGGAACCCCCTCTCTTCAAATCAGGTCAAATATTGACGGTGACGTTGGACACCACGTCCAATTGATCGCCGGTGGTTGTCCGTCAAGATGGCGGTGGTAATAACCTCGGAGGAGAGCTACTTCGCGCCCTCTGCGCTGCGTCGATCTCATTCCCAGTCGAGGTTTGGGACCAGGCAAACAGGCGGGCTCCACGGCTCATCTTCAGCCTCGAGGATTCATGATCTGTATCCGCAACCTGTCAAAATCTTCGCCGACTCTGCACTCTCTACGGCCCCGTCCTCGCCGCAAACAATACACGCCTCCACCGCCGACCATTCCTGCTCCTCTACCCCTGCGAGCAATCTGTCGCTCTCGACAGACAGCGAGGGTTGCGAGAATGGGCTGCTGCGCGACTTGGGCGACGACAGCGACATTGTCTTCCCCTCGTACAACGCATACCTGGGTCCGCCAACACCAGAAGAACTGGAGCCCCCGCCCAGCCCTCGTACAGCAAGTTCCCCGGGATACGACACATCAACCACAACCTCAAATCTCGAGACCCCCGAGTCCTACGGTGATCCCACCGGCGGTGCTGTAGACGACACAGCAGTTGGTGCACAGCCTACCCGTCATGTCGACTACTTGTCTCATGACTGGAAGGAGGAAGACATCTGGTCGTCCTGGAAGCACATCATCTCCAACAGGGACGGCTTCGGCGGTAACTCTGCACGGTTAGAGAATGCGTCTTGGAGAACCTGGATTAAGGCCAAGAACAACCTTAAGACCGTCTCACCCGAGACACTGAACTGGTTTGTCATACCGCCGCACTGCAATAATACATGCGAATTGCTGACTTTTGGCGAAGGCTCAAGGATTGTGACGTGACTTGGCTGTATGGGCCGCTACTGACGGGCAAGACGAGTGACCTCTCAGGCCCTAAACATGACGAAACATCAGCTGGCTTTTCCAAGTCCAACTCTTTCATACAATCACAGTCCAAGAAGAAGCCAATCTTGAAAAAGAGGAGCATGTCGGAGATTATGCTGCAAAAGTCGCTGTCATCGTCGTCCCTCATCAAGCAGGCTGCTGCGGCTGTCCAAGCTCAGCAAAAGGAAATGCCTCGCGGAATCAGAGTGTCACCGAGGCCCCGGTTCGAGCGGGCTGCTACTGACTATGTCACATTTCCATTCTCTTCGCGGCGGTTGAGTAGGGACCAACTCAGCACCGGGCCATCGACATCCACCTCTGGTGTAATCTCGCCTAACAGCGAGCGCAAGCACATCCACTTCAACGAGAAGGTGGAGCAGTGCATTGCTGTTGACATCAAGGGTGACGATGATGATGACGATGATGTTGACACAGACCGATATAACTATGGTAGTGACTCGGACGATGGTATCATGATGAAGAGGGCGACCACCAAGAAGCGGAGGCCGATCCTGAGGAGAAAGACAAGCAGTCACGGCAAGGTTGAGAAGAAGAGCATCAACATGCTGCCACCGACGACGCTCAAGTACCGAGAGGACACGCCTGAACCACCGGAGACGGCCATGAAGCACTCGTACAGGAGCCCAGTCATGTCGCCATCATCGTCGCAAGAAACCCTGCGGCCGTCGAAGCCATCCTCCAAGATGTTTTTTGTTGATGACGAGGACGACGAGGACGAGGACGAGGACGAGGACGACTGCGCAGAATTCAGCGATGGCTTAAGATCACCACCTCCTGGCGGACTTTCTTCCTCCGGATTCCGCCGCACCACTTCATCAAGCAGCTTGAATGCGGCACCATCCGGTATGAGACGGACGGAATCAGGTATGTTCATGCCCTATGAAGAAGGTGAAACGGCATCGGAAGGCATCGTTGGCTTCGTCCTTGATACGGTTAATACGGCCCGAGACATCGCCCAGTATGTACCTTCCGCGCCCAGAACCCTCATTGGATCTGCCTCACGGTCCGAGGAAAAACCTCCCGGCACTCATTTGCCCAAGTTTGCTAACCGTTATGTCTGATAGTGTTGTCTGGAATGTAGGATGGAGGAGATGATGTTGACTTGCTTGTTCAGAAAAAGAAGGCTTCGCAGAGGTCAACCTCCGATTCCATCGTTAAGACTGAGAGCTTCCCTCACCAGGGCTGTCTGCCCGTCTGAATGCGGCCTTTCAGCACGTCTCTTCTGCCTACCCTCAACCCAGACCAGCCATTGTATCTAGCGAGCGATTGTACGATTAGCGTCTAGGGTGCATTTGAGCATAGGGAAGTAGTTGGACGTTGCCATTTTCATTTCCACCGCCACTACGACATCTGCCAGCCTTGCATGGACAACGGCATATTCGACTTTGACCAAATCTAGCATTCGAGTCGAGTGAGATCTGATCCTCACACACAGACATAACGACTCGACACCAGCATCGCGGACGGCGTTTACGAACATTTAACTTTCATCGTCACCCACCGTGCCCGCAGCGCCTGCTCACTCGGTGAAGGCCATTTTTATTGGGTTGTTCATTGGCCTCTTGGAGCAGGCCGGGCACAGGGCCCAGTTCAAACTCATTTTTGCGGCGTTGTGAATGGTCGCGTCTCAAATCGCACAAACATCACTCGGGCAGGTGCATGAGGGATCCCGGTTGTTATTCTTCGTTCATTCTCTTCCCTCGCTGCGACTGGCCAAAAACGATATGACGCGCGCGGATCGAGTGTTGAAGCGGGGTGCGTATAAAAGAAATAATAGGGAGGGAAAAGTCATTTGGGGGTTTCAAGGGGCGTTAAACAGAGGATATATCAATGGGTTCAATGGACGGAAGGGCGAGCTTTCGGACCATAAGGGGTCACACAGGGTTTCAAAGCCAAAGTGCGAGTGAGAGAAGGTGAGGCAGCCAGCTTCCTAGTAGATAGGAACATCCAGCTCGAATGGCGCTCGACTATCGTGCGATGGCCGGCACCATGAAAGAAAAAAAATTTTCGGCCTGTGCAATTATTACTGGAATCACGACGTGACGTTGTGGCACGCGCTCATGACGAGACGAACCGACGAGCAGCCATTATCTCGTGGGTCTTCGACTAGAGCGAAATGCGGATGGCTACACTTTACCAGCAAAACTGCGAAAGAGAGTTCTGCACGTCTCTAGCCAGAAAATCCAAACCCCTTGGGCTGAGTCTGAGATATAAGCCCGTTTACGTATATGTATATATGTATTGGTCAGTCTTTCCACACCGTATTCCACGCTGTGATTGTGCTTGTAGTATAAACCAACTGGGCCCCCTCACCCAACACACGCGCGCGCGCGCACACACACACACACACACACAAAAAGACCAGCCTCCGGGCGGCTGAGCAGATCGGTTCAGTTCTGGCAGGACAATGTTGCTTTCGAAGAATCAAAAAGAAACGGAAAGGGTGGTTGAACGCCCTAGATGGCTATGCTGCCGATGCCGATAGATTGATGAATCACGAGCGAGTTCCTCTTGCCCGGTATCTGTACACACGAGGCGAGAGACCATACGTAGACGGCGAAGGGCCAGGTGGTTTTGTCACTCATTACCATATGCCGAAAGTCCAGATTTTCCAGCCTGTTCTTGGGCTGGAACCGAGGACTCTTGTTAAACACGCCGTGCGTTCATTAACTTTGGGTCTTACAGCACTACAGTATAATCGGTCTCGCCTTGTTGCGATGGGGATGCCTCGAACACGTGGTCGAGACACGTGATAGGACAGAATTTATCGCGTGGGAGAAGTATTCTTATGTTGATTATTGCACATGCCGTCACTATCATCAAATATAAGTATTGTACATTTTCTAACAGGATGCCTATGTGGTGCCTTTATGTATCTTGTTTAATACGCCTGAAGCCGCAGGGCATATGCTTCCCAGCGAAGGGCAAATCGCAGCCTGGTCACGGTCGGCATTCGCTATGCAGCCTGAGCCCTGGCCGGTGCTTCGGGAGTGTATCACAACTCGCCTTACTCCTAAGTGCTGACCCTTCCAATCGCCTCGACAATCACGTCGCCCGCGTGGACGTTGATGTCCTTCAGCTTGACCTCGAGCACATCACCCCTCCTGAACTCACTTGCCTGGAAGCCCAGCTTCTCCAACCCGTCCGGTACCATGCGCGACTCGAGGCCGAACCAGTCCAGCCAGCCGATTATGAGCCCGCCCCAGGAGCGGGATACGGTAAACCGAAAGGTGTCCGGCAGCTTCGAGTCGTGCTCGGAGGGGTACTTCCACGCGCGGAGGAGGGCGTGGCGCATGTACTCGTTGTTGCCGTCCACGTTGCCTAGGCGCCGGATGATGCGCTGCCGGAGCAGCATCCAGGGGAACACCTCCGTGTTGAGAAGCGTCTCGAGAAACGGCAGCTTCAACGGGTTCACCTTGCCATCCTCCATCTCCTGCAGGAGCGCGCGCTCAATCTGCCAGTGCGCCAGGAGGTCTGAGTACCGCCGCAGCGGTGATGTCACCTTGGCGTAGGCGTCCACCCCTAGGACGAAGTGCGGGCCCGGCCGCGTGGACACCTCGTCCGGGCCGACAAGATTGTAGAACTGCATCAACTGTTCTATGCTGGGCCGTTCCCCGCGGAGAAGGGCCGGGTAGTAGACCTTCTCCGTGTAGGCCTTGAGGACCTTCGAGTTCTTCTGGGCGAAGGGTTGCTTCACGAAAGGGATGGGAACTTGACGATCCGCGCACCACCGCGCGGCCACCTCGCCTGCTAGTACCATGGTGTTGCTTACCACAGGAGCCTCGCTGCCATCGTCCCAGCTTATTTTGATGGATGGATCGCCGTTGCAGGTCATGGCTCCGGATGGTGCCCCATCACAAGATGTCTCATTAAACGAGGCCTTGGCGTTGGCGCGCAACGGAAAAACTGGAACAGAGCCCTTGGCTAGACGCCTGCCGTGTATGGCAATCGCGAGTCGATGAAGCGCCTTAAGTGGTTCAAGTTCATCCTGTCGAAGCTCGGACGCTGTGGTCATTCTCCTGTTCTCGGGTTTCTCGGAAGGTGGCTGGCCCACTGTGAAGCTTTCCACAGTAGACCATGGCGGTGACCGCCTGGGATCTTCAAATCCGACGGCCCGGTTGACCTCCTCAGGAGTGATGTAAATGATTTCTTTGAGCTGACCAGGTGTCACAGTATACTCCAAGAGGTCTCCAGTACTGTTCACCTTACCACTAAACGTGAGGCAAGGCCTGTCAGGGCCGAGAGAAAAGAGTTCCTGGACCTCATTTCCCACGCCCCAGATGTTGGACTCGTGCCCAGAGAGGTACAAGTTCAGTGGTAACATCTGAGCGCGCTGTGCGAGGCGGGAATCATGTCGAATCTGGGACGCAGGATCTGCCACATGGACATGGATCCAATTCTCGTCCGGGTTGTCTGTCTTCTCAATAGACACAGCGTCGTCGACATCGACTGTGTCTCTGGAGTCAATCGCGAAGACCGGGTGGCCAGTCCATTCCTTGCGCTTGCCCGCGAAACGGTCTGCAGTCAAGTTAACTGAGATGCCACCTGGCCCCAGCTCCATACGCTCAAAGCCTCTCTCCCGAGATAATGCCACTCCTGGAACGCGTTTTTTGTGGCGTGAGTGGATATCCCAGGGGGTCAAGTATCCGACCTCCTGAAGAAACGTCCATCCAGTGCTGGCAGATAAGTATTCGCTTTCTTTATACCGCCCAATAGCCCTTAAAATCGTGGAACCTATCGTTTGAAAGCTCGAGGACGGCGAAAATTGGCCGTAGCCAGCCCATAGGTGGATGAAGTGCAAGATGCTCAAGTCGACGTCGTTCCATTCCGTTTTGTTTGGGGGTCTAGGCTCCTTCGCAGGGCCAAGAGTCCCATGGGGAGTCCAGTCACGGTAGCGCCGGCTCTGGTTAATAGCCTCCCTAGCCTTCCCAATGAAGCGGCCTATCTGGCTCTCTTTCAATATCGACGATCTCATAACCGACATCGGCACTCCGACCTTCCCGGGGATCTCGGTGAAGATTCTGACTAATGTCTGCATGTTCTGTACTAACAGAGCATCTTCAGGCGACGTCACTTCGTATACCGTCTTCCTGGTGGGGCCTAAAGAACCGACCACGCGAAATCCAACGTCGTCAGTCATGATGGCGCGATGGACAGCACACAAGATCTCCGGGCTAATGCTGTTAGGGTTTTTATCCCGGCCATGGATCAAATCAATCGCAGCCCTCTGCAAGGTGAGATGCCTGTCTTGACTTTTGGCCAAAATTTCATGAGCATTTTCAAGGCGAGTGGCATATTTCTGAGTAGCGGCTTCCACCGCCTGTTGGAACTTATGCATGAGGCGCAAAAGCTCGCCCCCAGACTCGCGGTCCGGTCCCATCTTGAGCTCTTTCATCACCCTCAACGTCTCAAAAGGCAGATCATCCTTTGGGAGCTTGTCGACGATGGGCTGGAGCAATTTCTCGCCGACAAAGTTCCTGACCACGAAATTCGAGTGCGCCTTGGGGGTGGGATGCCATTTTCCGGTAATTGTGTAGAAGTGGTAGACGCCGTGGCGATTACCAAGGCAGATGGCGAAGATGGAAATCCTATCACCGTCTTCTTGGATCTCTATCAAGTCGCCGGCTCTGAAGTCGGACGGCGGAGGGAGAAGGTCGAGGAGGGCGTCACTATCGGGGAGCGGCTGGTCCAGCTCCGAGCGTCCTTCGTTAAGTCTCAGTTCATCGAGGTGGCGTGCTCTTGTGAGTAAATTCCGCGCCTGGCCTGTACCACCACTATCTACTGGCACGCCTATTGGGGCCGGTACCTCGTTCTCGGCCTCCCATTGTCGCAACCGCTGGCGGATCTTCGGAACAAAACCGTCCTGTGTGCCTGTCTTTGACGTTTCTTGTACGGTCGCAAAGGCCTTGGTATCACACGTGATATCAGCCGCAGGATTACAGAGCAAAGGTCAGAGCAAAGGGCTGTCACGAAGGATGTGGGTGCTTTGCTTACCCTGCGGTTCACAAGAGACGCGGCATAGCCTCCTGCAGCAACGCCCCGGAGGCTACCCCTGGCCAAACCAGCTGCTCTGTGGGAGGAGAGCCCCGAGTGAGCACCTCTCGATAGACATCTCCAGCATACGTACGGACCAGCGGCAGGTATTCGCATGATGGAAGTTGACACTCGAAAGAGCAGGTGTGGCGCTGTGAAGGTCGTCGCGCAAGACCGACCCATGGAAAAGTTTATGGGGCGATTGGCTTATCGGGACCTGATAAGGAACCAGGGGTGCCATGACGTGCGTTACATTGATTCAAACCCTGGCTCATCAGTGAGGTTCCAATGGCGCCCCCCTTGCCGAGCTGCCCCAAGACATGGGGTTAATATGAGTCCAGAATTCTGGTGTCATCAAGTGGTAAAGTCAAATTCTCAAATCCATCCAGCCTTACTAACACTTGCGCTAGGTACAATCACAGCGAGTATGCCTCCAGAGAACGGGCTACTTGCAGTGTTTCTTGGACCAGGCCAGACCAGAGGCATTGTTCAGATAGGGTAGTAAAAGCGAGTTCCTTGACTACTATCTTGGGCAGTAGTTCTCTCTTATGTTATTCTAACCTATCCAGCCCACAATCTACCACGCTGCCAAGTATGCAGCACCCCATGCATAGCTCATATATATGCACATTGTAAATATTTCTTAACGGCTTGTGAGGCATTCGTTCTCCTAGTGCTTGTGGATATTGCCATTTCAGCCACGCCTTTGCACATGCACCAGGGCTGTGAGATTAACATTATTGAGGGATGTCCCTCTATGCCCGAAAGGTGCTTGAGAATCTGTTGAGCCAGACAAGACTCTCTTCGTCTAAGACAGGAAATACAACCTGATACATTCCCAGACGGGATTGAGCGAGCGTGAGTCACTAAGTTTTCTGAAATAAATAACGAGGAAATTCAAAATCAGCCCTAATCAAAACTTATGTAGCTATTATAGAGTTGCTGTGAGAATTATTCAAGAGTCACCGGCAGCCGAGAGTGAAGACGCTGCAAAGATCTTAAGTTGGCTTACCTGTGCCGAGAGACTCCTATGCTGGCGCGAAATCCAAGCGATTTTCTGCATCGACCACGAACCCAGTCAGGTAGACTATGTGGGAATTAACCTGAGGTTTGTCTTTCAAGCAGCTTTGTGGGTCTCTGGTTGATATTCATCATGCCCAGGACGGGCAAGAGGGCTCAAATGACGTTGTCAAGATTGTTCACGCGACTGCCCGGGAGTAAGTGCAGTGCTTGACTTTGGAAGACAAAAAGGTTTATTAGTCTTAGGTACTTACTTCGAAATCGATGGATCACCGGAATGTGCCAAACAGGGATACCATGCCTTCCAAGACTGCTCTGTCCAGTACGGCTTGAAGCATTTCCTGAAATTGGTAGGACCGGGACCTTCAGACACCTTCGAAATGACACCCAACATAGTGGATTCCGCTGGAAAATTCCCCAAGCCGTACTGTCTGGCCACATCACTTGAAGGGTCCGGCGGCCAATTATCAGTCAAAGGCATCGTTGAAGTCTTCAAAAGTTTCCGGAGGATCCAAAAGCTCGAGTCGCATACTTGAAAATCGGAGATCGGACCACAAAAATTCGCAAACAGATTGAACGCATTCGAGATACAGTTCTGGCGTCTGAAGAAGTGGATGTTATCAATTATCTCTACTGGTTTTATAGAACATTCAAATGCCCCAAATTTTGGTGTAGCTACTTCACCATAGGATCTCCCCCACTCCAGGACCGTACGCGGCATGTGGCCAGCCATGAACAGCCGTTTCGCTGCCCCCGAGGAAGACTGTTTTGCTTCACGACTGGGCTTCAATGCCCAGGGGAAACTCAGCCAACACACAGCGAAATACCACTGCGTGTCCAAAGAAGAAGTGGGGTTTCCAAAAGTGTTTTCCAAGAAACCATGCTTCCGTAGGCGATGTGAAGGAAGGTGATGGACGCAAGCCTTGTTGTCTGACCAGAAAATGCCGGTAGTCGATGTGAGGTGAAGCCAAAACTCTGATGATGCAGGGCAACAATGTACATGACTGCTTTTTTGGGACATCCATGCTGATCATAGCGCAAACTGGACAAATCTCGGCTACTTCAACCAAGTCAACGTCCAGTCTTCTGAACAGCCCGATGTGAATAAAGCAGTTTATAACATCTTGAAGGATTTCAAAAGCAAAGCGTGATTTCTGACTTTATTCGAAATGCCTCGGATAGGTATCGTACAGAGGAGCTAAATGGCCACAGACCCCATCCAATGGACGCTATCGAGCATGTCGCCAAATTATTTGCCGGCTTTCCTAACCTGATGCAAGGCTTCAGCGCGTTCTGTCTTCAAGGATACTCGATTGAGCATGGCCTCGGAGATAATGCGGGCGGCTTTCTCGTGTCGATGCCCTTAGGCCTGATCAAATTGCATTATTCAGTCAGCCCAGGCGCTGCGGTGCGGGTAGCTAAACACCAGGTTACAAGCTTGATATGGCGAGATTGCTTCTGAAAATCACCCCACTGAAATCTGCAGGGAACGGGTAGTCAGGAGGACCAAATTTGAATGACAAACATATTCGCTCAAGGAGAAGGCAATCCGGAAGAGAGCATACAATGTTTTCCTCATTCGGTATATACGCCTGAATAATAATTTATTAGAGTTCATGACGGCACATATGAGGCACAGATGGCGTGGCGGAGCGGATGCATCTATTGCCTTCTGTAGTTCGACAATTGCTAGTTACAGTCGATCAGTTTCACTTGAGAGCGAGTAATGTAGTATACCTGGGTATATGTTCGGAGGGTGGATTGTGGTAATTTATACTCTGACCATCAACAAACATAATGAAGGTATGCTGAGTTGCTCACTGACCGTGTCAGGACACGTTGGCTGGAAATGCACACAAGACTAATTGCTAGGTATCCAGGTATGCAGGGGCCTAGTTGCCTTCCTTCTTTGGTGGCCTCTGCCCCTTTGCTACCTGCAAAGCCGTCAGGACTTTAGTCGATACGGAACATAAGGTAAGGGACTATGTATGCATAAATACATGTTTTGTGGATGTATATCTTCAAATGTTGATGTATCAGACACACGCATACTTTCAGTGACTCATTCATTGGAGGTCAATGTATTGCACCAAGGCTCGAAGCCATGTGGTGGTGCAATGAATCCCGCTGACCGTTGACAAGTGGATGAAATGGCTGGAGAAAACGAAGGACCGATGTCTCACATTGCTTTGCATGCGCCCTTATGTCCTGTGCTACTCCTTCATCTCTTGGCCATTTGCGCAGGCGCGGCATTTACCTCCCTCGCCTTGCCTCGTGGCGGTCCGGGTGCACAAGACCATGCTGTGGATAGATTCGAAATGTCTCAGTTGCAATCGTCGGTCCGATCCCAGCACAATCTCCCCCAAAAGAGCTCTCAATAAGAATTCGGGCCCGGAACAGCCCAAGCACGAGGGATTCCCGGATTATCTGACTTTATGGTTTCAGCGGCTCGTTTCCCGTCTTCGGTCCCCTGTGCTGGATCGGCGTCAGCATTCTCAACTCGGGAGGCCCTCCCTCGTCTTGTGGTGGCTTGTCTCGTCTGGTCGTCGATAATTCGGGTTGCCCCTCGTTCCCGGCCGGCCGTCTGGTGTTCATCCTTTGTCTGTGTCTCCATGCCTGCAGGCCGCTTGCCACAAAGCCTTGCACCGTTTTCGGCTACTACAGAGCCCGGTCTTTGACGAGATTTGGAAGCGAGGACGGCGAGAGTTTACGGGCATGACGGAGCCCATTTTCTGTTTTCAGAGGACATCATCGCAGCCCGACTGGCTCCTCCTCCCGCTCGTCCTTTTGTTCGCCGGCATCTTCTTTAAGCCACGGGCAGCCTTCCGTCAATCGTCAAGAAGTGACGTTTCATCACAGCCGTATCTGACATATCTTTCGAGGCCAACCACCTTTCCCCTTTCACAACGCCGGCGGACGAAATTTGTCCAACACGTGCTCTAAGCGCTTGCTTTGAGAAGGCTCACAACACCATCTTCATCCACCATGGTATCGCGACTTTTTGTGCTGGCACTCGCCGGCTCGGCGGCCCTGGCTCAGGAAATGGATTCAATGGCGCCTGGCCACGACATGACGGACAGCAACTCCGTGACCGCTGCCGAGCAGATGCCCACCGGCGAACATGCCACCGCCGAGGCTACCACAGCCGGCCAGACGTTGGCGGCCACAACTGTACTCCCAACGGCTATCATGCCGTCCGACGTCTCGGATCTCTCTGGCACGCCGGCCACCCTGGTCATAGACACACAGACGCCTCCGTCGCCATCTTCTAGCATGAGCTGGGCCATCACAACCACTCAGGCTCATGGTGATATGGGGCACATGAACATGAGCGGAATGGCAGGCTCAAATGGTGCGGCGTCGCCATCGGGCACCGGCGGGGCGGGCGATTCTATGGACAATGTCAACGGCGCGGGGCGCAGCGCGTGCAACAAGATCTCGGTATGTTGAGACCGTGAGCTTCCCAGGGAGACCACACGTCGACTAACAAACAGCCTAGATTGGGATCCTGGCTCTGTGCCTGGTTGCTAGCGCAGCGCTGCAGATGTAAGTGGCGAACGAGGCTGGTGCCGGGCTCGCCATCGGGATATGATATCCGGGGGCAGGGCGGCGTGGGTGTGGGGTGCGAGGCGATTTCCATTAGCCATAAGACTACCGGACTGCAATTACATCGCAGCCCACGTGGTATGAGGGGAGTCGGCGAGCCGGGAGTAGGCTACGGCGCTGCTGGTCATGCTCGCAGCATGCAACACCGAGGACAACGGAAATATCAGGTGACGAGAGGCAGGAACAAGGCGGGCTATGCGACAAAATTAGGATGCAATGTGGCGGGTTGACATGTCAGTGTCTCATAAATAGCGTGACAGATGAGCAGTCGGAAAGTTGTCGAGGTTTAGTTAATGAAAAGTGACAGTGTTCTGACAAGCCATTGTAGCCGTTGCCCGTTCGAGATGGTGAAGCCCCATTGCCAAGCGGCCGGTGTAATCAGACAGCGCGCGAAATTGACTGAGCGGCCAAGCTTCTCATCACGAGATGGATCTCCCGGAGGATACCATTGATCAACAGGAAGGTGCCAGTGACTGGCTCCAGTTACTGGCTTGATCGGAAGATTAAGGGCGGGTCATATGGTCCAGGAGGCAGGAGGGGGGGAGAGGGTACGACAGTATACCCATCTGTGGTGAAAGGGCATGTAGGTTGCGAGGTATGCCGGAGGGATGGACAGACACGGATCGCCGGCTAAGCCGGGTGGTGGGGGATGATATTCCTGTTAGTCTACATAGACTACTGTGTATGTAGGCACATAGGAAACATAATAGTAGACTTCATGTGAGCCAAAAAAAGAGAGAGATGTGGATGGGATTTGCAGTATCTGGGCCGCAGCTGGGCCGGCCACCCTGGAATGGTCCCTGATCCCGGACATCGGATCGACAGTACAGCAACCGCACAGGCGCAGGATGCAGGTACGGGCCATTTCGACGTTGAACTACGCCAGTTCGAGTTTACGGCGATGGAGATGGTGAAAGAGTGATCGCCAGTGCCGACTGCTTGTTTCAGGCAACCCAATCTTGACAGTTGCTATCTTAGCCTACCACCAGCAGAACGACCCATTGATGATACGAGCTGCTGAGCACATGATGGAAGCTGCGATCCCATCTGCCTGGTCATCTCATTGCGTCGCATCGCGCGACACCCGGAAGTGAGGGCGACGACTATCGGCGACGACGGCGGCGGTGGTCGGCGCCGCAGGACGAGGTCATATCCGGGAACGGATCGGCTATGCCTCAACTCGAGTCATCTCGTGGTCCTCAAATCACCAGCCGGCTGCCCGAAGCTCAGCAACAGCATAGCACCGCAATTGCGCCTCCATCTCCAGTTTTTCAGACGGCCTGGACAAGTGCCGGATATGCGGTCAGCCTCGGGAAGCTTCCACACTATGGGCAGCACTCCTCACACGGCCAGTATTCAGTATTTTGGCACTTCCTGGGGTTTGGCCCAATGCTGCCTCGAGTCCAACCAGCAAGGGCCCGCCCAAGTCGAGGGCTGGGCAAGGCTGTCCTAGCCCGCGCTGATCTCCAAATTCTCCTACCATCTCTCATCTACCGAGTACCATTATGAGTCTATATTGGTCTACTTGTGTCTCTATCTCCAAGCAAAAATGGCTCGCCTGGCCCAAGTGCTGCCCTGCGCTCGTGGCTCTTGGAAACTAGAGACTGGGGAGGCAGATATCCAATTTCCCTTTTGTGGTCCGCCCAACCAAGCAGCGTCTTGACTGGCCACGGCCCCTTGGGACCCCCCTGTCGTGGTTCGTCTGTTCTCGGTTTAACGTCGTCTGCGGCCCTGGTCCCTCCCGGTCATGGCATCTCCAGGTTTCCTTCCCCCTATTCCGTCGCCCTCACCACGGCCACGAACCGCCACATCGGATCTCGTGGCAGGACACTGATTGCCGCTTTGGTCGACTGGCTATCCCCAATGGCACCTGCGACTGCGACTGCGACGGCGACTCTACCGCTGCGCCTGGCGTCTTGATGCCGTCCGTATCTGTCGTCTGTCACCCCGCCAGTCTGTGCGAGATCATAAGGACAGCCGTCTTAGCACATCTCCCGGTGTCCCAACGCCATGCTAGCTTGCCTCGTGACTGATGAGCCGACCTGACGACGGCTCGTCTACGGCATGTTTACGGGTTGCCCACCAGGACGACCTCTTGGCGGGATCCTGCGCTCTCAGTCGGGCCCCATGAGTCCACTGCGCGCTGATGAGCTGGTGGATATCATCTCTCCATAGAGATTAGCACTCTCGCCCAACCAGACCACGCGATGGCCGGCCCCGTTCGACTCGACTGTGGGGATCCACTCACGCATCCCCCCGTCAGTGCAGAGCCGACCCTCTCGTCTGCGTCTGTGGGTGACATGTGTGATCAGGGGTACCGACGCTCTGCCCGGCTCCGCTCTCACTACCCCAGCGTCCGCAGAAGTAATAAAACAATACACTCCCGACCCGGGGGCCCTCCCATTCCACCGGTCCTCCTTCTCTTACCTCCCTCACGGACCCCTTTGATGCGGTGATATTGTCAAGTTGAAAGCATCGCCAGCTTTCGCCTCTCCGTACCATAATCCCTACCTACCGCTTCACTCTTTCAGCGGGCACTCGTTATTCTGCGACCAAGTACACGTATACACAAACAACAAAAAACTAAACCAAAAAAACACCTAATCCCTCGGATATAATACTCATCGATTTCTTTGTGCTTTCAACCCGAGAACATGAAGACCTCCCCCCTCGTGGCCGCGGCCCTCCTCGGAGGCGCCAATGCCCATGCCCATCGCCGCGCGCACGACCTCTTCAACAAGAGGGCCAACGACACCGAAGTCTGCGTTCCCGGTTGCACTACTTACTACACAACCGTCACTGGCACCGACTTCATCTGTAGGCTACCAATTCTTCAGCCCGAGATCGGCTTTCGTTCCTGGTGACTGACTCTGCAAATACAGGGCAGCCAACTCCCAATGCCCCGGCTAAGACCACCAGCAGCGCTGTCAGCGCCGTCGTCACGCCCTCCTCCGAGGCCGTGACCGAGGCCGTGACCCCGACCACGTCTGCTGCCACTGCTCCGGTGGCTGAGACCCCTGCCGTGGTTCCCACGCCTGTTGCTCAGACGGTCACTACGCCCGGTGAGTGCTTCTTGGAGGCGACGGGAATTAGTGGACACGGGCTGACCTCGCTGTAGGAACTTACACGTTCCCGGCCACGACCATGACCGTGACTGAGACCACCTCCACCGTGGTCCCATCCACGACTGAGGTTCCTCCCGGAACCCACACGCTCGGAGGTGTGACTACGTAGGTTAACCCAGAGTGCCAATTCTCTCCTGGGCTGGGTGATCAGGGCTGTAGCCTCCGTGCCGGGACAGGAGAATATGAAGACTCTCGGCCTGACACGCAATGAATTATGGCTAACGTCTGTACAGCATTGTGGAGACTGCCACAACGGTTGTGTGCCCCTATGCCACCGTCTCGACCCAGGAAGGAGGAGTTGTCACCAGCCTGATCCAAACTACTACATACGTAAGAACCGCCCATTCTTTCCTCCCGATATTTCATGCCTCAGCACTGTGATCACGGGCTTGAAAGGACGGGGAGTTGTGAACGCCCGCGGCTGACATAGGAACCAGGTCTGCCCATCTGCTGGCACTTACACGATCGCTCCTACGACCGTCACCGTCACTGCTCCCGCCGAGATTGTGACCGTCCCGGTTGTGACGACCTTCCTGCCCGGTACTTACACCGCGCCGGCTGTTACGACCGAGGTCACCACTGAGACCGTCATCTACTGCCCCTTCGAGGGCGTCGATACCCCGGCTGCCACGACCTCCACCGCCGTTGTGGTCCCAAGCCCCTCAAGCGTTGTCGTTCCTCCGGCGGTTTCTAGCGCTGTCGTTCCTCCCGCAGTTTCCAGCGTTGTCATTCCTCCCGTCTCCAGCGCCGTGCCGCCTCCCGCCCCGACCACCTCTTCGTCGTCTACTCTGGTCCCCATTCCCTCGGCTTCTGCCTCATCTTCCTCGACCGCCGCCTATTCTACCCCTACTGGATCTCTTGGTGGCGGTGGAAACCTGTGGGCTATGACCTACACGCCCTACGACGCTGAGAACGGCAACTGCAAGACTGCTGATGTTGTCGATGCTGACATCAAGTCCATCGCTGACTCCGGCTTCAAGACACTCCGTGTGTACTCCACTGACTGTGATACTCTGCCTCTCGTTGGTGACGCCTGCTCCAAGTACGGCGTGAAGATGATTGTCGGTATCTTCATCAGCGAGTACGGCTGCTCCAACGGCTCTCCCGATGTCGACACCCAGATCTCCGCTCTCAAGGAGTGGGGCCAGTGGGATCTCGTCGAGCTCATGGCCGTCGGAAACGAGGCCCTGTACAACGGCTACTGCACCGCCCAGGAGCTGGTCGACCTCATCTTACACGTCAAGGGCGAGCTGACCGAGTACACCGGCCCCTACACCACCACCGACATCGTCGGCGCCTGGGAACAGGAGGATGTCCAGTCACTCGTCTGCGAAGCCGTTGATGTCGTCGCCGCCAACGTCCACTCGTACTTCAACGCCGACGTCCTGCCCATCGACGCCGGTCAGTTCGTCAAGGGCCAGCTCGAGATCGTCGAGAAGGCTTGCGGCGGAAAGCCCGGCTACGTCCTCGAGTGCGGCTACCCAACCGCCGGCAACACTAACGGCGTCAACGTCCCCTCTGTCCTCAACCAGCAGATCGCCATCGCTAGCATCAAGGAAACTCTCGGCGACAAGGTCGTCTTCTTCTCCATGTTCGACGACAAGTGGAAGGCCGACGGCGCCTGCAACTGCGAGAAGCACTGGGGTGTCGGCAACCTCTTTGGAGCTCTCGGCCTGGGCAACGGCAACTAAGGAGTTGAGATGGTAGTAGTATAGTACCGCTCTTGGATATAAAAATCGTGTGTCTTTGACCTTTCTTGTATATCGGATTCATATACGCCAATTGCCAATTCGAGCTGTCAATTACACCGCCCTTTTGAATAAATTCGCGCAAGCAAATGCGCTATGTGACTGTAGTGTGGTCAGGGAAATCGCACAGGCCGGGGCTATCCTTTTCCAGCATCACCGGCGATGTCGAAGAGGCGGATCTTGGTCTTTTCCGTAGAGGAGACCGAGCCAATGGTATAGGATCAGCACAGACAGGGAGCGATCGTCAGATACTCCTTCAACATGATGGGAGATTTCAGACGTTCAATTCAGAGTGCGTTGCCTGCCTCGGGAGTATGCACTGGCATAGTATACATTCTTTGGGTATGATTGGCAATTTTCTGAGGACATGCGTGGACTAATTTTGTAACCACGGAATATTGCATCTCGACCACAGAAAAGACCCCGTGGAAAGAATTGTATCTCAGAGAAACATGCATGGCTCTTGGGTGGGTTACGCAACATAAGCCGGGCAGGCAGCCCAAGGCCGGGAATCACGAACATTCTTCTCAACATGCCATCCTAAGGAAGAACGGAGAAGAACGTAGAATAAGAATGAGGTCAAGGCTAGAGCATGAGGGACCTGGCTGTGTCGTTCAAAGCACGGGAGGTATATATGAGCAGAGGCTCCTCTACTACCGGGCTAGAAATTAGACCTGCCTAACTTCGTCAGCAAAGATCATTGCCGTGATTTTGCACACCCGATCTTTTCAGGGGCTCTGGAAAAGCAGAGTGGCACGCCGTGCCATCTCCATACTTGAGCTTGGATTACAAGACCTGTTGTATAACATGCCCTGTTGCCACAATCCCCCAGACACTCTATACCTTCGCTACGTCAAAGTCATTGTATAAGATAAAATCGTAGATGTAAAACTCCTCTCATTGGTGCTTAATCCTATCTTAAAACCTGTTTCTAGTGTCAGTGTGCCCCTTTGACGTCAAAACCCGCATTTCTTTCAAGAATTTTAATTGCTGAATAGTTTGCAGCAGAAATATCATATACTAGTTCAAGTTTGTAGCGTTTACAGCCAGCGCTTCATCATGCCTTGTTGGCTTATCATATAGAGCGTAGAGGGAAACAAATGGAAAAGGAATGTCTTCCGAACATGCACTTGGGAACAGTCTGTGGAACCGTCTAGGTCGTGAGAGGAAACCATTGATGGATGCGCCTTCCTCTTCCATGGATTCGGAAAGCGAGGCAGGGAAAAACAAGAGAAAAAATCTGCAGAAATGTTTCCGCGTTGGTTCGTGCCCGAGACCAACGCTCCCAATGCCCGAAACTCCCACCCGATCGTTGATGCAATGCTGAAGGTCGTGGAATTATGCTTATGCGGTCGCTGCCGCACCGGGGAGGGTTCCAAAAAAGCTCGAAGGGTATCATTGTGTGTTGGCGATTATATAGAGAAATAGTCTTGCGCCTGACTTGTTATGTTCATGTTGATCGGGCCTTAGAAAGGAGTCAGGGGCTCCAAGGCGAGGGCGCGGCGTCTCCTCCGGTTGTCAGAGTGCCGTTTGATTTGCCTGGGTGTGGTATTGAACTCGTGCCAGTCGTAAGTGGTGTTCTTCCACCACCGGTCATATGGCCTGTGCCTGAAATCATTAACATCGTAATTTCTCTCGGCGCCCACTCCGCACCGTTGGAGCTGGAAGAGCCCGCCCCTGACACGATCGCAGCACAGGACATGGAGATCCTGGCCCTCGTTGACGAAGGAGACACCGCCGATTTCTCCAAAGAAATCAAATGTCTGCTTGGCCTGGAAAGTCTGCGCATCGATGATGTTGACAAAGTCCGCTTCCTCTGCAGCCACCAGAACGCGCTTCCCAGACCCGACAGGTGAAAACTTGAGTGCCCGAACACCAGCCATTTCAGACCGGAGTGTACAGACCGGAGTGGCGACCCCGCGACTGTTGGTCCAACGACGGGCGTCCCAAATTTTGATGGATTTGTCTTGGAAACCAGTTGCGACGGTCCAGCCATCGTCCGCCCAATCGCATGCGAAACCGAAATCCTCATGGCCATCCAGACACTGAAGTACCTCAGGCTGGCCGTCGGCTTCTGCTTTCGTAATGAACACCTGCTGTTGGTCGCCGACCATGACCCGTAATCGACAATCCGGGGAAATAGCGGAGCAGTTGATGGGTTGCGGGAAACTCATGTCCGAGACAAACTTGTCGGTCTCGACATCAAGAACGCGGAAGCCTTTGTCATTGGATGCGAAGGCAGCCCTTGGACTCGACGAATTTCTGGACAAATGAAGCTGGACATGGTTCGTGATGCCGCTGTTGTCGCTTGTGATAGTCCCTTCTTGAACTTGTGCGCCGCTATCCTCTTCATCCGAGTCCAGTCGCCGGAAACAGTATTCACCAAAGAAGCCACCGGCTACCAGCGTACCATGAGCTGCGGCGAGGGTCGACACTTGTAGGTGAGGTGTTTCTTGAGCCTTCATGGCAATTTTGCCCTTGCCAGAAATGGGATTAAACTGATGCACCGCCATCTGACCAGGATAGAAAACCTGGCTTCTTGAAGTCGATGCGAGCACATTGCGAAGCTGGAAGTGGGTTAGGTTCACATTTTTCCGTACATTCAGGCGCTGAAACCTGAAGTAGTCTTCGGTACATGGCAAAGCGTCGTGGTGTTCCTGCGCGGGAGTCAGCCATTTCCATGGGTACGCTGTAGAAGTAAAGCACGTAGACAATCGGCGTATGGCCTTTCTTACCTGCCATCGGTCTGACCGCGGTATGTTGACATAGTTTTTGTATGTGAGCAACCGGCGTTCCCGAGCCTCGCTTCTCGTGACGCCCAAGTCGTCCCAGTCCATACCCTGGACGTCACAATTGTCTCCTTCGAGGTCGTCGTATTCTATCCGTGAGAGGTCCCTGGAGATCTGGGGACTTATCCTGTCCAGCCAAGGATAGCGGCCCCGTTCCCGTGAGACACCCTGCCACACTCCATTCTGCCAGGCCCAGACACGGATGAAATCAGCGAGATTGTAGTTCTCAGGGCCGAGGGCGACCGCGTTCGGGTTGTTCAAGAAGTTCGTGTGTGTGGTTTGAGTGTGGTGCAGGGGAACGTGGTGCGCGATATCGTTGTTCGCTTCTTGGCCGTCTTCGGATGGCCCCTGGGGAGGTTGGGGAGGCTGTGGAGGCTGTGGAGGTTGTGGAGGTTGTTGCATGGTGGCAGCCGGATGGACATGTAGCATGGAAGCCGGATACGGTAGGGCGTATTGGGCTTGGAAGGTGCCGTAGTGAGGCGGCGCGTTCATCAGAGGGGGAGGGGAGGAGAGGACTGGCAGGGCAGGGTGGGGGACACTGATGTCGTCGTCATGCTCGGAATCGTAGTCGACGTCCATGCCCTGGGTCAAGATGTTGGCGATGTCTCCGTAATGGACGGGGGCTCCGCCGTCGTCCATATCGTGGTCATCAGACATGTCGTCGGCCGGGGACTGGGTGTCGGCAGAGTGAAGGAAGGACAAATGACGCTCCAGGTCGTTCTCATAGTCGGGCTCGTCGCGGTCGTAGGAAGGGTGCAGATAGGTCTCAAACTGGGAGGCGGAGGCAGAGGGGGACGCAGACGCAGTCGCATTGGCAGACAGCGCAGGGCCGTGGTGGAAAGCGGCGGTCGACTGAGCGGGAGGAATGGTCGAGGACGAGGACGAGGACGAGGAAGACGATGGCTGACCGCTATTCTCGTAGTACGAGGGGTTTTGAGGGCGATCTGACTGGTCAGACCACATGTCGGTCGACTAGCCAGGAGAGAGTCGGGCTGGTCGCATTCGCAGGCGACGACGGAGTTGCTTGAGGGGCGAACGGCCCTCGTCAAGGTCTCGGGCCGGGGCACTGTCCACTTTCCCGGGCCTGAATATCGCAGAACCCTTGCAATGGGGGATGACTCCGGGCCCCTCTGATGTTCGGGCGAGGTGCGAAGACACGGCAGATTTGAATCGGGACAAAGAGGAAGGTTTCGGGGCGAGGCGAAGCGAGACGGGAGACGGGAGTTGTTGCAAGGCAGACGGGTCGGGATGGCGAAGTGAGCGGGCGGCTCTATTAGAGTTAGAGACGGACGGTGTTGTGGTGGGAAGTGGAGGATATGACGGCGGAACAAGGAGGCGGGTAGGATAAGGTAAGATAGGCTAGACCAGAGTCGACTAGGGCAGATTGTCGAGTCAAGGTCTGGCGATCGTTGACGGGAGTCTGATCTTGTGTCGAGTGATTCGTCGATGAATGCGACGATGGTGTGATGGTCAGAAAGTTAGTCCCCCGTCAGACTCGAGGCTTTTTTTTTGGAACTTCAGACGATTACACAACGACAGAGATGGATGCAGTCAGTTGGGCAGTTTGGGTGGCCTGTCAAGATAAGGTTCAGGCTGTCAATCGGCAGCGGCCGTGGATGTGGACGTGGATGTGGAATTGGGTATGGGATGTGGATGTGGACGTTGGGCGTGGACGTGGTTGTGGCCAAAGGTAGACAGACAGACAGACTATGGTCTACTATGGTAGGCCGTCGACAAGGCAGTTGGTTGGAGGGCGAGGGCCGGGCAAGGGTGCAGGAGAAGGCGGGTGGTGGTGGCCGGTCAGGTCAGCTGCTGCTGAATGGGGAACGAACTTCCAAGGATCAGTGCGTGAGCAAAGTGAGGGGAGTCGCAGGCTTATTCCTGTCTGTTTGTCGACTAACAAATAAGTCAAGTCGCTCGACCCCAAAAGCAGGATGATGGATGATGGATGGATGGATGGATGAACGAACGAACGAACCAACGAGGATAAGACGGGCTGATCTGATCTGGATGATTGACTGATTGACTGATTGACTCACTGACAGAAAGTTTATTGTGCTTTCCATGATTTGCCGTGCCGTTGTGTGTATATATGTGTGTGCGTGCTGTGTGTGTGTGTGTGTGTGTGTGTGTGTCTATGTGTGTGCGCGCGCATGGGGGGCCTGGTTCGAATTATTTGGACTGATACGGCCAGCCGGCCCCAGACGTCGCGATTCCATTTCGGATTTCCGTGCTTCCTCACCTATCACTAAAGGGAATGTACATGGCATATCCATCTCCTATCCTCCTCTCTCCTGTCTCGTCTCTCCCCCCCTCATGGGATGTGACGCAGCGGGGCCACCCGCCTGACATGGGCCTTTTCGGAGGCTGGCCCTCAAGCCATCCAGACGTCAATCTATCACTTCATTCTGTCAGTCCTGTCAGTCTGCCACTCGGTCTGTCACTTTGCCAGTCACTGCCACTGGGATAATCAATCAATCAATCAATCAATCAGGCCAGCCAGCCAGCCAGCCAAGTATTAGACACATCATACGCACACATCAACTCCACACCTTCTTCTCATCCCATCCTCACACCCTCCAGCCGGTTGCGATACCATCCTTGCGCGTCAGCAAGCCAGCACGCCAGCAAGCCACCAGTCCAGCAAGCAACACGGCCGCTGGCCTGACCACGGGTGACAGCAGCGGCAACAAGGATAATTAATAGCCAACATGCTCACCATCATATAGCTGAATCATGTCTGACGCCCTACCATGTGCGTGAGCCAACGCCTCCCTCCGCCCAAACACCCAGGCTTGCGATGGAGGCATCCGGCCATTCTCCCAAAAACCTCATGTGCCCCCCGCCGCTCCAATTGGCCCTCTCGCAAACCTGGCACACAACACTCCCCCCGACCCCCCTTCGACCTCTTCAGCTTGCACCTGCAGCCGTGGTGGTGTGAACACCCTGCTCGTTGGGACATGGGCCATCATCCCTCACACACCTCTCTCTCCTCGCCCTCACTGACACTGAGTCTCTCTTACACCTGCCCACCCTCGCCAGTATTTGCCTTCCCTGGCACTCACAATTTGCCTCTTGCCGCCCCCAAGGGACGCCGCAAAGCCACTTTTCAACACAGCTGCTCGCCGTCCTTCGCACGTGAGCTATCCTCGCTCAATAATACATTTCTGTCCGGTCTGGTATGTCCGGAATCGATGCGTATTGTTGCGGGCAGGCCTCCCCTTGCTTGCTCTGCCCACCATCTTCCCCCCGGGGGAAGGGGGGGGGGGGTTGGCCGCCACCACCACCACCTGCCCTACCTAGTTGATACCTACTGCCGCGTTCATCGCGGCCTGATGAGAAAAAGAGATTCCAATTCCGCCAGCACCACTCTCCGACCAAACCAAGCCTGCTACTCTCCCACCACTGCACTCTCCCTCACCGCCCCGGGAGGAATACAATCTCTCGTGTGCGTGCGTGCTGTATATATGTGTGTATCGGCTGCGCGCAGCCTCTTCCGCCCCAACCAGCCAAACATATCATCAACAGGCAGATCAGTTGCCATACGGGAACTACTGCTGGGGGCGGGGGCATATTCGCGGCCGGAAAGGGGAACAAAAGGGCCTGCAATATGACAGCCGACTGACTACTTACTGACTTACTTGCCGTGTGTGTGTGCGGTGGGGCACGACCCCTTCGTGCGTAGTAGTATTGATGATCGCCAGGGTAGCGTACACGAGCGTGGGAGGGAAGGGAAGGAAGAAAAGCAACCTACCAGACATTGCGTCTTGATTGCCCTGCGTGCTACGAGATGTATCACCCCCGTTCTCTCCCCCCCCCCCCTCTATTGCTGTCCTGCTCAGGCTTGTCTCATCCTCTTCCCGTCTGTCATTATTCCCGCCACCACTGCTTGCCCTCTCCACCTCCATTGGGCTGGCCCGCCTGCACCCAGCTCATCCCACCCTTCTTATTCCCTCCCGTCATGGCCCCCCAGATCCGTTGGCCAATGTAGAGTCGTCCGGGGTCGGCCGTCCCAAAGCGGCAGTGTGCAGCAAAAGTAATTGCTTGTTCGAGAACCACTTCGCCCCCCTCCTCCCATCCTCCTGACCCACCGTCCATGGAAGGGGCCTTCCTGTTTTCTTCCCATCCCTTTCCTTTTGGCAACCGGACTTTCGTCCAGAACAAGAGGAGGAGGGGAAAGGGAGGGAGGAAAAAGAATGCGGCCTCTTTTGTGCGGCCGGCCGGGCCAGCATGGCCGTACATGTTCACGGTCCCGGTGGTCGAGCTTTGACGGTTCGTCTATTGACAGCTGTGGGGGAAACGTGAGGGAAAATATTGGTCAACATGCAGAACAAGCCAATAAATAGCCAGATAGGGCGGGGCATGTTGTTACAGAAAAAATAGAGCACCACAGTCACAGGCCCTCCTGGACTGTGTGTACATATCTAGACCACCAGCACAGTACAGCATAGCGCAGAAAGTTGAGAGGCAGCTGTGGGAGACCCACAACCCCATATTGGGTCTGTCCTACAGCTCAAGGGCACGGCATTTCAGGGATACCCACCCTGATCGAGGATGCGAGAATTACAGTACACTGCGTCGAATGGATGCGAGACGGGACGGATGCAGTCGAGCCTGTCAACTAGTTTGCTTTCATGGGCACCATGTTGCCGGAGAGAAAAACGGTCCATCATATCGTGCGTGAAATTAAAGCCAAGCCCGGGTTGGGTAGAACAACCCAAGCCTGTGTGTGATCGTTATCTTATATACATGGAAGCAGTCCTGCCCCTTTGTTCAATTAACGAGCAAAGGCAGAGAGCCGACGACTCCGCCATGCCCTTCCAGCTCTTTATTACTAAGTACTTCAACCAATACAACTAGCGCTCTCCTCGAAAATCAAACAACGACGGCTCTACTCCTCCCTTTGAATGCTAAGTGTTTATGCATCGGAATAATACTCGTCATGATAACCAGGCGAAGGGGTGGCAGCCCAATAGCCACTGCTGGTGTTGCCCGGGATGTTATCCTTTGAGCCCCAATACTGACTCTGCGTTCTGCGCTCGCGTTCGAATTCCGCCCACCGCTTCATGGTGATCTTGCTGCTGTCGAACTCGCCCTCTTGCTCGCCATGGCCGCCCTTCTTAGTCTCGCCCGCTGTCTTGCGAGTGTCACCCCACGAGAAGTCATCAAACTTCCAGAAGGCGTAAGTTGGCAGCACAAAATTCCAAATGGGTAGGGAGACCAGGTAGATGATCATCCAGACGATGTATGTCCATGAGTGTGCCGTCACGACCACGAGCACGCCTGGTAAGCCCAGGATCAGAGCCAGCAGAACCAAGGGAATAACTTGGACTGGCCCGATGATGGAAGAGATAACTGCAACATGTTAGTGACGTTCAACAATCCAGAAGCAGGACGGCTCGCCAGAAATAACGTACCGACGTAGAGGGTGAACGCAATAGCAGCGGGCAAAACCAAAGTGCCCATCAACTCGATAAACACCACAAACTGCATACTAAAGCAGAAGGTTCCACATAGATCTCTGACCAGAACAAGTTCCATGAGGTTGTGGATAGTTGAGTTGATCCAGCGACGCCTTTGGGACAGGAGCACCATGAACTTATCAGGCACCGTGGTCTTGCAGACTGCTTGAGGAACGAAGACCTGTTTTCGCTTGGGGAATGTCCGCAGCATAAGGGTCGTGAGGTAACGATCCTCGCCAAGAAGGAGCAGGTTCTTCTTGTGCAGGGTATCCACCACGTTTTCTGAGTAGTGCTCGACAACGTCCGGGTTGGCCAGCACGGGGACCCAGTAGTTTGCACCTCCCTTGGGGGCCTTGATCCGGTACATACAGAAACAGCCAGGTAGACAGGTTACACCACCAAAGACCGATTCGAAAGACTTGGCCTGGTGATGTGAGATGAAATATTCGAAAACCTGGATCGCCGTGACCCAGCTGTCTCGTTTGTTGGCGATTTTTGTCTCGCCGCACAAGCCCATGATCTCGGGATCCTTGACCATGGCGGAGACCATGTGGGTGAGACTGTCGGGGAACACCTTCGTATCCGCGTCTACCATCAACACTATTTCGTAGAAGTCGGGAGATATTCCAGTGATCTTCCACAGGCCGTTGAACATCTCATACTCGAGTTCAGTCATCCGCTCGTCAAACATGACCTTCTGCAGGAAGGACATGAGAATGATCTGACTATCGCGCTTGCCTCGGTTTCCAGGTTTCGATTTGGTGGCCTCGTCGGGCGTACCACACTTGGACACCAACATCATTGGGACCCGCTGTTGCTTCTCCAAAGGAATACGAGACTTGGAACCGTAGTCGTAGAAACCAGAGTAGATCTTGGCCATATTGTGTCGCTTGGAGCCGGTAGCAACAGCGACGTACGAAAATGGCTGCACTTCCTCCGGCAGAATTGTGAAATCCTTCATCATACTCAGCACGTAGTCGGGTGTCGACATGCTCTCGCCCTTGCCCTTGATGATACCATCGCAGATAACGAGGATGCACTTGTGGCTGTTGGGATAGTCGGTCATGGCGATAGAGTCCAGTGTCGTCCGAATTCCTTCCTCGCCCTCGGAGTACCCAGTAACCAGACACAATGTGTGCGCCAGGGGGTACCCAAACGGCATCCAATCGGACGGCGGCTGCGGTACAACGGCCTCGTGTATGAAGCCGGCTGGCCCTGGCCCATCGGGGCTGGGCTGAGCACCGTACGGATCGGAGGCCAAGAAGCTGTTACGACTAGGATTTCCTTGCCCGTACATGGATGTCGGATGGAGCAAGGCAGCTCCAGAGCTTTGACTCGCCATCGTCGTGGGCATGGTGGGCCTGCGAGAGTTCCTGTCGATACCATACACGGTTGAGAACCGCGACGTTGTGGGCAGGAAAGTGCTGGCGCGTTTGCTCGTGCGGTCAGACGAGGCTCCTGCTACACTGCTTCCGACATCACCTGGCAAGCGTGCTGGTGCGCGGTAGATATCCTCTGACCACTCTTCGATTTGCTGGTTGCGCTTCCTCCTGTCCGATGACTGAGACGTCTTGGCTGCTGCGTATCGCCGGCTTATGAACCATTGGAAGACCAGGGCCAGGACGAAGCGGACAACGACAACCGACAGAATCAGAACAAGAGACAGATACAGAACGACCTGTGAGGCAATGCAACCCACCGAGTCGGAATCGACCGATCCCACCTTGATGATCTGCTGGAGGCATTCAGCCGTCGCCTTGTCTCCTGACTTCATGAAAGCGTGCGTGACATCGCGACCCCTCACAGCCTTGTTTGCCGAGGAGTTGCTGTCGGCGAGTTCTTTGAAGCGATCAGGCACCGAGACCTGCGATGAGTTGAACCAGTTGAGGAGATCCAGATCGAGAACGTCCCCGGAGTAAACAACAAGATTCCGCGAGCTATTCTTGACGTCGGCCCAGTTGAAATATACGTCGGCCGTCGGGCTCAAGGCGTAAAATGTGTTTCGTGAGTCTGCCGTGGTGTGACAAGCGTAGCCAAGGTAGTACGAGTTCGTGAGATTGGGCTGCGTAGATCCGTCCTGGTTGAAGGTATTGCACGGGAAATACCAGGCCAGCTCCCCCTTGCTGTTCGTGGGCACATCTGAGCCGTCAGCCAAGGTGATGATGTCCTTGCACTTCCCATTGACGTTTTGGAATAAGAAGCTCCCGTCTTTTCCACCCTGCTTCTCCGGAAGGTCATACAAAACATTCGCCCCTGAGTTACCCGACCTAGGGATGCCCTCAGCCGGCGGATGATGAGACGCGGAGAGGTCGTATGCTTGTCCATGGAAGATCATGTAGCCACTGCCCACGTGATTTACCTGAAGGCGCTGCGACGGTGTGCCACAGACCGTGCGGGTGAATCCGAATGTCAAGAAGCCAACGATCGCCATGATGAGTAGGATGATGCTCAGAAGTCCCATCTTCTCCCGCCAGGCTCGAGCCTGGTCCTTCGACCTCTTCCCGAAGCACTTGAGTACGAAATTCGGACACCAGAACGTGATGATGGCGCAGTATATGTCCCAGAGACTCGGCGGACGTATTTGCTCCACCTCCTTTCTGTGTTTCGAACCACGCTTAGTGATCTTGCCCGAATGTTTCCGGCTGTTTGCGCGCTTCCTGGAATGTTTCGACTTCTCTGCATCGCCGCTGTCCCGGCAGCTCCCTTTCTTGCCCTTTGATGTGATGGATTCGGAGAGGGCGTCTTCTCGGTTCGATGTAGTAATGTAGGTGGTCCCTTCGAGGTCCTCATAGACCGGATCATTGCCGGTCCGCGACGGCTTCGTCTGCATGTTCGCCGCATGTTGTCGATAATGATAGTTTGGATGGTCCTTCCCGATTCTGTTCCGTTCCGGCTTGACCAAGCTTCGTTTCCGCGAGATGGCTGCCTCGCCAGGCATGCCAGCCCTTTCTAGGTCAGGCGACAAAGGCACTTCGTCTGTAGTAGTGTTAGAAGGAGGCGGCACAGTTGTCGCAACGGAATGAGATGATTCCCCACGGGAGTGCATTGTGCCTTCATTCCCATAACGACCGTCAGCCTCGATGTCATGTGGACGACTGCGCCGAGTGGATTGCCTGTAAGCGGTGCGCTGCTCGTACGAAGCTCTCACACCGGGCCTTTCGGGGAGAGACATGGCCCTGATCAACGACGGTGTTAGCTGGGCCGGGTCTTAGCAGCAGTCATGGTATCGGTGCGCGTTCTTTGTGAATTGGGGGGAAGGGACGGCTTCTCACTCGGAGAAAGGGACCCAAAAGGGTTCTTTGTGTCGTTTGGGGTGGAGGGAACGACTCGGGTGGTGGAGGGCAAACACAAACAACCTGTGGATAGTGGGATGGGTACACAACCACAAGGGGGACGAAGCACAGAGATGGGTCAATTCAAACCAGAGGTTGAAGCCAAGTCTCGAGATGCCGAAGTCATTGTGTTTTGTTGCGAATGCTGACCAGAAGGATCGGAAACACTCACAGTTGTTATGGGATACGGCACCCAAAGGCTGTGCGGGTATAGCGCAGGGCGTTATTGCACTACTGGCGAGGGGTTCCTTGGGCGACGGGCTGGTGAGTTTGAGCCCCGAGTCCAGACTACGGCCAGCCTGTTCGAGTCCAAGGATGATGCAGGATTGGAGGCCAAGCTCAGCGGGACAGCAGCCACTGGGGAAGCAGACAATGCAGCTCAACAAAGCTGAACCGATACCTTGCCACAGAGGTCTTCCTTGTCGTGCTTCCGGACAACACAGCAGTCTCCGGATGTGCCAGCCTGCGATGGCACGATTGACGGTTGGGCTGTGGCTGGCAGTCCACTCGCGGGCGATGCAAGGGGCAGAGGGGCACAGCAATACAGATGTCACAGGGTGGTGTTGTCGTTGAGATGACCCGTGGGCTTCAATGCGCAGCGTTTGATGAAGCAGGGCGCGCCAGGGAGGTGATGAGGGAAGGTGCGCCTCTGTTCGGGCGTTGGCCCCTAAGCGAGAAAACGGCGGCGAGGTCCTGGGAACCGTGGATAGAGGGCCTGGGTGAGGATAATAGACAATAGCGTGCAGACACCTCCAGTGGTAATGCTGGCGGTTTGAGGTCCAGATAGACCGGATGACCTAGCGAATGCACGGTCGAGATCGGCTTGCCTGGGAGAGAGGGAAGAACCGCGCCCACCAGGTTAAGGTCTGGGCGCTGCAGGCTGTCAAGGAAGAACAACGGCGACCCACAGCGAGTGCAGGGTATCGGTGATGGCGACGACGACAGGAATCAGGAGAAGTTGACGCGATGGCGATGAGGACTGCAAACGCCCCCTACACAGCTAACCTGCGAAATGGTTCCTCTGGCGATATTGGTAGGAGGCGGCGCAGAAGAATAGAAGTCCAGTCCCTCGGCCGGCCCCCTTTGGAGTGAGCCACCCATGTCGGCTCCTCCCAGGCCACAAGTCCGGCTAGTCTACCGTCCCAACTCACTCGATGGCTCTTGATTTCGTACATGGAAAGTCTCCAGAATATGTGGCAGGGGTGGTCCGCCGGTCCTGGAATGCTGGAGTAGCTGGTGTTAGTGCTAGCATGTGCCAAGCGTGCGCATGCTATCAGTGACACCTTGTCTTCCCAGCAGGGGTCCTCCATGCTCCGCCGAATACGATCCGCTGTCGTTTCCCCGTCGACCAGCGCCAAAAAGCTAGAGAGAAAATCGAAGGCTGGAAGCTTCCAACTTATGAGCGCCGCCTCGCAACATTCCTCCTGCTGATTGTCAATAATCCGAGCTTGGTACATCACGATGATGCAACTGAGCCCTGCAGCAACTGTGAAGCCTGGCGCGAAATCCTGCCCGAATTCCAGAATACTCGCGAGGACTTTGGCGGTCTGCAGCCACCCGCCCACAAGCTAACATGGCACCCTGAAGCTCTGGTATTAAGCATTCCACTTCTCCGCAACAGGCCGGGCCTGACGCGGGTCCCAGCCTGATCTGGGTGGAGAGATCTTGGACGTCTCCATCACGAAGACGGGCGAGTCGCGTCACGGTAGTGCAGTGTAGATCGCACACGTCTGCCTTATCAGGACGCTTTGCAGGACTACGCAGAGGTCCAAACAAGGCACATGCGTACTCAGGCACGGACAATGTCTAGTCGTGACCGTTTTTACCGTGGCCAGGAAAAACCGGACTTCGGATCGCATCAGGAAGCCGAGCACAAGCAGGATGTAAAGCGAGACCGAAAGCAGGTTGAAGTGCTGACGGGAAAAGATGTCGCATCTCTTTTGGGCAGAGTCTGCCGCATGTTCTGCTGCCCCGAGGCGCCCAGCCCGCGGGAGCATGCAGACTGTCTGGCGTTTGGCTTATGCGCCAGGTCAGCCATATATTTTGAGCCGGGCAACTGTTGCCGTGGGGGCGCCAGTTCCAATACCATCACTGCGCAGCCAGGCAATGATTTCGGAAGAACATGGCAGACTGGTTCTAACCGCGTATTCATTGAGGGCGACGAGGCTTGGACATACTGTACTGGAGACCTCGGTAAGTTCCGGATCCCTCGCGATCGACTAGACGGATTTCCGACACAGGGTTGGTCAGAAGCTGCATTGGAAGCATCTCCCTTCGGCAACCTCGCAGGTACCAGCCTGCATGTCAGCCTGTCAGCTTGGTTCCTGACGAGGGAACTTGTTCACTGTCGTCTCGGTACTGTCTGCGCTTTCTACCTCTGGCACTGTGACACACATGTCGTGAAAGAAGCTGGCCTTGGAAAATTTCTCATGGTCCGGATTGGCCGCAGTTTGCGGCAACAAAGGCAAGACGGGGGAAGGAGGGCAAGAAAAAAGAAGGATCCTCGTGTGTATCCCAATACGAGGACGCTAGGGTGAAAAAGGGTTTGCCATTTTGTGACAGCCTGACGGCTTTTGTTCGTTCAGCCTACCTCCTATTTTCCGCCCAGCCCGCCCAGAGGAAAAAATGGATGGCACCTTGCTGCTAGATACATGACGCGATTGAGTTAATCTCATGCACAAATGTCGATTGGGCTTCCCCAGACGTCGATTCGACAAATTCGGGCGGTTCGGCTCCCGCGCGAACGAAACGCTTTGGTCTGTCTGGCGAGATGCATTTCCAATTGAGGAATGGTGGCCGTGGAGAGAGGGAGAGCCTTGCCAATTCCCCAGATTCCTCAGCTCCGCATCAAATTTCCCTCACGGTCAGAAGTTCAAAACGGCGTCCACACCCCTGAGGGGCGACCGGAGGATCTGCACGGGATAATTCTCCGACTCTTATGAGCCTCGATTTCGGTGTCCCTTGCCTCCAGAGCCGCCGTCGCTGTCCGAGGTCATGAAGCTTCAGCAGCGCTGAGAATCACTCGTGGCCGAGAAACAACAACAGCTCTTCTCATCCTGTAGGGCTGGGCCGAGTCGCACAGTGCCTGCGACGGGCCGCGTCGCACCCAATTCTGGTGTGGTAACCAGATCGGACTCAATTTGAGATGAGGCAGCTGAGGCGCGTTTGGGGTAAATTAAATTAGAGAGTAGGACCCAATGCTTCGGCAGGGAGCGAAGGAATATCTTCATCTCGCCCGCATGTAAGCAATACTGCCGGCGAGATGGTCTGCCGAGGACCACGCGGTGCACGACACAGTTTTGGATTCTGCAGACTGCAAAGGGCCGAGATGCAGCTGCCCACCGGAATGTTACCCTCGGGGTTGAGAACGACACTCGGGCTAGATCGAGGTGCGAACTCTGGTAACGACATTGGCAAACTGCTGGCAGCTAGCTAAACCACTTACCCAACACAAAGTCTATCAGTAGCTCGCCTGGCTCGTCCCATGGCAGGCCGGTGACAGTTGAGTAGTTGGGACCAAAGCGTCCGGGGTGCACCGTCTGTTCGCAGAGCCGAGGCAGCGATCATGTCGTCAGGGTCTGGTGTCGTGCTCAAATCTCGAGGTTTGGCGAGTCTGACGTGCGTGATGCCAATGAATATCACCTCTTCCACGGGGCTCAGGCCCCCAGGCCCCATTGATGTATACTTGTAACGCGGTAAAGGCGCGGGGGGATCAACACGGTGGAGCAATGTCGGTGTGCAAGCAGCCCTGGATGTAGATGCTCTCTCATCCGATACTGACGCGGCGCGGTCGTATGTACCCTTGAAAAAAGCGGAGAGCACGTGGGCTTGAGCCGGCAGGGTTTGGATTCTGAGGATGGCAGATGGGTGTCCATGGTGCTAGACCTTGGTTGTTTGTGTTACTCGCTCGTATACTCCTCGCAGTGTTTGGGCGAGGACCTTGGAATGCTGGGATTCCAGTGGATCGGTACCAGGCTTCTCTCGCCAGTAACACCAGGCCATCTGCGTACAGATGTACGTGCGTGTTCGTGTTTGTCACGACCCGCCTATTCTGGACTGTTACACTGCAGCAGCACCGTGGTCGACAGCCTCCAAAACACTCGCTCCCTCATGACTCTGTGGCACCGTCTGGCTACACCGGACACGATAGATGCGGCCGATGCGGCCGGCGAGGTCGGCGTGGTGGTTTGGAAGGAAGTTAGCCGAGCCTGCAGGAGCTGCTGGGACCATTGAGCCGCACGTCTATTTGCGTCTCCATCCATCGCATGATCTGAGTGAGGTGTTGGGTGCGGGCACGGGCTACGGAGGCGTCAAGGGGAGCGAGAGACCCTTTGTGCCCGCCCTCGCACGCCTTCCTGGGCTGGCTGGCTGGCTGCCTGCCTGCCTGCCTGGGCGTCAACTGGAAACTGTGAGGATGGACATGGGCCTGGGCCCAGAAGTCGGGGTCTGGGGCTACACCACGCTGCTCCGTACACCTCAGCAGAAGCACACATACACACACACAAGGCACGCAAGGCACGCATGCACAGCACCCCGTGCCTAATTTTGGGTGCCCCAAGGCTGCGGGCTGCTCTTGATGGGGCCACGGTGCATTGGGGCGGGGTGCACACTGTGCTGGGCCCAGTAATGAGGAACCCGCTAGAGCAACGATCTACGGCCAAAACGGCTAGGTAGTCCCCCTGTACCTTAGACAGGTAGGGTCCATCCATCTACGTGTGTACGGAGTACGCAAGTACGTACGGCGGTACTCGAACTGCATAGAACCCAAGCACGGCACCAAAGGTACCGCCCACCCAGGCACCGCTTTCTCGGGGTCGCAATCCAGAGCACCAACGGCGTCACTGTCACCTTCTCTCGACGTGCAATGAGATGAGTGCACACCTTACACTCATTCTACTCCTCCTGGCCTTTTCTGATACCCAGTGCCCTTCCACCACATCCAGTGTCGTCGGCCTGCGCTGACCTCCCAAGTGGCCTGGCTCCTCCAGTTCTCGCCTCGGCGTCGAATCGCAACTCAACGTGTGTGACGTGACCTGACAGCAGACGAGGCGGAAACCGACGTCTCTCTTCTGTTGTCTCCTTGTCTCGCTCGCTCACTGCCTTGCCCTGCCTCGCCTCGCCTTCGCCCGAATCCCACCAGCCCGCCCAGCAGCATTACGACTCAATCCTGCCGTGCCAGCGTCCCGCCAGAGTCGACTTCTCTTTGTCATTGCATATAGGAGCATCTTTCCGCGCCATTCACTCCAAGCAAACAAACCCAGGAACCCCCTTCTCCAGGAGCGCATCCCTCCCTCCTCACGATACCTGAATCGCCAGCTCGACGTCTGCCTGCCGCCTCCCCCTAACAACTTCCTAACCACCCCGCAACCTCAACCCCCTGTATAGACAAGGCCCCTTCCGCTCGGCGGTCAGTTCGGCAACCACTGAATAGCAGAAAGGACCCTCTGGCACTTCAATGCAGTCAGGACAGAGCCTCCAGCACTTGTCGCAATAGTATTGTGCCATACATACCCCTTCGCTGGCCCGCTTCAACTGCCGCGACGCCAGCTGGGATAGTTATACCTTAGGAGGAAACCCGTCCAAGACGGACGCTCCCAGGTCAAAGAAATCCAAGCCCTTTGCAATGGCTGCGGCCGACACCTCGCCAAGGGCTGGCTCTGGTCCTTCGAGTCCCGTCCAGAGGAGGCCTGTTGCTACCACTCAGGCATCGCCACAGCGCAGCAGCATCCGGGAAAACGGCAAGGCATTGCCTCCCATCCCTATGGCCGAAGGCTCGCGGCTGGGGCAGTCACCTGTGTCGCCGGTCAAGATGAACTTCCAACAGGACAACTGGGCGCAGCCTTCCACTGCCACCATAGAGACGGGAGAGCCAAACTACCAGCAGAAGTCACCTGCACCACCATCGCATAAGCCACAAATAGAGTTCTCGCAGCCGGAGGGCACCGTACGACGTGCAAGAGAGGCCTCGCTAGACTCGTATCCTTCGACGCAAGGGCGCCCGAGCCTTCAGGGGCCTGCGAGTCCGGCACACGGTTCTGACTTTGACTTCCAACTGGACTCGAACTTCGGAGGCAGTGGGGCTCCAACAGAAGCGGGCAACAGCACCACCCAGACGCCCACGAAGCAGGAGGATAACCGGCACAGTCGCGAAACCGACACCTCCGGGTCCACGCCAAGTTTGTCGAACCCACACACATCGACAGGTGCGTCGGTGGTGACAAGCGCAAGCTCAGTCTCTAACTCGTTGGACAATGGACAAGGCAGGAAATCAGAAGATGCTTCTACTGTCGGCTCCGCCCCTGAGGATCCCAGCCAGGTTCAGCTTGTTCCACAGCTTCAGTACCACCATCAACCCTTCGTGCCGAGGACGGTACCCTCCTCAAACGATCAGAACCCGCGGGCAGTATCAACTCCGGACCTCTTAGAGAACGGCACGCCCGTTAACCGTCATTTGACACCCATCTCTAACATGCGGAGAAGTTCAATGCCTCGGCCGCAGTCGACATACTCCGTCCATTCTGACCGTGGCCGGTCGTCCGCATACTATGGGAACACAAGCCCACGCGCTCCTTCGTCACACTCGGCGAGGAAATCACCAGACAACCGCCAATCCACATACGCTGAGCTTCTCAATGTGCCCTACCCGCAGCCAGCTCCGGCGCCGCTCACCATTGACAACTCTCAGCTGCGAAATGTAATAGGATCTAATGCCTCTCTGCTGAGCTCGCAGAAGACTCTTGACATGTATCGGCAGAACGTAAAGAAGACGAACGACGTTTCGCTACAGTATTCATTTGCGGTCTTCCTGATATCAACAGCACAGGATCAGGGGTTAGACGTCACGAAAGCTCCCAAACCGTCATCCAAGTCGGGGCACAGTCGCGATGGCTCATTCGTCGACGAGACTGGATCTGGCCCGCATGAACTAGTGAGAGAAGCTCGAGCCATCCTGCAAAAGCTTGCCAACGCCGGGTACCCCTTTGCCCAATACTACCTCGCGGATGGTTATGCGTCAGGACTTTTCAGCAAGGGAAAGGAAGACTACAATTCAGCCTTTCCTCTGTTTGTCTTGGCGGCCAAGCATGGCCATGCAGAGTCTGCATATAGGACCGGATTGTGTTACGAGTTCGGGTGGGGTTGTCGAAAAGACCCGGCGAAGGCTGTCCAGTTCCTGCGAACAGCTGCCTCCAAACGGCACCCGGGAGCCATGACGAGACTCGGAAAAGCCTGTTTGTCTGGCGATCTCGGTGAGAAGCGTTATCGTGAGGGTCTGAAATGGCTGAAGTTGGCGACCGAGTCGGCCGACTCAATGTACAATGCCGCACCTTACCACTTGGGCTGCCTGTACGAGACGGGGTATGGCGAGGACGTCTTCAAAGACGAAGGATACGCCGCCGAATTGTTGACGCAAGCCGCCGATCTTGGTCATCCGGAAGCCAACTACCGTATGGGTGATGCCTACGAACACGGCAAACTCCAATGCCCACGGGACCCCGCGTTGAGTGTGCATTTCTACACCGGCGCTGCCGAGCGGGGCCATGCGGCAGCCATGATGGGTCTCTGCGCTTGGTATCTGGTCGGAGCGGAGCCTGTCCTGGAGAAGGACGAAGAGGAGGCATGCGAATGGGCACGCAGGTCTGCTGAGTTGGGTAAGTCTCCTCGGGCTTGGCCCTCCACTTGGGTTTGAATTTCCTCGAGTGACGGTCAATGTGCTGACAAAGTGTTACCAGGCTACGTCAAGGCGCAATACGCGGTAGGCTACTTCACGGAGATGGGCATCGGCTGCAGGAGAGATATCCTTGAAGCGAACGTCTGGTATGTCAAGGCTGCGGATGCTGGGGACGACCGAGCCAGGCAAAGGCTCAATGCCATCCAGGCGGCAGCAAGCGGGGGTATGCCGATGGAGGTCGGGCCCGCAAAAGCCCACAACCTCAGAAAGACGAAGAGCGGCACGAAAGAAGACAACTGCCTGGTGATGTGATCACATAATACGACATGATGGCGGGGAACATGTGTGGGCATGGACCAGTCTCAAGCCAAAAGGTGGTGGATAAGCATGGCAAAATCGAGCCATTAATTTTAAAGCATCAGGGCTCGCTTTTCCTTTGGGTGTGTGGTTCTGGAAAACGCCTCTGTAAGGGCCGGTTGCATAACCTTGGGGGGGTCGATTGTTTGGAAGGCAGTCTGCAATGTTTACTGCATAGTTCTTTTGAAAGAAGAGGTGAACATAGCATTGAGCTTTCTTTTCGGGGCTGACCAGTGGAAATCGCTCAGACCGGAGCATAGGACGCGGCATTTTAGTGTTATCTATTTTCCTGCACGCTCTGTATGTGTGCATCTTTACTCTCTCCAAATGATACACCTCTCACGCACTATCATCCCGCCCGTCCCTCCCGAAACATCTTATTGCGCCCTCGCCGAGCTCGAACGGCGCCGGCGGGCAGGTTGCAAAAGTACCTACCTACTAATTTCGCCCTTGTGGCGTCGTCATCATCTCACGGCGTTGCGGGTCTGGGTGCGAAGCGCAGCCTTTCTTCATCAGGGCCTGTCTCGACTGGCAAAGAGCTGCTCGCCGACCTCTAGGTGACCATGCTCATCAATCCACATCTATTCTTGTAGAACATGACCCGGTGGCGTTCTCCGCCACGTCTAGCTTCATATAACCCGGGCGGTTCACGCATCAATATCAGAACTTCCCTTTCTTGGACAAATTCCCCGCCATGAGCCGGCTTCGGGAAAAGGAGACCGATACATGTGTTGTTGGCCCGCACCTGTCTCCGAAAACTGAAACTCTCTGGAACTTAGTTCTTGAACTGCATAATAACCCAGCTGTGTGCACTTGCCTAGACAAGGCTGGGTGAACTGCGGAAGTGAAGGCATCTGAATCATACTGCCTGATGCAGCCTCATACTTTACTAAACGGCCATGACGCCCGCAACCGCAAGTACCCGATGCCCAGCCTACATACAATCACTGACGTAGCAATCACGGCTTCCAAAAAGCAAGTGTAGGAGAATGGCCGTCCCAGAGAAACTGACACGGAGCACCGAAGTGGGATAGGAACAGGCCTAGTTGAGACATGGCCCGAGAGAAGGCTTTACAGTGACTTTTGGTCAGTTGAACTGAATCACTCTGATGCGTGTGAGATCTTAGGCAGTCAGAATCTGTGCCTAAGGCCATGCCGATTGCTTCTGAGCCACATGTGAGCTCAGCCTGGAACCTGGAGGCCCAAGAGGACATCAGGCACCACGAGGCAGCCTAACTCCCATGTGTACCCGACCCGGAGAGTTTGACGTGTCTTTGACCGACCAAAGGCGAGCAAAGACGGAGCAAAACTTGTGTGCTCAGCTATTTGTGGGAGGCTGATTTCAAATCACCAATTATCAGAGATCCGGAGATAGAAGGCCTTCCACACCCTGATACAACAGCTCAATGTAGATATGGTGGTGATACTGTACACTCGGTTCTGTAGATAGCCAGCCAGCAGGGCTTCTTGGCAAAGACCCAGGAATGCGGAGGGGAGGTGAATGATTTAATGAATCGCTCAGATTGTGAGGCCCCGTTTGTTGTTTTTGGACAGTGACTGATGCAAGGCCAAACCTGCATTCACTCTGACACCCGTGTCACTCAGACGATCGAGGAATGCATCTATCCCCCCCCAAGTAGACTATCAGCATGGCCGCATGGCTGCATGGCTGCATGGCTGGTTCTTGCAAGCTGGTTCTGGCAAATCAGGTCACGTGCTAAGAGTGGGCCCCTACAAAGACGGATTTTTCGCTGGGATCCAGTCCAGGCGTCCTGGCAACTTGGCCCGGCCGGGTTCAAAACATTCATCTGCCCAACACCATCGCCGCCGCCACTACTGGTGCATCTCTTCTCTCTTCATACCCACACACCCCTCCTTTTCTCGCACCCAGATACCCGCCTGCGAAGGTTCGTCCATCAGCAACCCAACCTCCGAGCCCCCCCTCGTCAGCCCAACCTTTCCTCCCTAGCCTCTTGCGTTAAAAAGCCCTGCTGTCCAACTTCTCGCAAAGTACTGACGCCTGGTCCACCAGCCCCCACTTCTAGGCATTTACATCACTCGACCGCCTCCCAGTCACGCCTTTTCTCTTCCTGTCAACACCGGAACAGATCACAACCACACAATGGCTGCCCCAGCTCAGCAGGTGCCTACCTTCAAGCTCGTGCTTGTCGGTGATGGCGGTACCGGAAAGGTGAGTTGATCCTTATCGTCATCCCCAGGAGCAAGCACGAGGAGGCGGTGGCCGGCTTGCGCCTAGCGCTCGCCATCGCGGGGCAAGCCCGCACACCACCCTCTGTGACCCCCTCACTGCTCAACAGGCCCAAATGATGCTGGATGCGAGCTGACAATCATCGAAATGCCATAGACCACCTTCGTCAAGCGCCACTTGACTGGTGAATTCGAGAAGAAGTACATGGCCACCCTTGGTGTTGAGGTCCACCCCCTCGGCTTCACGACCGTTAGTACCTTCCTTGCAAGCCCATAACCGGACCCCAAGCTAATCCCCGGAACCACAGAACTACGGTCAGATCCAGTTCGACGTGTGGGACACTGCTGGTCAGGAGAAGTTCGGTGGTCTCCGTGACGGTTACTACATCAACGGCCAGTGTGGTATCATCATGTTCGATGTTACCTCGCGTATCACCTACAAGAACGTCCCCAACTGGCACCGTAAGTATCGCCGCCTGACCTGAACGACGAGCCGACAGGCTGACGCGCTGAACAGGTGACCTGGTCCGTGTCTGCGAGAACATTCCCATCGTCCTCTGCGGCAACAAGGTCGACGTCAAGGAGCGAAAGGTCAAGGCCAAGACCATCACCTTCCACCGCAAGAAGAACCTCCAGTACTACGACATCTCCGCCAAGTCCAACTACAACTTCGAGAAGCCCTTCCTCTGGCTGGCTCGCAAGCTCGTTGGCAACCCCGGTCTCGTATGTGGCACCCCAGGAACTACATCACGTATACAGAGGTATCCTTGCTGACCAATCAATATAGGAGTTCGTTGCTGCCCCTGCTCTTGCGCCCCCTACTGCCCAGGTCGACGAGACCCTCCTTGCCCAGTACGCCAAGGAGATGGAGGAGGCTTCGGCCATGCCCCTGCCCGGCGAGGACGAGGACGACGACCTGTAAACGGGTTACTTTTCGCTTGCGGCAACCCTTTCAGGAGACACCGTGCGGTGGATAGATTTCACGGGCTGTCTCTTATTCGACGTGACCAGCATCTTGCTTAAGGGACAGCGACATATACAGGCGGGGCAGGCCATGGTAGGATTAGGCCACGTTGATGAGCTTACGATGGGAATACAGGATGTGAAATTGCGAGGCACGCGATGCATTAATGGCTGAGGAGGCACGTCGTCTGGTCTTGGTTTGATGCAGCATCGACCCTTCGCGTTCCGAGAGTAGAATTCCGCGCCACGCTCTGCACTCAGGCGCAGCTTTAGGTAGAATATCACCGAAAAAAGTCTCAATAGCGATGACCCCATCAAACAAAACCCCTTGCTTCCCCATCTCTGGGGTTCCTGAACTGGTCCTCCCTACTGCCACTTGCACATATTGGTTGGGCAGCTTTCTACCATGCCAATACGCCCCAACAGCGATGCACGCCAATCGCAGCAAATACATAGACGTGGCCCTGACCAGTGTCGTAATGTGTAGGCCATTGCAAGGTTTGCAAATGATGTCAGCCCCTATGGAGCGCTTCTGCATGCGCCCCTCTTGCTTGATCCAGTAGTCATGGTATGCCCGGGGCCCCTGGCACACACATGGTGGGGATATACGAGCAACGTCAAGTTGGCTGGTTGATAACGGTTCTAAGCCAAGTCACATTTAATTAAGCCATGATTGTGGGCTCGGAAACGATTGCAACCAAAGCCTTGAGTGCCACACACGTTGATGATTTGCTCTGCAACAAGTTCCTTCCCGCCCAAACTCCGGCGGAGGGTCAGATAAGGCTCGTCTAGAATTTCGACGCCCATCTGTAGTCCTTTGGACAGGTCAAAAGCAGCTGCAAACACCATGTGTTGACATCGGATATTCGCAGCTGCAGATACGGATGGTACCCTGGTGTACATGGGGAATCCGAACACACACCCGCACCCACCACGGCGATAATACCACGGCAGGTTGCCTGCTGAACCACACCGACAACACCGACAACACCGACAAAACCGACAACACCGACAACACCTACAACACCGACAACACCTACAACACCTACAACACCTACAACACCTACAACACCCACAACACCCACAACACCCACAACACCCACAACACCCACACCCACAGCACCTACACCCACAATACGTTGACACAGGTGGGAGTATCCGACTTCAATTTATTGCGGGGTGTCTACCAACACCTGAAGAGCAGCCCTTGCCAATATGCCGCAGTAATAGACCACGCCTCATAGCCGTACTCCCTCTCCCTCCTTCTCCCCCTCCCCTCTCTCTCTCTTCAGAGCGGCAATATATGGCAGCCCAGCAGCCCCCTTCCTCCCCAGCCCTGCCTCGGCACCAGCGTCAACTGCAGCTCCCGCTGCGACGGCGCGGCGGTAGGCCTTGAGACCTTTACGAGGACGGTCTGCCCCACGCTGGCCTGGACGCACTCGGCGACCTTCTTGAGCTGGTCGTGGTCGGCGGCGTTGACGTAGCCAAAGTCCCGGATCAGGTCGCCGGGCTGCAGGCCAGCCGAGGCAGCGGGGCTCCCCGGCGCGACCGTGTTGATCTTGGCGAAGGGGTCGCCCAGCTGCTCTGGGACGTAGTCCCGGAGGGCAGGCTCGGGCTGAGACGACGAGGAGGCGGCGGCGGGCGAGTTGACATCCGCATCAGCGGCGGCCTCGGCGAGGCTGGCGAAGTGGTCGTGGACGTGCTTCTCGATGCGGGCCATGAGGTCCTTGTAGTCGTTGCGCAGGTGGATGATGCGGGCGCGGGCGGTGCGGATCTGGGCGACGTCGATGTCGGCGCGGGGGAAGCCGTCCGGGGTGAGGAGGCTGGTGTGCATGTCGACGCCGTGCGAGTCGAGCACGGAGCTCAGAGCCCTCAGCTCGGCCTCGACGTTCTCCTTGGAGCGCTGTAGCTCGGCGAAGGAGAGGTGGGCCGAGTTGCCGTTGGCGGCCCTCGCCGTGGTCGGCCCGGAGGGCACGGTGGGTGCGTGGAGGTTGTTCATTCTCAACGGGAGGCCCATCGGTTTTATTGTCCTGCTACTACCATTTCTCGTCTCTGCCTGAGCTCAGCAGAGGGGTAGAGGTGCGTGCCTGTGGGCGTGGGCGTGGGCGTGGGCACGATGGTGGTTTGCGCGGTGGGGCAGACAATCAGTCAACCGCCATGACGTGTTGCCGTGTGTGCAGCAGAACATGGGAGAAGACAGCTAGCTACCAAGGGAGCTAAGGTTGTGAGGCTGAATTCGAATGGAGGGGGCAGCTCGCCTAAATTACCAGGTAACCTAACTTTGTTTCGGCAGGGGTTCCGGCGAATTACACCCAGTAAAACTGACAGGAGCTTGTACACTAGCTAGGCTGGTAGGGCAATTAGGTGTTAGGTAGGCAAGGCAGGGATTCTCCGCCAAAGTAGGGCGGCAGGGGTGCAGATTTGGATCTTCAGGCACTTCCTCTTAGATAGCAATTTCTCATGGCAATCCGGCTCCTGCAACGTCATGTCCTCCTGATGCTCTGATGCTGCTCGCCCTCCTCCCCAGGTCGCTGCCACGGGCAGTACTGGCAAAATGGAACCAGACGTCATCCTACTCATCGCCAATCTCACAATGACCATGTCTAATATGAGAAGGCTAAGTATCCCGGGTAGGCCGCCTTGCAGCTCCCGCGCCTCTCAATCTCCAGGTCTGACACACGCGCACGGCGCGCACAAGAGCGAGCGAGCGAGCAAGCAAGACGTTTTCCCTCTTAACAGGCCAGTGTACTTATTGAACACTATGTAGGCAACGTACTGTGCCACTCTGTCAAGGGCGGGCGGGAAGCCTCTCGTTTCATTGCCCCGTCTCCAGAATGACATAGACTACTATACCTGCCCTTTGCAGCACAACCCAGCATCATTTCCCAGGGCAACCAGACGCCCTTGTCTTGCTGTCTCTGTGCCGAGCACACACACACAGAGAGAGAGAGAGTACCTGTGCATGAGAGGAGGAGAGAGTTCGACGCCCGCCTTCCACTACACATCAGACCAGGCCAGGACATGATCGTCCAGCGGCTGCATCTGCGTCTGCGTCCTTGCACAACAACAAGCAGCTGTTTGCGTTACTCTTGTCTTCGCGCCTTCCTTGGCCACCCACAGCACAAATCTCTCTCTCTCTCTCTTTCTCTCTTTCTTCTTTCGTGCTCTCCTTCCATCCTCTCCTTCCATTTCTCTCTTATGTTGTCACATTACAGGTCTGGGGAAGTTGACCTTCTCTTACCGTTGATATCTTGACCTTTCTCTTGTTTTGCCTGCCCTCCTTCATTATTCCGCGCATCTCATCATGTTTTGATACCCACCCATTTTGGACGCCTCGTCGCGATTTGTCTTGGAACTCCTCTCCTGTTTTCTGGCCGCGAGGAGCAAAAGTTTTGGTTTCAACTTTTTTGGTCTCAAAAAAAGAACAAAATATTATGCCTTCCTCCTCGTCCGAGCCTCTCGAGGATGGCTCTCCCTCTGGCTCGATATGCCTCAACCGAGACCCTCAAGGCGTTGGAGCCTCCAGTCAATGCCCTCCCGAGCTGAGCACTCCCTCGAACTCCACAGAAAGGTCAATACAGACTAGCGAAGACGGATCGAGTCAACCACACGTCGAGCCGATCCAAAATGAAGATCCCGACGACTGGGCCAATCGGGACACGATAGATCCGGCGTTGATTAGGTTCACGTTGGATGAGCCCCACGCTCTCAGTCTACCCTCCCCCGGTGAAGCGACATCACCAGACATCCACAGACACTTCGGCCTAGAGCAGTCACCCACGCCATTCCACAGATGGATGAGGACTCTGCGGCGCCGTGGTCTCAGCCGGCCGGCTCCGGACTTCAACGACGACCCCATAACCAGGCCATTTTCTGCGAACGGACTGCCAGACAAGCTCAACCGCTCGAACCACCACCGCCAATCGTCTTCCGGGTCTTCGTTCGGCTTTGTCGAGACCGTCAAGACGGCCAGCGCCAGCCTTGCCACCGGCAGCATTTTTGCTCGGTCAAGACGGAATAGTATGCGGTCCTCCCGATCTAAAACGCACACCGACCTCAGTAGCAGGGCATCGATGTCTAGTAACAGATGTTCGGAGGACAGCGCAGGATTGGATAAACCTCAGGTCCTGGACAAGGCAACAGTGGAGCGGTCGCTGCAGAGACGCCGGATCCTGGAGGAGCTCATAAGCACCGAAGAAGGTTATATTGGCGACGTGAGGTTCCTCATGAACGTCTACGTCACAATACTTGTTTCGCTGCCCACCATGCCTTCGGGTCTGCGAGCCTCGATCAATCGAAACCTCGCTGACATCATTGAGCTACATGAAGAGCTATTGGGAGAGCTGCATCGAGCCGTGCCATATTCGGAGTATACGCAGACGAGCCTACGTCCTCAGTCGAAAAGTCACGTCCATGGTCACAATCGAATCCGGAGTTTGGACGCCGTGCCCGAAGATAACGCAAGCATGTCATGGCTCGAGACTGTTCCAGGCATGGTCGCCGAGCCCAGCGTTGTTGCAGATGTCGCCCAGGTCTTCACTAAAAAGGTTCGAATGAACTACACCTGCTTCAAGTCCCCACAGCACGAGCTAACAGTATTGCAGATGAGCCGATTCTTCTTGTATGAAGAATACGGCGCAAAGTACGAGATGATGATGAAGGACATTGCCTCAGCCCATCGAACCATGCCACAGTGGGAGCTGTATCAGAAGGGGTTGGAGACACTGGCATCCTCACTGGGCCCCACAAGTAACCATGGTGTCAAGTCAAAGAAATCTCTGACAATAGGGGATCTTCTAGTCAAGGTAAGCTGACCTGAAAGAGCAACGACTCCTCAAGCCTGGCCCCTAACGTGTCTCAGCCGATGCAACGAGTTTGCAAATATCCGCTCCTGTTCTCAGAGCTGCTGAAGTACACTCCTGTCGCAGATTCTCCATACGCGCATATGGAGATTGAAAATGCTCTCATCCGGCTCAGAGAGGCCACATCGCAGGTCAATCGAGCCACTGACGACGCACGGGTGAAAGCCGTTCTCGAGAAGACGTGGCTTTTGCAGGACCGTCTCGTCTTCCCTGATTCTGTAAGGCCCCTTGGACGTTGCTGGTCTTGAATACGTCTCTGACAGTGTCCAGGAGCTCGACGCTGCATCTAAAAATCGCATTCGCTCGTATGGTCATATACAACTTTGCGGTGCGCTGCATTCCTGTTGGCAGACACGAGACGGAATTCATGGGCAGTATATGGTCGCCATGCTGTATAAGAATTGGTTCTGTCTCGCCTCGGCAAGCCGAGCCGATCAGATCTACACACTGCAGGCTTGCATACCGACAAGCAACATCAAGATCGAGCCCGTAGATAACGGGCGAGGTAAGTCGCCTCGCAATGCTTCTTGTTGTTCCAACGGCTGCAGATTGCTAATAGCAAACCTTAGGTCTTCAGTGTCATACTGCTCCTTTCTCGTGGAAGATCGTCTTCGAGTGCGACTGCCAGTTATATGAGATGATGTTGACTGCTTGTAACCCGAAAGAGGAAGACGAATGGCGGTGCCGCCTTGAAATTGGCTCGGCGTCGGAGCCACAGGATCTGGCTGGCCCTGAACTCTACGGTTCTCTGTTTTTGAATATGAAAAGCCTTAGTACTGTTTTCGGAAAACAAGGTAAGAGATTTTAATCCTGGTGCCTCAACGTCAATTTGTGCTGAGTTGTTTCAGGTACCATCGCGCGCAGGCTATCCATCCATAGAGCAACCACGGTCGGTCCGAAAACGCCACTTTGCCATGTCGTTGTAAGAAATACGACTGTTGAGAAGGAGGCGACGTCCTCTTCCAACACAACCATCAGCCGCACACAATCTCTCCTTGCTACTAAGGGTCGAATACCGGTGCTGGCACCGTCTCGAGGAGACAGAGCAAGGCTGGAGGCCTTGCTGTCGGATGTGTGGAGCCGAGAGGTCCTCCCTTTTCCTGGGATGACCACCCGAGCCCGCAATGAACATATTATTCGCACTTCGGCGCAATCTATGATCCGCAAGCTGAGTGTTACGAGTATCACGAGTACTTTTACCAAGCGCTCGGCCAGTTTCGCGAGTATCAATAAAAACAGCGACGATGGGTCCGACGGAGAGGAGACAGTCGCACCCAATACAAGTTTGAAGGACGAAACGCCAGTTATTAGGATGCCAATTGGCGACGAGAGCAACAAGACGCGATTATCCGTGATTGATGACGAGTCAGAGAGGGCAACGCCATCAACGGTTCGAGCTCACTGTGAGCCCCCTTGCACTGCCGCAAGTGTTGGAGAAAAGAGGAGTCCGCGGCGCCGAATGCGCATCCCTAAGAGTCCGAGTGCGTGGCAGCTTAGGGAGCTTGCGCTGGCTAAGACGCCGTCTGCTCCCGCGGCCTTGCGTGCCAAATCTGTCAATAGGTCCGGGTTGAAGCGTCAGGCGTCCATCCTTTCGAGGAGATCTGGCTGTTCGGCGATTGATAAAAATTATGGCCTGGGCAAGAACAACAGGAAGAAAAGAGCCTGTGAGCACTCGGAGCCCCCGTCGTCGTCGAGAGGGTCGACGCCGTCTCCGCGGAAGCAGCCCTCGTCTGCACGGTGGTCCAAGGTGGACATGCTAAGCCGGGGTACTATGTCTCAGGGGATCCGAGGCTTCTTCCGATAGTCTGGGGGGAGTCCAGTGTACCGGTCAGCCAGGAGTTGATTATCATAGGAGCAGTGAAGATTTTGCATTTTGCTTTCGAGGATGGGTGTTGGTTTTGGTTATGGCTCTCCTTTGAACATCACGCGCATTGTAATGCATATACCCATTTCGTTTTGTGATGGAGTTAGGAGAGTCTTGCAAAGGGACAGGAAAAGGCATTAATATTACGACTTGACTGGTCGCTCTTTTTGTATATACATATCTCCGTCTCAACACTGTGGACCGGTTGCGGTAGGCTACTCGGAAAGGCACCTGAAATCGAATCCAGCTGTAAACGTGTCAGAAACGTGGGTTTTCGAAATTACAGTACACGTCTCACTTATTAGCAATGGCTCAGTTGGGACTCCTCCTAAGTCCTTCTCGGTCCAGATTAAGCGCGAATTTAAGCTGTGCTGCTATGGTGCGAGACTGAGTATGCCATGCGAGTGCCGAGCTGAAAGGTACTCTAGGTTTCTTGGTTGATAATTTGAGGCTTTCATTTTCCGTAGGCCAAGATATCTCGTCGGTATACCCCTGCGTTCCCTCTCGGCATACAAAACTTCCTCTCCAAGATATTTTACGTTGACTCTAAACAAACGAATACAACACCAGCCTCGAGGCATTGTGTCGGTGATGTGTGATTGTTGAAAGTGCGGTTCCTGGTGGAGCTCCTGCGCCTTCCCATCACCTAAATTTAGCTACGCTTCTGTTGAGATCAAGAGCGGAATGGCCAGTGCCACTGAGAAATACCGGTGGTATAGACGTCTAGATTCGCAACTTGTCAAAATTGGTGCAGGAAGCAAGGTGTTCGGATCTTTCATAGATACTAGTAGTTTGTGGTAGTAGGTGGCATATCCGCACAATAAGTATTTGAGAACAGTGCTTTAATTATATTGTCTGTTTGTACACTGGAATGCATTAGACGGACTTTTTTTTTTTTTAAAAAAAAAAAATCTACACAACACGTCTTGTGCATGCTGGATGCCCACGTTTTCTGAAATTCTATTCCAGGGTGGCCCGGTAGAAGTGGACAACGCTGTGCGTGTATGTATCAGAGCTGGCTTTCAAGATTTTCTTTCTAGTTGTCTTCTGCCAAGGAGCCTAGCTTTATACCATATAAACTTCAGACCTATTGACGTCCCGCACAAGGGCGTTTATATTACTAGCCTCTTTCAACACCAGGCATTCTTTCGACGCTGCTGGAAATTATGTATCAAGTCGGACCTGTACCGATGCTGTTTGGAAACGAACTCCTAGGACTGAACAATAATACTTCTTCTAAGCAAGACCATTTTGGCTCCCTGCCGATTTGACGCGCTTTCTGAGGCGTCCATGTCAGCAAAGATAGGCCTGCTATCCTTCTCTAAGATCTCTGGCGCATGTGTTGGTGACTGGTACACTGCGACCTCCATCTCCTGCCGTGGTACCTGGTCCGAGGAGACCTCATGGTGTGGCCCTCCATGGTTACCTTGCGCCATGTGAGCAGCGACAGTTCCGGTCTTTTGCACATTGGCGTCGTCATCAGCCCCGGGCTTTTGAGTTCTTCTCTTGGCCCTGCTGGCACGGTACAGAAAATAAGCCACAACGGCGAGCGCTATAGTTCCTACGGGGACGGCGACGCCGGCGGCGATGGCAGTCGTGCGAGTATTGTCTGACGAGGAGGAGCTGGTACCGGCCGCGGCTCCCGTCTGTGATGGTATCGCCGAGCTTGCGGTTGGGCTCGCTGTTTGTGTCACGCTGCCTAGGCGACTGGGTATTAGCATCAATAAACGGAACGCATATGCATGGCCGAAGGAAGGATTCTCACTCGGCAGGGGGTCTACAGTCAAGCCAGACTCGACGCCCAGGTCACAGTACGCGTCAAACACGGCGATGGCGCTCGACACTTGCTGCAGCGCCGAGCTGTTGCGGCACTGGGAGGAGACGGCCTTGGAGATGACCGAGCTCATGTAGCTCGAGCTGAGGGTGCAGAAGCAGGTATACGAGGTGATGTCATCAGCGTTCTCGCCGCGCCCTTTCGACATGCCTCGCACGACCGTGCTCAGGGGGTGCTCTGCACATGGCACGAGCTCGCTGTAGCCGGGGACCGTGTTGATGTAGACCTTTGTCTCGCCGTCGGCGAGGCATTGGGTCGTGAAGAGGAGGACGAGCGTGGCGGGGAGCGTGGCCCATTGGGAGGTCCGCACAGTGGATGGGAGCCTGAACGAACTCTTTGTTTCCGCTTTCTCAAGTTGGCACTTGGAAAACAAGATGAGGTTTTCTCGATGGACGGAACGCAGGTAGTAATGGTTTGGCTTAGAGTATTTGGCTTCCATCAGCTTTAAGACAGCAGAGAATCCCGTGTGCATTTTTGGCATATGAGAGATTTGAAATTTGGTCGAACTTGGGGTTATAGCCAAAGTAAGCCCATTAGAATTAATACACTGTATTTGTCTTCAGCAAGCAAAGAATTTGCAGAACCCGGACTGGCCTGTGATCTTTGCTGGACTGCATTGGTGCTACAGGTGACGCTGACAAGATGTTGATTCACGACGTCCGTGTTTGCAAAGGGGTGTTACAATACGAATCCTTGCTCATGGCCCCCAACCATCTTTCGAAGGTGCATTCGATGCATGTTGAATTATCTGACAAGCTCATCGTGGCACAGGTCATCATGAACCAGTCACTTGTCCCAATGCCGGCCTGCAAGAAGATCAAGCTTTTGACTGTGGATTTGACACATGACTTGGCTGCTTAGCTACATATGTACCGATTCTCATGTGTTGCAGAAGTATGCGTGGTATATACACATGTGTACTATGTATATATACCTATATAGCTGTCAAACTTGCCCCGGCAACCACACGACGAGAACCTTGCAGTCCTAGTCTTCAGCTGTTACGAACAAGAATTGGGAAAGTCTTTACAAGTCTCGCAGCCAATCACTCCTAAAGAGTCCGCTGTAGCCAGGAGTGTGAGAAAAAAGCCGTCGAGTTCGAATATCGCGCAACGCTGACCTCGAAAAATCATCCAACCAGATCTATCACCCAGGCGCAGTTACGCTTGCACAAAAAACTGTTGCAGTGCTCTTCGGGACTCTTGCTGTTACACCGATATGTAAAGCCGCGCCAGAACCCACGGAAATGCCTCGTCTTCCTGGGCTGGTAGTAACCTGTACTTCCTACATGGACTGGATGCGGACAGTCAATATGTTCCCACACACTCCTTGACAACAGGGCACCTCCATCCACACCAATTGGCGTCGTTCCAACCAATTGGACGACCTCACGTACTTGAACATTAAATTGGCTGACCAACTTGCCCCTTTTTTGCATTAGTGACTGGGCTCCCAGGTGGCTGCATCAAAGGCAGCGCCGAGGTGGCCGTGGTGCCTGACTTGGAAGCCACCGTGGGGGTTTACGACATGACCGTTCTCGACCTACTGGATGCCGCATTGGCCAGGCTTCACGCCAATGTGATCAAGGCCATCGTCTCACCGCACGACACAGGTCAGATCAACGGCTCCAACGGGTGCGACGCGTACTGCCGGAAATACGGGAACCAAACCAGCTCCTACACGTCGGCCGCCAGGGCCGCCGATTACGACGCCCAGCTGTCCGTCATCCTCAACTACGAGAGCCCGTCCTTTGGCAAGAAGTGGGGCCAGCTGGGCGAGGCCATCCCGGCGTTCGACGTGCAGGACGAACCCATGATCGACGCGGTCCAGCTGCCTGGAGGCGACGACCCGGGCGACTGACCTGATGGGCGAGGATTCCGGGGTCCAGGTCGCGACTTGTGGGATCGGTGGGAGCCAGTACTGCTGTGGTCACCAGTTCAATGACTTGGACAGGGCGCTCCGCTGCGAGGCGTTCGACATTGTGAGTGTGCATGTATACATGAGCAAGGCGACGGACTGGGCATACTTCATCTCGGGGATGCCTCGATCCTGGGTAGGACAGTCGCTGCTGGCACGGGCCAAGAGTCATGATCGAGAAGTGGGGCGTTGCGGCGGGCTCCGAAGATGGGTTCGATGAGCAGGTTGATGTCTTCAACGATGCCGGTGTGCCTTGGGTGAGTACTCAATGCATCATCTTCTCCTTGCTTGCTTGTATATCAAGGTGATTTGTGATCTAATTAGTGACTCATCTGCAGCTATACTGGCAGGTTGTGCCTGGCAAGGACCACAGCCAAGACGGAGCACACCGGCTAGCTGTGGCTATGATGGATTCGAGATCGGGCTCAACAGCTCCAAGGGTGATGTCGCTGCTGCGGTGAAAGCAGCTGGTTCCACTGCTACATGGCAGGACTGGAGTGGCTTGATACTGTATAGTCATTAGATTACGGATACTCGTAGATAGGTCGTACGTAAACAGCACGGTTCTGGAGGGAGTGCAAAGCAGTTGAAGAAGAAGATGCGAAGCTACTCCTGTCTCCCGCATCATCAACCAAGTGACGTAGGGCGGGTGCGGGAATGCAGGTACCTTCTTCCATGCCTTTCCTCACAGCGGGCAGCGGGCGTGTAGGGCCACGGGCGGGACCCCACCAAGCTTGGAAGTGGAAGCTCTGGAGCTGACACCGCCCCGCCATCTCAAGCTCGCTATATGACGTAGTGGTCACGAGCTCCCCTCCATATAATGAGCCAGACAACCACCTTTGCCCTTCCGTGTCTCTGTCCATCTCTCAAGCATCACAACTACGACTCCGGAAGCAACGAATCGACTACTGAATTCTCTGATAACCACCGCATGTTTGATCATCCAACACCAAAATACCTACCACAACCACAACAACAACAGTCAAGATGAAGGGCGCCGCTACTCAGGTCAAGGTTCACTACAAGGGCAACGACGACGACTTCCTCGTCTTCGTCGACGACCTCGAGACCTACAAGAAGTGGCAGGGAGACAAGTCCGTTCCCCTGGCTCACTTCGTCTCCGCGTTCAAGATCTTCGTGACGCACAAGTAAGTCCTCAATTGATGGTCCCCCAAAATTAACCCCACACGTGCTGACCAACGGCTTTCCCTTCGCAAACAGTCAAGGCGCACAAGGAGCATACGACAGCGCCCCCAAGGGACAGCTGGAGAACGAGTTCGGCACCAGCAACGAGGATGAGGTCATCAAGGCCATCCTGGAGAAGGGCTCCGTGCAGGAGTCATCGGTAAGCCACTCCCCATCGTCATTTCATCCACCCCTCCCTTGGCCCGGCCAGTCACCTACTCGGCCGTGTTCACTGCCCACCCCGTAACCGTGAAGAACATCAATGGGCTGACCAGACCCCTTACAAAGATGCCCGAGCGACAGGGACCCAAGAACGACTCCAAGGGCCCCATGGTTGCTCACTGAAGCCTCTGACCAAAGGCTGCAAAGATACCCATTGACGTCACGAAGAACATTGCTGGTTTAGCATTTGGAGGTTTAAGATGGGACCATGATATCGGCGTTTTGGTAGTCTCAATAATCAAAAGTGTCCTGCCTCATTAGGCAGTCCCCAAGCAATTGGTTTTCTGGTGCACGTGTCCGTACATATGCATTGAATGCGCATTTGACTGCCTCGCTGTTTGTCGAGTGTGGGGGGGGGGGCGGGGGCTTGAGCTTATTGAATAGCCTTCCCAAGTCGTTCGCTGCCCTGTCGATCATATCATGTAAACGACTCATGTCTGTATTCGCTGTCCGACCGTAGCCTTAGTTGCGTGCTACTTGATACAAGGTACCTGAGATGAATTGTCGGCTCAGATTTCGAGGAGCCCTTCCTCTCACAGACCCAGCCTGCATCAGGCCGCAACCACGTCATAATGCACTGGGGCATCACCTCACCTTCGGGCGCGGACTTACTGCTGCCGGCTCACCTCGGCATGAGCTGCTCGTAAGCTACCCTGGCCGATTGGACTCGAACCCGAACCCACTCATATATAGTATAGCACAGCCAGACTATATGGTGGAATTGATACCAAGGTTGAGAGCTCCTAACTAAGAGTCGAAGACCACAACCCATTGGTAGTTCAAGGGTTTCTTAGGAAATGTCAAGTTTTCCACCGCCCGGATCCAGCTGCGTTGCGAGCCAAGCCGATGGCAAGCAGTGGCTATGCCCGCCCATCTGAATGAGTTGTCAGGCTTGTGCAGACACCAATGACGGCAGCTCTGTTTTGAATGACTAATTTTGACCCAAGGTTGCATCCCGCATTTTCCAAAGCAACTAAGCAGACAAGACTTCTGCCAAAAGTCCAAGCGAGCAAGACGTTTGGCACGACCACAGGCGAAACCAGGCAAGAAGTCTGGGCGGGACTGGGCAGTCGGGGCCATGGCCATAGCGTATCGATAAAGGCAGAGGCAGACCAGGCACAAGCCAGCCAGCCAGCCAGCCAGCCAGCCAGCATCTTGCAAACACCCCAGGGCCCATATACTAGCCGTCCGAGCCGTCCAACCCATCTCGATAGCACACGAGTAAGTATCCGAACTGCACAGACAATCGCATGCATGCCTTCCCGCATTGTGGGCATGAGGCTCAAAAGATAACAATGAAATGAAAACTCAAAAACATCCAACATACATATGAAATCATGACCTGTGCGCACATATACTTTACTACAGAACCATCATTCCTTTTAATGCTCAGCCTTGGGAAGAGCCGGCCGGCAGGCGAGGGGCCAAAGGGGGATGGATTGTCAGACGAAAGAGATTTATTATGTCAGCCTCGTCTAGCGCCAGGGCACCCGTTTCGTACCAGTTTCGCATGCGAGAGCCCTGGTAACTCGCCTTCCTCCGCCTCCCTCTCTCCCACCCTCGTTCTCTCTCTCTACTTGGGGCGGCGACGCCTACTCAGAATCTGCCTGGCCCCCCCTTTGACCTTGCACTGCCTAGCTGCCCGTGTCAAATGGCCCAGGTCCTGAAACGGGAGGAACCGTGGGTTCAGCGTTGGCGAAAGGGGGCAAGGGGAACCGCCGTCTACCATCTACCATGCACTGCTGCAGCGGGCCTCTCTCTGTCGCCCTCTTTCCCCCAATTCTCGAACCCTTGGCTTCAATAGCTCGTCTCGACCCGCCCGTCCCATCTCTTCAGATGGCAAACTCTGGTACGCGGCTCACTAGTGTGCCCGCTGCGCTCTGGGTTTGCCCCCAATTTCGTCTAATCGCCCCAGCCAGCTTTCACACCCGAGTTAATTCTGTTGGACGGCAAGTGAGATGAACGCTAAAATTCCATGATGAATTTGATGTGATCCTCACCGGCTGTCAACACAGTCAAGGTGGGCTCAAACCATGCTAACAATAAAATAATAAAACCTCCACTGGTGGTCGTGAACATCTCCGTCGTGATGATTGATGTCGTGATGAAAAAAAATTGGGTATTTCCTGGCGTACCTCCTGCCCGTCCTCAGCAGCCCCCTGCGCCCATTTTGAGGTCATCCCAGCTTATCTAAAGCTCCTGTTGCCGCCATTGGGGTTGAAATGAGATTCGATATCTAAGTCCACTGCTGATAATTTCCCCAGTGCGTATAACCGTGCGCTGGAATGACGTGACCCCGTATCTGTCTCGCGGTGGCGGCTGTGCCGGTATTCGAGCCGAGGGTTTGTCTCGTATAGGACGGACTCGGATTCATGAGTTATCTATGCCGTTTGGGCTCCACCGCCTCGTTTTGGTAATGTCCATGGCTTGGCACAGATGACCTATGTGTGTATTGTTAGTCTCATTGTCATCGGAGGGTTCATGATGTCGGAACATACCTCGCCCTCAGAGAAAGCCCAGAATTCAACGACCATAGCGACCAGGTAATACAATGCAGCGTTCGTCCCTTGGTACGTCAAGACGGCGGCGAGTGCTGCCAGGGGCAGGAAAGCTAGGCGAGCCTCCAAGCTTCTGTGGATTGCCGTGCCGGCGATGAAGGACAGTGGCCATTCCCATGCCATCACCCATATCCCCATCACCAAGTTGATAATTTGAAGCGTCGGGAAGGGCTTGACGGCCGCATCCAAAGTCTTGGTGGCGAAGTCCCAGAAGATCTTGGGCCAGAAAAATCCCTCGATAGCCGCAGCAATTTGGTCTGGGACTAATAATCAGCACATGACCAGTGAAAGGAGCGATATCTCCATTGCGGCCGGATGGTTAAACTCACATGCTCCGGCAGTGAGGATGATGAGCCTCGCCCAGTGGTTCTTAATAAGCCTTCCCATCGTGGATTCGTAAACGTTGCAACTTCCCCAGGAATATTGCCTCCGCTCCCAAGCTCTTTCTTCCTAGCACGTCCAAGATTGCTCTGCCTCGTGGTACTGATCAGTGATTGTCGATATATGAGATTCCCAGCTGAGATCAGTTTGCGCTCCAATTCGGATTAGAACGAGAGAAATTGGGACCCGCTCAAGAAAGTCCTCCACGATACCAGCGTCGACTGTCGATATTATTACAAGTGAATAGTAAGGAGAGACGAGTGACCGGACTCGCTCTGTAGGGATAATGTGCAGGTTGCCGATATGAAAGAAGGCTATCGACAAACTGTTGCCACACTATCGAAAGGGAAGGGAGGAACAGGTGCAAGAAGTTTGAGACAATGAGCGGCCACCGGGGCCAGGCAGGACTATATTGCCTGGTCTTGGTATGCCGAGTGGTCTATGCCCTGTGGGCACACGCCCGGGCCGAAGGGTGTGTATCAGTGGTCTTTTGGAACCGACTGGGGAGGGTATCGAATGTTTCTGGCTTGATGCTGGTACGTCTTCGTCGGAGGTCCAGGTTCTTGAGATCCGGTCTATAATGACGGCTGGCATCCGAGCAACATTAAGCTTGATCGACACAGACCTTGGAGGTGGAGAAGATGGCTTATGAACAGTATCATCAAGGGGGTCGGGCCAGGCTTTGGGCCAGGAGTGGAGTGAACGCCCTCTGATGGTGATGGGATGGCGTTGTTTGATGCTCGCAGCGGAGCCAAGGCGAGGTCAGTCGAGATGAGGTCAACTGTGCGCTTTCGCCGGTACCAGGTAGGGCGTGAGGCTCCTTCGCATTGATATGGGGTTGAAGATCAGACAAGACGGAGGTCTGAGGCAGGGGAAGCTAGATGTTTGAGGCAGGGTCGACCTTTTTTGGCATGTAAGAGAGCTCGCTTGATCTTCGCGGGTGCGGGACATGCAGGTTTAAGAGTGACATGAGAAAGTGCGGGTCAAGACGTATGAGAAGACCTGCGTGTGCAAGTACCACGGGTACATGCCAGGGCCAAGGAACAGTGCAGGGAGGGACACGGGAGGGGAGCCCACTCGCACGGGGGGGGGGGGGGTACTGCACTATGCATGTACATACGTTCTTTTCGAATGGGCAAAGAGGCACAAGGGCATTATTTCTCACGGTGAGAGGAGACCCCGCGCCAAACGAGACGTAGATTGACTCGTCCGAGTCTCATGAACGATCAAGCCACGGCCACGGCCGCCTCAAAGAGCTTGTATCGGAGACCGCTCCAGAGACCGCCACTTGGGACCCCATGCTGAGGCCCATTCTGGGGAGATTGATGAGCAGGCAGCGGCTAACACTACACAGTCCTGGTGAGCACCGAAGGATCTCTGCCACCTGACCGCCGGCGCCAAGTACATCGCGAGAGTGCCGCGCAACGGTGAGGCGATGTTTGACGACGAAGAGAGGGGCTGGAGGAGGCCGTGATCGTCTTGCCTGCCCAACCCCACAGGCGAGAACCATGCGATTTGTATGTAAGAGACCCAATCAGCAAGGTAACTTGACTCTCCAAGAAACGGCATCGGCCTGGGCGGCAACGTACACCTCGGAACCATTGGGGACTTGGGAGGGGAAGAGACCTTATTGCGGTGGGAAATCTGATGTGCAAGAACAGCGGCAAAAGGCCTTCGTCTGAGGTGATTGGCAGAACATCAGATAGCGTGCAGTGTAGCACGGCGCGTAGAGATGGGGAACAGTCCAATCAGACCCCTGCCCAGCCAGGGGCCAGGGCCAGCCCCTGCTGCGAGGCTGCAAGCTGGGTTCAGGGGTATCGCCCTGGCAACCCTGGACATGGCGTGGCGTTGAGGGGGTCGTTCCAGCGCACTCTCGTGCTTCACGTGCGCGGTTGTTCGCCGAGCGACTCTCGAGGCACAATGCGTACCATGGAGCATGGCCCCGTATGGGGAAGGGACGCCGCATGCATGCAGCCACACTGTGATGCTTTGCCAATGCCCCTTGCCCTTTCGGGTCGTTCTTCTGCCAGCTCACGGGGGCTGGACCTCGCCAGGCCATGTCGGCACCTCGTTCTGGTCACTGTCACTGTCGCGGAGTGGCAGTGGGTGATCAGAGCACTGCTGCGGCTCCCTGTTTATGGGTGCTGACTTCATGGTAATAATAGCATGCGAAAACTCCCCAGCCCAAATGGGACCACGCCTGGCTGCGCAGACATGCTCGCCTTCGCCGGCTGCTCGCCGGGTGGCCCTGGTGTCGCAACCGGCGTCGGGACGAGACGCCTCAACACGCCGCGGAACCAGAGCCACCATTGATAGATCACGCCCAGGTCGAACCGTTGAATCACCCTTTCAACCTGGGCTGGTCGTCTCACCAAGGCGTCTCGCTAGTGCACGTCGACTGGTGTGCGGGCGGGGGGTTGGAGAGGGCGGTTCTGGCTCGTCTCGTCCTGGCTTCTTCCGGCCCAGGCTGCGGTAGTGGCTCGACGCCACTGAGGAGTTCTTCATCAGACGCAAATCTGAAGTTGAAAGATCAGCCATCCCATTCATGATGGGATAGTTGCTAGTCCCTCTTAGGTGCCAGGCTTCATGCGACAGATGATCAGACAGACAGCGGTTTCGCCGAGACCAGCACTGGGGGGGCTGAGGCAGAGGCCGTTTTAGGAGACTGAAAGAGGGCGCCTCCAACGCTTTGGGCCCATTTGGAGGATAAAGTTGGCTCTGACAGGTCGGCCGGCCAATTGGTAGCGGAGTGCCCCGAAACAGGGGACGCTAGTTCGGATCCGCCCAGAGCCGCACAGCCTGAGACTGTCCCCTACGCCCCGGGCAATGTCGCACACCATACTGTGCCACGCGGCGAGGTACTTGGCTGGCAGTGTTCAGCAAGCCCAAGCAGTGATGCGGGCAGGCTCTTCCCTGTGGTCTGGTAACATCTCGTCCTCGTCCCGTCGACGACGAGCCCTGCAGGCATGCAAGTCGGGGGCACAGCGAACTGTGGGTCAGGGCAAAGAGCACATGTGCTGTGCATCTAGAAGACCGTCCGTTCCTCTCTGGACTTTGCAGCTCGGATTAGATCAGCCCAAGAGTGCCGAGCTTACTCTGGACAACTCAAAAGCAAATCTGCACCGTTCGAACCTTGAATCCCACCACCACAGGTAGGTCGGACGGAAACATTCTCGTCCTGACCTTGTTTGGACCGTTCTGTGGACTCGTGACATGAGTTGAAGGGATTCCTGTCGCTGTGCGGTCAGAGATCGAGCAGCGAGGCCCACTGGGCTTTTTTGGCATTAGTACCCAGGCCACGCTGTCTGCCGGCGGTGATCGGATGCCGATCACCAACGCAAAAAGCTCTCTGTGGTCGTACCGGCGGGCGGGAGACAAAGTCAAATTCGCAGTCTCGGCAGAGTAATAGCACCACCACCAGCCAGCAGCCAGAAGCAAGGTCGAATTGAAGCTTGGCAGTGCACGGCGGCTTGCAGAACAAGATCTGAAAAGACCTGCTGGTCAATGACTTGTTCCCCACTTTGATCAGGGCCCACTCTGCACAGGCCCAGCCAATGCCAACCCAGCCCAGCGCTTGCAACACGATGCCAATTGGTATCCCGGACGGGTGTGGGCCGGGTCGGCAACCCGCCTCCTGGTGGGCACACCAGCCTCACTGTGAGAGACCAATCACATCGGCGGACAGGCAGTTACCCTTCACCACCTCCCTGCCAACCTGCCCGACCTTGATCTGCAAGACGCATCGTGATATCCGCAGTCACCGCATATCATGTCCCCAACTGGCCAAATGGTACCGGTGACTATTTGATTCCAAGGAATCTATAAATGGGATCATTCTTGGACCCCAAGAAACCACGCAATATGTTGACGCGCTTCGCCGTCTTTATGTCGACTTGGGATCTGATGCCCAACAAATGACAGTCAGTCTCGTGGCCCTGGTTGCCAGTCTCACTCGCAAGCTCTGGTCCGAAGGCGCGCACGGAGGAAGCAGACACGCGAAGCCACCTAGTGTAGTGGACCGATTTTGACGACGGCTCGCGAGAGCCTATCTCTAAGATCCCACAGGCAGGGCCGGGAAAGTTATGAACCGGTTAACCGAGGGTTCTCATCACCCCTGCTACAGTCTCATCGACGTGGTTCGGTGCAGTGGATTATCAGCGTGTGGTCGAGTCATCCGCATTATCGACGCGGTAGAATCTACTCCTGCAAGGTAGCCAGCCGGCCCTATTTTCGTCGACATTCGGGACACCCAGGTAGTCAGCTCTACAGTCTTAAGTGATGGTCAAACAGTTCTTTGCATTCCTCCGTGGGCCCGTACCGGATATGCATTCTCGAAGGCTAAGGGGGCCGCATCGAATATCCCGGTATTGATTCATGGCTGGTGGTCACCCGAGTATTTCCGAGCCTATGTCGGGTGGGTATGAGGCCACGAGATGTCTCAAGCATCATGCTCTTGGTGTCGATGCCCTGCTTCCGTTTTGCTAGGGGCAGCTGAAGCTTTCTGGAGTAAGATTCTGCTGCATGCGTATTAGCACGCACACATACACACAAATAGAGTGGTGGGCCAGGAAAGCCTGAGCATTTGGTCTGTAGCCCGTACCCTGATGCTGGAGCCTCTGTTTTGACCGTGGTGATATCTGCCCAGCGCCATGTAGCCATTCCCCAGTTTGCCTGGGAGTTGAGTGTGGCCTTTCAGATGCGACATCCGTGTCGAAATTCTTTACTCTCTTGCCATTTAACTGCGTATCATGATGGCAGTAAATTGACCTGTGAATGAAAATGTCATATATCGCGCACCACCAGCAAGTGGCATTTGTAGCCGGCACCCAGGCGAGAGCTACCACATTACGCGTAAGCCGTTGTAGGTCGAATGCTTTTTTGAGGGTCAACTCATACGTTTACATCTCACAAGAATCGTTCGTACTTTAGAGCACTGTGAACTACAGGACCGCATGCCGTTTAATGACCGTCCATGTGGCCGCCATCTCCCTCTGCTCGTGTTTCCGCTCTCTCAGCGGGGACCACTACTTCTTTTCAGCTAACTTGGTGTAGGATATTCTGGGGCTTGTTTTTTTAAGTCCTTGTCTTTGTCGAAATGGTCTCGATCCATTGAGTCTGACGAGAGGAAGATGTAAACGAGAATTGTTTAGTAGCTCACACGGACCAAAAAGCCACAAGTTCCAGTATTTAGCAAAGGGCAAGGGTGAAATGAGCTGTTGTTTGGCTCAACTCCATCACAGCAGATACTCCTGCGTCCAGAACAAGACGACTCGTTGTGCTTCCTCTTCACCGAGGTATTCGGCGAGCTCCAACTGCCCACTCTGAGTAGCGGCCATGTTGGCCAGTTGTGCAAACCCGGCTGTCACGTCCGTAAGCACGTTGGTTGTGTGCTCGCGCAGCGGAGGCGAGAGGCCGCTGTAGGGAAGTAGCCTTTGCACTGCTTCCATGCTTTGAGAGCGAACAGGATTCTGCTTTGTAGCGTTGCCTTGGAGGAACGAGCGATGGAATCTGTGGAGCGTGTCTGGCAGATCCTCGATGTTCTGGAGCGGAATGAGCGGAACTTCGAAGGTATGGGCGAGCCTTACAGCCAAATTTGTGAGTATGTGCCTCCAAGGCCGACAATCGTTTAGGAGCAGGAGTGAGGAGTGGACGATACTTACTCGATCTGGAACTGCAAATAAGAGGACTGATCGCCACTTTCTCCCATCAACCAGATTATGGCGGCGTCACTCCCGTCGGACTGGTTATCAAATCGCTCGATGCGCTGTCGTCGGGCGTTTGGATCCTGATCAGCCTTGGATAGGAGAATGAAGCGCAGGTATCGTGTCCCTGGTGCTCCGGGGCTGGGCAGTGGCAGATTGATGTCGTGAGTATCGAGCTTGCTCTCTAACAAATCTGGGTCAACTCGCACGCATTCTCCGAGGAAGATTTTGACCTCTCATGGGATCCTATGTTTACCTCTGAATTTGGGATTCCTGTTCTGAAGGAGACGGGGAACAACAGGTGCCCATTCCTTGCGCCGCCGTAAGGAGGTGCAGAACATGGTGCCCTCAACCTCGTTAGAACGGCCAAGACTGGGACGTATTACCACTACGTTCAGCGGTGAGGTGCAGACGGCGCCAAAAAACTAGGTAAGACACTCGATTGTGGTTGGATTTTTGAATTGAAGAGAGGCGAGAATAAGGAGGGATTCTGTCTAAAACCGATCCCTTCCATCCCAGAAGCTTCGTGCGGTGACAAAGGAGGGGTCGTATCAGGACTCTGGGTCTCGCAAGCCTTTTTCTTTGGGAAGGCACGTCTTCGAACAGCATCAGGCACTGTCGAGCGTTCCCAAGGCTAACTAGTGACGTGCTCCTTCCTCAAAGTCGAAAACCAACGCCATGTTTCCTCCTTTATGGATAAAAGACCCTCTGCTGTTCGCCCTGGTATACGAGTCTATCGCACAGTTTTATTTACAAGCTTGCGGCGGTCGTGGTGCAGGCGTCGGAGGCCGGCAACGACCTTGCTTGGAAGGACTGCCTTTCCTCGCCTGTCCATCTTCTGGCGGCGTGGATAGGACCGGTTGAATTGGTGTCGTCGGGTCGGACGAGCTTCATATTGCTGGTGAGGGCGTGGGAAGCAAAGGCTGCTTGGTCTTGGGGTCTTTGTAGTTCCGCAGCACCTCCTCCAACTGCAGTATCCTGCTCTGTTGCCGCCTCTCCTCCTCCTCGTGGTCTTTTTCCCTGAGCTGCAGCTCCTCGAGACGCCTGTTCAGCTCGTCGATCATCTCCTTATTCTTGTCCGGTTTGGCTGAGGAGCGCCATGTCTCGTAGATGATGAGGCCCGCGGCAACGAGGAGTATGAAGCCATCGCCTATAACGTCTGCAAACAAATCGACAGCTTTCCCCTCCGGAAGGGGCTTGAATTGCCGCCTCCACACGCTGACCCTCAGAGGGTTTCTCGACTGGCTTGGGAACTTCCCTGCTGACCCGTACTTGGTCTTCAGTTGCTCCTCCTTCTCCACCTGCTCCTTTGTCTTGACAGTTGGTGTCTCGGCCTTCTCCTTGGCTTTCCGTTCTGCATCCAGGTCTCGCAGCAACGCCACAGACAGTCTCATGTTCAGCTGGTGAATCCTCTGGCCATACCTGGCAGCGAAGGCTCGGAACTGAGGGTGGTCGTGGGCTTGTGCCTTGATCCGGTTCTGCGTTCCCGATCAGTCAGACTAAATCGGCTTGGAGGGATCGCTGGCGACGGGCGGACTGACGGCTCCATACTTGGACACATGGCGGACAAATAGAGACGCGAGCTTGAACAACGGAAGAGGCACCATTGTGGACGGCTGGGTCGGAGGGGCGGCCGGAGGGGCACCTGTTCACGACTGGGAGTGTGCAACCGGCGGTTGATGAAACTAGACAGGCGCCGAACCGATCGTGACACCAGGCAGTGCAATGCGGTTTTGGGCTACAAAAGGCAGACAGCAGACAGCGGAGAGTAGTGCAGACACCTCGACATCCTCAACGAAGCAGAGCTGGCATGTTCATTCGTTCACGGTCGACAAATTTCCAGTCCCGCCGACACGTTGAAATGCCGGCGAGGGCCAATCGACGTCGTTTTGCTGACTATCTGCGTACCCGCGCGTCCAACGGGCAGCTCCATTGAACCTTGATGGGCCCTTAGGGATGGTTACCTAGCTTAGGTACCCGGCAGCCAAGTTTTGACTGCAGGGTACTTCGAACTAAGCACCCAGGCAGACCACCGAGGTGGCAGGGTGGGTGCTGAGTCCAACCCCACAGTGGGTTTTGCTGCCACCTGCAAACTGGCTCCCCGTTGCCCGGCAACCAGTAAGCAAATTCAGCATGGCTCGAGGGATCCAGAGACAACAAGCTACTTGCCCATTTGAGGACCCATCATTCTGTCACCAACTCTGCCTCATACCAACTTGCGCTTCACTTTGGACATAGCTCCATACAATGGTCTAATAGTTTGAAAACCTCTTCTCAATCGTGGTACGCGTGGTCTCTGGCTGCCATCTCATGCCATCTCGCTGAACAGTCATTTGTGAGTCTCCAAGAGTTTACTCCCATCCTTTGGTCATGGTGATTGCAAGACATCCGTCCTTCGGCAGAGCTATCTGCAGAGGACGAGTCCCCTCGTTTTTGTGATACTCGAGGCATTGCTCTCCCATGTCGAGTGTGAAGGGAGCTGCCTCCTCACCTGAAATTCTGGATCGGTGAACACCTTCACCTGGCCGTCCTTCACTGGATCAGCAATCACCCAGCCTTTATCACCAGACTTCACTACTCTTGCTTCACAAACTATACCAAGCATGATACATTGATTGGGGCTTGGAGCTCGACAGCAGATCATCTACTGACAGCTGGAAGCAGCACCATCACATTGCCCCTTCAAGTCCACCAGTCTCCGGTTGCTGAACCAGCCGCTCAACCCCGGATATCAAACACATAGCTGCAGAAGCTGCAGAAAACCCCGAGACCGAAGACTGAACATCGGCCAGCAAACACTGAACTGGGTAGCCCGGAATGGTCGGGAGAGGAGGGAACGACATGGAGGCTTTATCACCTAGAGACGTGAACGCCCTCCCGAAACGCACCACCGACCTCAAAGCAAAGGCTGCCGCCCAGTTAAGGACCTCCAAGGACAAGGACCACCCACCTCCACCACCTCCACAGGTCGTCGAGCCTCCTAGTTCTGATCGCAAGAATGGAGCTGTGTATCAGGTTGGGAAGTTGCTGGGAAAAGGTGGCTTCGCCATTTGCTATGATGGCAAGCATGTCGACTCGGGGAAGAAATATGCGCTGAAAATTGTGAAGAGCACAATGCCTGTCAAGATGCAGCAGAAGGTGAGTGGTACTTCCAAGGCTCTCCCTCGCTTTCTTCTTCATGAGCACGGAGCAGAGCAAAGATAATCAGGACTAACGAAACCATCCTTACAGTTTCAAACTGAGCTTCAGATCCACTCGAAGATGAGACATGCCAACATCGTGCAATTCCACCGGGCTTTCACTTTCGAGAGTTGTACCTATCTCATCCTTGAGCTCTGTCCAAACGGCTCGCTGATGGAAATGGTGAAGAGAAGGAAAGGACTCACCGAGGCCGAAGTCCGTTTCTACACCATACAAATCGCCGGGGCAATCAAATACATGCACGGGAAGGGCATTATACATCGCGACTTGAAGATGGGCAATATTTTCCTCGACAAGAACATGAATGCCAAGGTCGGCGACTTCGGTCTGGCTGCCCTGTTGGTGACTGGTAACGACATGCATACCATCAGGAGGACCACGCTCTGCGGTACGCCAAATTATATTGCTCCCGAGATCTTGCAAAAGGGAAAAGCTGGGCACGACCACAACGTGGACATTTGGAGTCTGGGAATCATCATGTTCGCCATGCTCACCACAAAGCCACCCTTCCAGTCCTCAACCACGGATGAGATTTACCGTCGCGCACGGGACAGAGACTATGACTGGCCACAAAACGATCAGAAAATCATCAGTCTGGAAGTAAAGGATATCGTGGCTTCCATGTTGGTCGATGCAGACCGGAGGCCAGATCCGGACGCAATCGTGCAGCATCCTTTCTTCACTGCTGGCTATGTTCCTGCTCAAGCTGAGATAACATCTCGGCTACGGGAAACAGGCCCAGAGCAGGAAATCTTCCACGACTCCTGCGCAAGCCCTAGACTACAAGAGAGGGTTCAGACCAATCTTATGGATCTTTGTCAACAATGTGAAGTCGGTCCTTGGCAGCAGAAGATCCAACCATCGAAGACCGCCATATGGCGGGAGATTGCCTCGGAAGAGAAGCATGGCCTCACGCCTAGCATCCCGTTGGCTGTCGACATCGTCTACCGGCCTTACGACGAACTGAGGAGGGAAAAGCAACAGCTCCAATCATCACAATCAGTATCCTTATTGTGCGAGAAAACCGAGGCTCTTACCCTTGAGCCGCCGAGATTTGCACCCTCCGGATGGCTCAAAGCTCCGCCTCAAAGCTTCGCGGCCCAACAGAGAGCAGCAAACAAGCCTCTCAATACCATGACCAGTTCACGAACACAGCCTACGATGACTACTGCGCCGGCGAGACCCTTGGCGAGCCGATCCCGTGGGGTCAAGAAAGAGATCACTCTGACCACCAGCGGGGCGTTGTCTGTGGAGGATCATGAACAAGCAAAGAAGGTATCTACGAGGTCAACGCGGACACAGTTACCTTCCAGCAGGACTCAGCCGACCGCAAGACCCGCGCTTGCAACGCGGTCATCTTCGACCGAGAAAATGGATCTGTCGCCGCAACCAACGGAGACTTCCACGGGTGGAAAGAATGTTGTATCGCTGTTCGGGCCGGGAGAGCAACAAGAGTACCTCGAGGATACGAGGCCTGATCTTGTGCTGAGCAGGATGCGCAAGCTCCAGGTAGAACTTGAGAGAGCGCTTAATTCTCGATCAATGGCCTACATCTCGACCAAACAGAAGGGGCCGGAGATTCCCAAGGTGGTTGTCAAGTGGGTGGACTACACAAACAAGTTCGGACTTGGCTACATCTTGAACGATGGCAGCGCAGGGTGCATCCTCAACAGCGTCACTGCGCCGGGAGGAGATGCTCAAGCAGTGCTGCCCCCTTCATTTCTGCTGGTTCATGATGCTGAAACGCACATTTCGCGGAGAAATGACCCAACGTACCACGAGAGGCAGCAGGTCGTGCCGATGAGAGAGCCCATCTCCTTCTACGAAACCAAGGGCGAGGAAGGGATCAGCCGAGTGCGTGTTGACCCAGAAGAGTTCAGGGTACCCGTGAGCCAGAACGGAACAGCGTCCAAGCTCGGGCCCGGAAAGAGCGGCTACGAGCATCGGAAGAGAGAGCGTATTGTTTTGTGGAAGAAATTTGCCAATTACATGCTTTCGCATGCGCGCGAGCATCCCGATGCGGAATCGTCAGGGCCATACCCCGTCGATGCGCCGGGCGACCTCGTCACATTCTACCAGAGATTCGGGGACGTTCAGGTATTCCATTTCTGCGACGGGCATCTTCAGGTATGTTATCATTTCTGTTCCCCTTTGATTATCCAGGGTGCCTTTATTGACTCATGTGCAGTTCAACTTTCCCGACCACACCAAGATTGTACTTGACCGAACAGGGACCTGGTGCCACTTCTGGCATCTGTCTCAAGAGGCGGCAGAACAGCTGGCCAGTACCGGTGGCATGGACGAGGCATCATTGGATGACCGTGCTGTGCTTTCATACCCACTCCAAACCCTCCTCAACTTCTCGACGGTGCCCAAGGCGTCACAACGCAGTGTCCCCAACTCCACACGGCACCGACCTGAGATTCCGCAGGAGCTCCAGGGCATACCGGCGGCGAACGACTTCCGGCGCAAGGTCGAGTTTATCAGGGCAGTTGTGAAGGAGTGGGCCAAGAACGGGGGCATCGGAAAGAGTGACATGTCGCGAGAGGGCCGTCTGAAGTGGCCTGGACAGCGGCAGACCAAGGGCTGCGACGTCTTGGTCAAACAGGCCTGGGTCACTGTCGGTGCGCGGGGAGAAGACAGTCGACATGCGGTGTGGGTGGATAGCCGCAAACCAACTAGGTTGCTGGACGAGATCGACGAGACCAGAAAGGGCTAGAGCAGGCTTTTCTGAGGCGAGGTTGCGGGTGTCCGCACCCGCTTGTTACGACTTTTGCGCATTTCTACTTTCCTCCCTTATCCTTCTTCCTCGATCCATCAGGTTCAAAATTTTCATCGCCAAGGCGTGAAGGGGTCTTCAGCTTTGCGAAACATAATATTGCTTCATTCTTGCCCGTCGAACCGAAATACCCCAAGGCCATTAGAGAGGCGACAGAGGTTTTACAGGCTTCATGACAACAACGAGATAGCGAGCGAATGAAAGGCATAACTTTATAGTCGCCCTTGAACTCCTGGTACGCATGTGTGGTACGAATATGCGTTGGGACATGACGGCCGCTCCAGGGGTTGTATTTGCGTGGTAAGCTTGATGTCAAGCGGGCCTCCACAACATAAACAATGAAAGTCAACAAGGCGAATCCACTGCGGGGCAACGCCTCGGCTCCCAGAAAATATCTTGACGGACCGGATTGCTGGGGTTTAAATGGCACCCATTGCAACGGCTCATTTCAGATTGGCATGACGGTGGTTCCCCTCCACCTGCCGGCCCAGATTTAGTAATTACATGATGCACATTTCGTCACGATCCCTCTCGGTCGCACACACGCTGATGAAGGTTTTGTATCTATATTTGTTTTCTTCCCCATCGCAGTGGACGGGCAGACGTATTGCTCCCAACATGGTATTCTCGCTTTTGGGTAGGGTCCCATCGCGTCGGCGTGTGTGTACAATGGCAATAATACACCGCTCATCATCCAGGGGGAGGGGCTGGTTGGTTGGTTAAAAGAGAAGGGGTGCAGAGAGACCAGGCTATGCCGATTTGATTTGGCTCGAATGTGCATCGCGTATGCAAGCGCCTGCACGATGGCCTATATTTTTTTTTCCCCTGGCAAGAGGAATGCAAGAGGAACGGGCAGGGGGGAGAGCTTGAGGAGCTCCCCACCGTCTGCCACGACAATCCTTGTCGGTGTCAACGACCCTGGTCTCCACCAAAACTCGCTCAACGCGTCTCGTCTGGTTTGGTCTGGGGCAGCTCTGCGTTGCTCGACGCGGCTGAAATTTGAATATCTGCTGCACTACCTCCTCCTCCCCTCAACTTGTGTTTCTGTCTCGCTTGCATTTCCGCTTTGGTTTCAGCATTCCTTCCTCTCTCTCATCCATACACAAGCCAATTAATGTTTTCATGAGCTCATCCTGTCAAATCATGTCTTGCTGAGGCTTCATATACTCCTCATCGTCATCCTCAATAACACAACTCACACTTCTATATATTTACCCAGACCAAGCATGTTCAGCCAGCCTAACTCACCCGGCCCACTCCCGGGGAGCTCTCAGCAGCAGCAGAATGAGGACAGTGGTCCTCCTTCGAGCTCACCTCACAGCACCGCCGATTCCGCCGTGCATATCGACGAGGCCCGGGACAGAGTGGATGCCGACTCGTCCTTCCAGAGCAATGCGTCCGAGCGCCACCCCAAGGGCAAGAGGAAGAGAACCGCGTATGTTGCACACACAATCCGCGGCTCGGAAAACGCGCTGGGAGATGGGCAATTACTAACCACTGCTCTCCATGCTCCAGTGCAAAGGACAAGACGATCCTCGAGGCAGCATATAACGCCAACCCTAAGCCGGACAAGGCGGCGCGTCTCGACATCGTGAAGCGCGTGTCTCTCAACGAGAAGGAGGTCCAGGTACGACTTCCATATTATTTATAGGACCCAAATTGAACGCCCCCCCCCCCGCGCGCATGCCCTACGCGCTCAATTGATGGTCTCTTGCCCCATAGCGAGCATCGCATTGCTGACCGGACTCGCAATCCAGATTTGGTTCCAGAACCGGCGGCAGAATGACAGGCGCAAGTCGCGCCCCCTGTCACCGCAGGAGATCGCCGCCCTGCAATATGGCGGAATGCAGGTGCTCTCCGACCCGGCTCCGTACGGCAGCAGCCAGCCCCAGATGTCCGGCCTTGCCAACCCCAATACGTCCCCTTACCAGCAGCCCTCACTTCAAGAGGCCCCGGACGCGTCTCCACGAGCTGTCACGGAGCATGGCCAACCCGAGGCGGCGGCCGACTCGGCGGCGGAGTTGCCCGAGATCCATCACAACCGGAGAGAGTCTGCAGTATCGATGGGAGCCGCTGTCATGTCGTCTTCCCAGCCGGTCGAGTTCACGGCAGGCCAGCCACATCAACTGTATCGGTCCGCCTCTGTGGGTTACTTTGCCAATAGGTTGCATGCTGGCACGTCTTACCAAGCTAACCGCCGGAGCCCGGACTCGCTGAGGTACGTGCTTGAAACGCCCTTGTCGCGATCAACGGCCATTGCTAACACGCTCAGACATGAGTTCCTTTCCGCTGCTGCACGACCGTCGTCCGCAGCACCTGTGCTCCCGCCTCCTCTTTCCTCGGGGTTGCGCCTGTCAATGTCGGTAGAGGGCAAGGCGGAGCTTGTCCCACAGCCATCACCGCCTCGTGTCTCACCCTCGGCCTTGTCTGATAGCACTCCTGATCCTTATGATCGCCCCAGCCTCCACCGAAGTCGTAGTGCGGCAGCCTGCGTCACGCTCCCCCCAATCTCAACCTTGACGGCTTCTCTTGACGCAAATGCCAACCGCCCGATAATAGAGGCACCCCCAACACATCAGCCACAACCACGGCTCCCACATAGTCTCCACCGCAGCCGCTCCAGAGATGTCCATGCGTGGGAGATGGCCTGCGAGGCGAACATCGAGCCCAGAGACGAGCTGACGGCCTACGCCGCTCGCGAGTCATCAGGCTCTGCCATCGCGGCCATCAGCCTCCTGCGCACCCTCAGCTCCAGCTCACACTCCAGAATGACCCATGGCAGCGGCGTCCTCCAGCCCAACGGCGCCAAACGGAATGCGCGCCCGAACGCTCAGCCGAACCACAACGCCAAGAAGCCCAAGCTCAGCCGCGCCTCGAGCAGCGTCGGCCGCCTACAGACGAACTTCGTCAACATCACGACGGACAAGCACCCCGTTCGGCGGGAGCAGACGCCGGTGGAGGACGACGACCTGAGGAAGGGCAAAATGTCGATCCTGTTCTCGCCGGGCGGCAACGACTCGGATAAGGAGAATTGGAGCCCGGACAAGGAGGGCCGCCACATGTTCCGCGCGGGCGCGCCGCGACCCACGAACGGGAGGCGGCCGCTGCCCTCGGAGCCCATGTCCAAGGCGGCGGCGGGCCTCCAGAAGCCGCGCAGGGGCGTGGGCCGTGTGCTGGGGGACGCGAACAACAGCCGGTCGCTCCTGGGGCGTGCGAGGACGGCGCCGAGCTCGGCGCCGAGGCGGAAGAAGGGCAGCGCGCCAGTCAGCATCTTCGAGGACGGGGCCGGCGGCGGCGGCGGCGCCGACTCCTCCGAGGGCGAGGGCGAGAATGGCGACAGCCACGGCCACGGCCGGGACGCCGTGGAGGACGACGAGGTGGAGAGGTTCATGCGCGGCGAGGTCAGCCCGAGCAAGAAGGGGGCGGCTAGCGCAATCGCGGGGCTGCTGGCCCTGAGCCAGGGGAATTGGCGTTAGGGCATGCCCTTGCTTGCTTGGGCTTCGTCCCCCTTGCTGCAACTGTTGTTATTACTCCCAGTAGCCTTGTTGCTTGCCGCCAGTTGCAATTGTCCTAAACATTGGATTGATGCCTCACCTCTCGAATGCAATATCCACCATCCTGTGCCGAATGCCTACTGCATCGAATTTCTGTATGTTATCGCCTGTTCGTCGCTTTGGGCCCAGACTCACAACCCCAGCATGCCCCGGACGTCTGTCCTGGCTGGATGATGAGCATGAGGAGTAGTCGGGTGCCATGGGTCGGGCACTTTGATTCCGGTCAGGCGCGCCCGCGCATCAAACCACAAGGTTTTCGGGTTGGGATAGTAACTCCGGGACTTTGCCTTGGTGGTTAGAGTTCCCTCTTAACTGCCGAGATAAGGCAACTGTGGGGAATAGTGAAAGGCAGAGGAGGGGCGGACGTGGCCGAGCCTGCGGGTCCCCGTGGATCTCAATGCCATGCCATCCCATCTCACGTCTATCTTCATCTGAATTCGCTCACGGTCAGTGAAGGGTGAAGGCGGATGCAAACCGCCCAGTATCTAAACTCACCGAGGTTAATGCACAATGGGCGCCCAGGATCAGAGGGCGCTGTAGGCAGGCTGTATGAGCATGTTTGTGAGTTGAGTTGAGAAGTGTATTTCGGGGTGTACGTTGTGTAAGTACGCATGAGGGTTCCGGAAGCTTCGAACGAATGTCATCTATGAATAAAACGAAACCGAACGTCTTCTATTTGTTCCTCGTCCTATTTTTAAGCTTCTGTCTTTCTGCATGCTACGTACTCGTGTATTTGGCGAATGTTGATGGCATGAAACCGTCGGAAACAGGGGTAGCAGAGGTCATGATATGGTGCGAGAAGAGAACAACTTTTCTGAGTCGTTGAATGACTTCTCATTGACAGAAGTAAGCTTGCTGCGAAACGTTCTCCACCTCTGAGGCTCTGACCTTGAATAATGCTTCCAGAGTACGGTCTGCGGAATGACTGGGAACCTTGTGTAAGAAGACACAACTGTACAGCACGAGTCAAAAGATGCCGGAAGATGGTTGGGTGTAGTCAAGGGTCTTTTGAAACCCTTTCTATCTTATCTGTATTGATTGCCAATAGATGATGGCCTATGTTCTGTCAGATTCATTTTGAATTTGACACTGGTTTGCGAGATCTTGTAAAACCCAACGCTTGAAGAACTCCTATGGGTGGCTTGAGATCAAGAAAATGCCTCCTCGCTGCCATGTAGCGAGCGTCATGAAAATGATATGTCCAACCAGAATGCCTCGCTCTTGTCTCTGTCTATAGATTTCTAAAGTATATATGCACTTCCTCGATGGTGTGTGTGTGTGTGTGTGTGTGTGTGGGTGAATGTGGCTGGTGACCGCGGGTCCGTCTGCTTCGTGATCGGCCCTACACGTCAATCCAGCAACGAGCCCATGTCGGCCAAGGCCGTTAAAATCCTAGGAGGCTCATTTGCCTCCTTAACGGGCTTGCTGCAGCACTCCCCTCCTCGGAGGCATAGCAAGCAGAGTCCGTGTCGATGTCCCATTCGCCCTCGCCCTCGTCACAAGCCTCGCTGCCGTTAGCGCTGCCAGTGTCGAAACCCTTTTGGGTCGCTGCACGGGTATTCCAGCGCAGCGTGCGGGAGACCGAGTCGAACCACTCCGTGTCGGTGCGGTTGACGGTGGGGAAGGGATACTGCGAGGCCGTAATGGTGACACAGTCACCCTGCTTGAGCTCCACGCGGCCCTTGCCGTCGAATGCACAGTAAGCCGTTGCGCGCGAATTGTGAGGGACGCTCACGCGAAGGAGCATGGTGTCGGAGAGTACCATTGGCCGGAACGAGAGTGTGTGAGGGCAGATGGGTGTGAGGAGGATGGCCGGAAGGTCCGGGTGGACCAGAGAACCACCTGCGGAGAGAGAATATGCGGTCGATCCTGTGGAGTAAGATTAGCGATGCAGCTCATCAGTAGGGAAATGATCTAGCACTAGGGCTTACCAGTGGGCGTGGAAAAGATGCAACCGTCTGCTTGGACAACCGTCAAGAGCTCATTGTCTCCGTAAAGCTCCAAGTTGGAGACATAGGGCGACGGGCCGCGGTCAATGACGAGTTCGTTAAGAACCTCGAACTGCTCGCCTTCCTCCATGTCACGACCTTGCTGACCGTCCCTGTACACAGTGCACGTAAATCGCATGCGGAGGTTGATTTTCATGCCGTCATCTCCCATCACACGACTCAGGTGTTCCTTGAAACGGTCATAACCAAATGGCGTTAAGAAGCCCAGGCTACCCAAGCTGAAGGACAGCACCGGCGGGACTATTCTCTGGAAGAGCCACGAGGTGAACAGCACGGTACCGTCGCCTCCAAGTGTCAGGACCAGGTCGAATTTCTCGGGTTGGCTCCAGCACAGATCCGGCGTCCAGTACTTGAGCATGTGTTGAAACCGGGGGTTCTCGTCAACCAGCCCTTGGGCGTTGAATCGCTTCGAGTTGCGGAGCTTTGCATCCACGTAGACGTTTACGCCGAGGTCCGACCCGTAGCGTGGCGTGCTGAGGAGCCACTGCGCCAGTTCGCGAGTCAAGACGACCAGTTGGTTGTCCCGAGCCTTGGTCACAATCATGACGTTCCGAACCGCCCGCTTGATGGGTCTCCTCTGCAGCTGCTTGGATACCTCACGGACTCCGGTGGCGGTCTGGACCAGGCGCGAGTGTGACATCCACTCGTCGTTCTTAATCTCCTCCAGAACCCTGTCGATGTCGACAATACCGTCAAACCGTTGGTGGTAAAAGCATGGCGACTGCAATGCGGGAAATGCTGTGGTAGGCGTGAGGCTGCGCTGCGCGAGGTCGTTGAGAGCATCGCATAGCTGGGAGGATGAGGTGCCGCGCCGGGCGTCGGCCCCGCTGGATTGCGAGGCTGACAGCATGCCGGGCAGGGATAGGGCCTCTGGCTTGTTATTGCGAGTGACTGACGAGGCTAGAGCCTTGAAAAGAGTCTGGCGAGGGATAGACTCGATAGAGCGCGAGTTCTTCCTGTGGCCTTTGGCGTAGGGGCTGGGGTCGGAGTCTTCGGATTTTCCCCCTACGAGAGCGGCTGATAAAGAGATGGGTTGGTTGTGATCGACATATCGAAGGTTTTGTTTTGCTTCGTCCAGAGAGAGGTGCTGCAGGGAGGGAGGGTAAGGCAGGGAGGTAGTCAGAGTAGGACCGGAGGAAGTTGATGATGAGGTTTTGGGGCGGTCATGCAGGGTATTATGATTATTGCTGGTCTTAGATCCCTCGGACTTTTGCAACGGTGGAAACGCGGCGGGATTGCTGAGAGCTGGGTGGATCGAAGTCGGGGATAGGAGTTGGTCCGACATGGTGACGAAAGTAGGAACCCAAAGATCTGCCGGCAGCCGGGAATCGTCGAGCTTGGACTGGTGACAAGTGGTGGTTGTGTGTCTGCAAGGCGCAGGTGCAGGCACAGGCGCAGGCGCGTGCAAGATCCGGGGCTGCAGGATGCTTCTGCAGCAAGACACAAAGCGACCTTGGAAGATGCGGGCAAGCGAGACTCAGGCGTCTCGGGGCTTGCGACTCAGCAATAAAGCCAAAATCCTACCCGTTAATACCGTTAGAACCGGGCTGTCCGCGGCACGAAACGCTGAGCGGGGAGGGGTTGATTGTAGGGACACAAGAGGAATGAACAGCGGCGCCCCTTTCCTCTTCTGGTGCAGCTGTGCGGCCCCGTCTAGTGGGTCCGCACTGGAACAGGGGACGTTTTGGCGGGTGGGAGCGAGAGGCGAGATTGTGGGTGAGACAGCGGGATGTGGACGGGGTCAGGGCCGTCAGGTGGGGGTAAGCCCAGCTTGGGTGCGACTTACTTGGCGGGGCTTGTCGATGGAGGAGGAGCGAAGTTCAGCTGCTCTGCTGGCTCCAGCTTTGTAGCTAGAGGTCTGGCCCGGGTGATCGACCTCGTTCTGTGTGAGTGCTGCGAGTTGGTGACCTGGATGTTGACCATGCAACGTCACAGGTTTGTTGCCGTCAGTGTCTGGGCTCACGGCCGAGACGGTCCGAGTAGATCTGGCTGACTTCTGAGAGAAGACAGGCAGACGCGGACAAGGTGACTGATATGACCGGGAAAGAATCTGTATAGAGGCCGCCACACGAGTTGTCAGTCACAAATGTCTCTGACTCTCCCATCCAAGGCTGTTTGCCCATGCGTGACCTGCCGGATGGCTTGTGTCAAACACGGGAAATGGCCCCCGACCGCAGTGCACCACCCGGAGCTTGAAGGATTCTGCTGCTTACCGTCCTCTGGGGAGTCTCGGTTGCTCTGATTGATCGAGGTCGTGGCAGTGTGATGTGATCCGAGGTGCAGAGTCGCTTGCGCGTGGCTGAAGACTTGTGACAAAGATAGCTGGAAATGCTGCTGGAAATATCGAAGATGCGATGGGTATCTCTGCAAAGGCAACTTGGTCTTCCGGGTATTAAATGCTGTAAGATGTTGACTCCAGGTCTTTAAACAATGCTGATGATGCGCGTGATGCTATCAAAAAGACGGTCGAAAAGCTCGCTCGGTGGCTGGACAACATGCAAGAAAAATGTTGAGCAGTTGAAGAAAGGGGAAAAAGATTGTTCCCAAGTTACAAAGAAGGCAAGGTTTGAAAGAAGGTAAGAAACGACGCCGGCGCGATTCAAGATAGTGGTGAGAGAATGAGATGGGACGGAACAAGCTCAGGGGCGAGGTAATTACTAGAGAACTACCAGAGCTCTGCTTCCAGCTTTCCGTGTAGGGAGAAGGGGGAAGGAGGGAAAAGAAGTTATAGACAGAGGTGCTCTCTGATGTGCGTTTGCCCAAAGGAGGTCGCGTCGAAACAGCCTACTTGTATTATGTCGTCCGCCCACTTTGAATACTTATCTGCGGGCCGTCAAGACGCCTACCAGGATCGGCGAGTACCCAGACCGTCGGCTTATCACAGACAGCGCGGCATCTGGGTGGAAGCTGGGACAGGAGACGCTGGCGCATACAGGCAGACCAGGCCGGTTCGACGAGGGCAGCTTGTTGGCGAGCGCCGGCGCTGCTCCCGCATAGTCCCCGCTGTTCCAGAACAAAGGCCGTCAAAAGGCCTGACGGCCTGGCCCGCCAAATCAGATTCGTACAGCCAGCACTGATCCCCGTTGTGTACCGCAGGACCAGATGCTCTGTTTGGCAATAGGGAGTATGGTGAACCAACGGAAGTTCCATGATCCTGGCCCCCTGCCCTGTCGGTTTCTGGCGAACGTCCGCATTGATACGTCAGATCTTGGTGTTACGGTGCTGTGGTTGCTTCCCGCACACTCTGCACGAGGCTTCCTGTGGATGTTACTGTGCAGTACGTGCCGACCGACCCGTATCCTTCGTACTGGCAGCCCCTTCTTGGTGGGATTTAGCATGCCGAGGAAGCTGTCGTGGAGAAGTGACCCAATAGTACCTAGGCAAGACGTTGTTTTGTGCATGCACACTGCGGCTTGACAGGAGAGGCTCCAGGGGTTTGGGACCGCTAGGTCCACTCGAGTCTCAGGTCCGGGTCGCCAGGGTCTGCGGGAAAACTAGTGCAGCAGCTCGTCTCATCTCACGAGCAGGGCGCCCCGGGCGGAGCCCGAATTATACCACTGCCCTGCTCTTAATTATTTTGGTGGGCCTGACTCGATCCGCGGCGTAAACAGTTCTGCGTATGTCGACGCATTTGCCGCCTGTGTTAAAGGATGTTTGGCAGGATCTGCCTCTTGTGTCCGATCAATGCAGACGGTACCGGGTTGTCTTGTTTGACCCGTGCGGATCACACGCAACTGTCGCGCAACATACATACGCAGACCACCGCCACAACAACAGCAACAAATATGACGGCCGGCAAAGAGAGAGACTCTTCTCGTCCAAAGGCAAAAGTAGAGTCCCCTCAGCAGTGATCACCGTCCAGGTAACAGTCGAGATTTCTCCAATTGCACGTGGTTTAAACCTTGGTTCCCGACTGGGCATTGGTCCTGCATCTGGACATCGGATTGTGCTGGCTTCGTCTGGTTTACTTGCCTCGATGAAAATCCGCTTGCCGAAGACCCATTTGGCAGCGATCTGATCTGTTGAAACAGCCCCTCAAGCCTCTTCGTTGCTCCAGACGCGGCCTTCGCGAGAAAACCCACGAGGGGCGTTTGAGGATGCCAACGCGACCCTTCAAAAAGCCATCGCCACGAACTGACCAAGTGACGAGTCAGGTTTCATGGGAAACGAGCATTTGAGACTCGCACTCTGATGTCAGGCTACCAACGCCGACAGAGTCGTGTCCCTTGCTTGGGATTTCCAAGCATCCCATGCCCACCGGTCAATGGCTGCCTATACGTAAGGCAGGCGATTGACACACTAAAACCTCCCTTTTCACTTTTCTAAATAGTGATCGCGCGATGCCTCCCCAAACCGGCTCCCTCACAATGTCTGCATTGGCTCGGCGTTGTATCGTGGGACGTTGTTAACATCCTGATGGCGAGCGAGAATCCCCGGCCAAAGTTGTTTATGCCGCAAGGCACATCGATAGAGGTGTACAACAATATCTGTATGGAGCGCGAGAGGCGCCCCAGTGATCAATGTAGTTGCAGTCACTTCCAGTATAGATCTGCCGCGACTTTGCTCTCTGCTGCTGACCTAACAAATTGACGCATATCTGGGCCACTTTTCTGGGCTTCATCCAAAACAGCATGGGCCCCATCACTTTCAGCAGCGCCGCAGCAAGCGCCCCGCGAGGTTTCGTAGACTTGGTCCCATTCGGTCATGGTGAAGTCACCTTCGCTCTCAGCGAGCAGGAGCTCGCCAAATGAAGTGAACGCCAAGACGTGGACGGATCGGGATTTGTCCGCTTCTCGTGGAGAAGGATCCATCGTGACCTGAATCTCGCCTTTACTGGGCGAGACTGCGGCAACGGCAGAGGCAGCTGTAGCCCTCATGGGTACCGCAGCGGACAGGAGTGCCAGAACCGCGGTCTGAAGCAGAGCCGGGATGATGAGCAGATTCTGTTAGGAAGTGTCAGCGACATGCAAGCAGCCCTGGCCAAAGACCAGGGGGAGGGTTGACGGGGAGCTCTTGAGTGTCATACCGAGCTCGCCTGGACGAGTTTCGTGTTGACGTATTCATTGGCAGGTGTTGCTGTCACTTGCAGGACGATCTGTACGACGCAGCGAGGAAAGTTCTTGACCAGGATGAGCTGTCGCAGCGACTGTTGCAACAACGACTCCAGATGCCTCTCCCTAGTACCTGTGTAAGAGACATAAGCATGTGTTTTCTGGTAGGGCCTCTTGCGCGCCAAGAGAACTGACCTCCAACGCCCGAGGCCGGTCGAACGACGACGTCGACCAACGCCTCGTAGGGATGCTCATCCCGTTTCTGGGCCTCGACAGGACCGTTTGCAGAGGCCGTGATGGTGTAGCCAGCATATGAGTACGTAGCAGAGCCGTCCGCCTTTGGCAGCGGCGACAAGACTGCCTCCGGCTTAGCTGACACTGTCATTGCGAGATCGAATCAGTGTCTGCAGTGTCTGGGTAATCAAAGTGAAGCGAGGTACTGCACCACGCTGATGTTCGCTCGGAAAAGAATGCTGCTTCCCCCAACACTGATTTGGCAATCGCAGACAATGAAAAGTCGATTGGAATGAACTCATAGGCTGGGGAGAGCTTTGAGCCCCACCACCCACCGAGTTGCGCTAGCGGCTCTGCAGCATGCAGTCAGTACGTACCTATGTGCCGTGGCTAAGTAGGTGCAGCATGTACCCAGGTACCTACAGCAGCATCACCTGCCAACGTGCTTTGTAACGGACAGCAGCCATCGCCACTCTCCATCATAACATCAACAACCTTGGAAGCTATTTGACATCCACGCATGGCGGTTTCATGACTGCACATCAAGACTATGGCACCTACTGCGATGACTGAAGCCACCCAACAAGCGGCAGACACCAAGTCACCCCCGGTATCAACATCGGCACCGGCACCAACGGCACGGTCTCAAAGAGTACCAAGTCTGGGTCACAAGCTTCCCAAGCTCGAGCCCAGGAGGCGCCGACTGCAGCCTGAGAATCCCATCCCCTTCCCCGACACGCCTGCTCTCCCACCACCCCCAGAGACACCAGGCCCGTTTTGTGTACCGAGCCGTCGCATCCTGTCAAAAGCGGACCACGACTTGTTCGTGGCCTCCCCGTCATTCAACCTGATACTGTCCTGGATCTTCAGCCTGTCCGAGTCTGTCATCGACACGCCCATCTCGGCAGTCAAGGATGAAGAGCTAACCAGCCCAGTACGGACGCTCCTGGAAATCCTCGACGAGGTGGAGCAGCTCGTCTACCAGAATCCGCCAGACGACCAAGGGGGCTCCAGGTTCGGCAACAAGAGGTTCAGAGACTTTCTTGACAAGGCCAGGGCGCAAGAGACGAAGTGGCACCAGAGGCTCGGCGTCGTAAAACCTGACGCCGTTGCCGAGCTCTCTACGTACCTCAACCAGTCCTTCGGCAACCGGAAGCGCATCGACTACGGCTCCGGCCATGAGCTCAACTTCATGATCTGGCTGCTGTGCCTCTTCCAGCTCCGCATCGTCACGCGCATGGACTTCAAGCCCTTGGTTCTCAAGGTCTTCACCCGCTACCTAGAGGTCATGCGCGTGATCCAGTGCCTATACTACCTCGAGCCGGCGGGCTCGCACGGCGTGTGGGGCCTGGACGACTACCAGTTCCTGCCGTTCCTGTTCGGCGCTTCACAGCTGTCGCACCACAAATACATCACGCCGCGGGCCATCCACCAGGAGCTCATGCTCGAGCAGTTCGGCAAGGAGTACCTCTACCTGAACCAGATCGTCTTCGTGAACAGCACCAAGACCGTCAAGGGCCTGCGGTGGCACAGCCCCATGCTAGACGACATCTCGTCCGCCAAGTCTTGGGAGAAAGTCGAGGGCGGCATGCGCCGCATGTTCGTGGCCGAGGTGCTCAAGAAGCTGCCCGTCATGCAGCACTTCCTGTTTGGGTCCCTGTTCCCGGCCGTGGAAGGCATGAGCGAGCAGAACCATGCCGGCGTCCCGGACGAGGAGGACGACGACGAGGGCGGCGAGGTCCAGGTCTTTGATGAGGGTGACGTCAGGCATGTTCACCAGCAGAACGGGTGGGGCGAGTGTTGTGGTATCAAGGTGCCCAGCGGTGTTGCTGCCGGCATGGAGGCAATGAAGAAGGGCGAGACCCTGCGCAGGATCCCTTTCGATTAAGGCATCCTGGAATGAGTGCTCCCTGAAAAGGTTACGTTGCTTTTGCCCTCCTCTATGTGTTTTTACATATTATGAGACAATATCATGATAGACTGCCTCAATCCACCGTAAATTGAGCTTGGCCGTTTGTCTCAGACATGTCTGGCTGTGATTCTACTACACGGACTGACGGAACGACCCAAAAAGCCACAAACTCAGCCGCTATGAACTACAATCTCAGTCGATCGAACCATCATATGCCACACATTTGGCGGACGGAAAAGGATGTTTTCACGTCGCGTCCTTTCCTTCTCAGTCGCCCCGAACATCAATGGGCAGACATCACAATGTTCATCGTACGGAATACATTTGGTGGGAATAATCGTAATGGACGATGCTATTCCAAAGCAAGAACGAGGTGCTTGCACTGTATACTTGGTTGCTACAATAAAATCATTCTAAGAATGGACACGACACCATGAGATCTATTAATCGATGGAAACTCAGAGACAACAGGCCAAAGAAAAAGGAGTCCGCACGCTGATTACCTCGGGCTGGCGCTTTGAAAAATGAGTTGTGAATGAGAGACAGAATGGGAGAAAAACGTGAGCAACAAAAAAGCAAGGAGTTCCAGGCGCGGGACATCACGACCCACGCCTCTACTGCTGCTGCGGCGGCTGAGGGCTGCCCTCCCCACCGCCTCATACGTACTTGAGCGGGTCGCCGCACGCCACGTCGAACCACTGGTAGGGCTGGTACGGGTCGATGGAGGCGACCTCGTACGCGACAAGGCCGCCGTACAGCTTGCACCTCGGGGCGCCCAGGCCGGGCTCCAGGTAGAACTGGTAGCTGTAGCACTGCTCGACTGCGACCTGTTTTTCACACACACACACATATTAGCATCGGGGCTTGAGATGGTCGGGGTGTACGACTAGGCTTGGTGGTGCTTGCAGAAGCCCTCCGGGCGATGTTGGGGTGAAGGGGGGCTTTTGGTGGGGGGGGGGGGTGAGGAGTTGATTTAGTAGCAGACGGGTGCTGAAACTCACGGCGCAGAACTGGTAGCAACCCTGGAGCGTCACCGGGACGCCGGCCCTGTTGTACGCATAAGTGGCGAGGTAATACACGCCAAGGGCGGTGCCGCGGATGCCACAGTGGATGGCCGGCGAGGGCGTACCAGTCGGCCCGCCCGGCGAGACGGTGTTGGTGGCGGTGATGATGGTCGTCGGGAATTCGGACGGCACAGAGCTGGCCGTGGCGATCGGGGTCACGGTCGTCACGATCACGAGCGACGGTGAGGTCGTCGACGATGACAGGGACGACGTCGCTGTCTCCAACGGGGGTATGTTGGTGTCGATGATGAGTGATGTGAGCGTCGTGGTCGACGAGGATATCCCCGGCACAAGGATGGTAGTCGTCGTCTCCGTTGGGGGGGCCGTGATGGTTGGCCCTTCCGTTGACGTCGAGGACGACTCCTCTGCGGTCGTTGATGCCGGGGCGGACGAGATGTTAGCAGACGACGACGAGGCCGGGATGGGTAGGATGCTGATCTCGGGCGTGGAGCTGATGTTGGCAGAGCTGGTGAAATTCAACCGAGGGCCGACCGCTGAGGTCGGAAGGGGCGTCGGCGTGACATATGGCGTAGAGGTGACGTTGATAAAGCTGGTGAAGTTCAACGGAGGGCCGACCGCAGAGGTCGGGAGGAGTGTTGGGGTGACGATTGGCGTGCTGATATTGGGGAAGGATGTGAAGTTCGAGGGGACCAGTGAGCTCGAAGGAGGGAGGACTGTGAAGCTCGCCGAGGAAGTGAGGTTGACGAAGGTAGGAGCGCTGGTGCCGTCCGTGCCAAAGGGTGTCGAGGTTGTCAAGTTGGAGATGGGAAAGTAGGGCTGGCTTGTCGTTGTGGTCACCGAGGTTCCAGTCAGGAGCCACGAAGAGGTGGATGAAGAGTTCCACCCGTACGGCGCCGAGGTGAAGTTCGCAGGTGATGATGTGGAAGAAGGTGTGCCGTACACGGTGACATACTCTGTGATTCTGATCACGGAGCATGCGCTCGTGGTGCTTATGGGAATGGGGATAATAGGGTCAACGATGACGATGCTTGTGCTGTCTGGAGGTGCCGTGCTCGTAGAATCGTCGTTCAAGCTCACGACGCCGCTGGGCTCCTCGTAGAAAGGAGGCCGGAACGGGGGTCCCACGGACAAGATGGGCTCAGGAACTTGCCGTTGACGGTTTCCTCTGCGGGGGTTGGGGCGCTGATCAGGTCAGTACGGGTTGTCCTCAAAAAAAAAACATAGGATCTCGTGTCTCAGATTCTTTGAGGTCTCCATTCCACATACATTGTTGACATTGGGTGCTGCGAATATAGGGCTGTAGATGAGCCCTGCAGCGACTAGAAGTACGTTGTGATGCATGCTTCTGTCCTGGAGACAAAGATTGTACAGAAACGAGTGATTCAAAAGACTCCGAGGTATCAGGAGGACTGTGCCTTAAGAGAGTGTATGCAAAGCGAGTGTCCGCTGCTGATAATTTGTAGGGTGCTTCTCAGCCATCTCGAGCTTCTTCCCAAGAGTCTTATAGGTAGATGCCCTCGTATCTCTCACAGCTCTCGATCTATGAAGGTCCACCAAGATCTAGGCGCGCTATCCACAAGGGATGATGTTCTCAGACCCAACCAGGCAATTATTGGCAGGTGAGGGCGGTTAGTTCTCTGAGGCTGGGAAGGGGACGCACAATTTTTTCGGCAAGGGAGAACAACCACACCACCACACTGCCATCACGAGGCCGGCATGCCGTCTTTACATCACCACGTTGACATCACTCCCAATCACGATCGCCAGGTAATTGACACGAGGGATGCCACCTTGGCTCAGAGTCTAGATGAATTCGGCTGCCCTTGATGACCTAGCGCTTATTTGAATGAGGCTCCCTAAGAGAAAAAGAACGGTTGCCGTACAGTACAGTCCGAGCTGTGAGACCCCCTCGGTCGATCGGTCAAAGAACAGATGCGATAGGGTATCGAACAGGCTCACTCGAAACGCCCCTTAGTTCCCCTTGCGTGATCCCAAAATGCAGACAAGCTTTGCTTCCGAAAGACGCCCTAAAATGCTTCGTAGCTGAAATTTATGTACCTCCCATCGCAGCCAGGGAAAAGGTGGCAGGAGTAACCGATAGGCTCGCGCAAAATTGCCCCCTCGCCTAGTGACAGGCGGGAGCAGAAAAGATGGCCACACACCAAAGTCTTCCAACCATCAGTCTTCCCAGATAGTCTCCAGGTCCAAGTCTCCTCGTCTCTCTGCGCCACAGACACTCCACCGCTTACGCTTGTCTCTTGTTCCAAATCCGCTCAGGGTTCGGCCGCGTACTGGGGCGTCTAGGCTGCTGCGACCCTTAGGCTCACCGCCATCCTCAGCGTCGGCAGCGGCTTTGAGTTGTGCAATTCTGTCCGCCTCAAGTGCAGCCTCCTCAGCATCGGGCGAGTCCGGGATGGTCTCCAGACTTGAGATGCTGGGGCTTCGGGACCTCATAGAGATGGGTGTAGAAGGCATGGATGATGACGGCGCGTAGCCACCAGAAGACGAATAACCGTCCCTGTCGCTCAGTAGGTCGTAAGGTCGCTGGACTGGGGAGGAGGTAATAGAGGATGATGTAAACGAGCCGGGCAATGAGCTGGTGCTGGAGCTCGGCAGGTGGCGGAGGGGTGAGGAAGGGCGCTGGCGGACCAAAGGTGTGCTGAAGCCCAGGTTGGGAGAGCTGTTCCTCTCTGACAGCTGGCGGTCAGGTAGGACGGATGTGCGTGTAGGCGAGGCTGGAGGGTACATCTCGTCAACTTGCTTTCGTAAAGACCGCTGTCGCTGTGGCGATCCCTTGGGGCTTTGGGGGCGCGGGATGAGGATGTGACCAAGTCCATTCACGCCGGGCATAGATTGGGCCCGTCCCATGGGAGGAGGTGCCAGAGTGGCGGCGGATTTGGACCTGACGTGGTTGCCCGACAATGGTGAGGTGGTCCGCGGGCGATATGGCAGAGCAGCAGCGTTCCACGTGGGAGAGATTGGCGAGGAGGGCGAGGGATCGGTGGAGCGACGCATGGTGGGAGGCTTCCGAGGGGATTCGGGCTCAGAGTTAAGGGGTTGTGGGTTGTAGTTTGAGTGCTGTAGTCGAAGAGAAGGGAGGGGGCCCGAACGGAACTCCTCGAGTTTCTCGGTCTCCGGGACAGGCTCCATGGTAGATGATGCCTCTGCAGGCCGGGAAAGAATCACCGAAACGTCGTATGCATGGAGGAGGAGGAACAGCCGGGTGCGGTGGTCCGGAGGTGGTCTGGAGGCGGACGGTAGCTGTGGGATGGTGGAGTCGTCGCAGTAGGTGCAGGTGGCGGAGGCGCGATTGGTGGAGGGGCAACAGGCTCGATGTTGGGTCTCTCCCCTCGTACAGACAGGCCAGCACGTGTTGTGTGGGCGAGGACTAAAAAAGCAGGTCGACGCAGATTGAAACGGGTTGGCAAAGGCGACCCGGCGAGTTCAAGGGTAATAATGTGTGGTTTCGAGACCCGAACTGAGGACTGTCTCAGTCCATCTCAGCTGGTGGCGGCCCAGTGTCAGTCGATGGGGTTCAGAGTGCTCGCGGGCAGCTACTTTCGACGAGTTGGCAGCAAAGCGCGGATTCGTCGGCCTCTGGTTATGGCAGTGGGGACGGCGAGAGCAAGGAGAAAGAGTGAGAGTGAGGTTGAGGTTGAGGTTGAGGTTGCGGTTGAGGTTCCTGTCTAGGTGCTCTGAGGTAGGGTCGGAGAGGTAGGTACTTTTGTTGTGTAGTAATAGGGCCAGGAGAGGGCAGAGGCGGGATGGATGTCGACGGCGAAAGGGTGGATGGGGGGAGGAGGCAAGGCTAAAAAAGAGAACTGGGATCCCAGGACTCAGGGCTGTCACCGATGTTAGTGCCTGGCCGTTTGGATCCTTTTGGATCTGGCTCATTCTGCGCGTGTTCTGGGTCTTCTACGCCATGACCTGCGTGCCTGTCTAGCAGACCACTTGTACGCCTTGGTGCATTTCCTAATAGTCCAGTACGGTCCAGTATGGCCTAGTCCACATCCAGCCCTTTCCAGTCCCCATCCAGGTAGATCTGCTTTCCGTCTGCCCAGCTGCTGCACCAAGCAACGATCCCCTGGTGGCGCAGGCCAGCGATCGCTTCCTTACGTACCCTTATTTTGCATGGTCAATCTCTCCGAGTCAATGCACCTTCGTCACTCGCCAGCTTGCCAACAAGAACCCCCAAAGCTTGCTGCCATGACGACGTTGGCACACACGAGCTGTGGATACCCAAGCAGAGGACAGACGGAAAGCCTCGATCACGACTGGAATGCGCAACAGCAACAAGCACAACAGTCACACCAGTGCATTCCCCCATTCCTCCCCCGGATACGGCCCCTCCAAAAAGGCGCACTCGATCACGGGCCGTAGTCACGATGCTACGCTCCTTGACACCACATGTGACACCATGGCGCTGTGCACAGATTCGTCTCCTGCAGCTCGTCTGGCCCGTACTCTTGTGCAGTTATCGGAGCTGCAGGAGCTGCGGCGGTTCATGCTCATGATTCATACCTCGTGCCCGGCTCGCCCCCACTGGCCTTGGACTCTGTTCATGCGCATGGAGCCGTTCCCCATCCTGCTGCTTGTGCTGCACCGCATCGCACGCCGGCTGGTCGGACGACATGGGCATAGCAGAGGCACCCCGGGCCTATATTACCCAAGTTGTCTGGTAACCTGTGCCTCGACGTGTTGCCGGCTGGCAGACGAGGCTGGCTCGCCGGTAAGCAGAAAGGAGGACGATGGTGATCTGCGCCGTTTCACTCACCGCCTGCACCCTCTGTGCCTCTTTCATGGGCCATGCATGACAAGCGTGCCGTGGAACGGAGCCCTCAGGGCCCTGCAGCAACATTGGGACCTCCGAGCCCGGCCTTTTGTTCCTGGTGCTTGTCGGCTGGGCGGGTTTGGCACGCTGGCGGCTGAGGCGCCAAAAGAGAAGAACAAGCAACGCCTGTCTGTATTCGGGAACCCGCCAGAACAGCAAACTACTTCTCACCCCCGTCACCCCGTCTCCCCTTTGGCGTCATGCGATCTGTGCGATCTGGTCTGCTGCACGAGATCCACACCACACACATATGTGCAATTGATTACATACTACAATACAGTACGGTATGCCTCGAACGTCCATCCTGCTGCTCGGAACTCTTCCACCAACAACACACGGCATCGGTCTCATGACCCATCAACAGTGGCCAATCTGCCATCAGCGGTTTGCCATGTCCACCATTGTCCCAAGGATCTAGTCTCCCGAAATTCAGGGTCCTTCAGGGTCCTGGGGTTTCCCGCTTGATTGGTGGACTTTACTCTGGAAGAGGCCCACGCTTTAGCTCGAGAACAACCCCTGCGACGGCCCCGGTGGGATCTCATCGTTGGCTTCATTAGACTTCATCGCAAGGAGACAACGGACGAGGCTAAATTCAGCTTGGCGACACGGGAGGGTAGCAGCACCGTCAAAGATCTGGCTCCGTCCCGTCTGCCAGGCCTCGAGCGTCAGGTCGCTACTCTTGGAGCACTCGCGTGCGCAGCGATAGGCCCAAACTGGGCAGGGTTCATGCGAATAATGACCGTCGCGCTCGGGGTGGAGCCCCCCACAATGAGGAGCGGTCACTTGACCGTAGCCGCGGGACCGGCTCGGCCGGCTAAACCGAGCACTGGGCTCCATTACCACCGCTACGGCTTCGGCCAGGGGGTTTGACGGCACTTCAAGCACGGGTGCCGTCCGTCCACCATCATCCCGGCCAGCTCGGAAGGGAGCACGCAGTGCACCGTCGGGCGGCGAGAAAGAGACCGACTCCTATTGTAGACTTTCAACTCTAACGGGAAGACTGAATAGCACGTACTTTCGCCGATGAAGCCTTGGGCGTCTGTTCTTTGTCGTTAGCCCATCTACCCCTGAAGCCAGTTTAGTCTGGTCCGAGCTGCCGTCCCCGAAAGACAGCCAGCGCCAGTGTTTAGCTGGAGTCGGACTCGACTGAGACCGGTTTACCACTCCGTCGGTATCCCAGGGAGCCAGCGACATTGTTGCGGCTAGAGCGAGCCGGGGTCGGGAAAAGCCCAATCGAAGCACGACTTTTGCCGAGAAATCAAGACATGTTTGTAGTGTGAGGGAGAAACCACTCACCACTCAACGCGGCCGAGTCACTGTCTCTCTTAACCTGGCAGCGGACAGCTTCCGCACATTCGCGAGACTCAACGGCTTTTTAGCTCGAACTAGGCGTCGCCTCTTACGACGCCGACCACGCTGTAAGCGGACCATCCCTTGGCGAATGCTACACCCAGGCAGGCAAGCCGCTGATCTCGCATGCGAATTGGCTACCCGCTGCGGAAAGCCGTCGTGTTGGATCAACGGATATCAGAGTCCCCACGATAGTCCCGCATGCGCGGGGTCTTAGAAGGGGCGCAGTGGTTCCTGCAGCACCTGAGGAGACGGGAAATGCAAGTAATGACCGGATATTTTTTTTTGCCCTTCACGGTGGAGTCCTTTAGCGCAAGCAGGATATCAGGGACCTCCTGTAGGACTAAATGGCTCATCGCACGGCGAGGTTCCTCGCTCAGTCGCTCTCTGACACTCTCCTGAGCATCGTAGCCACGTCAATGGTGGTTGTCGTGGGGAGACAGGCGCATCGAGAGCACTGACACGATACTAATGGTGGCCGGTCTGAGAAGGACCCGGGTCGCGTACCCAGTGCGGCAGCTACTCTCTGTGTGCGTGTGTGCATGGGTGACGAGATCACCGCGGCAGAACCCGGCAGGTGTGTCCATGATTGGCACAGGGACGATGCCCAAGTGGGCTGCCTTTCTTGGGTCAAGTCTGTATCTGAGGCCCCACGGGTCGAATCGTGTATGTCCTAGTCTCGAGGTCCAGCGAGCGCCACAACTCTCTACTGAGACGATGAAAGGACGCACGGAGTTAGCCTTCGGCGAACATCCGCCAGTTAAATTCGCCGCCCACACTGCACGATACCGTTTGGCCTGCATGTGTAAGTCAACAACTCTGCCACCTAATCAGACACACCTGAGTGGAACTCCTGGCCATGTATGACACTAGTTCGGCTGTATATCAAGACGCGGCCGTAGTTTGAAGAGGCGAACTGGTGTCAGGTACGGGATAGAACTATATGGTACACATGCACATAAATTGTCCCCTCTTGGTGCGACCAACGCTGGGACCCCGCTTGGATTTTTGGGAATCCTGCCTCAGAATCGTGTACAGAAGTCGTGCAAGAACCAAATGGGGGTTCTCCCTTCCACACTCTGTCAGCCATTGTAGATACCTGACTCTGGTCTGTCCAGGGGTGAACACGAGTCTGATGGGGTGTCTGGCAGCTATCACCACCAGCATATCGTAACCAAAGTCGTGCGAACAAGCGAAAACGAAATTAGACTAAAAAGCCACTCAATATGCTCCCGTATCCTGACATTGGGCTTTGCCAGATTCTATGTCTACACATGCTTCTTCTCTCTATCAAAAGAAGGGGATGTCTGGTCTGGCATAGCTCCCCAGCCATCCCACGGGCTGGCGTCGACGAGGCTTGTATTACATGGAAGCGATAGTCACCCTCAGGTCCCTGCGTTCTAGGGCGGCACCGCACGACCAGTTTCGACTGAGACTGACGGAAGGCAATCCGCCCCGCCTCGATCGCCAGGAAGTGGAAGCGAACACCATTCGGTTGAGCAAGATTCGGCGAAGACGACCCAAATCATGCCTCGTTGAGTAAGATTTGGCGATACTGCGCAGACGCGCCGAGACCGAGACCTAATTCATGTGTCTTTGAACCTCTCCGAATGTCGAGTCTGATCTCGTCCTGCGGCGATGTCCGATGAGACCACCGCATAGACAGGCAGGCAGGGTTTTCAAGGCCAGATCCAAGTAAGCCCAGGCCTTCATTGCCGGACCGCCTCTCATCAACGGGAAAGCGGCGTCCGCTTGGCCTCGCCATTGAGCGATGCTTCTGCCTAGTTCGCAGGCTTTCTTGTGCCGTCCAGGTCCTCAGGGCCAAAAGACATGGGAAGCAGCTGTGCGCAGACGTCCTCAGTCAGTATGGGCACGTCCAAGGGGCGCAACAGTCAGATCGGAGACTTACATCCTCTAGCCGCAGGACACAGTAATTCCCGTCCTTGTCAAACATCAAGATGGGCATGCTCAGTTCGCAGAACTCCCGGATACTGAGACGCAGCCATGTCAGCACTCAAGCTACCTCGTCCACTCCTTCCATTCATCCTTAGCGGCAGGGTGAGGGCCCTATCGGGGAACGCACAACTGCCTGCACATGCCGCAGGGGCTCGCAGGCGGCGAGATGTCGGTGGCGACGGCGACGGCCTTGAAGCCACGGTGGCCCTCGGTGACGGCCTTTCCGAAAGCGACGCGCTCGGCGCAGGTGCCGACGGGGTAGGCGGCGTTCTCGACGTTGGCGCCCTGGACGTAGGCGCCGGCAGTGGTGAGCAGGACGGCGCCGACGCGGAACTTGCTGTAGGGGCAGTAAGCCGTGTCCTTGGCGGCCACGGCGTGGCGCCGCAGGTTCTTGATCTCGTCGGCCGTCAGCCCGAACGTCTCGGCCGTCGACTCGATGTGCTGGTTGTTGATGCTGGAGAGCATTGGCGGCGGCTGGGGTGCCATTCTTTGATTGTTATGTCTGGTTTGCAGGAGGTCCGGATTGGGTTTTTTGGTGATAGATTGAGTGGTGGATGAGACAGTGATCAGATATTAAATGAGGGGAGTGATTGCTCACAGAAAAATATTGAAAAGAAATCTATGGGGTTTACCTCAAGGGTTGAACAAAAACCTACTTTCGTCAGGAATGAGACAAAATGAAGCAACACACGTCGTGGAATCATCGAGAGAGATAAGTGAGAGGAGTTTGGCTTTAGTGTCCTTCGGGAGCATCAGAACTCATGTGGAGTGCGGTAGTCGCCGGCAGCCGGCAACGCGATTCTGCCAACTGGACTGGAATCTTGTCGCCCGTCGGCGAGTATTATGCGACATAATGCTTACATGACTTGAAGGATCAAACTTGTTTGTACGTGTAGTAAGTGTTGTTCCTCCTACCCACTTGAATGATAAAGTGTCGTTACAGCCGAAGGTCTGTGGATCTGACAGCTGTACCCGTCCCACTGCGACCATCAACCCGCCATTCAAACTGTGAGGTGCCTGCGATTGCATTGGATGGACGAGGTGTGTGTGTTTGACTTGGACTACAATAATCGCCCCAAGAGCGGCGTTCTGCAGCGTGTCATCAACGGATCGAGATAACCTTCAACGTCAGAGAACCTCTGGTAGAGTACTGTTAGGATATCGTCGCATGGGCAAATCACCGCAGGACAGCTGTCCTACAGAATATCCCACAAATCTATTTCATGACAGTTCATTGATTTTGGAGGAAGACACTCTGTACGATCATTTCTTCTGTGCACCGTCTACCAATGCACATCGATCCAGATAGCCATCTAGATTGGGATAATCATGGGGTTCATCACACTCGCACCTCCGTCCACCACCATATTTGCCCCATTGACGTAGGACGAGAACCCACAGGCGAGGAACCCGACCACCCTGGCGACCTCCTTCGGTTGGCCAGCACGCTCGAGTGGGATCGTCTGCTTCTGAGCCTGTGTCACATGCATCGGTTAAAGTTAGCAAGTATATGAAGCACTGAAAGGGCTGGTTGAGTCCTGACCTCAGGTGTCTGTAACGACGCTGGCGGGAATTGCGCCGCGAGCCCTCTCATGTCCGACTGTGTGAAGAAATGTTAGTGATTTTGCACAGAGGACGATATCTTTGGCTGCGGTTGCTCACCCCATTGAGGTTGACCCCCACGTCGACCTGCCCGGGAGAAATGCAGTTTATTCTCACGCCGCTGCCCTTGAGAACAGCGACTCCGGCCCTGACGACCCCCAGCGCCGCATGGGTTGCCATGGTGTAGCTGGGCCCCCAGCAGCCGCCATAGGTGGACGCGACACTGCTGATGACGATGATACTGCCATATTTCTGCGACTTTGGTGCGGCGTTCGGGTAGGACTGTTTCTTTGTGAGTTTCCCCATGGCCGGGGGCGCATACTTCAGCGCAAAGAAGGGTGCCATCGAGTGCGCTTCAAAGCACCGCTGGAGGTCGGCCGGGGTGGTGTCGTGTATCGAAGGGGGCCCGAGCAGGCCGGAAGAGCACACCCAGACATCGAGGCGGCCAAATGCATGGAGGACCTCGTCGATAAGCACGACCGTGTCCTCCTCCTTGGCGATATTGAAGGGATAAGGGATGACCTTGGTGTGGGGGTAGTCCTTGGCCAGGGCATCGATAAAGTCCTTGTGCGCTTCTACGGCCGTGGGCTGGTCACAGGCGTATATCGCGGCTGCTCCATGGGTTGCCAGCTCCTGAACGATGGCCTTTCCAACAGGCTGCGAGGTACCGGTGACAACACAGACGAAGCCGTACTAAGTTGCTGTTAATGCTTTACGTTTCATTGATACCACGGAGATACCTTGGAGCCTGGCAACTCACAAGCTTGCCATCAGGCCGGTATGGGCTGAAGTCTTCGGTAGTATCCATGGTAGCACGTCCGAGCGGCTTGGCCTTGCGGGCACAGGTATACAAGTTGCAATGGGTAGTGATTGCTTAAAGAGAGACAATATGTCAGGGCGAAGTAGCATGAAGCATGGTCGTGGGTCGATCTATGAACAACAAGAGTCAAGGCCACCGCGGCGTTGAGCACAGTGGTCTTATCTGCTGGTGGGTTAACATGATGTTGTTGCCATGTGTGTTACACATCACCAATTGGACGGTTCTGGTTCGTCAATTGCTACAGCAGGTGGTTGGTTAGTGTGAGCCTGGGAAGTGCTTCTCCGAGGCACCGCTGGGTTGCAGGAATCGACTGATGCGTGCTTGATAAGCGCGCCCAAACAGGTGGTTTCCGGTTGGGCTCGGCAGAAGGCGCGAAAGAGTCCGGGGCACAACAGACATAGCTCTTGTTCTCGGCCCATGGTAGGTTCGGCGTTGTCTGGTGGACGGCACGAGATCTTATCGTGGTGCTGGTGTGACTGAGAATACACTCGACTCGACTCGACTCGAGATTCCTCAATCAGGAGTGAGCAGGGGCCCGAGGTTGGAGATTTGGATTAGCACAAAGTATGAATGTGCACCGCATGCAGATCTGCAGGGCTCGGATCCAACGCCCAAGCATAATTGCGAATATCAGTGCAGGAGTTGGTAAAGCTTAAAATGAGTTCTCCGTGACGACGCTTGGAAGTCTGGTCTCTCTGGGGAGTTTTGGTTTTGTTATTTGCAAAAGTCCATACCTACACCCAACAAGTACGGAGCCAGAGGGGCGTACTGAGTGAATGTCCCGTCCCGTTCGAAAGAAACCACACCCAAGATTCCGACGTTGCAGCGGATCCCCCCACCCCCTACTAGTCCGTACCGGCTGGTGCTGTCACGTCTGGTCTGCATTTCGACTGAACTCCCTGCTTTTCAGATTGCCAGAGCACACGACCGCAGACAGCAATTGCCTGCATCTCGCGATACACCCGCCGCCCTGAACACCGCTTCGAGACATGCAGTACTTATGACACTAAACCCGACCTCTGTACGACCGCCTGCCTGCTATCTGCGTCATCGAGAGACCCTCTGCAGCTGGGCAGCCCGTCCCGTTACACGAGTTCGTGCTGTGCGCTGCCCTCGCCCGCGCCCCGCAAGACCTCGCTCGCCAACACCGCTCCTCGACCCGACCTCGCCATGGACCAGGCAGATGTGCCGGCGCTGCTGGCGCGCCTGGCCAGTGATGAGGATGCCGCCCGCAAAATGGCCGTCTTCAAGCTCCAGTCCTCCATCAACGACCCTGCCTTCGCCGACGTCTTCATCTCCGCCGGCGGCCTCGTCATCCTGCGGCGCCTCATCATGAGCACCGGCGGCAACACCCTCGCATACTCGCTCCAGTCCCTGAGCAGGCTGCTCGAGGTCGATATGGGCTGGGACATATTCGAGGGCCACATGGCCACCGATCTGGTCGAGCGCATCGTCGAGCTCATCGTCATGAACCCCCTGGTCAACATCTTGAGAGGTGCAATGTCTATACTGGTTGCCCTAGTCTCCCACTCGCAGTCCGCCCCCGGGTCAAACCACATCGCGGCCTCCGTCAAAGCACCCGGCACCTTTGGTTTCCGCGCCCTCAAGCCTGCTGTCGCCGTCTATCCCCAGCTTTTCGAGCATGTCATCTCCCAGCTCCAATCCGCCGACCACGCTCTATGCGCCAATGCACTGATGCTGATAAATGCGCTCATACGCGATGCCGTGTCGAGGGAAGAGCCGCGGAGCGGTGCAAACGGTACCAGGTCAGGTGCAAACGAGGACTGGTCAAAATTTATCAAAAAACTACAGGACCTGGGTCTGATCAAGGCGGTATACAACCTGATGCAGAGCTCGGCAATGCAGGACCTTGCCCAGCCTCTGCTCGAGTTCCAGTCGCTTACCAAGGTGCTTCTCAGGAGGTGGAAGGAGGTCAAGGTCGATCTAGAGCGGCCAGAACACCGGAGGGCACTAAAAGGTCTGCACCTGGCCAGCGCGCCGGATAAGTCGTTCGGCAACGGGTCCGGCTCTACAACGCCAGTGGCGATCGACGTTGAGAAGAACAGCAGGAAACACAACCCAGAGAAGTGGCGCAGGCTCGGGTTTGAGACGGAAAGCCCAGCGCAAGAGTTCGGCACCGCTGGGTTCCTGGGCATGATGGACCTGACAGACTACGTGCGCAAGAACGAGGATGGCTTCCAGAAAATGCTCCTGGAACAGTCGACGAGACCACTTCATGAGAGGTGTCCAGTTGCGCGTTCAAGCCTGGCCGTCACGACCATGCTCTTTGAGCATTTCGAGGTAAACAAGGCAGACCTCGAGGACACAAAGGGCTACCAAGCGCTTGAGAATGTGAAGAACAACGACAAGATCTTCAGGCCCCTGTTGCTTCAATGGTCGCGGTTGCATACGGCTGGTCTTCATGCCTTCTTCCGGTTGTGGAAGGCAACAGGCGCCGAGAGGGATGATTTCGACAAGGTGGCTGAGCTGGTTCGAATCCTGATCGAGCAGATTGTCGGCCAGGCCAGCAGGATAAAAGACGTGGTGGAGGTTGAAGAAGAGCTACAGGAGCATGATTGTGCGCGACTGCGGGAGCTCCAAATGGAACTTCTTGACTTGTCATTCGACGACCAATGGGGACAGCATCTCTACCAAGTCCGCGAAGAGCTGAAACACGAAGCGCTGTCATTCGTGAAAGAACAGCGTATCCGCTGTCTACTACAGGGAGCTTGGTCCTCCAGACCGTTGCCACGCCGCGATCAGCCAGAACATCAGAACGAGGACGGATTGAGCAAGAAGAAGCTTTACCAGCCAAAACCATGGAGATTTGCGAAGTTATCTCACAATCGGCGCTACCTTCACTACGCCGACTTCACTGAGAAGTTGGAGCCAGATCCCAGCCTTGACTCCCTTGCAGAGAAGATCGATCTGAGCACCATCAGCTCGGTGGTCTCGAACGTGTCCGCCCCTAATGAGGACGTTCGCAGTGTGTCTAGCGGATCCACGCTCAAGAACCAGGGGGCCAGCGCTGGTGCGACGGCGGGCATCAATTCCGCACCCAAGACGACGACCAAGATCACCATCTACAGCTACGTGAGGCCGGAGGAGGCGGCGAAGGGTGGTGACACCAAGGAGCAGGCCATCCTGACACTGTTCCCCCTGAATCACTCCTTGGCGTCCGAGTGGCTAGATGGCCTGCTCATGCTTCTCAATCAGGCACCGATCACGGCCGAGACAAACAAGTTGGTGACACTAGTCAGTGATTACGGCCTAAAGATCAGGCTGCTTAACGTGAGGGTGGATGCCGTCTATCAGGGGCCGCCACCTGGAGCCGGCGTCGTGCCGAGCAGGGAGGGGTTGGACACCGATTACTTCTATGAGGTTTAGCCTGCACGTTTGTGGCGATCAACGCGTGCAGGCTACGTATACCTCGTTTCTTTATTTTCCAGTCGAGTCTCTTTTAGTCAACGCGTATACCCCGATTTAGCAGAGGAGGTCGAGAGCTCCGAGAGCATGCGCTCAGGTTTTGCATATCACAATAGTCATCATAATGGTCTTCAGCATAGCGATAATACGTCTGTTTCACCTCGTCCTCTCGACCTACGACGCATTATACAGAATTGAATACTCTGAGCCTGCGCGTGACCAATATAGTAAACAAGTGGACAATTTATTGTGTAGTCCCAAGCTCAGCCAAAAATTGAAACATATTCAGGTGCGGAGGATTGCACACAGGACATCTACGGCTAATTTGATCCAGTCATTCTAAGAAGAGTATAATAAGGGAAAGGAAATTTGGGACTGGGGACTGCGCAACATGCCTGGCTCGCGTGGGGAACAAACGGCCCAGCGCATCGGGCCGTTCTGCAAAGCACCCTAGCAAAGCCCAGATCCAGTCTAGCCTGAGTACTTAGGTACCTTCGTAAGTGGTTGCAGATTGCAAACGGACCCAGGTGGCTGGGGCGGGGCCAGGGTCGAGCTCCAATGCAAACGGGCTCCATCGACGACATATCCCACCACATATAAGCAGAGCTCTTAGACACAGGGTTCTGAAACGGAGGTCTTCTCCTCCATACACCACGCATGACAAGATCGCCACCGTCGTCGAAGCTGCATTGTCTCGACGAGATGCCCTTCAAAACTCCATCCAGAAGAGGGGCGTCAGCCAAGAAGCCGTTTACACCCAACAAGCGAGGTCTGTTTGAGGACGGCCAATGGCTCTGTAAGGCTCCGCAACCAACACCCTGCGAGACCAACTGCCCCATTCCGCTGACCGTGATTTTATTTATGCTGATAGGTGACTGCAAACCGCGGAAGCCGGCCCTCTGCCTGACGGTCAAGAAAGACACCCCGAATAAGGGCAAGCGGTTTTACACATGTCAGGACAACCCCAAGAAGTGTGACTTCTTCCTCTGGTAGGTCTCTCCCATGACTGTCATTCCCATTCACTCAAAGTATGGCAGATAGAATTTTGCTTACACCAATCGCAGGGAGGAAGAGGCAATGAAGCGCGAGCGCGACGCACTCATGCTTCACAACTGCAACTCGGAGAATGGCGTCACCACAAGCGTGCGGGCCAAGACCCCGGAGCCGGCGCCCCCTCTGAACCTGTCAGCAGCGTCAAAGTCAGCCGCGCCGAAGACCATCTCGCAGTACTTTGAGAGGCCCACCGACGTGTCGCCCAAGCAGCGCATCTTCGGGGGCCCCGACCACCCCCGCCCTTCACAACAGTCCAGCGACACGGACGACGGGGAGGCCGGCCCGGTGGTCTCAAGCCAGACGCTGCGATCGGAGTCGTCTAGGTCACTCAACTCCAACTCGACGGCAGTAGGTGGCAGTGCCAGGGCGGTGGGAGTCCCGGTGACGCCGACGGCAAAGCGCAAGCGAAGCGTCTTCCTCGAGGACAGCGACGACGATGACTTCGGCGGGGATGACCTCGACGATTCTGACACGGAGAGGCAGCTCGCGGCGATCGCGGATGAGAGCGCGCGCAAGCAACAGCGCACTCGGGATGCCTACGCGACGCCGTCGGCCCAGCACGCCGGCGGTGGAGGTGGGGCTGGCCTCCTCCCGACGCCCGTGAGCAGGCGGCCCGGGCTGCTCATTGGTGAGGATGAGCGCGAGCGCTCGGCCAAGCGGCAGCGGTATGCCGGGTCGCCACCTGCGCGTAGGGGTGTTCTTGAAGAGGACGAGGAGACACAGTCGCAGCCCGAGGTTGGAAACGTGCTACGGGACCCGGAGACACCCACGCCGTACCGCAAGACAGACGCCCTCGCCCCCGGGGCCAAAGCAAGCACCACCACCAGCCCAGCAACGGCAAAGATAGGTGCTGTGGCGGCGGCGGCGGACGACTACCCCAAGATCACGGACGAGGTCTTCTCGCTGCTCTCGCACCAGCCCGTCTCGGAGTCGACGAAGCGCACCCTCAAGGCGGCGATGGAGCGGCACGAGATGCGGGTCCGGGGCGTGGTGCTGGGCCGGGAGGCGGCGAGGCAGGGCATCGCGGAGCGGGACGGCCGGATCGCCGAGCTACAGGCGCGCGTGGTCGCTCTCGAGAACGGGAGGAGGATGGACAGGGAGAGGCTGCGGGAGCTCAGCTCGGGGCTGCTGAAGTTGAGCCAGGAGGAGTGACTGAGACCAGGCCCAGGCTGTTGTCTGCTCGGTGTCGGGTGATGCTTGGCCTGTCGTTTCTATATACGTCCTTGTCTAGTGTACTTTTCGAGATTTCGTGGGCTATGGTTGGCATTGAAAAGGGCTTGCATTGAGCGAGTCTATGTCCAGGTTTGAGTTAGGCGTATAGGATACCCCATTGAGTATTTGCGGGAACCCAAGGACCAAAATATCACGGAAACAATCATGAGCTTGACATGGGTGATGATGCCCTAATGCATTTGCTTGGACAGACGAGTCGACGTCACTATTCCATTACATGTCCAACCGAGCTGCTCGCCATCCAAAGAATTGCGTCTCCGCGTTCCCAGGCTTGCCTGTGACTCGCCTCGCCCTCGCTCCTCCAAAGCTAGGGATGCCATCGACTCCAACTTTCAAGCAGGGGGGTATCTCATGCGGCAAATGCAAGAGTGTATGTAGCTATCAGCCGCTCAAAGCTTGTATGGGCGTTTCCTATATATCCATCAAGATGCTTATTGCACTCGTCGTGCGCGTTCGTTTTACTTTCCAGAAATCTTTGACATCCTGGATCCCTTTATTGGTGCTGGTAGGCACTTGATCAGATCGTCGCGTGCTAAGAGACGGTTAGTCACTCTGGAATCACGTCACGCTTAGGCTGTTGGACTCACCCTCTTCACTCTCAAATAATATCGTAATATCGTCATGCTCCCCCGGTATCTCCGGCAGATCCAAGCACACAAACGCCAGGTCGTCTGCTGACTCCTCGTGCCCTTCCGGCCTGCGAGGCAGAGGGAACTTTGCATCGTCAATCTTGATGCCTACCAGCTTGTTGCGGCTCACAGCCTCGAAAATGTCGGTCGGCTTCAGGGGGAAGCTCATGCTTTCACCGTGATGGAAATCCTCAAAGAAGGCCAGCACCTGGATGATGTTCTCCGACTGTACGACCTGGATCCTTGTTGCCCCTGCCTCCCATTTCTTGTAGATTGGCACCACCATGCGCCGCCGTGAAATCGCCAGGGTCGCTGCTATCCCATCAAATAGTACCTTGAAACCTGTCAGAGCCTCTTCGAACTCGTGCAGATTTCTTTGGCTGGTAAACGTGAGTGTTCGCACAGAAGGCGAGCGAGTTGTTAGTTGCAGCGCTTTGCGCATATCCTCCGGGGTCTGCTTTGGAACCTGAGATTCCGACAAGGCGATTGTCAAGTCCTTTTGTGGCTGCCGGAAAATGGAAAGACTCAATTTGTCCTTGACAGGTAGTCTGATCTTCAACTCCCCAGGCTCAACGTTGACTCTGTCAGTGATGGTGCCGCATTTGAAGTCGACCACGATCTTGAGCTTCTCAGCGAGAACAGTTTCCGGGATCTCGTCTTCAGCATCCTCGTTGATAATCCTCACTCTTGACCAGGGCAGTTGAGAGAAGCCTTGCAAGGGCCCCGACCTTACGTCATGAGACAATGCGTATCCGGTGATAGGCACTTCGGAATGAACTTTCTCGTCATGTTGGACGACCGTGCCAGCCAAGATGCTGTGGAAACGAAGACGCTCAGGTTCATCATTGAAGGCCATCACCATCCTGCCCGATGAGTTTCCATCGTCGAATCGGAGTAGGAGAGCCGGTTCGTTGTGCTCGCCGCGTAGGAACCCGAATTGGACTGGCATCTGCGGGCTATATACGTGATTGACTGCACTCAATGTCTTGGTGCTGGGGCCCGTCACGACAGCCAGGCGGAAGCCCCGATGAAAGGTCCTCTGCCCAGTGGGCGACGATTCTTTAAGGATCTTCTCGAAGAGACCGATGTCGCAAGCTCGGACTGCCTCTCTGGGGAACGTGGCTGACTGGGCGTTGGAGTCAAAGTATTGGAAGCTGCGCAGAGTGGACTTGAAAACGATATCCTCTTCCTGCCGCGGATTAAGCGTCGCAAGCGACTTGGCGTTGAAGTCCTGAATGCTCCAGAGAACCTTGAAATCCTGGGGTCTACACTGCGTAGCAAGCGCAAAGCCACGAGGCAATTTGACCTCGAGGGAGCATTTCTCCACCCTCCACTTTACGTCCTCCCACGTTGGACCCGTCGATTTGTTGCTCTGAATGCGGAACTGAACTGCGCCATTCTGGCTTGCAAGACAGAACTCGAGGCTGGATGATTTTGTTGGCCTTGATACTGAGAGGAGACAGGGGAAGCGAAGCGGATGGCTCTCCATCCCTTGCTCCATGAGGAAGACATCCACAAAGTAGCGGCCGTAGCAGAACATGTCGACTGAGTCACCCAGTGGCAAACACGCGAGCAGTGGCATCCTGGTGACAGGCTGCTGTAGTGCGAGTGATCCTCCCCGGGAGCCCCACAGGAGGGAGACAACATCTTGACTGATGGCAGGATACTCTACCCAAATCGATCTGTCCAGTGTCTGAGGCAACAGGGCATCCTCTGGGGGCAAGAATCCGTTTCGCTTCATCGACGAGGAAAGCTTTCTCAGCTGCGATGTTATCGCCTGGCCGACTTCCTGGACTTCTTCGTCGACGGAGCTGCTCTTCTGGCCCATTACCTCGGGGAGGATTTCCTCAAATAGGAAATATGCCTTGGCCAGGTCTGTGTATGCCTGTTGACGAGCCGCCGAGACCTGCCCTTGAGTCTGTGGTGTCTGCGGCGCCTCTCTGATGGACATTTCCAACGCCATTCTACCCTTCAAAAACCACCAAAGCGCTGCTCGAGCAAGATCGTCTGGCAGGCATGACAGCATGGGCTTCACTTGCTCGGCATGGAGGCGGAAGAGCTCGAATAGGTGCCGAGTCCGAGCAACAAAAAGATCCAGAGCATCGTCAACGGGTGCGGAAGCGTCAAGCACAGCCACGTTCCTCTTGCTCGGAGATTCGCTTGGCCTGGGTGGCTCTCTGGTCGATGGCAACCGCTGTGAAAGGACCGGGCTGGAGGTAGATGTGTGGGAGTAGTTTGATGACGCAGGGCTCTGTTCTATCGGCGGCCTTCTGAATTGGCTCTCTGGCGACTCAGCGCCGACTGACGACGCCGCCGATGCCCGGGAGTCGGTAGGTGTGCCAGGGCCGACACCACTTTGCCTGATTTCCTCCCATTGGTGTTCCAGGGAGTGAGCGGAGGACTGGCGCACTGCTTGTGCGAATGCCATACCCTCAGCCTGGCGCTGTTTCGCCTGATTTATTTCGATAAAAGACTTGCGCTTGTCGTCGTTAGAAACCACCGACGTGTCCAGGAACCTAGAGGTGTTGGGGGTCCCCGCAGGCACCGCAGGCACAACAGGCGCGTTCTGAGGTGGCTCTGGTGGTAGGTCACGGCTGGGTTCTGGAATCGAGGGAACAGGAGGCGCTGGCGGCGGAGGAGATTGCGACATTGTGGAGAAACCGGTCTGTGTACGTCTCATGGCTTGCGGGACAAATTCTTCCTGTTGAGTCTCCGAGTATGCCCTCTCCCTCTCCCCCTCGCGAAGACGAGCTATCTTCTGCAGTTGCGCCGGCGGCGGCGCAGACTGGGCCCTCTTCCTCTTCCCGATCTCAGCCGTGGGGACACTGCACTCGTCGCCGCCATCGCCAATTACCTCGGGGAAAGTATCGACGAATCTGACGACCAGGCCCTTCTTGGTTCGTGCCCGGGAGCTGTCAGAGCGCGTGCGAATGGGAACACTTGGCTGGAGGGGCGGCTGGAGTTGTTGCTGTGCACTAAACTCGTTGGCGTTTGGGTACCGCCTGGCCGTGGAGGTGTCCAGCTTGGCCAACAATTGCGGGCCGGGGTGGTTGACGGTGACGGGGAGGTTGTCGTGGGAGCCGTGGAAGAAGTTGTTCAGGTCTTGGTTCCCCGAGGAATTGGGCGGGTTGGACGTCTTGCGATCCCTCCCAAACAGCCTGCCCATCAGGCGCCCCCTTTTTGAATATGCGTCCTGCTCCATGGCCGCTGTAGGCTGTCGTTGGTCTCGTGGTGGAATTGTTCGAGATTCGGCGGGCGAAGAGGACAGGATTTTGTAATTAAAAGCAAAAGATGACTCGTGCTTCTCAGGCTCGGTTCGGGGGCATTGTGTCACGAGGGGAGGAGGGAAGTTGAGGCCGGGGCCAGCAAAGGTTCACAAGGGTTGGGCTGGCTGGCTGGCTGGCTGGTTGCTGTGTGATGTGGTCCCTCGAGATCTAGAGCGACGACGGCGGTGATCAATGGCAGGTCAGGCAGGTGGCATGGGGTGGGAGTATTCAAGGAGGTCGACGATACTGGAGCTGGAGTCGCGAAGTGCAATGCAGGACGAATATCTCGGGTCTAAATTTATGCGGTGGTGTACACTGACAGCAAGAGATACTTCAAGTAGTAAGGAGGCTTGAGGTTTGGAGAGGAAGCGCATGGGAGCGCATGGGTGGCCGTTTCAGCAACGACGTTGCTCACAGGGCGACAGGGCGGGCACTGGCAGTCGAGTGGGCTGTAGTGTACTCGGGCTCTGCTGTAACAAGAGACGGTTGGGATACCCTGGACCCTGTCGCGCGCCCTCTTTTGCTGCCAGAGTGTATGTGTCTGTGTCTGTGTCTGTCCGCACCGCCGTTACGCATTCCTCATTCCCCATTCCTCGCAGCAGCAGCAGCAGCGGGACTACCCCGTGTGTGTGTACCTGCCCTGGGCCGCCTGGGTGGGCTGGCCCTGGCCTCGAGGGCGTGGGCTTGGGCGTGGGTACAAGGTACAAGGTACCGCGGTAATGTGGTATCTCTATCTGGGTGCTGACCCGCGCAGGTGGGACCCCACACCACAGTTCACATCAGACGTCCGCAGCATGAATGCTTGGCCTCCACCCGATTGTGTTCCTGAGCTGGAGCTTTGGACCCCCTTTTCCCGGCTGCTGAGGCGCTTCTGAAATTAGGGGCATTGTATGAATCAGTCAGTGACCTGCCGTCCTCTCCCACCTTGCCGCAGCAATAGAAACACAACGACAGCGACAACATCGCCAGGACTACGCCAGCAGCAAATCAGTAACCACCTCGCTGGCCTCGGCCCCCGAATCCGAACGAGAGTGAGAGAAAGATCGAGCCCTCTTTTTTCTTATTTTTTACGACCGCAGCCTTGCTTCGTATCGATGCTTGATTGATGGGCCTGCACAAGGTTCGGGAAACTTTGGACCGGTCGCGTGGGCGCACTCAGGCACCGACGGGTCTCCACGTCGAGTCTGCCCATGTCCTCCGTGGTCAATCGGTGAATGCGCTGCCCCCGTCTCCCCCACCCCTGCCTGGAAATTTAAAGTACCCTTGAACGTGGAGGGGCTGTCTTGTCTGCCTTATTGCCGGCATGGCGCGCCGCCTTGACGATACCTAGATAGTCACCCAATCTCAGTATGTAGTATACACTCGAGAGGGATAACCAGAGCCGAACCCACCCAGGTGGCTACTATAGTTTGTTGTACGATATCTTTGGACCATTTCGCCAGGGACACGAGAAACATGCGTCCCAGGGGTGGGTATCCACGGCTGTGTTACCGCGAAAACCAACCGTGTACTACATAGGTACCTCCACCCCACGGGAGCTTCCCGTAGGATGCTATCCAGAGGGAGAGGGAGGCAGAGAAAGGGAGAGAGAGAGGATACACGTCGTAAATCACACTCAGTAATTTCACAGCCGAGTCCCTCGCAACCACCACACCGTGGCCGCACCATCTCTGCCCATCGATGATGACCTGACGCCGACGGCCCACCAGCATCTCCTCTTGTCCTGTTTTACCGAGCAGATCACTAGGTAGATCAGTACAAGCAACGGGGTCGTGGTCGACTCTCTTGACCACAGAGCCACATTGCCGCGGCCCGGTGGGAACTTGGGAACGTGGGAAACGTGGGCACCGGGCGTCCAGACCCAGAGGCTGCTCCCCCAAGCACAATTAAACGCCTTATCTATTTCTCTCTTCTCTCAGTGCCCCGGCTTGTGCGTGCCGGCTCTGCTCCCCGAGCCGTGACGCACGAGGCTTATTTTACCTACAATGGCAGTACCAACGGGCTGATCCTTTTGTTTGTTTCACCTTGAAAACTGTCGACGCTGCAATTTCGACAGTTCCCGACGGCTCTGTGCCAAGGAGGCGCCGCCGAGGTCTAGATAATAGTCTGTTCGCCAGGGCCACCTTCCGGACCTCGACTCGACTCGACCATCTGGCGGTGACTAGTTATTTTTTTGCTGATCCCCTTCTTTTCCATTCTGTCGCTCTTGCTTGTCCGAGACAATGCCTTTTGATTTCGATAGGCCGATCAGCCGAACTAGCGGAACTCGTCATCCCATGAGTTTGCTGCGGATGACAATAGAGATCAAACGTCAGTTCGCAGCTGGCAAAGCACGTCCTTGAGAGACAGACCCCTGTGACCTCAACGGAAATGCAGGCCCACCTTTAGATTGTGGTTGCTTCCACGTGTGAGGCGTTACTGGGCGCCGAAAGGACCGACAACACCATGTTATTTCCACGAACATAGGTAGTGGCCACTACTACCAAGGTACGAATCCTGCGAATTTCGGTTCTGCCAGTACCACCCGTCCGTATCCTGCTACACAGCAATCTTCTGGCTGAACTGATGTGACGAAGGCTACAAAACATCTAGTCCAAAACGGGCAAGTAGTCACGCGACATAGGAAAGGTCTGGTGGAAGACACAGCTCTAGGCTGTTTCGCTGCCATTTCTACCCCCGAAGTGTGCATTGCAGCTCATATCTATGTTCTTGCTCATATCTATGTTCTTGCTCATATCTATGTTCTTGCTCATATCTATGTTCTTGCTCATATCTATGTTCTTGCTCATATCTATGTTCTTGCTCATATTTCCCATTATTGAACTGTACTTTGTCCCTTTCCTCTACAAGGCTGATACCGGTAGAAGGTATACCAGATATCGCGACTTGGGCAAGGAACATGTTCGATTGGGATTTAAAATCCTCTTAAATTCGTCCTGCAATTGCCTCATGTTGCATGCTGACTAGAATTCCTACCATTCAATGTTCCTACACTTCAAACTTGTCTGGAGGCGCCCTCCCCCCGCCTCTGTCATAGATCGCCGGAGTCTCCAAGCTAAATGAATAAGCTGGGTGACGGAATTGCTGGAGGTCACTACCCGGCGCTTGATGGCGTTTCACAGTGGCATCTCTGTCTGAACGGCCCCTTCGCCCGGGTGACTGAGGAGCGATGTGGTAAAAACAGTGAGAGCCAGACGAAATGACGAGTTTGGGGCCAGAAATCTCACAAACTCTTTATTTGCATTAAAGTGACGGCAGTTTTTTCGACAGAGTGGTACAGCTGAGGAGGCGACCCGTTCAGAGAGTACATATAGTTTGTGCCGAGTCTGAGACAACTTCGTCACCAGTGTACATGACACAGCCAATCCACGAGATGCCGTACAATATATTGACAATGAGCAAAATAAAACGCCAGTGAGTATTACAAATACGCGGGAATTGTCCTTGGTGTGCAACAGAACAACTTCACTTGTAATGGGAAACCTCGTTCCCTGAACGGTACAACTGTCCTCTGCTCACACGAACATGTTAGAGCTGCTTCAAGCCGACACGGGGAGAGACAAATTTGCGCAGCAAAGTCCCCGTAGTGGATATAAAAAAAATCTAGCCATGCAATGGCCGCGTCTGATCAAGTTGCCGGCCACTTCGACCACTCTGCAGAAGACAGCTCGTGAAAGCATGCGTTAGCAGAACGTCGAGAGGCCAGCACACCTCCTCTTCGCCCATCGAAGACCTATTCACGATAAATGATCTTCGGGGTATTCCGAGGACATAATCCCAGGAAAGGTTTAATTCAAGGGTGCTTGGCCTCACAGGAAGTGGGCCTACATGCTATTAGGAGTCTGTAAGAGCATCCGATAGGGCTGCCCCATACTCTTGTTCCAAAAAAAAAAAAATTTGCGTTCCAAGAGCATGGCACGGTCCATTTTGTTAACATAATATCCATCTTGTGACAGCCTCTGGAAAGCTACTCGTGGACCGGGACGCAAGTCCGATCGGCCCTGTGTCGAGCTCATGGCAACCAAAGAATGACAACCGTGAGTCCTTTTTGCCAGGCCACGCCCCGTTAGCAGCGAGCCAAGCTGCTAGATGTGCGGACCGTTGAAGGTGTGCAATTACGTGAAAGTCCCTTGTGTAGGACGATCCTTGTGCAACCTGAAGACATGGATACTCCAGGCGTGTGCGCCATCAACGGGCAATACGACAGCCCTCGTAAACCGTAAGACTACTGGATTCCGTAGATAGATATTATGACACAGTCTTTGCAGACTATGCAGTTCTTCATACGTTGCCAGAAATTGAGTCTTTGTGAACGGGAGGGGGAGGTATGAAGGTTGTAACCATACAGTCTCAACATGCAGGGCGCAATGTGACATGGAGAGTCACGTTGCTGATATGCACCTGCTGACTGGCTGCCCAGGGATGACGCGAGGAGAAGCCCAAGACTCTATGTATAGACATCGAGTTGTGCTCCACTTGGCCGTGGTTGAATCCCGATGAGTCGGTACTTGGGCCCAAGATCCAACAGTCAGCCCGGGCGGCCGTTGCGGGGGAGCACGGGCCCTGGGGGTGCGCACAGTCTCTGCCAGCTCTGCGATCAGAGATGCGTAGGATGACATCGGCCTACAACGTCATGGGTCGGTGACTGCGTAGCTTCGTTAGGGTGTAACCTTGGAAGAGCACACCTCCTATACGGCTGGCTCGCCGGGCTGGGCCAGGGGGGAAAGGTGTGTGGTGGTGGGTGGGGGATGTGGCGACCCCGCCAAAGTACCCAGCTCCTAGGCTCTTCCTGTAGGCTTCTTCTTCCCTCCCACCGGCGACGTCGGGCTCACCCTTTCTGCCCGCACCTCAGCCTCTCCTGTCCTACATCACCACCGCTGACGAACCCATATCCCCGGCCCGTCGACGACACATCTCCTGGCTGTCCCCAGCCCAACCTTTCCCTTTGCCTCAGGAACCGAACACCTGCTATCACCCTCCAGCCTTCTTTCCCAAGGTACCTGCCCTCCATAGGTGCGTCCCGACGCAGCGAGCTTGTACAGACTCCTCGGTCATTTTGACCTCTTTGGGAGAGAGGCGTCTCTCCTGGGCTATGCCGATGATGGGGCTTGTCACTGGAGCACGCCGACGAGCGACATCAAATGCTAGTGCGTGAAAACTACAATTCTCCTCTGCTTCGGGACCGGTTCCCGCGTACTCCGCGCCGTTGTGACTGCCACTGCGCCATGCTCTATCAAACGCTAACCTCTCCCCGTTCTCCCCGCAGGCAGCCGAGGATCTGTCGACGAGGGCAGAGGGGATCAAGGTGAAGATGAGACCGTCATAGAAGCCGACCAGGGAAATGGTGCGTCAAAACCCCGCCGACACACCGAAACCCGTCGATGCTGATATGTGGAACTGTAGTGCTCGGCCACATCATATCCCAGCTCAGGCCCGGTGCAGACCTGAGCCGGGTCACACTCCCGACATTCATACTTGAGCCTCGTAGCATGCTGGAGCGGATAACCAAGTAAACCGAGCCCCCGGATCTTCAAGCAAGCAAGTTACTTCGGCTGACCACTCGCCTTAAAGCTTCATGTGCCACCCCGAAATGCTGCTCCCTATCCCGAAGATGGACGATCCCACCGAAAGATTCGTGTCCGTCGTGAAATTCTACCTGAGCGGCTGGCATATCCGTCCTCCAGGCGTCAAAAAACCTCTGAACCCTATTCTCGGAGAGATCTTCACCTGCTATTGGGACTTCCCAGACAACACAAGAGCCTACTACATCTCCGAGCAGACCTCTCACCACCCGCCAAAATCGAGCTACTTCTACATGGTCCCTGAGCACCACATCAGAGTAGATGGGTGTCTAAAACCAAAGAGCAAATTCCTGGGAAACTCGGCGGCAAGTCTGATGGAGGGTACAGCGACCCTCACATTCCTGAACAGGGGGAAGGAACCTCAGAAGGGCGAGCGGTAGTAGGTATAATGACCCCCTACGACCAAGCTGATGCTGACTGGGCTCCTCAGCTTCCTCACGCAGCCGAACATGTACGCGAGAGGAATCCTCTTTGGCAAGATGAAGTATGAGCTCGGCGATCACAGCTTCGTTCGGTGCCCTGAGATGGGCCTTGTTGCGGACTTGGAATTCAAGACCAAAGGCTGGGTTGGTGGCACGTACAATGCCATCGGCGGCACCATTAGGAATGAGAAGACTGGCGAGACGTTGTACGAGTTCTCAGGTCTGTGGAGTGATGAGATGGTCATCAAAAATTTGAAGGTACAGACGCTCCTCCCCTTGGCAACATGCGGATATGAGACAGGAACGCTAAAGACAGAGCAGACCGGCCACAAGGATGCCTTCTTCAATGCACACCGTGCAAAGCCATCCCCTCCCCAAGTCAGACCCATAGAAGAGCAGGATGAGAAGGAGTCACAGCGGCTATGGCGCAAGACCGCGCAAGCCGTGAAGGACAGGAACCACGAACTCGCTACGGACGAGAAGACCAAGATCGAGGATGCACAGAGAGACGAAGCCGCCAAGAGAGCCCAAGAAGGCGTCGAGTGGCACCCTCGCCTCTTCAGAAGAGTCAGAGGCGGCCCCGGTGGCTCCGAGGAAGGAGAGGAGGATCTTGAATGGATAATTAACGCAAAGCTGTGAGTCCGCCCTGACATTGGATCTGCTATTTGCTGCTGACTCTCCGACAGTGATGCAACTGACCCAAAGACACAAATCCAACAAATTCTGGACATCTATCCAATCACACCAGGTCAGAAAGCGACAGCCCGCTCGATCCCTCCCAGGGCCAGCACGAGCGAGGCCTCGAGAGCGGCTCCACCGCCGCAGCCGAAGCAGGATGATCTGATAGATTTCGGCCAGGACGATACACCTGCTGAGCCTGCCCAGTCCTCCCAACCCACCCCGCCGATACAACACCAACTCAAGGACGACCCGAAGGTTGAGAGCACGGGAGAGATTTCAGGGATGCTCAAATCGACTGGCAAGGCATCTGAAGGACCACTCATCGATTTCCACGAAGACCTGAAGAAGAACGTTCCCGACATTCGAAGATCAGACACGACCGGGTCTAACGAGGTCTTCTTAGATGCCAAGGAGTAGCAAGCATACCCACAACGGGTTTCCTAGAACCTGAGAGAATAGGGTAAGCATTTAGTTGATGTGTTTGTAGATGACGGGCTTAGTGGTCGACTACTAAGGGGGGATGCAAGGGAATATCGTGGTGCGGCCACTCGACCCCTTTCAACAGAAGCTGGGTGGTGGCACTATTACATTGCATCACGTCGATCTTGGTCGAAGAGATACATAATGGGATTGACTTCATTAATGACATGGGCTTCTTCTCCCTTTAAGCACATCCCTGTGGAGAAATCATTGAATAGACTCCTGACGCCCCAACCGTTGTGATATCACTGAGCACGTGTCCCAACAACCTGGCCACTCGCAATGCTGAGAAACATGCGCTTGTGCTCTCCTCGTCCACGTCCCCAAGCCTCAGGCACTCCCACAAATTGTGCTTTTGTATCATGCGTGCCTGCCTGTAAATACATTCGAGCTTTGACCCATCCTGCCGACGCACTCATGAAGAGTTCCATCCTCCTTGCCCGAAGAAATCGTAGCTGAAGAAGGTGGAGTGGGTGCTTCCGCTCCCTCTCGCCCGCTCTCCGCCTCATGCTGTAATCTCAACCAGGATCCTGCGACGGGCCTCTAATACCTCTTGCGGGTGGGCTCCGGGCTCGGGGACCTCGTGGGGCTCCGGGCCACGCCACCGCTCTCCTTGAGCCACTTCTTCGTGCTGAGCATGAGGTCGCGGTCAAGCTCGTCGGAGGGGTTTTTGCGGTGGATGAAGTTGCAGAACCCGCCCCGGACACAGCCCTCGCCCGAGTTGAGGCGGCAGCAGGCCTCGCGGAAGTCCGTGACGGGGCTCAGCTCGCAGTAGATGGGCCGGGCGGCGTACCAGCGCGAGTTGAGGTCGTCGCACGCCTTCTGGGCCGACTCCTCGTACTTGAAGCGGGCGTAAACGTTGCCGATGAGGTGGTCGTTGTTGTTGTCGCACACCACGAGTTCCTCGAGCTCGCCGTACTTGCACATCTCGCACCAGATGTCCTCGTAGAAGGCGTCGAAGTGGTTCTGCAGCTGCGACGCGTTCATGCGGTTCTTGGGGTCGAAGGCCGGGTTCTGGTACAGGTTCGGCATCAGGATCGTCTGGCTGTACGACGGCTTGACGTGTTTCCGCGAGCAGCGGTCGCCATGCCTGCACGCGCCGATCTTGTAGTAGAAGGAGCAGTTGACCTGTTTGATGAGCGGTTAGTTGGAGGGTGGCGAAACGGGGAGAGGGGGCGCCTGCTGCGCAACGCACCTTGTCTTGCTCCGTTCCGAAGATACTTGCTAGGTACTGAGCCATGGTGACGGTGTGCTGGCGTGGTGTGGTGATGCGCGGGGGTGTGGTTTTCTGCTCAAAGTCGAATCTCGGTCGGGCGTCTTGTACTGTTCGAAGACGGCAGTCGATCGCAAGGTTGTTCTATCTTGAGGGCTGCGCATGTGAAGTCTCGAAAATACCCCAGCCACAGCCTTGAGCTCGCTCGCTGGTCGATACCCATATCGATATCGGCAGAAACAGAGCGTTGCGCCACAATGCATTAGTAAGCTGGGATGTTCGAACTTCCACTCAGGACGTGCGCTATAGCGCTGTCTCGTCCACGCAGTACGGTACTCGGCACAAGAAGACCACCTGCAGGGATTAAAAACGTGGGCTGTGAGGATCGCCCATGCCCAATCTTTAAATCAGATAAATCTTCCATATAGTAATTAGGGATTCACTACGCAGATCAACCCCTTCATAAGCACCACAGGGGAGGTCATGCTCAAAGATTATCCCAAAGATTAGAGGTCAATATTCGCACGCAGAGAAGCAGGTTTACTTGTACATCGCCCAGCACCCTCGCCGACACCAGCACCCTCGCCGACACCAGCACCCTCGCCGACACCAGCACCCACTACCACAACATCTACTTCTGTACCACCTACTTCCACAGTAGAAATACTCACCACAATTACATTTGATACCTAGTCTTAGCGATTGGGTCTCGGATATGTGGGTGTGTGAACCAGGCTGGGTGCTCTGCTTTTATGCATGCAAACATACACAATACCACATGCAAACTGAGCATATCTTCCTCTTTAAATCTCACGGTCCCGGACCTGCAGGCTTATACGGGCATTACCAATCTTGGAAGCGAGCAGCGTTCGGTACCAAAATTCAGCGCTTCCAATGCCTTTCTTCATATCTGTCCTGATCTACCGTTCACCCCACCGAGAGAAGAATTTATTCCTGGCCCTGGAATACGGTGAGTCGCAGTGATGGATCCGCGGCGGTTGATGACTCGGCCCTTTGTTCTGTGGCAGGTATGAATGGTCCCTGTAGCACGTTTTCGACCCCACAGATATCCGCACACCTTGACAGGCTTGACAGGAGTGCACTCTCACAGCCCTCAGCCTCAAGATGGACTGTCGGCCTAGGTGAGGTTCAATGCGTAGTCCTCAAGGGTGCTGCTTTGCGTGCTATACAGTTGTGTCATCATGTGTAATGCGCATCCTTCCGAGGCAGCCCAGTCAGCCGAACAAGCTTTCCGGGGCAGTCCCTGGCAGACGAACTGGTGGCTCTTGGACAAGACCGCTGCGAGCCCCGCCCCCCGAGAGGTGCGACTCGCACGACGCCAACTATTGCTTCTATTTGCTCCTGCAGTCCGCTTCCCTGCCTGTCATGTGGAGAACCAGATGGCAGGTTCTGGTGTGGGGAGGGATAAGTTGGCGCGATATGTGTATCTTGGTGAAGTATTCGGCAGAACTGAGGCCTCATGCACGACTTGGCGCCTTCGGGAAAGCCAGCCAGTGAGTTGGTAAATAGCGCATCAAGGCAGGCTTCTGTGGCCTGGCGATGGTACCCTGGCTAATAAGCCATCGATCGCGATCGCCGCTACAGGTGTTTCCGAGGTTGGCGAGTAGGGAAACATAGACTAGTGCATGTACTGCGTCTAGAGTTTCGTGGGCGTTCGGCCCAGCAATGCGACAAGTGGTTGGCACGCCGAGAGAAGCTGAGCTGAGCAGTCGCAGGCTCTTGGCAGCATTCGACTCTCTCCAAACCGGGACTGGCTCATAACCGAGCCCGTCAATGGGTCATTTCTTGCGGAATAACCTGCCGGTGCCAATCTCCAGTGGGGTAGCCTCCTCTAGTATAACCTCCTGTGGGATACCTAGGTGTGGGATATCTTGGGAGTGGGATAACTGGGTGTGGGATATCGTCCAAAGGCTGTGGGATATCGTCCAAAGGCTGTGGGATATCGTCCAAAGGCTGTGGGATATCGTCCCCCGACGGACACTCACGCCAGGGCCAGAAGTATTGAGCTAATCTACCTGATGCTGTGTGTCAACGTATTGGGCTGGGTACCCAAGGTAGGATAGCTTGGTTGGTAGCAGACACACAGCTCTGGAGTTTCGGGCAACACAGAGTCTGGCCTCCAGCCCCCTGGGGTTCCAGAAGCTCTTGCAATCCCTGCTCGAGCTTGATTATCCCCACCCCTAAGCCACATTGCAGACCCACTACCAGACGACAAGGTCCCTGGATCCAGGCCAGGCGCCTCTGCGTACGTGACGTAGCTCACATCCCAGGGGCAGCTGTCCAATGCGCTCTGCTGGCTCCTTAGTCTCCTACTACAAATCAGGCTTGCAAACGGAGGTGCTTCCAAACGTTACCTGAGCTCTCTGGTGATTCCGAACCGAGACAGGACCATTGGGACGGGGCGCCCAACCAAGGCACTTTGCAACCGGGAAGCTTACCACCAACCTCCACATTGCATTGCTAGACCTACCGACCACGTCCAAGCTGCCTCAGCACTTTCTTATCTGTCCCTCTTTTGCTTCACCTCGACCATCCTGCCACCTCTGCTCCTGCTTCTGGTGTCATCATATCAGCTCATCTCTCTCCCCTACCCTCGACACAATCTCTCCAGGGAGGCTGCTTGCGCTCAGGACAGTCAAGCTTCGTCGCCTGCCCAGCCTCATCGCCAACCCAAATCATCCCAATCCAAAGCTTCACCTTCCTCAGCTTTGTGTGCATCAATTGAATCCCCCTTTGTGCTGCTGCACTACGTAGCTGTGTTGTCTGCCCAACATGGCCACCGAGCAGGCGGCTTCCGAGCTCAAACAACAGGGCGCTATTGAGGCGGCACAGAACCCTGAGAGCACCGTGTCAGCCGACGATGCACAGAAGAAGATGCTCGAGGAGAGCAAGGCTGCTGGTGTTGCAGCTTTCACCTTTGATCCAGATGCCAGCCCGGAGCAGAAGAGAGCACAGGCCAGAGAAGTGAGCACAGGATCTGACGTTCTTGTCCCGCCGTTGCCATACTGACCCTGAGAACCCCCAAGGCCATCCCAGAGGGCTTCCATTCGAAGAGGCCCAAAGGCGTAGCGCTCGTGACCGACAAGGACGACGGTTCTAAGCCACAGTACGACCTACCAGAAGCCTCCAAGGCCGGCGTTGTCGAGACCTCGAAAGATGCCGACGGAAAGACGATACAGGAGGAAGATGGAGACGATGGCGGTGCAAAGATGGGGCCTATGACCGGCTGGGCACCCCAATTCGGCTGGCCTGTCGAGTCTGTCCAGGAGGGCGAGAGCCTGCTCGACCATCAGACTTGGCTGGAGGGAAAAGTCCCGGACAAGTTCTATGGCGACTGGTACTACAATGCCGCCGTCATCGCATTTGCTTGCATATCGTCGTGGTTCATAGCCCTCCTCGGAGGCGGCCTCGGCTGGGTCTTCATCATCATGGCTATTTGCGCCACCTACTACCGGACCTCGCTCCGTCGAGTGCGCCGCAACTTCCGTGACGACCTGAACCGTGAGCTCTCGCTCAAGCGACTCGAGACCGACACAGAATCTCTCGAATGGATCAACTCGTTCCTCGTCAAGTTCTGGCCCATTTACCAGCCAGTGTTGGCGCAGACCATCATCAATTCAGTGGATCAGGTCTTGAGTGGTGCGACCCCCGGCTTTCTTGATAGTCTGAAGCTCAAGACCTTCACACTCGGCTCGAAACCCCCCCGTATGGAGCACGTCAAGACCTATCCCAAGGCAGATGATGATGTGGTCATGATGGATTGGAAATTCAGCTTCACCCCGAACGACACTGCCGATATGACAGCCCGCCAGGTCAAGAACAAGATCAACCCCAAGGTCGTTCTCGAAATCAGGGTCGGCAAGGCCATGATCAGCAAGGGTCTCGATGTCATCGTTGAGGACATGGCTTTCTCGGGCATCATGCGTCTGAAGATGAAGCTCCAGCTTCCTTTCCCGCATATCGAGAAAGTCGAAATGTGCTTCCTCGATCGCCCGACCATTGACTACGTCTGCAAGCCTCTCGGTGGTGAAACACTTGGGTTCGATATCAATTTCATCCCCGGTCTGGAAAGCTTTATACTTGAGCAGATACACGGCACCTTGGCACCGATGATGTATGCGCCAAACGTGTTCCCTCTTGAGATTGCCAAGATGCTTGCTGGGTCTCCGGTTGACCAGGCTATCGGTGTTGTGGCGGTCACTTTACACGGTGCCCAGGGGTTGAAGAACCCCGACAACTTCTCCGGCAACCCTGACGGCTATGCTGTGGTCACCGTGAACAAGAGACAGCCTTTGGCACAGACAAAGGTTGTCAAGGATACGCCCAACCCCCGGTGGAACGAGACCCACTATATTATTATTACCTCCTTCCATGACTCCTTGGATATCGAAGTCTACGACTGGAACGAGTTCCGCAAAGACAAAGATCTCGGCACCGCATCATTCGCTCTTGAGAACCTCGAAGAGGATTATGAGCATGAGAACCAGCGGCTGGAGGTAAAGTCTGGCGGCAAAGATCGCGGTGTGCTTATGTGTGACATTCGCTTCTTCCCAGTCTTAGGATCTACCAAGGATGAAGAAGGGAACGAAGAGCCGCCACCAGAGACAAACACAGGTATTCTGCGATTTACCGTCGAGCAAGCCAAGGATCTGGATGGCTCAAAGAGTATCGTCGGCCAGCTCAACCCATACGCGCACCTCCTACTGAACGGCAAAGAGGTTCATACCACGAAGAAGCTGAAGAGAACCAATAACCCAATCTGGGACAATGGCTCCAAAGAGATCCTTATCACAGACCGCAAGACTGCCAAACTAGGCGTCGCAATCAAGGACGATCGCGACCTGGCCGGAGACCAAATCCTGGGGACCTACCAGATCAAGCTAGACGATATGCTCGAACTGATGGCCAAGGGACAAGACTGGTATAATCTCGCTCAGACACCGACAGGCCGAGTGAAGATGCAGGCTCAGTGGAAACCAGTAGCGTTGTCCGGGGTTGTTGCAGGGACTGGAGGCTACCAAACACCCATTGGTGTTATGCGCTTCCATTTCAAGAGCGCCAAAAACCTCCGCAACCTCGAAGCTATGGGCAAGTCTGATCCGTACGTACGTGTTCTGCTCTCTGGCATTGAGCGTGGACGTACAGTGCATCACCGCAACACTTTGGATCCGGTTTGGGATGAGGTGCTCTACATTCCCGTACATTCTCCCCGTGAGAAGCTGTCGGTCGAGGTCATGGACTTCGAGAAGATGGGAAAGCACCGAAGCCTTGGCCTCATCGAGATTCCTGCAAGCGAGTACATATCACAGGACGAGACTGGTGAATATCTGGTGCATGATAAGAAAGTGCCCCGGGAAGACGGCCTTCGAATGCACGGCAAGGGTACTCCGAAGGGCTTGCTTGATTATACTGTCGCATTCTACCCCACACTGAATGTTGCCGACCCTGAAGACGACGAGGAGGAGGAGGAGAAGGAGGGCACGCCCGCAGCATCTCAAAATGGAGACGCGAAGCAGTCACTCGATGTGCCACGTTCTGGGGATGCCGGAAAGTTCTCATCCTCACTGGGTGCGCCTGCTGACGGAGAGAAGGGCAAGGATGCAACACCGCCCAAGTCGCCTGTCACGCCTATTTCTCCTAGCTTTCCTCGGAAGTCAAGGGAAGAAAGGCACCCGCCGAAGGTCCATCTCACTCCTCAAGAGCTTGTCAAGTTCGACTCCGGTCTCATCATCTTCAAACTCATGGAGGCAGAATTGCCAGAGAGTCATGCTCACATCGAGGTATATGTGGATGACATGGCGTTCCCCTCTTATGTGTCGTCAACTGCGAAACACAAGTCCAACAAATTCGATGAAATTGGGGATTGTTTCATTCGCGAGCTGGAATTCTCCAAGTTGACGATCAAGGTCCGCGAGAAGGGCGGCAAGCATAGCGACGACGACAAGGATAGCACACTGGCTCGCCTATCAGGCAATACGCTGGACACGCTGAAACAGTGCTTGGTAAGTTCATTGCCGGACCATTGGGACGTTTCAAGGCTGACAACCCTACAGAACAACCCTACCACGCTGATCATGAAGGATGAGGATGGAAGACCCAGCTCGATAAAGGTCAGCCTCAAGTATGTCCCAGTGAAAATGCAGCTTGACCCCAGCGAGAGCATCAACAATATGGGCAACCTCCGGGTTGACGTACTGGATGCTGTCGAGCTGCCGTCCGCAGACTCCAACGGAAAGAGCGACCCTTACTGCAAGTTCGAGTTGAACGGCCGAGACGTGTTCAAGACCAAGGTGCAGAAGAAGACGCTACACCCGGCATGGAACGAGTTCTTCGAGGTGCCGATTCCCTCTCGAACTGCTGCCGACTTCAGCGTCAAGGTCATGGATTGGGACTTTGCGGACAAGCCTGACTTCCTCGGCGGCGCCGCCATCAACCTGGAGTCATTGGACCCCTTCAAGGCCCAGGAGGTCAAGCTTATTCTGGACGGTAAATCGGGGGTACTGAGGTTACGCTTGCTGTTCCGTCCGGACTACGTAACGAGAACACGACAAGGCTCTTCAACGTTTTCCGGTACATTCGCTGCACCAGGCAGAATTGTTACTGGCGTTGCTGGCGCACCTATCAAAGGCGCCACAGGCATCGTCCACGGGATTGGTAAAGGTGCCTCTTTCATGAAGCGGGGCTTGACAGGCTGGAAGAAGGATGATGATTCTATCCCGGAATCACCGTCCGCTGGCCTCCAGGAGTCTCCCGTGGTCATCAACGGCGCTGATTCGACGCCTGGTGGGCTCAAGCGATCGACTGGCATTGGGATGTCCGATGCTGATGTTTCACCGGATGCCTCGCCGAGAGCGGCCCTTGGAGCCAGCAACGGAAACCACAGTCGCACGAAGAGCTTTGGCGCAGCGTCCACACACAGTGCGGTGGTACCCGGGCCAGGAGCTGGCACTGCGACGTTCACCATTGTTTCAGCATCAGGCTTCCCGCCGTCCACGGACTTGTTCATTGTCGTTCAGCAGACAATGCCAAAGAGTAAAACCATCGGGAAGACCAAGCACCATAAAGCCTCAGGAGGAACGTTCGCGTTTGGAGAGACGTTCAAATGTACCTGTAGCGCTGACGCCGCCTTCTCCCTCCAAGCCAAGGAAAATCACACCCTTAGGAGCGATGAGGATCTGGGCGAACAGTTTTTCCCTCTCGACGAGTCGCCTTCGGTGAGTGAGAAGACGATCAAGGTTGGTGAAGGCAGCGTTGTGGTGAAGAGCACGTTTGTGTCATCTGAGGCCAACGGCGGCGGCAGCCTGACCCCAGGCAGCCCTAGGTCGACTTTCACTCGACGGAGCTTCATGGGAAGAGGGAGAGAGGGCAGCACCGCCCGTAGCCGTGATCCCACGCCGAACCCTTAGAGAGGACGGCCAGGTATGTTTTCGCGCGAGTCGCTGAGGTTGTCACCTGATGCACGTAGCCAGGAGTAAAAGAAGGAGAGCGCGACCGTAGTTTTCCAGACTGATGGTCGCTGGGCTTATTGTTCTCTTTCCCCGCGGATACCTATTTCCCTACATCTTCTTTCTGTTGTTTTGGTTTGGTAGGACACAGGTGGTCGTGGGTGGGCAAAAAAGGGGTTGGATTGTTCTCGGATTTCCTGATATGCATTGCGTACGTCTGTAGAGACTGAGGACTGGCTCTGAACCAACAATACTAAGGGACTTGGAAGGGATGCGCAATGCTTCCTTGCCAGAACTCCTTGTTGGCTTGCGGTAGCTCCGGTAGGTATATCCATCATTAATATGACGATTATGAGTTTCACGAGGGCTTCGGCGGCATTAGCATTTAGGTTTCGTACTGGTGTTTCATTACGTTGCCTCACGTACTACTATCACCTGCCCCACGGATCTCTAATAAAAGCTTGTTCTGAGATCTGATCTAAATAGATGATTGAGTTCAGCGCACGCATGTCTATGGTCACAGCAGATGCAGCACGACGCTGGCTCCTTCGCCACCAGTGTCGTACATTGTGAGAAGTCTGGCACATGCGTTACATCAAAAACAGAGACAGTCCAGCGGTGCTCGTCGCGAGAATGGCGTAATTATATAGAAATGTACACGACTTTGTCATTAGATGTATGTATGTATGCGCTGCTAGCGAAGTTTGTTCAAAGATCCATGCTCGCTCCCAAACGCCGTTGCAAGTCTATAGTAGGTATCCTAGGCGCTTCCGATCCCATCCTATCACCTTGGGATTCACCCGCCACCGCCCCAAGAACAACGTTATTAGTAGTTCATTTCGTACACAGCGTTCATATGATAGCGGGTCGTGAGCTCATCCAGGAAAGGCAAATATTTACTGCCACTGGTCCTCATAGAACGACCACGCCAGCAATGAACATGAGAAGTGGTGCCGCGGCGAGCCACAGCCGCAGCCCGCACGGCGCAGCGCCGTTCTCGGCGGCCGAGTTGGAGCCGGCCCTGCTGTTCTGCTGGCCGGCAGCGACCGGTGGGGCCTCGGGGACCGCGTCGCTGCTGCTGCTGCTCGTCTGCGCGGGGAAGCCCTGGTCGTCGTAGCTCGTGGTGGCCGTCGCCCAGCCCGAGGGGAGCGTTGCGGTGGTCGGGAAACCTTGTCCGTCCCAGGTGGTGATGGTGGTCTCCTCACCTCCAGGAGCCGCTGCACCTGGCTGCGAGGACGGAGAGGCCGAGGACACCGGCGAGGAGGAGGGTGTGAGGGGGCCCTGTGGTATAAAATGTCAGCTTGCTGTCCATTTGAATGCAATTTAGATGACTCTGCGCGCAGGAGCGCAAAGGGCCCTTTTTTGGAATTTGAATTTTTAAACGTACTAACCGCTGTCGAGCTGTTGGGCACGATCTTGCCGCTCGAAGTCATGCGCCAGCCGCTGGGGATGGCATCGACGCTCGAGGAAGTGCTCGAGGACCCGCCGGCGATGCCGCTGCCGGGGAAGTTTGCGGAGCCGGTCGAGGCGGCGGCCTGCCCGGACACGGTGGTCACGGCAGCTGCCTGGTCGGCGTTGGCATTGATCTCGCCGCCCTCGCTGCGGATGGACTCCCACGTGCCGGACATATCGCCGTACGAGTACTTTGTCCCCATGGAGTAGTCGGTGACCGAGACCTTCTGCACCGTCGCGAAGAAGGGGCCCTGCGAGTAGTCGGTCGAGCCGCCTGCCCAGCCAATAGTGCCCTCCGAGTTGCTAGGGTCGCCACCGGCCCAGATGCCGAACTTGAGCTGCATCGGCGTCTGCGGGTAGTACTCCGGGTACGAGGACGACTCGAGGACGCGCACGTCGCTGCCGCCGACGGACCACACGATGCGCTCCGAGGTCCAGTCGAACGAGTAGGTGACGAACTCGTCCTGGTTGTTGGGGGCCGAGGCGTATACGAGCGGGTCCGGCGCCCGCTGGCCCTTGCCAAAGTACATGGTCTGGACCTGGGCGTTGTCGACGCCCAGGAACTCCATGTCTATCTCGTCGAGGTCTTCAGACTGGAGCACGACGGAGGTGACGATGCCGGTCCCCGGTGCGCACTTCATGGTGATGTCGACCTTGCCGAACATGATGTAGAAGACGCTGTTGAGCTGCGGCGCGTCGCCTGATTTGCTGATGGTGAATGTGACGCCGTCAGAGCCGTATGTTGGCGTACCGCCGCTAGCACTAAACGAGTTGACCTCGCCCTGGGTGAAGTCGACGTCGATGGCCATGCCCAAGGCCGGTTTAGCGTCACATGCTGGATATACTGTCAGCTGGGGAGCCATTGCGAAGCTGTAGCGAGTGACTTACTTGTCTGTGTGGGGTTGCAGTCCGTGGTTGTCTGAGCAGTTGCAAAGCCGGCCAGGATGGCAGCTGTGGCAGCTGCCCATGATGACCGTGAGAGGAACATGATGCTGGCTGCGATGAGAGACCGGCAGAAGATGTCGAGGGTGAGCAGAGCAGGAAACAGCGGGCTTGTCCTGTCCCGAGGGCTCTACTCTCCAGCAAGATGAGAGGGGTGAGTGCTGCTGATGATGATGATGATGATGATGATGATGGCCGGACAAGCACTGGTATTACAGTACTTATATGACCTGGTCTACAGCACAACAAACAAGCAAAGACAGAATAGGGCAGGACAGGCCGTTAGACAGACGTTGGTGCGAGTCGCAGAAGGACGTCTCGGGACACGACATGGCAGCCACATGGGATCGGGTCGTGCCTTGTGGGTTGGGTTATATCTGACATCTCCCAGCCTCACCAAATCAAACGAGGCGGTCCGGACCTGGCCCAAACAAGAACTGCGCAGGCAGCGTCATACCGCGACGACCACGTCGCTTCGCCGAGGTGCCAGGGAAGCATGGTGTGGGTGCGAGTGGTGTCGACGTGGGACCGTTGCAGGCCCGCTATCCTTGCCCTGCCCAAGCCCCAAATGTCTTTGTTTTGATTGGCGCTGCGGGCCGTTGACCATCAATATCATCACCCCCATCTCGGGCGAGAAATCGAGGTGGTTGGGAGAGGCTGGAGCGGCCGAGCCCCCTAACACGCCCTGCCTACGTCAGCCACTATTTCTGTTAGTGGACAATACCCGGCGAAAAACTGTGGGCCACCATACTTCCACAGCTTTCTCTCCATCAGGCGACTAATAACAATTCATCCTCAGTCCACCGCAACGACACAGGTACCCTTGGATATGCACAGCTCGAGTCCGTTTCCCCTGACGTCAGATGCCTACATAGACTAATTCCAGAAACGCTCTTGAAGCTCTGCCAACTGATTTTCACTGAGCGCTGCGCAAGGCTGCTGCTCCATGGGTCCAAGCTGTATCACATGCTGAAGCGTCTAAGGCGGACACTGACATTGTCAGGGCGGGCCCTACTGTACGCTCAGGTGCCGCAGTCATGCAGGAGGTGCTATTTGTATCGTAGATACCCGTCATGCCCCTGACTTAGTTCGGCAACCCGCACTCAAGTGTCGGTGGGCCTTGTTTTCTTTGGTGACAGGGGAGCTCATGAAGCGGTACAAAACTCACAGGCTGAGCCTATCATCATACTGGATTCAGTGAAACACATTGAACAGACATGATATGACAAGCACTTCACCCAAGGTCAGACAGGGACGGAATGATGAAAACGATTTACTCTTAAGTATGTAAAATCATCGCTTCCTCTAGCAATTTTCCTGTTTGTTTGGGTTTGGTTGCTGCTTCAGCATCGTTTCCACAAACCTTGTCTGTACTCTGAGGACGGAACCGGGACGTCTGAGTGCTTCTAAAGCGCATCTAGAATCCTCTCTATCAAGTGGTGAGCATTCAAATGGTTTTATCGGGATAGCAAAAGATTGCCCTCGCAGAATGTTTCCAGCCGCGTCGTCTAGTCAGAAGGTTTGCACGCCCGGCAGCTGCTAGACCATGTTTCGAGCTAAGAAATACCTCGTCGAGCTTTGAGGCCGGGTCTGGGTCCGAGGGAGTGCCAAGTGTTTGGCCTGTCGACAATTAATACGTGCTGGTGTACTGAATGTGGTGGTTGCTGGTGACCAAGGGGTAAAAGATCTAGAACTCCCAAGCGGAATCCTTGTCGATGGAGGCAATAGCCCAGGTGAACTTCTCGCGAAGAGTCTTGGGGAAGAGCCGCTCAATCGGCACGTCGAACTTATTGGAGAAGACGACGCTGAGTCGTGGATCGATGTAGTTCTGCCAGAGGTTAGTACAATACAATCTGTGCTGAAATCGACGGGACTCACGATCTTGGAGGTGCCCAAGGCAACCTCCTTGTTGCCTTCACGGTCAGCAGACTGGGCCTCAAGGTTCTTGATCCTCTCCTCAATCTTCTCAATGTTTGCCTCAAGCTTGGCCACCGTCGGGCCCTTGCCCTCAGCCTCGACCTTCTTGGTCTTGTTCTCCTTCTTGAACTTCTTCTCGAGCTCGACAGCAACCTTGAGTCGCTCCTTGTGCTCTTTCTCCGGAAGTGGCTTCTTCTTCTCGGAGACAAGCTTCTCGTTGTCCTTCTCGAACTTCTTGGTGATCTTCGTGCGTTGGTCCTCCACCAAGAAGGCCTGGTGGCTGAGGACCCACTCATCAATCAGCTCCGGCTCTCTCTCAAAGTATGCCGCTCCCTTCCGCTTCTTTTGCTTCGGGTCGACGTCCAGGATCATCATCTTCACCCTCCATCTCTGGTACTTGAGGCCTTTGATCTGTGTGTCACGGCGTTAGCATGAGAGAAAATGCATGGAACTTAAAACGGGCAATCTAACCCGGTCTCCCAACTTCTCCATCGCCTGCTCATGGCTAGCGCCCACGGTACGCTTGTGGTTGCAGAGAATGGCCACCTCCCGATTGCAGTCATTGTAAAGCTTGACCTTCTCGTTCACAGTGAGGTTCTTGTGCTGTTTGGGATCCAGATTCTGCAGAAGATTCGACATGGTGTAGGACGCGTTGTAGGTACGGAAGACCTTGGCAGTCAGTCCGGGCATGTAGTTGGCCAGATGCTTGTTCAATTGCGATGTCTGCGAGCGTCAGTACTTCAAACTCAAGGAGCCGAACAAAGCGCAGCACTCACATTGACGCGGTCGAATATGTCGTCGCCGTCTTCTTTTGGGGGTTTCTTGAACATCTTCAGGTTCTTGAAGACCTGACGGTCGACATTGACCTCATCGTAGAAGCGGATGCTGTCCTTGCCCAGGAAATCGAATATGACCGTATCCGGCTCTCGAAGGGTCAAGTGCTCGAACTTGAGAGAGCAGCAGCCCACAGTGTCGGCCTCGTTCTCAGTGTCCTTCTCATTTCCAGCCCTGAGCGCAAACTTGTCTATCAGGTACATCGCAGTGGCCATCTGGCGCTCCTGCATGACCTCACTCTTCAGCTTCTTGGTGTAGTCCTTCCGAATGAAATCGATATGTTTCTTGAGCTCGCGGGCCTTCTCGAACTTGGCCATATCCGCCTTACCCTTGACAGAGGCGCTGGCAGCAAGCATGACGTATTTGTAGTTGCCGTTGACGTTCTCCTGCCACATGGCTAGCCACGTTGCCTTGTTGTCGTGCTGGACTGCCTTCCACTTGTGTCCTGGAGGCGGCGAAGGGACCTTGGCTTCTTTGCCGATGTTGATGGTAATCTGCTCGGGCATCACCCGCTTTTTGACCTTGCCAGTCTTGGGGTGCTCGCCACGGCCCCGGAACAACGCAGGAGGCTCAACACGGAAGTTTCCGACCTTCTCCTTGCGCCCATTCCACTTGCAGTACTGGAGCGGCTCCTCCAGCTTCTGTCTCTCCTCCTTTGCTTTTTGCTTTTGCTCCTTGGTCCAGGCTTTCTTCGCTTCAGATATTCCCTTGTAATGCTCATATATCTGGGTAAAGTCAAGTTTCGAGAATTCTTTGATGTCGACCTTGTTTCCATTCTTGTCTTTGGCGCCTCCAGTCTTTTGCAAGATCTCCTTGAAGTCGCCGAAGAAGTTCTTCTGGAAGACAGGGTTGGAGACGTTCTGGGTCGAGTTGAGCATTGAACCGAAGAAACCCGCAACTTCTTCCGCATCAGGGTGAAGAACCACAGGAATGCCATCATACAACAGCCTGACATTCTTCGGCAGTGGCTCATACGGCGGGGGAAAGAGCACACCATTGTGCTCGAGAGTGTTCCACTTGATGCTATCGTCTTCGGGCTTTGGCTCGTTCCACCACTCGTGGACGTCGTCATCCTCGTCCTCGTCGGGTGACTTATCCTTTGCCTTAGCAGGTGCTTTCTTCGGAACCACTTTGCCCTTGACAGGGGTCTTCTTCTCCGTCTTGACACCGTTCGCTTTCGAGGCGGTTCCGTTCGACTGCTTTTTGACGGGTTTGGCCAGCGGCTCATCGTCTGATGACTCTTCCTTCTTCACGGGCTTCTTTGGAGCAGCCTTTTTGACCTTGGCATCTTGCGCACGAAGGGCTTTGGCCTCCTTCTCCGCTTTCTTCTCGATCTGAGCCTTTTTGTTGGCTAATTTTGCACCGAGAGGCTTGTCATCGTCGGACGAGTCGATAGGAAGCGCGGTCTCCTTGTACGAAGGTGGCAACTTCTTGGCGGCTATGGGCTCATCATCGCTGTCGTCGCTCTCCTTGGGGGCCTTCTTGGGGCGTTTGGCCTGGAACTTGTGTCAGCCGAACGGCGCGCTTTTCCAAGATGGTGGCGTTTCTGCCTCCTTCAAAATGCCTCATGAGTTAAAAACGTACCAGAGGGATCTCATCATCACTGTCGGATTGGTCCTTGTAGCTGACGTTGTTGTTAATGGAGGAGCGTGACTTCCTCTTGGCAGTGCCATTTGGTTGATCTATGTCCATTGAATCATCATCGATTGGGCCATTTCGAATTGAGATGCCCGTTGCAGAAGGCTTGGGTTTGGAAGCGGACTCGTCCATAGCCTTGTCCTCAGCCTTTGAAATCTTGGAGGCTGACACTTCACAAAACCATCAACCTCGGTCAGCAACGTGAGTCACAAGTCCCTCGGACGATGATGATACGCAACGGCGATGTAGCAGGCAGTCGAGGTGGCAGGTGACAAGTGGCAGGTGGGAGGTGGGAGGTGGTAGGTGGGCAGGGTTGGGGACCACTTACGGTGGTTGCCGTTGGATCGTGCCAAAGGCATGTCATCGTCGGAGTCGCCGTACGAAGACATGACTGGTGATGTGGACAAGTCGAGTGATTCGAAAGGGTGGTGGGTGCTATTTCGTGTGGGCTGCCCAGACAGCAGTGGCTGGAAGGAAGGAGGTCTGAGATGCTGGGTAGTGCGAAAGGAAAGGGAAGTGAAAGTAAGCGCAGAGGACGAAGGAGTAGGTTCACCGGACCCGAGCTGGCTCAGCGGGGTGGCGTTGGGGGCAGCTCGAGTTTTTTTTTGTTTGGTGGGAACTTGCAGCGGGCAGTGAGCGTTGCGAAGATATAGAAGGGCCAGGAAACCAAAGAGAGTAAAGTCAAAGTGAAGTGGGAAGAGAGGGACGAGGGAGAGAGGATCGATGGCCAGGGCGGGCGCGCAAAGACTGAAGACTGACTGGCGCAATGGCGAGGAGGGTACCTTTGCCCAGGTACCGACCCGAGTGCCTGCCTCCGGGGATCCAGACGGTTCTTAGTATGCCAGCACCCACTCTCACGCTGGCACCCCCGTACCTCCAATACGCCCACTCCTGCGAGCACCAGCGCCGAGGACCTCACGCCACCCCTGCCGTAGGTATAATACACGTGAAAAGCGGGCCCATTGGCCCAAGCCGGTTCGGGGACGGGCGAAAAGAAGACGGCTTCAGCAGCATCATTTGAGAGACTTACAGAGACCGGAGACAGCTTCTCGCGTACCCTCCTGCCAACCACCCCCGCCCCGACCAATTGGTTCTCCGATCGTCACTGCTCAATTGAGCCACCGCCGGCAGAGCATTCCACCTTCAGACCACCACCAGATAAGATGCTGTCTAGAGCTGCGCGGCCGGCTCTGAGAGCTGGAGCTGCATTTCCCTCTCGGTACGTGTTCGACGCTGCGCAGGCGGGCCCGCGACTCTGCACCCGCGCCCACCTCTTCTATACTTCCATGAGCACGGACGAGGCTTGACATTGGATCCTCTTGGCTGGGTCGATGCAAGAGTCTTCAATTGCGATGGGGGAACGACGTGGGAACCATCAAAGCTGACATGCCCCCTCCAACCAAAACAGCGCCGTCACGTCCGCCCCTCATGCTGCCGCCGGCTTCGCGACGCTGCGAGAAATCGAGGGCCGTCTCAAGTCTATTCGCAACATCGAGAAGATCACCAACACCATGAAGATCGTGGCCTCGACCAAGCTCACCCGCGCTCAGCGCGCCATGAACGAGTCCAAGGTCTACGGTCAGACTTCCAAGGAGGTCTTCGACCAGGCCGAGACCAAGCCTCTCGAGGGCGAGGACAAGAAGACTCTCATTGTTGTCTGCTCCTCCGACAAGGGCCTCTGTGGCGGTATACACTCCGGTCTTTCCCGCTACATCCGCCGCCAATTTGCCGAGAAGCCCAACACCTACGAGCTCGTCATCCTCGGCGAGAAGTGCAAGGCCCAGCTGTCACGAACCCAGGCCAAGGACATTCAGCTCAGCTTCGCCGGTGTCGGAAAGGACGTTCCTACCTTTGCCGATGCGCAGGCCATCGCCGACCAGATCGTCAACCTGCCCCACGAGTACGCCTCGATCAAGGTCCTGTACAACAAGTTCATCAACGCCCAGAGCTACGAGCCCACCGAGATCGATGCCTTCTCTGAGGAGGCTATCAAGGCTTCCCGTACGTGCTGAAACTCTGTTCAAACAGAGTGCTAGATCTCCCCTGTGCTTGGTCTCTGCTAATGCCGCTCCCAGAAAACTTCTCTGCCTTCGAGATCGATGAGGAGCTCCTGCCCAACCTGCAGGAGTACGCTCTCGCCAACGCCATCTACTGGGGTCTCGCTGAGGGTCACGCCTGCGAGCAGTCTGCCCGCCGAAACGCCATGGACGTAAGTGGAGGCATTCCTGCCCCTGATCTTGTTCAAAAGTTGTTAACCAGTTCCACAGAACGCCTCCAAGAACGCTGGCGAGATGATCAACAAGTACCAGATTCTCTTCAACCGAACCCGACAAGCCGTCATTACCGGCGAGCTGGTCGAGATTATCACTGGTGCCACCGCCTCGGCAGACATGTAAACCTAGAGCGGCAGGTAGAAAGTGTTGCTGGGGGCACCTTGCCGAGGTCCGGATGGACGGACGGAATCTTAACAAATTTCCCTTTGTGACAAACCACATACCAACGGGACTTCGTCCGGCCCGTTTACCAAGATCAGTAGAATAAGAGAGATTCGAGAGGTGGAACTGTTTGCCTCGCAATGTTCCGGGTAAATTGTGCGGACCGCCCTCCGCTGACGTGAATCACCCTCCGGTTACCCTCTCTGGCCCGCTTGTGCGCCCGTAGTCTAAATCACAGTAGGTGGCGCACAGGGTCACCCATTACTCTGAGTGGTTCGGATGCAGAAATGATGGATGGGCGGAAAGACTAGGCAATCTCATACCCCCAGAAGTGATATAAGAAACAAACATCACGCACCACAGATGTGTCCAGCTCCTGCCCCGCCCCCATCTCTGGCAGCGCTGGTGTAGCACCAGAGCCGTCCGTGGCTTGGACTATGAGCCGCAGGCACAACAGCGCAGCTATCGGCCTAGGCCGGCCAATCAAGGGATAATGCTCCAATCCAAACAGCCGAAGGGCTCCCTCCATCACACCTGGATTGCCAGGCGCCAGCCCCGTGTTGTGATACCTGCGACCCTGGCCCGATTCCCCCGTGTCAGCTTACGGTATCACAGAAACAAAGTTGCGAGATGGTAGACTAGGCTGGGCGGTATTCACAAGCCCCTGAGAAACCGATGGAGGGATCGTTAAGCACTAAGCCCGGTGAACAGCAAAGAGCGGAGCAGTCATGGGCGGACAAAGTGCAGAGCAACGGGATTCTAGAACATGTGCGTTGAAATGAGTACTCTGCTCTAAAATTGTGGCGTCTCCGAGAGTGAGAAAGAGCACTCTAAAGCCAGAGAGACGGAATGGAAGCACAAAGCAAGTTTGTCATTGTTCAGCGTGTGCGCCCTGCCAACCAACCCCCCAAAACACCAACCATGCGTGAATAAAACCCGGTTCGTTATCCCCCCAATGCACTTTCGTTTCCCTGACAACAACACTCTTTCTATGCCTGACTCCTGGGAGGCCGCGTTACTACGGGTCGGGCGTGTGGTGAGCCGTCCATTCAGTACGCTCCCTGCAGCAGCAAGGGAAGAAGATTGAGATTCGGCCGCTTGGCCCGTTGACATGTTTACTCCATGTCAAGGTCGCTGTCCTCTTCCGCGTAGCTCGCCACCCTCTTCGCCCTCCTCCCGCCGCCCGCGTGCCCGGTACCATCCGCAGCGAGCTCCTCCGAGCTCGGCGCTCTGGGGTGCTCCCGGATGTACTCCTGCCTCAGCTCGACGGCTTCCTTCTCCCACTTGGCCGCCGCCGTGGTCCAGTCCTTAACGGCCTGGGCGTAGTTACGCTTCTGCTCCTCGGCGGCGTCCTCGAAGGGCTGCCGCACCTCGGTGGCGGCCTCGCGCCACATCTTGGACGTCATGGTCCGCACCTCGTTGGGGCTCGGCTTGCCCTTGCCTGTGCGCCGGCCCTCCTCGCAGCGCTTGCGGCCCTCCTCGTAGTTCGCCTTGTTGAACAAGAGATAGGGGTTCCCGGCCACTTTGGAGGGTTTGATGGGGTACGGCCCGAGTTTGGAATAGATGTGTTCTTGGATCTCTATTTCGTAGGCTTCGAGGCGGGCTTGCTCAGGGTCCTTGTTCTCTTCCTCAGCCTTGCGCTTCAGCGAGGCTGATGTCTCACGAGGGAGAACAAGAGGCATGGGTATCTCGATGGGACCGATCATCTCCTCCAAGACATCAGAAGCGGCTCGTAGGCCGGATAGATAGGCGCCGTGAACGGTAGCGGGGTGAGTGACGATGGTGTGCTCGCCGGCGAAGTGCAGGTTGCCAATTGACCGAGCCATAATCTGGTAGTCTTCAGCTTGCATCTTGACCCCGGCGCTGGAGTAGCTCCCTCGCGCGAAGCGGTCCGACTCCCATCTGGTAACGACAGCCTCGAGTGGTTGCGATGGCACTCGAGCACCGTATCGCATGCGCAGCACCTCAGTAGCTTCCGCAATCAGCTCGTCGTTGGGGGTGACCTCGGTGTCGTAGCCGGCGTCACCGGCCATCAACGCCAGGAGGCAAGGCATACCGGTCGTGTTGCTGACATTGAACCACTGGAAGAAGCGACCACGACGTGAGGTGTAGTCTTTCTGGTTCAAGCTGAGGCGATTAGTGGGCGTTTGTAGAGTCCCGAAGATGTCTCGTTCTTTATCCCAGAATGCATCCTTGTATACGAGAATAACCTTGTTCAAAACGCCGAACCCCAGGCGTCCGATGGCGTCGGTTTTCCATGAAGGCAGAGGAGGCTGGAACTCAATGCCTCCGTGCTTCAGGACGCCCAACGGAATAGTGTTGACGACGTAATCGGCTTCGACGGATCGACCATCCTCCAGGTCAATTTTTGTTGGTCCAGTTGCTCCCTCGGTGGCGTACGTGATACGCTTTACAGCCGCCTTGTGTCGTATGTCGAGAGGCGATGGGAGCATTGCAAGCCCTCTCGCAACGCTTTGGTACCCACCTACCACCATGGTGTGCTTTCCCTCCCACTCGTTGCCGGCATCTATGTCCCAACCTTGCAGGCTTAGGCGGTTGAGATTAGTGGCATTGCTGTACTCCAAGTTGGCAATGTGCCAATTCAACAGTCGGAAGTCCTGGGCGTTGAGGTCTAGGAAACCCTTGTGTTGCATCAGGGCCTCGTCGACAACTGAACCCAAGGTGGCAGTCCTGTCATTGGCCGCAGCATCCAGGTCGATATCCCTCGTCTCCGGCACCCCAGGCTTCAAAGTCCAGCCGAGCGACTTGGCCTTGAATGTAGCCCTAGTGGATCCAGGAGTGCCAGGCTTGACGTGAAGTTTCCCGGTCATGCGGTCTGTGGACACAGGCACGAGATGAGTGTCGGGCGTTATGTTTTGTTGTGAGACGGGCGGGGCATGAGGTTGCGAAGCAGCCTTCTCCTCCTCGAAAGCAATAGTTTTGTGGCCCTCGGCAGTGCTATCACGTCCCTCGTCGATGAGGTCGTGGTTGCCTTCGATTAATTTAGACGGTTGCGACTTGAACTTGTACTCGCTCACCCTGTCGAGACATGCGTTGAAGAGGTGCTCAACCATCTCATCACGAGTGGGGTCAACTGCAGTACCATTGGTGTCATAGAGAGACATGTCGCTCCGCAAGCAATGGTACGGCAAGCTCAACTGTCCCCTCACGAGAATGTTCAAGGGGTTTCCCCTGTCGAACCCGGTGATAATCATGCCGCCCATCTCCGCGGTGAACCGCTTGCCTCGGAATACACCAGGTGCAGTATCTGGGAGAGTGTGGAAAGCACGAGAGTAGACTCGCCCACCAACTCTGTTTCTTCCCTCCAGCACGACCACTCGAGGTGGGTCTTCGCCCATATTACGGAACCGTTTTGAGTACTGAGTAAACAGTCCTTCCAACTGCCTGGCGCATCCGAGCCCGGAGAACCCGGCACCGATGACCACCACGGTTTTCCTCTTGCGTGTTTGTGAGTCCTCAACGGGGCTGTTCATCCTCTTATGTTGTCGAATCTCGACACAGCCGTAGTTGATGAAACCACGACGAACCAGCCAGTCGAAACACAGGTTTGCAACGTCGAACCAGCGGGTGTCCCTGGAACACCCAATAGCTTCTTCTCTTGTCACGGCGATCTGTGGATTCCTCACCCAGAGCCTGAGGATGCCGTTTCGAATGTTTAAATAGGTCGTGACCTGTGCGTGGCTGAGATGGAAGCGCAGGATCTGGTACTCCTCTTGGTGCAGTGCGTACGGATTCAGACGTGAATGCTCCGCAGCCTCGATGCACTCCATGGCGTACTCTTGCGGCGTCAAGTCTGTTGGAATAGACACTTTTGGGCGCACCTTATACTGTATCCTCCGAGACCGCAGCTGAGCCCTGGCGATTGGCGTTGAATTGGGTGTCAGCGTGATATGCTGACTGGTGGCTTCTCTTGGACTACCTGGGTCAAAGGGGGTCGTCGCTTTGCTAGAGACGGAGGGCGGTTTGGAAGACAGTCCAGATTGCTCAGTTAGAGCCGACGCTGAAGACGCGAAGGAATGTCGCGACTCCCCGATCAAATGGCTGATGGCTGACTTTGCTGGAGTCGGATCAAGCAGAGCTGCGTCCGGGGATACTAAGTCGGCGGAGACCATATCGCTGAGCTCTGAGGAAGCCTCGTCCACGTGTGCACCCAGTACCTCCCCTCCCAAGACGTCCTCAACGTTTCTCGAGTCCTTAGAAGATACAACGCCATCCAGATCGGTGAGATCACTCAGCTCAGAGCTCGAGGCCGCGGGAATTGAGCTTCCTTTAGGTGCTGCGGTAATCTCCTTGTGGGACTCTAACTCGCTACCGTTGTTTTCGACAGGTATTGGGTCGCTCGCGCGTTCGTCTTTCGGCTCAGCAGAAATAGATTGTTGTTCGGCGGGGGCGCTCTCGTCGGCTTCTGTTTGTGCGGGGGCCAGAGGAGCGCGATCTGGACCATTAGGGGAAGGGGAGGCGGTAGGCACCGTATCACCCACAACAAAAGGTTCAAAATCATTCACATCTGAGCCGCAATTCTCCTGATCCACCATTGAATTGAATTCTGCCGGCGTTTCGACTTCTGCAGTTGTGATTTCTGGCCTGTTGGGCTCGGTAGTTGCGACTCCCACTTCTGCGGATCTCGTTTCGGTGTGTGCCACATCAGCCACAAGTACCCCCGAAGGCTCGGAGAGAGGAGACTCAATTGCCGTAGAGGCCGCTCCATCAAATCTTTGGTCTTGGCCATCTGGAAACATGGACGGTGGTTCGAAGAGCTCGTCTGGTTCGACTGCTTGCAACGCATCATGACCCGTATCAAGAGGATCGGACTCAGCTAATGACGACTCCAAGGGGCCTGTTCCTATGTCCGTCGAGTCTGGGGGGTTCATGAATGCTGGGCTTTCGTCCGCAGGTATCGATTGCTGTGCAATATCCTCTACCAATGCTGGCTCAGTCGCACCCTCGTCTGCAATACTTGTGTCTACCAATTCTGTTCCAGCTTTAACCGGCTCCGACACCGCCTCAAAAGAGACGGGAGGGTCAGGTGAATACTGTTGATGAGCATAAGATTCGAGGGGATCCGACCTGGATAGGACTCTGTTAGAGGCATATTTGACAACATGGCCATATACGGCGTGTGTGATGTAAAGAAAGATCGGATCACGTGAGGACTGGGGAGGACCAAGGAACATACATGATGGTATCTCCCGATATCATCGCCTCGGAGACCTCATCATCCATATCGGCGAAGTGGTCTGGTGAGTCCGTGTTCACGACGATGATATCGGCGATGAACTCGTCGGTCTCCTCCTCTGGCTCTAATCGGGAAGCCGAGGGTCGCGAGGGTTTCATCGAGGCCCGGGATGCGGTGCTGCTACGACGCGAAGATGAGCCGGGGGCCGGGTGCTTCCTTTGGGTTGCGGAGGTGGTCCGGGATGACGAGGTTGAAGCCGGTGAGAGTAGTATAGATGATGATGATGAGTGCGGAACCTGGGGGTCGGAGCCACTGTTGCTGCTCCGTGCAGGTCTCTTTCCAATGCCACTTTTCTGTCCGGGTCGAGCACTGCGCGAATTCGCTCCCATTATGAGGTCGGGACTCGACTTTGGCTAGAGCGGGGGTATCGTATGTCTCGCGTATAAAGTCGTATGCAGTCGCTGGTGATGAGTGCTCGAGAGGTCGGAATTGATGATATCGCCGCCGCCAATCTCATCGATTGTCTCCATCGAACCGAGTCTGGATATCTCATGCGATTGAACCAGGGGACCCCATTCTGTGATTGGAACGTAACCCGAACGCTGCAGGAACCGGTCAGCCAGCAGGTTTATGGCATCAAAACGATGCTCGGTGCTTGATATTAGAAGATGCCAGTCTCATGAGTAGTGCAGATCAGACCAGCCCGGCCGGGTGGGAGGGGCAAGCAGGGCCGGCCCTTGCTGGTTTCGAAGGTCAGGTCTACTACCTCGCCCAACAGTACCTCGGAACGCCCTGGGCTCGGTTATCAATCAGTAGGCAGAACGGTGCAGCCGCCTACAAAATCACCAAATGCTGGAACTTGACAGCCTATACACACACAAATATCCCACAAACTGATTATACGGGCACTTCATATCAAGGGGAATCAGTACATTTCTGGCACTGCTCTTTCATCCATTGCAGACTTGGTTGGGTCTGATCACGTGATACATGGACGGCTGGGATCTGCCATCTTCGCTTGTGGCTTGTTTCTCTTTCATTTCTAAGTACTCCCTCGCCCAGTATAGCCCCATTTCCTCTGTAGATTGTCCCAACCCAGAAACAGGCCATCGGACGAGTAGCACGCCAATCGCACGCCAATCGGCTTGGTCATCTTTATCGTCCTGCGCCGTCGACAGGCCGAGAGGGCGCAGCACCCTGCCCAAATGAGTTCTTCTCAATGGCCGTGGCCATCATCTTGTTTCCACTTATGATCGAGGTCGTACAAATAACGATATTTCTTCGAGCTGTAGCATGCCATCAGAGTTAGCGTGCCGCTGCCTTCGAGTTTGGGAGGGGCGATCCAGGACTGTGACGGGAGCAAGGGCAGCACAAACCTTCTTCCTGTTTTGCAAGGAAGCGCAGTGCTGCGATTTCTGTGAACGTAATTCCACCCACGAACACAACAAACACTGTCTTCTTTTGCCCATTTTCAGAAAGCAGCGCGCGAGCCTTGACCGCCTTGTCTTCTCCCTTTTGAAGCTCATCGAAGGTCTGGCCCCGCGCATGCTTGACGGCTTCTTCGAAACCCCTCCAGCCATGGCTGCCGGAGCTCGCAACTGCTGTACCTGCCACGCCGTTTCCTTTGGTCATGGAGAGCAGATATTGCTTCTGAAGTATGCACTGCACCAGCCGTATGGACAAAGGTGCATACCCGCTGTAGACATATGCTATGTCATTCGGGTTGTGTTCGTTGACCTCGTCCACAATGAGACGCAGAGACTTCCGCAAGGTCGAGTAGTTGGTCTTGTCACCAGTCGCGCCCGCAGAGCCGGTCATTGGGATCATAGATGCCATGGGCGAGGATTTCGGGAGGAAAAGCTGCAGTCTCTCTAGATTGTGCAGAGTCAAAAGATGCTGGTACCCATAGCCTTGTAAGACCAGTTTGCGTAATTGGTCGTATTCTTTGGTTTTGATGCCGCCAGATATGCAAGAGTAAACGCACAGAAGTCGGAGCACCTCGGGCAGCGGTGCGTCACGAGCAACCAACTCCTCGATCGAGTCGAATTGAGAGGAGGGATCAGCGCCCGCCGCAAGGTTTTGTTGAACCTCGAGGAGCTTGCTGAACTGGTCGGTACGGGTGTACTTGATGATCTCTTCCACCAGGTTGGTATGTATCTTCAGGTTTGCCTGTTCTGCTTGATAACCCGGTAATTTTCGCACAAAGTCTGTCAGTTCTGCCGTCGTTTTAGTCGTATGCCGGCTGTCCAAATCCTTTTGTATGCGCAGGGCGACCTTATTGAGCAGATTTCCGACGATGGCAAAGTTCGTGTCTCGAAGCTGGTCGTACATGTTGTCTGACGAATCTAGTTGGACTTTGCGTCTTCTGGACTGATTGCTAGACGCCGGTGCTGCTGCGCTCTGAGCCGCTTGTGGCGCGCCGCCTACGATGGTCGAATCAACTTCTGTTTGGTTGTTTTGGATGCCAAAGACCTCTTCTATCAAGCCTTCGTATGTCAACTGGGTGAGGAGGGGTGTGACCATGTCGACCTCGCGATCGATGATGATAACGCTCTCTGTTGTCGTGCTCGGGCTGAGGCCGCTCTTGTCGGGCTCACTGGCCACTTCACCAGCTAGAAGCTCCTGTCGCATGCGGGTGAGCAACTCGGCGACTCTCTTGGCACCGTCGCCCTTGCCCGTGACACGGGGGAACAAGCCGTGTTTGAGTTGGATGCCCATCAGTGCCTGGGCGAGCAGGAAGGTTGGTGTGGGATCCTTGGAGAGGTATAGGTCCTTGAACCCATCGTTGAGTTCCAGGGAGAGGACATCTCGCTCTAGTGGGAAGAAGTACAGAGGAAGCTCTGAGACGTTGACGTCTCCGAGGACACCTGATTCTTCAAGGATCTTGTCGGACACAATAGTGCGCCGAGGCACCCAGAAGATGTGGAACTCATGGGACGTCTGGCTCTCGCGTTGCACGCGCCTTATCTGGTCTTCGGGAATGTCAGTGTGCTCCGATGGGTTTTCAACAAGCTCATCCAGTTGGGGTGGACATTGTACGCGAGTACTAGCAAAGTGAAGTATGATGAACGGCTTGGAGTGGTGGCTGCATCAAGATATATGAGATGGCGACTGACTTGCTATTTCCTGAGCATGGGCGGTGCGGGCGATGAAGACGACATTCCTTTGGGTTGTGGAGACATTGTTGCCCTCCAAGAAGAAGAACTTATCGACACCATAGTCCTGCAAGGTCTGAACCTTGACTATCGTTCCGATGGGGCCGGCGAGGTTCTGTTCGATGACGAGGTTCTTCTTGCCCTGGACCTAAGCAGCAGGCCGAACGCGCCAAGTCAATGGAGCTGGTCATGAGCTTGCACTGCCGTGGGAGCCGTGTCGGGGCGCCTTACTTACTACCGAGAGAAGGTAGAGCAGGTCCTTCCTAGCCTTGTCTCTGATCTGCTCCGTGTCGAAGCCAAGAGGAGGAGCCATCATGGGCACTCCATGGACAAAGGTTGGATACCAGGGAGAGGGACGAATGCAGCAACGGTCAGTCGCAACACTGGCTTGTAGGCGAGCCGGGCCCTCAGCAAGGAGGAGCGCGTTGGAGGGGGAGCTAGCTAGATGCCTGTCACAAGTGACCTGGACCCACCGACCACTTGGCCCTGCCTGCCGGGCGGTCCCATCAATCGATAAACAAAACGCTTCGATAAGATGTCCCCGGTTTGTATGAGAATCACGAGGAGTCCCCCTCTACCTTCGCTATGAGAGCCACGCCTATACGGGTTCGGCATTGATGTGTGTGTGTTGGTTCCGATGCTGAGGTTCTAGGATCATCGGTCTGGGTTCGAGAACGTTTCGCAGCCTGCGAGTGGGCCGCATGCATCAACGGGGAGCGGGACAGGCTTTGGACTGGCTGACCTTGTGGTGTCAAAGTCTTGTATTCTCTCGCCCATAGGGCAACGGGTTTCTACGTATAGACCTTCCAAAATATTGAGAGCACCGGATGCTACTCACACCAAGAAATGCTTCCCTCTAAAGGAATCCAAGCTAGGACCTACGTTCGAAACGGATATCGTTACAGGTGCATGAACTTCAAGGCCTCCCTCCAGAGTGCTGGGCAAGTGGCAACCAACCAAACTCCAATCAACCATCGCTGAAGTCACAGTCCCACAACGCAATATCCCCCTTTGATGTATCCGTATCTCGCTCGCCAGAACCGTGTTCGTCAACGCCATGTTTATGAAAAGTAAGCGGCCCCAAGCTCGATGGCATCTAGACTTTGTTGTCATGGTAGTAGAAGTCGATATCCCGTGGCCGCAGTCGATTGCTGCGGACGAATTCCTCGTCACCGGGCGGGCGCTCGTTCTTTGTGTTGCCGGTCAGCATGCTCTGCAGGGACATGCACACGCTCTCGACGTTCTGCACCGGGCTCCATCCTTGCTGGCCCAGGAGGTCGAGACAGATGATGCCGTTCGAGTAGATGTGGGGGTGTATTGGTATTGGTCGGTCGGGCTTTTGGACGAAGGTCACCTCAGGTGGCTCTGGAAATGCCATCAGTCGAGGCTGGCTTGCAGACAGAGTGAGAATGGTACGAGGTCGAGTTCCTTACCGATTGGGTATTGGTGCCCAAACCTGAACATGAGCCTGTAGACATCTGGGTAGAGCGGGTTGTCGTCGAGAACCTTGATGTCCAGGTACCAGGTCTCGAGGTCATCGGCAGACACGAGAGTGATGCCCGCCGGGAGGTTGTCGGTGATCTATAGCGACATCATGTCAGTCAGCTGATGAGAACGAAGCCGAGTTCGAGCCGTTGTGGCAGGGGTCGAGCGTGGCTTGGAGCTGGCAGCGAACCCAGCTTTGCGACGGACTGTGTTGTGGGTGGGCGCGCCGGCAAAGCCAGCCAGCCAGCCAGTCAGTCGGAGGGTCAGGTATACCTTTGTCAACTCCTTCCCGAGCCGCCTGTGGGCAAAGTTGGCACCCATTGTGTGTTGGAGGAGAAGAGAATAGTCGGTGTTGGTGGAGGTGGAATGGCTCCCGTTGAGTGGAAGAAGACCCCGGCTACATACGTCAGGGCCAGGGACTGTAGGTGACCAGGTGTGGGTAGGTGCCGGTTCGGAGGGGGAACGGAGGGCACTGCAGCCACACCGGGGCGCCGCCGTGTCTTTTGGGAGAGGTGATCAAGGAGGATGAGAAATGAGGAGCGCAGGAGTTGCCAGTCGGAATCTCAGTCGCTCAGCTGTCACAAGCAAATAGTTGGCAACCAAGCTATCTGGAACACAATTCTTTTAGGTTGGGGCGGCCTGTGAAGGGTTTGGTGTTTTGTTTCGTGGAGTGAAGCGAGTAACTTTCGGACTCTGGTAGGCTACTGTACACTTTCGCTACTGTAGGTCCAATGTACCTCGTAACGTAGCGAAGGTCCGCCCAGGCTGAGGGCGTCTGCTCATAGGCTGGCTGGCAGGTCGAAAGCTGGGGGAAATCACGCTAGCCTGCCCTGGTGGCCGTCTTGTCACAAGCAACCATCACTGTTTCCGCGATCGACATGAGGGTAGTCCACGGTACTGCCGTCGTGCCGTGGCAGTCTGGCAGTCTGGCAGTCTGGCAAACGCGAGGTGGCTTCGTCAGGATCGGATCTAGGTCCTAGTGTAAACCGCAAGGCAGTCCCGACCATGACTGCACAGAATATCGCAATAAAGTGGAAGCTCTCGGGTAACAATGCCGCGTGCGTGGCTCCCCCGTCGCCTCCCCAGTGGCTCATGTTCATCCCATCAGGGCCTCCAGTGGCCTCCACGGCCGAGTCGAAGGCCGCCATCTATCTATAAAAAGGGGCAAGATGGCTGTGCTGGGCCGGTGGTGGGGCAGCCTTGCGCACTGCCAAGGACCAGACCAGTAGGAGCGGGATGGGCACCTGGGCAAGCGGGCAAGCGGGCAGGTGGCACGGCGGTTGGTGAGAGAGCCCCTCCCTCTGCCACTCTGCCGCCTGTCGACGGCGAAGCAACAACAGCCGGCCTGTCTGCTGGCTGTCTGGCTCGTGCGGCTGAGCCGTCGGCCTGTCCTTATTAGACGATTCCTCTCTGCTGCCATCATCAGTTGGTGACACGAGCCAACCCCCTCCCGCGCCCAAGGCATTCTCTGATATACATACCATCATTGTCGTTATCCTTGTCCTCAGGCTTTTAGCTGCTTCGTCACAGTACTCATTTACACTACTTTATCTCGGTTGACTCTGGCTGACGGGCGAAGCTCCTCCGTCAAACAAAACATCTGCCTCAATCCCAGAAAACTGTCTGAGCTCCTCCCTCCCCACTGCTCTCCTGCCCGCCGTTCGAGCCCCTCCTTTTTTGGCCAAGGGACCACTTGAGCTACTACCTACTTCCTGACTTCCTGACTGTTTGCACTTTCTCCTCTTGCTCTGTTCGCGCCTGCAGATTCTTGACGCTTCGATCCTTATAACAAACAACACCGCCCCTTCGCGACCGTCTCTGTCTGCTCCGGCCTCCATCCTGCCGACTGCTTGCGCAACCACTAGGCCCAATCTCGCTCCAAGCTTCTTGACCAAGTGCCCGTCACGCCTTCCAAGACCAGGACCTAGCAGCGAGAGCGCTTTCACGTCGCTCTAGTTTAGGAAAACAGCTCTTAGATTCACAAATCGAGTCGGAGCAAGATGAGTTGTTAGTATTTTCTTATGCGCCTCGTCCTCACCTCCATATCCACCTATCGCCCACACCCTGCGACCTGAGCCAGCTGTTCCACAAGTTGCCCATTGCTCGACACACCAGCCTGATTGTCCTGTCTCCCACCGCTGCTTCATTATGCTGACCGGATTACCCCGCGCTTCAGTCTCCAACATGCTCAATCGGCTGCATGGCCAACCTGAAAGCTACGACAAGAAGTGCGTATCATACCTCGATGGGCACCATGCCGGCCGCCTCCTCTGACTTTCTCTCTGGCAGATCCAAATATCGATTCGGCAGAACCCTCGGCGCCGGCACTTATGGTATTGTTAGGGAGGCCGACAGCCCATCTGGCAAGGTGGCCGTCAAGATCATCCTCAAGAAGAACGTCAAGGGCAACGAGAGGATGGTTTATGACGAGCTTGACATGCTGCAGCGGCTGAAGCATCCCAACATTGTCCGATTCGTCGATTGGTTCGAGTCCAGAGTGAGCAGGATTCCACCCTGGAGCATGGGCTACGGATCCTAGAGATGCTGGGCAACAACTAACACGGGCTGCAGGACAAATACTACATCGTCACGGAATTGGCGACGGGTGGCGAGCTTTTTGACCGCATCTGCGAGCAGGGCAAATTCACAGAAAAAGATGCTTCCCTGACTATCAAGCAGGTGCTCGGTGCTGTCGATTACCTGCATAGCAAGAACGTCGTCCACAGAGGTGAGTCCGGCCCCAGGATGAGAGCCCTGCAGAGGAGGCACAACTGACCGCGTCGCAGACCTGAAGCCCGAAAATTTGCTCTACCTGACCAAGGCAGCCGACTCGGACCTCGTCCTGGCTGACTTCGGTATCGCCAAGATGCTCGACAGCAAGGACGAGGTCTTGACCACCATGGCCGGGTCCTTTGGATACGCCGCCCCAGAAGTCATGCTTAAGAGGGGCCACGGCAAACCTGTCGACATGTGGTCCATGGGCGTCATCACCTACACGCTTCTGTGTGGTTACTCGCCGTTCCGGTCTGAGAACTTGCAGGACCTGATTGAGGAGTGCAGCAACGCGAAGGTGACCTTCCATGAGAGATACTGGAAGGACGTCAGTGAAGACGCCAAGGAGTTTATCATGGGCCTCCTGCAGCCCAAACCCGAAGACCGATGGACCTCATCGCAGGCTCTTAACCACATCTGGCTGACTGGTGATAACGCTACGGACCATAACTTGATTCCCGAGATCAAGGCCTACATCGCCAAGGCCCGCCTTCGCAGGGGCATCGAGATGGTGAAGCTGGCCAACAGGATCGAAGCCCTCAAGATGGAGGAGGACGACAAGGAGGATTCGGATATGCCAACCGATGCGTTCGCTGCCGCAAACCCCTCCAGGGAATCGGGCACCTCGAGCCCCAAGCCAGAGGCCGGCGCCTCGTCTACAACATCCGCCGAAAACAAGCGAAACCTTCAAAAGAAACTGAAGGGTGCCATCTTCCGCGAGGTGGTGCTCGCCAAGGTCCGCGAGATGAAGCAGCAGGAGCAGACACTGAAGGTGACGGAGGAGGTCGAGAAGGAGGCCAAGAGGCGCTCCTTCCACGAGTAAAGGGTGGCGAAAGGTTGCCAGCCGCTTACAGAGAGTTTGGTTGGCAGTCAGGAGCGGATTTGAGTTGGACTTCGATACCAAGGGGTAGTGTCTTGGCAAATTGTCTTGTGTTTTTCTTTATTGCAGAGTCAGGTTCATTACCCCGAGTGTTTCTTGTTTCCGTGGGCGATGCAGCGTCAGTCATCCGCCGTCGCCCCGGGCGCGTATGCTTCAGTGCTTGTGTTGGAAAAATGGGTTTCTTGAAACAGTTGGATGCGGACTCGAGAGAGAGGGCAGGTTGGTTACCTGGTATTACAGCGAGAGAGATCACAGTTGGGTTGAACACAGGAGCAAATCGCTTGCTTGCCTGCGGCCGTTCACAATAGGAAGGTACACACAAGTATCGTGTTCGTGAAATAGAATACCTTGCTTTCTTCTCACACCAACTTAGCCCCCGCGCCGTTGTCGGGGCGCTGGAAGAGGGAAATCGAGAGCTCGCCGCTAGGAGGCGAGCGCCTGGGCCGCTCTGTGGCTGGGCTGAGGAAGACTGAGTGAAGTTCGCGTAAGTACAAGCTATTGACCTGTAAGATGAAATCGTGCCAATAACTCTCCTTTTTATTCCTCTTCGGAGAGCCTACTTTGGGAAGAGATGAGCCATTCGCGCGTTACTAAATACAGGTCCGAGTGATCGAGGGGTCGGGGTTAAGGATATGAGGTGCATGTGTTGAAAAGCGACCGACTACCGGGAGCACAGCGAATTCGGATACGCGGTTTTCTTTTGGTTCACTTGGGTCATCCTGACAAGTTTGCATTTCGTATGAACATGTTGGTATTTGAATTTATTCCAAGAACAGATATCCTGCGGGACATAGACGTCCGGGGATATATAATTCAGATGTATCAGATATGCAGAGCACAATGCAGCCGCATGAGGCCATCGTGGGTAATGTGGCTTGACCTTTCCCGCCCCTTTCCCAAATGCACCGAAACACCTGTGTCCTATGCGTTCCTTATATGCATGCAGATCCTTCCTGGAACAATGGTGCCTGATATATATCCATTGCCCACCCAATCCCATCGTGCGTCCTGATGTTCCGTCCGTCCCGTCCATCCCCAGTATGCTGAGGAGTTTGGTTATGTCATTTACCTCCCATCTTTTGCCCCGTCGTGTGAATATCGTGATGTGAATGCGCAGAGGCAGATTATTTAGTAAGCGAGCCCTGAAGCTCGCAGAACAAATGAGAATGTTTCCGCCTCATGCCCCTTGCTGCGCTGGGAGTCGATCGTGTGTGTGTATGCGCATATTGCGTGCCCATTAGTTGGCGTTCAGCTCCGCCATGACCGTCTCGCAGAGTACCTCGTAGCGGCTCGCGTCGAACCTCTTCCTCTTCCACCCGTTCATGCGCAGCTTGTCGATCCTGGCCACGCGGTCCATGGCGCGGGCGGCCTCGTCGTCGCCGTCGCCGATGGACCCAACACTGCTGAAGCTCATGCTGCTGCCGCTGCGCTGCCGCCCGCCGCCCAGGCTCATGCGGTGGACGTGCGCGGACCTGATGGTCGCCGCGTCGTACAGCAGCGGCGACTCGGGCTGCTGGTCAGGCTGCTGGGCCTGGAGGAGCTGCTCGTCGGCCTCGATGAGCTGGCCCAGCGAGGCCATGTGGCTGTTGACCTGCGTCTTGAGCGCGGCGAGGGTCTCGCAGTAGCGGGACACGCTGCGGGCCGCCTCGGAGTAGTCGGCGGCGGCGCCAAAGTGGCCGAAGGGCCCGCACGCGTCGGGGCCGAACCCCTCCGAGGACGGGGAGCTCGACGGGCTGGGCTCCTCCTCGTCCTCGCTGATGGACGGCATGGGCGGCGGCGACGAGGCGGGGCTGACGTCGAGCGGGTCGACCTCCTCGATGACGTCCTCCTGCAGGGGCCAGCGCTTGCTCGACGCCACCACGGGCAGCTCCGGGAGGTCCTGCCGCGACGCGCCGGACACGAAGTAGTCGTCGTCGAAGCCCAGCGTTGGCGAGTCCGGGCGGACCACGGGCTCGGGCAGCCGGAACGACCACCTGTCCTTGTCCTTGGGCAGCTCGAACGAGACCTTCTTTTTTGGCCTCTCCCTGTCCCCCGAGCGCGGTTCTTGCTGCAGGCTAGACTTCCTCGAGTGAGTCCAGTTGGGCGTCATCAGGCAGGACTCCGGGGTCCACGCCCGTGACGAGACTGATCCTGATGGAGAGTGGAGGCTGGGTAATGACGACGCAGCAGACGTTGACCGAGACTGGGCGATGGCTGCTTCCTCGGCCTGCTTAATTAATGACTGTGCGGACTTGTAGTGACCACGTGCCTGCTGGAGAAGACTGCTTCTGTAAGTTGACCCAGGTTGCAATGGGCGCGCGCACATCTCGAGGGAAGCGGCGGCATAGAAATGCAGGTATATCAAATACGCCGGCTGGACCGATGACTAGGCAGGATGTCAGCAAAGGTATCCCTAGGAAAAGAGGTCGTACACTGTATGGAGCAACTCACTAGGTCCTTAGTATTTGTGAGGATCTCATTACACCTTGCAGAACATGCGCGGTACCGGCGGGTAACGTAGCACTTCTTTATCTCCGTGATTGCCCTCTTCCACTCAGCCGACGTGAAGGGCAACACGGGGAGCGAAGCGGGTACCTGCTGGGAGTGGCGCTTCGTCGTCCTCACTGGCGGCCGTGAGAGCTTGATCATGGGTGTGACATCGCTGGCGTTGCGCTTATGCGCCGGGGACAAAGGCGCCGCGGCGACGGGAGGGTTGGTGTATTGGCCGGCGGGGTGTATGACGCTGGATCTCGAGGGACCGGAGCCGAAGCTCTCGGTCAACTTGGGGCTGAGCATAAGGGGTATTAAACCCTTCGGCATTGTTGTGTGATGTAGCAGGTGAGTTGTCCGCGAAGTGGAGCACGAGAATCGTGCGTGGAGACGGCGGGATTCGACTGTCGGTATAGTATGGATGTGCGCTGGATGTATGTATGACGGATGTATAAGAAAGGGAAAAGAATCGCGGGGCTTATTGGTCGGGTAGCGCTATAATAACACCCGGAAGTCGTCTGGTGTGTGTTGTCCAGCACCGAGAAGCTGGGGAAAAGTGCTTTTGTTTGTTGCTTGGATATGGACCCTCAAGAATGCGACCCGAGAACTCGGGAACAAGCAGAGGACCGTTTGTCGATCTTGGAATTATGGTATTAGAGGGGTGAGCCCGATCGGCTCTAGGATATATGCGTGTCTCAGAGTGCTAGACAAAACATTGACCTCGTGGGCATGAAGGCCGGGCCTCGGGATGCCGAAAAGTTGAGACACTCTCGCGTAGTTGGTATGTCCTGGTGGGTGGAGGGGATGACGGGACAGGCTTGCTTAGACCTGTGACGCAGACTGGGGTGGGATGTGTTTTGTGTGTATATGTGGTTTGTGTGTGAGTTGTGAGCAACCGGGGTCACCAGTTGCGGCTTTCGAGCTATCCCGAGTAATAGTTCAGACGCGGGAGCTGATTGACTGTTGGACCAATTCCGAGAGGTTCAGTAGAAGTCGGGCTTGTGAGATCAGTCAGTTGAAGGGAGGGAAAGGAAAAGAGGGAAAAAAAGGACTGGCAGGAATGGGTGGGATTTGGGTGACGCCGGGCTGACGATAGGAAAAGGAGTGTATAAGATGAGGAGGCTGCATCTTTGACCTCGAATGCAAATCTCCCCGGTCGTGGTCCCCTGCCATGTCCTGCCCATTCCCTGCCGGTGATGAACGTTATTGCACGGATCTTATTTTGTTGCGACTGAAAGCGGAAACAGGGTGTGGGCCACCGTTGCTCGAGCCTCGAGCCTCGACGGGGGTGTCGTGGGTGTCGTGGGTGTCAACCAGCCAAACGGAACACTCAATTGCGGTGGAGGCTGCCACACCTTGGGGCAGACTCTGGGCAGCACCCAAGCCCATCCGAAGACGGGCTGTGGATCGTCGTCGAGATGTGCAGGGGTGAGGGCCTCCCCCTCCCCCTCCCCCTCCCCCCAAGGGCCTGCCAGGCTTGTCTTGCCCGGTCCTGCGTCTTGAGTGCTTTGGGGATGCGCGCCCCTTGCAGCTATCACCAGCCGCAAACACCCGCCTCGGACAGCCACTAGGCCGGGTCGAGCACACGAGGCGACGAGGTGACAAGGTGTCAACCCGGCCCTCCCGCCTCCCCCGCCGAGGGGCTGGGGCTGGTGTGCCTCATCATACTGTGGGATGTAGTATAGTCGCAGCAAATCTGTGGCAGCTCCCGCGATCGTGAAACTCTGACAGGCAAGCTAGATAGTCCAGTGATATATGTACTCAGCACGCAACACGCACGCTCAGATCCGTGAGCCACCCACCGTCACCCTCGGTCACCGTACTGAACCTCCTCCATGACCCGTGACATCCGGCAGCCTCTGGTCCCTCCTGAAATGTAGCACTCATTGCCAATCAGCCAGCCGTGAGCCGATCGGTCAATCCCTCATCAGCCACTCATCACAGTCTCTCTCGTCTTCTTTGAGGCCAAATCAGATACACTTCATCCTGCAAGATCACTCCCTCGGGTCACAGGCACATCAGGTTCATCTGGAAACCGTCGCATTGAAAACTTTATCTTCCCTCTCTCTCTCCCGGGCCCTTCGATCCACGCATCTTGAAACCATCAACCTAGGGGCGCCCAGAGGCTAGAGCCTGTCACGCCTGCACGCCTGGCCACGCCCCCCACACAGGCAACGCTCATACCCTCAGGGCCCCTCCACCCGCCTCCACCCAAACGGCTCCAGAAGCACGCGAGATAACCAGGAAAATGGAGAGAGAGAAGGAAAAAAACGCCCACCAACGCCCGTTCAGCCGTGGGGCGCGTTGCCCTGCCCAAATGAGAGGCCCCCAAAAATGGAAGCAAACGCCAGTGCTGAGCTGGACTTTGAGCTCTGGCACCCTCCCCTTCCCCCGCCCTTTTGCTTCCTAGTGTATTTCCAGCCATTCATCTTCCTTCCTGGCCCCTCGCGTTAATCTCCGGACCTGCTTAGGCGAGCCTCTCCCGGTTCCTGCGTCAAATCGCTCAGAAATGACAGAATATGACAGAAGGAAAGAAAAGCACCGGCGCAGATTGAGACAGCTGTCACAGCGGCAGAGTGGGTGCACCATCGCCCTGCCCTGCCCGCCGGGACAGCCTCACATTGTAGTGTACACGTCGCGTATACCGCGCCTCGCCAAACATGATGTCGAAAAGACTAAATATACTTTCTCGTTCCCGAATGCTAATCAATTTCCCCACAAAGCCCAATGTCGCGGCATTCCTGGGATCTGGTCTTTCCTCTACAGAGAATGCAACGCTTCATTTGCATCGTCATGCTACACGTGTATATATAAGTTATAAAGCTACCACCTCGTATCTCCCCTCCCCCAGTAATGCCAACCCGTTCGTTCCAAGTCCTTAACAGCCGACGCCGCAACCCCCACCCCCCCGGCGCTCCTCAAGGTCCACGCATCCTCAACAAGCTCGATTGCGCAAGCCGCCAGGCTGGGTGAGAGGGCTGAAAGCTTGCGTCGGCACCGGGCACCGGGCACCCACAATCCGGCTCGGACGGGGTGGAGCTTTTTGCCCTGGTGATGATTTTTCATCTTCACCCCTCTCGTTTTGCTCACCTTCCACTACCAGGAACTGTTTCTTCCAGGTCCCGGGCTCCCCAGGGGCCCCACACCGAACAACAACCGAGCCTGCGCCCGCAGGCTCTCTTTTTTTGTCGGATTCGGATATTGCAGTACTTGCGGTACCTTTGTTTCCCACTCACCGACAGTTCAGCACATCTCACAAAACAGAATATCTCGTGACCGGTAATCTATTCTATTCCGAGCGTAGATGGTTACCATGAAGTCCGCTCGCAATCTCGACTTGTCCTACTCGTCTTACCCCGGTACCAAAAACCCGGATCAATGGTGGTCTATGCAGCTCGGTTCGACGCACAAGGTGGAGGGAGGGAGACAAAGCGCCCTGCAGCTGCAGCTGTGCGTCTATACTAGTCTACTATCTGCACGTCAAAAAATCAGGACGCTGACTCGGGCTTCGGGTCCACAGCCACGGCCGGCTCAGCAGCGGTCGGATCCGGATTCGCAGCCGCAGGACCAGCATCCCCAGTGACCACTGATTCGCCCTTGACGCCGTCCACGACACGTAACCCTGACGCGTTTACTGTGATCTCCTCGAGCTTGCGGAGCTGCTCGAGGCGCCTGCGGACCTCGTTCACGAGGTTCGGGATGGGCACCTGCACGCCCTCCTTCTCCGGGTGGCCATCGTCCAGGCCCATCTGCTTGAGCCTGTCGAGGGTACATACGTTAGCAGTAGTTTTTGTAGAATTCCCAATTGGATGTGTGACATACTTGACTTGGCCGTTCGCCAGCTCCTCCTCGCCGAGAATTACTGCGAATGGGACGCCGTTTGTTTCGGCAGCCTTGAATTCTGTGGCTTCTGTTAGCATGCATATTCCAGGGGATGCCGGGCGATCAGGAAGCCCACGTACGATTTTGTAGCTTCGGCTTGTTCTTGTAGAGGAACTCCGACTTGATACCCGCGGACCAGAGCTGGTTGCATATCCTCATACGGTCCTTGACCATGCCGTCGAACCCCTTGCCTCCAAACGCCATCACATAGACGTCCGTCTCGTTGTTCCTTGGCTCCTTGCCCTGATCTGCCGCCATGCGTGCCGCCTCGATGGAGAAGATGCGGTCCACGCCAAACGAGATACCAACGCATGGTATCTGACCCTTGCCGGAGAACATGCCGACGAGGTTGTCGTATCTGCCGCCAGCGGCCACACTTCCCACGCCGAGTGTCGGGTCGTCTGAGCGGTCGTCATCCTCTGATGCCTTGCCCTTCTTCTTGGGCTTGGACTTGGACTTGGCGGCAGCGGCGCTCCCCGTTGAGGCAGCTGGTGCTGAGCCCTCGGTGACGACTTCGTAAATGATGCCTGTGTAGTAGTCCAGCCCTCTGGCAAGGCTCAGGTCAAAAGAAACAGCCTTCGTAGCGTCGAAGCACTCCAAATAGTCAAACAGCAGCTGCATGTCAGCCATACCCTGCTTCATCGACTCGTTCGCGGCCAACGACTCGTCCTGCTGCAGTTTCTCCAAGAGGTCCTTGCCGCCCTTGAGCTGAACCCAGACGCCAATCTTGTCAGCGACCTCCTCGTCGAGCCCCTTCTCGCTGACCATCTCCTTCTTGACGTCCTCCCACGGCATCTTGTCCAGCTTGTCAACCGCGGAGGAGATGGTCCGGATCTTGTCCTCGGGAACGCCGCACACCTGGAAGATGCCATCCAGGATCTTGCGGTGGTTCGTCTTGATCGTGTACCTCCCGTCCCAGCCGAGGGCCTCAAACACCTCGCTGACGATCTTGATGATTTCGGCGTCGGGGAGCATGGGGTCGAACGCGCCGGCGATGTCGAAGTCGCACTGATAGAACTCCCTCATCCGGCCCTTGGACACGGCCGGCTGGTCCCTCCGGTAGACCTTGGCGATGTGATACCGCTTGATCTGCTGTATGTTCTTCTGCGCCACGAAGCGCGCAAAGGGCACCGTCAGGTCGTACCGCAGGGAGCACAGCTCGCCGCCCTGGTCGGCCAGGTCGTAGATCAGCTTCGAGTCCTCACCGTACTTGCCCGCCAGGATCTCCTTGAGCTCGAATACGGGTGTGTCGATCGTGACGCCGCCGTGGCGCTTAAAGACTTCGCGGACTGTACGGCGCACCTGTCAGCGTTGGCCCTTGTGCACCTGCTCATCCCGCACATAGACCCAGAGGAATCCAATTGCACATAGAAACGACTCTTGTCCCAAGCAACAGCGGGTGGTCGCTTACTCGTATCGAAGATCTGCTCCCGCAGCACCATGTGCTTGCCATCCCAATCCCTCGTGCCCTTGGGCGTCTTCAGTTCAAATCCGCCCTTGGGAGCCATGTCGTTCGACTCGTTATTCCGCCTCGGCACAGATGTTCCAAAAGGTTGCGACGGGTAGTATGCTGGGAGCGCCGGGTTCAATGGTTTGTAACGCGCAACTTGGAGGAGGGTCCGTGGCCGTGCTCTGGCTGCCGTTGTAGCGTTCCTCAATGTGAGAATATGCTTCATTCACGTCGTCAGTCGAGAATGGTGCGTCAATTCCGTCGCTGGAACGAGGTAGGGAACACAAGCTACTGTGGAGGATGGTCGCAAGAGTGGGAAAAAAAAATAGAGGGGTCATCAGTCGGTGGTTGGAGGGGTTCGTGGTGACTCAGGCGCAAAGCAGGCGAATCTGCATCTCGACAAAAAAATTCCCGTGCCTGGCTGGGGCTGCAAGGCTACCTACGTCAGGCGATCGACACTCGCACCGACAGGGGTATGTATAGCTCTCGCTCACCCAAAAGCACATGTCGGAACACCAAGTGGTCGCGCGTATCACCACCAAAACGGCTCGCAGCCTAGGAGCAATCAACATAGTAGTAATGTGTTTCTTATTGATCAGATGTCCTTGACCGCATGAGAACTATCAGCACGACTTTCTTGCTGCCGCGAGTCTGACTTGAAAAACAAGACGAAAAGAAAACTGCAGTCTGTCTGCATTCTGCCGATCCAACCTTGCCAGTACACAGAGCCTCCCTCTCAGCTGTCAGCGCAGCGCATATTGATTCTCTCGTAGAAGACTCGTGCCTGAACTGTGGCGCACCTCCTTTTGAATTGCGCCTTCCACCCCAGCCCGTCCTTCCCTACCAGAATACACGCTATTGCACACATTGAACAGCGTTCAAGAGCCCTGCAATGAATTACAACCCACAGTCTTGTCCCCATGCCATTTGATGGACCACCGAGCGAAGTGGACACTGCTGAGACGACCAGAATCGAGTCAATTTATCAACTGTGCTCTGGAGACTGTCACTCACACGTCCCACTCGTGCTCCTCCTCCTGCTCTTCAGCAAGATTGGCACCATCGTCAGACAGTGCAGCAAAAGAAGACTGCGAGGGCAAGGTCTTGGCCTTGGGCCGACCGTTGGTGTCGTTCGCCTTCGAGGCTGGCTTGTCAGCGGCTGGCGCTGCGTGGTTCTCGGCGGCGGACTCGTCGGTCTCGCTGACGGCATTCGTGTTCTTGGCCTTCTTCTTGCGGGACTTGGACACGGGGACCCATTCCTCGGACTCCTTCTTCAGCATCTCCAACTGCTCTTCCTCAGAGTAGGGAATGTCTGCCCAACTCGTCTTGGCGCCGTTCTGCTTGGCGTTCTCCTTCTTTTGCGCGGGTGCCGGTGGGGTGGCAGCACTGGCCTTCGGAGTGTTGTCGAACGTATCCAGCGGTTGAACAGAAGCTGGGGCAGCGGCTTGGTCGGACTTGCCGTTGACCTTGTTTCCAGTCCATGCAGAGGACTTGGGGGCAGCCGTAAATGTCGATCCATCCTTGGCGGCTCTGCCCTCGGCCTCCCTGGCAGTGCGTCGCTGGGCCTCCATCAGTGCCTTGCGAGCCTTCTCATCCTCCTCACGCTGGGCCTTGGCCCTCTCGACCTTTTGCCGGTTCTGCCTCTGCTTCTTGGTCTCTGTCGGCTGTGGCGTCTTGGCCTGCTTGGGCTTCTGCTGCTTCTCGGCGGTGTCGGTCAGTCGGAGAACAGACGGGCCGGAGGTGGGCTGCTCAAGCATGTCGGAGACGCCCGTGGGGTCAGATGCAGAGACAACCGGAGAAGCAGCAGAGGACTGGTCGTCATCGCCATCGATACCAGCCGTAGAAGACGGGGCGGAGGCCTTGCTGCTGTCGGCGGGTGTCTCCTGGCTGATGTCTCTGGCCTTGGACTGTTTGACGGACTTCTGCTTCTGCTCGTTCTTGACCTTGGGCGCAAACTTGTTCTGCTTGTTCTGCGCCATCTGCTTGGCAAACTCGCGGTTGTCAACCCCGTCGTCGGAGCTGTCGTCCTTGACCTTGGGCTTGGTGGCTGCGGCATAGGTCTTGGGCTGAGATTTGGGCTGCTGAGACTGTTTGGAGGACTCGGAAGCGAAGCTCTCCATCCGTTGCCTCTTTGCCTTGTTCTCCTTCTTGGGTTGGTCTCGCGACTCTTGCAGGCGGTGCTTCTGCGAAGCTACCTTCTGCTGTTTGGCCTGCTTGGCATGGTGTTGGGTGTATCCGAAGACACCAACGACAACAAGGAGGGTGGCGTAGCCAACAAACGTCTTGTTGGTCAGGATAGAGAGAGTGTTGCCCATGATGACGGAGTGAGCAATGTCGAAAGGTAGAGGAGCTCGGGAAGTTGGGGAGAGGATGGCGTTTCGCGACGAGAGCAGGCGTCGTCGCGGGTCGGCAAGGGCAAAGGCGTCAGAGCTGCAGTGAGTCCGTCGTCGATGGGCGAGATCCAATTGAAGTACCTGATTAGAAGCAAAATGTAAGTCGGGTGAGATGAATGTGTGGTTTGTGGGGGAATGCCAGCAATTTGATGACAATTGGGCCGGTGGTGAGCAGCTGAGGAGGCGTCGCTTCTAGGTGTGGTCTGGCGCAACTTACTACTAGACTAATTGGTAATTGCTGCTTGGTTGACTTGTCAGGCACAGCGCGTGTTTGGAGTGCTTCTGAGAACTGGAGCCAGTGGGCCTTTCGGCGTGGAGGTGTCAAGGTCTGGTCTGGGTGTGATGGAGGGCTGAGGATGTGCAATTGAGGATTCCAGTCTGGAGCCAGAGAGGAACTGTGGAGAGATATTGGTCGGTGGTGGTGACAGCTCCGACGGGTGCTTCGAGTTGACACGGTACGATGCGACGAGAGGTCCTTTTCCCGCAAGACTTAATTAACAGGTGGCATTTCAGAGGCTAAGCGGCATCAGTAGCGGCTGCAGGGAGGTACCCCAGTACCTCCCCAGGAACCTCGGGTTGCCAGTTGGGGTTACGATTTGGGGGACCCACCAGAGATGGAGAGGCGTTAGTATTTGGTGGTGCTGCGGACAATTTGTCTTGAAGTTTTTAGTGGGCAAAGTCGAGCTCTACTTGCCTGGACTCAAATCATTCACTCGACTGACCCCTTCACCTTCAAAAGTACGTATAGGCACTAAGCAACTAGCAGCTGCAGGATAGCCCGCAACCAGAACAAGTATTTCTTCCTGCTTGTCAAGCTTGTCCACCTGCAAGAACAAAGTGCATTGTGACGGCGGAGCAGCTGGAAGCCGAGACATCCAATCTACCACCACCCCAAAGTCACTTCTTCCGTCCCCCCTTGGCGACACCAAGCCATGATCAATCAGCATGCTGTAGATTCCGGCCACATGCCATTTTGGGAAAGAATAAATTAATTCAATATCCCTGTGTGAAGTAGGACCAAAAAGGCTACCAGATCAATAGGGAGTCAGTCCACATGCTCCGCTCCCTTAGTTCTCTGCAGGCATGCAGACATGCAGACATGCAGACATGCAGACATGCTGACTGACCAGACGGCCCCAGGTAGCCTCTACGGAGCACGGAGTACAGGAAGGAGGAAATGACGTTAGGTGGACGGGCAAGTGGGCGTACCTACCTGCCCGCACCCTTTATCGCTCGCCTATCAGCTTCGTGACATTGCCATTGTTACTTAGGCAGCCCCTCCAAACTTCCAAGCCCGCCTGAGCAATTTGCGAACAACACACTGTGAGCCATCGTAGTTGAGTTGTTTTTTGGGGCAAACACTCACCGAAACTCCCAATTGGATTGTCATTGATTTTCCCTTTTGTTTGCTACGTAGTTTATAAGCCCCAGGATCCTGGCACCCGGCTCTCGGTCCGTAAACAAATCTGTAGGCCAGTGAGTACTGTACCCATCCCCAAAGTCCCCTTCGATCTGTTCCACCGCATCGGGATCGCGGGCAGGCGCATGCGAATGCACAGACACAAACACAGGCACAGAGACACAGAGACACAGACACAGAGCTAAGTCCACGTGAAATACCCGGACCTCTCGCTGACTGGGCCGCAGTTGTCAATCTCGCTTCTAAGACAGCCATGGCTCCAAAGAACCGCATCATCATCGACACCGACCCAGGCAAGCTGTCTAGTGCCCCAGACCCACGTGTGCCACACTCTCGCTGACGCTTCATCCAGGGGTTGACGATGTCCTTGCTATACTGCTCGCCCTCACCGCGCGGCCGGACGAGCTGGACGTCGCCATGATCTCCGTGACATATGGAAATGTGTCGTTGCAAAGGTCAGCCCCTCCTTGCACGTCTGGTGAGACAATGGAGATTGCGTGGGCGGGGGCGACGGAACACTGACATTCCGTCAAACTGCCAGATGTCTGCGCAACGTTGTCGCACTATTCCACGTGCTGGAGAAGGAGAATGCATGGCGCAAATCCTCAGGCAAGCCAGAGGGCTTCGAGGCCCTAAGAACGTCCAAGCCCATCGTTGCGGTTGGCGCCGAGCACCCTCTGCAGGAAGACATTCTCAAGTCGGACGATTTCCATGGCGCTGATGGCTTGCATGGCGTCCACGAGGCTGTATGTCCCTGCCCCTTCCGCCCAGCATGCTCTCATTAGCTGAGTGATAATGTGGCCATAGCACCCGGATCTCAGCCCTGCAGATACCTGGAGGTCGGCTTTCGCTAGAGACGAAACGCCTGAGGCTGGAGGCCCTGCTGAACCCCCTGCATTCTCTCCCTACTTCACCCCTTCGAAGACGCCCTCGCACCTGGAGATGCTTCGCATTCTCAAGGAGAGCCCCGAGGACACCGTTACGATCGTTGCTGTCGGGCCCCTGACCAACGTGGCACTCGCGGCAGCCGAGGATCCGCATACGTTTTTGCGCGTCAAGGAGGTGGTTGTCATGGGTGGTGCCGTGAACGTGGAAGGCAACATCACCCCCGTGGGTGAATTCAACTGCTACGCTGACACGGTAGCCGCTGCCAGGGTGTATGCTCTGACCTCTCCCACGCCTTCTTCTACAATGCCCCCATTCATCAAGGGCAAGTCTACACTGGGGGCCTACCCGGCGAAGCTACCCAAGAGACTCCTGCTCAGCCTCTTTCCGCTTGATATCACGACACCACACCTGCTCAACAAGAACTTCTTTGCGCAGACTATTCAGCCATTCATCGACGCAGGCAGCCCCCTGGCTCGGTGGATATCGACGTTCATGTTCGGGACGTTCAACAAGATCGATACCATGATTGGCGACGGTAGCGAGCCAGGGCTGTCCCTCCACGACCCGCTTACTATCTGGTACATGTTGACACGCGATGATCCTGCTTGGAAGGCAGTACCAGCGCCCGAGGATATACGGATCGAGACCGTTGGGCAGTGGACCCTGGGCATGCATGTCATTGACCGCCGGAACAGGAGCAAGCAGGGCGAGGAGCAGGACAGCAGGGTCAGGACCAACCCGGAGGACCCATTGGATGCAGTCGAGTTCGACGACGGGCCTTCCGACAATGGCGGCTGGCTGAGCGCTAAGAAGGGGAACAGGATCAACCGCATTGTTGAGTCGCCCGGCGAGGATGTGTTCGCACCGTATCTGATGAAACGTCTCTTTGGATAGATGACGTGAGACTCTGATTTCGTGGTCACTGGCAATCACGTAGCTCGAGGTTCTGCATGCAAGCAGAGGCGTCAGTAGAGTAGTAGCATGGCCGACGGCTGCAGCAGGATAAAATGCATACCAGATATTGACAGAAAAAAATACTTCAACGGTATCCTTGAACTCCTTAAACTCCACCGCCTGCAGATTGCATCAAATTTCCTAGTGATGCCCATAGACCCACCCGACGCCGGACTGAGGCCTTCAAATGCGCAGCTTGTATCGTAGGACAGCCCACATAGGCAACGGCCGCCTCTCTGCAAGTCCAACCCTGGGGTATCTCATCCACTCAATGACCACATTCCGTTCCTTAGACAAAATCACCTCCAGCCCGACCACGCCCGCCACAGACACGTCGCGGGACTCATGGTGACGGCGACGGTCGCTTCCACCACCATGCCGCCGCCACGAAGGCTGACCGCGGAGACACCGGCACCTATGAGTGCTTGATGCCGCCGATGGGCGCGCCCTTGACGGCCGTCCAGTCGATGGAGTTGTCGATCTCCTCGTCGACGACGCCCACAAGGCAGACGTTGTCGCCGCGGACTATGTAGAGCCCGAGGGGCACCTCCACGGACGGCTCCGGGTCCTCGGCCGGGCGGATGACGCGCTCGACCGCGTTCTGGAGGACCTGTGACAGCCATGTTAGAGACGAACCGAGCTCCTCACCTGGGCTGACAAGGACTGGCAGCCTCATGCTGGGGCCTCAGATACTTACGAGGTTGGTCTGGTTGTCGGAAGAGATGAGGGTGCCAACCAGGGTGCGGCTGTCAGCCGTGATGATTGTCACCTTCTCTGGAGGAGCAGTGCATGTCAGTCCTCACGTGCAACATTGAGTGAATCCGGGGCATATGAGGATAGTGAGCTAGCTTACTGTCCATGTACTGAATAAGAGACATCTTGTGCCTGTGCAGACCTTCCTATTCGGCTTGACCAAGATTGAACGAGTGAATGGCCCGGATACCCTTTGTCAACTTGCTCGGCGGCGGGAGACAGGCAGCAAAGCGGTGAGTCGGGATTGTCTTGTTGGCGTGTGCGAAGGTGAGGTCAGGCCCGGGAAATTTTGAGCTGAGGTCTCGGGGGTCACACTCGCTGAAGCTCACTCCCCTGCAACAGCTCGTACCTCGTTGCAGTGGGTCTCTGCTAAAATTGGCCCCTCGCACGGCTGGCTCGTTGGGGTACACTACCTCTTGCTCTACTCCTGGTATCTACACTACTTCGAATTGGGCATGCTCGTCTCCCCAGCCTCGATTCATTTCAACCGGGTCAGCAATTCAATCTCGAGCACGATCGAGCTACAGTCTCTTCACAGATCACGGGTAAGCCGTTCTGCGGACAATTCTTCATTGAGCATACGTAACTTGTAGGAATACAAGGAGGAAGATGAGCTGACCTACTTATTCAGTCAACACTGAAATGCGAGCAACAAGCAGATTATTGCAGCTGCCCTGCAGGATCACCCTCTTCACAAGGGAGCACTGTGGCCTGTGTGTCTCAGCACGCTCCGTACTATCAGACGTCTGGGACTCGAGGCCTTTCGTCTACAAGGAGATCGACATCGTCAAGCCGGCAGCTCAGCAGTGGAAAGACTTGTACGATTTCGATGTTCCTGTGGTACGCAATATGCTCATGAAAATTCACGTTTTGCCCATAAATAAGTCACTGACCTCTATACAGATACATGTCAGCAAATCCGGCTCTCCGGAGGAGGACCCTAAACTTGGTTCTAAGGCACTGAAGCTTATGCATCGATTTACCCCGGATCAGGTCAAAACCATGATGGATGAGGCCGAGAAGGCTTGACCAAACCATGACTGGGCGGTTCACTCCGTCCAGATGGGCCTATCCGAATAACCTTGTTTGATGATGAGAAGCTCCTGGGAACCAGTGCCTGTGGGGTTCTGTTTTCTACTCCAAGTGATGAAAACAAGAACTGGCCTATGACAATACTATGACCCGTACCCTCTGCCCTTCTCAGGCCCGACAGCACCACGTGCGGTCGCCATTGCCTGCTTCATCACAAACTCAAGCGTGGTCACATCTGTGCCAACATTAATCATATCGAACCCCATTTCACCATACCTGCGGCTGGTCAGCTTTGATGGTCATTTAAAGAGGGAAAGGGGCCCCAGGTGCTGCTTGCCTTCCCGCCTCCTCACCACTCGAAGAGTACATTCCGCATTTCTTCCCGGCGTTTTTGGCGGCCTTGAGGATCCTCGCAATCGCTTCCTTGAGCTCGGGCTTCACGTCACCATTGATAATCGGATACCCTATGTTGTTTCCCAGGTCAAACGGACCGATGAATAAGACATCGACCAGAGGCGCTATTTCCTCCACTGCAGCCAGGGCCTCCTTGGTCTCGATCTGTACCATGGTGAGGATGGTGTCGTTGGCCTGCTGGAGGTATTCCGTGAAAGATGGGATCGGGTGGAAATTTTGCATGGCAAGCGGCGAGCCGAACCCTCGACGACCTTCCGGTGGGAACTTCGTAGCCGCCACGACTTGCTTCACCTCGTCTACGGTCCTGATAAGTGGCACCAAGATCTGTCGAAGTTCATGGTCAGTCTCGGTTTTGCCTCGATCACCAAATGAGTTCGGCTCACTCCATGTGCACCGCAGTCCAGTGCCCCTACAGCGTAATCAGCATGCGCCGTTTGTTTTGCTTATATCAGTGATCGACAGGCGACTCGACTCACTCTTGATCATCCAGGACTGGAGGTCAGGTATCCTGACGAGCGGCGAAACCCCGCACGCTGCAATCGCAGGCACGGCCTCATGCATTGCAGCGTCTGCTCGTCATGTCAATATCCACCCTCAGCTGAGGGCTCGGAAGGACGCACCGTCTATGTTGCCGTGCTCACAGTCAACCATGATCCAGTCGGGATTCGCCCTCGCCAGTGTCCTGGACACGTTGGAGCCAGGAAACATTTGCTATCTCTCTTGTCAGTACGGGTGTTGGCATCTTGGTCTTTGGATTAGGCGCGGGGTTTGAATATTCATCAGCCCGGGCGCGGCGTGAGATGATCTTGAAATGGGAGGTCAATGCATCAGAAAGCAATACCCAGATGCCATAACTCGGTCCTTTATTTTCGACGAAGGCTGTCCGCAGCCGGTTGGATTTCTGCATTGCTGTGGCGTTTGCCATATTTGATGTATTTCGAAGCTGTAGCTTGGGCCTGGAAATAGATGGGAACGGGGCCTTCTGAGGGTGCGGGCAGGAAGTGCGTGCTGGAAGACGCAGGACGCAGTGGTCGCTCTGAAAGCGAAGTGATTTCATCATCATGGATGAGACAGAGGCCATCTGTCTATACTCCTCCGGTTTATAACCCGAATCTTTGCCGGGACCGATACCTAGTCATCAGGAAGAAGCTAGCCTTTGCCGCCGGGGTTATATTAAGAAGCTGGGGGAACTGTTCTGCACCTCCGATTTGCGCGCCGATTTCCCCAAGTCTATCGTCATATGGAAGAGGCTATTACACGGGCTTGAACATCGTCGCCGACGGCCGCTTGAGAACGACCAAATCAGGGGGGCATCAACCGGAGCGCCGCGGGGTGATGCGGGGTCTCCCCGCGTTGGAGAGGTGGGCGTGGTGGACTATCACACAGGGCACGATGTGGAGAGACGACTGCTCGGCTTTTGCTTTCCCACTCCCCGTAATGCTCATAATCCATTCTCGCCTGAAGAGATAGTCTAAGACACTCCACTACTTGGCACCCAGCGTCTGCTCCTCTACATTGCAGACCACTATGATAAGACAACACCCCGGGCCCAGTTCCGGGACTCTTCGGATCAGGCCTCGGCGGCGGCTATCCGGGTGATCTGCTGTCAACCGAACCACGTCCGCCGTGACAGGGATGCCATTATGGAAGATCAGACTGGCCGGTGGAAAAGGCATACAAGCGTGCCTGTAATTCTATCCTCGATTCGTCACAGGAAAGGCGTGCTCCAAATGTCGACCTGTATTTTTCCTGACTATGGGCTTGCTCACCGATACTAAGGAAGGGTGACTCTTCTCCGTCCATGGGCACCGAGAGAAGCGCCATGGGGCCCACCCAGCCCGAAAAAGTTGCACGGCGTTGGGATGACGGGAGGGTCGAGTATCGACCCGTCGGCAGGATCAGCACGAGTAATGCCCAATAGCTCGCCACAGCCTGTGTCTTGCGAGGCGTACTTATGGTGGTCGTAGTCCGTCTTTCATTGAAGTCAACATAAGCATCAGGTTGTGATTGCACGCAAAGAACCTCCTTACATGATAAGCGCCCGGCCACACTCTGGAGTGCTCGAGGAGGAACCAGTACTGTGAGGACTTGCGGCTTCCCACAGAATATATGCAAATATTCAAGCCATGGCCGCTCTACGTGAGGGCCAGCTTCATCACTTCCTTCATAGCGATGCTATTTGGGTAAGCCATGTTCGTCATGACAACAGGTCAACCACCTATATACTGATTCCGGCAGCCTCGATACTGGCACCATCGGGTCTGTGACGACGATGCCTGCCTTTGAAGACACCATGGGCCCCATCTCGTCCACAATCCGCGGAGTCATCGTCTCGTCCATCCTGCCCACTGGCGCCCTGGCAGCCCTCGTCGCGGGCATCCTAGCAGACAGACACGGCCGGAAGGTCCTCCTCATCCTCGGGGCCGTGATCTACGGCGTCGGTGCCGCCATCGAGTGCGGCTCCGTCGCCCTGGCCATGTTTATCGTCGGGCGGCTGATCAAGGGCGTCGGTCAGGGTCTGTTCCTCAGCACGGTGTACGTCCAAGTGTCCGAGATCAGCCCTGCCCGGACCCGGGGCACGATGACCGCACTCCCGCAGTTCCTCATAGTCTGCGGGCTCGTGGTAGGGTTCTTCATGTCCTATGCCACTGCCGGTATCAAAGGCTCGTCCGCGTCCTGGCGGCTGCCGCTTGGGGTGGCCAGCTTCCTGGCGTTTGCCTTCGCGGCGATAAACATCTTCACACCTGTATCGCCGCGCTGGCTCCTGGCCAAGGGCCGCCTCGAGCAGGCGCGCACCGTTATTGCCGCCTTGGGCCTGGAAGCGGCCGAGCAGGAAGAGCTGTTGGCGATGTCTTCTTCCGCGCTCGAACACTCGCCGGACGAGTCCTTCCTGGAGTCACTGGCCCACACGTTCAAAGACTTCGGCGAGGCCTTCTCGGCCCCCGTGCGGGCGAGAACGGCTTTTGGGTGTTTCATCATGGCTTTCCAGCAGTTCAGCGGAATCGACGGTATATTGTATTATGCGCCCATCCTGTTCCGCCAGGCCGGACTCTCCGGCGAGAAGGCCAACTTCCTCGCCTCGGGCGTGTCCTCACTCGTGATCCTGGCCACCACCATCCCCGCGTCCATATGGGCTGACCGCTGGGGCCGGCGCACGTCGAGCATCACCGGCGGGGTGCTGATCACCATCCTCATGGTCCTGATGGGCACGATGTACGCCGCGAATCTTGTCCATGGGAGCCACGGTGCCGGGAGATGGGTCGTCATTGTGTCCATCTACCTCTTTGCTATCGTGTACAATGGAACCTGGGCGCTTGGCTTCCGCACTTTCCTCGTCGAGAGCCTGCCCAGAAAGACGAGGAGCAGCGCGTCCTCGCTGGGACAGTGCTCCAATTGGGTAAGAATCGCCTTCGAAAACCAAGCTCGTGCCTCCGCTGACAGATCTTAGGTTGCAAACTACATCGTCGCCCTCACCACCCCTGTGATGATTGACAAGTCGTCATTTGCTGCCTACTACTTTTTCGCAGGCTGCACGTTCCTCTGCACAATCGTGTGTACGCTGTACATGTTTGAGACAAAAGGTCATACCCTCGAGGTCATCGAGCAGAGGTACCTTGATGAAAATGCGGATTCTACTGGGCGGTGGGCGTTCGAAGGCTTCAAATTGAAACCAGTCACGAGAGTTTCTCGCTGCCCGAGCGTGAGCAGGCCGGGCTCTGTGAACGGAAACGAGCGTGCTTAAGAAGATATGGCAACTTGGCATTTATACGTAACTAAATACCGCATTTATGTGTTGCACCGGAAGTGGCGATGTTGAACACCGTCTGTCTTACTGTGTAGCATTGCCATTTTATTCGATGGGATGAACTCGGCTATATTCACTCACCGACCAGCCCTGCTAGGTGTCAACGTCGACTCCATCGTGTTGGAAACTTGACAGCACACAGCCCTACTTACAAGGACTCCGTTTGGATGGAAAATGCAGGATCAATGTAACATGCCGTGCCGATGTCTCAATTGATTTATGATATTCCATCTTGTCAACCACGTCGGACATATCTCGGGGTTGGGAAGTCGTATGAAACAAAACGAGAAACGACATTGTCCTAAATGCCTCGCCATATTTCACCTGAACTATGCAGACCCAGCCTCAATGTGACGTTCGCGTGAGTCAAGTTTGTTCAATTACCTATAGGTAGATACAACTATGTAGACTGGGCTTGATCACGACGACCTCAATCGTTGATGGACATCTCACTCAGGGCATACCAGAACCAGGTGCGCTCAGTTATTCTTGACACTTAACTTGCACCATTGGCTACACATACATAAGACGCCTAGAATGACAGCAAGCAGGCTACTTAGGCGTGGGAGCCCGAGGGTGGGCCACACTTGCGGTTGGATATGAGGCAGTCCTGGACAGGAAGCGCCGGGCCCTGCCACCGGAGACGGGAGTCTTCCGAAGTAACAAGGCAGAATGACGGGGCGCTGGCCCGTGGTCTCGGCACGGAAGCATGAATCTTGCATAGGTACGGTGCTACATAGATGCTTTGGGTAATCTAGACCGCCCCTTGGGTGCCATCTAATGCCGCTGGGCATGTTCATCATCGTACCACTCTTCGGACAATAAGGTCACAGATCCCTGGCATGCAGCCCTAACGGCTCGGCCCGCCCTGTTGTTTAAAGGCATGTCACCGAGCTACAGTAGAGCCGCCGAATAAAGTTACACTTGCTTACATAGTCTTAGGAATGAAGCACTATTCAACGGTTAGACTAGCAGTTTCCTTTTGCTGTTGTCTATCTAAAGATACATGCAATGTGCTCAGCTCGCTGATCACTGTGCCCACTGGTCAGTCAAGCAACCAAGCCTCCTGACCTCTCATCTCTGAACGAGAGGCTAGCCAATTGTGCCCGAATGCAGTACATGAGTAGAAGATGAAAGCCGGTGCATAGAAATGAAAAGAAGGATCGTCATTGGATAGCGATCCCCTCCTTCTACGGAAATCGAGCCGCATTCGGTTCGCACGCCGCTGGCCCATGCCCATTTTACAACACAAGCTCCGAATCTCCGGTTAAACTTATTCATGTTCACATTGCTATAGCGCGCAGTCGTAAGTACCTTATGATTGACAACCGAGTCCAACTGATGCTTCAAGTTCAAGCCGTCCTTTTGTCTTTGGATGGAAGGCATGGCGTCCGGCCAGTAATTGGGAAGGATTTAACTCTGTGGATAGTAGCACACAATCTGCCTCACAGTCTCAGGTCAGCTTACTGATCCTCACTGCGCCTTGGCCCAGCGGGTTTGCGCAAAGTGTTCGGATTGAGACGTTCACAATTGGATCTTCGTAGTAGAGACCCAATGTCCCACAACCAAACTATCAAGCATTTCGGAGAGGTGGTGCGCTTTATCACAGAGGCAACGACATAGAGATAACAAAACATCGCAAGTTATTAAACGTTCTAAACCCTAACCCCCTAATGTCTGGCGGGGAGCTCCGTGCAACTCACAGGTCATACGTGGGGTCGTTGGCCCAGCCCCGCCAACGACCCCACGTCTGGGGAGCTCCTAGAATCTTCTGGCTCCAGAGCCAGGTCTCTAGTCAGGGTCTTGCTTTTTGAGCGAGACGTCACATCACAAACACTCAGGCACCAACGGCACAACGGCACAACAGCACAACGGTCAGCTTCTTTCTCACCTCTGAACGTCGTCTCTCGTCCCATACACTCGAGTTGAAGACGCTCAATCCGAGAGACAGCTTCCACCAGCCAATATGGCCCAGAAATGCGTCCATCAAGGGTGCGGCAAGACATACACGGACACTGAGGAGGTCTGCCGGTACCATCCAGGCCCACCCATATTCCATGAGGGCCAGAAAGGTTCGCACTTCACCCTCCCCCTGGTCCTGCATCTCCTCTGAACACACCCGTAGGGCAAGCGCCCGAAGGACCCGGCTGACCGCGCGTACTCCTAGGATGGAAATGCTGCAAGCCCCGCGTCTTAACCTTTGAGGAGTTCATGGAGATCGAGCCGTGCACCCAAGGAAAGCACAGCACCACCGACGTACCACCGCAGATCGAGAAGAAGGAAGCGGACCCGGAGCTTGTCAAGGAGGTCAAGACTGACACCACAGCCTCCCCCGGGCCCGCCCTCCCTCGAGCACCCATCAATGCCCCCACGCCCACACAAACGCCGCCTCCCCCTCCCCCTCCCCCTGGATCAGATGACGACGACGCCTCCCTCGAGATCCCCGATGGCCGCACGTGTCGCCGGCGCGCATGCGGCAGTGTCTACCAGAAGGGGGCGGAGCGGAATGACAATGAGAAATGTGTGCACCACCCGGGTATTCCCATCTTCCATGAGGGGAGCAAGGGATATACCTGTTGCAAGAGGAGGGTGCTCGAGTTTGACGAGTTCATGAAGATCGAGGGCTGCCAGACCAAACCCCGGCACTTGTATATCGGCAGCGGAAGCAAAGAGAAGGGCAAGGACGCCGGCGCGGAGGAACTGCTCGAGACAGTACGGTGAGTACAAACGGCTACTGTCCGCTCACTTTTGCCGACCACCATATCCCGGGATGTCTGCAAGGCCGAGAGTTTCTGGGTGCGCTATCAGATTGCGAATGCTGCGCCTTCTGTTGCGTCACGGGCTCCCAAGCCACGCGCTACCATGCTCATATCCATGCTCTTATCGAGATCGCGAAACACTCGCACACGGATGCTACGGCTGAGACATAGGTACTGACCGCCATTTGCAGGACGGATTTCTACCAGACGCCAAGCAGTGTAATCGCGTCGTTCTTCCTGAAGAAAATCGATAAGAACACCGCTAAGGTCGTCTTCACGCAGTCATCCATTCAGCTGGACCTGCCCACCACGGACTCGCCTCCGAAGAGGTACAGGACTGAGGTGTCACTGTTTGGCGGCATCGACCCAGAAAAGACCACGTATAAGATCTTGGGCACTAAGCTCGAGGTGACGCTAGCCAAGGCGGAAGTCAGCTCTTGGCCTGTTCTCAGAGCCGATGATCGCCTCACAGGGGAGATCCTCCAAGTGGGCCGAGCCGGAAAGGCGCAGTAGGTGCGGCCTTTTCGCCGGTAGGCAGTGAGCCTGGCAGTGGACAGTCCTGACCGGACACATCATCACGATGAAACAGCCATGTGGAAGTGAGCGGGGAACGACATCGTTGCGGAGGAAGTCGGAAAATGGGAGCTGGCCGGCGAACGCACAAGGTTCAGATCCGGCTACCGAGCCTTGGGACAGCCAAACCCTCTCGCACTCCGTCTGTCGAGCACATGCTGGCCAGCCATCCGCCCTTTGGGCTAGCCGGGCGCAACCTGCAATATAGGAGATACAATGCAGTGGATCTGTTTGGTATGGGTGCCACTCGCCAGCCTCACGGCTTATGATTGGAGATGTCGCAGATAGCGGTCCTGCAGGGCGCCTGTCGATCAAGCGTTCTAGGGTCCTTGGCGAGATAGACCTGACGGCTGTTTCTGCTCCGGCCTAAGGTTTCCCAAGTGAGCTTGTGTAATCTGCAGGTCCGTAGCGGATCGATGAAATACGACTCCGGAATGAAGCCAAGCAAGGCTGTCTCCTCGAGCAAGACCTGGATGTGTGTCCGTGATTAGATGCTGACCGGTCAGCCGGTCTCGAGATATATTCGGTGCCCGACGTATTGACTTAGAACCACAATCGCGGGCCGCCCAGCGCGTCTCACTTGCCACCCAAGCTGAATGAATGACTTGAACGGGGCGGCGCTGTTCAATGCCCATAACTGACGTCGCCCAGGCCCGAATCCGCGCCTCCTTATTGGGCAGCATTAGGAAACAAAAAGGCCCGGTCGAAACTACTGCGGCACGACCGACTCAAGCCTTCCCGCTCGGCGCCTGGGCGGGACAGGTCCCCAAAAGTTATGCTTCGGGGCCAAGTCCGCACTCCCTTTTTCTGCTCCCTGGCAGCCTGCGTGTGATGGGCCGCCCCGGTCAGTGACGGTTCTTCTCTTTTTACGTGCGAAAGCCCCACGGGAGCTAAGCCGGCAGCCAGCAGACAAGATTTCTGTCCGCCGCGAGGGAGGCGAGTCAGTTTGCGAGCAACCCCGGGTCGCCTCTCCCACGGCGATCGATTTTCTGACTCCAAGACGGCAGTCGCCTATGCCGAGAGTAGGGCAGTCGGAGCTTGTTTTTTTTGGGTCCACTTCGGGGGAAAAAGAAGCAGGGGGTGGTTGACGTCCACGCCGACCTCCCCCGTTTAGGTCTTAAGAGATCTACACGTATTTTAGATTTTCGTATTAGCCTTCCCGGCAGATGTTGAGGGCAAAACACACCAAACAGAATTAGCACATGAGCCCACGCCAAAGGAAAAAAAAGTGGCTGTCCGTTCCCGCGCGGGATTGTATGTGAACAGGCTAGTCTAGTTGATGGCCAAGGACGGTTTTATGGTTCCCGAATCAATTTTCAGAAGGATAAGGAACCTGTGGATGGGGGACCACCGTGACAGCGCGCCTTTTTTTGACTGGGAGGCATTTTCGAACGGGACCAGGGTCGCAACGACTGCTGTTACATTCTGGCCCAACACCAGATGACAAGAGTGGGGCGCGTAGCAGGAATGTCTGCGATCGGATACTCAAATGGAAGCATGTGTCGAAGTTTCAGATGTTTCCTTACAAATCCGCTGCTTTGGTCAGGGGTCTGTCTGCTTTGGCAAAGGGTGAAAAAGGACTGGCATTGCTCAGGGCGGCCCTCCCATGATTTAAAGTTTCTATCTGCTTGAAAATGGCTACGCAATCTAAAGTCATTCTGACCCACAATCGAAACCCTCGTTTGGTATCAAACTTCTAAGTGCCCCCGAAGAAAACCCTTGTGTGGAATGACGCTCGCTTTCCCAAAGAATATGATAAGAGAACGGAATACAAGTGGAAGTGAGGATGGTTGCCAAAACGGGCTTTCAGAAACAATGTAAACTCTCTGGACCCAACTGGCCCACCAAGTAAGCTCATCGTCACGATCATTGGCGAGTCATTATCGTAGCGGTCGTTATTGCCTTTGACGTTGCGTAGGGGATGGCTGGCGCTTCTCCCAGCTGCACGCCCGTAATCTGACCGCCCCTTGACCCAAAAGCTTCCCCGGGGGCCCGGGGACTGACTTTCGGAGTGGTAGAAGATTCGAGTATGCCGCAGTTTCCGCTGCCATCGAATTCAGGGGGAAGTGTTGTTCTTCTCAGTGGAACCATCCACAACCGAGAGATCCCCCTTCTCAAGGTCAACGAATGCGGAAGAATCTTTTCTCTCCTTGCCCTTGTAGGGACCCCGGGTCATTGATCGACCCCTGGTCATGCTGTCTTTCCTGCGCATGTCACCATCTCTTGACGATGATGGCCTTATCGGCTCATCCCAGGTGATGCCGCTGCTGGCCTGAGCGCGTGACATGAACTCTTGTCGGACGTTGTGAGCGAGTCTGATAATCACATCTCCATCCTTCGTGTAGCCAATGACTTTGGCATTGAAGTCGTCATTGCAGTCTCCGCAAACGGTAGGGCTGTCTCCGTCATTCGACCTGTCCTTAGAGTCGGCGCTATCTCCCCTGATTGTAGGCCTATAACAGGAAGATGTTAGCAGGGGCACTTGATAGACGGACAGTGACGTCTGGGTATTTCACTTACACTTCGCTAAGGGCGTCGGAACGCCCTCTTTCTGTCGGATTGCGGCTGCGGCTGCGGCCCCTAATACTCCGGGCCGCTCGTGATCTCTTGAGCTTACCCTGGAAGTAGTGGCCCAGGCCTGCAACCACCAGTACCGGGGTCCCGAGTGCGAGTGCCCATGGCGGATGTTTCTTTCCAGTAACCATGTGGCGGACATGAAGGCAAATTCCCCAGACGGCTATAATACCTCCGACCTGGATCATAGTCCACAACGACCAGTAGAGACTGATAAGAGGTTCTCCGTCACAGAATTGCAAGGTGTTGATGACAAAGGCCTCGAGAACAACAACGGTCATTCCGATGACACCAGTGAGAAAGCAGTACCAGAATAGCCATCTGAGGCGCCGTTGGCGTTCGCGGCTTTCCACACTCAGATGCTCTATGCGCTCCATGACCCGGCCATACTTCCATGAGGCTGTGAAAAGGGCTGCAAGGACGAGGAAGAAGAATGCCCAGTAAAGGCCTTCAGCCGCCTCCCTCTCCAGAGTATGCATGAACCTCCCATAGTACTGGCAATTTTCCATAGTGGGCGTCGTGATCGGCATCTTTGCAGCGACTGCCTAGGGTATCGGGATCAGACCCAGGCTTTATAATGGGGGACTTGGGTGAGGCCGTATTGCTAGTCTGAGGCTAGAGGCACCTATTCGGCCCCTAGGAGGAAATAGGCAGTGGACAAAATCGACAAGTTTAGGGCCGACACGAAGCGATGTTTAAGTAGTACAGGTAGCAAGTATGATATAGGGATAGTGAGGAATCGACCTAGGTTTTGCGTTGACGTCGTGGAATAGGTTGGTGGAATGGGTGAACGCGAGGGTGTAGAATAGGGACGGACTGTCCATACTTAATACATTCGAATGAGTAGTGTTAACAAAGAGGTACAAGGTACAAATGTGTGAGACCTGGGTACAGGGGTCTGAGCGCAGGAAGGAGGAGAGACCGACTTCCCTGTCATACTGTAGTGACACTAGTCCAGAGAAGTCGCTGTCGAGACATGCCCGATCGAACCCACCCGATGTACTGCCTTCGGGCCAAGAACAACGCAATCAGGAAGAAGCATGTGTATGCCCAGCCCACACAGACATGTGAGATTACCGAGTGCCAGGGAGGTGTAAACACGCACAGTGTCCATTGTATGGGGTCTCCATACCCCGTGCCCCATGCCCCAGCTTTTGGTTCTGCCGGTTACCGACGATGCATGAGACTCCCCTCTCGGGCTTGCAAGAATGTATATTTTTGTAACGTGATGCCTGGTGGGACACGGCGGTGTCATTCCGGTTCGATGTAAAGTGCCATTCCGGCGAGGTCTGCTTGTCCCCGCCTGGCTAGAAGCCATCTTGAGCAAGAAGAGGCTGGCGCCAAGGACCATAGGCTGCATCTGTGTCACTTTTCGAGGTGGGACGGCAGGACACGTCGTGCGCGATATGCGACTGATGGACCAAGTTGATTGGCATGGTGCCTCCTCAGCTCATACCTTCCATCAACTCGACCCTATCCAAGACCATGCCTTTGCACAGGATAAATTCGCGCAACGCCTGGAAGTCAGCACCCTCCTCCTCGCCAAACCGATGAGACTGCGAGAAGCCGAAGGAGCAGGCTACCTTGTCCAGAGCGGCCCTCTCCTCTTCATGAATCCACCGTTCCTTCAGAGGAATCCCCGGGGCCCATGTCACGCGTTTCATGTGATCATTCTGCGTGATAACAGACAGTGCGCCCATCCAGCCGGTAAACCCAACGTAGGCCAGGATACCGGCGGTGGCCACGGCGGTTGCCGTTTTCTGGTCGAAGGAATTCTGGAGATGAGACAGGCTGGAGGCCAGCAGATACACGGCGATAGGAGTCGCGACTACAGCCGAGGCAGGGAGCAGAGCTTTCTTGAGAAGCTTCGCCCGGATAAACGCCTTGGTTGCGTAGCTATTTTCGATGATACCGATGGCTGCATCAAGGTTCTTGGCCTCGATAGCAGCGTTCAGCGCTTTGTCAACGAGGTCGGGATCGACAGCATTTGCTGCCCTATCGGGGTTCTGCTTGAAGTACTGCAACGGACCGCGGCTTCGTCGAGGTTTCGGTTTTGAGGCGTATAACCCTAGCACGTGCGGAAGAGTCTCTACCTTGCCAAGGCGGGCCTGGGTGTCTAGATAGATTTCCAAGACTTGCGATGTAATGACGACCTCCGGGTGAGAGACAATGACAAAGGCGGCTTCGGATATGCGGTCCGCCAGCTCACTAAGCCGGGGAGGGTCTAGGACGGCAGCAGTGTCCATGGGCTGCGTCAGCTCTGAGCTAGGTCCGTCCATAGATAGCAGCGACGACGCTGCGGTGTCTGACTCGGCAGACTCTCCGAGGTGAAGAGGACTAGCTGACCCGGGGTGGCTCAGACTGGCAGCTTTGGAGCATTTCCGTAATGCGGAGACAACCTCGTCCTCGCGAGGGATCCTGCCGTGGGCCAGCAGCTGATCGACGGTGTGCTCGATGACGAGGACGACGTCTTTGGCGCCCACATTTCCTTTCTTTGAAGAAGCTTTAGCCCCAGAGGGTCCCGTCTGGGCCTCATCCGGGAGGGAATGCTTCGACGGCTTGGGTGGGCCAAAACGGTAAGACCTGAAGGTTGGCAAGATTGGCTTTGGCGACAAGCATGCCTTGGGCATCCCTTGGAGGAGCCTGACTCTGCGAGGACCAGCGCCAAGTGTTGCAAACGGAGACTTGGCAAGCTGTGAACCAAGCGGCGAGGGCGTGGGAGACGCGATGAAGGTGCAGATCTGATAGACCCGACGAGGATTTGGGCAGCTTGGCCGCTGGGCAAACGGGCGGTGCATCGTGGATGTCTAGGGACGTTCCACGCTAGACGTGGAAATTGTTTTAAGGTTGCGGTAGATATCGGTAGTTGGGCAGCGGAACGCCAGGGACGGACCGGACGGACGCCCCTGGGGTGGGGGGACGAGGGAGAAAGGGGGGGTGGACGGGGCAAGAAGAGTGAAGGAGGAAGGGTAAAGGGCGGAAGAGATGAGATGGGCGATAGCGATGGGCGACTGGGGGGTTAGATGATGCGAAAAATAGAAGGCCGCGGGAAATGTTTTAGGACCCGTTGTGAGGCATCCGTAGACGGTGGTCCAAGACTGACGGACTGGCTGGGCGTCAAGGTTGTCGTGTCGAGGGTGCAGTTCGTGCGAAGACCAGTGAGTGAAGGCACAGCGGTGGCAATCCCTTGCATTCCCTGGCGGTGCAGTTGGGCTATCGGGTGAACGTCGTCGACGAGACTGCAACAGAGACTAGACGAGTGTGTCGAGAAGAGATGGGCCGCGACCCCCCTGCCTGCAGATCTTCGGCCGTGTCGGCAGTAGTCGCTCACGAATCAGAACCAAGCGTTTCAGCAGGGTCTCTTGAGCCTCTCCCCCAGGGCACCGGGGCAGCGCCGTGGTCACCGAGCGACAAGCTCAATGTGCCCCCGCGGGGTCTTCTGGGCGAAACAGGCGGCGTAGCATGAAGTCGGATTTCGGAACCACAGGGCATAAACCACTGACAAGGGACGAAGCAAAGATAGATTGCAGATTCAGGAGACGCTGGCCTAGGCCTTTTCCGATCTGGCAACTGACACGCGCAGCCTGGCGGCGCCGGTGGAACGGTGATGGCTGTCTGCTCAGTGTGAGGGTGAGTGGAGGGAGGGACGGACGATGAGGGGATTGGAGGGATACGCGCGACTGATGTCTCGTCACTCCTAACCCTGAGCACGTCTATAACCAGCCCCCATCAGCCCCCCACTCTTTGGGTCTTTACCCTAACCCTGTGACTTGCATTGGGAGGCACAGCAGCAAGCACATGCCCCCCAAGCGGGTGTGACGACACCTGGACCACTTGCAACGTCCAACTTGACTCTCACCACTGCGCTTCAGCCTGGTCTAACAAGCTTTAGGCATCAAACTGCATTGCTCTCCAGCCATCTTGGCCTGCACCCTTGACTTCTCGACAGCATTCTCACGTCCTCCCTTCTATGCCTTGCTAACGTCGACTCCGAGTTCCAACACCCGTCCAGTCATTAACAAGTATCGCCGCCTACCTATCTCGAGACCCCCTACCCCCCTCCTTTCGCTGCTGCTCAACCCACGACCCTCCGCAGTCGAGTCTCTCTAGACGACCATGCCACCACCTCCTCCCCCACCGCCCCCGCCGCCTCCCGGTGGTGGAGGCCCTCCACCCCCTCCTCCTCCTCCTCCTGGGAATCTCCCGTCACGGCCGCCCGCTGCGGGAGCAGGAAGAGTATGTTGACCCATGGCTCTCTCACCCCCCGCCACGCAGAACTAACATGGCTCCCAGGGCGCCCTCCTCTCGGATATCTCCAAGGGCAAAGCTCTGAGGAAGGCCGTTACCAATGATCGATCTGCGCCGCTCGTTGGGAAGGTGTCCGGCGGGTCGGGCCCAGCGACAGTTGGAGGTGCTCCGCCTGTCCCCGGCTTACCGAAAGCTCCGGGAGGTCTCGCTCCGCCTGTGCCCGGCAACAGGGCGAGAAGTAACAGCGACCAGGGGACCCGAGATGCGCCCGCCGCGCCTATGGATGCTGCCCCGCAGCTGGCTGGCCTCTTCGCTGGAGGCATGCCGAAGCTCAGAAAGACCGGCGGAGGGGTAGATACCGGAGGTACGTCTAGGTCCCACGGCGAGGCTTATTTTCAGGCAACTAACATGCTCTAGCGGATCAAGCCTCATCATATCTATCCGATCCCGAGTCCTCGAGGTCATCCGCCCCGAAACCACCAACAGCCTCTGCTCCGCGACCCCCTGCCGGAGCTGCGCCTGCAGTTCCTGGACGTCCAGGAATACCAGGTTTGGCCAACCACGCTTCGATAGCGAATCTTAGGAGGACAGCTGCCAGCGAGGCCCCGCGGCCCATGTCGGCAGCTTCATTAAAGGGTCCACCTCCACCAATAGGGAAGAAGCCGCCTCCACCGCCCAGCTCACGCAAACCATCCTCCAACATATCATCGGCTCCTGCTTTGCCAAGCGCCCCAGCACCACCGCCACCGTCGTCTGCTGCACCTTCATTACCGCCAGCTCCACCGCCCCCGCCTCCTTCATCCGCCCCGCGACCACCTCCGGCGCCGGCAAGATCACAGCCTCCCCCTCCGCCTCCGCCGGGGGCGGGCGCCGTCTCTCCCAACATCGCGGTGCAAGCAGCGATCCGAGCCGCCGCAACAGGGGCAAACTCTCCAACCTCTGCTCCGCCACCCCCACCTCACCCGAGCGCTCCCTCGCCGCGGTCGCCGGCGTCTGGTCCCCCACCACCGCCACCTCCTGCCAACGCCGCTCCTGGGCGTGCCCATTCCGGCTCCGTCGGTCGCTCGATGCTCGACCCCACCAATTTCGTCCTCGCGCCGAATGGTGGCGGAAAGAGCCCCAGCCCGACACGAAGCGACTCGATGGCATCTCGGGCGAACGGGGGCGGAGCACCAAGGGGGGAGCGGATTGTCATCCAGGATCCAAGGTGGAAATTTGTAGACGAGTCAGTGTTTCCCAAGCCGAGAGAATTCCATGGCGGAGCCAGGAGATATCGAGCTGGTAGGGGAAGTAGTGTGCCGTTAGACCTAAGCGCCTTGTCTTGAGACAAGGCGGATGGTAGGAATTATTGAGGATTCTCGTTCGAGGGGTATAACTTTCAAGATGACACTGCAATGTCCTGATAGCGCACTCAAAACCTAGCATGCATGTACGGACCACGATAGACACCCAAGGAACCTCAATGTGCTGGCGGGTGTGTGCCACAACCGTCTCAGAGGTCCTGGGCTTGATGGAATTTCCTGGGTGGTAACTTGAGTCGAGTACCTTGCCACACGAAGTATTCCAGCGTGCCCTGTAACTCGGGAAAGGCCGCAGAGAAATAAGCCTTTGTCACGACGGCGAGAGGATCCCCAACAGGGAGTGATGCCATGGGATTACCTCGATTGGCAGTGTCAAGCTTGAGCAAAACAACTACCAGCTCCCATGTTCTCGTCAGGCGACGGTTCTGCATACTCAGAACAGCGTGGGCTTAGCAACAGACATTGCTTGTCTATTTCGAATGCGAGTCTCAAGGTTTGTGTCGTAAGAATGAACAAATAGCCACCAGATCTTGACGAGAATCCCGCGTCTCTATGTCATGACGCTGAGCCTGCAGGCCGTAGTATCTCAATAGAAGTCTACCAATTACGTTCCGACCAACATCGAATGCGATTGAGTATACCCTCCTATCCCATTCCCTCAAAGCACATATACGTACCAAAAGTGGGCCTCAAGAAACCATACTATTGTGTGCAACCCGGCAGCAAGCCAGAACAACATAGGCGGTGTTGGAAAAAAGTCAACATCAGAAACAGCATGGATGGAAGCAGGTATTGACCCGTCTGAAGGATAGGGATATATGTATTGCCGCGAAAAGCCCATCCCTACAAGCAAAAAGCCCGAATAATTTTGTTAATACCAAGATCAGGGCTTGCATCCCTAACCACAAATGAACACTTCAGGCACTCAGCAGATCTCTTACACTCATCCCCCTCCCCGAGCCACTGCTGCCGCCGGCGCCGGCGGTGCTGGGCCCACCGCTCGTAGTACTCGATACCGTGCCCCTCCGGTCGCTGTTCAGCATCAATAGCGCAGCCATGGCCTCCTGGTCGAGGTCCCGCTCCCGCAGCGGGCCCAGCGCGGGGCTCGTCAGAGCAGACCCAGCGGCCGAGTGGTTGCTCGGCGCGTAGCCCGCGGCGCCGTAGCCATCCGCCTGCGGGCCGAAGGCCGGCGACGTCGTGGCACTGCTGTAGCTGTAGTGCCGGTGGTGCTCCATCGTGGCAGCGGGGAGGGACGCATATGAGTCGTGGCGGCCCGTCGAGGGGTCTTGGGCCCGCAGAGCCGGGGAGACGGAGGGCTGGTGCGACGCTGAGGTCGTGGCTGATGATGAGCGGGTGGTGAGTGTCGGTGATGGCGCGTCGTCGGAGCCAGTCATCTCGACGTCTGGGGATTGCTGCTCCTCAGAGTAGGCGTGGCGGTATTCGTGTTCTGGGTCGTATGACTCTCGACCCGATGGAGTCGGGATGCCCTCCATCTCAGGCATGCCTTGATTTGGCAGCTCTCTCTGTGCCTTGAGTTTCTCAACACAGTCCTGCAGGTATCTGACGTATTCGATGGAGGCCTTGGATATGTCAGTCAGGGGCACATGATGGGTGACGAGTGGATCTTCGTTTCTCACCTGCAAGATAGCCAGCTTGTGCATCTCGCCCGTACAAGCTGGTATCATGTCCTTCAAGACGGCGAACTCCTCGTTCATCTTGGACCTTCTTCGCCGCTCGATGAGGCTGTGTGCCGTCTTCCTTGCAATCTTGCGTCCGGCAGCGCTGGTGGCAGACGGCTGCTTCTTCTTTGCTGGCCCGGCCTCGCTAGCTGGCGGCACAGCAGCGGCTTTCTTAGCACCGGCTGTGCTGGCTGACCCCTTGCCGGTTGTGGTTGTTTCCGCCGGCTTCTTGTCCTCCTGAGGCCGGGGCTTCATCTGAATGATCTTACGGGATCTCGTAGGGGGCGGGGGCAGGGCGAAATTGCTATCTTTGTTCGCGGTTGTGGTGGCGGCGGCGGCGGCGGCGGAGGGTCGCCGCCTCGACTTGACAGCTTCACTGGGTTGTATCCTGAACGGGGCCTTGGGTGAAACTGGGGATTCTGGGGAGGCTGGGATGTCCATTTTGTCCGTGTGAGAGCTGGCGAGACGGGACTTTATGGCTGGCGGAGGCAACTCAAAGGCCATCTGCAGTTGCAATAGCTGCTTGGTACCATCCTGTCCTGCAATATCTGTAGAGGAGGCCGGCGTGGGAGGCAGCGCCGTGCGAGGCATGATTCTAGCCTGCGTTACAGCGCGATAGTGTGACCACACTGGATTTGGCAACCGCAGAGATGGGGCGTATTGGTGAGATCCGAAGTTTGCCAGATACGTTTGTAGAAAGACAAGACAAGACAAGCAATAAACGCAGCCCTCAACGGCCAAGGCCAAAGTTAAGGATGCGCAGCCACAAAAGCTTCGTTGCGTGCTGGTCAAGGCTGTGTCACAGTCGTCACGAGCCCGGCGGAAGGCGAGCAACCGTCGAGGCGGAATGTCCAGATCGGGCAACCCAGACTGTGAGACAAACACTCGAGGACTTGACAGGGGCGTCAAGGTAAGAAAACAATGAAATAAGAGAGCACCAACGAGCACGAGACACACACGAGATGTGTGTGTATAAGCGGTGGGTTTGAAGGGGAGGGAAGGGGAAAGAAGACAAAAGGAAAAATGGCCGGCAACCAATACAAAACCTACGGGAGAGAACCTGACGACAAGAATTATGACGATAAGCAACGTGCCCTCGATAGCGAGGGCGAGGGCGGTTTGGATCGCTTGGCCGAGCACACACACACACACATACACACACCGCAGGGCGGTGATGCAGGCAATTGAGTGGTAGCAGCTAGCACGAGGGCAAGTAAAGTGTAGTGTTCCCGGAAAGAGCTCACGCGAGCAAGGGCGAATCACAGTGGAGCTTACGACCTCGTGCTGGAGGCACGTCCGGCGAGGCGGACGGCGGCCTAGCAGTCCTGGCAGGCCGCTGGGCCGTGCGCCCAGGGATCCCTCCCACTGACGGCCGCTTCAGGTTCATCAAGTGTCAGTCCAAGTGCTTGCAGCTCTTGCTGCCCACCCGACAGACCGCGTGCTGCGCCTGACTCGGCACGTTCTGACGGCTCTGCCACCGGCATCAGGTCCTTTCCGTGTCTGTCTCGTGAACATGGCCTGGCTAGTTGTGTTTGTGTGCTTGTGTGCTGTATCTGCCACTGTACTCCTGCTGGCCAAGGAATGACAGGCACATTTGGGTTCAAGCTCATCGTGCTCACTGTCTTCATTTTCTGGCCTCAGGAGGTGCCCACGTGCTCACGTTCGCATCAAGGTTTCGGCAATAGACCTGGTAATCCGCAGATAGACAGGCCCCATGAGCCAGCCCCCCACGATCTGGGCCTAATGTTTCGGTCTTGGCTCCCCGCGCTTCACATGCAGCAAGTCAATTTCGATGATCATTTCTCGTCAACCAGACGCCTATTTCCATGCCTGTCCGCCCTAATGTTTTACACCATCCCCATCACCAGCACCCCCGCCTTAGATCTCGTTGCTGGGGTACTCCACCTTGGTCGTGGCAACGAATTCCTCCTTCATGGTCCTCATGTTCACGAACCTGCCCATGATGGCCGCGCTTCCGGCCTTGTCGTTGGTGCCAGATGCCCTCGCGCCACCAAATGGCTGTTGTCCGACCACCGCACCCGTGCTCTTGCAGTTGATGTAGAAGTTGCCCGCCGAGTTCCGGAGTGCCTCCTCCGCAGTCCGGATCACCATCCGGTCGGACGCGAACACCGAGCCGGTGAGTCCGTACTCGGTCGTAGAATCCACCAGCTTGCAGGCCTCGATAAAGCCCGAGGCCGTGCTGTCGTCGTACACGTACGCCGTCAGGATGGGGCCGAAGAACTCAGCCTTGAGGTAGGGATGCGCAGGGTTCGTCGTGCGGTAGACGGTGGGCTTCACGAAGTAGCCCTTGGAGCTGTCGTACGAGCCACCGGTGACCAGCTCGAGCTCCTTGTCGTTCTTTGCCGCCTCGATTGCGCCAGAGAGCTTGTTGAACGATGCAGTGTGAATGACGGGGCCGATGAAGTTCTGGGCCTCCCATGGCACGCCGATCTGCAGCTTCTCCACGTTCTCGACCAGCTTCTGCTTGAACTCGGGCCATACACTCTTGGGCACGTAAACCCGAGAGGTCGCGCTGCACTTCTGGCCCTGGAACTCGAACGCGCCCCGCACAGTCTGGACAGCTGCGTTCTCAAGGTCCGCAGAGGGATGGATGATATGGAAGTTCTTGCCGCCGGTCTCGCCCACGATGCGCGGGTAGCCCACGTAGCGTCCCTCGGCAATACCCTCGCCTATCTGACCGTACAGCTTGCGGAACACGGCAGTGCTTCCTGTGTAGTGGAGGGCGGCGAATTGCTTGTGGCCCAGTGCAATCTTGGTGATCTCCTCAGGCTCGCCTGGGATGAACTGAATCACATCCTTGGGCAGGCCTGCCTCGATGAAGATCTTGTAGAGCAGCCAGTTGGAAGCGATGGCGAAGTCGGATGGCTTCCACAGAACCACGTTTCCAAGCAGGGCAGGGAGACCGGGCAGGTTGCCAGCGATAGCAGTGAAGTTGAACGGAGTGATGGCGTAGACGAAGCCCTCGAGGGGTCGGTATTCCAGGCGGTTCCACACAGCTGTGGAGTTGTGCTCGGGCTGCTGAGCGTACAGCTCCTCGGCATACTGGACATTGAATCGGAGGAAGTCGCACAGCTCTGCGGCGGCATCGATCTCGGCCTGCCAAGCGTTCTTGCCCTGGCCGAGCATGGTAGCCGCCATGATCTCATACCTGTACTTGGTGGAGATCAGGTCTGCAGCCTTGAGGAAGACGGCTGCCCTGTCGGCGAAGGGCAGCGATGCCCACGCGTCCTTGGCAGCCAGGGCAGAGTCGATTGCCCTCTTGACATCTTCCGGGCCGGCTTTTGAGTATGTGGCCACGACTTGAGAGTGATCTGAGGGGTTCAACTGCTTGCCCGTGGATGATGTTGTAATCTGTGGGCATAGAAGTGTGAGTTGGGATGACCCAGGGGCTGAAGAATGTGCGGAGCTTGTACTGACTTCTTTACCACCAACGACTATTGGGACATTAACTGCACCGTTCCCCTTGACCTTCTGGACGGTAGAAAGCAGGCCCTCCCGCTGAGACGAGCCCTTGGCATAGTGGTGCTAGATTTGTTCTGTCAGCGACTTATTCTGTCTGCATCCGGGAGATCATTCTGCCCGCCTGGACGTACATTTGGCTCGTTCGCGATCTTGGGCACCTTGAAGGCGGCGAGGACTGAGGCCCTGGGGGCGGAAGTTGCAAAGGTACGACGGGGCAATGGGGTCCCTGCCAGCCTGGAGGATAAGGCGGAGCTTGACCGGGTGGCCACTGACCGCAAGCCGGCGCTCCTGGAAGTCAGAGCCATGGCGACGAGCAGCTGTAGAAGCGGCTGTGGTGGTTAGGAGAGTACAGGAAAAAAGAGTAGGACAAGGACACAGCTGAGGAAAGGGTATCACAAGAGCATGGAAAGAATTTTTGCAGACAAGAGTGTAGATCGCAAGCTAGAGACTCACAGACAGATGCTGCTTTATTGACTTAGATGTACGTCAAGGGATATCGATATCGCCGTCGGAAAACCGCGGCCTTAATTGAGGACAAGGGTAGCTCCATCGCCAGCGTGGAGAAGAATCATGCGGGGAGGGGCACTGCCAGAAACCTTGAGGGGCCCAATTGGCCAATCACCGCGGGCCATGACTCTGATAACACCCCCGAAAGCCGGCCATTAGAGCAGCTCGGAGCATTTCAGGCGACGGCTGGTCGCCCATGTGCCGGGCCTTTGATCGGAGCCACTGATTCGTCTCGGCTCGCCCTGACAACAGTCCCCTCTTCCTCCCGGCTTGAGCCGCCAGGTCTGGTATTGCCTCGATGAGTGCCATAACTAGCAGGTCACCAGGCTGTGAGAGCTGGAAGAGCCTCCTCCTGGACGTTAGGATACTGTCAAGAGTCTTGGGGTTTGTATTTCGGGCGGTCTATGCCGTGCCGACTTTTCGTTTATTCCCGAGCTTTTCTGCTAATGCCGGCGGCTGGCGTCCGAGTATCGTGGCATACCTCAAAACAAGTCATGCTGCAGGTTACCGTATGTATGCTCAGTCTTTCAACCGATCGAAATGCCGTCGGGCGTTTTGTCGCCAACACACACCGGTTTGTCTCAAACGTCATCAGGTGTGCACACGATAGCATCTTTCGACACCGTCCCGGGCGTCGTCGTTTCACCGGAGGCAGCCACCTCCCTCCGAGGCCCCACTGGTCTCAGAAGCTCTGGTTTCACGAGAGAAGCTCTTGAGCTTGCTCCCACCTGTGACGTCTGTGATGGCCCTGTGCGGACCGCCGTGGGGGTCACCTTCGAGATATCAATCACTGCATACGCTGAGGTGGTGCGTGGCCCACAACGTGTCAAGACACACAAACTGACACATGCAACGCACCTGAGGAAGATTGAGCCCGAGGATCTGGAAGTACCTGCGAGACGGCAGAGGATATACGGGGATATCGTGACGTTGCAACGAGTAGCTCGAATCTCACGGGGATCCCAGATAGCCACATGTGCTTCCCTGAGCCTTCCAAAGGTGATGACTAGTACGGGAACAAGTGGGATATTCACCATTAGGATAATCGACTGTGGTAGATCACCATGGGATAGATACCCGCGTGTTGTAGTCTCGAGTGGGAACCCAGCCGTAGGACATGATCCTGTGGGATGACGTCTGTGAGATAGCCTCAAGTGGGAATGCCAACTACAGGGTAACCTATGAGATGTTAGATGGACGACAACCCACCTAGTCTTGTCAGCACAAGCCGCAGTGTGCCGGCAGGAAAATGCGAAAGAGAGGGGACCCATGGATGGAGTGTTTTGAAACTGCGTGCAATTGACAGGCCGATGGCACCCTGGACAGGGACAAGGATTCGAGATGGGATATGGACCCCTGATCTCAAGCGTGGCCGTGAGCCAAGGCCCAAGGCTTCCCGAGATCCACTGCGGCGGGCTGACTGGGCAGATGGGCACTGATGGGCACTGATGGGATAGAGCAGGATTCCGGTTTAGATTTGGCGTCGCGTCGGAAATGGAACATCAGAAATTAAACAGTGCCCCTGCCAGCGTATCTCACAATATCATCACCTGCACCACAGCACAGCACATCGCAGCGCAGCTCGGCTCGCATGGTGTAACTCGGACAAGCTTCGTCGTGCCCATGATCATCTCTGGTCGCACACCACGGCATTTCCCACCACGGCGGCCTCCAGAGGCAAAACGCAGCTGGACGAGATTGGGCGGCTAACCGCACCACACAATGTCTTGTAGTGGGACGGATGAGCGCAGCCGTGAGGCACGATGTATTTTATGTATTACTGGCCATGCAATCTATCAGTCAGTCAATCAATCAATCATTCAATCCATCCATCAACCACTTCGAAACGGTGGCTATCACGGCACAGTCACTCGCTCTTGTCCCAAGTCAACCCACTACCTAGTGCTAGGAGAGTTAGCCCTTATTTTAGTCTCGCGCTCCCCTTCTCAGCTTGCCCGGGGGAGTCGAGCTGCTCAACTTCCTTGATCAGGAAGTCTTGGCGTTGTCATCATCCCCAAATTGCGCCCAACCTCCCTCGGACCAGAAACGGGATCGCGTCAAAATCGCACGGCTGTGCTTGCAGTTGTCCGCCCGCCTCTTGTTCACGAGAGAACAAATCAGAACACTCCAGAGTCCATTCGCTACTGCACCAAGTGGCGTGACGCTGCAGGTCATCACTCGTACCCACCGCATTTTTTAATCCAATATCCTCTTGTGTTGATCCCGTTTAAAAGAGTTATGCGGGCTGCCCTGCTGGTCCAGCCTTCCAGCCTTCCCAAATGACCCGTTGACCCGTCGACCAGGCCTCACCTCGAATCCCTCGGTCTAAGAATAACATTGACAACCCTCCAACATCCAGCCAACAGAGTTGTATCTGCAGCACAAGGGCTCAAAACTGTTCCCAATCCTTATCAGTCTTCATCATCCTCACCAGCCCTCCCTTGCTGGACCATAAGTCTCGGACGCAAATACAAGTAATCTACCCGCCGTGCTTACCGTTGCGTGGCTGGGACAACAGGACAGCATCTGCGACTGCGACACCTCTTGTGTAAGTCCCCACACCTGTGAACCTTCAATATTTCTGCCAATAGCGCGCGCTCTGACCGTTCGCGACTCAGCTGCCCCAATACGGCCGCCCAAGACACACAGTATGTCTTCTCACCCTGCGCACGATCGCGACGGCGACCTGTACGACCAGCACCACGACCCACGAAACCCCTACGTGTCGAGCAACAGATGGCGCCATGAGGAATCGAGCCAATTTCGCAAACATGCGGGTCAAACGCTTCAGCCAAGGGCCCCCGACGGAAAGAGCGGGACCCATGATCTGGCGAACTTTCTGCACTCTACCAGGGTCCCCTCCGAGGAGGGCAACTCAAAAGACGGCGCCAGCCCGCCCGGCTCTGCTGTCCCGGGCAAGACATACACACCAATAATGATCGACGGCAACGAGGCTGCAGCTGCGGGCGAGCCGCAAACCGCCATCGAGGCCGATGTCGCCAACGCCGTGCCCCAGGCCGGGAGGATCATCGCCTGCGGGCCCCTGCTCAATTACAGGCGCATGGAGGGCAACCACTGGATTGGCAGCGTCCTGATCGTTACCAAGGGCGGCGGCAAGACTCAGGGGTTCGTCCCAACCCTGGTGTTGCGGAGGGTCGGCGCGGCGCAGAGGTCGCAGGGCGCTCTTCCTGGATCCGAGGCCAACGGCGAGACCAATGGACATGTGAACGGCGCAAACGGCGCAGCAGGTGCGACGGAGACCCAAGGTTTCTGTCTATACTCGGACATCCGCAACACCTTCTGGAGGTTCGACCTCCACGCCGAGATGGAGGCGACCGAGGTCAAGTGGGAGTATACTATCCCTGGCATGCGATTCGCCAGCAAGACGAAGCCACAGGCGAATAACTTCTACGTGCCCGCCATTACCGAATCCATGCGGATCATGTTCCACTCTTGTAACGGGTTCTCTGTCGGAACCGACGAAGACGCATGGAGCGGTCCTGCCCTCTGGAACGATGTCAATAGGCGTCAGGCTGAAGCGCCGTTCCACGTGATGATCGGCGGTGGTGACCAGATCTACAATGACGGCATCCGTGTGCATGGCCCTCTCCGACCATGGACAGATATCGGCAACCCGAAGAAGCGTCGCGAGTTTCCGTTCTCCGAGCAGCTGCGCAGCGAATGCGACGACTATTATCTGAACAATTATATCCGTTGGTACAGTACAGAGCCGTTTGCTACTGCAAATGGTCAAATTCCTCAACTCCAAAGTCAGTATCAATCTTCCTCTCCTATATACTTGCGCGACCTTTATAGTCGAGATTTTCCGAAATATATCACTTTAGGACCCGTAGAAGGGCATTATTAACGTCTCTCTCGCCCGATTTCAACAGTTTGGGATGACCACGTGAGTAAAATTTTTCTTCTCTGTTGCAATTGCGCGCACTTTGTGCCTCGGGATGCTCAAACGGTATGGTTGGCCCGTAACATGGTATTAACAATTACTAGGATATTATCGACGGATTCGGCTCCTACGTCAACGAATTCATGAAGTGCGACGTCTTCCGCGGTATCGGAGGCTGTGCCCACAAGTATTACATGCTATTCCAGCATCACCTGCCACCTCCGCCATCTACTTATACCTCGGACGCGCCTCAGACAGTGACAGAGCCCGGAGATGGGCAAGCAACCGGCATTGATAGGAGCCAACTCGTTGACACATACGTCGCCGAGCCTATCCGGGAGTCGAGCTATATTGTCGGGCCTAAGCCCGGGCCATATGTGGCTGAGCATTCGCACAATATCTTTGCCAAGCTGGGCGCAAGGATTGCGCTGGTGGGCATTGACGCGCGTACTGAGCGAACCCGGCATCAGGTCAACTATCCAGAGACATACGATTTGATCTTCGGGCGGCTGAGCCAGGAGCTGCAGGCTGCGCAAGCCGCGGGCACGCCTTTCAAGCATCTCATACTTCTCTTGGGCATCCCCATTGCGTACCCCGTAAGTCACTGATTATCATTGATAATTCTGGGCTCGTCTAACCTTTATCCTATAGCGGCTCACCTGGCTCGAAAATGTGTTCAGCAGCCCTGTTATGGGTCCCGTCAAGTTCGCCAACCGGAGGTTTGGGCTAGGTACGTTGGAGACGTTTTTCTGGTTCCTTTACCAGATATTCCGTTGCTCTTCCGTTTTTCCTTGTCGCTCAGCGCAGACTATGCATATCTATCAATCGAACAGTGCTGACACCCAGAACAGGCGGTGGTCTCTTCAATCACTTTGACGGGTCTGTTGACCTTTTGGACGACTTGGACGATCATTACACCGCTCGAACTCATAAGAAAGAGCGAAATGCTTTGATTGAGCGATTCCAGCAAGTGTGCAAGCAATGCAAGTCATCCCATAGCTGTAGCCCATCCATTCGACGTGGGCACCGAGCTAACTGAGAGAAACAGTCTCTGTGCGTGTAACGATTCTTGGTGGAGATGTTCATCTGGCCGCTCTCGGCCGCTTCTACTCGAACCCCAAACTCAACATTCCTTGCGAGAACGACCATCGCTACATGGCCAACGTTGTCTCATCAGCGATCGTCAACAAGCCCCCGCCACAGGCTGTTGCGAACCTACTCGCCCGTCGCAACAAGATCCATCACCTCGACCACGAGACCGACGAGACACTCCTCAAACTCTTCGACAAGGACCCTGGCGATTCCAACAAGACGGCAAAACACAACCAGGTGACCATGCCAAGCCGCAACTTCGCCATGCTAACCGAGAACTCGCCCAACAACCCGCCCCGACAACGGCCCGCGACCAGCGTCACCAACGGAGCAGCTGCGGAATCGGCCAACGGCACCGAGGCCACGTCCGTGAGCGGGCGCGTCTCGGTCAAGTCCAAGGACGGCCACCTGCCCATCCACTCGGGCGAGGCCGAATGCGGCACCAAGCACAGGGCCGCGTCGGCCCATGAGCACGGCCAGGAGAACGACGGCAGCCTGGACATCTGTATCCGCGTGGAGATCGACCAGCATGATCGCGAGGGTAGGACCGAGTCCTACGGGCTTACGGTGCCAGCCTTGACTGTGACGGCTTGAGACCGTTCCGCAAGGCGTCTTTCCATTGCGCCGACTTGGAAGTGCTGTTTGATTTGTTTTTCGTAATGTTTTCATTGTGTAATCAATACCCTATGTATACCTAGATACCACTCGATACATTGACTTCTTTAGTTTTGCTTGATTGCCTCGATACATAGTAACATTTGAAATTGATGTTCACCTCAACTTCGAACATTGAAACGGCGACTGTGCACGTCGCAGTTCTAGGCGCAGTCGCGCCGGCGAATTGGGAGGAAACAAAGTCACTATAATACAGTACGTCTGATCAGAAGGAAACGAACGCATGCCTCCCATTTCTTTTACAAATAAGGGGTCCTCAACTACTATTCATCCCCCGGGCCTACTCGGCCCGAAGCAAGTGGGTGGGGCTCGGCGCCACTACCCACTGGTTCAACATGTGTCCGATTTATCTTTTCAAGCGTTTACGAATGTATGAAGGGACCACCTGCAGCTCTTTTATGAAGAGTGTTGTAATTGGTTCGAGAATGAACCCAGTTCTTTTTTTAAGCAAATATTCTATAAAGCTGAAGCAGTATCTCTATTATATGTAATTATCTTATATACCCTTGGATGCCTTATGACTTACCAGGTTTCTGTGCAGAAGAGAATGTTATGGGCTAAGAGTAAAATATGAGTTCCAGACTATAGAGCGTAGTTGATTGAATACCTAGCAGCCTGTACACCTATAGATACTAAGTATCTAAACCCAAGAATACGGGGATTTGCACCGGATGAAACGGAGGGTACACTAGTACATCATTCGCGCCATTGTGAATGAGAGAGCATTTCCTGTCCTGTCTGAGATGCTCATATATCTCAGACTTGCTAGAAGTGACTAGCTAACTAAACTGTAGGTATCCTGAGCAGAATACACTGCTAACCTATAAATATAAAATCCGTGGCAAATGTAACACGGTTCCTATTGATTTATTGTGTAATGAATAGTTCGAGTCCTCAAACTGTACATGAATACATTCCTTCTTGCCCTAGGAGGGTGGCTCCCGAGGTCTGTATGTTGGCCTGTGGAGAAATGAAGACGAGTATCATGCATGCCTGCCCAAGGAGAGAGATTTCTTTCATGAGCCACTAATTCTATGCCATGCGTCTGGGGTTCTCATTCTTCATTATCTTTGTTCATCTCTGATTCGAATGGGAGGATCCTCATTTGCTACACTACATTCTGTGACCCCATGTGGTAGACTCTTGTGGCCGGTTCAAATTCCGCGTAATGACGTCCCGTTTGGTGCAGCTCTACGGCTAGAGCCGTGGCTGTGAAGGTACATGGCCGATGTAGTAGCTTGCACTCGCAGGAGCTGCCCGTTGAAGGGCTGAGGTCTACACCCCACTCCCCAACAAGGCGTCGCAGATGCCTGGAAGACGCAACTATCGCAGGCAGTACAACACAGTACAACCTTTGGGCATCGAAGACGGCCGTATGCCAATTGATGTTTGAGTGAAGCCACATGAAGTGGCGAGACTTTGTATCAAGGCCCTGTTTTGAGCCATTAACCTATCAGGCCGCCACTGTCTTGTGATTGTAGGGCGGTTGCGGGCTTCAAAGTTTTGTTGGGTATGGTCATAGACGAGCTCCGTGACCGCTATTCTGCCTGGGAATTCAAACTCCCTAGGGGCGTCATTGAAGTTGATGCCCATGAGGGCCGTTGCTATTCTCTTGTCCACCCTGTAGTGGTTAGGCATAGTCACGCCCACTTCGAATACAAACACTTTCATTTTTGGCAGACCTATTGTTCCCTGCCACAATTATTGACCACAGGGTTGTTTTCAGACCTCATACTCTCGAAACGATTGTGCTACATATGCAAGTATATAAGTGAGATGACTTGTGTACTAGAGGCTACGTAGACTTCGTAGTGACCGCAGATTCCTATCACCGGGCTCTACATCAGCAAGCACACACCCTTGTCGCGCCAGTCATACCACCTCCTCAGATGCCTGAACCAGCGTCCTGCCTGAGCAAGAGCCCTTACCCTGACTCCATAAGCTTAAACCTCGGACCCAGTACTTCTAGTATATGGATTTGACAGGGCAGTCAGCTTTGAATTTTTAAACATTCACATCTGCCTAAACTCCATGCGTGTCACTAGCACAGCTATGCTGGGGTCCATTATGGAGGCACATACCTCAACTAAGATTGGGACTACATCTTATAGCCCCACCAATCTGCACTCGACACCAGCTGACTCAGGCGAGGCTCTCCCATTTGGGCTTATCTCAAGTGAGACTATCTAAAAGCAGATTGTCCCACAGAAGGCCTTTTTACAGGAGGTTACCTGACACGATCCTACGCTGTATGAATTTATCCCATGTAAGGCTATCCCAAAGAGTAATTTCCTAGGGCAGGGTGTCCTGGGGCATAATGGCTGATGGGATTATGTCTCATCGGAGATGAACCCAATGGAGACTACTCTATTGAGTTGTATCCTACAACCAGGTATTACAGGTAGATTATCCCACTTGGAGGCTGCCACAGGGGAGGTTATCCCAGTACCACGTATCCCGCTACCACGTATCCCACTACCACGTATCCCACTACCACATGTCCAAATACCACATATTCCACTACCGCGTATCCCAAGAGGTCGCCCATGGAAGACATCCGATAAGTAGATAGCCTACAAAAGCCTGCCCCACTGGAAACTGTCACACGTGAGGTTATATCAGGTTGTCACCTGAAGAGACAATTGGATTGAATTGCGTTCGCTTAGTGTGCCCCTTCTTGACTATCCCCCCCCCCCCTCAACAAGTTTCTGCAGTCCTGAGACCGTAATTGCCACATCCCTGGACCAGAGACAAAAACGAGCCAATTCCGCCTTCGTTGTGAGAAGGATAGCGGTGCGGAAAACTACAGGGAGTCACTTCTTTGGTGGTGGCCTTCTCCTGTGTGATGCCATCCCCGGCGTCCATCCAAGCTTCTGACTATGAGAAAGCACCACACACCGTTAGAGCCTCGAGCCTGAGATATACTCAGCCAGCTCCTCTTTACTCTTTACGTGGAGAAATTTCACAGGTCTCAAAAAAAATTCACCATAGCTTCACCAATTATCATGTTCGAGGACCCACGTTTGCTCCCAGGTTTGTCAGTTGAGCCGAGTCAAAGAAAGACAGTCTAATGACTATGGAGCCGGGTTTCGAATGCGTCAGCGGAGCCCTGCTAGTGGTTAAACTTAAGCGGCTCGACGAGTCATCCATCCGCAGTTGGGGATGTGGCGCAGTGGTAGCGCGCCCGCTTTGCACGGTGATTTATTCACCATTCAACCATTGCGGAAGGTCTTGGGTTCGATCCCCAACTTCTCCACGCATTCCTTTTGCTTTTTTTGCACACCTAGAAGGTGTCCTGAAGTTTAGTTTTGATGCTGGAGGAGGGTCTGGGAGATGATGAGGCGATGTGTGGGTGTTCCTGGCATTCTACGGTGACAAGAGCGTTTCTAGGCCTAGTGTAAACTGTACCATGTATCAGGCACGCCTCAGAGATAGGGATCAAGAGCTTATAGAGTCAAGAGCCTTGTTGTAGGTGTTGGGTACCTCGGAGAATCCACAATGTATGGGCGGCTGGGCGGCCATTCCAGGTTCCAGAGTCCCCAGCCCGGGGATATGCCCCATGCGACCCCACTGCACCACGCACAGACCACTCAAATCTGACCCAAGCAAGGGGCTGCTGACTGAGTGAATGTCACATATTGTTCACAGGTTGCTTCACCTTTCATTTTATCTGGATAATGGAATATATGACCCGAGGCATGGGACTTGCTGCGTGCACGCGGCACCGGTGTGATGGGAGCTAGCCGTGTCGGGCCGCGGGTGGGGCCGCTCGGCAAAGTTTATTATTGGCTGGCGCACGTGGACCTAATGACGCTGGCCCTGTCGAGCCGAAAACTTTTGTAGCGTCGTCCTGACTCAGCACGGGCCAGCAGCCCCCACCTCGGGAGCGGATGCTAATTGATTGACTCTCCAGTCTCGAGAAGTTCTTTGACTTCCTCATTGCACCAAGCAAATGTGGTCACCAAGGCAGTGATGCTTTTTCGCTTTTTGAAGTCTAGCATCATGTCTGAGGTTTCTGCCAACAGAGTGCCGATCCCTTCGCGGGGCGTCAACTACAGAGGCAAACTCGTCCTGGCGCCCATGGTGCGGTCGGGCGAATTGCCATCGCGCCTGCTCGCCCTCCACTATGGCGCTGACTTGGTATGGGGTCAGTTTCTCTGCGCGTCTTGTCCATCCCCCGGCCACGACTGACAATTCTCGTATGTGCAGGCCCTGAAACCGTCGACCGATCCATGCTAGGTACGACGCGACAGGTCAACCCATCGACAAACACAATCGATTTCATCCGCATCCCGCACCAAGGACAAAAGCAGCCGCCACCCAACGCCAAAGAGTCTGTGATCTACCGGTTACACCCCGAGCGCGAAGGGAGCAAGCTCATCTTCCAAATTGGCACATCCGACCCGGACCGCGCCGTCGCGGCCGCGCGACTCATCGCACCGGACGTGGCCGGAATAGACGTGAATGCAGGATGCCCGAAACCATTCAGCACGCACGACGGGATGGGCGCGGCCCTTTTGAAGACGCCTGACAAGCTAGTGGCGATCCTGGAGGCCCTGGTGAAGAACATCGTACCCGAGTTCAATATCGGTATCAGTGTCAAGATCAGGATACTGGAGACCCCCACAGAAACAGAAGCCTTGGTCAGGAGGCTGGTGGCGACGGGTATCACGGGGCTAACAGTGCACTGCCGGACGACACCCATGCGACCACGGGAGAGGGCCATCCGTGGGCAGCTGCAGATGATCCGGGAGGTGTGCCACGAGGCAGGCGTTGCGTGCCTGATGAACGGGGACGTCGAGAGTCGGGATTCTGCCGAGGAGCTCATCAAGGAGTTTGGCGTCGACGGAGCCATGATTGCGACGGCGGCAGAGAAGAACTCCAGCTGCTTCAGGTCAAAGGAGCAGGGCGGCATGGCGCCCTGGGATGAGGTGACGGAGACATATCTCCGCTTCGCAATGGAGACGGAGAACAAGTTCGGCAACACGAAGTACATGCTGAACCAGATCATACCTGGCAAGCAGCCTGCCTACAAGCGCATCCAGTCATGCAAGAGCTATACCGGCGCTTGCGAGGCACTGGGGCTCAGTCATTTAAAGGACATGGCAGCGGACGCAGACAGGGCCGTTGGCCTGATTCCCAACGCGGACGCGAAATTTGCGGCCACTGCAAATGGCAGTGCCAAACGGAAAAATGAAGGCACGCCAATTGTGCAGGCCTCCGAGGATGTCTCTATCAAACGGCAAAGGACGAACGAGGCGGTGAAGGACACCGAGATGCTTCGATCTCCTGTAGCACTCTCAGTCTAAGCACATTTTGAACACACGTCAAAACCTCAAGAAGGTAAAATCACGGAGGTGTCTTTTGATGAGCATGCGACTATTGGCGTTAAGGGAGGCATGGCCTGACAAAAAGGTTTTAGACAAAGATATCCAAGATAGATCAGGCAATGAAGGGTTGGAGGTTGTTGGACACCCTTCTCGACTGATTTGGCCAGCCTGAAATTCTACATAAACTCCTACTTCTCATAATAAGAGAATTTCTAAGAACAGCGCAGGACCCTAAGACTCGATTCTGTTTTGCATGTGATTGTTTGAGTCTTTCTCGCGTGGGAAAGGAAAGCCACACAGCCCACTTTGAATGGTGGCTGTCTCGACTGAAGCGGAACCCGTAATTGCTAGGCTTACACGGACTCACGATGATATATTCTTTCAATATTTGTATTAGGCTCGGAATCGCCAGTGTTCTTTATGACTCCACTTGAGGGTTGAAAGGGCGCGTTACGCCGCACTGTGCAAGGCACTGTACCTGCTGCGACGTGCAGCGGGAAGCTGCCAGGCACAACAAACTGACCGACTAGGTAGGGAGGGTATCATCCCCTCGCCACGGCCAGAGCCGCTTAAATCGCACCCAACGACAATACCTGTACGGTGACGTACGTCGCGGATCCCAACGGCCTGTAATACGCACTGGCACATGAACTGATCGTTTCTGTGTTTAAAAACACGTCTCCTGCTGTCCTTCCGTTACAACCTCAGTCGGAGCCAAAACCACGTGTTGCCCGCCGAAGCGTGCCCAACTCCCAACTGTACACCTCCCCCATGCGGGCCTGAGATCCATCGACCGCCGCCGGTCGGGCTAGATGACGGATCACGGGCATTGTTACTGACGAAATTTTGTGCATTCAAGATGAGTGACCTGCAGAAGGCTTGGGCGAAGAAGAAGATGGAGATGAGCAATGCAGATGTGTTCAATGAGCTCGACGAGGAGGAGGAGGAAGAGGAGAATGGCCACATAGGGGAGCTCCCTGAAGTCATGGACGATGACTCTTCGTCAGCCTCGTCAGCCTCGTCCACTGGCACGGTGGTTCCCACTCCGAGCAGAAAGCTCTTTGCCAGACCTTTAGGGTAAGTCCTACCCATTTAAGGGTTGGACACACTTGTTCGAGCGGACTACGAGCACGTTACTAACTGACGTGGACCAGTCCACCAAGAGGAGGAGGCAGGACGTTGGACCAGATACCTTGGACAACGTACTTTGAACGGGAGCTCTTCCTCGAAGGTCCGAAGGACGAGTCCGGCACCGTCCAGATTACACACCATGTTTTCCTGACCTCTCCTGGCGACAAGGGACCTCTGTTCGTCATGCACCACGGCGCCGGGTCATCCGGATTGTCCTTCGCCGTAGTAGGATCTGAGATCAGGAAGCGACTCCCATCGGCTGGCATCATATCCGTGGACGCGAGGGGCCACGGGTTGACCGTCACACCGCCGGACTCGCCTCTCGACCTGCGGTTGGAGATCCTGCGCAAAGATCTGCTGTCTGCGATCCAGCAGACCCAAGCGCAGATGGGCTGGAAGGATTTGCCCCCGATCGTGCTCGTCGGCCACTCGCTGGGCGGGGCCGTCGTGACGGACCTCGCAAAATCCCACGCCCTGGGCAACTCGCTCCTCGGGTACGCGGTGCTGGACGTCGTCGAGGGCTCGGCCATGGACGCCCTCCAGAGCATGACGACGTACCTGTCCACCAGGCCCACGGGCTTCGCCTCGGTACAGGCAGGCATCGACTGGCACATCCGGTCGAGGACGCTCCGCAACTCGGTCTCGGCGCGCACGAGCGTGCCCGCCCTGCTGACGCAGGACCCGTCCCCCGGCGCGAGCAGGCCGTGGAAGTGGATCACGAACCTCGCCGCGACGGAGCCGTTCTGGTCGGACTGGTTCGGAGGCCTGAGCAAGAAGTTCCTCGAGGCCAAGGGCGGGAAGCTGCTGATCCTGGCAGGGACTGACCGGTTGGACAAGGAATTGACTATCGGGCAGATGCAAGGTGAGCCGCTGCTGTCACTCTGTGCATGTGAAGACGACCCGTGGAGCTGACCCTCTTGTAGGCAAATATGCCTTGCACATCTTCCCGGAGGCTGGCCATTTTGTCCACGAGGATGTGCCCGAGAACACTGCAATGGTGATTGTCGATTTCTATAGACGCAATGATAGAAGTGCTTTGGTCTTGCCCCCGAAAGTAGGAGACTTGTTGGCACAGGGAAAGAGAGTCTAGCCTCAAAGCCCAGAGAGGCTGTGCCAGATACCCGTGGCTGGCAGTCATCTTGTTACAACTCAATTTTTTTTTTTGGTGTGACTGGGAGCAGTACGTCCTCAGGAATAGCGGGCAAGCCGCGCCACACACCAGCTACAGCAGATGGCGAAGCAATAAGAACCTCACGGCCTGGCTATGGTATGTGCCTAGCTCGCCGCGCCAGCAGGATGGCAGATGGTACACGGTCAAGATAGAATAAGATTAGACTACTGAAGATAATCCGGGGGACTCGCTATGCCCAAGTGAAGGATTCCAACCCATCCAGTGCGCCGACATGTGTGAATCAGTCTCACGCGCTCCATCAGTTGTAGTTGCGCTGCTGGTCTGCCGTCTCGATCTCCCTCCGCCGCGTCTCCTCCTCGGCGGCCTGCTTCATGGTCTCATTCATGGTCTGCTTCTTCTGCTGCTGCAGCAGGCTGCTCAGCTTGCCCTTGGCCCCCCTGTCTTCTGCAGCTTTCAGTCTTGCCTGAGAAATGGTCAGTCTTCGGCTGGTGCTAACACCGACAACCCATTACCGGGTCGGATCAGGGCTCCTCTCACCTCGGCAGCCTTGGCAGCCTTGCTCCTTGGGTCCGCGGCATCTGCGGCAGAATCCCCTCCGCCACCACCGCCGCCGCTCGCGGTTGATGGTCCGCCGGGCGTCCGAGGGGAGCCGCCGACGATGCGCTTGTTGCTGGGCAGGGGCGCGGTGGCCCTTTCGGGCGGCGAGGAGTCCAGCCGCCGGCCTGGGCCGGTGAAGTTGTCGTCCTTCGACTCCTTACCGCAGAGTGCACCCATGTCTGCGTTATGACGACTGGGCGCGGGAAGGGGGCCGGGGCTTGGGACACCCGTAGGATATGAGCAGAGCCTCGGCGAAGTGATGCTATTTTGACTAGGCAATGGCTTGAAGCGAACAGTGAGTGAGTGGGTGAGTTGCTTGAGCCTCCTGGGTATTGGTTGAACCGGCCGTGTGGTTAATGAATGGCGCTTAGGAGCGACTTCAACTTCGGGCGGGCTTGATGAGAAGCTGGCGCAAGTGAGGGGATAAGGAAGGCGAGAGGTGATTGCTAGGTGGAGCTAGTAGGTATTCGGGTAGTCCAGGTAGCCGCTGTGGCGGCCTGTATGGGTTGGCCTGGGTTTGTTTAGAGGTACCAAGTCAGGCTGTCCAGCATCTGTCTATCTGCCAGTGGTTTGCCTGGCGAAGCCCTCTTGGTATGGGGAAGACGGACGTCTGGGTTCGGATGTCGCCTGTCACAAATAATCAAACGGGTCGCCCTGTGGAGGTGTGGGCTTGGCAGACGCTACCTGCCCAAGGTACCCAGGTACCGAGGTGTATCAGCACCCGTCTCGGTGGTTCACCTCCAACCTGGAGCAAGCACAGCCCCAGCAAGCACTTGGCACACTGCTTTGAACGATTGGGGGGGGGGGTGTCCCTGTAGACTAATCAATCAATTGTGAGACCAGGTGGGACCCCGAGCAATTAGCAGTACTGGGCTGCGGCTTACACGGCCGAGCCTGCCACCACCATTCCCGGTGCACAGAACACACAGTTCAAGCTGACATCAGGGATTCGGGTCAAGACAAAGTCAGAATACGACTGATTGTATGATAAAAACCGGTGGGTCTCGGGTGTTTTGCAGGGAGTCCAGGAATGAGACCGTCCAAGAAATGTAAGTTGGTCTGAATAATCAGCTCTTTTTTGTATGACAGATCCCTCTAACCCTTTTTCCTTTCTGTAAGAATAACATGAATTAAAAAAGAAAAGCAATCAACGCGGGAACGCTCATATTGCGGGGGTGTTTGCCAATGATGATCCGCGAGACAGAGCGGGTGGAGATTGAGGCAGTGCTATCACGGCAGATAACCCGAACAGTCCGAGGTCGACGCGTCAGCATTGATGTCAATGTCATTGGAGACAAAAGAGGAATGTGAGGATGAGCACGGAGGTGAGATGAGCGTGGGTGCAATGCAGTTGGGCAAGTGTCCAGGTGATAGTCACAACTTCTGCCTCATTTTCATTCTCATCAACTGTTCGTTCTCAAGAAAAGTCGCCATTCCGTCCAGTGAATCCATTTTTGCGATCGCCCCATCCGAGTGGTATCCAGATGAGGTCGGTCATACATTGGGTTGGCACTTTGTCTGGGTATGCTCACCGCATTCAGCAGGGCAATCACGGCAAGAATAAACGAAAGACATGGTAGTTAATTACCGCAATGGTTGTGTGGATATTGGACCCTGATACTTCATTGTCTTTTATGGAATTACGTTGTCCTTAGTACCCAATGTTTTGCTCCGGGCCCAAGCTACAAGGTCAGGAATACGGGCATGAACAAGCATTTCGATGACACGAAGTCCGCAAGTATGCGGACGCGGGAGTAGGCTTCAATGTATGAAGTGGGTTCATCAATGTTTGTTGTCTTATTTTCGCACTCGCCTTCCACTACTGGTAAACGAGCCCACTCTTGGAAGATTGTACCTGATTTCCTTAGAGAGGTAGTCCCGGAGAGGAGCAATGGACTGGAAAAACTACCTACTGCTTGAATGAAGTCATGTATGGCTCTGGAGTCACCCATGAGGTGCAACCTCGTCCCTGGCTCATTTTCGGCCGGCGGGGGAGGAAGGGGGAGGGGGGTGGGTTGGAAGGCAAGCTGCATGTGAAGCTCTCAAGAGGGAGCGTCACGGTCACATGAAGCATCTTTCTCTGAAAGCATTTTCAAACCGAAGCCTCAGTGTAAACATAAGTACGTGGGCACGTGCCGGCCCACAAACAATACAGGTAGCGAGGAGGCTATTCATAGATATTGGATTCGAAGGTATTGCGTGTGCATTTCGCCTAAAAAGGCTGCGTGAAAGCCATAGTCCCAAAGCCTTTTCGCCACTGCAGTAAGTGCCAACACCTCAAACCTTTGATCCATCCATGGATGAAATTGACGAGGTCCTTATCATCGGAAATTGAAGTAACATGTACACGTAGTCCGCCAAATGTTTAACTGGACCATCAATGCATCGGCAATTCCGTTGAGCTCCTGCTCTCTTTGCCGTCCTCTCCTTCGACGTCTTAGCTGTGCTGCTCATGGCTTTCGATGACTTCGACATCATCCTCGGAATTCTCTAGATCTTCGATTTTGATGGATTGAGGAAACGAGGTGTTGCTAGTCGAGAGACTGTTAGACTGGTGGCATGCGGACAGGCTTACCGGTACTGTTTCCATTGTCGGCGTTCGAGCATGGGGTTGCCCGCCGCGGACAACGCGCCGATTTGCTTCACCATCTCCTCGTTCAGATTCTTCTGGTCATCGATGAGCTTCTTCTGATCTTCGTTCAGTCGCTTCAACTTGGCACCCCTATTCGGGTAGCCGGCGGCAGCGGAATGCATGCTTTTCTGCTCCGCTTCCAACGACTTGATTTTGTGGAGAAATTCTGTCTGTGAAGGTCGAGCCGCCAGAGCATTGTTCTCCTCTAGAGCCTTCGAAAGGAGCGCTTGAGTGGCCCGAAGTCGCCTTACGAGATCCTCGTTTTTCTGTCTAAGGTTCTCTCGCACTCTCTCGAGTTCGTCGAGCCTGGTTTCCAGGGTCCGAGACCATTCCTCAGCAGCTGCGCTGGAAGTCGGAGATAGTTTCGGCACGTCAAATTCCTACCCTTTTGGAGATTATCGGCAAAGATATGAAGTCACCAAAATTTCTCTTCTCAGAAGCCGCCAGTAGCGAAGTAAACTTATGGTGCATGGACTTTGAAGGTGTAGAGGTGAGATTTGCCGGAAGCCTCGCGGTGGTCTGCAACTCGGACAGTTTCGGCTTGTCCACGAGGACAGGAAGCCCAAAATCGTCGTTAATTCTCTTCCCTTTCGTTGTGTATAGAGGTTGAATCTTGTTCACGTCTTCCTCCTCGTCTTCCTCGTCCTCGAAAATATCGTCATTGCGATCGCTTGCGTCGCCTATTGTTGTGAAGCCGATACCTGCATGACCAGCGTCTTGATCCAGCGCTTGATCTGCCTCAATTATGGCATTGATTCGCTCCAGAGGGTCAGAGACTTTGCCCCTTGGAATATGAGCTCGAGTGTTCACGTAGAAATCGTATTGCTTCACCTCTTTTGAAACTACGCGCTCCAACTCCTCAAGCATCTCGTTGAATCATCGAATGAACTTTCCTCGTGGTTTCTTGACACGAGTAGATACTAGTCGCAACTCTTCTTCAAGCATTATCGCCCAGGTCACAACGAGCTTCTTCCAGATAACCAATTATTCATTCTTTTTGATGCTGCCACGTTTTTGAACCTCGTCAATGGCGAGTCTCGTAGCTTTGACTTCCTTCGTCGAGCTACTTTGATCGTCCCAGCGGGTCAGCCCTCTGAGGACGTCGGCAAAAGCGGTACTTTGGCTGAAATGTCTGTCAACTTTGTTTATTGCCTCGGCTCGTCGATTCGACAGGTCGCTGTCAGACAGCCTCTTGTGCTGGGTTACCATGGTTGCTGGTGAAGTTCGACCGACGAATTCGGAAAATTCGTCGTTGAATTTGTTTTATCCTTCGTTGCTGTCGATTCGAATTCAAATGAAATACTTTTGGGTCTATCGGCCTTGATGTCAGTCGAGAGTCGCTTGACGAAGATCGAAGCCCGCTATGAACAAGAGTAGATGACGATAAGAAGGATTCAGATTTTCTGTAAATCTGGTGAGCAACAAGTCTGGGCTTTATGACCTTTAGCCTGGGGCTCTTTTATCCCATGCGACCTCCTTAATTACAAGTTTTAAGCGTGGGTTACTCACCCGGGCATACAGTCACTAGATTCAGTTATTAATAGCGGCGCCCTCAAAGGAGTTGTACGGTGAAGTAACAAACATCCTTACCATCAAAATAACATTTTAATATAATATTTAGATATAATATTAAATTATTAACTAAATATTAAATTATCATCTCAATAAAACCTATTTTTAAGTATTATCTTAGCATAACTCATATTTAAATATTTTATAGTAACCCCAACAACTAACTACTAACTCTAACAATTAACTCCTAATCTTAATTTAACCTCAACTTAACCATTTTAAATATTAAAATATTATATTTAAATATATATCTTAGCAAAATGATATTTTCGTATAATATTAAAATGTCATCTTGGAGGCAGGGATGTTTATCACTTGACCACATCCCTCCCCTCAAAGACAAGACGGTGGTGTTGTAAACAGCTTCCTTTCCTTCTTACAACATACTGAAATATAAATAATATTTGAACTCATTCCACCCTTTATATTCTTTATTAGTGTTTATATTATGCTTTATGGTATATACAATTGATGGTTATAAGTATCTGGTTCTCAGGGGCAAAAAAGCTGATTAGTCGATGCAGAAGCACCTGGCATGCATGCAGTTATAAGCAACCGCTTGTTGGAGCTACAAGACTCTGAGATAGGTTTAGAGCATGAAGAAACGTTGATAAACATACTGTCTGTGGTCTTGTTGGTGGCATACACACAGACTGGCGAGCACGGATTGACCATTTCGCCGTTGTTGAGTCAGGATGGCATTTGTGAGTTGTCTGCACACGCACACGCCAGACCCTGCCGTTTGCTACTGCTTGGGATGCATACTCGATTAGATTTGCATTCGAGTTGGAACTTACTGGGTTGAAAAAATCCCAGCATGCCCCAAGATCGACATTTCAACCGTTGATAGTTGTTGCCATGTGAGCTCGTCAGTATTCATCATCACCGGTGTATCTCACCCTCTGAGTGACTGGCACACGTCACCCCCACTCCGTATGCAGGGTTTGAAGTGCCCAAGTACCAAGGTACCGGGCTAGTCGAGCTTTGTGAGCCAACCAGACTCGGCTGACTAAGTGCATGCCGACCCGGACCCGAATGCAGCGACGACCATCAAGGTTCTTAATGTTCTGTTCAATTCTGCCTCAGCATCATTCCCCTCCGCTGCCCTCCTCTTCCAGCATCGCCCCGCAGGATTACACTCCTCTTCGCCTCGGGCCACTCGTCTCCATACTTTGCCAGTCAACCTCTTTATCTCCTGAGGCACTGCTCGTCATCTCCTAGCTTACACTCTCACCAACCGTCCTGGCCGCGACATGACTTGAAACCGTTGGATCTTTGGAAAGCCGCCAGCCGGGGACCATTACCGGTCCTCCCTCTCCCTAGCGACCAGCCCGACACCAGCCAATAATGTCTGATCGCATATCTGGACCGCAGCAGAGCGCCTTCGACAGCCCCCTTCCAGACGGGCGTGGCAGGAGGCCCTCTATGGATGACCTGGTGCTTGGGATGGGCTTTGGGAACGCCTCAGTCCATGAATTCTCGGCCCATGACGACACCTGTCTAATTGGAGCAGGCTGTCAAGGCCTTGGTCTCGTATCTCGCCAAAATCACCGCGACGATGGGTCCACGTACAGCGCCATCCCGTATCCAATCTTTACTGGTCTCGCTAGCCATGATGTCCCGTCTCTCTCTCCTCCGTCCGCGAAGGCCGGTGACACCTTCCCTGAGGCCCGTACCGGGAAACTGCAGCCCATAATACAGTCGCCTGGCCATGAAGATCCTGACTTAACAGCGCCTGAGATGGTATCCGTGCTTTCGCGGCAAGAGGCGCCTGGTCCGCTACCTCAAGCTGACGAGATCCTTGACGACTATGCTCCGTCTGAGGCAGGAAGCAACGCTTCTTGTGATAGCCAATGCTCCGGAAGCAAAGGTCCATGTAGTGCGGGCACATGTGACTTCATCACTGCATGTAGAGACGAGAATTGCACAAGACCTGCTGTTGAACCTGATGTCGCTCATAGCGCTTTCATTTTGCAGACCATGACCAGTGCGAAGGAAGCCAATGCGAGCCTTGTGTCTTTCCAGGAGCGTAAGTTACCTCTATCACCCCACATTTTCAGACAATATTCATGCGACTTGAGTTTCCCCATGGAAGTTTTCAGCTGTCTATATATCATTATTCACGACTCTCTTCTCCACTCGGCTAATCCGTCTGGCTTATCGCTTACTTTTCCATAGAAGCAAATCTGTACGCACATAATCCGGCCGAGCAGAACTATGCCTTCAATTTCAACCTTGAGGCGGGCCCCGGCTGTCCTGACCCAGGGTCGCACGCTACTTTTGCCCAACTATATCAGGCGCAGGCTCAAGACTCCCAACAGCTTGCCCAACAAGACGATCTAATCCAAATTGACTCTTTCGACATCTTCGCTCTGGGACCGAACCCCCATTGCCATGCGCCTGCTCTGCCAGGAGCCTCTGGGCAGGATGGCATGGTGAATTTGCACGGCCATGCAAACATCAGCGGACACTTCCCCGGGGAATGCGGTGTGCCCTTTGAAGACCCATTGCAGGCTTCACTGCATATCCAACAGCACGCTCAGCACGGCCAGCTAGTCCCGCTCATGGACCAGGACTTTCAGTATGTGCAGAACATGCAGTTGCAGCACCCAAGCGAACCAGTCATGGATTTCTCAGGTATGGCGACCGCATCTGCATATGGCCACTCGAACAACGACTTCACACAGCAATCCATCACGCCTAGGCACCAAAGGGCGATATTCGGGTTTGGCAGTGGACAGTTGCCATCACTCACAAACCAAAATCTCGGCCATCTGGCGTCTCCCAGCGGAGCAAGTTTCCACGCACCGGCATCGGACATGGGTCAGGAGGCTCTAAATTCTCCGGCCGACTCGTGTGCATCGGGTGACAGCCATATGCAGGATACCGCACAGCCAGTCTGTCTGTGGGAGCAAGGCACATCTAAGTGCGGAATGGTCTTCGAAAATGCGCAACAGCTCGAGATGCATGTCCAGGCTGAACATGTTGAGAACATGCCAAAGGTTGATGGCGGGTACGTCTGTGCATGGGCTGATTGTGCGCGCCAGCACAAGCCATTTGCACAGAAGAGCAAGATCAAGCGCCATATGTTGACGCACACCCAGTGTAAGTGTATTGCTCACTCGCCGCCCAGACCGAGATTAACTTTGTACCCAGACAAGCCTTTCCAGTGTGAACATTGCACACAATCCTTCTCTGCGAAACAGGCACTGACGCAGCATGTCTTAATACACAAAAACGTCAAGCCACTGAATTGCGACATCTGCGGGAAAGCCTTTAGACAACAGAGCGCTCTAAGTAAGCTACACCCTACTTACCATGCTACCAGCTTCAGGATGAGTGATTAGCTGCTGACCTGAGGCACTACCAGCCATGCACATACGCACACATACTCATGTGAAGCCGCTAAAGTGTGAAATCTGTGGCGCCCTGTTCGGCGAGTCCTCAAACCTCTCTAAGCACCGGAGGACACATGATGCCGTTGGTCGCCATGCGTGCCCTGAACCTTCATGCGATAAGAGATTCAACAGACTGGATCAGTGCCGCCGGCACTTAGAAACAGTCCATAAGCGTCTCCCCGAAGGTGAGAAATAGGAGCTCGAAATCCCGGGACGCATATATCGTTGCTAACGCAGCTTGATACTCCAGAAATAAAACAGCTTGTTACCCCAGTGACCCTTCGTCGCGAATCCAGCGCGCGAATTAGCCGTTCCAGCAGTAGCAGCGTGGAAGGGAACAACAAGGCCGCGCAGGCTTCCCAACCTGTACAAGCTGCTAATGAGGACTTCGTTCAACAACTGGCGGATGTGAAGCATTTCTCCGACCGAGAGAACAGAGACATGGCGGATCCAATGACCTCGCCCTCTATCTTGCAATATGGACAGATGTCTGCACAAGATGCCCCTCTGCTGTATGACACTACGCCATTGCAGCAACAACCCTTCACAGTCGGCGGCGCGATTTCTAATGGAACGGCTTACAATTTCAACCAGCCACTTCAAAACTATGCTGAGTCAGTCTGGTAGTGGTATGCTGGCTAGCACGCCCCATTTTCTTTATCTTTCTTCTTATGCTTTCAATCTTCTTTCCCGATAATTTCAGGGCCGATCTCTTTGCGCACGGTCTCAATCAGGTCCGCGGACAAGTTACAGTCGAAGTACGACACCAGGGACGCAAAGGCACACAAAGGATCGAGCGCCATAGCACGACGAGATGATACCCACAATACCAGGAATATGCACAGCAATTGGCGTTCAACAGGACAACATCTTGCCCAATAGAGAGGGAGAGGTGGGAAAAGAGGGAGGGTGCGCAGGGATGGCGAACACGGCGAAGACGGACCTTCGGTACTTATGATACAAATGAGCTTCTAGGCCTGGCTCACCACAATTGACTTGTAATTTTCATGGGCACCGCTGTCTACGTCACATGGTGTAGATGTCCTGTAATGACCGTCAACGCACGAGAGTATAGTACTAGACACTGTTTAGGCCGGATTTCCTTGACTCTTTGGTTGTTTGAGTGCCTGGAGAGATGCTTGTCCCATATCGAGACTCAACTTCGACTCTGTTCGCAAGATGGGGGAAGTCTACAGCATTGTCACAACAGATAAGCCTCATGAGATGCTTTGCTTACGGGAACCTGCCGTTAAGTGGCTGTCTCCAGATGATGGTCAAGATCCCCGTGTCGAACTGTTGGCGAGCCGGGAGTTTCTGTTTGACTATCATGATCAGCGTTGGCAAAAGTTTATGAATCTGAGCGGCATCTCCCAGCAATTGGTCATCACTTCTGCAAGCTTTGATGAAGTGGTGGGAGGGCTGGCAAGAAAGGCCTTCCACAACTCGCGGCGGCTAGGAATTTGAGTTCACTTGTTAAAATGTCCAGGCTCGAGGGGGCTACGCTTTCGTGGTCTGCATGAGAGTGGAGCAGACACGCCCGTGTACTACACACACCGAAGTCAGAATTTACTGAGTGCCGAAACACTGCTTACTTTCTATACAATGTATTGAGTCAGAATCAATGGGAAGATAGGGAAGCGGTGGTACAACGTCCGCTGTCAATATCCAAACAGGAAGAGTCACATATCGTCCGTCACTTGTTAGACTGGTCTCGGGTTTCCAGGGAACATCTGAAAATTGGAAGAAGATACGGAACACAGCTATGGGGGAGTGTCTGCTTTGGAAGGTGGGTAATTGTGTGAGCTTCTCGTGCCAATCGTTTGTCGGGAGATGTCACACTGCCAAAATGAGAAACGTAGCACCCACCCAGTGGACCGGTTTGGCGAGGATCGAAGATGTCACCGAAAGAGGAAGAAAGGATATATCGCTATCGGAGCATCCTCGGGTCAAGTCAAGCACATTGAAATGGACTGGACAGCTTCAAGCCAGGCATATCACTTCCAGGCGGGTGTTGGCTAGCTGTCTAGTCTATTCTCCATGCACACAACAAACCATCGAGTGCACCTTGACATCCTCGATGACTGCAAACCAGCTTGGGAAAGCCTCCAATGACCAAACCACGATTTTCGATGTCGCTTGAGTCTTTGACCGTCGGGGCGTCCCGGGTAGCTTCAGCCCTGGGCTTTCATCACACGGGGCAGACAGAGCGCAGGTGGCGGTGTATGGTGAAGTCAACTCGAGCTCTCTTTTGGAGCTATCTGGTTGACTAAGGTATCCGAGCCTGCTGTCATATATCCTCATAACACCGAGACCCGTAGCGGAAAACAGATGTTGCCCTGTGATGCCAAACGAGCATGCGTGGAATCGTCTCTTTTTCTCTTTTTGATTCTCGAAAAACCACGCCAGCGACCTGTGTAGCCTTTTTGCCTTGACCTGCTTCAATTACCAAAAACCCTCAAATGCCGACGCCGTTTGCCACTTTATGCGGAAGCCTGTACATGTCCCACTCGTTAGCATGTTGCATGATCGGTGCAGTCCCGTGGCCCCCCCCCCGGTGGGCCCCACGCTGCCCCCTAAGTGTTTCTTGGTTGTAGACGAACCTTGATGGCGTATTTGCGCTGAGGGAAGTGCTGCTGGCGCTTCTTCGTCTTCTCCAGCTTCCTTGAAGCGTCCTCGGGAGACAGGCGGCGACGGATGGCGCGAGTCTGCTTGGTGCGGAGGTCGAGAGGCAGGTACTTCTTGTTCTTGTAGAAGAGGCGCAGGTTGTATCGCTCCTTGGCGTTGATGATGGTGAGGACGCGAGCGATCGACTTTCGCAGGTCGTGGCTGTAGGAAGAATCCCATCGTTAGCTCCCATGCTCCCTGTCTATTCCCGTAGGTATCCCCAATTATCGGGCTCGGAGCGTGACTGTCCCGGTGGACCGTGTGGTGCATGTGCATAGATGTGTGTGTGTGTGTCGTGTGGATGTCGGGTTCCGCTCACATCTTGTTCAGCTTGGTGCCGGAGGAGGCGATCTTCTGGATGCGCAGCTGGCCGAGCTCGGTCTTGAGCTCACCGAGGGTCTTGGTGAGCTCGTCCTTGTTCTTGGACCACAGCTGGCCGGCCTTGATCTTGCTGGAAGACTGCGACATTGTCAGTGAGCCGTCCGAGGAGTAATCGTCAATCGCGTTCGGCCGGGCGCGTAGCGGGGGGCGGATTGCGCTGCTGGAAATGCACTCTCACAGCTCACAATTACCGCCCGGGGCCTCGCAAAAAATCGGGATCGGAGTCGTAACGCACCATTTTCGCAGGTATTGTCGATTGAACGTCGTCTATCGGGGGGGTCGGGCAGAAGGGCAAGTTGCTGGTCGTTCACGGGATGGCGGCCTGTCGTCCTTGGTGGAGTTTAGGAAAAGCCTGTGGGCAGTCCGACATAGAATTTTTCGGAGAAAAGTATTGCAGTTGCCGGCGCGTCGGGAGCCGCGGTGCAGTTTTGCAAGGCAGAGCTTGCAGCAGGCTTACTGACGGCTGGGCGGAGACTGCAACGAGTAAGCTGCGCTAGGGCTACTTTTAGCGAATGGTCGAGCAGCGAAGCGGACCCACTCGAGGTTGCGCTAGGGGTCCAAACAAGAGTACGAGTCGCTGATAGTAGGTGGTCCTGCTATCAGGGTACCTGCTGATAAGAATCCTATGATGGACCCTTACCATCACCCAAAGCAAGTCTACGGAGTACTGTGCAGCATTGTCTGTGTCGGCTCTCCGTCAGGTGTGACGACAGGCCAGCAGCTCGACCTAACACGGAGGTATTCAGCAGAACAGCAGCAATCTACATGCCCATACATATCACCCATACCAGAAACACCAGCTCCCAATTACTCTACCGATAGAGTACTGCTTCAGTCTTTGCACCTCGACCTGCGTGCTATCTCGCGCAAGCAACTGCACCGGGTCTCCCGCCACCGCTGCACGACCGCTCCAGCCGAAACACCCATTCCACCTCTGGGCACCACCGCCACTACCAAGATCACCATGGCATCCTCAACCGGCAACAATGGCTGGGCGCAACTGCGGCAACAAGCACGAACACTAGAGTCACAGGTCAGCAGCCATAGCAGGGGGGCATCTCGGGGCTTCAGCTAATCCGGGGCTCAGACGGAGTCTTTGTTTCATACATACTCGCAGTTCTCGACAGCACCGAACATCCCGCAGAAGCCGAGCGAGGAGGAGAGAACGACGGAGGAAAGACTAGAGGATCTTCTCGGGAAGGTGAGCCGCACTACCAAATACAATGCCAGATCGACATGACTGACCCTCCGGCCTCCCAGCGAGAAAACGTAATAACCCAGCTCAACCGCCTCCTCGATTCCGACGCGACCCTCACCTCCTCAGCCCTGAAACAGAACAACCTGTCCCTGCTGCGTGAGAAGCTGGCCGCGCACAACAAGGACCTGGCCCGGCTGAAGTCGAACCTCTCGGAGGCGCGCAACCGTGCCAACCTGCTGTCCAATGTCCGCGACGACATCGAGTCGTACCGCGCGTCGAACCCGGAGCAGGCCGAGGCGGACTATATGCTCGAGGAGCGGCGGCGCGTCGACAACAGCCACGATGCTGCCGACAGCGTGCTATCGCAGGCCTACGCCGTCCAGGAGAGCTTCGTCCTGCAGAGGGAGACGCTCGCCAACATCAACCGCAGGATCACCCTCGCTGCGAGCCAGGTGCCCGGCATCAACTCGCTGATAGGGAGGATATCGGCCAGGAAGCAGAGGGATGGTGTCATCATGGGCAGTTTCGTCGCGTTTTGCTTCTTGATGTTCTGGTTCTTCTTATAGTGACTGATCAGAACCAGGGGACAGGTTGTTTGGGCAAGCGCGGTGGGTTTCGGATCAGGGGCAATGCATAATCATTTGGCGGGCATGGCGTTTCGAGGCGGTCATATTTAAGGTGGTTTTGGCACGAGAATGTGTTGTACATTGAATGGGGTATCCTGAGGTGTAATGAGAGCAATGATGGGGTTTCACGTCCACCTGCTCGCACTCTTTGCGCTCGCTTCTGCTGTTGCTGTCTTCTCTGCGGGTCTTGATCCGGACCAGACTCCCTTGTCCGCCTCATCAAGCAGCCTCTCAAGGCTCCTTGTCAAAGACTCCTTCTCCTCGGGCTCAGCAGGCCCACTTCCCGCCCAACGGATCCTCCAGTCGCCGTCCACCAGGAATGTGTACCCGACCTTGCTGTTCAAGTACCCGATTGACTCTCTGATCTCATCCGAGATGCCCTTCCTGACAAGGAAGTACTTATCCCAATTGTCCTCGCCTACCTCTCTGCGAATAGACCCCGAGGACATGCGGGCGATCCAGTACTTCAGGTATGAGGTATCCTCGACGTTTATCTGGACCAGCTGTGCCTTTCCCTTGTTCTTGTCGAGAATCTCGTGCAGACCCGGGTTCTCCTTCTTTCCTATGAAGGTCTCGGCCTGGTTCATGGCCCACCTGGAGCTGTATATGGCGACCACGGAGGCCTTACCCGCGAGCACGGGCGTCGTGTTCCGTGGCAGGCTCGTTGTCTTGAGGAGCGTGAGGCCAAACAGATTCGGGAAGTAGAGGGATTTGTCGTGCTTGAAGGGCCGCGGAGGGGCGAGAAAGGTCTTGCCCTTGTGGAGCGACAGGTTGGTCCAGTCCCGGAAGTACGGACGGGCCATCTGCGATTTTCTGTGCGGCCGCACAGTTAGCGATGCGCCGGAAGATCCACGGTCGGGACTTTGGGTTTCGGGCTCACAATTGCTCGCGCCTCTTCAAATGCGCGTCATAGTTAACAAAGTCATCCCTCCGCTGCTTCAGGGAACGGAGGTCGACGCCTGTGTTCTCGCCCGGCCTGGGCGGGTGGTTCAGGCCAATGGGGCGGGCCAGAACTTTGGGCTTGAATTCCTCGACCTTCTTGCCGTAAGAGCGTGGTGCATCGGCCAGCGGGCTTGGCTCGGACGAAGCTTCTGTTCCCAAGATAGTGGTGTCGGTCTTCTTTGCGGGCGGCTTATTCGGGTTGGGCTTCTCGAGGCGAGGATAGGTTGTGACAAAGGTTCGCCATTGGCACAGCAGGCAAGCACTTACTGTCCTGCTGGATGGCCGCAACTTTGGCCTTATTAACGTCCTCTTAAGCATTGTGTAAGGCGTCTGAGAAGCGCACCGGTCGTCAGGCCAGGACGAGCTGTGGAAGTTGGTCAAGCTTGAGCGAGCTCGCGGACGGAAATTTTGGCCGGCCGTCACGGTGGTGCAGCCGCTGCAGGGATCAGAGCAGCCGGCCGGCAAGCCCCAGATTTTCAGAAGTTGCACCTACAAAAACTGATAGCACACCAGTATATTATAAGCACATCCTTAAAGCATGAGTCTCATTTAAGTACATGTAGTTTTATACATATAGTATTATGGGAATAGGTACTGTAGGAGAAGGTATAGGTGTTATGGGAGTAGGTGTCATAGGAGTGGGTGCTATGGGAGTAGGTGTGTGTGGTGTCCTCTTTACCAATCAGTCATTCCTGGTGGGAATTCCCCCTTCTAGGAGACCTGCGCCGCCTGGCTTGAGCTTGAGCCCCCACCTCGTAGAGAGTTAGTTACCCTAGGATTCCCCTGAGTTGGGGATCGCACCCTGGACAACCCCGCGACCCCGGTCTGGGGAAAGCAGCGGCTACCAGCGGAGGGACGTCACTTGTGCAATGGCATGGCTGGACTCGGCTTTGTTTGCGCATGGAGACTCGACGGAGAACGGCTCAGACCGCGACGGCCACGGCATAAGACTGCAGGCCAAAACATGGTAATATCGGGGGCCTTGCACGAGATGATCGTTCAATTTATCCGAGGAACACAGTCTTCCTTCCTCACCACCCTCCCCTCCGCCCTTGTACTGTAGACACAATGCTCATGCGGCGTACTCCTCGCGCGCTGCGTCTTCAGTGGCAGCTGGCCCAGCGTATAAGTCGAGTATCCACCACAGTAGCTGCGACGCCCCCTCCTCCCTTCCCCACGAGGTCACACTCTGAACCAAGACATACCGCTCCATTCAGGCCGGCAAGATGCTTCCACTCAACACCAAGACGGCAGGCTGTGAAGCCAGTGTTGTTAGCTGATATCGGCGAAGGTAAGACAACGCCCCAGTGCCCTCGTTATGACCTTGGAATCTGACCAGCCTCGTCTCAATTAGGCATTGTCGAATGCGAGATCATACAATGGTTCGTCGAGCCCGAAGCCCGCGTCGAGGAGTTCTCGCCATTGTGCGAGGTACAGAGCGACAAGGCCTCAGTCGAGATCACGTCGCGATTCTCGGGCGTCGTCAAGAAATTGTACTACGATGCGGGTGACATGGCCAAGGTCGGCAAGCCTTTTGTGGACATCGACATCCTGGGCGATGTCAGCCAGGAGACACTGGACAAGTTGACGCCTTCCGGCTCTGGAAGTAAGGAGGAGCCGGCACTGGCCTCACAGCAGAGCACAACGGAGCCGGCGTCTCCACAAAAGCCGGCTCCCGGCCCGTCTAACAACGGGGCAGTGGATACTGCCCCGGCCAAGCCCAAGGGGACACATGCTGGCCTGGCGACGCCGGCTGTCCGCCATCTTTCTAAAGAGCTCAAGGTGGATATACTAGACGTGGACGGGACGGGTAAGGACGGCCGGGTGCTCAAGGAGGACATCTACAGATTCGTCGAGAAGCGGGATAATGGCGCTGCGCAGCCTGCCCGGCCCGGTCCCGGTGCAGCGATACCATCTCCGTCGTCTTCAGCGCCTGGCATTCAGACAGAGGAGCGCCAGCCCCTGACCAAGACCCAGGAGCAGATGTTCAAGACCATGACCCGGTCGCTGAGCATCCCTCACTTCCTCTACGCCGACGAGATAGACTTTACAGACCTGTCGACCCTGCGCGGCCGGCTCAACAAGGTCCTATCCTCCTCGCGGTCTTCCGCTGCGCCTGTGATACCCAACAATCATGGCGTGACGAAGCTCTCCTACCTCCCATTCATCATCAAGGCCGTGTCAATGGCCCTGCAGCAGTACCCCATCCTCAACGCGCGCGTCGAGACCCCCTCGTCCGCCGGCGAGAAGCCCGCCCTGGTCTACAGGTCGCAGCACAACATCGGCGTGGCAATGGACACGCCGCAGGGGCTCCTCGTGCCGGTGATCAAGGATGTCGCCGCGCACAGCATCCTCACCATCGCGGCCGAGCTGCTGCGGCTGCAGGGGCTCGCGTCCGCGGGGAGGCTCTCGCCGCAGGACATGTCCGGGGGCACCATCACCGTCAGCAACATCGGCAGCATTGGCGGCACCTACTGTAGCCCCGTCATCGTGGACGGGCAGGTCGCCATCCTGGGCGTCGGGCGCATGCGCGACGTGCCCGACGTCGCCCGCGACGACGAGGCGGGCTCCGGCGCGTGGACCGTCAGGGGCGTCAAGAAGGTGTGCAACTTCAGCTGGTCCGCGGACCACAGGGTCGTGGACGGGGCGACCATGGCGAGGGCGGCCGGGGTCGTGAGGAGTCTCGTGGAGGAGCCGGATGTCATGGTCATGCATCTGCGGTAGTTGTGGTGCAGTTACAAAATGTAATAAGATAACAATCCCTCCGAAAAACGGGGGACAAGTGCCGTTTCATCTCGGGGACACTCGCCGTCCCAAAACATCCGTCGGGATGCTCAACACTCGCTGCACTCCTCCCCCACAATTGTGACCTCGGTGTGAACGCTGCTCACATATGCGGCCTCTTGCTCGACCTGCTCCTCTCGTAATGCCGGGTATAGTACCCGCGGTAAAGTTTGCTCGCGAACCGCACCCTCCCTCGCATGGCTATGCCCCGAAAGGCGCCGCCGAACAATCTAGCGGGCTCTAGGCGCGTCGATCCTGCGCATGTTTAATATCGACTTGGAGGTGTGGCCTGGAGGCATTGGCAGGTTTGAGCCGCTGCACATCAGTCATTTATCATTATTGTTCCTCCATTCCTCCGGTTGTGAGAAACGACAGAGACAAGGAAACTCAAATAGAATAGGCATGCATGTATGAGAACAAGAAAAGAAAAACGAGGCGGGCCGTCCCCCGTCCTAAATGTAAGAGCTTATTTCTTGTCCCACCTACCTCCCATCCCATACACTCTTCACTTCAGCCTATTCTCCCATGGCTGTCGCTAGGGCAAATGAATAGACACACCGGTCTATACGGTGAGGGTGTGCAGCAGGTGCCCTCTACTGGTGTCATTCGGGTCCCCCCTGGTGACTTGGCAATGGGCGAAGGAGAGAAGGGGCAGGCCCACGTACTGGCGGCGGTGCTACACGTGGTCGAATGATATCCTAGGCTGGCAGGAGAAAGTGTGAGAGAGATACGACAAAAGCCCGTATGACTGCATCTCGCCGTGTTTGAGCCCCATTTGTTTGTTGGTCTGGCCCTTTGGTGGAAGGAGGAAGAACCAGGGGGTGGTAGCTGTGAGGTATTTCTGAAGTCGATGCTAGTGTTTGGGCAGTACTCGGGCAGGGTGCGGATTCAACGCTGATAGCCCTCGCACAGGGAGGGCGGCGTGACGCATGGAAACAACTAGCACAGCCCGACTCCTTCGAATATTAATGAGAGGCATTAATTGGCCCTCTCCTCTGCTGTTGGTCCTGTGCTCTGTAATTAAGAAGAGGGGACTGGCGGGCACCGAGTATTACCTGCATTTCTTATTACAGCTGTTTTAAGGCCTCTTGAACTTTGGACGTCGTATCGAGACAACCCTCACGTGTTGCAGGGACAAATGGGAGACCCTGGACACCCGGGGCACCGGTCCGGACTGTTATTGAAATCGGCTTGGGTATTGTGGGAGGGAGGGATGAACGAGACATGCCGTCATTCTTTGCTATAAAGATTTTATACAATAAGGTTTTTGTTTTCCTGGATATTGCGGGTTACAAGTGAGAGCTATGCTTATGCTGTTTGCGCTTGACGGTGATTGACCCAGTTCTTCTCTCGCTGTTCTTCTTCCCAATAGGCCAGTCTCCAATGCAAGTCTCAGCTCACAAAGCGACCTGCCCAATCTGGGCTTTCGTATTCTCCTTTCCACTAGAAGAATGCAATGTGCGGTGTCTCCGCAAGATGTTGTCATGAACGCTATTGTTGACATTGAATTGCTACGACTCTCTGTAGCCGCGGCTATGTAAATGCGATTCCCATTTCAGTGACCCAATACTCCTTGGCTTTTGCCCGCCGGCGTCCTAACCCGACCTTTCCGAAGGAAAAATAAACAAAAAGTGCGCCGGTTGTTTTCGCCGAAACATATGTGAGTGCCGAACATCCCGTTCGAGACATCGCGTAGGATGATGTTGCTGGCTTGGACTAGTAGCAGAGAAAGAAAACTCATGCCGCATCCTCGGCCAACTTCCTCACGGTCTGATCTAGCGCATCACGCATGACCTCCTCCATCGACCGGCTGACGTCAACGCTGATGACGTCCTTCTCCTCGCTCGTCGGCGGCTCCAGGATCTGGAATTGGCTGCGGACCATCGTGGCGCCCATGTAGTGACCTTGACGGGCTGCTACCCTCTGCAGCAGCACTTCCTCAGGAGCGTGCAGGTAGATGAAGTGGAGCTGGGCACCCGGGTAGAAGTACGGGGCCACGCGAATGACGTCTCGGTATTTCCGCTTCAGTGCTGAACAGGTGACAACGACACCGTCGCTGCCCCTCTGGATCTGCGTGATGGCCTCATCTCGCAGGCGCGTGAGCCAGTCCCAGCGGTCAGCGTCGGTGAGTGGGATTCCATTGCTCATTTTTTCGATATTTGCTGGTGGGTGGAACTAAGGTCCTGTTAGGATACCATGTATGTTAGGAGGCAGGTATAATCGAGAGGCTTACATCATCGCCCTCTATGTAGGACATGCCCAGGGAATCCGCAATGTGCTTTGCAACAGTGCTCTTCCCACAGCCAGCAGGACCTGTGACGAGCCATATGTGGTGGTGCTTGGTCTGATCACGAGTGTTTGCCGCCATGTTGGTATTTGCCTTGGCCGTGTCGGCTTGCTTGGAGTGCCTCACAGGCTTAGAGGACGATATGACCGGACGATTTGGAGCCATGTTGGTTGGCGAGACCGGGGAGGGCCCATTGACGGGTATAGGAGCATCGTAGGAGAGCATAGTGACTTGAGTTTGTGGTAATACTGGATAGACTAGTGTCTTGATGGCTGTGTCTTAGTGGGAAGGTCTGTAGAGCGAAGGCGGGCGGGTGAACTCGACAGGTGAAACCAACAGGGTGAGGTTGGACACTAGGAATCGATGATGGTGTGCGATAGGGAAATGAAGCGTCTCTTGCACCTCCTGTGAGGGAGTTGTGCAACCAAGCTACAACAGGCAGAGCGACTAGATAAATTACAGGGACAATTTCAACTTTTGGAGGCAGTACAAGCGGTGTATAGAATCTTCTGGAAAAGAATATCAAAAAGTCAAGACGTAGTTATGGGAGAAAGAGCCAAGGGGTGACCAAGGAAGGGACCGCTGGGTCGCCCGGGCAGTTATATAAGTGCTAACGATGACGGCCCTCAGGTTGAGACGAGCCGTCCCAGTCTCGTTCCCAGTCCACCGCTTGCCGTCAGCAGGCCACCGATGAGGTAGGAACCCCAGCCTGTTCCTGGGCAAGTTTGGGGTGCAACTTACTAGGGTCGGGGGCCGGGCTATGTCGCCCGTAAGTATCGACGGGGCTGAGCCATGTACCGGGCAGGGCAGGCCGCTAGCAGTCCCAGTCCTTCCGCGTATGGAGTGTCCGGGCCATGTCAGCGTGCATGCGTGCCTGAGAGGATCCCCCGGATTTTTCAAAAATGGCACTGGAGTGATTCGCCCAGGCTTGGGTACAGCTCGCAAGGCCGGCTATGCCCAGGATGGCGGTCGTTCTGCAGGCTTCCATCCTCCAAGAAAACAATGATTGGCGTGCACAAGTTGGGCGGGCTGGCGGATTGAGCGGAAGTCTGTGTCTCTCTGTCCGCATGTGTCACCTCTCGTCAGCTGGTCGTGTGTGCTGCCCTTCGCACCAATCAAGCCTTGATGGAGGGGACACTTGGGTGCAGGTACGCGGAGGTACAAAGCCGGGACAGGTCTCGACATGGAGGTCCTGACGCAATCTTGGGTCTGGAGAAGCGTGGGATGGCGTTGCAGACTGTGGGGAATGCGCCAAATCCCACGTTCCCATCCTCTCTTTTTTAGTCTCGGTGCTACGTAGCGTGTCTCTGCCTCCCCATTGCGAGCACCACCGAGTTGGTCCGTCCGCGTCCGCCCTTAACCAAGCAATGAGTGGTTGCCCGGAATTCCAGATCACTCCCGATTCCTGCATGTGACCTTTATCGTGGACTTGAGTTGTCAGGGGACGTGACTTGCCGAGTACGTAAAGAAGCAAGAGCGACAGACGGGTGAAAAATCTCTCCTGGGACCAGAGTTATGGGAATTGAAAGAGGAACCCTGTCGCGTGGGGGTCCGCCGTCCAGGCTGTCTCATTTTCAGGCTGAAATTTGGGGGCCATCAAAGAGTCTCCCACGCTCGAGAGGGGCCCGACTCTCGGCGACAGCGAAACGAACAAGGGAGAATCACGATGCCCTGAGTGGGTACCACTTTGGAATTAGTGTGCTGTCGCCGGAGTTTTTCTCGAAGGTTTGGAAGCACTGCCGCTCATCCTTCCACAGCCATGTGTTGTACTTGTACTGCACATGCTCCCAACAGGGCTGTGGGTGGGTAAGACAGCCCGGCACAAGAGGCAACAGTCGGTGCCCTTGTGCTAGGCTCGTACCTCGGTCGGCCGTCCATATCCTCGGAGACCTCGGAGAGGTTCTCAGGGTGGTTTTCAACGTCGTAATAAAAGGGTTGACTGAGTTCCGACGTCCGTGCAGGGTTGACGGCATTGAGTCGGGTCGGCCTGGGTTCCGGATTGCGGGGCCGGCTCGCGGACGTGGTGGGCCGGCCTCTACACGTCGCCAAGTCGTGAACCGAGAAATGAGGGCTGCGACGTTGGTCGGATGGAAGAGCATGGAAAACCCCCTTCGGATGCTCAGCGCTTGTCCAAATGGTTGGGGCGACGGGGTGGCTTTTACAGGCCAAGAGCATTGCTGGGGAAGAACAGGGTGTGGCACGGTTATTTGTGTGCTTGTGTGTCGGATCAGGTAGAGTGAGGAGGAACCCAAGGAGCCCAGATGGCGGACCGAGGGCCTTCGCTCACCATGGACTGTGGCGGGAGAGCAGAGAGCAGGTTGACGGCTGACGGCTGACAAGGCGAGCTGTACCCCCACGCTACTGGAGTACAAGTGTACATGGCACGGTGAGCTGGGGAGCCAAGTCTGCCGCAGGGCCGATCACGAGCCCGTAACTCCAAGGTTCCCCCATGCAGACCAAAAAAGTGGAACCGCCATCCCGCACTTCCAAAGCGGTCAATTTCGCCGAGGATGAGTTGCCGGCTGTCAAAAGTCGGGCTGGCCAACAACACCAAGGCGGCCAGACGTTGGGATTATGTAGGCGTGAGAGGGTACACAGACAGCCCTATGGGTCAACTGAGGAAGTTATCGGCGCACAGCTCAGAGGCCTCGTCCGGCCATGACAAGTAGACTACTTGGGACTGACTGAATGACTACCTGCTTCAGCCTCGCAACTATGTCAGCCGAATAGTCAGGTTCATAATAGGCTCGCGGGCCGCGACCCGGGCAACAAGCCGTGTGGTGTCTACCAAGTACCAAGTAGACCCAGCCTGCTGGGTAAAGAAGCGCCAAGTACGCAGGCAGATTGACTACCTCGAGGCTAGGGACGCCTCATCGTCTCAGCTGGAGGCCAGATAGTGAGGTTGAGGCACCTTGGCTCCGATATCTCGCATCTCGCATCTCGCATCTTGCAATCTCCTAGTTGTGTGATAGTAGGTGGTGTTTGCGATTGGGTTATACAGCCAAGCGCATCGTCTGTTTCGTTTTGCTGGTGTACACATCGGTACTCGGGCAGTCAGGGAAGAGTAGTGTGGTGTGATGCCCGTTTCAGCCGTGGCCATGCATTGCCCGTCGACGACACAGGAAGTCGGATGGGCGTGATCGAGATGAATCGGGGCTTTGGAACATTAGAGATGGCACGGCTCCGATTAGCCAGCCCGGGCGAGGCGGGTGCTGCAGCACGGGCTACACGGCGCACTGAGTGCTGAGAGTACCCAGGTACCCCGTACCATACAGGCGCTGGCGCTGGCAGTGGGCTCATGATCCCTGTCCTGTCAGGGAGCTGAGGCAGCTTGCAGGTCGAGCTTCGATGACGCCGCTCCCACATCCCACCACCATGTAAAGAATTGGCCCCGAACCTGGGCCATTGTCACTGCCACGAGACCCGATATCTCCCACGACATGGTGCCTCATGTCTCCCACAATGCTCCAAGGGCCCTGTTGAGGGCTTATTGTGCCCGCACGAGCGCCCGGGCCTACAACTGTCCCCGCCACGTCAACCGCCCCTTCTCGAGCTCTGCACCTGCCCTCACCACCGCCCTCACCACCGCCAACACCACCCTCCCTATACGACGACCTAGCTGCCTCGACGCCACCTGTGCTCCCTCGTCTCGAACCCGCAGGAGCTATGCCACTGCACCAAGCCCAAGCTCCCGGGCGAAATCGCAGTCCTCGGTGGTGGCCTGACCGGTCTCACCACCGCCTACTATTTGACGCGTTTCCACCCGGATGCCAAGGTCACAGTCTACGAGTCCCAGGGCCGCGTCGGAGGATGGATAGACACAGAGCAGGTCGAGGTCACCACCCTCGCCGGCACCGACGAGACCATCAGCTTCGAGCGTGGTGCCCGCGTGGTTTCGCCCCAGAACACCATGACACGGTACGAGGATTTCGTGCTCTACGACCTGGTATGGCGGCCCTGCGACCCTGCTTCGGGAGACCGTGTCCCATGCTAATATCGTATTGCCCATCAGATTGCCGAACTTAGACTGGTAGACGAGTCGGTTGCTCTGTACAAGGACGACCCAGTGCTGAGCAATCGCTATGTCTTCTATCCCGACCATCTGGTCGGCGTGCCAGGACCTCTTCCAAAGGACCTCTTTAGTAGACTGAAGTGGTTCGCCAGTGTCGGACACAAGATATTGACCGAACCTGTTTTCACTGGGCTTATCAGGTCAGCAGTGTCTGCCGCCCTCACCATGAACAAGCAAAATGCCGAGGCAGCACAGCGAGCATTGGCGCAGAACCCGGGGAACAGGCCACACGCCATCGCGGACCTCGAAGACATGTCTGTGGGCCAGTACTTCGAACGTTTTCTTGGCCGCCCAGATATTGTCAATAACCTCCAGTCAGCCTTGATCCACGGCATCTGGGGCGGCGATATTTGGAAGCTGAGCATGCGGGAGGGTACTTTCCAGCAGGCGCTCATACGAGACAAGCACGGTTTGACCCCTACGATTCCAGTAAAAGACCACGATTTGTACTCGGGCCGAGATATCGCTGTAAGGAATGAGGGTGCAGTGCTTCTCGCCAATTACCTCAACACCAAGGTTGGATACGTGTGCTTCCGTAACGGCTTCAGCACCCTGACAGACGCGCTCGCCGACTCCTTGAGACAAAACCCCAACGTGACCCTCAAGATGGACACCCCGGTTACGTCGGTCAGGTACGAGGAGGGAAAGGCAGTCGTCAGCGCACCCGAGCGACCTGGGGCCACTGGAGTTGGCGAGGCGAGGTACGATAAGGTGATATCAAGTCTGTACAGCGGCAGCCTCGCCAAGCTCACTGGCGATGCTCTCCCGACGTTGAAGAACCATAGCACGGCCGTGACGATCCAGATTGTCAATCTGTGGTATCCCGATTTCACCTTGAATGCCGACCACCCTGGGTTCGGTTATCTCATCCCGCAGTCTGTCCCTGCGGAAAATAATCCCCACGCGGCACTGGGCGTCATCTTCGACTCTGACCGCGAGGCTGTGGCTAACGTCCCAGAGCGCCAATCTGCACCGGGCACGAAACTGACTGTCATGCTCGGCGGGCACTACTGGGACTACCTCGACGCCGACTCGTGGCCCGACTCCAAGGAAGCCACGGCGATGGCTATGGACACCGTCCACCGCCAGCTAGGCATCCCTCCCACGCAGCCCGTCTTCACCTCTACCAAGGTCTGCCGTGACTGTATACCCCAGCACCTGGTCGGTCATCGGGAGCGAATGGCCCAGGCCAACACCGAGCTTGACAATGCCTTCCACGGGACGCTTGCCGTAGTCGGCAGCTCCTACACCGCGCCAGGCGTCCTGCCCAGCCTCAAGGCCGGCCGGGACATCGCGCTCCAGGTCTCGGGGCAGGGCTACAAGCTAAGAGACGGGACCGAGTACGACATGGGACACGTCGGGAAGACGGGCCTGGCCCGCTTTGCTGGAAAGAATGAGACCTACCGCCTGCGCGACAGGAAGCAGCTCCCATACCGCTTCGGCAACAACATGGTTGCGAATGATGATGGTTGGCCATATTAGCGAGGGCCCTATGACCGTTGAGGCCTCGGCTTGTAAATATGTATGTGATAGAAAGATGACCACGAAAAGGATAGATCGTATATGAGAGCTTAATAGCTCTCGTTGTAGAACCCAGTTGACGGATCGTCTTCTCCACCTCGCATCCGGCCAGGGTTTATGACTTGAGTTCAGGGCATATCATCGAGATGGCATATGGGCAGGAGACTTGCGCAGGAGAGGCGATCCACATCTCAACCTTCTCGCATATCAAATTTCAATTTTCTTTGAGGAGGAGTGTTTCCTCCTGGGACACCTCAAACCGCCCCCAAAAGTCGAATTTAGGTGACGAATTTGACAGATTTGAGATTTGGCCTGGAGACTGATCGAATGCGGAGGCACGAGTGTCCCCATTTTGGATCTAGATTGGAGACCGGATATTCACAACCACGGAAATTGGAGGGCACACGCAAAGTACAAACGAACCCAAGGTAGAAACTCGGCCACCCGGACCCAAGATACACTCACATCTACAACACCCACACCTACACTCACTAAACGCCCACATTCAAACCTAACTTATATGGCTAACGTATGCCGTCGGTATCATCAGATAATAGGCTTGCAGAAGCCTCAGATATTCTCAGGACTTGAATAAGTGGACACACACGAGACTCGAGCGTGCTCAACCATCGAGTACAAAAAATGCTCTGCAAAAGATTGGCATGTATCTCAACGACTCGTGGCGACAGAGTTGAGAATGACAGGCAGGATCCGCGCGACCATGTACAAGAAGCCATTGCAAGGGAAGCAAACGAGATGCGGGCGGGCGGTGACGGCGCTCGCGTGGTTCGCATCGCCATTAGACTTTAATTTGTTTTGTTAGTCTCAGTCCAGGCGCCATCATGGAAGCTAATTATAACGGTGATCTGCACACATAGACCCGGGTTGGGGCGGGTGATTTTAGGCCATAAATGATCATTTCGTGTCACAATCCCTATCTAATAAACCTCCCAAATTATCATCAGCCGTGGTATCATTTCGGTCCATGCCCTCCCTGAGTGAGATTCTACGAGAGGAAATGACAGACGGGTGGTATCTGACGCGAGAAGAAAAAGTATGAGGAGTCCACCTGTTTCCCTTAAATTCCCATAAGGTAAAGAATAACAGGAGGTAAGGTATGATAATAGGGATAATAATAAAACTATATAGCCAAGTGCTCAGAGACTTTTTAACAAAGGAAGAGAAGAAAAAGGAAGGGGAAGCCATGAATAAAATTATTACGCTTGGCAGTTCCCCATATTCCATGTCATGATTCCATATCTGGCTTGTGTTCTGGTGAGAAGGGCGAACCAAGCTTGACCTCGACCGCCAGTACGCGAGGGCGGTCGTCCGTGCTGGGATCCATGTCATCTGGTCTCTCTGACTGGGGTGTCGACTGCCGTGAGGATCGAGCCACATCTTGCTCCATCTTCTCACTGGGCTCGTCTCCTTGTTCGGCTGGCTCAGTGGGAGTGGAGGCTTGGTATTGTGCGGGTAGCACCTGAGGGGAAGCCGCCGCCGCGGCGGCGTCGGTGTCGAATTCGCGCGCTGCTTTATCTCTGTTGTCGTACGACGTCGCCCTCGATTCGGCCTCGCGGCGAACATTGTACTGGAAATCCGAGTCCTGCTCCTGTGCTGAGCCTGCCGTCGTCGGCGTCCGGAGAAGAGCGGAGTCCTGGCCGACACTGGTCGCAGTACTGGTCGCGGCGCTGCTCGGAACAGCACTGCTGCTTGCGTTGCTCATTGCACCGCTAGTAGGGCAGGTGGTCGATGTCGCGGACCGCGGGGTCGTGGAAGGGACGATGACATTAAGGACGCAATCGTCCAAGTGCTCGTAGAAATCTTGAGCTGTGAAGAACTGGATGTGGCAGATGGAGCATTTTGCGGTCGCCCCTGCACTGGTGGTCCCACGAGACAGAGCTGCTCCGCCATCTCTGGAGGATGCCACAGATGAGGAGCTGCTGAATGTCAATTGCTTACGGCTATTCGGCGGCGTTTGCTCAACATTGTGGACGGCTGTCAAGTGTCGCTTGAAAACATCGGCGCGGTTGAAAGATTTCTCGTACGCCGTTCCGGGACCGGGGCAAAATGGACAGACCATGGTTCCCTTGTAGTGCGTCAGGGCGTGACGATTCTTGTCATACTTTCGGGCGAATCCTTTCGTATGGTACTCGCAGGTCTCTATAGGACACTTCTCCGGCCTCTCCTCCATGTGAGTCAACATGTGAGCTGCGATATCTTTGAAAACGCGTCCACATTGTGGGTGAGGACATCTGTTGCGATTTGAAGCAGGTACCTCATCCGATCTGTGGATGCTCGCAATGCTGGTAAAATTCGAGGTATCGCTTTGGAAATTGATCGCTGTCGACGTAGCGAGAGGTGGGATTTCCAAAAACGGAGCTGCCATAAGAGGAGCTCGCTGCGCAGCAAGGATATGCGGAGGCACGCCAGGAGGCAGAGAAGGAGGTGCTGGAGCAAGCCTGTGGATCTCGAGGATCGGTGATCGGCGGCCACTTCGTGGAGACACGGCTTCCGATCGCTGCTTGAAGTCGGAGTCATCCTCACCACTGTCCGACTCTTGATCGTTGACATCCACTGACTGCCTGACCTCCTTCATCCAGTCTTTCAAAACTGTCATCGGTGGCCAGTCTCCGCTTGCCTTGCCACCCCGGTGGGGGTTGAAATGGGCTCTTCGCAAGTGAGCTGCTGCATTGTAGTAGGCACCATATCGTTTCTGCGTGACGCAAGCCTTGCACTTGGATAATGGTACCACCGGCTGCGGTGAGCCGGGGCTGTAGATTTGCGGTTCGGAGCAAACCCATCTCTTCACAAGAGCAGCATGTTTGGCATCGTTGTGTCTTCGGAGCTCATGCTCACCGCGAAACCCTTCGGGATACTCGTTGCATTTTGCACAGTAAACTCTGCGAAGTGGTGGTCGTTGATACGATGGCCTGATCCTGGTTGCGGGAATCGGGGAGGTCAGCTCCGTCCCTTCGCCACGAAATAACGGGCTTTCCGCAACGCTGTGTCTCCGCGCAGGGCTAGTCGACTGCGGCGAAACCATTGATGGGTCAGAGAACAGCCTAGGAGCAAATGAGGCTCCTGCCGGGGGCCTTCCATTCGTGCTCCAGTCTCCGCTGATAGGGCGAACTTCAGGCAATGGTCGTCGAGGAACGTCCCCGGGGCCAAGCATGGGTGTTGCGGCGAGCCGGCCGGGTCGAAAGCTGGGTAGCTTATGCCTGATGAATCCGTTGGCGATAGCGCTACTATCATCGACGTCCCCAAGAAGAAGTAAGAACTCTTTGGTCGATGCCAGGCCTTGCTCGTTCCAGTGTTCTTTTTTCGTGATGTCATGCAGTATGTTAAAAAGTGCGCTATCATCCTCATTTAAAGCCAAGTGATAATTGTCGAGCATCATTGGCGTTGCAGCATCAAATATGCTGACCATTGCTTTGTAGACACCTGACATGGTCGTTGAGGTCGAGACCGCTGTGGAACTCGACAGAGGGCTGGATCTTGGACCGGAGGAAGCAATATCCGCAAGTACAGTCCGCACAACACTGAATAGACACAGTGATACAAAGACAGAAACCCATGTCCTTGGATTTATGTGGATGCCGCTCAGGGTGATGTTTTCAAAGGAATGTAGGAAGTCAACCATGCAGTTGTACAGCAGTCGACAGCGGCCATGATTGGTAGATTCGTCGCAGACTGATCGTGGCTGTGAGTTGCTTGCATCTGCCTGTATCGAGGGCTCCGCTTGCTGCAGGTCGTAGAACAATACCTCTCTGAGCAACAGCTTGACTCTGTGTAGCACCGGGAACGCCTCGGCTTCAGCCTCCCTGTCCAGTGATAGGTATCCGCTCAGCCTTAGAAGCTTCCAGAAACTGTACGTCGTCCCGCTCATGTTCCAACTGGCCGCTAGAACTGAAAGTAAGGGCGGTGGTTTCTCGAGCGGTTCTCGTGGGAAAGAGGGCATGGATCTACTGGATGGCGATAGCTTCGAAACATCCTCGGACCACCAGAACCCATCATCAAAATCAAGGTTGTGCTTCACCAGTCGTAAGAAGTCCGGGTTGACCAAGTATGCTTGCTGAAGGTACTCATTCATGTTTCGTCGGAGTACAAGCGGCGAGGCAAGTGGCGTCTGGCTTTGTCGTGGCGAGATGGATACTACTCCGTCGTTAGTTGATATAGTAGCTGCAAGGTTGGTCTGAATTGACGAACTTGGCACCAGAGTCTCGGCGAGATCACTGAGGGATCCTCTATGGCAACCGAGGACAGACCAGAAGCCGCCTGGGGTACGTCCTCCATGGCTCAGGCAGTAGGAGCACGGATCGTTTGAGTCGCACTACGTCGTTAGAAGTAGCACACAAAAGGAATGCTCCAGGCAACGATACTTACCTCCTTCCTCGCTGTCTTGCATCGAAGGCATGGCTTAACATCACGAAGCAGTCTTAATTCCTCTATAGACTCTAATCGGGACTGGCCAACGCGACTGCGCTTCAGAGGTGGGAGGAGAGGATCAACTTCGGAGTCGACCGAACCTCGTAGGTCCCGCGAGGATGATGCGGGCTCTAATATGAACGAGTAGGATCCTAGCGAGTCCCGGGGATCTCGAGTATTGCCCGGGACAGTTGGTGTTGAGAGCTGCAAGCTGCCACCAGGCCGGGGTAAATACAGGGGTGACGAGTTTTTCGTGTGTTCGTGTGTGTAGTTACGGTGATGGGCCGGCTGATCAGATACCACTGGTGGTGTGTCGCCGATGGACAGTCCGGAATCTCGTTTGGATGAGACCAGATGGTCTCTTCCGTGCTGGTCCCGCTCCTCTTGGCTCGGAAAGCCGTAGACGTAGTGCAAGCACTGTTCATCCCAGCACTTGAAGGATCGGGAACCGCGGAACTTTGACGGAAGGCTGTCCCTCGATCTCCAACCCCGGGCGATCGGGTCATAATACGACAAATTCCGGTCCAGCCATGCCTCGTACCCAGCTGGGGCATCATACCGAAAGTAGATTTTCAAACCCTCACCGATTCTCTGCTCCTGAAGGTCTAGACCTGTTGATGCGTGTTAGGACACAGTGAGGGCCACTGTCCTGTATATGACCGAGGAAGTACGGGAGACCAGGGCCTACCTTGCTCTAGACAAGCCGTCTCGATACACTCGCACTGATATTGGAGGGCTCTGGCTTCCTCGATCTCAAACAAGACCGGAATCTTATCGGATATATCTGATATGCTACAACATCAGACGGAGGGACACCAGGAGGGGTAACGTTCAGAGCCAATGGAAACAGACGAGAAATTGGCAACGCAACAAATGTAAACAAGGCATTCGAAGCCAATTCAGATTGGGAGTAAAAGGAATACGGGTGCTTGCTTACGGTTGTCATCGGCGAAAGCGCGCAGGGATCTGAGCTTGTGCCGCAGCATGGCAAGTTCGACCTTGAAGTCTGGGCCGTGCTTCCGAGGCAACAGAGCGGCGATTTTGGCTTCGATCTCGGCTTGCTGGTCAAGAAGGGCTCTGATGGTGGGGTCCAGGGAGGACTCATGGGCAGGACTGGAGGCGGAAGCTGAACCCTGGGCCTGGCCGTGACCACGGGTGTGACCAGACAATGGAGCAGAGGGAGCAGAGAAGCCAAAACTTGGGGCCCAAGGGGGCCCAGCGGCAGTGGTACCAGCGGCAGCGGCTGAAGCAGAGGTGTCGTGGCCCAACCGGGGCGCGGATGCGACTGTGTGGATGGGCCCGAGATTTTCGGAGGCCATGAGGCCTTGACACGGCCGGGGCTCCGGTGGCCGTACGGCAACGCCAAGCCAATTGTTGAATGGGCAGACGGCGTGAAGTCGGAATGGGCCCGCCTCGTCGGAGATGTTTCGGTTGTTGTCTCAACAGTGGCTTCCCTGTTTTGGTTTCCTTTTTTTCCCTCTAGATTTTGTCTCTCGCTTCGCCGTGGGTGACACCGGGATCGTCGATTGATCCCGAGCAATAGCACACGCAGCGTCTTGGGTGAGCGGCCGGCCTAAACGTCACTCTCCAGATGCAGCACCGGCATCCCTTCGCACAGGCCGAGCCGGCTTGGGTAACAGCCTGCCGATTCTGTCCAGGCCTGCTCGGTGGATGACTAGCCTCCGTTGGTCTTGTGGTGTGCAAAGTAGTTGGGCCGATGCCGGTGCTCGGCTGGAACTATCTTTGTCGGTGCTTCTTCAACAAGTCAATATGGTCAGGAAGGGAAGCAGGTCCATTTGGTAGGCGGAGGAGAACGATGCGTCGTTTCTTGCGCGGACTCATTGGAAGGCGAGCAAGATGTCAGACACATGTGGACGGCATGGCGCGCCGTGGAGGAGGCCAGCCGCAGGACGGCGCGGTACTTATTTCCGGGGCACAGAGAGGGTTTGGGAGCACAGAGAAGAATTCGGGGGGTGGCAAGGCGGAGGGTGACGAATAAGAAGGGGATGGGGGTTGAGGGTTGAAGGTGTCAGGATGGTGGTGAGGACAGACGAGGGTCGAGACAGCGGGTGTGGCGCAATGCGATTCTAGTCGAGGCAGGCAGGGCAGGGCGGTGATAGATAAATGGAGCCGGGACGGGACAGGAGGGCTGCTGCATGCTCATGTGCGATTGATGGGATCTGGAGCTGTGCCGAATGAGGGAGGAGGGAGAGGACGAGGGGCCTGGCACCGTACCGTACAGGCTGCAGGCACAAGAATGCACAAGCGATGCGGATGCGGATGCGGATGCAGAGGTAGAGGCAGGAGGCAGTAGAGGCTGGAGATGTCGGTGATCAGGAGAGGCACAGGACGAGCGAGTGATATACATACATGGCAGATTACACAACACCTACCCAGGTCAAGTATACGCACATGTAGCCACGCAGTCGGTCCGGTCGAGTATGCCACCACCAGGCTGGGCACAAAGATACATGATACATGGGGCGGGGAGGGCACGGGGGACCCGTGGACAGAGAAGAAACCCCACCTGGGCAGCCCAAGGGCACTGCAGATGCAGATGCAGATGCAGATGCAGATACAGACTGCAGACTGCAGACTGCAGACGTCGCAGAGGTGTGTGTCGTGTGTGTGTGTGCGCGCGCGTAGTCGGCCTAGGTACATGGGGGCGCAGGCGCACACGCAGACATAGGCACAGACAGAAACACAGACACGGACGGAAACATACATAGGTGACCACCATGTGTGTGCAGATACATTTCCCAGCTCGAGCCGGGGCGCATGTTGAGCCCTGGACGAGCTGAGGAGGATGCGAGGTTGATGCGAGGACATGGAGGGCCGGCCCATGACGGTTAAGCATCGACCGACATGGACATTGAACTCGGTCGGGTGTGGCGGGCAGGCACTGTTCTTCTCTCTCCTTTTCCTACTGTCCTGGTCCTCCCATCCGTCGAGCCGTCCTCTTGGGTTCGACTGTGTGGAGACACCGAAAAAACCGAACAAGCAGGCATGTAGACAGAAAGGCAGTACTAGAGCCCCTGTCTACATACTATGTACCAACGCACAAGGAACATGATCCCAAGGGACCAACCTTGGAAAGCTGTGCCAGTGCAAGGATCAATGCACAAGGGGTGGGGCGACCGTTGACTTGAGCATGGTGGCCGTTGGCTTGCCTCGGGGCTCTGGAGGCTGGATGGCTGGCAGATTTGTTAGTCTGGATGCAGTGTGCTTCTTTCTGTACCTAAGTATATAAATCGCAGGCTGTTATGTATCCATGTACTAGTAGTAGTATCTATCCACCCGGGTGGACTATTCTGGACGACTCCAAAGTGCTAGCCTGTCGGTATGAACCATTTCATCTGTCCATGTACTCTTGGACCTTGGGCTATATGCAAATCCACATTGTCACATATCATCTTATGACTGTTATATCGGCACCGCACACCGTTCATGTTGATACCCTCTCTCTCCTCGCTAGTCCCCTGATTGCCTCCTCTGCCCTGGCCACCCACCAAGGTCCGACCATGGCAGGACCTTGACTCCTTGACTCCTTGACTCCGTTGACTCCTCACTCGTCGCCTCCACTCGCCTCGATCCCGACTCGAGCCCTTTGGCCCTTTGATGGCTCCAAGATCCAAGACCATGATCCACATGTTCCTTCCCTCCTCCTCTCCTCTCTCAGCTGTTGCGATTGGTACGGACTCGAGTGCACTCCATGTCTTGGCACCTGCCCGCCCTGCTCACACAGGCAACCTTAGAAGCTCGGACCCGTCGACCTGCCTCGACCTGCCTCGAGCTGAACCTCCCCAAGCTCCCTCGAGCTCCCACCCCTGCCAACCTTGGACCTCGACGAAGCTTGACCTCCTCGCTGATCACCAAGGCCAGCAAGGGTCGGGGCTCTGCCTTCTGGTCCCAAGAACTCCAGATCCTCCCGAGAGGTCCAGATCCCCGGCCTGGCAAGAACAGCACTGCGCAGCACGCGACGTCTTCCTCCTCACGCACGGTTATCGCCCTTGATACCCGTCATTTATTAAGTCGTCACGGCCCTATTCTTCTCCGCTGGCCCGCCACTCATTCGCTGCCGTCTGCTGCCCAGTTTCAGCCCCCCCCCCCCTCGATGCCCGTCTGCCCGCCGTGCCAGATGAGTATCAACGCCACTCGCCTTGGCTTGGCGTCCAAGCTCTTGTCTCGCTGGCCCCATATCCGCGGCCTGCTGGGGCCTGCTGGGCCAGCCATCTGCCGTCCCTCCTATCCGGCTCCCGCTGCCCGTTATACCAGAGGAGATAAGACCTCCCCAGGGAACGCTATACCTCGCTGTCGATCCCATCTTTGTTTGGACGCCAAGCTCGATCAACTCTAACCATCACCACAGGCTTGACCTGCCGAACGAAACATCCCACCGTGCCCCCCATCCACGGTATATCACACCATTCATTCTACTGGCGGCGTCGGTTTGGACGCCCGGGCAGCAGGGGTAGGGATGGCCTCGCCATGCCTATCCGAGCACTGAATGCCACTGCAACCCGCCTACGGCGGGATTGCACGCGCTCCTGCCAGTGCGCTGCACGGGGCAACACCTGCTGCTTCACTACTGTGCCATGCACGTCCAGACCCATGCCGGCATCTTTGTCCCATCAGTTGGCGTGACCAGCCCGTGGCACTCTTCTGCCCCTCCCGCCATCATACCCTCTGGACCCATCGCCGGCCCTTCGGTTGCCAGGGCACTGTGCCCAGCTGGGATTTCAACTATGGTACTATAGGTCCGGGGAACCATCGCACCTCGAGGTCGGTGCCACTCGAGCAGACCGCACTTCGCTGCACCGCACCGCACCGCATCGACCAGTGCTGCCATTTTCTTCCACGAAAGCATGCCCAAATACCTCTCTGGGCACGGATGCTGTGGGCACAACTTGAGAGGCGTAGGTCCCCAAGGCATTGATCCTCGAGCTTGCTGATCCCAGGAAGGGGTCCTGGCTACCCTTGCTTGCCTTGCGAACAGACGAACCGAGTTCGACCTGACTGGACCCAAGTCTTGACTCGGGATCTACGTGAGATCAAGCTAGCATCCTTGTGATCACCAGCTAGCCATGCAATATGGGAAGGCAATTCGCACATGTTCACAGACACGTCCCCGGCTGCCGGACGAGACGTCCCGCGGCTACAACGTCAAGGGAATCCTTGGGCTGATTTTGGCTCCAGCCCTCGACTACCTTGTTCACTGCATCAGGTCCCCCATGTTTTGTTCTCCGAACACAAAGTGGTGAGGAGAGTGTGGGGTGGCGGATGATGACATTGGAGTTGAGAGTTCGAGGACAGAACTCAGATGAACGTATCGAGCTACCCTGTCACCGCCGGGCTTTCCTTTTCAGCCACAGCAACCATTCCGTCTGAGAACCGGAGTCCAAAGCAGGGCCTTGCGCCGAGCTTGGGACTCTGCGTTCGAGACCAAAGTCCAGCGTTCTTTCTTTGGTCGATCACGGCCAAGGCGACGGAAGAACCGTAGAACGTACTTCAAGACACAGGTCCGCATCAGAGCATATGGAGATGATATCGAATTGAGCGGCTCAATCCGGACAAAGGGGCCGCCTTCCAGAAAGTCACCCAAGAACAGCAAGGGCTACACGCCGTTGACAGCATGCCCGGGCAATCTTGCTTGCTATACATTACCGGGCAATGGATACATACTTGGCCGCTGCGGAGAAACCCCATTTCTTGTCCTTACAAAAGTCAATGCTGGGTTGGGGTAGGGAAAAGGATGGGATGTATTTGTATCACCCACGCGGATGCCATGTGCGAATGAGGCCGTACCGATTGACCCGGGACGGAAAGCTTCTGCTGAGGCGGGATCGTCATCGTGATAAGGCACGAGCATATCGGCGACTCGGTTCAATCAATTTTCAGCACAATTGGTTGGCCGAGCACACTGAGCGAGGCCGGCATATTGCAAGGAAACTACTTGTAAACTGCAACTCCAAGTGGTCGGCATGATAGCCGATACAGGATGCAACCCCGTCCGCCGGACGCAACGTGCAGTACAGCTGCCTCCAGCGAGCACAAGATTGATTCTAGTACCAACATCGCCACCATGCAGGCTGGTCCACGCCTCGTCCGCATGCCGCAGAGGCGCAAAGCAACCTGTGCCTATCGGCACAAATTCTCTAGGCGCTGGGCTGCCAAACTATCAACTGGCCTTGGCTCAGTTGATGAGAAGCTAAAGCGCGCCTGGGGGATATCGCGACTCTAGCTGGGTGGCCTCGTAGCTGAGGTGGCCCATCATCCCACACCCACTCACACCATTCTTCACATGATCTATGCCGAGAAATGCATGCTCGTCCGAGGAAAGCAGCCCTTCTCAGCTTCGTGATCACGCCGGTCGCCGACACCCACCCCAATCATTGCTTCCCCGCCCGGTTGATACCTAATCTTAAGCTTGTTTCCAAGTCTGTCGGCCTGTCAGCTGGGGCGAGGTGCCGTTCGACACTGCATTTGCTTGCCTCAACAGCCTCAGCTGCCAGTGACGGACTTCTCCCATACCTAATTACCTTTCATCTGTCGCCCCCCTCCCCTCCTCGTCCTGCTCACGTTATCATTTCCCGACCACATCTGTAGATCCCGGCACAGCCGCAACCATCAGCAGAGCATGGGACAGCAGCGGTGAGCGCTTTTGGAACCCGTATCAGTCGACTCAGAGGGCCGGCACTTGAGCGCACAGTCGCCCCGGGTTGCGACCTTGTACCCGATGGGACTGAGCACAGACAAAGCATTCTTTCTCCCTCAGACACTGGAAGTGAGAAACACCGCGATTCCTATGCTCATTGTCGGAGCTTCCTCGGGGAAACCTGGCTTGTAACTGCACGGCCAGTCGCGGGGTTGCTTGACTTTTTTTCTCCCCAGCCGTGTGCGTGTTGATCATGAGGCCAGAAAACGAGGGACAGGGTCTCGTCATCGATTCAGTCACCGAGATCCTGAGCTTTGTTCTGGACTATTGGGAGTAATTGTCCCCCATCGCCCCAACCTACCTGGGGCTGTATGATGCCAAGACCTTCAATCTACTCCAAAAGTTACTTTGAAGTAGTCGGATCGGCCCCGGAACCGTTGGGGATGTCCTCCTTGGTTGTTGCATCTAGTCGCCGGCACATCTGCCCACCCAAATGGGGTTGGCCATCCTGCTTGGAATACAATATTGTAACATGACCTGTGCGAGTAGCGCGACTAACAAGTGATTTACATGGCCCCCTGTCTTCTTTGACTAGTAGACAGCGTTACGGCCCTGGCTCCTGGGGCAGATTTTTACTTTTCAAAAGTCGTTCCGCGGGGATGTCAGAGAGCTTGGCCGCTGGCGATCACTTCCCATAAACACCATGCGCGACCTACCATTGTGCACGCGAGCGAAGGCGGGCCATGACTCTTGTTTACCTCGCGGATTGGGTAACGAGGGGTTACACTCACCAAGGCTATCTTGACCCGAGCGGGATGGCACGCAGCGCCGAGAAAGGACCACCTTCCGGCGATGGAATGGACAAGTGGAGCTTGGACGTCGACCTTGATGAGCCTGTGGAGACATCTAGAGTGACCTTGAGTAACTACAATGCCACTTGCACTCAAATATATTGTGTTGGGTACCTCATACTATGTGCCGTTCACGTAGCCAACTACTAAGGATCGAAAAGCGAAATTCACGTGTAACAATATGCTGCAGCAAATTTAAAAGGCATTGGAATTTCAGTATTTCGATGTTAAAAGCTTCCGCAGAGTGTCTGAGCTCTTGAATAGAGCTCGGATTTTCCCAGCCACACCAACGGAGGGCGCACCAATACGTCACCGACACCATAGCTATAGCTAATCAGAGAGTATCACTCCCTGGATCACGCACCTAAGGCCATCCATCACCTTGGAGCTTGTCTACATACTTCAAGCTAAATGACCATGTATTCAAGCATGTGGAAAAGTAATAGGTGTGGGTGTCAGGTGTAAGTGTTGTTAGAGTAACCAATGTACATACGTGGGTGCACATGTGTTGAGGGAGTGGGTGTCGAGTTAGCGATTTACAGTTATGACCTCTTTATGTGTATGTGAATATTCGTTTTGCTGAGATATCTATCGTTTACGAAGAGCCAGAAGACCCCCCCCCCTTTGATTTGAACAATGCACCGCTGAAGTTTTCCTATCTAGATGCCCATTGCGACCGACGTCCATGGAGTGTCTATAACCCCATACCAATCAAGCACAGAAATACGTGACTTCGAGGATCCCATCCAGGTGGGCTCCACGGGAGGAAGGTGTTACGTGGTGGTGAAGGGCCAACACTCCGTCTGCGTCGGGCAACCGCCTCCTTGAGACTGTGCGTCAGTAACTCGCCCAGTCACGGCCCTGCGCTGCTCATTATTGCCGTTGTCGCTCTTGTGTGATGCCAGAGCACCAGTGTTCATGAAGCCTTCGTCCCTGGTGGCGTTTAGAGACACCGTGTCGTCTCTTAGAAGGTCGCCGGCCCCATCTGCACAAGGCGTCTGAGTATGTGGTATAGGCGAGCTGGAACCATCGTCAAGAGGTCTTCGAAATATTATGCAAAGGCATTCTACTTACCCGCCTACGACTCTACCGTACCCCTCGTCGTGGGCTATCAGGCCATGGACCCTCTTCAGATGTTGTCTGAAATTGTCCAGGCTTGGCCATTTCTTTTCCTCCTTGCGACAACCCTGGAATGTGCATCTGTAATAAATGCCGCGATTGCTACATTCTGGATGGCAGCTCCTCTTATGTCGGTCAAGGTCGTCCAGAGTGCTGAAACCTTCGGTACGCGTGCAGCCTGGGACTGAGCAACGATGGGGTTTCTCGTGTTTTTGTCTATGTTTCCTTGGGAAACTGTCAGCTTCGCCACAGGAAGCACCAGGTAGGGTGGCTCACTTCAACTCAAATTTGCTTCTGACCTTCTGTTTGCAAACGGAACATACTAGCCCCTCGGGAACTCTTGCCTCCGGTATATGGGGATTATGTTGAGATGCTGCTTGCAACAAAACGTCGAATGGTTCCGTTCGGTCAGCTCTTGGGGCAGGAGTACCGGGAAGCAGATGGGGTCCTCGGAGATTGCCCCATAATGGATTTATGGGAGTTGCGGACAGGCCGGCGGGAGCTTCTTGTCCCTTTTGGTCCCGGCCATTTACTGTAATCGTGGAAAGAGAATGGAGGTCATCTGAGGGCCCTCCGTTCCCAGTGCAATAATTTGCTAGCTCATTGGGCTGCTTTCCGGGTCGAATCTCTTCTATGACATTGGAAACTCCAAGGTGTGAGCTTAAGTCCAAGAAAATGTCATCATAAAGCTCCGCCTCTCGTATAGGAGGGCTGTCTGCAGCGGTAGGCTCTGGGTGAAATTGTTTGGACACATTCAGGGCCAGGCTCGCATCCGAGGTTGCAGAGTCGAGCGCCTCGACCACTGGCTGCTCCTGATCTGGGCGGCTCCGATCTTCTTCGGAGGGTTCTCGCTGCTTGGCTCGAGCCTTCCGGTTCGCACCACCAGCCTTCTTCGTGATACTGGCCGAGCATTCGAGGTTCATCTCAGCGCAGCGGTCGCATTTCTGACCGGGCCAGATGTGGTCGGCTGGGCCACACTTTGCGGAAGTGTTAGACACATGATTGCATCTCAGAGACTGGTGGTACCTACTCCTTTCTTGTCCTTCCTGCAGAATGTGCACTTGTCATAGTTCAAGCGGCGCCTCTTGCCCGCGGGCTGCAACGTGTGCTCGTCCTCGGTTGTCTCTGCCCCAACTGCACGTCTCGGTACGAAGTCTGAGGCGTTGTCAACGTGAGGCTTGCGGACATTTTGATGCCCTGTCATCTGTGGTCTCCGCTGCTTTGGTGCCATATCCACTGCACCATGACCCTTGAGCTCTTCGACCATACCCTCCAATTCCTGTACCAGCTTCATCAACCCGGCCTCTCGTTCGCTGGGTACCTGTGCTGGTATACGTGTGTTGTTGCCTGGCGGATTGTGATAATCGTTTTCTGGTATCTGCCGAAGCCATGTAGCAGTGGGGCGTTCTTCCATATTGGAGGTCGTATTGGATTCACGAAGAACTTCCTGTTCTGCCCATGAATAAGGAAATCGAGGGGTATGTGATGGCAAATATCGCCCTGGCCTACCGGTGTGAGCGCTTGTGAGCTTGACAGTCACCGGAATGATGTGAAGCTACTCACCATCTGGGGTTGATGCGTTCCCCAGTTGCAGGATTCCGTTGAGCCCCGAGGGGAAAGGCCTGACAACATTGGCCACGTTCGAGATGCTCATTACCATTGTTCGTAGATGTCCTTTCAAAAGTCTCAGTCGATCCGCTTAGGCCAAGTACCTAGGTAGGGCAGGCGGTCCAGGCTCCGACCCGGCAGTCAGGCTGAGTTTCGCCTGCTCAAAGGCACCCTTTGTTGATTCAAGTTGGTAACTTACGATAGCCACTGGCTGGCTATATGAGATGATCTGAGAATAATTTGATATCGAAATCCAGATTGTGGTAAGACGTATCAGGATATATACACAGCACGGCGAAGTGGTTCTGTTGTACGAGAAGGGGAATGATCCCTGCTGTCGCACTGTCGCATTGTCGCACTGTCGCACTGCCACAGTTGCAGTGCAGGCCTCGCAGTTCGACGAAGTCGCAGTTAGAATTTACTGCTGACAACTCCCAGGGGTTGGTGCCCACATCATCCAATAGTAAGCCATCCTCACCCACCACCTGCACAGCTGCAGTAGCTGGCCGCAGCCGCGGACTTCGCATGACAGAGGTTGGTAGGAACAGCACTTGACCAGTGACCTCGCTATCATGCTTTGACTATGCTTCTAACAACATAGATGTTTAAGAAGCCAAAGGCCTCCCCTTGTATCGGAGAGTTGCAGAAGTCGGACCAGTTCAGCCAGAACTCCACTCCAGAAACCGCTGGTCAATATTGTGGTACGCCCAAGGGTGATTTCCATGGGAGCATGACGCCAGAGATAAGGGGGTCCCGCAGCATGATAGAAGGGTCCCGCTTGCCTGGAGATGTGGGCTTCTAAACACACATTGCTCCCCTTCCTTGTGATGGTTTGTGTTTTACAGAGCTGCAAGATTGCAAATGTCATGTCCTTCTCTTACCCTATCCTCGAGTATGATGATGTCTCCAACCTGGCATTCAAATAGTGATGTGACGCATTGGGACTCAGCATTGGGAAAATTTATGGACCCCTTCACGGGCCTTTCTTCTTTCGGAATGGATACCAGTGACTGGCTGTGCTTCCATTGGCGGTGATAGAATCGTTGGTGGCGGAATCTCTGTGCTTTGCTCTGGGTACGATCATGCATACCGAGATAGTGTGGACCTCGACCGGCAGGCCTCCATCCTGAAAAAAGAGACATTGACGACCCTAGAGCATAGGGTCATGAATGCTGAAATGGCGCTGCTCGGTCCATTAACATATAAAGGTTCTCAATGTTCTTCTAAGAACTATGAACAGATTTCACTAGCTATTCAGAGACTATCGCAAATTTTTCTTTTTCTTTTTCTTTTTCTTTGTTCATGTAACAGATCATTAAGGTCAACATCTAGCTGGGAAATTAGGTTAATTAGTGCCCTCAGTAAGTATGTTGTTCCTTCAAGGTAGCTCATACCCTCTTAATAGCAGACAGTGTACTATGCCATTTGCTTAATATTGAGGAGCAAACTGCAGGCCTCAATATCCAAACTTAAATCTAGACATCTCAACATACGTAGGTAAGCATTCAATCGCTTAACTCAGGGGTAGTAAACTACACTTTAGAGAGGAATTTAGAACAGGCAAACCATCACAGTCAAACTTTTAATGGAGATTTTACCACATGTCATATCTCAATGCAAATACCAAGTATCAGTGAACTTTGCTCAGGTTTGAGAATTCCACAAATGACTTCAGTCAGAGTGGATGCAATAGCATGAGCCCCAATTTCCGAATTTCCCACGAAAAGTGAGGGACTGGTGACTGGTGAAATTTGTTGGATTCTCAACCTCGTCTTCTCTTCAAATTCCGGTAACCCCTGACACCAAATTCCCATTGGCCTGCCCATCGTCCAATTCAAGTTTTGCCATCAATGGATGGGTGGTCGCTATTCTGCGGACCATGGCACATCTGGCACATCTGGCAAAATTTGGTGTAGTTGCCGCGCTGATGAGCGACGACGGGGCCCAAGTCCAAGCTATTTTCTTTTTCAGAACTTCTCTTTCTGACACATCGGTTTCTGGTGATTATCCTGAAATACCAATAGTATTTGGATACGGTTCCGAGATAATGCACATTCCCATCAAGCAAAGACTATGTTTCTGTAGCAGAAATAGATGGTACACTGGTACATCGAATAGAAATTCAAATTCACTACGCCGAATACCCACTCCCATAATACCTACTCCGAATACCTATACCTTTATAGCTGTGGCATTAGTGATGTAATGGTGTATCACCCATGTTTACAGGTGCTAGTATTCGGTTTCTTCTTTAGATTCGTAAATCAGCCCATTATCAAGTGACGAGTCTCGAGGTCATAATTCTCCCCTGCATCATTGTCGACAACACCCGCAGCTCCTCGATATGCAAATCCATCAACCCACTCAACCCAAAGGATACCGTAGACGTCTTCAAAGGTCGGAGATCAGACGAGATCCGCCCCCAATTCAAGTTCCCCTTCGCTATCGAGCCGCCAGCTATTCCGTCTGGACCTGATTCCTCGCCTATGGCAAACTGCAACAATCTCGACCTCACAGGTACGGCGAGAACTGGCCTCTGGAAAACGCGAGATGTCGTCTCTCCTCTGGCGGTAGAGCCGGTCGCAATGATTGCCACCGCCGTCCAGCAGCGCAACGGTGAAGAGGTGTTCACCATCCGTGCGTTCGTGATGCGAGAATTTGCTTGAGGGAAACCGAACGGCGGCGAACCTCCCCGTTTGGTGGTGCAGGAGATGTACGGTGTTTGCGCCGGACAAGGGCTATCGGTGTGCTGCCCAATACTGGCGATCGGCACAGGAAGCCAGCAGAATTCGTCACCCATGGCGGCATGTCGGTAGATGTATTGCCCGAGACCTTCTGGCGCTTGACCGTGCTTCTCCTCGTCGTACTCCTCTCTTGTCCAGCCTTCGGGTAGCTCGCACTCAGTGTCCTCAAGCTTGAATGTTTTACGCAAACGCAACCAGTCGGATTGTATGGGTCACTTTTCAGTCGCATCTGGGGTCTCATCGGTGTGATGGGAATGGTCCAGGGGCTCCTAGAGTGAGATGACCTGAAAGTTTCCTCCTCCAAGACGCCAGCAACTAGAACTCTTCCAACTAACCCACGACAATGATGGCAATCGAGACGCTAGGGCGAGTGGATTTGTTCTCCCGGAGCCCTTACGTTTTCCATGACGCTTCCTCAGAAGTTAGACGCCACATCAGAGCAGAATTGAACCTGACTTCTGGCAGCCCAAAGAGGAACCCTGTATGGTAATCGTGAGGATCCATCAGTTACAACCGCCGTCAGAACCTTTCCGACGACAGATGATGTCTACCCTCCCTCAGGTCTAGATTCGAACTCATGAGGGATTGACGGGGCCGTGGTTTGGGCGTGTGGGAAGGGCTTATTCATCATTTATATGGATTATCAACGCCACCGCGCCGTAGCATCGGCGCCATGGCATAGTCCAAGTACGGCTGCAGCACGTTCTTGTACCGAGGCCCGTTGGTTGGCAGCGTGAGCCGCAGCGTCGTCGTCATCGTCTTCCCGTAGCACCCCTTTATGACTTACGCCGTACCGCAGAGACCCTGCCCCAGAAGTTCGACCACTATAGATAGCCCTTTACCGCCAAAGGTAAGGCCCTGACACACCGCGCCAGTATTTCGCTTCTAAAGAGAACTATATTATCGCGAACTGGTATCCGCTAATGCCTATATACTATATTTTCTTCCGACTCCTCTCAAACAGCATGTTGAATGACTGGGAGCCTGTCCCCATCTCCTGACAGGACGTCACGTTGGAGTTTCGTGACGGCTGCCTTCGTGCTGAAATGGCCGACACACCAAGCCGGGGCGGACGCAAAAGGAGGGTAGATAGTAAGACCTCACTGCTCAGCAGCCCACCGCCGTTCCCGCAGCGGCAGCTCCTTGCCCTCGGCAGCGCGGCTCCCGTCTACCTCGGCCTCCCACGCCCAGTACTCGCCCAGCCTGACCTCCGCGTACGACGCGTAGTCGAAGTCGATGTCGGAGATTGTCGCCTGGATGAGCGCCCAGATGCCCCAGTAGAAGCCCGGGACTCCGCGGTAAAGGTCGACCTCGTCGGCCAGCTTCTGGATCTCGGATGCCTCGTCGTGATGGGGCTGTCCGGGGAGAAGGCTGTAGTAGGACCGGACGAACTCGGTGATGAACTCACGCCGTTGGGACTTGGTGGGCAGCACATTATAGTCACAGTCGAAACCACCCCACTCGGCGAAGTGGTTGCACAAATCAAATGCGGCGGGTGAGGGCACGGCGTATTCATAGTCAATAAAGGTCACGTTCTCACCGGTGCCATCTGCGGCCCCGTTGCTGATAATCCCGGAGTCTTGGTTGCTGCCCTTGGGCAGAACAATGACATTCCCGCTTAGTAGATCGCAGTGCGCGAAGACCAGCTAGATGAAAGTCAGCTCTGGCTGGCAACAGTCAGTCCCCGGTTGGCCGGTGACAACAACTTACACCATCCTTTCCGAGGCCTGGCCGGTGGCTCAGCTCAGCTACCAACTTGGATAGCTCGACTTGCAGCAGTTGTTGCCGCTCCCTCTGTGCGGGTGTCTTGGTAGGCAGGGCAAAGATCCACTTCTGCATGACGGTCCACACGTTGGGGGCCTGCTTCCCAGGGGCAGCTTCGTCTATGGCGTCCTGCACGGTGGCGTGCTTCTTAGCAGCCCCGTCGAGCACATCCACGCAGTGCACATCCATCTTGTCGCTGATGTGCGTCTTGCCTGGGAGGCAGGGCACTGTGGCGTGCCATTGAGCCAGCCTTCTGGCCACGGCCAGGTAGATCTCAGGCCTTCGCAGGTCCTCAGGGTGGGTGACACTACCCCTGATGAACCTGTACATCATGCCGTTGTTGAAGCGCGCCAACAGCTCTGGCGCCAGGCCATGCTGGGAGAGCAGTTCGTGGTTCTGCGTCTCCCGTGTGCGGTCAATGATCAAGTCGGTGCCGGGGCCGTATGCGCGCAGCAGGATGGCCTCCCGGTCGACCTCGTCCTTGGAAAGGCCGGGGCGCTTGTTGATGGCCTTGAGAAGGGTGTTTGTGATGCCATCAGTGAAGCGCACGAACTCTATGTCGGAGTCGTCTGATGACCATTCCGGGCGCAGGGCCAGGATGAGTTGGCGGGCCGAGTTCTCGGAGTCGGAGCCTTCGTAGGTCTGGGGAATAAAGCGGACCGGAGAATGCTGGTCAGACTCGGCGCCGGCTCGAAGGCCGCTGTCGCCGTTTTGGTGTATCATGCTTGGAGAAGGGGGTGGAGGGAGGAGGGGTCGCTTGCCTGTCGGCTTGGTGTGGGTGTGGAGGGGTGTCAGGGGAAAAGGGGGTTGAGCCGGTTTTTTTTTATTTTTTTTTAAATGGCTGCACGACAGCGACGGATGCACGAGGGAGCACGCACAACAGCTAGATGACTGGATTCCCCGACGACATACGTCTTTATCTTTTCTGAGTACGGCTGGTCAGAGCTGAGATCCCTTGAAGCTTGATTGCCTTTGGCTCTACGTGACACATCCACAGTCTTGTGGGGGAAGACGTCATACTTTTGCCTGAGGAGGCAGTGAAGGGGGGGTTGGGGGACAGCGAAAGAGGAAGCAAGCAGACGCAGGGGAAGCTTCAAGCTTACAGAGAGGATTCTCAAGGTGCTGGGCGACAGCTAGTCGCCTCAGCGTTAGGCGATTCGGTAGCAAAGGCCTCGAGGATGTAAATGTGAAGAAAAGAGGAAATGTCTGAGAGTGCGTCTCTTGCTGGATGCCAAAGGTCGACGGGCAGCACGGTAAATAAACTATCTGCCGAGCAACAGAGAGAGAAAAAAAGCGTCGAACTCAACAGTCTGTGGATGAGGGGGGCAAGGAGGGGCACGCGGACGGTTTCCCGAACAAGAAGCGATAGAATCCAAGGGAGAGAGATCTGGCTACTACCAGTTCAAGTACCAGGTCAAGTACCAAGTCAAGTTATTAGCCTGCCTCCCACGCTCCCTCTCCCTCGCAAGGGGGGAGAAAAGAAGGCTGGGCCCTGCTATTGATCAAATGCCCCACACAAGGGTCCTATTTGCTTCGCCGCTTCTGGGTCCAGGCTTTCTCTGCTGGGAGAATTCAGTCCCATGTGATAGAGGAGCTGAGGAGGTAGCCACTGCAGCTTCGAGTGGGGGCTGCACTTACCCCCCCCCCCCACAGTTGCCGGCTGGCGGCAGCTGCCCGTTGCCCGACCACCACCTACCTACCTACCACCTGGGCCAAGCATCAGAAGAGTAGCTGCCCATGGGCCCATATACATCTACATCTACGTCTACATCCACGTCTACATCTACGTCTACATCTACATGTACCCCTGCCCAGGTACACACGGTAACCACGGCGAATGAGTAATTGGTGATGCTGTCATTGTATGTTAACCAGTGGCTGCGCCTCAACACTTCATCGTCATACAAAAGCAGCCGGATCCCGCCGCGCAGTGCACACCAGATAACCATGTGACGGCCGTCTCAACGCTCGCTCAACTCATGAAAGATGCCTTAGGGCGTCGAATTAACAAGTTATATCTACCTCTACATACGTTCGATCATCAGCTGGTTGAGATTTCGGGTTTCAAGGCATGAAGCGACCTGTCGAAACTCAACACCGCATCTGACTCCTCAGACCCATCGACTATGACTCTGCCGGCTCTCCCAAATGCCTCCAATTTCCTTGGAGTGGCTCTGGTCATCAACAGGAATCGCGATGGCCCCAGATTCGTCTTCCACTATCCGCCTCACATAGCCCCTGTCGAGGACCGACACACCGAAGCAGGGAGTGATGACGGCGTCGACGAGGATGACATCTTGCTGGAACGTGCCTCAGCGCCTATGGATGGCTCGTCACCCTATAACCCCAACGTATCCGAGATGCTCCCATGGGACCAAGACGACCACATCGTCACCGACAGTGGCACTCAGATCGTCCCATGGGAGCACGTCGCCGGGCTCCCTACCAAGGACCTGGAGAGCATTTTGACTCCGGCTAGGGCATACCACAAGACTTTATTTCAAATCTCCCTGGATCCCTTGTACTTTGTTTCATATCCAATCCACAAGCCTGAGAACGGCATCTGGAAAAAGAAGAGCAAGAAGAGAGAAAACCAACAGAGGCACAAGAATAGCGACGCTTCGAAAAGGGATGATGACCAGCTCTCGCCACACGAGGACCCCTTGGACCGTGACACTGGTGCCAAAAAGGGGGAACCAGCCGAGGAGGACAACTCTGATGCCAAGGATAGGCCGGAAAAGCTCAATGTGGGCGCGGGGAAGCCGCAAGACGAGACGGAAGACAAGGTCAGCTCCATGACCATGTTCAACCTGGTCTTCATCCTCAACCCCAGGAGGCACGAAGCCAAGGACCTGATCGACACCATGTACACCAACATCATCCGCAAGGTCAACAAGGCCTATAAATACGTGCAGCAGCGCAGCGACTTCGTATGGAAGGAGTCTAAGAAGATCTTGACCATGAAGGACAAGGCGCGCGAGGAGAAGCGCAAGATGACCGTCTTGTGGGAAGAGATACTGCACAACTCGTCCCTGGCCGCTTCAATGCAGGACCTCTACGATGCCATCTCACGCAACAAAATCGCTGCCCTTCAGCTCGACACGGGTGAGGCCACTGTCACGCACTCAGTACAGATTCCCGTTCCTTTCCATATTCCCGACCTCCCACCACTGGAACGCGAGGAGGACAGTCGGGGCCTGTGGATAACAACGGCCAACACTTTTGTCGGAGACAGTGACGCCTTTGAGGAGCCTCACTACCTAGATAAGAACTTTGCATTGCTTCTGATGGATGATGACAAAAAGATCATCGCAGAGCTGTCTTCCGATCCGGATGAGACAACACTGTCCATGATCGAGTTCGTCCGCCACTCAAAGCCCACTATGTCTTTCCACCAGGTTGCGCAACAGACAAACAACATCCTCACGCTTGGACAGGTGCGCAAGTTCGCACAGCATTTCATATTCTGGAGGCGCGCCATTGCCATTCCCCCTCTCCATGCAAGGGACGTCTACATCCTCAGTCCGAATGCCGACATGAAAGCGCTGCCAAGGGCAAGCGCAGACTGGGCGAGACAGTTCCCCTTTGCCCCAGCCCTGCCCAACTTCCTCGCTGACCTGTCTGCCGCCCCGAGACCATACAAGTGGTTCTGCCCCTCAAAGAGCTTCCGGCCTAGCTATCTCCAGATGTTGGCGTGGCTCATGCGGGGTGGATGGGTGGCACAGCTTTGTACTTTTGCGTACGTCATTGTGTGGCCCGAGATACTGTACGAGGTGGAGTATGCCCTCGAGGCGGAGGAGGTCGCCAAGGCGAAGAGGGCACAGGTCGCCGCAGTAGATGACCTTGAACATGGGTCACCTGAGCGCGCACACAGCGCGGCGAGGAATAGAAGAGGCAGTGGCAGGAGCAGCGAAATGATGGCCGGAAGCATCGAGAACCTCGCTTCTTCCACCTCTACTCTACAACAACAAACAGGTAGCGTGGCGGGGACAGTCCTAGAGAGGAGCATTGGTGACCTCAGCTCACTCTCGATCGGGGACGAGGCTCAGCTGTCGCCCCTACCCTCATCTCCCTCCATATCCGCAGTCCTCAGGGACGCCTCCGCGCCAGGCTCGGAGGTGCAGTCCCCGACGTCTACCACGTCACAGGGGCGGCCGCACTCGGAGCCCACGCTGGCCGAGCAGGTCGCGGAGAAGGCCCGCCTCGAGCGCATCGCCGACAAGCTCGCCCGGGAGCTCGCTGAGAAGGCGACGGCGCACGCCCGCAAGGCCCCGCCCAGGGCGACGGACCACCCCAGCGTCAACAGGGCGCCGCACCTCGCCCAGCTGAGCCCGCAAATCATCCTGGACGCCAAGAAGGCCACGGGCAAGGAGTCGCTCTACCTGTCCGCAATCGCGAAGCGCCTGCGCGAGAGGAAGACGGCCGCCGCGCCGCCGTCCAAGGCGAGGAAGGGCAAGGCCAAGGCGCAGCCGGGCCTGAGCGAGGGCTCTAAGAGAGCAGCCGCCGTCGCTGCCGCCGCAGCAGCAGCAGCAGCGTCCTCGGCGGCAGGAGGGGGCAAGGATGGGAAGGCCGGCGGTGATGGCAAGGGTGCCGCCGTGGACTGGGACGAGAGGGTGGCACACACGTGGCCGGTCTTCTGCAAGTACTTCAACGGGCGGTGCGCGCTGGAGCGAATCGCGCTGCAGGAGGAGATGAAGAGGAAGGACGTGTGGAACCTGTTGACGGCCATGAGTGAGTACCTGCAGACTGTCAGGCACTGGTAGGAGCGAGGGCCAAAGAGAGAGGATGGGGGGAGAAGAGGAGAAGGAAGCTGTACTGGTGCGTGCCTCTTATGAGCACAGGATCTTATATCAGACGAGCCGGACAGTCGACACTTCGTTCTCGGTGTGAAAGGTCGTCTCTGGTAGGTGAAGACCATCCTTTTCATCTGCTCGCCACTTTGAGGCACACCGAGGGAGGGACCACATCAAATTTGACATGTGTATTGTCAGTGAACTTGACCCAGATCATTATGCGCCTATTGTTTGGAAGAAGGAGATTCGCAGAGCATAAAGTGGAGGGAGGGTACAGAGATTCGTGTAGCCCGGTGCATAAGTATTTTCCGCCAACCAAGTCGCATCTTTTAATTCAAAAAAATATGCACCCATTCTATTTACCTAATTCAAACATTGTCCATGTTCCCCAGCTAGCTAAGGTGTGTGTATATCAATGTAGATGTTATAGCTGTGCATATTTGTCTGTGTAATGGTGCTCTAGGTGTCTAAGTGTAGGTGACCTATATATCTGGGTACGGATGTCCTAAGTGTAAGTGTTGCGTATATATGTAGTATAGGTTTGTAGTAGTGTGTGTGTGTGTGTGTGTGTGTGTGTGTGTGTGTGTGTGTGCGTATGTGTGTGTGTCTGTGTGTGTGTGTTTGTATGGGCGTGTAGGAGTACTCATAGGTTTGTATGTTGGCTATAGGTGATGTGAAATGGCTGTGAATGGCGCACTCTGAACATACCCAGGCGCCCTCCATTTCTTATTCCGAAAATCTCAGTCTCAATTGTTCGAAGCCAGCTAGAAAGTAGACACAACGCAGCCCATGAGAAATAAGCTGGTACGGAAATGATCCCTCTGCCACGTTTCCCCTGACAAATCGGCTACTACAAGAACATAGATGAATCTGTAAGGCAACTCGTTGTTAGCGAGTTATGTTCTGGAGGGGATTATGATATCGAGCCTCAAAGGCCCTTTAGGTCGATGTTTACAGTGCTGAACAGCATTTTCACGAGTTCGCAGGACGGACACATATTGCAAAGTGTGTGTGATATTTCAAATAAGCACAGTGCAGGGCCGATTCCTTCCTTCGGCAGATTCTGCCCCCTTGTTGCTAGTGTTGTGGCCTCATCCTCCCATCAGAACGACTCAGGTATCATAGTAAGCAATAACGGTCTGTAAATATCAATGCCAATTAACCAATGCGGCCCAACCCAAAGAGAGAAAAGAAAGCCCTAATAACAAGAAAGAGCCTAGTAACAAGAGATTACCGAATGCAGTGCAAGGGTCCAGACAAGCAATTGCCTAAACTCCTGGGGCCGGTCCCACCTGCGTTTGCTCGGGGCCGTGGTCCGCTGGAGAGTGGGGATATGAGATCTCAAAACTGACACAATAACGCCATAGATATGTTGCCCTACCTGAAGGAACACTCCTCAACGTCCGCCAGATGCAAACAAGAGCAAGGGTCTTTGAACTGTGAAGGAAAATACATGTGACCTCTTGATGACAAGACAAAGAATGAGAACCACCCAGCCTGTGCTGTTGAGGCTATCGTGGCTCAGGGCAGTGTAAAATCAGTATAACCCAGTGACGCAAAAGGGTCGGCGACAGGAATGTGAAGTTCCTAGTTCCCCAACTCCATGAATTCGTCTTCTTCGTCAAAACTGTGGCGGTTGAACTTGATGTCTTCTGCCTCGTCTTCCCAGAAGGTGTTGGACTCCAACATTCCATTTCCAAGATGCCCGTTGGCATCGCCTTCTGGGCTGATGGAGTTCATCTCCGTGCTGTGGTCGGTGCTGTTGATAGGCTCCCCCTTGTAGTCGGTGTGGTGAGGCACTCTCAGGCCCGTTCCTGCCGTTCGTGAATAAGTGAACTCAGTAGCCTCATTCTTGGCAAGCGCCTCGAGCAGCTCCGTTTGCATTCTCTTCTCGTCCTCGGTGACGCCGAATGGAGCATTTCCACCGAGATCATGGACCAAGCTGATAAGCTCTTCATTTTGTTGGATCTTGGCCTGGAGCATCCACATGAGGTCCCGCGTCCAGCTGACGGCGCCGTTCAGGATATCACCCTTGTTTGGACCCTTGTCCTTGTCTTCCATGGGCAAGCCCGTGGTTATGTTCCCCGCAGCTCCAGTGGTCGCTCTTCTGGCGCCCGGGCCAGCCAGCCCTGATGTCGCTGTACCTGGGTTGGAAGAGCCGGACAGTGTCGGTGAGAGAGGAGTGCCGTTGGTGATCATTTTGCGAATCTTCTCATCGTCCAGTCTGTGGGCGGGAACCAGTTTGCTGAGGTCCTGGATCCTCTCGTTGATGTTGTCTCGCCTCCGCCTCTCAACCAGGTTGTGAGATTCTCTGCGGCGCTTCTTCTTAGCCTCCTGCTGCGAGGACAGCGCATTTCCCTGGCCGAGCTTGGTGGGCATTGATGTACCCTTCATCAAGAATTCATTGATCTGATGGTTACCGTGCATTTCGGGCTGCAGAGGTGAAGACAAATTAGAGCCAGGGAATGAGGCCATGCTGTTTGGCGTGTGTGCCCAGTGGCCAGACGGTGCCTTGACGTGGTGAGGCCCATTGCCGGTCCGTATCGGCTGAGCGCCAAATCCGTCTTGAGAACCGAGGGACAGACCTAGCGCTCCCATCTTAGGGGTGAGTGGGCTTCTCGCATTGGAAGCTTTGCGCTGCATGGACTGCGCCTGAAGCCTCTGGCGTTGGATGTGGGCGTTGTCGTTTGGGTCTTTATTCATCTCGTTTGCCAGTGGAGATCCGGCGTAGGACATGGGCGACTGTATCGAGTTGCCGAAAGGCTGCGCATGGCCGTGCAGGGCACGGTATTGCCCAATGTTCTGCATGAAGGGGCTTTGGATGGGGTCACCGTCGGGCGTGTTGGAATAGCCTGGCATGTGCGACTGGTCGATCGGAACACTTGGGTGCGAGTTGAAGGCACCCCCGTTCTGGTTGTAGCCCATGTTCATCTCATTCATGCCGGGAAACTCCTGGCCTTGCATTCCTGATGCTTCAGTTGGGCTCGCCAGCCCGTCGAGTAGTTCGTCGTCGCCAAAAACTGCCGAGCCACTGGAGAATGCATTGTTCTGGTTGTTGGAACCTGCGCCATAGTTCTGTTGGAAGCCTTGGTTGAAGTTGAGCTCATTTGGATTGATGCTACCGCCGCCCCCGTGGCTGTATTGGTTGAAGCCCTGTTGAGTCATGATGTATCGATGTAACGAGGAGATTGGGCGGGATGGTTAGGTGTTGTGGCGCGAGAAGTCGTCTGATGATGACTCAACGTGGCGCTGTCGCTCCGAGCGTGTCGCGGATGCGCGATGGTGCTTGGTCTTGGTGGTTCGAAGTCGCCTTTTTAACAAAATAGAGTCAGCTGCAAGCCCAAAGGACTAAGAATCAGGGAGATGCACGATCAAATGTGTCGCGAGGGCGCGATCGCAGCCCTGCAAGGAACAAGATGACTCGAAGTGGGCAGCGTCGCAACTTGCGGTCAGCATGAACCAGACAGGGTGCAGACCGAGGCAGTGTTTCTGACAGGCTCCAGGACTCAAAAAGCCCTCAAAAGTGCGGAAGCAACGAGAGGTGAGCGTTATTACCAGCTGTGAACGGAGTGGGTTTGTTTGTATTGTATCTCGGGGTCAAAAAGCCCAGCGAGAAGCCGCGGACGGTGAGGCTGCGATTCGGTGCAGTTCCCGGGTGGGGCGTGGCGATGAGAGGGTGGGAAGGGTGCGAGTCGGTCAGCGCAGGAAGCAGCGAGGTCAGGTCAACCTGGAGGGAGGCGGCCCAGCGGCTTGGTGCGACAAGGAAGTTGCGACGACACCGAGGTGGGGGATCCGGGCAAGATCGGACGCTGCGCTGTTATAGTTACAGTACGGAAACAAGCACGGCTTGAGGGTAATGAGGAATTGAAGTCGTCGAGGAAGCGTCGGCCGAAGAAGGCGTGAGACCTTTTCTTGCTTCTTTCTGTCGCCTGGGGACTTTCGGAAGGGCGGAAGAGGCGGGCAGCGCTGCTTGTTCGCCCGTTCGCCTGTTCGCCTGTTCGCCTGTCGGGACTGCTGGGATGGCTGGAGCGGCTGTTAATGGGAGCGGCCCTCTTTTGCAGCGTGCTGTGGAGGTGGTATTCCAAGTGTACTGTTCTGGTCTAGATGCAAGCTCTCAGCCGCTAGTTCCTGTCGCATTGCAGGGCGACAGATGCACCGAGGACTTGATCCGAGCGACAAGGCCGGGGAAATAGAATGCAAGCGGGACAGCGGGACAACAGAGGCTCCTAGCGGCGTGCAGCCTGCAGGTCGCAGGGAGATCCGACGAGGCACAGACACAGGCACAGGCAGAGGCAGAGGCACTTGCGCCTGTTACTTACCGACTCGGGCCACAAAACAAGGACGACAACAGTGAGGGTGAGGGTGAGGATGAGGGAGAGAGCAAAAGTGAGGGTATCTGGCTGCCTTGGCTACTGCGGCTGCTGCAACTACCAGACGGTGGATTTCGATCGCAGGTCGCGGGTGCGGGTTGCGGGTTGCGGGTCAGGTCTGGAGAAGGCGAGATGAAATGCTGGGGATTTCTGGAGAAGGGAAACCGAATGGAGTCAAACCCGGTTTATCCAGCCCGTCGCGCGGTTTTGTGGCCAACCCGATGTTGGACTAAGTGAATGGACTGACAGCCAGACAGCCAGACAGACAGACAGCTTGGGAGAGGAGGGAAGCATGGGGCGGAGACTGGTCAGTGCGCCCGCACTTCCATTCTCCGACCTTCCAAGAGTCCACGCTGACTTGTACCACGGCACAGCAACAATGCGGGACAGGTACCCACGCACGGTGACAGCGTACCCAGGACGGGTACCGCGCAAGAGGCCTGGAGGTGAGGGAGGGAGATGGGGATGGTGGGGATGGTGGGGATGCAACCGCCCTCGCTGCCTTGAACGAGGGTCTAGCGCCGGAGAACTTCCCGACGGACAACGACAGCCGCGCAAAAAAAGAAAGAAGAAGGCGATCATTCTTTTCTCCATAACAAGCATCTGCGAAAATAAAATGACTGACCTTGGCTCTGAAGAACTCGTGTGTTGGGCCCACAACAAAGCGGGTGCTGTACTGCCCGAGTGCAGGTTTGGTGTCTTTGACGCTGCGAGGTGATGTAGTGCGTGCGCACTGCACTGCAATAAGACGGGTGGTCAGAATGTATTCTCTCGATGCTTCGGCTGACCGACAGTCGATGGCTGGGATGGGTGATGGGTGATGGTTGATGGATGATGGATGGAGGGTGATAGCGGGGATCAGTGGTGGTGGTGGTGGTGGAGGACGGTGGGTGTGGGTGTCTGTCTCAGCACTTCTTGGAAGGGCTGCTGCGATGGCGCTGCTGACCTTGTAGATGATGATGATATATGATGACGGGTCCAGGCCAGGCCAGCCCAGGCTCAATAGCACAGAACGCCCTGGGCCGATTCTTGATCGGTCCAGCCGCCGTTGAGGTCTATTGGGGTTTGGCTGTGTTATTGGACGAAATGCAGACGAATCCCCTTCCGTCTTTTTTTTGTTCTTCTTTTACCCTTCCCAGAGCGGCTACTGTTGTTTCGGCGGAGCCTCCTCTGCAGTCTCGCTCCGGGCTTTACTTCCTGGCTTCCAGTATTGGATGGTATGGTGAAGACACGAGGTGACCCTGGTGAGATGGTGAAATGATCCGGTCTTCCCCAGTCTGCATGTGAAGGTCAGCCAAAACAATCCCAATGTGCGCATAAATTGTCGAGAAGAGGCTCTCATCTCTCTCATCGCTCATCAGAGGCCCCTCCAGCGCGGGACCAGATGACCAACCCACTCTCGAGCGATGGGCGATGACTGATGCAGCCGGGAGGAAGAATCAAGCAACACAAGATGCGTACCGGTCTTGGATGATTTGTGCCTATTTTCCGCTGCACACTCAACGTCTGACGAGAGGATGCTCGAGTGCGACCCGCGATGCGTCGGGTATAGTCTGGTAAGCCCGGCCGGCGGCAGCAGCGGTCCTCACACTTCGCAATATGGGCCGGTGGTCTCGACCCTTGCTCCGCCGCTTATTACGCTTCTAGTCGAATCCAATGTCTCGTTTCTTGCTTAGTCTTGCTGCTTTTCCCTTCGCCACTCGCCTAGCGCTCCCACAGCTTGGGGTTGCACACCTTGGTTGGGAACCTTGTCTTGTGAACCTCGGATCCAGCTTTGATGTCGCTCAAATGGCCCTTGCCAACGTCGATTTGTCGGGTTTGATGATCGGTGGGCTGCACGTTGATCGTCGTCAACGTGTCTCTTGAATGCTTTCTTTACTTTGCTGGTCAGCTTACAACTGTGCTGGCTTGAGGTAGGACTCTATGAGCCTGTCATAGAGAGCAGCGGTGGCTGTGGTGTGCTCTTGATAGTGTGGACCTCATACCAGATGACAGATTGTGACCGGGTCAAATAGAGTTCTGCTATGTTTCTTGTGAGGCTGAATTCGCTTTGGATGGCGAGACAAACGAAGAGGTACGAGATTGGCGAAGCTGCAGGGGAAATCTTCTGGTCCGTACCAGGTCGTATTTATATGATTCCTTTGGAAGACCTCAGATTGGCTGCCACACTCTGAAGTGTACGCGAGGTGCGAGTCATAGGAAGGATACGTCTCGACGAGAAAGGTCCGGGGGGAGGCCAAAGTATCTCAGGGCAACACGAGTTTATATACTCTACACTAATTACATGCACCTCGCCGGCGACAAGTGTCATGTACAGGCCTATACGCGACAGTCAAGTCTTCTGACTTGGATTGGCGGGATGGTGTGAAGGCCAAAGACACAACATTCTGCGGCACAGCCCCCGACCTTATCCCTTCACTGTATCTCGCGTGCGGACGAGGTGCCTAGCGCATGCTTGAACACGGGGAAGTCTCCATGGCAGTATCCAGAGACGGTAGAAATAGACCGGTATGGGCATTCCCGGAAGGCGTCAGGGAAGGGGAGGGGGGCATCACATCCAACGTGACTCGTGTAGACGACCGCAACCTAAGACATTCAGCACACCAGGAGCAGGGCAAACAAGCTTGGAACCAAGGAGAATGTGCGGCTCGCTAGCCCTCCACGCGTAATACAGACGTCGAGGGGCTTGCCAGCGGCAACAACGGTCAAGAGCCGGTTGCTTTCTTAGCCACTGCTACCCCCGAAGTCTTGCCGTCTGTTACACTGTTACACTGTTACACAACGATACCAGCTCTGCCAGCTCTGCGCGTCGTGATGATAGGCTCCCACACACAGTCACAAGCAAAAGGCAATATAGCCATCATGAGCAGAGAAAGTCCCCTGTCCATCCTTTGGCACAGTAACGGCGAGATTTGGACCAACGAGGTGATCGACAAGGCCAGCCGATCGCGGCGGTCACTGAGCCAAATCTCAGATACTGTGGGCGACCTGCTCTGGTAGCCGTAGGAGTTTAAAGTTCTGGCGATGGGAGCCCCCACACCCACGCTGTGCTCGAATGGGTTGGAGCATTTGCCTGCCCTCTGAATCGCGCCGGCCGGCAGAGCTGCAGGCTATGGGAGCCCTCGAAGGAGCCATGGCTGGACAGCCGGAGGAGGAGCCAGAGCAGCCAGGGCCAGGGTGACAGATCAACAACAGGCTAGACAATGGCACCAGCGCCGTCGCGCCGTCGCGGGTCCCAGTGTCGATGGGCACCCTTGGCCTTGGGGGCAGGTGGGAAGCTGTGGCTGGCCCGGTGATGTTCCATGGGAAAGCCATGGGATTGCCCAAAGTCCCATATTTTGGTGAGACAAATCCCGTCATAGCTACCCAGTCAAGCACAAGGACAGAGCTGTGGACGTGCTGTCTCGCGACTAGGACCGATCATGACACCATGCCCGGCTTTCCTGCAGGCAGGGGCTGCAGAACAGATACCCGCAGCAGGGTACGAGACGCAAGCTCACGCAAGCTGTAGATGGCTGTGTGAAGCTCGGAAAGCGTGATGCGCTTGGGTTGGAAGCGTGTGGTGTGGGTGGGGTGGCGGGAAGGGTGTGCCCAGGGATCAGATAGATCAGCCTGCTTGTAGATAGTGTAGAGGTTCAGGGTGTAGGTACAAAGGTACGGACCCCTGCTGCGATCACTCCAAGTGCCGCGCTGTATTGGGGCACGGGGCACCCTAAGGTTTTGGCATCTGCAGACCCCGGACCCGCTATTTCTGGGAAGGTAGCACTAACTCAACGTCCCAGGCTGGCCAGGCTCCCAATGTCTGTCTGCCCGTCGGCGTCATCTCCCAGAGCTGAAGTTCCCAACCGCGAACCTGGACGTCACAACACGACACACACACACACACACACCCGCGCACGCACGCACGCACACACACCCAGCCAACCACACACCAACAGCTCCTCGCGTTCACGCCCAAGGCACCCCGTCTCGTCGCTGATACCTGCCAGCCTCCCCCGCATCGTCACCGTACGCGCGGTTTGCCCAGGCTGCCAGAGGGAAACCCGCTTCGGGACACATCGCCAGCAAAATACGAAGCTCCCCTTCCGACGATAAGACAACTGCACAAGCGTTGATCCAGATCCACAAACCCTGCCATCAACCACCTCCCGCGGCTGAATCAGAGCCCAAGCATACCAGAGCACAGAGCGCAGAGACAAGGCACGGGCTCGACTCGAATCTGTACCTCTGTGGCTTCGGCATCTTGTGTGCGCCTGCACCTCGCGCGGTCCCGATCCACACCATCACAGGATCCTGCCACGGAGAAACCGGTAAGTGACCTTTCAGTCACAGCCTCGCCCCCTTCATCGCCCCAGCCCTCCTCCTTAGTGGCTCCCTCGATTTGCTCCTATCTTCCCCTATCTCCATGTTGCCCAATAGAATCATGCGATTCCCACATGCTACCACCCCTTCATCGTCCTCCTGAAAATCACAAGGCCGAACACTGATTCTTGTCACGGTAGGTAGCAGATCACTGGGCACACCTTTACGACACCACGTTGAGGACTCGGAACAGTCGGTCCCTGCCATTCACCACTTTCTCGAAACATCCTCAAAAGAGACACATCTGCAACGCCCTTCCCGGACCGCCCGGAACAAGGCGAACGGCCCTGTTGAGGACAAGATGGCATCAGCATCATTCCGAGACCAGATGAATGCCCTTGGCTGGTCCAGGCGCGGACAGGATGAGCCTGTAAACACATCCCAGCAGAGCGGGCTTCTATCGTCGATCCAGTCGTTGAACCCATTTGGCGACCGTGGCTACGTACGCCTTCCCACGACGGAGGGCGCCGGCGCTCCACTGCCGGCAGCCTCGCGGCGGGAAGAGGAGGAAACTTGGTTTGCATGTGAGTCGATGATCGTCGCTTAACAAATTCCACCTACCCTAGAGAGCCTCTGTTTCCCCTTGCAGACGGCAGCCGGCCCTACGAGGTCGCTGTTCGAAGCGCCGTGTCTCACTATCAACGGAACAAGAATGTCTATCCTTACCGCGGGCTTGCATCCGTCGCTATAGACAGAGAGGCTGACTTGCCGGCCCATGGGCCTGCTCCAACAGTGAATAGATGGGACCGATTGATGATTTTCGGTGCTTGCAACTTGGGCGCGCTTGCCTGCTTCGTTATCTGCTTCTTCCTCTTCCCTGTCCTGTCACTAAGGCCGTCGAAATTTGTCATTCTGTAAGTCCGCATGTTTCTTCAAGTACCATGTGAACATCGGGGGAGGGGGTAGCGCTGTTTTGCCCCCAGCCCAGGGTGCCTGAGGCGGAACATGCCTCTTTTTCATCCCATGCACGGGGCCCCCTTAGCCGGCTCGTTCGGTCTGGAGAAAACAAGCTTGGTTTCCTGCAGCTACCCGGCGCGCATAAGCTGTCGATCTCGCATGACACGCCGAACAGTCAGTTTCTCGCCCGGTGACTGGTGAGGGTGACCTGCAAGGCACAGGCGCCCCTTTCAACTTATTCCAAAGCACTTGATCTCGATTCCCTCCGAGCCGTGGTGAAAATGCAGGACTGACTCACCAATTTATCCTCAGGTGGACACTGGGATCGACGCTATTTCTCGCATCCTTTGCGGCTGTGATGGGGCCATGGGCCTACGTCCAACACTTGCTCTCCGGCCCACGGCTGCCTTTCACGGGCGCCTACTTCGGATCCATAATTCTTACATTCTATTTCGCTCTTGGGGTGAGTCATCTTTCAGTCTCTCTTTGTTCCATGTCTGTGAAAGTGCCCTGTCTTGAGACCGAAACTCTGGCTGACGTAGTCATACTGTCACGAACAGCTCCGCAGTACCATCCTCACTCTCTTCTCGGCCATTATACAGCTAGTCTGTCTTGTGTGGTACCTCGTTAGCTACTTCCCCATGGGTTCCAGCAGCCTGCGTGTCGCCTCGAGCTTTGGCGCAAGGAGAGCTGCCGCCTGGGTGACCGGTTGAAGTATAGGCATCATCGTTCAGAGTGCTTATATCTCAGCATAAATGTCACAAGGGCAAAAGTGGTCTTGGACGCAGGGCCTATTTCTTGCGCGGCTTGCGTTGTCAGCAAGCGCTTTCCACTAAGATTAATAATCATAAGGGCGAGGCGTAGAGAGTAAACGCATTTCAAGGCGAAGACGAGCAAGACTTGGGGTACAGTAATTCTGTGTGGCGGGGGGGGGGCACCCTTCCTGTGAACAAGACTCGAGTACAGCAAGAGAGACTCGCTGCAGGAGGGTCGGCGTGATCAGAGATCATGCAGCACCTCTCCTCAATGTAACATATCATATCCATCCCGGTTTCCGTATTCCGAAAATGCACGACATACATTACTGCTGCCATATCATGCACTACTGCTAAGGGCGGTGACTGGCCCAGAGCTGATCGTTGAGCGCTGGGGCGCTGGGCGCGGCTACCTGAGAAATGAACGCAGGTTCCTCTTCGCTTGTAGTGACAGAACCGCGCTGGATGTGACATTGCCCTTGCAGCGGGCTTTAGTTCACGCTATGAACCAAGACCCTCGAGAGGGGACCACTTGAAGGGCCGATATCATGATGGCCCTATAACACCGTCGTCGTAGCAAGAGGCTTGCTGGGAGCCATCCCGGCCAGGGCAGTTGTCAAGTTCGCATGCGTTACCCACGCCTGTGATAGGTGCAGTAGCGTGTGTCCCGTGCGAAGTTTAGCTTCATACTGGCGTCCAACAGCCCAGAGCACTCACTCGAGGTATCAAGCACTGATTTGAATGAACAAAATACTTTGTAGCAACAGAAATTCGCCCCCTCTGCCCAGGTTCAGAGTATTGACTGTACTCTACTGCACGAAAATGTGTGTTTCGGATGAGCCACGACGCAGCTGCGTGGAGGTGCCCCATCACCGTCGTCATAACGTTGCAGCAGACCTCCACACACAAACACACACACACACACACTCTCTCTCTCTCTCTCTCCCTCTCTCCCTCTCTCTCTCTCTACGCGCCCGCGGGCCAAGACATTATTATTTGGGCCTGGGTACTTACTCACATGTTCCACGAGCGACTTACACGGGGGCAGGCACGCGCGAGCTTTATGGGTGTATGCAAGACGCCCGATCTCGCAGACTGTGTATCTTGCGTGTGTGTGTGTGTGTGTGTGTGTGTGTGTGTGTGTGTGTGTGTGGGCGAAGTTGCAAATGTGACCCTATATCATTTGCGAAAGTGGGTGGAGGAGAGGGGGGGGGGGTGCTGTGCACTTTCTTCTCCCAGGCCTTCTTTCATCCGCACGCATCATCACGTGGGAGGGCGTCTGGTGACACCCCCCTTCCCCCCATGTCCCAAGAGGACGAGGTGTGGCCCTCCTGGCTTTGAGAGTTTCTTGCCTGCCCCCGTGAACTGGGTGGTATCAAACTACCACCTGGTCGTCATGCATTCTGACTCGTCGTGCTGGTCGAGGGCAGGAGGAAACGTTCCGGATAGGGGGTGGACGACGGGGCAAGGATTGGGAATCTCTTGTTGGTTTTTCGGGGGGAGCCACGTCTCTCTTCCTCTCTTCTCTTCCGCCCGCGGTCTGCTGGTGGGCAGTCAAGTCGGTCGTGAGCGGGAGGGAGAGGAGGAGCATTGTCTCAAACAATGCACCACCATTTATTTCCATGAGCGAAGCGAAGGGAAGAATGTCGGCGATCTGCGCGCATCAACGCCGAAAGAGATGTGTATGTGTGTGTGTGGGTGAGTTGAAAGAGAGATAGCTCCCGCCCCGGCCGTTTGGGCATTTGCAGGATGCTGTCCTACAGTGGCTGCAGCGGCGGGAAAAAACGTCCTTCACGTGCACCACCAGCGAGATCTAGGGGTCTCGAGCGACGCCACTATCGATGATGCACACAGAGCGGCAGAATTCCCTGGTCTCCCCTCCCCCCCCCAAGCCACAGGCGAGGCGGGAGAGAAGCGGTCCGCCAGTATTATTTTCGTCTCTGTTTCACCCCCGGCCGCTATATGTAGGCTATATATAAGTGCATACAAAGAGCAGCGGAAAGACATCCCGTGTGCGCATCTCAACTCCTCCCCTCCCCCCGCGCTGCATATCTGCTGGGCTTGCGCACTGCGCGTGCGGGACGGGCAGCGGTGAGATCTCAAACAGAAATACGTCACACAAATGCCAGCCCGTGCCGTGGCTGCAGTAGTACAAGACCCCTCGGGTAGCGAGTGGCTTGCATCCTGCCCGGGCCGCGGGATACCTGCATACGTTCGTGTCTCGCATCGTTGCATGGAGCTGGTCAGATGAAGACCTCTGCATCAACGACGGGCGTTGACATAACTGGGCAAAATTATTGTCTATCTATTAGCCCATTTGGATGAGTGTATTGTGGCATTGTGCCGCAGGCCAGGGTTTATTTATGATGGCTGAGGCATAGGCTGTGCCGGCTTGACGAGGCTTCGGGGGCAATATGGGCTCGACCAAAATGTTGCAAGTGGAATAAGGCATGTAGGCAATTTGGTTGAAGTGTAATTACTCAAGTCTTCATCATGTCTTCGTAGTATCATGTGCCCACTTTACTTTATTGACGGCATTTGTGGAAACCATAGCATACTGCAACTTAACCTCGCCGTGTTGATAAGTCTGTCTGTAAATTGTATTGCGGACTCTTGTTTACTTGAGTCCATATCGAGATTGCTGTGGCTTTACATACTAATAAAAGCTGATAGTATAATTCGAATCCAGACAAGCACGTTTGTGACTCGTGACCAATGGGTAATTGATAGGGATGCAAACTGGAAGTCTGACACGCCTTCAGAGTCCAACTTTCTTGCTCATCCAGCTTCTGGACTCATGCCATGGGTTGAGAATGTGTTCTTCACAGCGGTCAAGCTGGTTTTGGTGCTGTCAGTCCTGGTACTCCGACGGTCGTCCCGGCTATGCAGGTAGTCTTACAAAACAGTCAAAGCTCGCAATACGCCCTCAGATCTTTATGTGCCTACATCTCTCCTCTGGCACAGAATCAATATCTTGGAGATCCTCACAGTAAGAGTGATGCAGATCTACACGGGCGTGCAACTCGCTGGCTTATTCTATTGACCCTTGGACTGGGTGGGAATCTTGAGGCCCAGACAGGATGCCGCAGTGCTGAACTTCATGTATGCGGCGTTGCTGATCTCTATAACATCTGGATGCAGCCCATGTAGACTTGACGCTATTTTCGATATCATGCATGGTCATCTGTTCTCTGCTTTACTCTTCGACGGTCTTGTCGCCAGATCGCTGCGAATACATAACAAATCTAGGCGCCGGCGTGAATGCCTGGATTTCTAAAATATTTCCCCGTCTCCGTGACTGAGACCGTAATGCCTGCTTCTGGAGGCAAGTAAAAATTTTATTTAAAGCCATCACGGTATATATACCAGCCAGCAAAACTTCAAGTCGTAGAACCTCAAAGCTTACCGCTCACATCCCTGATAGCCTCTATTATCACAAGGCACAACAGTGAGCCCTCTTCAACTCGTATTTTGACAGAACTCAGTTTGAAAACTTTGGGCTTTGCATTCCAGAACTTTTGCTGACATAGAAGGTGGACTTCACAGTCTGGCTTACTAAAGACTCCGGGCTTTGAGAGTCTGGCCATTTGGAGGGCTCTTTGGCAATAGTCTCAGTAACAATTATGCCCACAAAATGGAGGAAGTCTACGGGAGACCGCCGTGTTGCGCGTAATCCAGACCTCACCTGTAGAATGCGGTGTGGAGGAGCTCACAGCTTGGTCTGACTGCCTGTGCACGCACACACTCTTGGGCTGGGTCGCAAATGGTACCGCGTATTTCTGTCTACGCTGGTTCTATGGACCTTGAGGGTCATCCACGCCCGCCTGTGACAAACCGTCATCGAAATCCCTCTCATTTATTTATTTTGCATACAAGTCAGACTCACAACGGACTGCTGTAGCCGTGACCTGTGTAGATGACAATGAGTCTTCCCTCAGTGGGCTGTAATGGACCTCGTGGTTGCTGCCCAATACTTATGGGTCCGATTCTGTTGTGCATTTTCTCTGGATCCACCTTTGTCTGCTCTATCTTGTTGGCTGCTGCAGGAGGACAACTTCAGAATGGCACATCAGGAGCTACGGGGCCTGGATCGAATGCTTTGTCTCTTCACGTAGGGTACAAGTCAGGGACCGCCGAGCTTCGGGATGTTTGCAGGACAGCAATTTGTGAAGAGCCATATCCCGATGTCAAGACGCTGCCCAGTGCACATGATACCTTATTCAGTGGCGGCTGGGTATTGTGCATACCGCATGTGAGCCGCCCTGGCAGTTATCTTCGTTTGGAGCTGTTCCGACCGTCAAACGTCCTGCGACGAGAACGAGACACCAGAACGTCGAAAACTCCATGATATATCGCGCCCGTAGGGGTTGAGGCATCCCGGTGGCGCTTTACCGTGGACGAAATCGTCATCTCCTCCGCCCTCGGCAAAGACCCCATCCTGCTTGGTGTGAGCCTTGACATCCTTCGCACCTCCCAGATGGCGGATACGAGGACGGCGCGGTGGGGCCAGGTCTCTGTCGACGCCCTCATCGGACCACCGGAGCCCAGCCTGGGCGAGGGCTTTGCGCGCCGTCTTCTAGAAGCTCGACATGGAAACGTTACGGGACAGTCCGCGCCTGTTACGAGGCCTCAAAGGCAAAAGCTTGGAGGTGGGTTGATTGTCGATGTGCCTCTTCCTCCCTTCGCTGACGCTTTAAGCTGTCCGTTTACGCGGTGGAAACAGTGTCAATGGCCATGTATATGTCTTATCGGTCATGGAGGCCGCGGGGACCAATATAGCCTCAAGTTCTAAAGAAATGCACATCACTCCGGGAACGGTCGGTGAGGCAATCGACTCGAGGGCTGGGCCGTCATTGCCGTCGTCGTTCAGCTAAACCCAGCAAGCCAATTTGGTCGTGTGCTTGTACGGGCGTTAGCCGGCTGCTTGACTGGGATATCCTGTGGGCTCTGCTCTGGTGCAGCAGCAAGTTTGGCGAGCTTTGAGATCTCGAACCAACTTGATCAACAGCAGAATTCGAAATCACCTCCGAGCTGATCTCAGAGACAACATAGTGGCGACTCTATCTATGCCGGTTGACAAAAGTCTTGATAAGTCTGGGCACGAATGAAACGGGCTGTGTGACGAGGCTGTAAGCCCTTGAAAAGTGCCGCTCCGAGGGCAAGCCGTGGCAGGTAAGTACTTCATGTCAGACACCAATATCGCTATTGGCTGGGCAGTTAGATGATCCTATAACTCAGTCTGTGCTCCCTTCTCTTGGACCGGGCTCGCTGGCTGATCGTCGGGGCGAGAGCGAGTTGTCGGACCGCTGCGGCCATGCAACATGATGAACCCGTGGTTGAGTGGACGGACGAAAGGTCCGTTTCACAACGCAGGGTGCCGCGAAGAAAGCTTTCCTGAAACCAGACGATCGATCTGTGTTTGAGGTAGGCCGTACACAACGCCGATGAAGCTTTGGGGTTTGCCGCTGAGTTCAGTCATCCGAACCAAGTCGGATGGGCACTGGCACGGGGGCGATCGGCCCCGGGATTAGCTTCGTGAAGATCCACTCCGGAGAACGACCCTCTCCGTGCTGGCGTGTGGGCTTTGTTTGACAGAGGCTGTCACATTCTATGCTGGGCGGGTTGCAGTGACCAAAATTAGAATTTCTGCCACGGTTGACTGTCTGATTTGGCAAGTGTTTGAATGGACGAGCGAACGCTCTGTTCTGTGCACACCCCGGCACGGACGGTCGTGGGCGTCCGAACTTGGACACAAGCAGGCAAGCACTGTCGGAGAAGGCTGAGGACAGGCGCAAATACGGGCAAACTGTCAAAGGTAGAAGTAGAAATATGGACGTAGAGCCGTGTGCCCATCTTGTACCACGTGGGGTAAACTGTCCCACGGTAGCCCGTGCGTGGCAGCTGTGGGCGTCAATCTGGGGGAGGGGACGGGGAGAGAACGGGGAACGGGGAACGGGGAACGGGGAAGCCACCTGCCGCCTGACAGTTGCCGGGTGGTTCCGCTCCTCCATCATGATCATACCACCAGCATGGGGGACGAGGCTGAAGTCTTGCCCGTACGTAGGTCGTATCAATTCCATCCACGTACAGACCGAACAATGTCTCTGGTGGAGCTTCCGGTTGGTTCGCTGGTCGCCAGTCAATCAGCTTGCATGATGAGATGCAATAGGTCTCGGCAACACGGTCTCACGAGGTCGCTTGATGTTTTGCGCGGGGCCCCGAGGAGGAGGCACGGGAGCGGGACAAGACTGTTGGATAAAGTCTTTTCTTCCAAGGTTTTGCTGGGCCGCCAGAGTTGAAGTCTGTGCGGCGGATTACGTCGTGTTAGTGAACCCAAGTCGACAGCAGAGACACGACTGCCAGTGACTGGGCGGGCGTGATCTTCAGGGGTCTCTGTGACGCTATCCCACGACCTGCCATGTATAAACAAGGCCCGGACCGGCGCTTTCAGGCCTGGCCGGCCCCTCTGGCTGAGCCAATTGGGTGACTGAGCTGGGGATAGCGGGTTCGGTGAGCTTGTGCTCCTCGGCCCTCAGCTGCCGTGGCGGCGACGCAGCTGGGCCTCCCGATTGGGGCAGTAATTTTTTGGACAACAAGGCAGCCTGAATAGGTAGGGCTTGCCGACGTTGCGAGTGTCTCAAAAAGCCGCGGTTTGCCCTACCTCGCCCAGCCCTTGGATAACCCATGGGCCAGCAGATTGGAGGGAGGATGGCAGGTGTAGGTGCGGTTGCTGTGCCTGCTTGGCGACCATCGGGGTTTATGAGGTGACCTTGGGAAACCAGAGCCCGCCAGTGACATCAGGCGTGTGTCCGAGAGGGGCAGTTCTTACTGACTGTAACACAACCTCGACGAGGAACCCATTCTGGACCGGGAGGCTTGGACGGAAAGGATGGTCCGAGGTATCTGAGAAGTGCGTTGCCGCAAGCGACGGCGGCCGGAAAGCATGGAGCAAGGTCAAGCAAGTCAACCCTCAAGGGTCTGCGAGATTAGGTGCGGTCGGGTTGGCTGGATCAAGGCAGTGTGGGCGAGTGAGGTGAGCATCGGTGGTTTGGGATGGCCTCGGCCTTGTCTGGTCCTCGGAAACCCGGATGAGCACACACGGTAGAGGCAGGTCCTCTATTTTCGGCCTGCAGGCGGGGGTATGGGCTTTCGGCAATACTGGGATTTCTGCAGGGAAAATTTCAAAAAAGAGGAACGGCGCAATGCAGACGTCCGGTGGGCCCAGATACTTTCGCCAAGAGATGGACACATGAAGATGCCACAGCAGAGATGCCACAGCAGAGATGCCACAGCAGAGATGCCACAGCAGAGATGCCACAGCAGAGAGCGGCATGTCCAAGGCACGGATATAGCCACACGATAGCCTAGATTAGATTGCTCTTGGGACCAGGCTAGATTGAGATGTGCACTTTGGTGGTGGCAGAAAGAAGGTGGTACTCCGTAGCACCCTCTGATGGGTTTGCAAGGGAGGTCTGGTGCGTCATTGGGAGCGGCAGTGTGAGGGAGAGTGCGTGCCCAGGCCGAATTAAATGGTTTCTCCCAGCAAACGGCCCATGTGTTGCTGCGATGCGAGCCTGCGGAAGACACTAGGAGAGAGACGAGAGGGCCTGGATGCGCAAGCAGGCAGCGGGCGAGGAGGAGGAGGAGGAGGAGGAGGAGGAGGAGACGGAGGAGTAGATGGAGGAGATGGGATGGATCATGGGCCTCAATCATTTGTCAAGATTGCTCATGCGTGTGCTCTCCGACGCACACACACACAGACCACAGCTACGTACATACATGACATGTACACTTACAAGCAAGCACATTACATATATACAGGCAGCGTGTGGTGCTGTTCATCACTGAACCTCGGTATTCATTCCATGCAGTGAATGACTCTCGCGGGAAGCCCTGCTTTAGATTTGGCTGGTGAGTGCTAGTCTAAGTGGGCGGGGGCGCGCTTCGGCCGCAGACTCAAAAATTTTCAAAAATTCCCTTGGGCTCCTCCTCACTCTGTGCAAAAGATTACCTGCCTGCCTTTCCTACTTACCTCACCTCATCTCTACCTCTACCTCTACCTCCCACCCTCTCCCTACCTACCCAATCCCACCCCGTCCACTCCGAGAGTGTGGTCCTCTTCGTTTCCCTGCGAGAGAGAGAGAGAGAAACAGGAACAGGAACTTCTGTGTCCATAGGAAGAGGTGTTCATCGACTTCAGGAAGCAGGCAGACAGCGTCCCCCTCGGGAATTGCTTGCAGCCAGCTTTTTTTTTTCTGCCGACGTTTTAGCAGCACCAGCACCAGCACCAGCACCAGCAAGCACCATTTGCTCGTGCCCGCGCCGTCTGTCCGCCCGCCCGCCTTGCAGTCTCAGTCAGCCCGACCAATTTTCGCCTGCCTGCCTGCCTGGTCTAACTCGAGACTTTTGTTTCGTGCGTCTGCTGTCTGTCGGCTCGACCCAACAACCCGACAAACGACACCTGCTCTCTCCAACCCGTCCTGCTCGTGCCGCTCGTTGGTCGTCCGGTTGTCCATCGTCAACCTTGAAATTCTCTGTCCTGCCCCAGGGCTCCCCCGACAGCCCCACGCCCCCGGCAGAGAGAAAAGCAGAACCTAGAGTGGTATTCCGTACACATTCTTCACGTCCGAGCCTGCCTCAGCCCCAGCTGGCTTGTTCCTCGGAGCTCACCATATCACCAGACCCGACCTGATTCGCAAGTGCCACTGCCGCCGCCTGCACACCACGCCTTCCGAGACACCTGCCCACTCGCGAAAGTCCACCAAAACACCAGACCACCGTCGCGCTCGCTTCCCTCCTGGTTTCGCGGCCACGGATTTGACCTGCTCCCTACATCCGCGCCACCCCCCTCGTCGTGTTGTGTTCCTCGCTTGAGGCGCGCCTACGTGCGTGGGACACTTCAACCCTACCACCCCCACACCTCAGGCTGGGCTGCAACTGCGTATTGCTGTTGCAGGCCAACCACCACAAAGTGCCTATCGTGAATCAATTCACACCACTCAAGCACTTCACACCGGACGCCATGTCGGCCGCTACCACCTTCTCGTATGCGCAAGCCGCCAAGGGCCGCAACGCCGCCCAGTCCGACACCCAGTCTGCAGCGAGCCCCGCTCCCGTCGACCCGTCAAAGGACGACAGCAGCTCCGTCACTACAGCTGCAGATGCCTCGGCAAAGACCTTCTCGACCACCTCCGAGGTTTCAGAGTCTGTCAAGAGCTCCGAAGTCGACCTCGAGTCCGTCGCCTCGAAAGGCCATTCAGAGGTGGCCAACACTGGCGACTCCGACGGCTCTGCCACCTCCGCCAAGTCCGAATCTACCGTCGTTGCTCGCCCAGATGAGGCATCCAAGAACGGTGCGCAAAGCACGACAACCGACAAGACCTCCCGTCCGTCAAATCGCCCGAGCGAAGCCTCGGATTCTAGAAAAGCCCGCAAAGGCAAGAAGGGCAAGACCTCAGACAAGGACGCCGAGGGCGAACAAGCCCAACAGGAGCCCGAGAAGGAGGTCGTCCCCGTCAAACTTTTCGAAGCTCCGCCCCCCACCGTCAACGTGTGGCAACAGCGGGCCGCTGCCGCGAAGGCAAGACAGCCTAGCGTGACTCCTGCTCCAGCTGGCACCGAGGCACCGATCAAAGCCGCCTCTCAAGACTCGAATCAGGGCGCTAGCAGTGCCGAGGGCGTTGACGCCAAAAATGATTATTCTGAGAACGTTCGGCCCGCGAAGGCTGCCGACGGGTCACGTTCAGCCAATGAACAGGCCCCCCGGAGGAATGCGAGAGGGAGCAGGGTGAGCGAGCACGTCACCAATGGCAATGTTCCTCCGGTGCAGGACGCCTCTTTGTGGCCAACACCCGACACCGCGGCTGCTGAAGACAGCAAGCGCAAGGTTTCCGAGTCTGATGCCCCATCCAAGGACAAGCAGGAGGAGGGCTCACAGACCAAGTCTACCCGGCCGAAATACGTCCAGAAGCTGGAGATCACCCCCTCCGTCAAGTGGGAAACGCCGATGCAGACACGCCCTGCTAGCAAGGGTCGTGGTGGTGGGCAACCTGGGCGGAACTCTGTCGGCCGGGGCGGCCATGCCTCGAGCGCCAGCACCTCTGGCGACAAGCTGCAGGCCGCGTCCGAGGCGCAAGGGCCAGCTGTCACTGGCGATTCTCAAGGGAAGCCGAGGGAGGATGCCCCGCCGCGCACCAACTCGTTGCCCTTTGAGAAGAAGAAGTTCTCGTCCGAGACCCGGGATATCCGCAAGTCATCAGCTTCGGCCGAGCGTCGCGCAGGTGCCTCCAGCGACTACCACCCCACGTCCAAGGGTGAAGCAACGAAGGGCTCCAAGGGCGAGCTCGCGCAGGGCTTCGGCGGACAGCAGAACGGCACCCGCGCGGACGGTGCTGAGTCTGGAAGAAAGGAGGGGGGCTTCGCCGGCCACAAGGATGCGAGACCTAGGAGGGGAGCACATGGCAACGGCCGAGGCGGGCACAATGGCAGCCAGTCATATTCACAGGCATATCAGGGCAATGGACACGGTCCTCGGTCAAGCACATACAACCCTGCCTCTTTCGCCAACGGATACTCTTACGGAGGATCTGGCTCAGGCCGAGCTGGTCGCGGTCGCCCTGCGTCAATCCACAACGGTTACAAGGGCCCTTCTAACGGCGGGGTCAAGATGCCGGTACAGCCTCTCAACACCGAGTTCGGCCCTTTCTCGCCTTACAACCAACCACCCTATTCTGCTTTCCCTGGGGCCTTTCCACCATCGGACTTTACCCTCATGGTCCACGCTGCCCTGAAGTCTCAAATCGAGTACTACTTCTCCGACACCAACCTGCCCAAGGATATCTTCTTAAGGGAGAACATGGACTCCCAGGGATTTGTGCCCCTGGAGATCATTGCCGGTTTCACCCGAGTGAAATCATTATCGGACCAGAACCTGCAGTACGTGCGAGAAGCCTGCATGGACTGTGAGCAGATTGAGTATGTTCTCGGTGACGGCAAGAATGAACTCTTGCGGAAGCGGGAGGGCTGGGAGATGTACGTTGTCCCAGAGGCCAACAGGAAGGAGAACGCTCGCAATGCTGGCCCTTCCAGTGTCCAGCTGAAATCAAGACATGGTATGCACATGCATGCACCAGGCTACCCTCCGCAGGGCTCCATGCCATTTGCATATCCGGCAATGTCATCACCAGCATATGGGGGATCATTTGCTGGAGACATGTACCAGGGATACATGAATGGACCAGGTTACAACGAGCAGTGTGTCAATGGCGGACAGGTCAACGGACACTTCCGTGCTGATGACTCCCAGCTGAATGCTGCTGTGCCTGAGTTTGCGCCTGGGAGTGGTGTCGTTTATAACGACTTCTCTCCGGCTGCTGTTGCGAGCCAAGCACAACCCCCTTGGGTCCAGGATGCCCTGCGGGATGCCACCAAATTCTCAGATGATGATGTTGCCAAGATGCACGTTGTCCTGCCGGGGCAGACCAACAAATCTCAGGAGGCCGAAAAGCTATCCAACGGGGACACTCACGTTGGCATCGAGGACTCGAATGGTGCCGCAACCAATGGGGTCCATGCTAGCCCAGATGCCTTGAACACGTGAGTACCTGTTTGCGTGCCAAACTCGGGGTCATCGTCCGCTGACCACTTGCACAGTCCTGAGCTGGGCCCGGTCACGGATGAAACTGTCTCAACCTCTCCTGAGTATTACCGAGTTGATGGTACGCGGGCACAGTCTTCTGGTGATAAGATCACTGAGAAGTACATGGATGTCCTAGCAAGGGCTTTGGAGCTGCGTCAGTCTGCAGCTCCAGGAGAGGTTCCGGAAGAGATGAGGAGACTTTACAAGTTCTGGGCGCCGTTCTTGGTGTCAAAATTCAACCCTAGCATGTACAGGGACTTCCGCTTGCTCGCCATTGAGGACGCAACATCAGCAACCCCAAGCAAGACTGGCCTTGGTTATCTGCTCCAATTCTACAGCAGCGTGTTGTCAAAGGAGGCTGGCACATGGGCACCTGAGCACCCAATATACAAGGTGCTGGAGTTTGATTGCCAGAGCTCTCAGATGATGACGTTGTCAGTCCAGGCTCAGGTCTAATGCATGCTTACCAAACTGTGTGCCCAGAAGAGTCTGGGTTGCAGTGGCACTCGACATTGTGGGACATCACTGGATGTGCAACCAAAAGAAAAAAGAATCTGGAGAGCTGGTACCACCTCAGACACCCCTGACATCGAACTTAGGCTGAGGTCTCTGATCACATGTCCCGGGATAGATGGCGCTGAAGTGGCTGTCAATGGTCTCTTAGGGGAGGCTAGCACCCGGACAACCACTATTGAAGGGTCATGGTCCTTTGGCACTGGAGCAGGACATATGAGCATTTGCCTCGAGGATCACGCTTTTCATCGATGACCATATATCATCATCTGTCTGTGGGGACTTGGGTTGGCCAACAAATCACTAGCGAGCAGCCTTTCGCATCATGATATGATACCCGTTGGGCAGGTCTGCATCCTCCGGGAGTGTACTTCATACGCACATGCGGAGCAGCACACCCTGAAGCATACCTGGACTGGACCTTCCGGGTCTCCAACATCCACAGGATAATATTTGCAAGAGATTATGTACGACAATATCCCTGGTCTGTGAGGGGGACAGGCGCGATTTTGCAGCCGACAACGAGCAATTTGAAAGGAGACAGGACGGGATGGTCGCCATGGGCCTTTATGAGGAAGGGCGAGTTTTGATCACGCAGCTGGCATTTCAATCATGCATGCACTGATGTCTCCTGATGGAGGCTGTGGAGTTTCCAAGTCATCTTTCCCAACAGCATTTGCTTTCACGAGAGGGGACAAAAAAAGAAGAAAAAAAAAACCCTCAATTTTGCCGAGAGGAAAAGTCAAAGCATGCAAGAAGACAAAAGTTACACCTGGAAAAGCCGCCTTCTGCCGTCTTGGCCTGTACCCAATGTCCGTGTTGGATGTCAAGTGGCAAGAAGAGGCAGGCAGTGGGTCGGCTAAGGCTAGCAAGAGGCAAATCAATAAGTCCATTTGATATGGCCTGAAGCGGCTGTCATTCATTTGAGTTCCTTCCAGTGTAAGGATATGAGAATGGCTCAAGGATCTCGGGAATGGATGGATGGATGAAAAGATCAGGGCTTCTGTGTGATGAAGCTACCCGCGGTGGGCATGTCGACCCCCTCGTCATTTTTTCCGGCACGTTTTCCTTTTATTGTTCAGGTGTCCGGAATGGAAAGACAAAAAGATTTACTCTTTATGCCCTTTTCTTCTTTTTTTCAGCTTGTCACTGTCAATGAGCTTGGCTGTACCAATAGGGAATATCATCACATCCGGAGCACGAGGGACGATGCAACCAACTCCAACACACCTCCTACTCAAGCCAAACCCTGAGCAAGCACATTTGTACATAAAATTTTGAATCTTGTGGGCAAAAGCGGACTGGTTTCATGCAATCAAGCAGTGGCTAAGTTTTGGTTGTTTGCTGGCCTTGTCTTTCATTTTTCGTGTTAGCTTGCTTTCTCCATCGCATGTGAGGGATGTGGCCAGGCGACGAATCAAAAGGGAAAAGAAAATACCAAATGCAACTCTTCACTACTTGCATACCTGGATTTGGACGAGCGGAATGCTATTGATACCCGTAAGATGGGTAACGATTCCAGCAAGTGATCATCGGCCTGTCTATTCAGCAGAAAACCAGGCCGTCTCCCTAGCAGAATCCAGGGAATGTACACTAGACAGCATGATGTGCAATTTTCATTCTTTGCTCATGCATATATTCCAGGGGAAAACCATCACGTTCCTGTTGCATTCTTCGCACGTGACAGACATGCAATCGCGCATGGCCGAAACCTGTTGTTGAGGGACCCCTGGGACGCAAGGAGGGGCAGAGAGCACTACGTCACCGTGGGGCAGGGTTTGTATGTGGTGGCTGGGCAGCCAGCAGTGGCTGGGTCTGGCCCGTCCCGTTTCAAGCGCGAGCAAGAGATGCAGCAGGCCAACACGATGCAAGTAAAACGGAGACTGCCTTGGAGTAGTGGTAGGCAAGCAAGAAGAGTATGTGAGTGGGCTTGTGAGATGGGCCGAGACGGCGAAACGGTCAGCCCGAGAGGCCTGCGCCACTGATGATGATGCTTCTGCTGCTGCTTGTCTTACCCGCCACCGTTCCGAACTAGCCCTGGCTATCACCTGGTCACATATCTCTCCTGCGCAGAGGCTGCGCTGCAGAATGCCAGTGTTGCCCTAAGCACTGCACTGTAAGAGGAGGGGAGGCCTCGGCCTCTTGTTGTGTCGTCCTCGTCTGCGTGCAACGACGCTCTGTCCGGTGTGGGTTGGGCTTGAGGTACGGCGGGCGGGGACGAGGGGAGAAGTGGCCGCCCGTGTGCTATACAAACCCGTCGGTCGCGGCCGAGCGATGCTGTGCCCTTGTGCTGTGCCACACACACATGACTGACTGGCTTGACTGGGTGGTGGGAGTGGAAGGTTGGAGAAACAGCTCACGCTTGGCCTCGCATCTCCTGGGGTCATCCTTCGATGACAGTGGCCGTTGCCGCTGTCTCATTGCTCGGCTCGAGACGGTCTGCCCCACTAGGAGTGAGGGCTGTGGCGGCTTGCCTGGCTTGCCTGCTGCTTGCTGTCTGAACCAAGATGAGGGTGCAGCGAGTCTATGCTGCCTGACGAGACTGCCCTGTCCTGTTCACACCAAGCCGGCCTGAGGGATCCGACCCTGCAAGAGTAGGTAGGCATTTCTCCGGTTGTTGCTGTTGGTGTCGTTGCCGTTGACTATCCCCGGCTTTTCCACTTCCCACCTGAATGAGCCGTGGACCGCAGCGATCATTTTTGTATATGCATCAAGAAAGGAAGAAAGAAAAAAGTAACAAAACTGTTGGGACCATTCGAAATCCAAGCTCAGCTGCTCTCCTGTCTTGGATCACGCATACGTTATCAGCATCCTATTTTAGGTGCAGGCGGCCATATTTGTCGTCCACCGGCCACCCTTCTCATACCTGGTTTCCCCCCTCCCCTCACCTCAACTCGCCTCACCCCTCCTCCTCTGCTCAGCTGAACCCAACACAACCCAACCCTGCACTGCATTATTCATTTCCCGGGCCTGACACCTCACTCGCCTTTGGCCGCCTTTGGCGCTTTTTCCCACTACATCCTACGACACCCAAGAAAAACAAACTACACCACACGTCTGATCACCGGCAACTTTCTCTTTGCGCTCTGCCGTACAGACAACCACAAACACATATATCCAGAGCCTGAGTAGTTCATCGCCTGGACTCTGACGTCACCTCGTCCTGCCTGTCACCCCGATAGCGTCAGCCATGAGCTACGACTACGACCCTCCGCGCCGGCAGCGGAGCACCCGGGAGCACTATCGCGAGGAGAGATATGCTGATCCTCAGGATCCCTACCTGAGGGTTCAGTCCACCCGCGAACTCGTGCCAAGAGGCCGCGAAGACAGCGACCTGTCGGTAGAGGAGATCCGCAGGGACTTCCCCCCGCCCGGCTATGCTCGTGGTGGTGATGTCCGGAGGGCTCGGTCGGCAGAGCCCTATGACTATGACGATGACGCACGCTCCGCATACACCCGCAGGAGCCGCGACGACTATTATTATGATCGTGACTACGATCGCCGCCCGCGCAAGAAGGCCGAGAGCGTCTACATCGAGGAGGAGGAGATGAAGCGCAAGCGCGTCCTCAGCCAGCAGGAAAAGATCATTGCTGCCGTCGCTGGCGCTGCCGTAGCACTCGGCGGAAAGGAAGTCTTTGACCGCCGCGAGGCCGACCAGGAAGGCACAGACGTCCATCGCAACGTCTTGTCCTCAGCAGCCCTCGGCGCCGCCGGTGCCTTCGCCGCCTACCAGGGCGCCGAGTTCTATAACAAGCGCGCCGACAAGAACGAGAAGAAGTCCACCCACATCGTCCACAAGGGCCGCGACGGCAGGGTCACCGAATACTACTCTGACGATGAGGACGAGAAGCATAAGAAGGGCCACAAGAACTTCCTCGAGGCCGCCCTCGGAGCCGCCGGCCTTGGCACAGCCCTCAAGGCCCTCACCGGCGGCGGTGGCCACGACGAGAAGCATGGCGACCGGGATAGGGATAGGGACTCGAGGTCCGACACCAGGAGCCGCCGTGGAAGCCGCGAGAGATCCCAATCCAAGGGCGGTCCGGGAAGCAAGATCCAGAAGGCCGCCATGGCCTCGCTCATCGCCGGTGCTACCGAGGCGTTCCGGGTGTCCAAGGAGCCCGGCGCGTGGAAGGGTGAGAAGGCAAAGCGTGTTCTTACCGCGGCTGCCGGTGCTGCGACCATCGATGCTGCTCAGAAGCCCGGAAAGGACGGCAGCAAGCTCGGCCTGGCCGAATCTGTCATCGGCGGTCTCATCGGCAACCGCATGATCAACGGGTCCAAGCGAGACATCATCGAGGACAAGAGCACGGGGCGAAGCCGTTCGCGATCTCGCGCTAGGTCTCAGAACAGCAAAGATGGCGGTGGCGGCGGCATGGGTCTCGCTGCATTGGCCACTGCTGGTCTGGGTGCTATTGGTGCCAAGAAGGCTGTGGATAACATTCGCGAAGATCGATCCCGATCCCGCCGCCGGGACGATTCTCGAGACTCTTACGACAGCCGGGACGAATCACCCAGGAGGCGCACGCGCAGCCGGAGCCGCAGCGTCGTCGACAAGGCCCGCAAGGGCTTGGCGAGGATTGGGCTCGGCAAGGGAGAGGACGAGAGTGAACACGGCTCCCCACGTGGCTCACGCCGAGGGGGCCGCTACGATGACGATTATGATTCTCGGGATGGCCGGTACCGCGATGAATACGACGATGACCGGTCTTACCGGGCTCGCAGCCGGTCAAGAGGGGCTCCATCCCGAAGCCGGGCGTCCTCCCGGGGCTCGGTATCTAGCTCGGATCTGGGAGACTCGGATGAGGATGAGAAGAGGGCAAAGAAGATGAGAGGTAAGCAAATCATCACCACTGGCCTGGCGGCCGTGGCCACCATACATGCAGCGCACAACGTCTACCAGAGCATGGAGAAGCGAAACGCTCGGCACAAGGCGGTCAAGGAGGGCCGTCTCAGCCCGGAGGAGGCCCGCAAGCTCAAGTCAAAGGCGCTGCTGCAAGACGCGGCGTCGGTTGGCATCGCGGCACTGGGCATCAAGGGAGCCGTCTCCGAGCTCAAGGAAGCCCGGGAGATGAGCCACGAGGTGACGGAGTGGAAGCACCAAAAGGAAGAGCGGCACCAGCGCCGGATGAATCGCCTCGCGCGCCAGCAGCAGAAGCGGCTCGCGTACTCGAGCGACGACGACTATGACGACTTCGACGACGGTGCCACACAGTACAGCAGAAGATCCAGGGCTGACAGATATGCTTCGTCAGTTCCTCCGCGGGTCGGCGGCAGGTACGACGACGGGCCCCGTTACTCTGATGGGAACCCCTACTCTGCCTTGCCTGCACCCCCTGCTGGCTACAGCAGCAGCAGAAGATGAGCACCCATGCGCGCTATGCAACAAGTATGGATGCCCTCACATCAGCCTGGCTCATTTTGCACACTACGTCAAACGTCTGTCTGTCTGTCTGTCTGTCTGTCTGTCTGTCTGTCTCTGTGCAACTCTATCAATCTCGCACCGCACAATTCGCACGTTTCACAACAAGCAATATACCCTTTACGACTGTTATGAACATCAAAATTTTTGGAACATGTGCGACGAGCGGGGGGCGTTAAGAACATTTGGGACATGTTTACAAGGGTCCAAGAGATGTCAAGTGCTTTCAAAATGGGCTTCCTCCGTTGGCTCGACGACTTTTCTTCCTGCCGCTGCAGTGCGATGGTAGCCAATGGCCTGGGCTTGATGGCCCAAGCCTATGCTGCCTTCTCCAATGTTTTATGATGTCTACGCCAAACACCAACAGACACAATGTTATTTATACACAGCACCTGCACCACCAAGATCTCGCGTGCATTTGGAGGAATCAGATAGATTTCCCAGGCATTTACTCCAGCCCCTTTCTGCTCGCACTAATTCATTTGCTCTCCTTCTACACAAAAAGAAAACGTTCCTGTGCAACTTACTGATGGTCTCCCAATTTCGTGATAGATCGGCGCCACCGCCGCTAAGACAGACGATCCCTCCCGCCTCGTGTGGAGTCAAGGATGTCTCTTGAGGAATTCATGAGTTCTAGGCCCAAGCCTGTTTCTCCCTGGGGGTTGTGCTCGTTGTGTAACCATTCCTTCGGGTTCGGCCACACGAGCGGATCAGCCGGGAGGAACAGCGAGTGGGCCACACAAGAGCCGCATGCAAACCAACAGAGCGAGCAGACGAGACAACACGCGCGAACACGCGAGGGCGAGTGGCTGCCAACGGCGATTACCTGCAGCCCACGTACCCACAGATCGGACGATCGGGGTGTTTTTTTTTCAAAACCCTCATCAAGGGGGGGGGGCGGACGACCAACGCGAACGGGCCCTCGAACAGTGCACAAGAAAAAAGGCCGGGGTCCCACGAAAGTGGAGGGGTTTGGTAGTCTGGTGCCGATGCGGGTTTCAAAACGGGGGTCTAAATAGTATCGCGGGAGGCGAATGGCCGGGAGACACGTCTTTTAGCTAGTTTGAATGCCGCGTAGTTCTTTTGGGGGTTGGTCTGGCGGGGTGGCAGCAGCATTTCTGGGAATTTGGGCACGGGAAACCTCATGACAAGCAAGGGCTAGAGCTCTAGCCTACGCTCGGAGACGAGATGACGACGATACATCATGACCATTTTCTTTCTGTCTTTTGTTCTCCCTTTTCTTACCTCTTTAGCCTCACGATATCAAGGAAAAACTCCATAGCAGTCAAATGCGCGATTTCTATTACATCCGAAACATGCGGAAACAGACTTTTGTGGTAGGATTGTTACTTGTAAAATCACACCCAGTTTCATTCGAATATGCACTCCCGAGCACCAGGTGCGATGTTGAGGGACAGGGGGCGACAGACCTCTGACAGGTACAACCAAGCCAATGCGGCCCTAGTTTTGATGCAACAACGCGCCGGCGGGCAAAGTCTACTGGTATTGGGGGTTTAGGTGCTGCCGTGTTCAGGCGGTGTGAGGGGAGAATCTTGGTTGCTTCCACGGGGCACATGACCAGTTCCGGTTGCACCCCAGCGAAGGAAGCAAGCAAAGCGGGTGGTTTTCGGGTCTCTCCAGGTCCAGAGCGGGAGGGAGGGAGTGAAGAAAAGTCCGGATGGCCCCAAGCTAGGGAGACAGGTGAGGTGGTGGCTAATAGTGATGTCCAGAAGAGACCTGCCAGCCACAATGTATTCCCCTACTCGCATCAGACGACAAGACGGGCGGGCTCGGCTCTACCCTCTGCCCTAGGCGAGGTATTTTCGGTGCCCCCAACGGCACACCCGAATTTCCAACGCCCGCCCGGTCTCTCCCTCTTCCTTTGGTTTTTCGCTTGCGCCCCGGGAACCAAGGAGGGGAAGGGCGGGAGTTCCCAGCTTGGCATTCGCGGTCACCGGGTATGATATCACCGCGCAGGACTGGGGGGTCGAGACCGGCCGGTGGGCTTTCCCCCATTTCACCCAGCCTACCAGGACTCGGGGTCACGACGTGGGGCTTCAGTTAGTCGAGTGGTGGTGGCTGGTGGCTGATGGTTGATGGCTGGTGGCTGATGGCTGATGGCTGATGGCTTGTGCAAGACAGCAAGGCCGGCTTGCACTCCCGGCATTGCGGGGAAGTCATCGTGGGTACGAGTTCAGCCAGCTAAGCATGTCACTAGGTAGTTGGGCCGTCGTCTGCCCAGAGACGTGCTGCAGTACGCCTGCGCCAGGATGCAAAGTGCCTCCAATCGGAATATATCGTTGACCTAGGCGCCAATCCGGGGCCTTAAGCCCAAGCACCCGAACCCGCAACAAATCGGCAGAGCACGTTATTGGCGCCATGCCAGAGGACATATTCAAACGGTCGAGAAATCTCCAAGATGTGATTGGCTTTGATCCATATTCGAAGAGCCCCCCTGTGGCTTATTGCTGCTTCCATGCTTGGGCCGTAGCAAGGAGGTTCGAGATATCCGCCGGCTGCTGCTCGTCCACAGGGAACACGTAGTCGATGTACTCCTCCATCTCGCCGTCCTCGTTCTTCCTCGTCTTCCTAACCTTGCGCGGCATCTGCTTCTCCACCTTCTCCACGTCCTCGGCCGAGCCTTGCTCCCTCTCGAACGCAAGCCACGCGTTGAGAAGTGTCACCCGCTCCGCCTTCCTCTCCCGCATGCCCTTGAGCGCCCGCTCGAACACCTTGCGCGTGCGCGCCTTGGCCTCCTCCGACACGCCCTGGTCCTCTTCTTCCTCCGCCGCGCCTGCCTCGCCCTCGTCCGGTGCCCCGAGCTCGAACTGCGCGTAGCTGATCCACACCTTGGGGTGGTCTGCCTTCTCGAGGAGCCGCTCGTACAGCGCCCGCGCGCGCCCGAATGCACCCTCCTCTTCCTCGAAGTCGATGTACTTCTTCCACACCATCTCCGGCATGTCCAGCACCGGCTGGTCGATGCCCAGCTCGAAGATGGCCCGCGCGCGCTCCAGGTCGCCCAGAGCGCGCTCCAGCTGCGCCCAGTCGATCCACGTCTGGCAGTTGGACGGGTTGTACGACACGTGCTTCTCGTACAACGTCCGGCACCGCGTGAACTCGTAAAGCTTCTGCTCCAGCGCCACGTATCCCTTGAACAGTGAGTCCTTGGGGCACATTCCGATCGCCCGCCCGAGGGTTTTGCGTGCGAGTGTGAGGTTGCCCTGGCGGATCTCGAACTGGGCTTTCAGCAGCCAGACCTTGGCGAACGTGAACTTTTTGTGCGGGATAAGGTTCAGGCATGCATCGTAGACCTGTCGGGCACGCTCAATATCTTTGGCCTCCATCTCCTCGTATATGGCGTAGAAGATCCACAGGTAGATGTATCGCCTCCATAGACGCTTCTCCTGTGCTGGTGGAACCTGGGCTACTGCCTTTTCGTAGACTTCGCGTACCCTGTCGACATTACCGGAAACTTGTTCCAAATTTGCGTAATCGATCCATGTGTCGTAGTTCTTGGCGTTCTCCTTCACTTGCTCTTCGTAAAGTCTTCTCCTCTTGGAGAGAATGACATCCTCAACACCGTCCCGGTCGCCAAACTGCTTCTCGAAGACGGTATACTCGGCATGAAGCTTCATAGACCTTGACCTTGGGAGGTTGTCGAGTGCGAACTTGAAGATGGCCCTGGCTCGTTCATACTCCTTGAGTTTTGACTCGTACCTCGCAAAGGCAATGAATAACCGCTCGTCCACAAACTCGTCTCCTAAAGACTCGATCGCTGTCTGGAAGACCTCCCTCACCATGTCACTTGTACCGAACTCCTCTTCGAATTTGGCCCATTTAAGAAAGTTGCGCGGCTCAGGATGGACAATGACGAATCGCTGAAGGATATTCCGCGCATTGTCAAACTCCTGATATCGTTTCTCAAAGTGGATGTAGGCACTCCAAGCCCTCTCATCCGGCTGCCATGCCATCCATCTCTCGAAGACCTGCCGACACCCTGGGATGTCGCCCAATCCTTCCTGGACGAAGATGTACTTGTACCACATTTTCTCCACGCGGGGCAGCAACGTGACCGCCCGGTCAAGCAGGTTCCGCGCATGCTGGATGTTGCGCTCCTTGATTTCGAAATCAATATACCGCATCCACAGCGCCGGGTTGGTGGGGAGCGCATCCAGGGCGCGCTCGAAGACGGACCGGGCGCGGGCAAACTCCTTGTACTGGATCTCAAAGTCGGTGTACTGGGTCCAGTTCTTGAGCGACTGGCTGTTGCGGCGGATGTAGTCCTCATACTCGCGGCGCTTGCGGCCCTGGAACTCCTTCAGCTCCTCAAGGTCCGCGAAGCGCTGCTCCGGCTTGTCGAGCCCGCCCTCCTGCCTATCTACAGCCTCGCGGAGGAGCTGCTCCGCGCTGATCTGGATGGGCGCAGCTCCCTTGTTCTTCACGCGAGGGGGGCCGCGTGAGGACTCCATCTTGGGCAAGCCAGTAGGGCCGCACGTCGGTGGTTGAGATGAACCGAGAGTTCCTGACAGGGACTGAAAGCGACTTTAGGATGTTGGGGCTCGCCCTGTTGAGGTTGGACCCAAGGTTGCGATATTATGGGCCACTGGATGTGAGGTTGCTCTCAAGTTGCCGGGATGGTTTATTTTCTTGTTTCCAACACGGCTAAGCTTGCATAGCCACTGCAGCTGCGCTAAGGCTATGGAGCTCGCACGGACCACCAACTTTTTCCACCCATTCGTCTCGTTGCCTTGACAAAGAGCTTCTGATATCAACAGCTGCTTCTCGATTCGTCACGAGACTTGATTCCATGCACGCGATCGCAAAACTCAGTCGCGATCCATATCCAACGACTATCGTACATGAAAGGCATCGCACTACTGACTGACTAACGGGCAAGATGTCTACGCTCGTGGACGAGCTGCTCCAGGACTTCGAGGACTCGGGTTCTGAGGCCGGCGATGCCCCGAATGAGGACCCCTTCCTCGGAATTGACGATGGAGAGACCGCCAAAGAGTCCCATGGAAACGGCGATATGGACCTGGACGAAGGAGGCGAAGAAGACGACGAAGAGATGGGTGGCGTTGACAGCAGCAAGCAAGTGCCAGAAGACCCCGAGGAAGCCAAAGCAAGAGTCGAAAAGATGCAACTGAAGGATGTCAACGATGTGCGGCATATTGCTGGTCTCATGAAGACCTTGGAGCCAGTTCTCGAGGTTAGTAGCCCGCCCCAAGGGCCCCTTCCGCCCCCTATTACTTGCTCAAGACATCGCAAAGTGTTTACATCTTTATCCCTGGATATTAGACCTGACTATTTGCGTCCGACCTGCAGAAAATCGCATATTACCAAGCGCAGCCACCTGAGGCGCGAGATGCTAGTATCGGCAATATTGAAGACCACCCCGAATACAACCTCCTGACCGAGTCGAATCAACTTTCCACATCCATCGACAGTGAAATTGTCCTCGTCCACAAATACATCCGCGACCATTACTCGGTGCGATTTCCCGAGCTCGAGACGTTGATTACGAACCCCCTCGAATATGCAAAGGTTGTTGCGATTCTGGGAAATGGCCCCCTGGACTCGGACAACGTTAAGACGTTGGAGACGTCCAAGAACAATATCCTGAACTCTACGTTGAAGGAAGTTCTTGACGGTCCGTCTCTCATGATTGTGACGCTGGAGGCAACGCGAACGAACGGTCATGAGATGACAGAGGCCGAACTCAGCCGGGTGATGAGAGCCTGTAAGATGGTTGTGGACCTGGACAAGGCAAAGAGGACCTTGACGGATTACGTGCAGTCACGCATGAACATATTCGCACCGAATCTGACCGCTCTTGTGGAGTCTCTGACGGCTGCGCAACTCTTGAACGGAGCTGGAGGCCTGACCGGGCTGGCCAAGACACCCGCCTGCAATATCTCTGCTTGGGGTTCCAAGAAGCAGCAGAACAGCGGAATGGCTACGAACGTCGGGGTCCGCCAGCAGGGCTTTCTGTACCACTCTCCCATCATCCGCAGTGTACCCAGCGACATGAAGAGGCAGGCCATGCGAATAGTATCCGCAAAGGTCGTTCTTGCTGCCAGGGTGGATTGTGCACACTCCAGCCCGGACGGTTTGACTGGTGAGGAGTTCAAGCAGCACTGCCTGGAACGACTCGACAAGCTGCAAGAGAAGCCACTGAGCAAGGGACAGCGCGCCCTGCCCGTGCCGGATGATAAGCCGAGTCGGAAACGAGGAGGACGACGCGCACGCAAGGCCAAAGAGGCCACGGCCATGACCGATTTGCGCAAGGCGCAGAACCGTATGGCCTTTGGCAAGGAGGAGAAGGAAGCGGGCTACGGTGCTGGAGACTCTACCGTGGGCATGGGCATGATCGGACAGACGGACACCGGCCGGGTGCGCGGGACACAGATCGACGCGCGCACACGCGCGAAGCTCAGTGCGAAGAACAAGGGCTGGGGTGGCCTCGCGAGCTCAGTCACAGGCGGCGCTGCCTCGTCACTCAAAGGGTTCGGCCAGACACCCGGTGGCCTTGATCTGCGCGGCAATGGGCTACGGACATCTGGAGTTGGGACTACAGTGGGCGGTGGCGGAACCATGTCGTCGCTCAACTTCACGCCAGTTCAAGGCCTTGAGCTGGTAGATCCCAAGGTCCAGGCGGAGTTGAAGAGGAAACGGGAGGCTGAGCAAGACCGCTGGTTCAAGGGCGGCACATTCACACAAGTCAGCGGTGACAGCAGCAAGACAAGCAGCGATGGCGTCTTCAAGAAGCCGGCCCTGCCACCTCCCAAACGGGTTGATACAGGTGCGACAAAGAAGTGAGGAAGAGGCACCGGAGCAGGAAGTCCGAGGGAGGCGTCGCGCCTGGCGCCTGAGCAAGCGACGCCACAGGCATGGGCGAATGGAGGATTAAGGGTAGCTATCGCGCTGGCTCCATTCGGCAGCTGAGGAGCAAAATAGGGTTTACTTGATACGAGTGCCCAACCAGTAAGCTAATTAGTGTTGGGGAAAAGCATCGCAGAACCATGCAATAGCCCATCAACCAATGCCGCTCGCACGGATGTCGAACACAAGCGTGATACGTGAGCAGCGCGCGTTCTTCCCTGTGAGGTGACCTCCTGCACGACAAACATACCGAGTAACCCATGCTGGACAGCTTGCCGTCGGATGATTCTATACCGAGATGGGTCTCTGTCGTCCGCCTGATATGGAATGCGTAGGTATCCAGGGACCAAGGCGGGCGCTCACATGTGCAGGCCGGTTACGACCCCAACAGCACCTCAGCCGTCAGTCGTTGACAGCCCACGATCCAGACACACCGAGCTTGTCGAATCGTCCCCCTCCTCAAACCTCTCAACCCCGCTCCTGGAAAGCTTGCTCCCCAAGCTCGCACTTGCATAGCCTCGCTCGAGCTTGCGCTCGGTTACCTTACATGATGGCTCGTGGGCATGCATCATGGGGGCTGCAGTAAAACAAAGAACAGCAGAGGAAAACAGCTTCCTCGTCGTTCGCCTCCCCCCAGGATGCGCGAGGCCGCAACGGGCGGGTGGGCACCAGAGGAGCTCGGCAGGTTTCCCATTGGTAAGACATACCTAGAAAACAGGATGTCCATGTTCTCTTTTGCTTCTGATGATGATCTCCTGAGATATCGATGACAGGAATGTGGCGAAATGAGTATGCATGTGTGTGTGTGTGAGTGCGTGTGAGACCCTTGAAGGTTGTGTGGTGTGTGCCAAAAACCCCGCTACTGCAGCGCCGATAGTGTACAAAGCCCGCTATGATGGGGAAATCTTGCTTTCAGGAAAGCCGAGGGATGGGGATTTCCTCAGAATCCCATCCTTCCCATCCCAGGCCTGGCAAGTTCCTTAGTGGGCTTTGGTCGCCGGCCTACCGTTCACATCTCTCTCGTCCCCTTCTCGCGCATGGTTTTCTGTGGGGAATGGCGCAGCATGTGAGTTGGTAAGATAATTTTTTTCCGCCGTCACAAATTTGTCGCTCCAGTAATGTACTGATTGACATGCAGTGACTTAACAATGGTGGCATCATGAGTGGATTCGCCCGTCAGTCCTGCGGAACAGAGAGGCAGAGAGGCTAGTCACACACACGCGTATACGCAGCCCAGCGTATCAAAGAGGTCCACATAACACCAAGATGATTCCCTACATATTTCATCCTGGGAAAACCTGTTTGTCTCAGGGTCCTTTGGGCCCTGCATGGCCGGTCTGGCCATAGAGACATGCACGTCTAAACCTGATGTGCGCGCATGGACCTGCGCCTTGGTTGGTCACACTTTGTTGGGGTAGTACATGGCTGGTGCGATAGCATATTTGCACATCTCCTCATCTCGAGGTTAAATGACTAGTCTTCCATATCTTCGTGGCGCTGGAATCATGGCCTGGAGGCCCCATTGGCCGGACCACACAAGCGTAAAATCAGAATCCGGTCTCGAGTCGGGATGCAGTTATCACTATCAGTTCCAAGGCTCGGGAATCTCGTCGACCACTCGCAAGGCGGCCGCCAAGGGCTGTCGTGGTGATGAAACCCCAGGAAGGTTGCTGCTGTCATGGCACTGTTACTCCGCAGCTGTTTCGACTTGATGGCCCAGCTGCTGGTTGGCGACCGAGCCCTTTTGCGCAGCTTCTGTTCCGGCCAAGGGATCAATCACGTCTTGTTGTTACGTCTTACTGCTGGAGACAGCCGGTGAGGTGACCCCTCTTTGCAGGCAGATAGGGTGACTCCCTTCCCGAGATATCCGGAATGCTCGTATGAGCGTGCTCTCACAACATTATCTTGAACCGGGACTCCTGGGCTTGTTGTGGTTGGTGTTCGCACCTGTGCTCGGGCAGATTAGTCCATGTCATCCGTCTCATCATCCTCTTTGCATCGGCTAGGGCTTCCTCATGGTTGGGCCTCCTCTTACCATAATATCTACTACCTGGGTACGTCGTAGTGCACCTCACATTCGAGAGACAAGGAGCCGCCAGTCCTGGCTTGGCACTGAACCTTAAATGCCCCCAGCTCGACAGTCTCGACAGTCTGGACCGTCTGCGCGTGTCCACGCGCGGATGGTAAACCCAGAGCCCCCCAAATGAGCTCGTTGGTGCCTCCTGTCGAGCCCAATCCTCTCTGTAGTACCCATTTGGTTGCTTTTGCGGGGGCAGACCATATTGGGGTTTGGTAGCCCTTGTAGTGCACCTTCACACGCACGAGTCTAACGGCAGCTCGGCAGCCCTCGATGGTCTAAATGCGTGGATACAGTAGATACACGCTGCAGTAGCCTGGCCATGTATTCTGGTACGGGGTACTCTACGGGCAGCTAGCGGATAGCTGCAACTTGGTATCTGCCCAGCAATTCCAGGAGGGCCGGTACCTTAGTCCAGGTACCTGGTGTCAGTGCACTCTAGCTGGTACTGTTACGTCACTGCTTTTTTTTTGTCGCATGGAGACAATCGCGATCACCGTATTCCATATTTACAACAGCAGGAATAGATGGCGCACGAGATCTTTCCATTGTCATGGCATGAAGACGAACAGACAAATCGCCTGACGGGCCTGAGTCCTGACCAGAGGGACAGGAAACGCCCAGAAGCTGTGACGGAGCAATTGCTCCTCGAGTTTTCCGAGTCTCACAGCAAGAGAAGGGAGAGATCTCGATCCAGGTAGCCACGCGCGCAGGCCTTGCAGGCTACCCCTCCCAGACAGGAAGGACCCCTACATTCCTGAATGGACCCCAGCAGGCAGCTTTAGGGGTCCACCCACCTTCCCTCCCCCCACCCGGGATCAGACATCCCATGTGCCTGCCCTTGCCCGAGCCCTGCTGCCCTTGCTGCACTGCCCTTTGCCCCCTGCTCCTGCGCCGTCGCCCGAGCCCTCGCCCACGCCCTGCCAGCTGCCAGCTGCCACCCTTCTTCGCCTGCCTTGCCCTGCCTTGCCTGCACCCACGCCCAAGGCTGGCCAGACTTCTGTGACAGCCCGACTGTGGGAATAGCTCGTCCGACGGCGCCCTCGTTGAATGAATCTATTTCCTTCTTCGACCCTTGGCCTGTCGACGCTGACGCAGGTGCCCCATCAGATCCTGCACTGCGTCACACTGACGTCCCTAAGCGAGCTCACAAAAGGAACCCTCGCCGGCACCTCAGGTCAATCCGGAATCCAGACACCGAGCTTCGAGGCTGCCTCAAGAGTCGAGGCACTGCTCGCCTCGATTGTGAGCCAGCTGGCAATTCTCATCTCACCTCTCCTCTCACCGCACACGCGACAAGGCCACGTCCCAATCCTGCACACCGCCGCCGCAAAGGGTCTCCTGCCAGAGGGGGAAAGGGAGAAAGGCATGGAATGGAGCTCCGTGTCAGCTGTCCCTGAGCCTGCGCACCACCACCACCACGACCACCACCACCAGCAGGAGCAGCAGCAATAGCAATGCAAGGTCAGGCCTGGGGTGCCCCCTCTGCCTGGCCGAGCTCCACCCCAGACAAGGGACCCACACGTGTTCGGGGTGGGCCCTTGTCTCGGCGCCAGCGGAAAGCCGATCCTCACCTGAACTCTCGATCAGTCTTCCGAATCTTACTTGCAATCCTGGGACCCTTAAAACACAGCGCACACACTGCAGTACCGCGACCCTGCACGCTCAATGTACTCTCACCCATCCCGTAGCGTAGCGGCCCAGTTCACGCTGGCACCCATTGCCTGGGTCTGCCCACCGCCTTAGTGACCCATCATCATCGGGCCTATGTCACCACTTTCCTTGGAAGCTTGCGGAACTATTCCAAGGAACACCGCCCAGACGAAACGCGCAGCTGTCCCCCAGTGTCGCGTGGGTCCAGTCAGGTTGGTTGGCCCGAAGCGCTGGGAACACTCCGACACTGACTCCCAAACAGAACCGCTAGGCCCGTTGAATCTTTAGCTTCTTTCGTCACCCTGGCTTCTGGTCTACTCATTCTATTTTCCAAGGCAGGACATCATGCAAAACGTGCTTCTGTAACAGGCGGAGAGATCACTACTTGCGACCAAGTTGTTGGTATTGCGGAAAGGAGGCTGGCTGTCCAGCAGACCACACGAGAGGTCGCTGTCGGATCACAGTCGGCATCCAGAGGAAGACAGTTTCTTCCTGGCACGACAGGCGCCCCTACGTAGAATACCGATACATGCCATGACCGACGACATGCAGCCAGCCGCCTGCTGGTCAACCTCCATCTTCCAGGTCCCCCTTTATGCTGGCGCGGACTGGAACATGGCGTGGCCAGCTAGAGCGTGAAATACCGATCCGGATCGTCAGTCAGTAGGTTACACATCTGACGGGATCGCGGTGCAGCAAGCAATGCGATGCAGGGCTGTGCGCGCTATTATCCCTATCCAAGACCAGCTCGTGTTTTTTTAAAGAAAAAAAAGTGCTCATGTGGGAAAAAAACAGCGGCGTAGTCACGTTTCCTATTCGTGCGGTGCTGATCCCGGTGTACGCATCGGGGCGCCTCGCTGATCCTTTGTTTGTTCCCGGATTCCAGGAGAAAACCCTACCTTCGATGATGGGAAACTTGCGAATGCGCATACTTCAAAGAGGGGTGTGTCGGAGGGGAAATCGACAACACTTTCCTCCGGCAGCAATGCAAGAGTTCCCTGCCCGGGACGGTGTCATTCGCCCACGAATCTCCTCCCGCGAGAGCTAAACTTCGACCACGGGAGTCTGTTACGGGATGGCACGACCATCCTGCAGCATGGTATGCATCAACGACGAATTCCGGATGACCCTTCCTCTTGTCATCATCCATCCATCAGTCGACATCGTCCTGCCGTGAGTCGAGTCGTCCAGAGGAAGCTTGGCCGCGGTGGAGCCCAAGGGAAGGGCCCTAATGCAAGTAACGCTACTTGTGCCCATGTACTGCCCTCCGACCCCCCTTGTCGCTTTTAGCTGTCCGTGTCCGTGGGCTGGAAGATCGCGGCTCAAATTTCGAGAAAGCCCGATTATTGGCTGACAGCTTTTTCCTACTTTTCTGTCGCCTCTGGCCCTCGAGGTACTTACTCGCACACCCGGCCGAGCCACGCGACGGGCGAGGCGTCCAGCACTGAAACGGGCTGACGGGTAGCACGGTAAAACTCTGCCCTTGTCGCCCAACGATGAGGCTGTCACGATGAATCGGCGATCGTGATGCCAGATTCAGGCCCCTTCGCGCTGGACCCAATATGACAGGTTCCAGGCGTCCGAAACTTGGTTTCCACTACAAAATATGGTGCAGTCAGCTGTCCCAGATGCCCACATCTACAACTGCTAGACCACCACCTCACGCGGGCGCGTGACAAGGGCGAGGTACCGCACGAGAGACCTTTCTGGCGTGGTGGACTCGTCGAGATAACCCCTTATATTGGGAGCTCGATGGATGGTCCGGATGCGGATGTCATTTGGCGTTGCAGCCCTACCCAGATGGCCTGCCCTCAACCCGGACAAGCGGTCTCTTGGGCCGGTCCCTGATCATCAAGAGCGACCCTGCAAACCCTGGGAAACAAAAAAGATTTGTCCTTCCTACCACGGGCGGCAGTACGGCCAGGTGCGCAATGCCGAAGAATACCATCCCAGCGAGATCAAAATTGCCCGTTCCATTCCTGGCCGTGAGACTGAAAAGAGCCGAGCCATAGATGGCATCTTGACACACGCCAGGGTTTTCCCATGAGGAAGTTTGCAGCGTGTTAAGCAGCTTCCGGCCCCCCGGTAAACTTGTTGGCGGACATTTCCGTCTCTTACAGGGCGTCAAACATCCGGCCCTGCCAACACAGCCGGGTTGCAGGAGAAGTCCAAAGAACCCTGGGCGATGCCCCGACGTCATTGTTCTTCAATTCTCACAGCATGGAGGAGCCCCATAGCGCCCCCCAGATTCATGCAAGAATATCCGGTGTGGTGCTGGGCCCTGGGCCCCTAATAAATGAGGCCCACGCGTGTCAACATCTGAACAGCCCGCAAGATGGCCGAGGTGACCGGTTGCGACAGCGGGAGGATCTTCCCCAGGAGTCTTGGGTCCCGCTCGCACGACCGAGTCTCATAGGCTGCCCCGACTGCAGAAGTGGAGGTCGACCCCAGGCTGCATACTGCGCTGCCGCTGCCGCTGGCTGATAGGAACGAGAAAAGGCCGTCTCGTTGCCGGGCAATCAAAACATAATCGTAGCCGACTCGACCCATTGGTCGTACTAGGCAGTAGCCATCCGTCCCGGGGCGGACTCGATAGCAAACATTCCGGGCATTTGCCCTACAGGTCGTGCCCAGCCCCTGCTCAACCAGCTGCAGGCCGGGCTTGCTTACCCCTCAGGGAAGGCGGGCGCAGAGGGTCATGTGTCAGCAGGGAGAGGACTCGAGGGTTGAAGTTGGGATCAGCGTTGTTTGGGTGCTCAGCCGCGTGCCCGTCCCGCGCCGTGCTCGGGCACCGGGCAACCATACGACCCTTGGGCAATGAGCGATGGGAGGGAAACGGACAAAATGCTCCGTGAAAGCATATTTTCAGTTGGACAAGAAGTCGGACAGAACCTTGTTTAACAACTCATCTGAGGGAGAAAATAGGAGGGCGAGCAGGTTTGCGGTCCTGATCTCACCCAGTTCCCGATCTGAATCGGCGCGAAGGCGCAGAGTAGGTGCCGGAGGGCGGGCACATGCAAGGAGCCACCACCATGCGCGCACTATAGTGCTCGTACTATGTATGTATTTGATTGAATTGTCGTCGGTCACTGCTCTCGCAACACTTTCTCCGAGATGGGCATTTTACTGTTTGGGATGACCTCGTTTGGGATTTCTACGCTGTGTCCTCGGGCCTCTGGAGGCGAGCGCAATCAATCCCGACATCTGTCGGTGACCCGTTGAGGGGATTTCACTGGCGGGACTGATGAATTTTACCTTTGACTAAATGTGCCAGCGCCTGGGTCTCTCTCAGATCGCGATTTGGGCCTCGCGGAAGGGCTCCTGTGGGGTGTGCAACGTCTCCTGTCACCGGGCCCTGTCGTCTGGCAATGGGGTCGAGGTACTTCGGGACGGGGTCTTGGAGGTACCTCGTCTGCTGTGGGTACACCGGGTAGGTACGTACCCCGTGTTGGGTGAGCCCTCCAGGGCGTACAGCAGCGAGGACAGGGATGGCCCTTATATGGTCTCCGAGCCTCCTCGCAGCGCCTGTGCCAAGAGGGGTCACCCATGTCTCGCGGTGCCTGTCAAGGGGGGTATGACGAGAGCGCAGAAAGCCCATCCGGTTTCCTGATTTTCCCCACGGCGGCCTACACTTCTCGATTTCCCAGCCAGACCCCTGCTTCCTGCGACGAGACCCCCCACGCATGGACTCACGCTACGTCGAGCCCCCTCGCACCGAACTCTAAAACCGATCAGGGATCCCGGGGCTGGCCCTGGGTACCGCCTGGAGTCTGTGTCCACCCACATCATCTTTCAAAAAGGAACACTGCCGTCCATTTCATCAGTTCACCTTTTCCCCCCCTCCCTACACCCTCATGGTACCACTGCACACACGACTGAACACTTAGTCTCTTTGTACTCTAGAGACATCTTCCCCGGACAACAACGTATGTAACTGGCTTCTGCCTCACTCGAGGGGCCCCGACCTGGTCATCGGAGCGCATCAATTGACATCCTCTAGTCGCCGCCTTATACCCGGCACTCCCAACCTCTCCGCAGCCCCTTCGACCAAAACTTCACCATGTCGCCCACTCACCGCGACGCCTCGGGAAGAGTCATCTCTATCCTGCAGGACTCCAACGAGCTCGACTATGAGCCTCACACCTCTCAGAAGACTGGCCCTCACTCGCAGGCTCCTTCATTCGGCTCCTTACTAATCCCTCACGGCATGCGAAGTCATGGCTCATACGCCTCGGCTGCACCCCACAGGGACAGTGTGCATTCTCACCCCAGCACGCCAGATCTCATGCGGTCCGACTCGTACGACTCTCAGACGAGCAATGATCCCGCCAGCCCCATCACTCCCAACACCTCTTACCCAGAGCAGCTCTCCCCCAGGAACTGGGCGCAGAGCTCCGCAGGCCTGTCAGGCTCGGATGCCTTCTACTCGGCCTCAAAAGCACAGACTGCTTCAGCGCGCCCCGCATACCGTGGAGAAGCTCGCCCGGTCCTCCCCCCGATCTCATCCTTCGCCAGCCTGCCCAGCCCGCGAACGGCAACAAGCCCGGGTGCAGCTTACCCATACGACTCCATGCTCCGCCACCACTCGTCGTCAAGCCTGGAAGAGCACCACTACCGCCGCAGCTACGATGCTCATGAGGACTACCCTGCGTCGGTGCTAGACGCCGGAGCTGAGACTTCCATGCAGAGGAACGTCGAGCATCACAGCGACTTCAAGCACCAGGCCCCGTCCCCGTTGTCTCTGGAGCAGGATCAGGGCATGGACCTCGACGAGGAAGATGAGTCGGCCGAGAGCAATTCCCCGGCCAAGAAGGGGTCCAAGGGCAAGACATGCACCTCACCCAAGCGCTATCCCTGCAAATTCAGGGAGACGTACAGCTGTTACAAGACCTTCACCACCTCAGGCCACGCCTCGCGACACGCGAAAATCCATACTGCCGAGAAGACAGTACCCTGCTCGTGGCCGGGCTGCAACAGGAGGTTTACCCGCTCGGACAACATGAAGCAGCACCTTGAAACCCACAAGAAGGACAAGCCAAGGGCCTCTACCCGCCAGAACCGCCGGCCCTCCCTCGCCGCGATTCGGCGCCAGTCTTCTTCGAGCAGGAGCAGTGTCAGCCGGTTCTCGCTGCCCCGCGACACACCGCCTCTGTTGTCGCCGAGCATCGGCTCCATGATGTCTCCCACCCTGTCCGCCGAGCGCTGGAACAGGCCGACGGCTTCGAGGACACCTAGCAGCGGCCTTGACGCCCTCGCTATGGTCGCCGCGGATACGAGTCGCGCCGAGCAGGAGGCTTCCTACTACCAACAACGACACTAGCGAGCTCCAGGAGCGGCCACTGGCCTGACTTACTCGGATCTGTCTACTGTCACCGGTGTTGTGGCAATCGATTCTCTTGTATATTTGATTTTTACCTTCGGGCTCCTATTTCATCTCTTCTCCCTGACCTCGGACGGCCAGATTGGGTGCACGGATATATACCCAACACGAGTATTTTTTGGTATTTCAATCGGCACGGCGCAACATGGGAAACGGAAACTAGACGGCTGCACGAATACGCATAGCAACCGGCGTTCGAACTCTGATACTTTTACTTCTTTTTACTGTTTTAACTCTTTTCCCTACACGCGCGGGCGAACTTGGAGCCCATGAGGCAACGAATGGTCCAAAAACAAAAGCGGTCGTAGTTGGATGCGCCTACAGACCGCTGGGGGTCCTTTGCGTGGAATCGCACACCCCCAAGCGTGGAAATATGACTCCAACAATGGCTTTCTCTTTTGTGTACATATATACGACGGGACAGACCAGCGGTCCGAAATGGGTCCACGGTTGATGGTATTTATACATACGGAACTCAATGATACCACGGGAGGAGGGGTTCTGAAACGATTTTATTTTTCTGCGCAAAAGCAAGCCGCCAGCATACGATGGTGCGGTAGGCTGCGCGCATATTAGTAGGCGCAGCAAAGGAAATGGCGAGATGAAGACGAGGAGCGTGGGAGGGGTGTGCGGACTTATTTGTGCGTTGCTTGGTACAAGTTGCGCGACGCTTGGAAACAAAGCGTGGGCATCCTTCACTTTTTGCCCACTGAGCTTGTTCGAGAAACAAATACAGTCGAATCTAAAACAACGAAATCATCCCATTGACTTGTGACATATAATCGAGCCTCAAGTAGCCCCAGAGGACAATGAAACCTGCTTGACTCCAACCCCGAGTTGGGAAGTCAGCTGCCCACGACACATGCATGAAGTCATATTGGACTTCAAGAGAGGTTAACACATGTTACCTACCACCTCTGCTTAGCACATAGGTAAAGTAATAGTACTAGTAGCAGAAAGCAAATTGAAGCACAGAAAAAGTGAAAAACTTTCTACCTAACGCTCTATTGTTGTACATGCTGCCCAGAAAATATTCTACGGTGCACTACTCCTGCAGTGGTTCCTTTAAGAGGCTGTCCCTTACAATGCCGTCCTATTCTACAACTAACACCATAAGAATGTGAAATTTTGAGAGCACAAGACAACTCGCTCTCGCAACATTTATAGGAGTGCAACCGAGAAGACGCCCATACTCCCCCCCAATCCAAATGGCACGCCGGGTTTGAAGCACCAAGTGACCAGTCCCAGCCAGGCGGGCACCTCTGCAGGTTTGCCGTCGTCGTCGTCGCCAAGATACCTACCACACCCAGAGCGTTATAGCTCCCGCCGCGGATCTAAGCCACATCGAACGGCTAGTTGGCGCGAGGGTCCATAGTGGCCTACATGCAATGTACACACATAACCTAGACAGGTGACATGGATCCACTCAGAGCGCACTCACTGGCCTCTGTCTGACCACCAACTGTCTGTTCTACAACCACCGCCTACAGATGCCGTCCTCAACATTACGCACCGGTTATCTACCGATGATTATAGGTGCTTATCAAAAAGTTCAACCCAGCACCTCAAAGTATTGCCTGAGAGCATCGAAGTTTTAGACTTTGTCAGTTTCCTCGGCCTTGATACACAGTGACATCGACGATTTTGCTTGACTAGGATCTAAGTGCGTGTGTGCTCTCGAAAAGTGAGGGTTTCTGAAGAGATACTTCTTTCTATGGAGAAGGATTAGCCATATGCATTGCCTAAAAGCGCCTCTCTTCGGGCTGATGGGGAAGTCTCCCGACCGTTTCGCCGCTCACACACACGCCTAGGACCAAACATCTTTCATACTCATGTTTCTAATTGCCAGTCCTCGCTCCCTTCCCTATTTTCAAGGATTCGATTTCCACTCTTGGGTATCACTTCATCAAATTGCCTGTTGAATCGCCCCCATTTCTCTGGCTAGTGATGGATGGGCGCCTATGCCCTGCTACCCGAGTTGGAAATCCAGGTACCGCTCCCCCTACTTTATTTCCATGGAGACAGCCTTAGTTGAACAAATGACTCTAAGGTCGTGCAGGTCTTTGGTTAGACGCTGTATACCATTGAGCCAGGCAACCTTGACATTTGAGGCAACTGGGTTGTTGATAGGGCCACAGCAGGGTGGTGTTTGCACAGCGATACTTGTTGCCCCTGATATGCTGGCAGATGTTCAGTAACTTAGCGCTCTACCCCAGTCACCGTACAACACCCTCATGTGGGGAGAAGAGAGCGCCCAGACTGCTCGTCAGGTGACCAGGAGGAGAGTGGGTTGGACAGGTTGCCTGGCCACCCAGAGCCTGGGAAACAGCACATGAGCTGTTCAGCTCATCTGCTAGAAACGTGGGATGGTGTACCACCGTCTCTCAACGCAAGCGATCGTTTGTCATCTCCCTACCCCCTCTCCCCCACCTCATGATTGATTTCGCCCATCATACTGGTAGAAGTGTCCAGGCCAGCCGAAGACAAGCCTTTATGCCGCGCAGTCTTCATGCCACGAGGTGACCCAGATAGCCGCTCCCATCTTCCCCAGCAAACATCATTTGCTTCAAGCAGCCCCGTTGTCATGGCATTTCGAGTTCCCTTTGCCTCCCTGACACAACTTCTCAACTCCGGTTGGGACTGGATTGTGCAGCATTACTTGTGCGTTCGAAATTAAAGAGCGGCGAGAAGCGGAATGAGATCTATAGACAGGAAATGAGAGAAACAAGCGGAAAACTTCCTTGAATAATACAGATAAATACCCAGGTAAAGCCTTTGTTTGTATTTCCAACTGCCGTCCCACAACAATGGCGGACGCATGTTAGAAGCCCGATCTTGTCAGATCCGACTATGGACAGTGATAGTGATAGAGTAGGTATGTAGTTTCATATCCTCCTCATACTGTATCACTGCATCAAGGGCATGCACTCCAAGCTGCTCTTATTTTACACTTCTCATGTCTAGCTCACGTATACAAACCACGCAATTTTCAAATATTTTCTGCTCATGTTTCCCAACTTTACTACCAGTATGCAGAACTGTCGTTGTTGTTGGGTGGGCGCCGGGGGGCGTTGTGTAAACTAAGCTTGAGTCCCCATGCTGCGGGACAGCCTCGATCCGAATTGCGGAAAGACCCAAAGCAGCACCGTGGCACGTTGGCATATAAGAGCCGGCAATACCGGGCCAAGATAGAGTGTAGGAAGCTTGGGAAGGAGCATGGTGCAAAAAGTCTCGCCACGGCCTGGAGAATGTTGTTTCTGTCGAGGATCTCGACATGGCATCTTTAATTTTTAATGGAGGCAGGAAACCTTTTGTGTCATTGCACCTAATGTCCCATAAGCCAAGCCTGGGTATCAAACTCCTTGCCCTCATACTGCCTCATTCCCTGTCACGCCCTGATTGTGGTTCATAAACCCTTCCCCGAGTCTTCTTAAGGAGCCACCCTATTGACCAAGAGGAGGCTAGCCATGCCATCTAGGCAAGCCCAACATCAGTAGACTTATCCTGGCTCTTGGTCATGATCCAGAGTGGCTGCTCCCCGGCCCCAACACAGTCGATATATTTGGTAGGCTCCTGGCAGCCTCCGTCGCGTCCAGCTCGTACGCCACCTCGCCGGGCCGCAGCGCGGGCATGGGAAGCTCGATGCGGTTCGGGGCGAAGGGCATGCCGCGCAGCGCGGCGTCTGCGACGTGGCAAAATGTCCACTGGTCGACGAAGCGGCGGTAGTCTGGTCTATCAGTCAGCGGCTGCAGAGTGGTTTGGCAGGGATGCAGCTGTCAAGGCAGCCACGCGAGGAAAGGCGAGAGGAGAAAATACTGACCACTTTCCCGTGAGAAGCGGACGCCAAGCCAGCGAATATCCAACGGCACTGTCGTCGTGGATACCTGGCCCGCGTCCGACCCTCCTCGCTCCGCCGACCTCTGCTTGCTCCGCCACGACGAGGGCGATGAGAGGGAGAAGCTCCTGGCGCGGACGGCGTTGGGCGCGCTCCCGCGCCTGCCTATCGCGCCCAGCCGGCACTCCCTGTGCTTGTCGTCGCGGTTGCGAAGCTCCTCATGGAAGTCGGTGACCTGGTACTCCCGATACCGTCTTTCGCGCCGGTTGGACGGTTTATTTGAATAAAATGTTAGGCAGTGGTGCAAGGAGAGGCGATCTCTCCATAGTTTTATCCTCTGAATAGTGGCCAGGCCTCGTACCGCCCCCGTCAATGTGTCTGTCCTGCCGTGTGTGTCCGAGAATACGACATCGACGTCGAAGTAGTCGACAAAGTCCTGTCTCCGTAGGTCACCCTGGAATCGCATGGATCCCTCGATCGAAGTGAACTCGTATCTCACTTCGATGACCTCGTCATGGACCACGGTACCGTCGGCAGTGGTGTACCGTATCCGGTATGGCTCTCGAAATGTGACAAACAGCTCCATCTCTGCTGGATCTGAGTAGGGCCGGTGCTGGGCGTGAAGTGTGACGGGCTGCGCCTGTGCTGGGAGGCCCAATGGGACTGCCTCGCGCGTCAGTATATGTTGTCTAGACATGACATTTCCGGCCGTACGCACGAAACTGTTCCAGTATCTCGCCCTGGTAGCTGCTCTGCCAGACTACACGGCGGGTATCCCCCTCCAATACCTCCCACGGTCCGAGGTAGACTGTTCGCTCGTGCGGTGTGCGCTCAAACAGAACAATCGTAGCCTGGTAGCCCGGGGGCCCAAGGTCCAAGGGACGGAGTGACGTAGCCGGAAAGGACGGCTCGTAGGTCGCGGCGGAGACGGATGAGCTCGTTGGAGTCTGCGTAAGATGTGAATGTGTCCGACTGAGGGAGGGGACAGCTAAAGACGAGGAGACGTAGGACGAGGAGGAGGACCCGGATAGCATGGATCGGTTGGAGGAGGCGGCCATGGTTAGGAACATCAGTCCCCGGGCGTCTTGAAGCCCAGTTGCCTCTGGGCTTCACCAATGGCAAAATTAAGGTAGAGAGTGGTCCGTATCGAGGGGCATGCTATCGATTCCATGAAAATTTGCAGAAGCAGCAGCACGGCCCGAGAAGACTTTCGAGGTCCCAGGAGTGCTTGCGGCCGCGATGCCGTCTTGGGGGCGCGAAGCTTCACGGCGCGAGGCGGTGAGATATATGGGAAGTGTGTCTGGGCGGACGGCAAACCGGGAGGACTTGGCAGACCGGGAGGCTCCCGTAGAGCAAAGCAATATTGACGGACGAGGTTCAAGGAGTGACGACAGCTACATGGCAGTGAGTCGTACAGTCCGCATGGGGATGTAGCCCCGGAGAGCAAACACTTCACTGGAAGAGGCAGCCGTTGAAGATCCAAGGGCACAGTCGAACGGGTCGAGGATTGCGATTAAGTTTGCGACGAGAAAAGCATCTCTATGTCATGGCCGAGCTCAAGGGTTACCCGCTGCGCTGTGTGATTTGTTTCAGGGCATGCCCATCGCAGGAGCAGGCACAGATGAGGTCGAGATCACCATTCTGGGTCTCTTATCGGAGAATGAATGATTTGCATTGTTGTTTGCTGCTTGGTCCCTGTCCTGCTCTACTCCCTGCTCCGAGGGCCTTCTGGCTCCTCACTGGCCCTCGAATTGTCCGTCAGGGCCGGGGCAGGGTGGTGATGTTGCCGAGTGTACTCCGCGCAGGGCATGCAGGCTGGCAAGGGCAGTAGACTTCAAGGGGAGCGGGGCCGTTGCGGGACGCCATTGGTGGCCGGCCGGGGTGTCGAGATGCTCAGGGGCCCCCGAGATGGCTGAAGGACTGGGAGGACCGCGGGAGGCAGCAAATAGAGCCCGGCACACGAGCACATGCCAGAATCCGACGATGGGATTGAACCGTTGCAGCGCGGACGGGCTAAGCCGTTCCGGGCGGGGTGCATGCTGATGGCATCACTGGCGCAGCCTCGCCCTTCCTCCCGTTTCCCACCACATCTCGACCCACCCCCGCCGCCGTCCGATGGCTGCTGTCCTGTCTGAGGAGAGCTGGTGAGCCCCTCCGACGCGGAGGCTGCTCGTTGAGGAGTGGTGCGTGTCCAATTGGTTCGACAGCGGCGACGGGTACCGGAAAGATGCAGGCACGAGACAGTGACGGATCTTATTATAGAATGCTGATGAAACGAGCCCAATTCCGCGGGCACGACCCAAGAAGTGACGTTGTGGACCAGTAATGCGCAGCAGCGTGGGCCAAGTCGTGTGTGTGACACCCCAGAACCAGGCTGCTGGGTACCTAGCGCGCACGAAACATCAGGCTGCCAAGGCTGCATCCGGTGGTGGGTGGAGGACGGAAGGGTGAGAGGTTGATGAGGTGCAGAAACATCAGAAACATATCGCCAATGTCTGATGTTGTGGTGATCCGGTGTCGTCTGGCAGCCTCTATTTTTACCCGCAGCCTGCGTGCGGAACAGAAACAGCCGAAGGGCCAAAACCGGGGCGCAGCCGGCGTGAAGGGCGAGGCTCTATAATTATCACCAGTGCTGTCGTCGACTTGAAAGAAACAGGAGTCTTCTCCGCGATTCGGCGTTTGTGACAGCTCGGCTGGGACCGATTCGACGAGGTGCCCATGGTTTGTGTCCATGGATCGACGGGCCATTGATGTCGGGCCATGGTACTTAAGTCTATGTCGTATGTTAAACCTTGTACCATGTATGTAGCTGCCCAGGTGAGTACGGTAATTGGTATGATGATGGTGCCTACACCCTCGACTGCTCCTCCTCGTCAGTCGCATCTGCCCACGTGGGTAATGTGCTCATGTTGCTCATGGTGGCCCAGAGACGAAAAAGCAAATTGTCTTTTCAGGTGCTGAGTGGGGTGTGCCCAGCACTTCTGGAGCGTGTACCAAGAAGCCTATCTTGTGCGTGATGCGTGATGTGCGCCACAGAAAAGAGTGCTGTCGAGTGCGTGAGGTCGGCGGTGGACGTGATAGGCAGGTCTAAGAGACTGTATCTGTTCCCGTCTCTTTTCCCCCATGCCAGGCTATTGTTTTATCGGAATGCGTCCCCCTGTCATCCTGGGGGCATAAGTCTTTTGCCGTTAGCACGCAGCGACTGGCTGATGTTTGTTGGATTAAACTTCTCGCCTCGGATTTACACGTTTCGACGAGCCCGGCCCCCGTCCTGAATCATACCTCCTCCTCCGCTGGCCGTACCATTGATCGTCCTGATCGTCCGTTTGACGGCTCCTTGATCCAGATCCAGATCCAGATCCACCTCCACGCCCATGCCTATGCCTATGCCAGTAAGCAGGCCCATACGTACTGTACCTCATCACAACTTACACACACAGCTCCGGCCATACACAGCTCATACAGCTCCAGCTCCAGCCCCAGCTCCTGCATTGATCCAATCGGGGCTCCTGCCATGGCTTGACCCAGCCTCGGCCTTGCAGCCTCGCAACTCTCATACATGATGCCCTAACGCCCACTCCATGTTCAGCTGAAGCAGAACACTGATGCTATCATTATCCAATCCTCACATATTCCCGCTGCTACCCCGTTGACTGTGTCGTCCATGACTGGCGACCACAGACTAATACCCACAACTTCATAATTATTACCTCTTTACGCCCCACAAAATGACCACCTGAGTATACTCGATACAAATCCCCTGATAGCCCTTATCACTTCATTAATCGCGCGAGCCCATTTTGTTGAGATGCTATAGACGACAGACGCTTCATAAAATGCCGCGAAACATGTACCCAGACGACGCGGAGAAGAAGAACCGTGGCTTCCTGGGCTTCGACAGCTCTGCCCTACCCCCGAGAGATCTCCAGGTAAGCCTCCTCGGCGCAGACACAGCCTCGTATGTGGGACTATGAGTGAGTCAAGTAGCCAACATACTCTCACAGGACCGCCAGCAGCTACGCTATGAGCTGGACCTAAACTCTTGGAACCTGAGGATCTGGGGTGTTGCCGCTTCTGGCTTCCTCACTGATTCGTAAGTCTGACTCGGCGGCTACTATATCTGCACCCACACCATCTCCTTGATGCACGATGGGGCCCCAGGGACTGATAGCAGTATAGCTATAATCTATTTGCGAGCAATGTCATCCTCACATCCATCACATTTGTCTATTTTCCCGACCAAAGGTGGCCTGGCCTCGTCATAAACCTCGTCACCCTCTTCGGCTCCGTCTGTGGTCAGATACTCTTCGGCTATCTGGCTGATCGCTATGGACGTACAAGGCTGTACGGCATCGAGCTCGTGCTTGTCATCGTGTCGACCATAGGAGTTGCCACAAGTAGCTACGGCTATGGCGACATGTCATTCCTGGCCTTGTTCTCCTGGGTCAGTCAGCTTTCCCACCTTCCATCTCCACCGACAGGAAACTAACAACCAACTCAAAACAGTGGCGGTTCGTTATGGGCGTCGGAATCGGCGCAGAATATCCTCTCAGTGCTGTCATCACATCAGAATGGTCCAGCACCTCGTCCCGGGCCACCATGATCTCCTCCGTCTTCATGATGCAGCCAGTCGGCCAGGCACTGGCCCAGCTCGTCGGCCTCTGGGTCGTGATAGGTCAGAACAACCGGTACGACCTACAAGGCATGCAGTGCGGCATCAACGACAAGTACGATCACGAGTGCAAGAAGATCATCGACGGAATCTGGAGGATCGTCATCGGGTCCGGCTGCGTCCCAGCTGTCCTGGCCATCATCTTTAGGTTCTTCCTCTATGACTGCGGCCTCTACAGCCTGGAGGTCAAGGCGAAACCCGGCACTGCCTTTAGGGATACTCAGAGGGTGTATGGTGCACCACCTCCTGCTGTGAATGCTGACAGTCCGTACTCCCCTGGAGGCTACCCGACACAGCCCTTCCAGTTCATGCCAATTCAGTTTTCCCGCGACGATCTGTACAATTACTTCATCGCGGATGGGAATTGGTACTACCTGCTAGGAACCAGTGCAACATGGTTCTTCTTGGATGGTGAGTGCTTGTCCTAGACCTTAATTTTCCGGGACCTTGTCCGCGTGCAGCCACCGGATACTCACCGGGATGCGCGATGTCTTCTCCGAGTTGCCTCGCCTTTGAGGCCCCATAAGCAATTCTTGCCGTCGTAGGCTAACTTAAACTACCGCAGTCAGCTTTTACGGGTTCTCCCTCGACAAGGGCAGCACACTCGCAGACCTGTGGGCGACGAGTCTAAAACCTGCTGTTACACCTGACCTTTCTTGTTGGAACTCAACCCTCGACGGTGGGAACTCCACAATACCCTTATGGAACCTGTACGGCGTGCCGGCCTGGCAGACAGACTATGCGAAGCCGTGCTCAACCATATACGATACACTGCTGGACCAGGCCAAGCAGTATCTCCTCACCGTATCTATCGCATCCATTGCCGGCACTGCGTGCTACACTTTCGCGGCGAACCGCCTACACCGCAGACGCTTTCTGACTGCGTCTTTCCTACTTTTGATGGGTCTTTTTCTCATCACGGGAGGGGTGGTAAGTAACGCCCAACACAATGGCAACTGGGGCGTACACAACTAATTCGAACTTATACAGTACTTTGGCGTTGCCCACACGTCTGCCGCCCCAGCGACTGTCGTCTGCGTTGCTATCTGTCACTTCTTTTTCAACTTCGGTAAGTATTTTCGCAGGAACTGACTGACATCCTTAAATCTGTCGATCTCTTCTAACAGGCTATAGGCGCAAACACCCTGACCTTCATAATCCCCGCCGAGATCTTCCCGACCTCGTACCGCTGCACCTGCCACGGCATCTCGGCGGCGGCGGGCAAGATCGGGAGCATGGTGGCCGTGCTGGTCGTCTACGGCATCAACGCGGGCTACAAGTCGTCCACGCGGCAGGGGCTCATCTTCCTGCTCTTCTCCCTCTTCATGGCCCTGGGCGCCGTCTGCTCCTGGGCCTATCTGCCCGACATCCAGCGCCGCGTCCTCGACCGCGAGACGGGGAAGCCCCTGCGGCTCGAGAACAAGAACCTCGAGGACCTCGGCGAGGGCCGCGAGCGCGCCAGGCGCGACGGCGAGGTCGTCACCGTCGGGGACAAGCTGCGCGAGCTGAGCAGGCGCAGGGGGGCCGCGGGGTTCTCGCTGGGCCCCGGGTCCGGCGACCAGCAGGTGCGCGGCCAGGAAATTGGGATGATATAGTTCTAAATGTATTTATAGGGATTGTGCGCTTGAAAAATAGAGCTCCCAATAGATACACATCTTTAAGCCAATGTTACAAGGGCGTCCTTCGGCATCTCAGAACCCGTTACGTGCACTCCTAGTTTTTGTTGTGACTAATACTTGCCACGATGACCAAAAAGTCGTCTTAAGTTCGCGGCTGTAGAGGGTTGTATTTCTTCATAAAAGCCGAAACGCCTGGTCTATCATGCAAATGCCCGTTCGAATCATTTTGGCTGGTGTATAATACCCATTGGTCGGCCTCACTTCGCCGTCTCAGCATCACTCTCCCCACTAACGCTCGCACTCGCATCCGATAACTCCCCACCGGGGCTCCCGCCGTTCCCACTGCCGGTACTACCGGCCTTACTCGAATCGCCAGACCCGGAGCCCGATCCTGACCCGTTGAGCGCCTTCCTCTGGGGGACCTCGAGCCGCGCGACGAGCGACCCGCCGATACCCTCTTCGCCCTCCCTGTTGCCGGTGGCGATCCTGACGTTGGCCATCTCGAGCGCCTCGCGGAGCGTATCGCCCGTCTCGTCGAGCGCCGCCAGGAACCGCGCCAGCTCCTTGCACAGCTCCCAGTCCTCCTCCCGCATGGCCCTGCTCAGTAGTCGGACGCTCTGCTCCGACGCCGACGACAGCTCGTCGAACGTGTGCAGGATAAGCAGGTACCCGCCGGCCGTCTTGAGGCTCCCTCGCTGAAGGCTCTCCTCGAAGAGCTCCTGCGGCGGGGGCAAGTAGGCGAAGAGGGTCCGCCAGGAGCGGACCTCTGTCTTGCGAGTGCACTGCACTACGATGTCCAGGTACTCCTTGAACGACGAGAGCAGCGATAAGACGCGGGGGAGGATTGCGCTTTCAGGAGGGGGCGAAGGCGACATGTCCACTTCTTCGTCGAGGACGTGGTGGAGGAGGACCTCGAGCGCGTGGGCAAAGTACTCTAGGTGTTGGTATTGTTGGGCGAGGTAAAGGGCTGCTAATGACTTCCCGGCGACGAGATGGTAACGCAGTATCTCAGGCAAGAAGAGGTTTGTCTGGGGAGATGTTAGTTTGGTGGTTGAGAGGGTGCTGCGCCAAACTTACCCGTATCGAGAACCGGAAAAATGAGAAGTTGATATCCCTCCTCTGGACCAGGTCTGGCTCGACACCAAGGATGATAGCCTTCTCGAGCAGAATGGAAAGTGGATAGAAGTCGATATTTATAGCAACAGCGGGAGGGAGCTCGCGGTGGTTGTCGCCTGAGATTGAATTCAAGACTTTTTGCATGTCTGACCAGGCCTTCAGGTCTCCGCCGTCGAACATCCACATGGAGTTAAAGAGATCCTCATTCTCGGCCTCTGCTGGTATATTAGTGCGAGGGGGGCCGATTGGACTCAGGAACGGCTGATCCTTCATGGAAACATAGTACTCGACGTTCTGAGCGATTACTCGCATGTCGTACTTGAGCTGGCCCTCGTCGTTCAGTGAAGGTCGCAGCAATACAAGCTTGCCGTCCACTAGAAACAGGACTGATGCGACGGCGACGTCCTGAGAAGGATCGCCCTCGACGAGTTGGTTTTCTGGTAATATCCAGCTCAGGCCCCGTACTCTGGCTGGAGACCTCACAATGCCATGAAAAGCTATCTGGCCGACTTGTACGAGTCGAACCGAGTTTCCGAAAGGGGCGAATATGAAATGATAAAGGAGGTTGTCGTAGGTATAGACTAGAAGTGAGTCTTCACCCGACGGCGTGAGGAGGACAACCGGTGCGGGCATGGAGTGGACGTAGACGATGGACGCTTTGTCCAGGTCCTTTTCTCGAGAAAACAGTCGCAACTCGTAGGACTTTTGGACCTCTACGGCAGCCACCAGGACATTCTGGTACCAGCACATGCCGCCTCTAACCTGGAACTCGTTCTCCATGTCCTCGTTGGAAAAAGTCTTCCACCGACCGCTGTTAACGCTGTAGTGAGCAAGACCACGACGGCCAGCAACAGCCAGATACCGCCCATCCGAAGAAATGACAGTGCACCGTATTGGCCACTGGTGCAACAGGTAATTTGCGGGTATCCTGGCGGTATGCCAGAGAAAGGGTTCCGCTGAGATGGTGCTCATATCTGGGAGATCATAACCCCTGTAAATCATGACGCTTGACGTGCTCTGAAGGACCGTCCGGAAAATATTCGAGGAGCTATAGCAGCCAGTGACGGCGCTTCTCGCCATCTCCAGCAGCCATAGAGCCTCGTGTTGCAGCCCGACAAGGAGGATCTCTGAGCCGCCCCCGAGCCATGAAGCGTCCTTTATACCCGAAATCCAGTGCTCGTCATGCCTGGACACGAGATTTTGATCGACCCCAAAGCTGCTGCTCAGGGGTTTCCCGTACACACTCCACGTCGCCCAGCCCTTCTCGTAGCCTGCAAACAGACAATACCCGTCGGGGGAATAGCTCAACGTGGTCAGCGCGCCTGAATGAGATTCCGACACAGACAGCCTGTGGATGTGGGACGAAGGGACGTTGCCGGAGTAATCCCTGACCGTGTAAACCCGGATGGCGCCGTCTTCGCACCCGAGTGCTATAAGCGAAAAGCGGGCGTTTATGACAGCATGTGTCCCACGGTCCTCCTTCCCTTGTGGAGTGTGAAAACAGTGCCCTTTGAACAGTTTTTTCAGGTCCATCTCTCCGGTCTCCGGGTTAGGCTGGCCCTTGGGCGTGCGCTGCACAGCGTACGCCTTGCCGTCACTTGTGATCCAAGTAGACAGATTCATGGACCTGTCATTGGTCATCTCGGTCACGGTGACTTTCTTCCCGAGCCAAGCCATTTTGCTCAAAAGCTCGGTACTCGTCTGGCTGCCGGAACTGTCTGGGCTCCAGCGAATACATTGTACCGCAGCTGGCTTCTGCGTGGCTACGACCACCTCATCATCAAGCGCAAGGGCGCTCACAATGCCGGCGTCCACCTTGATGACCATACGGAATCGGACGCTGATGTCGCGTACGCCCTGGCCCTCCCCTGCGCCCCAGAGGATCTGGTCGGGAGCAGTGTGGCCCGGGCCACCCCAGTGGCTTTGCCGCCGTCGCTGAACATTGGTATGGCTCGTAAAGTAGGGTTTGTAGACCCGCGACTCGGAATCGGTGGCTAACGAATACGTAATGAGGAAGCCGCGGCTGGTTCTCACGACGAATATGGCGGAGTCGGGCCTTAGCAGGAGGTCGAGGTTGGTACCGTAGGAGTCGAGGGAAGCTTCGGACCGCACTACGACAGCAAGTATCACGGTGGGCTATACGTTTTGTCAGCCTTATTGATGGGCACGGGAGGTGGGGCCTCAGTCGGAGTCGGCATCGCACCTTTGCCTGCCAGATAGTCATAGAGGTCGCAGTGATGACGGCGAACAGATGACCGGGGCGCGCAACCCGCAGCGCCAGAATAGGCTCCTTAAGCGGTATCGACGCAGGAACAGGGGCCGGTCCATTACTAGTCGAGGCTTCAGAGGCCGAGTCGAGAAGGTCATGCTCCACGGAGTTGATGCCGGGGGTCATGGGGGTGACGGGCGTGGGCGGGACAATGTCATAGCTCGAGGCGGATGCGGAGTCGGAGGTCAGGAGGGAAGCCTTGTCGGCCTTGTCTGTGGCGTCATCAGCAGGAGCCGGAGGGGGCGAAAGGCCATCATGGGAGACGACGAGGTTGAAATTGGCAGTGTGGGTGCTGCTGGTGGCATAAACTCGAGGTGTGCCAACGGGCCAGTACATGGCTGGCTGTTGGGAGCCAAGCGGCAGGATGTGTCTTCATTCGGGCCAGTCCAATGGCTGTTGTATGGGATGCGCAAGTGACGGGAATGCACTGCCAGCAGTTAGCTCATCTTGATTGGTGTCTGTGTGCGAGGTGGTAGGTCCAAGTCCAGGTCCGTAGGCGCAGAGAGGTCGTGGTTGGCATGTGGTGATGAAGAGGTGGCTCGGGCTCAGCACGGCTTCCTTTTGTTCGTGACGACAGGTTGGGATCAGCTCAGCGGAGCTGGCAGCCCTGTTTCCCGCATGCAGGGCCCTGGAACCCAGTGGGCCAATTGCAGCTCCCAAAAGGTCCCTGCGCACCTGAAGCTTGCCAGGTACCTCGAGCTTTGGCACTAGGCAAAGAGCAGCGTCTTGAACTTCCTGTAGAGAAGCCCGTGGCGGCCACATTTGCATAATAGGAGTATTGCACCAATTACTGGTGTAGCTCACTCGGTTCGCACGCAGCCTACATATCCCAGCAGTGTGTGACATGCTCGTGGACAGCTAAGTCACGTAAGCCGTTAGATTGTCTTTCAGACTTCCCTGGCGCAGGGCGTATTTGAGGACTCGGATCCTGTCTCACCTCGTCGCTGTACCGTCTTCTTCAGCACGGAGCTGGTTTACCTACCAAGGCTTACAGCCACAGAGCGAGGGTCTCACTCGAGGGCTTGTTATTGAAGCTTTCATAACCTGGAACACATTGGGTTTTTGGCAATATTTCAGAGGGCAAACCCGCTATTTGGTATGCCAAACCCACCCATGTTTTAAAACCTACTGATCCTCAGAACTGCACAGGCTGACTGAGGGCGAGTCCCAGGCGAGTCCGACAACCATATCACCATCCTTTGTCCTGACGGCCGCTTGCAGCCGAGATGGCCCCTCTGAAGCCTCGGAGTAGCATAACCAAGCAGAATTTTGCGAGTCACTTCAGCCAACAGAGAGCCCAGGCATATTCCGACACATCAAGAGGCGGCTCATCCCACAAGTAAGTTCTCTGCCCAGCCTGCGTCCGCAAAGAGCCTCCCTCAGAATGAGCAAATGATATATACCTATTACAGGCGTGCTGATTGTTGCCAGCATCCGTTCTATTGCATGGAATCCTCAAGGCAGCCTGATCGCCACTGGTGCTGCTGACAAGACGCTACGAGTTTGTGAGTATACGAACCTCACCTGATGTATTTTTGATCCAGGGCCTGACGTGACTCCAAGGGAACCCAGAGAAGCCAAATGTTCGCTTCTCCACCGAGCTGAAGGGCCACGCAGCCCCGATCGAGAAGGTCGCCTTCAATCCCGTCAAGGACGCCGAGCTCTGCTCCGTCAGCAACGACGGCGTCGTCAAGTTCTGGGATGTCCGCACCAAGGCCTGCATCAACGAGGTCAAAGGCCTGGGCGAGACCTTCACGCTCGCGTGGCACCCCGACGGCGAGTCCCTCATCGTGGGCACAAAGGTGAGGAAACACCCACATATACCCACTCCGCGGGCATACGCACCACAACAGCAGCCGGCTGACCACGAGACTCGCCAGGGCGACAAGCTCCACATCCTGTCGCCGACGCAGACCGCGCCGCTGGCCTCGCACCAACAGTCCGTGCAGACCAACCAGGTCTCCTTCTGCTGGGGCGGCAAGAAGGTCTTCGTTTCAACAGGCGAGGGCAAGGTGCGCGTCCTGTCGTACCCGGACCTGCAGCCCCTCATGCACTACAACTACGACCGGTCCAGGATCGACGGCCCAGGCGCCACCGACGAGTACATGATGAAGGGCCACACCTCGTCCTGCCTGTCGGTCGAGCTGAGCCCCAACGCCCGCTACCTCGCATCCGGCGGCACCGACTCCATGATCTGCCTGTGGGACACCCAGGACTGGATCTGCCAGCGGTCCTTCACCGAGATGGTAGGGCCCGTCAAGAGCCTGAGTAAGTTAATGTCCCCCGACCTGGTGGTCACGGTAAGGCACACACGAGTCATGCTGACAGCCTTGTTCCTCTTGCAGGCTTTACTTGGGACGGTTTCTACGTGGTTGGCGGCAGTGACGAGGGTACCGGGATAGAGTGTTACCATTGCGAGTCTGGCGAGCGCGTTCACACCTTCAAGACAGCCAGCCCGTCCCCCGTGGTCTCGTGGGCCCCGACCCGCTATCACTTTGCGTACAGCGATCTAGGGCAGCTCCGAATCATCGCGGCCGATGTGCCGGATAGGAAGTGACGAGTGGTGTTGGCGCATGGCTATCACAAAGCAGAACATCGATGTGTAATTTCGGCTTGGAGATACCCACGGAAACACAATATCACAAGCATTGACTGCGAGTCTCTGTCAAGTCGACGAAATTCTTCAGATTTTGTGGCACACTTATCTCCTCAGAGATCTGACAAATGTGGCCCCCTCTTCAGGCAATGTGTCAAAACTAAATTCTCCTAACGCCACCAAACGCTGTTCCATTCCGATGCTGGTATCTGTGCCCCTTTTAACGCCTGACCAAATGCTTTTGTTTTCACTCCCCCTTCAGACCCTGACACGCCTCGAATCGCCTCATCGCCTGCCGCTGCCCTCATCCGTCTCCGTGTCCTCCTCAAAGGTCTCGTCACCCTCCAAAAGATCCTCGTCATCACTCTCATCATCCTCATCGAGACCCGGGAAGGGCTCATATGGTATGTAGTCGCCGTCGACCCAGTGCCTGCTCTCGGGAAGTTGATACGGATCGAAGGGAAAGTAAGGCGTGAGCTGCAGCCAGCTCTCGTCGTATGGGTTTTGACTCGCCGTTTCTCGCAAGGCGTCGCTGGAAGAGACGTACGAAGACAGGTAGATCCGCCGGTTGGCGTCAATCTTATCGTGGACATACATGAACCCAAGGTGACCGGCCAGCTTGGCGAACTCTTGCACGATAGTGGGATGGCAAACCCGCAGGGGGTTGAACCCGGACCATATATTCGCGCGAAGCAGCGGGCGTAGCTCTTCCATCCACTCTAGATCCTGACCCATGTATGAGGCGGGATCCTCCGGGTCGACCAGGTCGGGCTTGTCAATGACCAGATCGCGCCACCGGAAGCAGAATATGTACAACAGGCCTTGAAAAAGAGCGTAGTATGGGGTAAATCTCCTCAGGTCTGGACGCGCAGTCGTTTGGTGCCTGTGTCGGTACGAGTCGATGTGCTTGATGAGCACTGTGCATATCGTCCGCACAGATTCGGCGGAGACCTTCTTGCCACGAGCTGCGAAACTGGCAAGATAGGCGGCAGCATTCTGCCTCGTGACCATTGAGTTCTGGTTGCCAAATGCGATGTCGAGCAGCGTTCCAGCAAACCGGTCTGTGAGGTCTTCGGATAGCTGGCTAAAGTGGAAAATGAGGAATTGGGTGTGCCGACTCGAGTATGTAGGAAGGATGATGTTGACAAATTCTGTGAGCATGTTTTCGAAAACGTCTCTTGCCACATCCGAGTCAGGGTCGGCGAAGATTGGCTCATAAAGCTTGAAAAGGCTGTTCATGATGAAGTCCATCTTCTGGATGTGCTGTGCCGCCTTGAGGATCTTGCCGCTGAGCTCGTGGCGGTCATCACTCTCGTCGCTTGCGACGCTCTCAACATCGCTCAAATCGTCGTCATCAGGATCTCCCATGCTGGAGGCTTGGAGTTGCTGGATTACGCCGGCAGCAACATCGTCATCGACCTCATCCAAATCGACTTGGATTTGAACATCAATCTGAGGCATCGTCAGCAGGCAGCTAAACAGAGAGAGAGGAGAGCATATTACTCACTTTGACAAGCCGATCCGTGATCAGTTCCATGATCTCTGGTCCCATATCCGGTGCGTATTCCCGTAAACGCAACAGATTCTGCACATATGCCATGTGGATGCTCTTGGACTCATCGGAGAAGGGAAACTCCTTGTTTACAAGGGACAGAAGCACACGCCGGGCCGCGGGAAACAGCTGCAGGACATGGGCGAGTGCGCGATGGAGACGCCGTCTCATGACGTCGCAGCTGACATCGGGGAAATACCCTGCCCTCCACTCGAACTCTCTGAAATACCGGAATCTTTCGACGAGCATGCCGAGAACGCTGCTGAGCCAGATGGATTGGCCGGTGACGAGGTTGGCCAGAAAGTCGATGTAGGCGGTCACGAAGTCGTCAGGCCGGCCCAGCCATGGTATGCTGAGGACCTCATGCACGAGGCTGGAGCAGGATCTCCCGAGCTGGGGGGCGCACACCTTGAGAGCCTTGACGTAGTGTATCAGATCGGAGGGGTCGATGTCGTCCTCGACCTGACTCGAGGTTGGCGTCTGTCTTCGGCGTCGGTCGTTCTCGAAGACCCCCTTTAGGGTGTCATAACCTTCCTGGTCACCCATGCTGTTGTCCTTAAGAGCTTTCATCACCACCTGCTTGATTTCTTCGGCCTTCTCCTTGGTTTCAGCTGGCGTTGCAGGTGCGATGCTTTGCACAGTGTTGGATTTCATGTCGAAGGCGACGGTCTTGCGACGCTTGGTGGGACTCTGCGGCTCGGCTTCTTCTTCGTCTCCGTCTTCCCTCATGCGACGGCCCAAGGTTGTCAGACTGGTGCGCAGGATGCTCTTCAAGGCAGAGCTTTTGGCAGATGGCGATGACCGCCGCTCTGCTCTGATGGGTGTGTGGGTGGCCATGGGGAGGTAGCCCTAAGGTCGCAGTTGGTGATTGCTGACGTCCGAGGCTGTCGAAGACGCCTGCCTGGTGGATCTGGGATTCGGATTTTAGGCGCCAAGCGAGGAGGACTCTGGGGATTGCGGAGGGAGCAGATGGGACATGTTAGGGATCTCCAGGGAAGAGCACTAAGATGCCTATGTATTCTTGTGGTAAATCTGCGGCGTCTGAATGGCAACCAGGCTGACACAATGGTCTTGTAGGGACGAAGGGTTGAAGATGATGGATTTTCCCCTCCAAGAAGGAAATTTAGCACGCGAGGGAGAGTGTGGAGGCGAAACCCGCCTAACCTCGCTCCCGCCCCAGTTCCCGCCGCGGACGCTACTGACCCTGATGACTTTTGTGTGGCCCGTGCGCCCAACGGATTTCGCGGGCACGCGTAGATACTACGCCCTTAATTGACACCAAACTTAAAGTCGCGGGCACCGCACGCGTTCTGTTGCCAGATTCGCTTCCATCAGGATGCTTCAAACTCTCTTGCATGTGCGAGTTGTCTATTGCTTGTCAATATTCCATTGAAAGACTGGACGGAAACCCAGAATGACGCATCATGAGCAAGCCATCCCTGTAGTAAAGTGCTCAATTTGAATGGGGCGTTGATTATGTAAGGTTATGAATGTGAAAATTGTGGTTGATCGACTGGGAATCGTACGTATACGTATACAATGCGTCCGTCGTATTCAACCATGGGAAATAGACACGGCACCAAGCAGCTGATGGCTCTTTGTCAACTCATTTTCACCACGGCCTCGGTGGTCAATTGCCCTTTGCCCATGGTGAAAGTCTGGATTTTATCCTACCAGGGCTTGGCTATTGCCCACAGCAATGGGAATTTCCCTTGCTCGACCACGATAGAAGCTGGGAGAGGGTTAACACTTAGAGCAGTGGCCGCGCCAGTCCTCACGAGTACCATTTACGCTTTTGGTTGCATGACTGGGAGCAACTCGTGTGCCAATGCCACCTAGATCCCCCAAGATCGTGACGAAGCGAACATCCCTGCTCGCCCGTCCTTCAACACGGGCTGAGCACGACCGTATGAGCCCCAGAGCACCAAGCTCCTCCCCGGTCATGGAGAAACACCCACAGCCCGCTCGGGAGCAACCTCAAAAGTTTTTCAGGGCCTTTGCTCGTATTGCAGCCAGTTGGACCGACCTATGAGCTGCACGTTATGGTGGTGTCTGCAGGCCGCTGAGTCTCCCTCTCCGACGCTCGTGTCGTGAGAATCGACAGGCAGCAGAGGCCTGGAGGGAGCAAGCAGGGCAAGGCAGCAAGCGAAGATAATAAATGGGCCAGGATTCCTCCACAAGGGGCCAAGCGCAGGTCCTCTCAGGTGCCACGCAAACGCTGCGGCTGTGGGGTGACGATCGGCCTCGTCAGGCTCCGTTGATTCGTAGGCGAGCCGACTGCCGGGTGGCGCTGCAGGCCTCAGCAGCGCCGCTAGTCATCTACGTCCAACAGCCAACATCCCGGTCAGGGACCTCGGACTGGGGAGAAACAAGCCTCTGCTGCGGACCCATTTTCACGAGTTTCGTCCTTCTCTCTTGATGTGCTGCGCGTGCACTCGTCCCTCCTCCGCCCGGAGAATCAAGACAGACACGGTGACGTCTAAATATGGAGCCGAGCAAGGTTCTGCTCGCCGATCAGAATGTGCGCTGCGCCGATTGCTGTGTTTGGTGGTGTTATATCTGCTGTGGCTCCCAGCCCAGCCTCCCGTATATCGCGAACTCGAGTGAGTTCTCGCCCAACCTGCTTTTCTCTTTGCCATAAGTAGGTATCGAGTTGGGCCCAACTCTTTTGATCCCATTGTATATTGTCTGTTCTTGTACTTCAAGCAGCAAGTCATGGCTGCTCCATCGAGGCTCCTGTGGCTGGACGTGAATGAGTCGCCCTACAGCAACAATGGAAATGCTATCGCCAGTGTTTTTTTCCTCGCCATCATCGCGGCCAGTTTCACCTGCTGCCTTGCTATTTCGTGGAAGACGCGGCGCTTCATCCCGTTCACTGCTGTTTTCAGCATCACATGTATCCTTGAGACAATAGCCTACGCATTGCGGTTACAAGATTGGTACATCGTCAGCTACACTACAAACTTCGGACTGTCGGTTATAGCACCCGTCTTTCTCACCATAGGGTAATGCGACCCCCACGATCTAAAAGTGGACCAATATTTGGGCTGACAATATCAAACAGAATACACCTATGCGCCGCCCAGGTCCTCAATGTTCTCGGAACCGAGCATGCGGTCCTGTCACCCAACGCTCATATGCGAATCTTTATTTGGGGCGACCTCCTCGCCGGTCTGCTCCAAGCCGTCGGGCTCGGCGTAACCTTCTCGAGCGCCAAACAAGCCGGCCCGTGGGGTATCCTCTTGCCGCAGCAAGCTGGGCCTGGTCAGGGGGTCATGTATGCCGGCCTTCTTCTGCAAACGCTCTTGCTGGCCGCGGCCCTGAGCCTCCTCGCCGTCGCATATGTCAAGGCTGGGAAGGCGGACCGTAAATATGGGTACACAACCTTCCACCGGGACGGCGCTGGATACGTCCCTCTCACGTCTCGCTTCAAGACCTTCCTCATCGTCCTGCCACTCGCAGGCGTATGTGTCCTGGTTAGGTGCGCGTACCGCTCCGCCGCGGCATGGGGCGGAATTGGCAGCCCGATCGCGAGAGACCAGTTGCTGTGGCTCGTGGCAGAGGGCATCATGCTAACCGAGGCAATCGTCACGCTGGCAGCGTTCCATCCCGCGATATGGCTCGACGACGGCATCAGCGGCAGGATGCAGCAACGCCACGACGCAGGGCAGGACGGGGCCGCCATGTCCAAGCAGGACAAGAGGCTGACTGTCGGGACCTTCGCGAGCGGCATGACGCACCTGGAGAACGGGAACATGCGGGACTCGCGCCAGGACCTGGGCGACATCAGCCAGGTCATTTTCTCCCAGGCCCTGATGGCGCCTTCGGACGTCTCCTCGGAGGGCTCCCCCTCGCGGCGCGGGTCGGCGGGCGAGCACGGCCACGAGCCCGTGGGCAGATATGACGCGCCGCCGCAGATGGTCAGCAGCCCCTACGACCCGCACCTGCCGCCTGCTGCGAGGCGGCACTCGCAGGACATCACGGCCGAGTCGCGGGCGCTGTCATCCCTCGAGGCCCAGGAGGAGGCGGACCGCGTGTCCATCATCCCGGAGCCGCCCAGGAAGTCGAGCAAGCGGATATCGCGCGCGCTGGAGATGGCGAAACTGCAGCAGCAGCGGCGGGACGAGGAGGCGGAGGCGGAGGCGGAGGACGACGACCGGATGGAGGTCGCGTCGGTGGTGCTGCCACCGAGGAAGCCCAGCAAGAGGGAGAGTACCTATCACGGCGGCAGGGAGGATGACTTGGAGGATGTGGCACTCACGTCCACTTACTCCCAGTCGCTTTATTCTCAGTGAGAGGGGATTTGTTACAGCGGGGAACGGAGTAGGGACAAGTGGAAATCGGCAAGGGTGGTTTTGGCTTCAAAAATGATACCCGGAGTTCTTGGTTGTTTTTCTAGGTTGGCACGGATCTAAATGAGGGCGAGGCTGCCCGATACTTGCAGCGCGTGCATATTCAGCCGCTCACTGGTATTGTCTAATAAGCCCTTAGTATACATGAGAAAATGGACACGCAATACAAGAACGCATTGTACGAAGGGTGACGTGACTATCATTGAGTCTCCGCAAGATAATCCGTCTTCAGCTATCAACAAGCTGTCATGGAGTGGGATTTCCGCAATGGGAGTTTCCCTATGAGGGGGGTAATATACATATAAATATAGATGGAGAAAAGGTCTCCCAATCTTTATCCAATATTCGCCAGGCCATCCACCGTGCAAACTGTGCTGTCCAGAAAACGGAAAAATGCTCAACCGCCTGAGCGTTCGCTCGAATCGTGCAATGCTACCATACCCCCACCTTTTCAAGGGAGAGACCGAGCACCGTTGTACCCAAAGATAATAGAGATCAGAAGTCAGCCGACCGCCTTCCATATGTTTCCGCCAAATGCCACAGTCGCCAGGTCCACCTTGACACAAAATTTCAAGCGGTGGGCTGGCGCAACCTTCCCTAACTCCTCATTATCAATCAACCAAATGCCCGGCACATTTAAGGTTGTGCGTCCCATCCCATGTCCATTGTCTCCATTGGCCCCATTTGTAGCATCGTCCGCAAAACGCCTTCGGACACAGGCGTCATCCCGGCTGTGCCGGAAGTGAACTGTTCCCAGTTGAAGTCGCCCGAGCTCGCGCCTGCACCGCCACCTCCTGGTGTCTTCCCCGGCGTGTCTGGCATTGTGAACTGCTGGTTCGGCGTGAGCCCGGTGGTGAAATCGCTGCCAGGGAGATTCTGGAAGAACGCATCGATACTTCCGCTCTGTAGGTGGTCTTGATTTGCTCGTGAGTTGTTATTGCCGCTGTTGATGTTAGTGGATGATGCCGGGCTGGCTTCGAACGAGTTCCGGCCCGACCGACTGCTATTTGCCGCCGTGAAGCTGTTACTGCTGCCGTTATGCCGGTCGGATGCAGATGTGCTCGAGTTGGGCGTTGGCCTGTCAGATGCAAGCCCTGCGTCTGGTGACGCCATGTCGCCGGAACCGCCTTCATTGCCGAAACCACGTAGGATCGTCGATCCGAAGGTTGGGCCATTGCCATATCGCACCCTCTCCAAGTACGTCCTGTTGCTCGAGTTTGGCCATCGGCTGGAGGTATTCGCCTGATTGTTGGGGCGGGTTGGGTCTGCTTCAACGATTTCAGGACCGCTAATTGGATCACCGCTGCTATCGCCGGCTTTCACATAATGGCAACTACTCTGCGCAAAAATTCCGTGATTATCAACTCCTTCGTCGCATTTAGCACCTGGTGGTGTTTTGCCTGGCCAAGGGTAGCCTCCGTCTTGCTAAAGAAGAGCCTGTCAGTTTACACGCCTCGGTATCCAACGAAGGAGTCTAGTCTCACGCCTAATGTGCTTCGTGGGAATGCTGCTCTCAGCTTGGGTATGCGCGCACCAAGCGCTTCCAGGTCGACATCAAGCTGGACAAGGAAGGACTCGGTCAAGGGGTTCCGCCTCTTGAGCGCTCCCATTGCTGCAAGCAGGAAGCGCAGTGAATCGACAGTCTGGCTATCATCAGGCCGGCTTTTCAAATACTGCACGAAGACTCGTGCGGCAACGTAGAGGCAGAAGGAGGTGAAAGGGTTGACCTGGGCACGTTCAGCAAGGCGACTCGGATATGTTATATATGGAATGGACACTCACGGTTGAGAGGTCTATATGTGAAATCGTCCTCATGGTACTCGCGATCTCATTTGCTGCGGTGATGCAGCGCACCTTGCTCTCGGCACTCACCGAGGCCGGCAGTCTGTTCTTATCCGCCTTGAAGATGGCGGCCTGATGGAGGCAGATAGTAGATGTGTGTATGCACATGTTGGTGAAGATCACATTTGGGTTCGTCAAGCCCGCGGGCATTTTGAGGTGAGCTGGGAGACAGAGCGACGTATTCAAGAGAATGTTGTCCAGGTTTCGATGTCGTTTCCAGAATTCGCCATTCAAATCGTGGTCTCGGTCATCGACATCAGGGCGATGTAGATGGAGGAGGTTGCGTCCGAATAAGCATGCCATGAGGACGACACCACCCATGGTGGAGATGCTCCCGGCTCCGGCCGGTGTCATGGAATCTGCGAGTGTTTGTGTTTGCTCCGGCCGGCTCATGTTGTAGGCGTCGTCTGAAGCGGGCATGTTGCTCATAATATCCTTCTCATCGATGGTCATGGGCCACCCTGTCCCGATACTGGCGTACCTATCCTCAGTGAAGGCCATCCAGAAGGTCCGCCTTCTCTCCTCCCTCTCAGTCCAGTCCCGAGGAGGAGGAATGCATTGCTTCACGTCCAGACCAGCGCCGTCAAGACGATGCAGTCCCATCATCTGAGAAAGCCGAACGGCAGAGCCAGTACTCATCCACGCTCTTGGGAAGTACATCATCTTGAACTCATACTCGGCTAGCAAGACGTGGGTTTGGGCGTGGGCGACTGAGATCAGGTGCTCACCAAACCCCTTGACATAGTCGGCCTCGACATACTTGCGGGCGCGCTGGTAGAACAGGTCTCTCAGATCGGCGAACTTGTCTGCCACTGAACAAGCGAGCGTCCATAAGGCATATCTGAGACACACTGGCGGGCGCTGGTTTGGCGCTCTGTACACCCTATCAGTTTGGTTCACGCAGAAAGTGAATACATCCTGGCAAAATGGTGGGACTTACAAGTTCATGGCTGCCAAGTAGCGATACTTGTGTATCATGGGCATCGAAGGGTGGACTTTCTCGAAATATATCTGGTGGCTTCACAACGCTAAGTTAGTCCCTCCCTCTCACCAACACGTGGGCCCCGCGGCGACAGGTCAATCTCACAATTCGTCAATGGATTCCTGAGGAGGCAGGGGCTCATCCAAACCCAAGCCTATCATCTCCCACGTAAAGCTGTTTTGCATTGGTATGGCATTGAAGTCGAAGGTGTCGCCGGCGGGCTGTGGAGGTTGTGGTGAGTTGTCGCCATGGAAGTTCCACTGGTCTATATCGGCCCCAGCGGCGAGGCTGATAGAAGGGTCGTTGACTGTGAGGTTGACAGGTGTGGAGAGGCTGTCGTTGATCTTTGGATCGGGATTGGTTGTAGCGGGGGGCGCGACTTGCACTGCTGGCTTTTGGGCTGCCGGAGGGTCTTGGGTCTTCAGCAGAGTCTCGACTTGTTCTGGAGCCCGGGTTCACGTCAGCGGATGCCTTCTCAAGAGTCTCGTCGGTATCACGAGGAGAGAAATTGGGCCTGGGTTGGGAGCAGACGCACTCAGTCGCTCTTCGAGGGCCTTGACATATCCACGCTTGGGGCCGCTTTTCCGGCGAACCTCGTCATAAGCGCAGTCATGGCCCAGCCTCGTACATGTGCTACACCGTGGGCGATTGCCGTCGCACCTGAGCTTCCTCTTCCTACAGATCATACAAGCCAGGCGCTTGGGCTTTGGGACGTCGGCATTGCTTGGGGGATGGGAGGCCGAGGCGCCTGTAGCCGCCGGGGCGGTGGTATCCACGTGGACGGTGAGGGTATCCTCTGCCTCCTCGGTGCCATTCATGGCCGTGTCTGTGTCTGGTGATGTGGACATCGTGACGGTGCCACGGATCGGCCCGCGGACTTTGAGGACGGGCTGGGGGAGCCGCAGTGTCGGGTTGTGTCCGGAGTCTGGCAGTGGCAAATGCGATGTACGGGGGGGTGTTTAGTCAGGCCTGTCAGGCCCGAACGGCCTCCGGAGCAGTGCGGCGTGGATACCAGATGACCTTGGGTTCGTTAAACTGTCGATGTTGGCTAAGGGACCCGTCTGGGGAAGCGAGCTAGTGCGTTTGACGGAGTGAGGACTGATAGGGCGGGGGAGTGCGAACGTTGAGGGGCCGGCGAGCTGAACAGGACGGTGATGATCTAATCTGCGAGTGACGGTTTGCTAAGGCGAAGAAAAACGATAGGCGAGGAGGCCCCTGGGAAGTCCAAGAGAATGCGCGTGTACCCATCAACGACAATCAATGGTGGGGAACAGATTTGAAAAGTCAAGTCAGGTCAGGTCCAAGTCAGATAACTAAGTATGCAGTAGTAATAGTAGTCATCTACCATGTCTGACCCATCATCTCTTTCAGCTGCCAGAACAGCAAGCGGGAGCGCGTGTGTCTGTTGTCTGCGCTGGTGGGATTGTGGGTTGTGACGGGTTGCGTCCCGAGGCGGGCTGCCTTGGCCCTCGTCTTGCTGAATATGCTCTGGCTGGTACTCGCTGCGCGCAGGGTGCTGGGTGAGTGCAAAGGTCGTTTCTTTTCCTCCTCGTTCACGGCTCGTACAAGCACGCCGTCAAACAGTCTAGTCTGGTCGTCTCATCCTTGTTACCATGCCCGTGGGTATGGGCGAGGGGGGAGGAACGGGATTCGACGGTGGTCGGCACCGTCACAATCCGAATGCGACTCAGATGATCGGCATCCGCAGAGGGCGGTCCCGAGTACCTCGCTGAGGTGCACTCCACCGCTGGCTCCCGCGTATCAGTGACATGGATTAATAATGTATCTACACAGTAGACACGCTGGGGACTGGGCCTAACGCTCCCAGGTTCTCTAGCCTTCCACAGTATCTACATAGTCTCCGGTCGACTAGACTACACAAGTGCAACAGCAGTCGTCACCTCGCCCGTTATCAATCTGATGTGTGTGACAACCCACATGGCTTGACAGACGTGAAGCAGACCTCGTCAAGCCACACCAGCATCAATCAGCATTTAGCATCGATGGCTGCCCACCGTCGCAGCCTCCGAGCCACGCCATGGTCTTGAGGACACATCGCAACCGCTGACTGGGCTTCGCCAGGCCTGGCCTCAGGGTCCAAATCCTGACCATGCAAGCTTCCTGGCTTTAACACATCATCCTACAAGGTTGGCGTAGATGACGCGCTCATCTCTCTACCTGAAGACGACAACCAGCATCCCATCCCATCCCATGCCATCCTTTCCTGTCCCATCACATTCCATGCCATCCTATCAACCTATCTCATCCTATCCTGCTTGCTGTAGAGAATTGCCACGCCTCCTTGATGCCTGCACCTGCTGCATGTGCCCATCCTTAGGCCATGCATGCCTGCATCTCGAGGGCGTTTGTGCGCGTAGAACTGGTAGAGCCCAGCCGCGTGGTTCTGGATCGCCTGGTCAAGGACGGACTCGAGAGATGAATTTCACGGGACGCACAGCCGAGCGCCATCTTGCAGGCACAGCCTCGAAGCAATTTGAATCCGCCGTCTTTCTGGTCTCTCGCTTACACGCGTGTTCATGCCGGCAAATGCAGCCCATGTCGGTGGGTTTTTGGTCCGTCTTACTCTCACCGCCTCCCCCTGGCGCTCTGGGCCATCCAGGCCTTGGCGGAAACCCGAGTGCCTCGCTCCCGAGGCTTGTCCTCTGCTGCACTCGCCCTGTCCAGTGCTCATCGTCACCGTCTCCCCCTCCACTTTGTCGGGGCCGAGCCACCGCCGCTCCGGCCCTGCACCATCGGGGTCGGGGCCCCAGCGCCGAAACACCGGACGGTCGAGCCCCGGGAATCGCCCAGCCTTCTGAATGCTCACACGATGCTTGGGAATGATGCCACAAGTTTCTCCCGAGGACCAACACAATCCTGACCCTTCCTCTCTTGGCATTCAAGCCCTCAGAACATGCAGTTTGGCCACGTGTGACACCGGACATAAAGGGCTCACTTCCCGGGGCACTCCGCCGAGGCGGCCGCAGCTGCGCGCCCTCGCGGTGATTGGCCGCGCACATTGTTGCACGCTCACGCACTGCTGAATAACCTGATTACTTCTTTTGTCCTGGTCACTGTCCCGAAGCGGCATAACCACCACAGGATTCGGGCAGGAAGTGACACCTCGTCGAACATCGACCCAACTTCACCACCACCTCATGCATGGCGACGCTGCTTTCTCCGCCTGTCAAGGGCGCAGAGTCTGCTTCGCTGCAAGGATGCCGTCGCCACGGGCTGCCCAGATCTTATTCAGCATGCTGGACCGCCAATGCCGGGTCAAGCGGCGAGGGTCGAGGGCGGCGTATATGAGGATGGCGGTCTGGCCGTCGCGTGTCGTCCTGCTCAGAGCAGTCCACGATACCCACCCCTCCGCCGACCCTGAACATAATCATCGCTTGCGAAGCTGACAGTTGTGAACAATGGAGGCGCACGCTGAAGACCGGCCATCCTTCACGTCTTTCTGGAGGAAAACGAAGAACGAGTCAGCGGCCCGAGAGCTCACTTTCGTCCAGAGCGACCCCAGCCAGTCAAATAGTAAAGGTGTGTAGAACTCTCTTGTTGTCGAGTGCTGCTCTTGCTCCTCTTATAATTTCAAGGCTGTCGCCGTGCTGTGACCAGCTGGTTCGGGCCAAGAAACTGGGAAACCTGCAGCGTGACACATTGTCTTGATTTGGCGACCAAGATTTGTCAACGCTACGCTCGGAACGGTCTACAGTTGATTCCGGGACATGGAGCCTGGGAGTATGCAAGGGCCTTACTTGCGCCCTTGTGATATGTCTTGGGTACTTGTCTGCTACATCAAGCCACTTCTCCGCGCCCCCATCTCCATAACTAAGGTTCAAATAGTCAAGTCGACCAACCCCAGGCTAACACACCCACTCTCAGCGCCGGGGCAGGCCCAGGAACAGGGGCAGGCGTCAAAGGACAAGCGGAGGATACAGGTTCGCAAAGCACAGGTGGCGCACCGCCAGCGCAAGGCAAAGTACGTCGAGCAGCTCGAGGCGGACATCGCTGGCATCCGAGACAAGATCTCCCACGCCGAGAGCGCACGGCAGGTGCTACGGGACGAGAACGACTCGATCCGCGCACAACTCTCCACGGCGGCGGCTGCTGCTGCCGCCGCCTCGGCATACAACCATCCTCCGGCTCCGGCGTCGCAATTTTCATACATGCCGCCGTATTTGCACGGAAATCTTCAGTATCAAGACCCTGGCTTCGACCCGGGACTCGCCATGGACCATTTTGACGCGATGAACATGAGCATCAACGGGCCCCTGGACACATTTCCTCCCTACTATGTGAGCGAGTCTTCCCCCTTCGCCAGCTCGGGCGTTGGTTCCTCTCTTGGTGGCTCGCCTCAGTGTCTGGCTGGGAGTGGAGGCAGCTCTCCATATCCCTACTACCCGGATATGTAAGCGGTTGATGAGGAAGTGGTCGACATGGTTACCCCAGCGCTCGGCTGTCCAACCTTGGGCAAAGCCCATATTGGCATAGTTCATCGGGGGTTTTGTGCGAGGCGGAGGGATGGTAGGAATTGACTGGAGCATTTGGAGTGAGGGGTATCAATTATTTCAAGATACCCAGGAATTCTTCGATCCGAAGAGCTGGGTCCAAGTCAAGGGCCCAAAGTGTGTTACCCAAGTCAGTTCACAAGATACAAGGCCAATCTAGTTGACTGACTCTCGATCTGAGACTAGTTCAATCGGATCGGGGCCAGAGAACCCATGGTTGCATTAGCCGGTCATTGTCACAGTGGAGGTACATGAGCAAGCGTTGTTTTGAATGAATTTTGAATTAAAAAATATATATTTGACTATCTCCTGCCTCTCAGGCATCCACCCAGTTCACCCACTCACACCGGCAGCCACCCGTGCCGCCGTCCACCCCACCCCAACTGAGGGACCCGTCCGGCAGCCGCGGGTTGACAGCCTCCCCGCCGAACCCGACGTCGTTGGCAAACACCCTCGCGTCGGTCGTGTTGACGTGCCCGTCGGGCTCGAGCCCGTACGCAAACGTGGCCTTGAGGTCGACGCTGCCGCCGTGCGTGTCCTCGCGCACCGTCACGGGGTAGGAGAACGTCCCCGGCATGGCGGCGAGGTCGTCGACCTCATCCGCCGGCCGCGAGGAGCCAGACCCGCCCATCAGCCTGGCGCCGCTGCCGATCCCGGCCCCGGCGCCCTTGCGCGTCCAGATCTTGACCACGAACCGCGTCTGCGTCCACGACACGAGGAACTTGGCGCTGCCCTCGCGCGCGCCCCCGCGCGCGTCAGCGGCAACGGCCCCGCCAGTCTCGCCGCCGTCCATGGACGTCACGTAGATGGTCTTGTTGAAGTAGCTGTAGAAGCCGTAGTGCTCCGTCGGCAGCCCGCGGTCGAAGAGCCGCAGCGGCTGCTGGAACGGGTACGGCCGCAGCTGCGCGGGCGCCCCCGTGCCGTCCGCGTCGAGGGTCGGAGGGGGCAGGAGGTCTGACAGGCTGCCCGTGGTGTCGGTGCCCGAGCCGATGCCGTTGCCGATTCCGCGCTTCTCGACTTCCGCCCCTGCGCCCGAGGTGGGTGTTGTAAGCATGTTCGGCCCGGCTGAACCGCTCGTGTTGGTGAAGAAGCTGATGTAGAAGGGAGTGGGCTCGCCGGCCTTCTCGTCGGAGACGATGCCGTCCGTCGTGTTGCCCAGGAACCACATCTCCTGGAAGGACGGCGGGTCCGGGTTGGGCGCGATGCCGATATCGTACAGCGTCGTTGAGCGCTTGTCCACGTTGTTCGCGCTGGGGCTGCTGAGATCGCCGCCCTGGATGCTGTTGGTGGCGGTGGCACTTGCGCTTGCGCTGGTGCTGGTGCTGGCGCTGGTGGCGGAAGCGGAGCCGGAAGCACTCGCCTTGGAGGTAGTAGATCTGGTGGGCTGCGTTGGTGTCGGGGGCGTCCCATTGGGCATGTTCCACAGCTGGCGGGTGTTGTTGTCGTACTGGATCTGGAAGATGAAGCCAGGCTGGTCGGCATCGTTCGGCTCGTTCGCAGCCTGCTGCTCAGGAGGCAGCGAGCAGCTCCACAGGGTCGACGGCGCCGCGCACCCGTTGACGATCTGCGAGTTGTCCGGGGCAACAATCGTCGACAGGCCCGTGGGGATCGGTGGGAAGTCGGTCAGATTGAGCCAGACGTTGTCGATCTTGGAGCCGGAACTGCCGTTGGAACCGCCGGTAGTGCCACCGGTGGTCGTGTTACCAGCATCTGTGGAGCTAGCCATCCGTCGCGAGAGCACGACGCCAAGGACGACGCCGAGGGTCGTCAGAAGGAGGATCGCCAGGCAGATGGCGCCGATCCAGATCCTCCTGCGCTGGCGGCCCTCGCGACCCGAGCGGCCGTAACACCCATTCTCAGGGATGCAGCCGCGGCCCCTCCAGAACCCTCCAGCCCGGTGGGCGACGTAGTCCTCCTTCTCATGCCTGCGCCTCGTGCGCTCGATCTTAGCGGCGGGGTCGCTGCCGTAGTTGGCGAGGAAGTGGTCGCCAGTGACATAGGTGCCAGGTGCCCTGTCGGGCAGGGGAGCAGCACCTGCGCCAATCGCCGGCGTCAATGGCACGTCGGTCAGCTTGATGGCTCCCTGAGAGGTCATCGTCCCGTCGAGGCCAGGGCTGCCGGGGCTGCCAAGCTGTGGAGTTGGTGGGTATGCGTTGGCCAGCTCGTGTCCGGGAGGAAAGACGGCACGGAATCTGACAGGCGGCTGGGCCTGCTTGGTGGATGCGGTCCGCTCGTACGGTGGTGGCAACTCCGTCGGGGCCTCGTTCTCCTCGATCATGACCTGAGCCTTCTCGGATCGGGACTCGGCATCACGGCTTGGGGCACGAGTGGACGCACTAGAAGACGAGGAAGATGCTATCGTCGGTGTTGGAACCCGGATGATTGGGACGGCTGAAGGGTGCGGGCGAAGTGTCGAAGAGGACGCCGACGTGCTATAGGCAGGGTGGTTCTCAAGGTGAGTGGCCCCCATAGCCTTCTTCTCATCTTGGCCCTTCCACCAGTCGTCTCCAGCCGGGCTCTCCTTCTCGGACTTCGATGTCGGGCTAAAGCGTTCGCGGAAAGGAGTAGTAAGATGATCCCACCATCCAGATCGCGCGCTGGTGGGTGCTGGGGAGATCTTGGAGGTGGCGGAAGCTGGGCTCTTGTGGCCATCCTCCTCAAAGAGAGTAATTGGGGTGGAATCATCGTCGTCCTCGTCGAAATCATGCCTTGACAGTCTGGCCTTAGCTGGGTTCTTGATGGACGACGGCAGTGCTGGCACTGGAGGCACGCCGGGTTGGCCTGGCGCGACCGTGTTGGCCTGCGAATACACACTCGACATGGAGCGGAGATGGCGTGCCGGTGACTGGCTGTCCTCAGTATCGGGGGACCAGGCCGACTTCGCTTGTGGGTTGTAAAAAGGGTTGGTAGAAGGTTTGTTGAGAGGCAGTCTGTCAAAGGGAGTGGCGACCACAGCAGTCTGGGGGCTGATGTCCTTTCCGGCGGCGTCATCCTCGGGCAAGGATATGCCAATGACTATCTTGCTGCTGTCAGGAGTGGTAGCCGGTGAGAAGGACGAGACTGATCTAGCAGATGGGCTGTTCTTGAGCCAAGCCCAGTTTCCCATCGACGCTGATGACGGCGATCCTTCCAATGCCCTCAAGGCGCTCGCGTCGGCGAACTTGCCTGTCGCTGCACGACTGGACAGAGGGCCTGGCGCGGGCTTCACGATCTGAGCAACATGTTGGGGTCCCTTTCGGAATCTTGTCATGTCCGTGACCAGCCTAATGCCTGCCTTGGCGTTCTGGTCCTTTTGTCGCTTGCGGGACTTGAGTCTCTGAAGTCTCATGGTCGACTGTCTCGGTTTCGAGAACCGCTGCGCTGTTTGGCTCTGTGATTTCGCTGAGGGTGAAGAGCCGGATGCTGCCAATTGGCTGAAGGAACCATCTCCTTTGGGTGTGGATGGTTCATCGTCTGTCCATTCCTCCCAGTCATCCCGACGGTTCCCATGCAGAGGTTGTGTGGTGGCCATGCCGTTCTGCATGGATCTGAGGTCCTCCATCTTGGAGCGATATTTCAATGAGCGTGTCCGAATTTAACGTGTGTGAATGAAAAAGGACGTCTCGTCAAGAGATCGATATCCTTGAGTCTGCAGTGGAAATATTGGCGGATGAAGCTGTCGTGCCAGGCGATGTGAGGTAGAGGTAGCGCGAGGCGAGATGTAGCAGATAGAGAAAGGTTTCAGGTCGAGTCCGAAGGAAGGAGAAGTACTCGAGAAATTAAACCAATTAGATAGGTGTTGGAACGTTTTTCAGGTGGTGCGTCGACTTGGAAGAGCGTCGAGGCAGGTTTTGCGTGAAAAATGGGGGAGGAGAAGGAGAACAATAGCAACAACCGCGTGTTGTTCAGAACAATGAGAAGACCATGCCACAGGAGTAACGCACAATGACTTGGATGAGGAGAACAAAGGAAGAGAACAAAGAGAAATCAGAAGAATTGAAGTCACAGCATGTTCGCATGAGCACGGCCGTCGTTCCACAAGCAGTGGGTGGCGGAGTGGGCAGTCGGTGCCCTGCCCTGGCAACATGTTGACTGGTGGACTCTCAGACTGCGAGACTGCAGAGACCCCGGAGCGCATGTTTGACCACGAAGCAGATCTGACTGGCCTGACAGGCGCGAACAGGCATTCGATGAAATCTCGCCAGTCTAGCTGCAGCAGTCCAAGACAGGGCTCGCCTGCGTATGACGGCGCTTAATGGACCTGGGGGCCCTCCTGCGATGCTTTGACTGCGCAGCTACTGTGGTGGTGATTTGCGTGGAGCCTCGAGTTTTCGCTGCGGTAAGCGCTGAAGTCATGTTGAAGGCTCCACTAAAAGTCTTGGGGTGTAAGATGATTGGCCAGGTGCTATACAGGGTTTGCAGAGAAGCGCCGCCCGTCACCAATCGGTCTGGCCCGCGACGACCATCTGGCGCGCAGCACCTCCCCTGCAGATGGGCCCCTGCATATGCCCTCCAGGTTCAACCTGCTTTGGGTGTCAACGTCGTGATGGTGAAATTGCGTGTCTGCACACTCTGCAATCAGCAACCACCACCACCAACGCGTGGACCAGGGTGGAAGCCGTCCAACCTACAGGTTCGCGTCAAGGATGCGACTGTCGATACATGCATGTCTTTATGTCGAACTTCTGATGTCGGATGTCCATCCTACATCTCGGCTCGGCTGCTGCTCATCGTCGCGGCCGCTCGTGGGTGAGGCTGCTGGGGCTTGTATTCAGTTCTAGCAAGTCCGAGACAAAGGCATTGCGTAGATATAACGTATGAATGCACATAGACGGCTAGAAGGATCGTGATTTTTACAGTGTTATCGGGTTGATCTTTCCTTACCAACCCACATAAAGCCGTGGATGAGCGGAAGGTGAGCTTTGCCACACCAACACCTCATCGAAAACCCCCCATCTTGGTTCCATGGTTCCGGGCCCTCTTATCTCGTGGGGAGGGCTCCAACTTGGTGCATTGCGCGAGTTGGAGGCCCGTCAGTCTGGGACGCTAACGGGGTGTGTAGGGGTGGGCATGAACCATCTCACAGTGTTCTTCTCGGTGGGTGGCATCTAGGCAAGGCGAGCCCGAAGGTGAGTGTGATCAACTCCAAACTTGGCATACTCAATGTATCGTGGACACCCTCTGCTTCACGGGGGTGCCACGAGCTTGTCAAACCAACTCAAACACAGAGCGGGGCCCATTCTTACCCCATCACGTGGGTAAGATCGATGTCAAGCTGGGGGAGCTCGAATAAGAAGCTGGCCTCGATTTTGTGCAGGCGCTTAAACTCGGGCGAGATGAGCTCCGTCCGCCGACCCCTGACCGGATCCGCCTCTGTCCGCAGGCAGAGACAGAGACCCGAGAGGATTACTGTTACAGAAAGCAGTATCAGGCCTGTGGATCATAAGAAGTTCTCTGCTTTTGTTTAGGAGTTGGTGGTCGGAAACGGTGGTTTTCTTGCCGCTCTGGTAACGTGTACAAGCGCCACCGTGCCATTGTTTTGTGGAGGTATTGGGGACCCCGGTTGGGCGAGAGATAGGTTGGCCCGTTTCATCATTGCTTTGTGGAGAGGCCTGAATATATATATACTCTGCGTTCTGTCGGTGTACTTAGTTATCTATTGACCTTGTATAATCCGGTTCCAGGTCTATGCGTTCTCAGACGCGTCGTCGGCCTCGAGCAGCGGGAGCGCCTTTGCTTACAAGAAACAAAGATTTGAAAGTACCAGGGGGACTTCAGGGGGACTTCAGGGGTGCTTACGTGCAAGAATATGGCGTGATCAAATCGACGAGAAGTTCTAGAGTAAATATTGTATTTATAAAACTGGGCAGTATTCATCACGGGGTTGTACTCGACAATACTCGAAGTGCCTCTGAGGTTGAGTAAGCCGAGGACTGAACATCACCGCCCCACCACCGTAAGCTTGTTCCGTACACGCTCTCGGGTGGGGAGGAAAAGGGCCGAGGTCAACGAGTCTGACGTGCGTGGCCAAACATAAGCTCAGCAGGACCGAAAGCATCTTGACAGCACCAAATTTCTTGGGGTATTCGCCAACAAGATCCTTGCCATGCGAGCGGTGCTTGGGCCTTGGTCGTCCGCAGGGGGCGAAGGATCGGCAGGGAGCCCCAGCACAGGAAGCTTGAATTGCTTGGCGCAAGAGTGGTGGATGCTACATGCAAACCGTGCAGAGCGTATATATTCCGATGACTGCGCGTGCTTTCCGCGGCATGGGGTAGGTATTGTATCAGATAAAGTATGAGAGCATTGACAGCCAAACTGTGCATTTCTATCCATTCGAAATTACGGTACAACAACAACCTGGTCGTGAACCCCCAAGAAAGTCTGGCCTCTGGAGGGCGGCTCAAGCCGAAGAAAAAAAAGTGTTTGTACGGGATTAAAAACAAGCATCTCAACATCTGGCGTCGTCACCCACGTCAGTACGAGTGGGCCTGATGAGGAGAGCAGAGGCTGAGAAGCCCAAAGAATAGTCTGTACATAGAAGCCGACTCCACGAAGCTTGCATCGAGTCATGATATAGCAGATCGGACTAATACTTAGACACGAGTGTAACCCTGGCGGAGGGACACTAACAGCTCTTGCCGCTGACAATGTGGCGGCTCCCACTGTAGGTAGGACCGTCGTTGTGCACTGGTGGCTTCTTCTGAGAGGCTTGCACGACTTGCACGACTTGCACGACGTTCTACATAAGCCAGCGTCGGCAGGACTTGCCACGAGCTCACGTGATGGCCGTCTTACCCAGAAATGAGACAGGTGCTTGGGTTGAGGCCAGGCCTGTCTCGCCTGGCTCGCCTGGAAATCAACCTCCCTTGCCAAGGCTAATGGTGTCTCTCTTGGCAGCACAGGTGACATATGTGTCGATGGAATCGCGATGGGAGTCATGTGCATGTTGCCGCGCAGACCATTTCTACAAGCCTTGGAAATACGAGGCTTCGCCATAGTCGATAGATGATTCACTGTGACCTTTGTTGGCCGTCAGTTGTCGTTGCGGAACGTCCACAGTAATGGCTATCGTCTCCCGGTAAAAGGATTGCGGCAGTGCTGATAGTGGCCTGCCAAGCCAGGCCAGATTGAGATACGCTCAGTTGGCGATTAGTGAGATGAAGTCCGTATTGGATCCAGACCAGATAGAGCTTGGCCCGCTGCCCTTTCCGCTGCCACCGTCTTTGCTTTGATGCGTCGACAGCAGCAGCTTGCTGCAGGCATGGGGTGATTCTGGGTGTCACATAGTCAAGTCGTACACACAGTGATAGGGTATTTTTTGTGTGTCGTGGCGATATGTAGTAGTAGTAGTAGTAGTAGCAGTAGTAGTAGTAGTGTAGGTTACTAACCGTTGCATCCTGCAGGTAGCATCAGATTGTCAGATTGTTCGTCTGATGTATCTTGGTGAGGGCCTCTTGGAGACTTGGACCCCTGAGATTGCAGCAGCAGCAGCACCACCACATGCTGTCATTTAAAGTTATGGGTCCACGGGCTGCACGGCCTTTCCCCTTCCAGCCGAGTCAGTGCTCTTGTGCAATCTGTTAATCTGTGATCTGTAATCTATCTGCATCTCATTAATCTGTGCCCTTCCTCCTGCCAGTCGCACGCGAAAACAACACCGACGTTGCCCTCACCTTCTTCTCCTATCACCAAGTCACCCAAGTCACCCAGGTCACCCTCTCTACTTTCCCAGGCGCACTAGTCAAACGCGGATACACCACCAACTCACTCTTGTCGGGCTGCATGACAATCTATCGGCCCAGTGCCAGCAAAGCATAACAAGTCTCCGTTCGTCCCATCGACTTCCACAGACCCTGAAGGGCACCACATTTTACCGGCCCCCCCTTCCCCCACTCAGGAACCACCCGTGGGCCCCAGCCAATTCACAGTGGCAGCTCTGCCCTGTGCCTGTGCCACACAGCGTCGACTCTGTCGATCTCTCTGCAGCTCGATATTCCCATCCACGACGCAGACACCTGTCGTGTGCACGTCGCTCCTCGCTCGCTCGCTCGCTCGACGCGCCCATCCAATAGGGCACCGCGAGGTCTTGCGTGTGCATCCTGGTGAGACCTCCCAGACTGTGCTCGCACCCGTCAAAGTCAACCATACAACCCGACTCGTCTCGACTCGAGCACGAGGCTAGACAAAAGCGGATTGCAACCCCACGCCTGCCCGCCCAATACAGTCGTATCCTTGCCGTAACACCACGCCCGGCACCTCCAACCTACAACCTCCCTACCCACCCTCGCAGCCCCTTGGCTTTTTTCGGCTAACCAGGAGGCAAGTCTTGCCCTCTGGTCGCTGCTACTTGCTCCGTCAACCTGGCTCCTCCAAGATCGTCCGCCACCTCCTCCTCGGCTGAGGACAGACCAGCCCCTTCGCATCACCGAAGACGCTCGTCTGCATCCAGTGGCCTCCGCATATCCTTGGGCGGCGAAACCGCCTCGTCGCTTGGGTCGCTTGGCGTCCATCGGCAGAAGCCTAGCCAGCTCTTCCCGATCCCAGGTATGTCCTGTGTCCTGTGTCCTGCGTCCTGTGTCCCGTACCACACTTCGCGTTTCTGGTCACAACCGCCCGCCCGCACCCCTGCGCCCGTGACGGACTGCTGACCGCTTCACCCTCCATGGCACAGGCACCCCGGGCCTCCAAATGTCTCTCTCTCGAAGCCCATCTCCCCTCCCTGCGGGCGGATGGAGCAGCCCCGGCCTCGACATCAACACGAGCGGTCGATCCAGTCCTTCGGCCGCCTTCCCAGGCTCCAATGGAAACCAAGTCGTCTGGGAGTCTGCGCGCGTGAAAAATATGGGCAATGGCGGGTACCCGTCGTTCGCGACACAGAACCAGGGCTTCTTCACACGACACATGCGGCGCATATCGAACAGCCTGCCCCAGTTCAACACGAGCACACACTACGCCGAGAAGGAGAAGCTGCAGAGAGGCCAGTGGGCGCCCGCTCAGTCGGTGCCAGTATACGGCAGAATAAGGAATGTCCTGGCGCGCATGGGCCGAAAGTCAAAGTTACGGTTGCTCGGCCTTTTTACACTGCTCCTAGCGATCTTCATATTCTACCAATCTCGTATGTCTCCCCGGAGTTCGTGGCCTGTACCATGTTTGCTGACCCACACAAGCTTTAATATATCACTGGCGCCGGAAGGCATGGCTTGGTGGCGGGGAAAAATATGTCATAATACTGGCCGCCAACGTCGGTGGGGGTGTCATGGAGTGGAAAGGCGCACGAGAGTGGGCGATCGAGCGAGACAGCTTGAAGAATAAGAAGAAATACGTCGCGAGATGGGGCTACGAGCTAGAAGTTGTCGATATGAGCACCAAGAAGCGCTATGCTCACGAGTGGCGAGAGAGCTGGGAGAAGGTCGACTTTGTCAGGAACGCATTCATGAAATATCCCAAGGCGGAGTGGTAAGTACGCTCGTATCTGCGCTTCCACCCTAGGCTAACCAATCCGTAGGGTATGGTGGCTCGATCTCAACACCTATATCATGGAGCCGTCCTACTCTCTCCAGGGCCACATGTTCGATCAGCTACAGAATAACGTCTACCGCGACATTAACGAGTACAACCCCTTAAACATCACGCATCCCCTGAACGACACCTACCTCGACGATGAGTTGCGCAGCCCGGATGGTGACGGGGATATTAACTCGGTCAACTTTATCCTCTCCCAGGACTGTGCTGGTTTTAACCTGGGCTCCTTCTTCATGCGACGTGGCCAGTGGACTGACCGGCTACTTGACGTCTGGTGGGATCCCGTGGCTTACGAGCAGAAACACATGGAATGGGCCCACAAAGAACAGGATGCATTGGAACAGCTCTACCGAAGCCAGGCGTGGATCCGAGCCCACACGGCCTTCGCCCCGCAGAGAAAGATCAACAGCTTTCCTCCGGGCGCATGCTCCGACAACGGGAACGATACCCGTGTTCACTACGACCAGAACGACCGCGACTTTGTAGTGAATATGGCAGGCTGCGAGTGGGGCAGGGATTGCTGGGGCGAGATGTACAACTACCGTGAGCTCAGCTACTGGCTGAACCGCAACCCGTGGGAGCTGTTCAAGGAGGAGCTCGTTGCCCCTATCATATACAAGGTCACCGGCAAGAAGGTCAAGCTCTGAGGGCTGCCCCTGTCGCGGTGCACTTTGTGGTCGCCAGTTGTACCACCCAAGCTAATACCTAATCGCCCGTGCCATTTCAGTCGAGCTGATCTGGTAACGTCCATTCTCAGCCTACGCGTTAGGTATCTTCAAATCAGCCACATTTCCTCAACCTCGTTCCACAACCAACAGCCCTTTGTGCTGCGGTGGCTCAACGGTCCAGAAGACTTGGCGACCTGTACCTCCTTGTCACTGGCCCCACAACCATCCGCCATCTTGTCTTTGTTCACAACGCCCGTGTGCTACTATACCCCTTTCGTGTTACAACGGCGGAGCCGAGGCCCAGACCAGACTTGAATACGATAACCTACTTCATTCTAACCCCTATTTCTTCATGACTACGAAACTACGGATCTGTGCTTCCGAGAGGCACTGGTGGAGGGGCACCCCGGGCCGGATTTCTGCATATGCATCTCATCAGGAGTACAACCATTTGTCGGATTGAGAGGCAACAGGTGGTGATTGTATCTCTCATGTCCTTTTTGGGTTATCACAGTTACGACTGCCTCGGGATTTTCAGGACAGATGGTTCTTCTTAGACGGCTCTAGGGCTTTTGAAATGGAAGGAGGCGCAGTCATACTTTATCGCACAGGGATACCATATCTGAATTCAACGATTTACTCTTAGTTTCTTGATAAAAGGGCTCGGACTAGCTTTGCGAACTGAACTTTGACTAGTATCTGTTGTCTCGGAACCTCAGGACCTTTGGCGCTGTGCTATGTGCGGCAAGCAAGCAAGTATTAGATTTGTAATCTCAAGGAGCCCACTACCTAGTCACACCTCTCATTGACTACACATCAGACTCGGGTCACCTGAAGTGGACACAGCTTTCGCGTTACCACTGGCCTCTCCGTTGTATTCGCCGAGCTTGCTTGAATTGTGAGAAACATTCGTCCTACCCCATCACATACTTTCTCAGTCTGAATCTTGATATCAGCGCCACTTTCCACGGTTCAATACGCAACGTGAGTCCACCATGTTACCCAGCCAAATTAAGAAGATCCCTTCCTGGGACCACAGCCGTAGCCCCCCTCCTGTACCTGCCACTGGCAGTACGACACCCAGAGTTGCAACGCCCCGGGGACTCCCGTCACCACACCAAAGCCTATGGCCAGAAGAAGAGCAAGATACGCTGCTTTGAACGCGTGGCGCTCGCCTTTCTTCTGCTGTGCCCACTTGTCCAATCTGGAGACTGGCGTAGGATCCTCTGCCTCTTTATGTATGGCCTGCCAGCGTCTAGCCCAGTGCGGGTACAGCTCGAAGAGCTTTCGTTCATCGCGCACCTCCTCGAGATACTGCGTATGGGTTTCTTGGATCCGGCCTGTGGTCTCCGCCGCCGCCAGTCTTGCGTCGCGCCCTGGAATCGTCTCCCAGTACCGGGGCCACTGGCGGCGGGGTTTGATCTGTGCTTCCAGCCACGCAATATCGCGGAATGGGAACAGGAGACTGAAGGTCATCAGCGTTTCGGTAAGGAAGTCCGTATTATAACTGCCTCCTTTAATTGAATGGCCATGATCGAACCGCTATAAACATATGCCATCAGCAGCTTCTAAGGTACTGACTCACTTGGCTGGTGGTATGGGTATGTCAACAGTGTTCAAATGTTACCTTCCCGAGAATCATTCAACTGTCCCTGCTGCACCGTTTTCTTAGTGACATGTCCACCTAGTTCAACGCAAGTTTTGGTCACGTTTTCATGTTCAACTGCATTCTGTTCTCTTTCCTTTCCTTCGATCGGCGACTGACCACTTGCCGCGTATTTGGCTGGTACAACAACAGTGTCTGGCGGGACGTAACTGCCCCCGGACGGTCGCGCATTGTATGCAATCTCTAGCATACAAGCAAGCTCAAAGACGTAATGGGATTTACCTTCAATCAAGAGATGGTCCGGGAGGTGTGTTCTCCATCTGGTGTTCACCCCGGCATGATCTTCGAGGTACTTGGCGGCCAACTTTCCGGGGTCAATTTTCTGAATGGCTCTCTGGGCCATTTGACTTTCATGTCCCAGCTCTTCCTTTCGAAACACTTGTTTAATGACATCATTCAAAGACTGAGCACTGTTCCAATATCTCTGCGCTCGACTGCCACCTGCGGTGATTTGGTCCGTGGCGAGGTCCAGGGCAAACACAGTCCGTACTGCGCCATCTAGCTTCTCTCAATGTTCGAATCTGTGTTCTTGAGGCTTTCTTTCAAATTTTCCGTCACAGACTCAGCTGCAGGGTGGTAAAACTTCACGTTAGTGGCCGGCCCCTCGCTAGCTTCGCCCCTCCAGCTAGCTATCAAACTCCCCACTGCTTGCAATAAGTCGGACCTCTTCAATGTCATGTTCAGTCTTATTACATCGATGAACAGAATCAGCTCGCTGAGACTCCAATAGAAATCACTATGAAGCCATATGAAGTAGGCAGAGAGCTTATGCTCGGTACCGCGATCGAGTTTGGTATCCCAGATCGCATTCGCAAGGCGGTTCCGATCTTTGAGCCTCGCGTCAACGTCCATGGTTGCTGTGTGAGCATATACATGAGGTTAGGGGGTAAGAAAGAGTGAGCTGGGAAGGTAAATCTCCAGCCGCTGCATGCCCCTCATTTATTCCAGAGCCTATTTGCCTCGCTTACGTGCAGCTATTTTTGCAACTGTTCTCGTGGAGGCTATTGGTCCCTGGGAAGCCACATGTGCGCCGACATGCATGGCCCAAAGCCTTACCGGTGAATATTTCTAGTCGCGGCCCAGTTGAAGAGCCGGAACCCCTCTCCGTGATCCAGTCCTTCGCAAACTCCAAAGTCCAAAGCCGACCAAGCCTCAGAAATGTCGCTCCAGCCAATGGAGCGACGACGCGAGAAACAGCAAGATAAAGGACAGGCGACTGTAATAGTTGCAAATGATGATATTGATGTCGCTCTTCCCCGTCGACCTGGCTACAAAGTGTTCGAAGTCGGTCAGACACGGAGGGACCAAGAGCTACCACAATCACAGATGGTGTCAAGCACTTGAATGTGGACGCAAGGTCAACAAGAAGCAATGAAACGAAGTCTTCGTCTGATCTAGGTAGCCATGGAAAGGTCGGCGGCAAATTTGGCTCCATTGGGAAGGCTGCTGATGGAGCGGCTCGAGAAACCAAAATGAGACTCCTTGATTCCGCACCACCTGCTCAGTTGCCTCAGAGAGGGGGAAGTGCTGCGGAACCCTGGACACACACGGAAGATGTGGCCGAAGCCCTGATTGTCGCGAAGCCTGACGAGGGGATTGAATCAGAAGCCATCACTCTGCCACCAGACACAAGTGCTGCCGCTGCGGTTGGGGCCGACTTCAAGCGGCTTCGATTACTGGGGGAAGGTGATGTGTTAGGTGACGATTGGTCTCTCATTCTCATCCAAGACAAAGCTCTTGCACTTCCAAACGCCATACACGCTCGTGATGGTGATGAAACATCATCGGGCTCCAAAGACCCTATATATCTGGTGAGAACGGCAGAACAGCATCCTGGCTCATGCGGCGCAAGGGCCCTGGCCGGTGTCAGTGGCCCGGTTGATGTGTGGATGATACCCGAGCAAGTGGAAGTCCCATCGCCGTCTGGGTCGTAGATCACCGCTTGGGAATGTCTTGTCAAGCCAGGTCATTGTGAGTTTCCATATTTCAAGTGCAATTGCTTCATAATAATGCAGGATATCGAACATGCTGTGCTGGATTGACACCGTAGCAGGTCTTCAACGTGGCGACTCCGGTTCATGGATTGTGAATCCTGACGCTGGAATGGTGTATGGTCAGGTGGTCGCTAAGATGGGATACTCTGTTTTCCTGTTGCCGATGAAAACACTGATTGATAAGATCAAGGGACAAAGAGAGAAGTCAGGGAGTCAAGTAGAGGTGCATCTTCCTTCGCCATCTTCCCTACTGATTGACCTTGTGCGATACCATCGTCACGTTCTTGACGGCAGTGAAGCAGCAGAACGATACGAGAAAGCCGCGAACCGCGCGACGCAACAGGAGAAACCCAAACATTCTTCACCCTCATCACGACCAGGGCCTGTCTCGGGAGAACCGCTGGGTTTATATGAATCAGCTGTCCCGAAGCCCTGGCGGCCTGATCCAGCCATTGCCCCCTTGCCGAAGATGCACGGGCAAGACCCGGCAAAAGAACGCTCAACAAGGGCGCTTTGGCTACCATACACACGCAAGTCACTTTCTGAGAAAGCGCAATTCTACCATTCTCTCCACCCTAAAGAACAGAGGCAAATTGATGCTTGTCTTAGCAAAGTCGCGCGAATACGTAGGACCATAGAATCTGAACAGCACCCAAACCTTATCGATGATTTTTTTCGAGCCTGAATAAGTGGAAGGTTATGTAACGAACAGAAATCCACAGCGCTGGCCAAAGACACATCGCGGAATGTCACTTCAGCGCGAGCTGCCAGAAAACATCATGCATCATGGCTCTTCCAGTCAAGAGACACCAGAATATGACCCGCTTAGGGACGTTCAGGCCACAAAAACCAGGTATTCGAGGAATGCCGGCCGGTCCAAACCACATGTTGGGGTGGAATCGGAAGCCGTCCCCATGAGAGAACTCCTTGAGGATCCAGGGAGATGGCTTCAGAAGGGGATGCCAACTGATGATTTGGATCATGACACTCATATCCATATCCCCGCCGCAACTATGGAGGTGCGTACCGTCAGCATGGAGTCTTGACTTACAGGATTCCTTCAGATTTGAAGGGATTACTCCTTGTGTGGAATTAAACTGATTAGGCCAAATTATGCTTTTAGTGGGCTCAGGTATGTATCCAAGTATGTTTTATCGTTGCCTGCAATCAATTCTGGGCCGAAAATACTAATTTTTTCTGTAGACGATTTTGCAATTTGTGTATGGTGACCATAGTCGGCTCTCGTGCTTGTGTCCCAACTCACGGCGCAAGACTTCAGCAGACATCTGGAACATGCGACCAACTACAAATACCATTAGAGCGGGATCCGGTAGGAAACCTTCGGTTTCTGATATTTTCTAGATCACATGTCTAACTTGGTCGTCAAGAAAACTCGCATCGACTTGTGACAATTATCTATGTAGCTTCGGTCAACATGACTTGACGAAGGATGAATTTCAGTAACCTGACCAGTGCCTGATTACACTTTTAGGTGCCTTTCCTCGATTGGGAGAGACTTTATAGATACAGAAAGCTTTCCAGGGAGCTCCGTGAGACCAGAAGAGACGAAGACAAACGTGAAATGCGTGAGTGGAGATCTCCGACCTGGACATAACCCAAGAACTTCGAAGGAGCCCGAGCTCGAGGGTCAATGCCAAAAGCACGGGAGAAAAGCCTTCAGAGCCCAGAGTCAGTAAAATCGCATCTGAAGCGAGACTCTCGAGGTCTAATCCTCGCACATACAGCTTTGGGGCAAGTACTATTCAGTGCGGCTGCTCTGTCAGTTGCAATGTCTACGCATCGAGATCGTGCTCTCTTGAAGCTTGACGGTATGTCACATCGACAACCTTTTGCCCTGTCGGATCCACAAACACTGGAATTTTCCAACGATGAAATCCTTTACCGAGCCGCGGCGCATGCACAAATGCTCATGTTGAGTGATTTATGGCTGTGGGTTTTGAATGAAAACACAATCCTGTCTTGTGTTCCGCCACGTATTGGGGAAGCTGCGACTTTCAATTCCCGAGATAAACAGAGAAAGATGCACCAAATTCTGTATCATCAATTACACCACGGCCTGGAATGCACTGTTGAAAACGTACTGACTGTGATTTTGGAGGATTGCTTCGACACAATGTTCAAGGGGCTTGAAAACTGTCGTCGAGAAAGTGACCTTGCGTGGTTCACCGAGAGTGAAATTGCTAGTCTGGTAAGATACTGGAAACCTTGTTGTTATTGCCCCTTTGATTTCATGACACAAATCCCCCCTGATAAAACAGCTAGTCACATGGAGCACACTTGAGGGAAACCATGTTTTCCGACAGGCTGAGCGCTACGACCGCAGCCATTAGTATCATCAGAGACTCACTTCAGTGGAGAAGGAGACAGAAGCTGGTTGTAGACGAGAACATGGCACGCGCAGCTTCTCTGAACAGTTGCATCGCCCAACTTGAAGGGATTCTTGACTTGACAACCCAACAGATAGCAGTGCTCAACAATCTCTCTCTTTTGCATGGTATTCTAAATCCTCGAGCCGACAGGGGGTCTTAGACCTATCACGGAACACCTTTTCCATCCAACTCTATTTCAGACTCGAAGGGCGGATGAAGGAGTTTGGCGAAATTCTCAGGAGAGTCAACAGAGTAAAGTCATGCGTAAGACAACCATTTGAATGTGAGAGGTGAGAAGCGAGAGTGAAGCTGACGATTTCAGCTAGCTGGATGGCGCAGACTCTAAGCAGATCTGGGTACAAGGGAATTTCACAGCTACGACTCCAAGATCGTCTGTTATACCTGTCATTCTTGCAACTTTTGTAAGTGCCTGAATATCATTCTACAACTACCGAGAAATTGACTAAGACTCCAAGCTACCGTTGATATTCACGACCACCCTTTTCAGCGCAATAGATGTGGGGAAGCTATTCTAGATCATATGTGAGCAAGTACCAGCGCGTGCACGCATGACTCGATATTGGCCAAGTTCACCCAACAGTCCCAATCAGTTTTACTATATTCTGCGCTACGATGCTCGTCTTCATAACCCTGATGTGGCGGACATTGCGAGCATCAGTGAGCATTATAGCGATGTATTTCAGCACTCACACTGGTTTGTATCGCCTCTGGATCAGTTTAAAATGCGACTCTACTAGTCTCGAGCAGACCGCCGAGGTTATGACAGAGCGTTGGAAGGTGAATGTGTGGGCAGAATGTCGAAAAGCGAACTTGAAGACTTCGACACCTGCTGCTCGTGAAAAGTGATGGCCGTGGTTTGAAGGCCTCAAGAGAAGACGTGGAGCGGACGTGAGCAATGAGAAGGGCAAGGGTCGCGGCACGGGAGACGAAATCATTGTCTGATGGAATTACGCAGTTTTGTTCGGCAATTTTCAGAAGAACATGAATCTCTGATGATCCCGGTCATTGGAGTTTGACGCAGTGCCTTCATCGCTCTACAGTGAATGCCAAAGACGTGTTTGAATGTGTCCAATCAAGAGTTCTAATGGGCAGGGCTTCTTTTCAGGATAAGCTGGGCAGCCCTGTTCCGTTTATGCCAGCAATGCCAGTGTGTATTGCTGCAGCTAGCGATACTGAACGAAACCCCAGAGACTGTGGTATACAATGTGCACAACGATTATTTATCAATCTGAACCCTTCCATAAAATCGAATTCGAGGACTATGACTATCAAATTTGGTGTCCCGCTTGGAAGCCACCCTCAAAAGGGTTTTGCTGGCTTGGCCGGGCTCACATGTATAGTAGTACCTGCCCCGCATCGTACTTTATGCACCAGAAATTCCTACAAAAGATATCGTTAGTTGCTGTCAAATTAAGCTGAACTTTAATTTCAAATTTTTGAATTCAACCAGTCTCTGTGTGATACGATTTTGTGAAGCTTCTTGCGATGTTGCATTTGTGTATGGGAGATGGGAAGTTGACCTCATTTTGACCACTAAAAGCAGTACAGCCACGTTGCTGAATTTCTAATTCAGCAACAAGTCTAGATGAGTGGATTTTTGTTTTTCACCATAACCTCGTAGCAGAGAAACGGCACCATGCAACATAATTCCACTGCCTTAAATATACTCTTGAGCAGGCCCTTTGCTTTTCTCAGCCAATTGCCCTTCTTCGGCTTACCTGGATTTTCACGCTCTGAACCTTGCAGCTCTGTACTCTCCAGATCCAGGCCTTGCAGCTCTTGAATGATGATATTTGCAGCTCGTTCGCCGATGGCCATGGCTACACTACAGGTGTTGGAGCCCACGTTGCTCGGTGGAATGCTTAAATCGGCGATCTTCAGGCCCTCGACTCCGTAGACATTGAGATCGGGGTCGACCACAGCTCCGTCTTCGAAGGAAGCCATCTTACAGGTGCCCATCGAGTGCCAGGTTGTCGAGATGCGTTCCTTGAGGAAGCTTTCGATAGCCTGGTCATCCTCTGGCGTGTATTCGATATTCTGGTTGGCTTCGGAGGCAGGCTTGCCGTCCACAACGGCAGCCTTCGACCCGTTCGGGAATCCAGGATGGCCAGCTGCGACTTCGCCCGCGAAATTGTCCATACGTCGAACGATCTCGCGTTGTTTTTTGTACATCCAGAAATGTTTCTTCTGATCCATTCCATTCTCTTCCGCGAGAAATCCCACATCGAACTCGTATGGGTCGTTGAAATTCGGACCTGTAATGTGAATACGGCCGCGGGAAAAAGGGTGGGTGCTGAAGGTGGCGATTCCCATGTATTGTCCTGCTGGGACCCCAGAAGGATCTCCAGGGGAAGCAGCTGACTATGGAAAGAATCATGAGAGGCTTGTCGGGTTTGTCCTCTAAGTCTCTGTCCCATGCCGCCTGGAACTGAGTGCCCAGGCTTGCAATGCCAGCATCCGAGGGTCGAAGCTTGCGTTGAACGTCAACACCATTCCAGCTGGGAAGTGGGTCATTCTTGGGGATCAATTCAGCAACGTTGACACGCCCTGTGAGGAGCCCATCCATGGTCTGGTCTGGTCCAACGCTGGCCTTGTAAGGGTACAACATGATATGATGATCCTAACGGCAGCTTAGTGATCTGGTTCCCATAGGGGCCTCAGCAGGATAACTCACCAAATAGTTCTTACCCACTCCCGATGCAGAGGCCACAAGCGGAACTTCAACGCGCGAGATAACATCGGAACTACCAACGCCGGACCTCTCCAGTATCTGGGGTGTCCCGAGTGCACCCGCAGACAGGGCTACCTGCTTCCTCGCACGGACAGTCCTAGTCTTTTGATGGAAGTCGGGCTGGAACTCAGTGCTGGGTTGGAAGACCACACCCACAGCCCTCTTATCGTCGTCAAATACGACGCACTCAACGTCTGTCTTGACGAGGACGTGGAGATTGGGAAACTCTCCGCTCCCAAGCTTGGGGTGGATATACGCGTGTGTGGTATCCTGGCGTTTGCCATCAGCGCCGACATAGCGCTGGGCACGCATAGAACCATTGATGGAATCCAGGACGTTGTTGTCGGAAAGCTCTGGCCAGCCCAGCTTCTCCACAGCAGAAATGAAGTCGTCCTCAAGGGCCTTGCCACGATAGTTCCCAGGACCAACTAACTCAGGGTCTCAATTAGCACGTCTATCATTATTGTGACCTTCAAGTCTTTCCCCCTGTTGTTTGGAACAATGGGATCATGAAGACCGTAGCGATGTTTTGGAGCATCTTACCGTGGAGGGGGCCATCGTGCCCATGTTGAGCATCTGAGCCAGGAGGGCCGTGGTAGTTCTCCCACTAGCGACGACTCAGCCTCAAAATATTTCGGCGGTATATTTGATAAGTTGCCAACCTTGTTCATGTACTGCAGTATCTCATCGGCGGACCAGCCAGGCGTATTCCAAGCGTCTAATTCCGACCGCTGGGGACGGCTGTATAATAGCACATACACGGAAGACCCCCGCCAAGCTGGTGAATGGCCAGCCTTATGACTCCAGGCCTCTGAGAGGCGTTGGGCGCCGCCTTGGTCTTCAGGGACACCTACGATGCGGCCAGCCGGGACAATGGATTCCCTCCCAGCAAGATAGTGAGAGGCGCTGGCTTTGTAGGACCAAGTATACTTGTCGTTGGGATCTGTGTGCGACAGCCAAAATGCAGGGACGGTAACCATTTGGTCCCCAAAGTTGTTTGGGCCACTCTCAATGAGTAGAATCGACAAGTTCTTGTCGGCATCCGCAAGTCTACCTGCAACAATGCAGCCCGCAGCGCCCGCCTGCAAACAGGAATCAGTGACGTTGGAAATCCGGCAAAGAAAAGTGGACTGCCACGTACCTCCGGCTATGATGACATCAACTTCATCGATTTTATCAGGAAGAGCCTTGTAAAAACCCATCGTGTTGGTTGAGCTAGAGAGGAACAATGAGCGGGGAGGTGTACTTTGGCATATAGATGGTGAGTAAGACAAGACTGGTGTGCGAGACAAGCATCAGATGAAAAAGGATGATTCCTGAACTGAGAAATCAGGATTCAGTAGCAAAAGCGAGTTTGCATAATAGTCTAATCCAATTACTGTTCAATAAGACTGTTGGTGGTGTTGGCTGACCTGCATTACATATGTACCCACTCTAGATTACATGCCTTGTTGCCATTGCTGCCAATTAAAACAGTTGGCAACAATATCTTCTGTACTTTTGTGATTGGTCACAGGATTCCCTTGAGGATCAGCACACAGAGGACGCACGTATTGAAGAGGTTTTCAGGAACAAGACTTGAAATCATATTCGGGGAATATTCGTGTGTTCACATGCATTGGACTTCAACGAAACCGGCAGGCGTTCATGGGAAGGACATGAAACTGAAACTTCTCTATGAATTTTCGGAAGTCCTCTTAAAGGAGAGATTGAAGTCATAAATGCATTGACAACTCAGAACCATGCAAATATTTTGGCATGCTAGTAGCTTGTAGTTTGCCAGGGGGGCCGTGACCCTGGTTTGAGTAGGCGACGATCCTTTGAAAAGAAATAACGTTAGAGCTTCATTATACTCCATTGGCCGGCTTCTAAGTAGTCTACATATTCTATTGCTGCTAAAGTACCACATTTGAACTCAGCGAAATTAGCGTTTAGAACAACTGCGCATTCACGCTGTGCGGCACTGGCGGTAGCTGAGTGAAAGAGTAAACCAACCCGTGGACATCATCGATTGTTCGCCCACATGTGCCCAGTTCAACCAAACTTGAACTTGGTATGATGTTACGATGCATCGACAGACGGTACCCACATCGCGATGATAGGGATCAGTGCAGAGCCTCTTCACCTCAATTGGCTAGCCGCATGCCCAGTCATTGACAATACCACTGTTGGCTGCAGGAACATGCGGCGCTGTCCACACTTCCTACCTAAAGGATTCGAGCTAACCGCCAACACAACAGCCATTGTAGACGAGTGCTTCCCCGCAGAGCTGAAATTGAGAATTACTGTGGTATTCATGTTTTCACGGCAAGGATGGACGCAGAATCCACAGCCATACGCATTTTGCACACGGCGCCTCGCAAGCGCCTGACCAGAGATTGGCGACCAAAAGAGAGCCTCGCCGCCACAGGCGGCTTGACTGCAAGACTTCAATATAGCATCAGCCCCGAGCCTGGGTAAAATCAATGATTATATGCGCGGCCGGGATCATGGCCCTGGGCGTGCATTTACGCCGCCTCCACTGTATGTGGGGTTACCATATGCGAGGTCAACCAGCCCAAGGACCCTGTACTAAACCGATGTCGTGTCCTCAGGTACCATCCGACAACAGTTTTGGCAATGATGTCTCCAGTTCAAGCTGCTCATTGATCCAATGTTTGCTGCTCATGAGACTCCAATTTAAATATGGGGTGCTCAGGTCCCAGCCCACACCAGCTCTGCTCAAACCCGGGCGGCACGAACCTGTCCATTTGGCTCTGAGTTAACTCGATTGATTTTTCTTCTGTTCGCCTGGGCAGGCACATCGATTGGAAATTTGGCATCTTATTTTTCTCGTGTACTTGGAGCGTGTCTTTGTAGGCTACTCAAATGTCTTCCAGCGACGACAGGGGACCCGCTTTTCGAGCTTTCCTCATCGTAATGACCATCATCATGGTCACTGCCCTCATTCTTCGGTTCATCTCTAGGACTATGCTACCAAAGACTGCGAGGAATCATGAAAACAATCTGGTTTGGTGGATGACTATACTGTTTTGGCAGCTACAGTAAGTCCAAGCGCATCAACTGTTATATTTTCGCGTAATCGTCTGACAGTTTGGTGGCAGTCTGTACAAGCCGATTTATTTGCCATCGAATTCTTAATGATTCAATCCAGGTTTGGTCGCCATATCCAGACCCTGGAGGCGGATACGATCTTATATCTCTCCAAACTGAACTGGGCCGGGAACTTCATTTACGACATCGCTCTGTTTCTCAGCAAAACTGCCGCCCTTCTGTTCTTGGCTCGTGTCTTCCCCCGCGCCTCAAATTCGAAGCTGTTCAATTACGCTCTCTGGACCACGATTGGTTTGAATTTCGCCTGGCTTCTCGGCGTGATCTTCAAAACCATATTCTTTTGTTGGCCAATCTCGAAGAATTGGCTAGTTACACAGCCTGTACACTGCGGGAGACAGTTTGATATGTTTGTGGGAAGTGTAGTACCGTACCTGTTGTTGTTATCGACCTCATGATTCTTGTTCTCCCCTTGCCGAAGCTTTGGCACCTCCAAATCAATCGGGCGAAGAAGTCTGGGTTGCTGACCGTTTTTGTTCTTGGATACTGGTGAGGCCACTATGCACTGTTCCAGACCGTTTTCCGTTTCTAAGTGCTGATAACTCTCAGCGTGATTATTGTCTCACTCGGCCGTCTGATTACTGTTATCACCCCCAACTTGACGAAGTAGCAGCGGATTTCACCTGTGAGTGCACCAAATTTCAGAGGATATTCTTTCCAGCAACTCTAACACAAACAGACGCTCTGATCCCCACCTACTACTGGGTATCTGCCGAAGTGCATATCACTATTGTTTCCATTTCCCTTCTAACCATGTTGCCGTTAGGGCGTTACCTGAGTTAGAGCTACTTCATACCCCTAGCATCACTGGTTTCATCCATTGTTACGCTTGAACGCCGCACATATAGATCACGAAGCAACACAGAAATCCCCAAGAACTTTGATCCCGAAGCGCCTCACTATGCGAAAGGGGCCCGCCTCGCGTCAGAAGACGGGTCCAGAGGCTTCGCCAAAAGCCCATCGGTGGAGAGCAGTGAGCAGTCCATGCCCGGTCCAGAGACATAATTCGCTCAGGTACACTATGCGAAAGAGAATCAAGGCTACAGTTGTGGTATTCCGCGTTATGCTTGGCCGGCTCGTAGCCAGATCAGCGTTGACAGGCACAGTGGCTGGAGGCCTTTCAGTTCAGTGTACTCAAAGAACATCAATACAATTATACTGAGTCACACTTCTGCCAATTCAACTGCAACATGGGTAGTAGAAACATGTGGTACATCGAAAGCCCCTGAGCTTCGGTGCATGTGCTAGTCTGAAAAAAAATACCAATGGCACACTGATCTTTGTATTAGTTACGACCAGTAATTGATCATTACATATGTACTCATTGTGCTGGGCCATGCAGTCAGAAAAGTTCATTCTGCCCCATGTGTAGTTCTGAGTGTGAATCGCCAATAGGCGTATCAATGCCTCTCATTTTCGCCTCTGACGAAGCAATACAACGTGTCTGTGCTTGATTCTGGAGAAGTGACCAAGATTATGAATATTTACAGGTTGGCACACAATAACTAGTATGGGAGTGTCTGCTGGTGAGTGACCCTAACCCTGTGGACACATCAACGTGACCGGTTCAATGCTGACGGTGATTGATGGGCGGTTGACAGTTCATCCACCAAGTCAATACCACTGCACAATAAGCTTCGGAGGCAATCCTTCCATCAGCTGCGGAGATCTCCCGAGCAGGGTGCCAGCCATCATCCACCTGTCATGTACTCATGGAGGGCCACAGGACACCTGCGCCCTCCTCCGGGCCATTGTCCTTCATTGCCAAGCCTCTTGAAGAGGCTAAAATCCTCCAAGCCCACGGATGGTGGTACGCCGGGACACAATGGAGGGTGCCACAAGACCCGGGGTCCGTCACCGAGCTGAATATGCAGGATCGCTGCTGTCCTGATCTTCACACGCGCATATCCCGCTTGGAAGATCCATTCCTCCACGATAATTCACTTACAAGCTCCCCTCCCCACGGCGCGTTGTTCGCGTCTGTGTGCTTGGTGACTTGTCGGACGAGCCGACGACACCCTGAGACACTTGGCACTTGGAGGACTAGAGCCAGGCCCAGGACCCGCTTGCGGGTCTCGCGGTTTCATCGCATCTCTGGCGGTCGACTAACTACCTGTTCTCTTTTATTTTATGCTCTTGCAGTCTTGCACTTGACCCTGTGTACGATGCTCGTGTGGTGCTCGTCAAGATGTTCAGCACCCGCAGCACCAGGCTGCTAGTACTGGCGCTCCTGATCGCCGTCACGTTCCTATATATCGGCTGGGATCGGCCGTTGGCATGGGGTGACGTTCCTGACTTTGCGATAGACCCGGAAGCTCAAGGGGTGAATGGTGGGAAGACACCTGCACCGCCTACCACTGGCGATTCTGCTCCGGGCCAAAATAAACCAGGTTCTTCGCAATCAAGTCCGCCAAAAGTCAATGACGTCTACGACGACGATGATGAGGATGAGCCTGAGGTTGAGATCGAGATCGATGAGGACGATGATCGGGTTGAAGATGAGGATAGTTACGACTTCGAACGCCCAACAAGTCCCCTGGATATTCCACCCGCGGCCTCACCCAATCCAGAGGAGGTTGACAAAGACACATCAGTCACCCCCGGCAAGGTCGAGGAAGAGGCTCCAAAGCCTACGGTGGAATGTCCAATGAGCTTTGAGGGCTACATGAGAAGCCAGCCAGGCCCAAAATCTACAGGCAGTCGACAATTCCCCCTGGTCCGCCCGCCTCCGGAGTGTCGAACTTTTGTGGTTCCGGAGCTTGAGGAATACATCACCAAGATGGAGTCAGTGATCAAGGACCCAGACCTATACAGGCTCTTCCAGAACAGCTTCCCAAACACTCTCGACACCATGGTCAAGTGGCATGGCTACGCGAAGGACAACGGCACTGAGACGACGGAGGAGCTTAGCTATATCAGTAAGTCGTCCCAATGGCCATCATTTCCTTCCTGGGGATCTCGAGGGCGGCCTTACCTATCTCGCAAAACAAGAGTGATGCCGACTTTCTTGAGATTTCACTTGAGATCTCACAATTTCTTACCACACTGGGAATTTATCTGAGATCGGCTCACTAACAAATCACAGTCACGGGCGATATCGACGCAATGTGGTTACGAGATAGCGCAAGCCAGCTGTACTCGTACCTTCACTTCCTCTCGCCCGAGAGCTCATCGGTGGGCGGCAGCCTGAACACCTTGAACTCGTTGTGGCGTGGGCTTATCAACTCGCACTCACGCTACATCATCATCTCCCCTTACTGCCACTCATTCCAGCCCCCTCCCGAGTCAGGGATCCCGCCTACGGTCAACGGCGCGTACCACCACAACAACCCGCGCCCGGCCTACGACCCGGTGGAAGTGTTCGACTGCAAGTGGGAGCTCGACAGCCTCGCCTCGTTCCTGCAGGTCAGCGCGGGCTACTACCAGCGCACTAAGGACCTGGCCTTCTTCGCGCGGTACAACTGGGTGGACGCCGTCCAGGCCGCCGTCGACGCGGCCGCGGCTATGAGGGTCGGTACGTACGACGAGGAAGGGCGGGTGCTCCCCTCTGCGTGGACCTTCACGGGGTGGACCAACAGGGGCTCGGAGACGCTCACCAACGACGGGCTCGGCAATCCGAGCCGGAGCAACGGCATGGTGCGCACCGCGTTCCGCCCCAGCGACGACGCGACCATCTTCCAGTTCCTGGTGCCGGCCAACATGATGTTCGCCACTTACCTCGAGGAGGCGTCCGTGATGATGCAGGCGCTCGGCGAAGAATGGGGCAGCAGCAGCCTCCCGGGCATGGAAGACCCGGATAGAACCGCGCAGGCGGCAAACCTGACGACGCAGATGCGCTCGCTGGCGGCGGGCATCCGGCGGGGTATCGACCGCGACGCCGTCGTCCCGCACCGCGACTTTGGCGACATCTTCGCGTACGAGTGCGACGGCTTCGGCGGCGTCAACCTCATGGACGACGCCAACGTACCAAGCCTGCTGGCGATGCCGCTGTTCGGGTACGCGCGGCAGCCGGCTTCGCCCAAGTTCAGCCGCCCCGAGGGCCTGCGGTCGTCGGAGGACTACGCCACCATCTACCAGAACACGAGGCGGTTCGCGCTGTCGCTCGCGAACCCTTACTATGCCAAGGGGCCGTCGATCTCTGCCGTTGGAGGCCCGCACCTCGGGCCGGGCAAGGCGTGGCCCATGGCCGCGCTGGTGGCGGGCATGACAGCTTTTGACGAGGAGACAGGTCTAGTGGGGCCCAAGGGCAAGGGGGGCGTCGAGGAGGTGGTTGCTGAGCAGCTGAGCATGGTCCTGAACTCGACGTCTGGCATGGGCGTTGTCCATGAGAGCGTCAACTCGTGGAACGGGAACTCCTTTACGCGAGCGTGGTTTGGGTGGGCGAATGGTCTCATGGGAGAGTTGATTATCAGGATTGAAGAGTGGGAGAAGAAGGCCAACAAGTTGAGCGGAGAGGGGCTGCTAGGCAGAAGTTGGCAGTAAACTTGGTTGAGAGCTCTTGGAAGCCCTTTTAGTATGGCGTTGAAAGTCTAGGATCTAATGGAAAAAGCATATTGAAATGCCTAGATTTGGTGCGGCACTTGTTCTGGCGCCGCCATTATACCCCGAATTGAAAAGCTGTCCATCACAACTGCTTTCACAGTCAGCACGTAAGTCATTTCCCTTCCTTTACACATTCCCGATTCACATTCATATTAAAGATTCACTTCACTGGGTTGCATAGAACGCAAATTTGTCTCAGATGTGTCAGATATGCCGTAGGATTTGTATTTCCAGTGTAATGTATCGCACTATGTACCGTCCTCCTGAAGGACGCAGGATGAAAAACCCCCGCCGAGAGATGAAAGCTCAGAAAACGTTTGAGCCAGATATGAACCAAACGCCAATCCGTGCAAACAAGTGGTATCAAAAATGGCATATAGCCCTAGGTTGTCAAGAACCCGAAGAAAAGAAGAAAATTGTCCCCTTGCCACCTGTCCTTTGTCCATTCACGCCAGGTAAACGACGGCAGGTGAGGTCTCGAGCCTACGACTTAATGGCGAGGCATGAAACGCATGCCCCTCTTCGCGGCGGCGGCAGCCGCGCCGTCAGACTTGCTGTAGACCTTGATCGACTTGAAGAGCCCTGTTGATGATTAGCTGCTGAGTTATTCCAGGAGGGAGAATGAGAGGTAGGTCACTCACAATAAGCGTCTACAAAAGCACTGGGGTCTTGGGCCGCGTACTCCTCGCAGGTTGGTGCCTTTGCAGAACACTCGGCATCGTCTGCCCATGTGGCGCCGGCCCATTGACCACACTGTAAAAGCTGTTGTTAGCAATCTGATTAAAAAACGGTGACATTTGGTGGGGAAGGTACTCACGAAGTCTGTGTTGATGGTGATCCAGTGCTCCTTGAAGTTGTTGTCGATGTTGCAGGAGCTTCCTCCCTGGAAGCTGGCAAGGGGGATGCCGAACGTAGAGGAGTCAACCGTCGAATTGGAAGACGAGATCTTGTTCTGGATGGTGCTATTCCTGGGGAAGAACCACACGTTGATGGCGTCGCTGGTCCACTCCATTGCGTAAACGCCACCGCCGGCAGCGTTCAAACCTTTGCCGAAGTTCTCGGTGCTGTTGGTGGTCTGGGGGCAGCCAAGGCCGCCATTGCCGTCATTGCAGTTGTCGTTGGTGAGCTCCGTGCCATCGACGGTCTCGCCCTGGGTCATGGTGCAGGTAGGGCCCGTGTGAAGGGTCACCTGGTTGGTGGACTGACTGTTGGCGCCCTCGATGATGTCGATCTCACCATTGTACGGCCAGCCCTCGTTGTATGTCCACAGAGCGGGCCAAGTGCCACATCCCTGTACGAACACGGGTTAGTAATTGATTGTGTCATGTCTTTTCAAAATGGAAAGTGAAAGCTAAAGGTTTGAGAAATTGAGGTGCTACATTTTATGCATGGGAAAACTTACAACCGGCATGTGCACAACATCGGCGACAAGGAGCATCTGAGTGTACGCCTTCTTGCTTGTGAGACGCGTGCTGGCGCGTCCGTTGGCGGGGTTGGCGGTCTTGTGGTCGCTGCCGACGTAGATCATGTCCTGGTGGAAACCAGCCAGTCCCTGGGAAGCAGCATTGACCCTGTCCTGGTACTGGACGAAGCCCTTCGTAGGATCTGGCTCAGAGAAGAACTCGAACGAGTCAAAAAAGTTGGCTTGGACGTAGTTGTCAGTCAGGGTGTAAGCGGCGCCTGCCACCAGCTGCGCGGCAGCCAGCAGGGCTGAAACTGAAGTTGCGAATGAAGGCATCTTGTCAAAAGATATGTACGACGTCGAAAGTGAGACTATTTGAAAATGTTGAGACTGAAGAGATGGAGGGTTTGTATCGAGTCCGGTCGAAGGAGGCTGGCTCTTTGTATGTTTGTTGTGGCTGACTGCTGAGGAAGAAGCAAGTCTGAATGAAACAGTAAGGTGAGTTATCGAGGGGTTCCAGATCAGCTAGACAGACTCGTCTGTAGGCAGATTGGCTTTTCTTAAGCTGTGTACTGTGCCGGGGACACGGTTCGGAATGATTGTGGGATTCTGCAGAATAAACCTATTGTTGGGCCTGCAACAAAGAATTCTATGCCTTCGACAATGAGGGTCGGACGGGAGCACAACAAGGAAGGGACTGGTGCCAACCAAGGCAAACGCCGTGTGAATAAGAGACGGCGGGAGAAAGGGAGAAAGAATTGAGAGATCAGATGGTACCAGCCACGCGGGTCCAAAGTCGATCAAGGATGAGTCCAGCCTTTGGGGTGAAGCAGAGTCTCGACCTTGTGGGAACCGACCATGTGCCTCAGACGGGAATGTGGTTTTAAATATCCTGCACAAGCAAAGTCACGCACGCAGAATGAGTGGGCACGGCTTGCCCTGCATTGGAGCCCGCATTGGAGCCTGCATGGCCCAGTCCGCTGTCCGGAGTCACCATGTCGGACAGGCAGACAGGTGGGAATGGGGAGACGGAGTGACAACCGACAAGCGGCGGGAGGCGTCAAAAAGGTGACAGGGTGACAAGGGATACGTGCGGTGCGTGCAGATCTGCCGGGGAGCCGCACCACCAGCATGCAGGGGTTGCGAGAGAGCATGGCTTGCCCGTTGGTGCCCTTCTTGCCTGCTACTCGCCAATCTAGGCGACAGCGCAATCTGGCTGAGACCGGGGGAACCATTGCACTGGAGCTCCCCTCCTCTTTCGGGCCGTTGATGGCGGTCCGGAGATATCACATCCAGGTCAGGAGATGGGGAGGGGGGATATGAGAGGAGAAGGGATGGTGATTCGCGGTGGGGTTCTACAATGCAGCAGCTTGCTGCCGCTTCGAAGCACCGAGGTGCACCGAGCAATGAGACAGTATGCGCGGTGAGCAAGCAAGCTTCATATGACAGGGAGCACGGCGACTCAGGCGGGCCAGCCACTCAGAGACGCGTATAGAGCGATGGTGACGGACAGGCGTGCGCGTGTGTGGGAGCGGCTGGAAGAAACAGTTGAGACAGGGTTCGAGGCCAAGCATTGACTCTTATTTGCTGCTTGCTGCTTCTCTTCGGATGATCGACGTTAAAACAGTGAACAGGGGGGCTGGCTATACGTGAGACCTGCCAAATAAGCGTGTGTGCCGCGGTAACTATGCGGGAGGCTAGTGCACACGAGAGGTCGTATATCTGGCTCGGCCAGAGTTTTGTCTGTATGAAATCTCCGCACATAACACCAACGGCAAAGAATGGCACGATACTGTGCCTCGAGTGTGGTGACTGACTAACTGACTGACCGCTGGCCGAGGCCCGCATTCTTTGGGCTGAGATCCGATCACAGATAACGGCTCCGTAAATCAGGCTGAAGTGGGATCGCAGATCTAGTCGCGTGGACGAGTGACCGAGCGAGTGAGCAAGTTGACCGAGTGAGTTGGGCCGTTCAAGTGGAGTCGACTTAGGCGTGAGGTTCAGGGAGAGGCTCGGGGAGACAGATGCAGGGAGACTCGCGTTTGGGAAAGGTTGACGGCTCGGCCTCCCTGCCCGCCTGATTGGACCGTCATCTGCCACCACCACCGTGTCGGCACGCCAGGCACGCCAACCCAATTGGCTCGACGGGAAGACAGGGGGCAGGGGGTATGCCTGTACGTCCCGCACTTTACCTGTATGTGCCACAGAGAGAGCCGTCGCCCAACTGATCTGCGCGACGCACATGTTGGTGAAACATGAGAAGCTTCCAATGTTTCGAAACACACCCCGCCTTTTTTCTTTGCCTCCCCTTCTACCTCCCGCAGATCCCCTCGGGGGCCCTCTTTCTCCCAGGAGAGAGAGAGAGAGCTGCCAACCTGCCAACTCGGATACCCAGACCTGCCCAGGCTGCCGGGCGGGATGGCCAGGATAAATAGGCAAACAAAACAGGGTCTATTCTCCGGGCCTCAAAGGGCGGCGAGGCAAAACTGCCCCTCAGTGGGAACCCCTTCCTAGGGACCAAGACTACCACGTCGGCTGCCAGCCAACAGATCCGAGCATCTGGTAACCGTCTGCAGGTTTATTAGACGCCGGCGTGCCACCTTGAAACAGTTTGACCGCCCCTCATCCACACTTCTTGTGAGTGTGTTTGCGCGTACAATCCCACCGGCGGTGTAGAGCCATCTTCTGTTTCCCTTTTACCTCCTCCTTTTCTTCTCGGCCCTCTTGAGGGCCCCTGTGGCGATGTATCATTGATTTTCTTTGCACTTGCCTGTTCCTGCGCTTGGCATCACTATTTGCGATGAGCTATCTGGGTATGCATATGGATATGCAGCAATAAGTGTACCTGTATTAACTTAATCTGTGAGATCGGTCTAGTGGTAAGACGCCTATTCTAATGCTTATGCGTCGATGATAAAGAGCCAACCGCAACGCCAGGCTAGTCCTGAGATCCCAATGCTTTGTATATACCCAAGCAGCGCAATATATCCCAAATGTTCCTTGTATATAAATGCCCGTTGTACCAGCTCTCGTGAACTCATTACTCCGTCGACAGCTCTTCGCTGCTGCTCCCGCTTTCGACGCCTCCATCTTTCCCAACATCGCTGTCTGCCACCGCCGCATCGCCATTTTCTGCTCCTTCGCCTTTGTGTCGATCGTCGACCCACTGCCCAACATCCTCACATGCCTTGGGCACCCGACATCTCGCCCGCTCGCTCGGAGGGCATGTCCGCCACAAGGTCTCCCTCAAGCCCTGGAACACCTCGCTCTCCGCGTCCATCGCCCAGATGACATCGAGGTGCTCGTACTCGGGGATCACCTTGCTGAACACCAGGCGCGCGTGCGGCTCGCGGCCCCGCTCGAACCGGCGCAGGAGCTTATTCCCGTCAACCAGGTTGTCACGGCCGCACACCCAGAGCGCCATCGGCGGGCTTTGTGAGTTGTACCACGCCGAAGATCCTTTCGGCCTGCGGTGGTGGTGGTGGCGAGTTCGGTGCGTCGGTGAGGGCGGCTCGTTTATGTGGACCTCGGGGGGCACGGCAGCCACCGGGTTCTGAGACTCGTCCTCATCCTCACGTTCTTCGGCGCGCCATTCTTCCTTCGTAGCGAGGATGCATTTCTGTGCGACAATATTAGCCAGGGCGCAAGAAAGCGGGTGCCGCCACCAGCGGCCGGGAACATTGACTCACATGCTTTGCGAAACACTCGCGGCCTAGCCACCACCTCATCGATTCTGCGCTGACGTAGACGGGGGCGAATTGGAAGAATCTGTCCCTGAGCCCGCGGTCCCACCTGAAGTCTGTCCAGTCGAACAGGAAAGAAAATACTTTGTAGCCCATCCAGCCGTAGAGCCTTGGCGGCAGAAGCCCATGCATGGTCATCATGATCGGTATAAAGGCGTGGATACCAAACATAATTCTAAACATGGCGGGAGTGATCACTCTCATGAATTTGAAGTACATCTTTCCGATCAGCGGACCGGCATACGCAGCCGGGGCCAGCGCGCAGAACACCGAGAGCTTCTCCCCCAGTTCCGGCCTCTGCTCCTTTGCCAGGGCGACAAATGTCTCGGTCGTGCCCTGGGAGTGGGCAATCAGACCGATCTTTGAGAACCCCGTCTCGAATTGCACACGGGAGGTCAGCGCGGCCAGGTCAAAGACACCCATCTGCCTGATGTTCCAGCACCACATGCGAGGGTCGGAGTACTCGAGCAGCACGTGCTTCGGCTTGAAACCGCACCGGTTGTTGCCGAGCCAGACGTCATATCCAGACTTGCAAAGCCAGAATGCGAGTGACTGGTCGTCGTTGACGCAGTACGCTCCGGCTGACTGCAGCAGCCCGTGCATGAGCAGCACTGGGTATTTCCGCGGCGCGCTGGGATCCTTCAGCGGCTTGCCCTGCTGCCTCCCTCCTGTGAAGAGTTCTGGGCCTCGGGGTTGGCGCTCTTTGGAGTCGAGCCCCTCGTATTCGCGAGGATCATAGACATGCCACAGGTCGATTATGAATCCGTCCTCGGTTTGGACCCCGAATTCTTCAACGTCGAGGCCGACTCTTCGAGCGTAGTAGCCCACGTCACACTTTATTGGGTCTGGGCCACCTTCTGTAGGAATATAACCATCTTCGTTTATCGTGTCGGTATCGGTCAGGCGACGCTCCTCGGAGGTGCGGCGCGTCCACTTCCTTGCTTCCTCTTTTCTCGCATCCCGTCGTCGAACTTCCTCCTCATAAAAGGGCCGGTCCTTATCCGGGTTTCGAAATGTGAGTCTATACCATATGCGCTTTGTGAACGGTGGAAGGCTCGTAAACAGAGATCCCAGTACTATAACTCCTAGGAACGACAGGCTGAGAAAGAAGGAGGACACGCGGAATGCCGAGCACTGGATGTCTCGTAGTATCGACGACGGCCCGTAGAGAGGCAGCGGAGGGAAGAGTGGGTTTGTGTGCGAGGGCGGCATGGTCCGTCTCAAGGAGCCATCAGACGTCTTTTGCAAAGACTTGCCATTGGGCATTGGAGGTGGGGTGAATGCCTTCTGGGTTTCACTGTGATCGTGGGAGCCGGGAGCCCCAGGTGTCTGTTCGGTACTTCCATTCTCCTGCCCTTGCGCGACTGCGGGTTGCCCATGCTCCAGGTCCTCCTTGAGTATGTTCAGTTTGTGCGCCTCTTCCAGTGGGACCCCTGGCAGCCTGTGTCCTTCAGCGGTAGCGATGACGGGGTCTCTGGGCGTGACGAAGACAGCCTGGGCGGCGACATCTTCAGAACCATCCTCCTCTGGGTTCTTGTGCGCAAGTTTCTGCGACTGCTTGGCGAACTCGAAGGCGGACTGGACCAATGGCGTCGAGCTCGGGCCGGCTGTGTCGTTGCCTGTCATCGCTGTCGGTCGAGCTTGCGATCCGGGTGAAGCAAGGCAGATGGGGCGGGTGTGAGGGGAAGATAACCCGGTGGTGGTGTATATAAATAAATCTGGAAGACGGAAAAGACGTCATGGAGTAGACACACAAAGACTATTATTCTTTAGCTCAGGAACCAGTGTCGGCCGTCTAACGGGTCGGTCTAGGTGCGAAAAAGACGAAGAAACCCTGACTACCCTAGGACAGAGAACTAGAGGGGGCCACTCATTTCCGGTGGGCGGCAGGGTGGTCTATTCCGGGTCAGCGAAGAAGTCTTGAAAGATGAGAAAGGACGCTGAAATGGCACGAGGACAGCGCTCGAAAGAATGCGTGACTTCGGAACGTGATAGTATGGAGTGAGCAGAGAACATTGTCTTCACCGGCACTGCAAATGATAGGTCGATGGGAGGTTCAGCCCCCCGCGTCATCATGCAGGGGGCCGCCTTCGAAATTTTGCAGGCGGCTCGACTGCGAATGTCGCTAGTCATACATGGATTTCAGGCATGTGAAGATCAAGCCACACACTGTCGGCGGTGTAATCGTGACATGGTGGCAGAACAGAACAGAATAGAACAGAACAGCCACTAGCACCACCACTGCTCGAGACGTAAACAGACGAGAGCGTGGGCTTGATCAACGTCCGTTTACTGCGGCCTCAGCTGCTATTTGCAGGAGTTTAGCCAGACGAAAGAAAGATCAAGTAGGTACTGCTGCACGTTGCAAAACAGCCCACACGGTTATGAGATACGACGAGAAGTCATGCTGCAGCTGAGTTGAAAGGATCTTAAATATTGGTCACGGGCCATGATCTTAAATAAAGGTAACAGATAAGGTTGGCTGTGTACAGATGCAACTACACACGGACGCTTCCAAGGTTGTTTAGTCGCGACGGGATGGACGTCTTGGGAGTTGGATTGGGTTGGGGTTGGAATTGGAATCGGCCGGCTGCCCATTCTGCAGCCCGCTTGCCGAGGTTCTCCACGAGAATCGGCAGGGGTCCACGGCCCTCGTCGACCTCGCTCCGCGCCGCTGCGAACAATTTGGCTCCGGCACTGCCTGTCGCATGACTGTCTTGTCGACAGCACAACAAATTGTCCCTGGACATCTCTGCGAGCTCGGCTGTGCGTTTGCAGAATTCTTGTGCGCCGTGTCGGATGCTGTTCCCATCCCGTAACCTCATCTCCCAAGCAAGACCATGAGCTCCCGATAAAGCAAGCTCCATAGCTGTGCGCTGCGGGGCCGACGTCCATCGCTATCCTCTTCCGCGTCAAGACTCCCGACCTTGTGGAGCCGCGAACCCCTCGGCACCCTCCTCTCTGTCTCTTCTTCTTGCTCGTGATACCTGGCGGCCATGTCTTCGCTACCCCCCGTCGATCTGTCCCATCCCCATCGGAAGCGCAAGAGAAGGCGGAGGGACGACAAGCCTCCCATTGCTGCCCGCCTTGTACTTGACGACCATGTCAAGGGCGACGTTGGGATACTATCCGAGGACCTATTTGCCGACCTGTTTCCGCACCTGAATTATGGTAGCTCTTCCAGACTTCATTCCCATCTGCTACTCTTGGCTAACATGCATTCCTCCCACCAAAAGACATCCAACATGACCAAGACGGCGCCCTCGTTCCCGATGTGCTCCACGTTGCGCTGGCCCCGTGGGCACCCAATGCCTCCGCCGAGACCTCCAATTGGACCATAGTTCCTGTCACTCAGTCTTCAGCCCTCGCGCACTCGACCCTCCAATTCTCCCCGTCCTCCCTGGCCCTCCAGAGCTTTGCGACCACCCTTCAACAAGTTGCGCCGTCCAAGCTGTCCAGCCACAGCCGAAGCGGGATTGAGATCTTGGTCCTGGACGTGGTGGCCCTGTCGCTGGATACCGTCTTCGTGAGCCTCGAGGGTGAGCTCGCGAAAAGGCTAGAAGATGGAGAAGGCACTTTCTTCCGGGACCATCCAGACGTCACCTCCGCCCAACTCAAGGGAAAGGGCAAGGGGATCGCAGCCGAGTCGTCTCCAGATGATCGCTTAAGGAATGCCATACGTATTTCTCTTGGTACACTGAAGGTGGTTCATGCTGGAGACCTGTTCCCACTGCCCCTGCCACCCCACGCCATAACACATGTGCCACCGAACCCGGGCAAAGTCACGCTGTGCGAACCAGTTGCTCAAGGCATTCTGTCTCCATCGACCAAGGTCATCGTATCCAGGGGTCGAATTCACTCCAAAGATAGCCGTGCTCCTTCCGCCATGTCTTCGTCCCAGAAGCTTAACGGGCTCGCCGAGGATGATGACGACACAGCGAATGACCAGTTCTACTCTGCAGCGGAGGAGCGATATAGGACGGGGACCGAGGCTCAGACCGAAGATTCTGATGTCGTTACTGAGACGGAGGAGTCAGAACTTTCCTTGGACGAAGCCGATGACTTATCGGACGACTCGATGGATGATCTGATATCGCTGCAGGCCCCAGCCTTACCCGCAACGGCTGCCAGCGGTATGTCCACAATCGCTGCGGGCACACCAATGACTCTAGGCCGTGGGCGAAAGACCAACGGTATTAGCACACCTGGTTCAGTCTTCTCGACCTTTACTGCTACCACTGCCAGGCTTGATCGACCACGTGGGCGGCTTTTTAAAGCACAGGGTCTCATGAAGCCCATTCCTCCAGAGCTTCTGCATCCGAAGGTTGTCCCCGCCGATGACGAGGAGGCGCGTGTGTACGTTGATATCAGCAATTTGACAAGAATTGGCTGTTTCTCTGGCGACTGGGTGAGGCTGGAACCTGCGCAGGAACCACCTGCGAACGGATTTGGCCAATTTGGCCTGGGAAGTTTTGGCGACATAGGCCAGGATGAGCCAGATTGGCGGCCTGTCAGAGTCTTCGGGCTGCCAGAAGGGTACTCGCACCGACCCGTGACGAGAATTGCCAACTCAAAAAATGAGGGCAGGCGACCTTCGTTCTTCGAGTCACAGCTACAAAAACCGTCAAGCCCCGCGGTCTACGTGTCACCAGTATTGTTGACAAATCTCGACGGCCCAGCTTATCTTCGCATAGCACCATTGAAAAGATGCTCCCCAGTGTTAGCGAAGAACCCATTATCGAAGCTAACAGGCTCTTCGCAACCACCTTATGCTCGCGAGGTCACTCTGCGGCATGTACGAACCCCCAAATCGGTGGAAAGAGACGTACAAGCAGCTGTCATGGCTGGCGTCAAGCGCTACTTCGAAAAGAAATCAAGGATAGTCAAGAGTGGAGATTTGATAGCATTCCCTATCGACACGCAGCTCGGAAGGACACTCCAAGAGTCCGGCACGGACAGCCTTGCTGTGGATGATATCCTGTCTTTGGCAGCATCGAATCCGGCAAATCGGAGACAGTCCCTCAATTATGATGAGGTGGTCTGGTTCAAGGTCACCCATATCGTTCCTATGAAACGGGAAGGCCCCGAGGAAGAGCCCGAAGAGGATACGTGGGGCTCCGTCACGTGCATCGATATATCAATGACACTTTTGCGACAAACAGGATCCGTGACCAGTCGCATACCGGGTGTCAAGGACAGTACATGGAGGTATTATCTTGGCCTGAGAAAACCGCCAGATCGAGCTTTCCAGTCCTCACCCACAGCAATCATGGAACCAGAGAGGCCCCAGGTTTCGCCTCTGCGGACTCGCTTGCGTGAACTTCTGACAGCAGCGACCAGTCACAGGGCGATACAACTTAAAATGCCTCCATTGGCGATATTGCTGGTGTCCACCCAAAGGAATATTGGGAAAGCCACCGTTGCAGGCGATGCATGCCTAGATATTGGTCTCCACACTTTTGTGCTGGATGCTTATGACATTGTCAACGATGCTGGCTCGGGAGGCAGCGATGTCAAGACGGAAGGCTTCTTGAAGAGTCGAGCCGAACGGGCTATGAGCTGCGGCCCAGAATGCTGTGCTTTGCTAATCAGGCACATCGAAGCTCTGACCGCGGACAGGATGGTCTCGTCAATGAAAGAGATCTTGGCCGATGCCAGGGTAGTGATTGCTACCACAACCGAAGTGGATAAAGTGCCCGATGGAGTGAGGGGACTATTCACTCACGAGCTTGAGATGAGGGCTCCAGACGAAGGCGAGCGAGAAGTAATGCTGAGGAACGTCGTCGATGACCGAGGCATTTCTCTTGGTCCGGACGTCGACTTGAGCAGTGTTGCACTCAAAACTGCAGCTCTGGTCGCAGGTGATCTGGTCGATGTCGTCGATCGAGCCCTAGTCGCTCAGCGGTCACGTCTCGAGAAGCTCACCTCCCAAGCGACGGACACAGACACAAAACTCACAGTCCGTGATATACAAGTCGCCGGCGGTGCTTCTTCACGCGGTCTAACAACGGCTGATTTCGACGTCGCTGTGGAGGCTGCGCGCAAGAATTTCGCAGACGCAATTGGAGCACCCAAGATTCCCAACGTGACTTGGGATGATGTTGGTGGTCTAGAAAACGTCAAAGATACCGTTTCAGAGACTATACAACTCCCTCTCGAACGCCCTGAACTGTTTGCCAAGGGCATGAAGAAGCGCAGTGGCATTCTGTTCTATGGGCCGCCAGGCACTGGAAAGACGCTGCTTGCGAAGGCCATTGCAACTGAGTACAGCCTGAACTTCTTCAGTGTGAAGGGTCCCGAATTGTTGAACATGTACATTGGTGAGTCAGAGGCTAACGTGCGGCGGGTCTTCCAGAGGGCAAGGGATGCCCGGCCGTGTGTGGTGTTCTTTGATGAGCTGGACTCTGTCGCGCCCAAGAGAGGCAATCAAGGAGACAGCGGCGGTGTCATGGACCGCATTGTGAGTCAGCTTCTGGCTGAACTAGATGGAATGTCAGGCGGCGAGGACAGTGCTGGGGGCGTATTCGTCATCGGTGCCACCAACCGGCCGGACCTCTTAGACTCAGCGTTGCTGCGACCCGGGAGGTTCGACAAGATGCTTTACTTGGGAGTATCCGACACTCACGAGAAGCAGCTGAGGATTTTGGAGGCACTGACCCGGAAGTAAGTGAACCACAATGCTCAAATCATTTGGATATGAAGACTGACCATTTATGCGAAGATTTACCCTCCACCCGACAGTCACTCTGCGCGCCGTCGCCGAGAAGCTCCCGTTCACTTACACAGGCGCGGACTTCTACGCGCTGTGCAGCGATGCCATGCTCAAGGCCGTTACCAGGCAGGCCGGTAAGGTGGACGCCAAGATCAAGGCTCTCAACGCCGAAGCCGAGGCGGAGGGCAGGAAGCAGACCATCTCGACCGCCAACTTCTTCGACCACTACTCCACGCCGCAGGACGTCGCCGTGATGGTGACCGAGGAGGACTTCATGGACGCACACAGGGAGCTCATCCCCAGCGTGAGCGCAGGAGAGCTGTCGCACTACGAGCGGGTCCGGGCCACCTTCGAGGGCGGGCGCGAGTCCAATGGCGGGGCGGCGACCGCGGATGCGGAGAAGCAGAGGCCTGCGCCGCTCAACCTCGGGCAGAGGACGGTGTCGACGGCGTCGCAGCGGAGCGCGAAGGGGAAGGGCAAGTCGGTCGCTACCAGCAAGGGCAAAGGAAAAGCCGTCGCCCAGGGCAGCGACGGCGAGGATGCCGAATACGAGGACGACTACGGGGTCGAGGCGCAGGACGAGGACGAAGGTGGCGAGGCAAATGGGACCAGCGGCAGCAATAAGGGGAAGGGGAAAGCCGTTGCTGGGTTCCAGGATGGCACTGCGAGCGATGATGAGGGACTGTATGACTGAGTGTGTGATGCTTCGGCCCGGGCTTGGCGTCTGGTTTACGGGAAAAGTACATAGGAAATTTACGACCGTGTTTATATACGTCAGAGAACTCCGTACCTCTAGGCAAGACAAAGTCTATGCTGCAATCCACATGTTGCCTAGACAGTGTATGCTTGGTACCGAATATTCTCCCGCGAGGTGGATTTCTAGTCCGAGGTGGCGCTTAAAGATAACCACGTAAAATTGCTGTCTACGGGATTGCTGACGAACAGTTTGGTTGCTCTTCTCAGAGAGTTGTGAAGCTGGCTCATACTAAGATCACAGGAAACGCCCTATCAGTGCGAGTGTAGCTTGAATCAAGCTGACATCAATAGAACAGTCTCTGCAGGCCAAATTGTTGATTCTGACTTATAAATCTTCACTGTCCGAGGCAGATATATGCACCTAATCTCCGAAACACGGAGCTCACATAGGGACTTGCCACAGTGCCAATACTCCTTGCTACTTACTAACCATCAACAACAGCTGCGCACAGCTGTACTGTACTAGGATCGTGCTGCAATCTGACGATATGATTGACCCGCAATGATCATGCCTTGCCTCCTTCGGCCTCCTCCGGCTCAGGCTCCTCCTTTATAGCCTCCTGATTCTCCACCTTCTTGATCTCTTCAGGGCTCGCGCTCGCCACCCTGGCGCCCGCGAATGTGCCCTCCGGCGCCTTCCACGTCGCCGTCGTGGGGCTTTGCACGGTGTGTAGCGCGGTGCCGATGCTCGTGTCCCCGCCGCCGCTGTTCTTCCATGCCCCGCTAGTGGGTGACTGCAGGCCGGCCCCCGTGGCGGACGAGGACGCGGATGGGGCGACGGACAGCTGCGACATGGCCTCCGTCGGGGGATCTGACGACTCGCCGGCCGCTGCGCTAGTAGGCGACGCGGCGGCGGCCTTCTGATCGTCCTCATCCTTGCTCGCCCCGGCCTCATCGCCGCCCGCCTCAGTCTCCGCCTTCTTGCCGTGGACCTTCTCCCTGAGCGCCTCCAGCTTGGCCTTCTTGGCCTTCTTGGCTCTCTCCTCGGCCTTCTGCGCCGCCTCCTCGGCTACGCTCCTCGTAGCGGCCACCACCTTATTTTTGTTGTTGCTGGAAGAGTCCTTGACGGCCTGGGCGATCTTGTTGGCGTTCTGCTCGGCGGGGCTCTTGACCCGCTCGGGGGGCGGCGGCGGGTTCAGCATGGCGGGCGGGTATGGCGTCTTGTCCTCGGGCTGCTTGTACTTGGGCACGGGGGCCACGGAGCCCTTCTTGGGCTGGGTGAACTCGTCGTAGTAGATCTTGACGTGCTGCTTCAGCTCGCCGTACTCGTTCCACTCCTCGATTTCGACGATATCCTGAGTCGCAGAGACGGGCATGTTAGTTAGCTGTCCCTAGCATAACACTTAAATCGAAGGACAAGAAGGATCAAGTGACTCACGCCGAGCACGATGCCCATCTGCACGAGCCCGGGAAGCTTCCGCGGCCTGCCATCGGCGGCCTTCCCTGCGCGGCGGCCCCAGAGCATGCGCGCCTTCTCATCGGTGGCGACGTCGATGGCCTTGAAGGGCACACGGTTGGCACGCAGGATGGTCTCGAGGCGCGAGGTGGCCGTGATGATGTGCCTGTTCCCCGCGGTCAGGGAGGTGTAGATGTACAGGGCTGGGTCGGTGCTGTAGTTCTTCGCGCCCGCTTTCCTGACCGTCTTCTTGACTGGGACCGGGGCCGGCGCTGAGGCGTCGGCTGAAGACTCCGCTGGCGTCTCGGCGGGTGTTGTTGAGCTCTGGGCTGGTTCCTGAGCTGGTTCCTGGCCTGGAGTCGCTGTAGCTGGTGTTGAGTCTGGAACAGCAGAGCTGCTGCTGCCAGCTGCTGCTGCTGCTGCTGCTTCCTCAGACACCATGGTGTGGGGGTTGGAACTTTCTGTGGGCTGTCGTGGAGGCAGGCGGATGGTCATGAGATGGTACTGGGGTCAATGGTTGTCGCTGGAGACGTGGCACTTTGTTGATGTTCCTCTCGCGGTGGTCAATGTTTGGAATGGGGGGAGGGGCAAGACAGATTGGGCCAGGGTGGGATGAGACGGAGGTACGCGGAGGGGCCACTTCAGAGAGACTGAGCTCTGGGCTTAGAGAGATCAGAGGTGGCCGGCCTCAGCGTATGAGGGTGTGGATCCTGCGTTTCACCAATGGGCCCGGCCAGCGGTGGTGGCCACTGGCGGAAAGAAAGAAAACGATCTGCAATCTCTCGGCTCTCCCCGCCAACACAATCCTAGATATCGGGCTACAAGTTGTTGTTGCAGAAATGCAAAGTCCTCATCGCATGAGTGCCCCCTTCTGCTGTCCTACGATTGCCTTATCGATAGTATGACGTACTCAGGGGTCCAAATTATCAACCTCGGCACACATTCAGGCGAACATCAACCTGCACTACATCCCTTGTACGCTTGTCTACGCAATTGTGTGGCCAATGTAGACTACACAATATTTCAGTGCGTATTCTTCAGCACGTCAGAGGCTCGTCAAAACAATATGCCCTTGGCGACTCGGCGTGCCCGATGTGTGGTCTTCCGTGAGACATTTTGAGAGTGCGCGCATCAAAGCTACAGCTTTGGAAGTGGAACAGCCTCTCCAGCGTTCTGGCCCGGCACCCGGCTCTGAAAGGCCACCATGTGTCAAGTTGGCTGCAGGGTCATTCAGCACAAAGCCTAGGGGCTGCAGCATCTACAGCCTCCCATTCAGAGTACTGGCTCCGAGCGAGGAATATCCTGTTGTATTGTTTTGTTGAGTTGCGTCAAGATGAACACACCAACAAGACACATTGTCCCAGAATAACTTGCCGTCTAGATACAATCATGATACGACGAGCCACTTCGAGGCTGCGCTTAATACGTACCCCGTTATGGCATGGTACGCTGCTTTTGCGAAATGATATATATAAGCCCATGTCTATGTGTATTGAGTTGTGTCTCTGTCCTGCTGGCATTGTTCTACAATACTTGCGAATATCTGGTTAGCCCTTGGATCCAACATGTGTCTAGTAGTTCCTCCCAAGAAGAGCCCCAAGGCCCAAAAAAGCGCCAAGCCGAAGGACATCCCACAGGCCAAGCCTGTCGCCGTCCCTACCATACCAACGTACAGCCGGGTACCTCCGTCCAAGACCTGCACCTCTTCAGCTACACTACCTGTGTGTCAAGCAAAATGTCTCCTCGAATACGCCAAGGAGAAATATCCAGGGGATAGCAACACCTGGGTACAGTACAGCCACAGCCCCAGCCTGCGCCACTTGGATAAACACGTCCAGACACAATTTGACGAGACCAAATCTGCAACCGAGAATGTCGGAAAAGGCGTCAAGGCAATCCAAGAGCGCCTAGAACAGCTGGGGGAGACTCTCAAGGGAACGGATGAGGCAGCCAAAGCGGCAAAGGATTTTGGGGAGGAGACGAAGAAGCGACGGGCAGCAAAGGCAGATGAGCAGAGGAAGATGAAAGAAGAGGCGGAAAAGAGAGCGATTGAGAGCCTGAAGGTGCAGGTGGCGAAGCAGGGAAAGGAGTTCGAGGAGCTGAAGAACAAGCAGCCCCAAAAGAAGGGTCTTGACAAGGCGGATGTTCGAAAGTTGCTCGACGAGCAAGATACGCAGCAGGAGTTGGGTAGACTGAGAGGTCTCCACGAAGGGGCTGCGTCCAAGCATGATGCGGGCTGTCTCAGAATAGTCGACCTTGTCAACATCCTCGATCAAAGAGACCACAAGCAGGAGTATGCCAGACTTCAGGCACTCGAGAGCCAAAGAGCAAAGGACGAAAAGCAGGTGAGTATTCAGACCGTTCGAGTTGCGTGACCGGACCAGCAATCACTGCTTCACTGCTTCCATCTGCATGGCCTCCAATCCACCAGCCACCAGTCAATCCCAACTAACTCTCCTGTTACAGGACGAAGCAAAGACGCAGGAAATCCGACTCCGAGAGATGATGAGGGAGGCCGAACGAGAAAAGGAGTTTGTGAGACTCAAGGCTGTCGAAGCGGAGACCTTGAAACATGGAATGGGTGGCCATTCGGGACCGGGCGACACAGCAACCGTGAGCCTTGCAGACGTTGAACGACTGATCGAGGATATGCTGCGGAGGCATGAACTGGCGCTACGCTTTGCACAGAGTCACGACACCCTGGGAGCCGGGCAGAGACAGGGGGCACAGCCAGCGCCTGCACCCGACCAGGCAACTGAGGCCCAGCGCACGATCCATCAGATTCTAGGGATGCTTCTGCAGCACCGGCAAATCGACAAGGTGGCGGAGTTGTTGCAGCACCTGCTGTACAAGACAGAGCATGACAGCCGTAGCGACCGCCACTGGATCCTGACTGAGGTCCTCGGGTATGTAGAGGAATACTTCCTGCCTGGGCAGCATTACGGTGAGTTCGCGCGGCCCGGGTTCTATGACCATCATGACCTGGGAGGTATGCATTGCAGATATGATTGTGAAGAACCAGGAGCGTACGTTCACCCGCACAACATGCACACGTCGCCTCCTACTCCAGATCGCCAGCCCGGCCTCGCTCCGTCAGGCCACTGGCAACCAATGCGCCCTCGACCTCGAGTCGTGAGACCGACGGCTCGCCATTGGGAGCCGGAGACACAATACTGGCACGGGAGTCCGCAATTCTGAGGTTTCGACTTCTTTGCAGAGCAGGCCAAGCTTCGTCTGCTGCTGGCCCCCGGGCCACTTCGGCAGGACTACTTGATCCGCGGCTTGTCACGAGTCTGGGCAGGGGTCGGGTAGGCGAGTCGACGTGGGAAAAGGTCTGCTGCGGTGCTTATCCGGGAGGTTGGACTTGTTGTGGGGAGGGACCGGAATGTGGTGGACCTGACCGCTGTTTGGGGCGGCCCCTTTTGCGCAAAGCATCCGACGTCGTCGTCCATGGTACTATAGTGGCATATAAAACACGTCCTAGGCCGAGGCCTGGATTCTGTGCTTGTAGCGTGAAATAGGAGTCGGTGGGGTTGGACCCAAGACCGAGGGAAATTGGAATGGGGTTTCTCGTGCGCAGACACCACCGGCGGACCTCTGCGACCTGAGCACGATAGTCAAGCACGGGCAGAAGCTTAAACGCCTGTGTCAAGCTTTATCGGAGGTCTTGGGGACCTGGCCTGATCATCTCTCAGCGGCGTCCCCTCTATCACTGGATGTCGGACGAGACATCCCTGGTGCGACATTGCCTTGGACGATAGACACGTCTTGTGCGAAGGTGTGCTGAGGACAATACCATGCAGGCTGGCAGGCTGTCCCGCGCTGGGGAAATGCTCCTGCCCACGCTCCAATCCCGCCATTATCGTTAGTCGGACCTTTTGTCGTGGATAGTGGATTGGATGTGCGTCACAAATCACCCGGATAGTTGGTGACGATCTCTCGAGCCGGAGCGTTGAGGTGTAGTAAGTACGCATTGGACTCCCCAGGCGCATGGTTCCAAACTTTGACCGGCAGCAGAAGCAGACGTGCAGGCTATCAGTGGCCTTCGGTGAGCATCCGCCATTTAATATGGCGCATTGCTCGAGTAAATGTCGGCGTCTTTGGGGACTGAGTTTTCGCCATGCCTTCCTGGCGTCGGACCCTTGTCGTCTGTACTCCCAAGGCTTGTCGATCTGTATCTCGGCGGCCAATGGCGGTGGTTTGTTCCTGAAAAAGATGGGGCTGCGCCGCATGGGCAATCCCAGGACCCATCTTGGGTGCCACGATGCCCTCCTCCCAATAAGGTAGTGGATCCCCGGATTCAGGGCTGGCATTGGCCAGAGCACGTCAAGTCCCACTTGCCTGACAACGTCAACCCACTCGGATGAAATTGCTCGCTTCCCTCTGCGATGGGCCGGCTCACTCTGGCAGTATGCACACACAATCAGGCAATCCAGACACAACAGACAACAGGCAATGGTAGGAAGTGGGAAAGGAGGCGCACCTGGCCAGCTCCCCGTCCCTGCCCACCCACATGGCCCCCTGCTGCCCCATCCCACGCGGCCCCAATATCAACCTCGTCGTCTTCCCTGCCTCGGCCGCACGTCCTCTCTCTTTCTTTTCCCCAGCAAGCACCCCTCAAATCCCACAATACACTTGCCCAGCTTGCCTCGCGCAGCATTCCATTCGCTATAACTCACGGCTCGACGGACGCTTCAGAAAAGAAACGGCACGACCACAAAGAACCACTCTCACTCACCCACTCGCTCACTCGCTCACTCATTTGACTCAACTCCAAAAGTCTCTCAACAAAGAGAAGCGAAAAGAACGTCACACCACACCACCACCACCAATCACATCACATCACAGACCACATCCTCCCTCAAGATGCAGATCTCAAACATCCTCCTGACCGTCCTGGCCGCCGGTGCCTCTGTCATCTCCGCCCAGGACTCGACCACCGTCCTGACCACCTCCCTGACAAAGAGCGTCACCCTCACCAAGATCTCTGCCACCCCCAGCAGCGTTCCGGTCTCGTCAGCCGCCAGCAACACCACCACCGACTCCATCGCCACCCCGACCACCTCCACCTTCTTCCCGCTGGGCAACTCGACCAGCACGTACCCCTCGGGAACCGGCGCCCTGCACACCACCACCAGGGCCTCCGCCACCGCCACCGAGTCGTCCGACGAGACTGGCAGCGCCACCGGCTCGGCCGCCGCGAGCTCCTCCAGCTCTGCCGCCGCCCCCGGCGCGCAGGCCCTGCAGGGCGGCCTGCTCCTGGGCGCCCTGGGAGCCGTGGCCATGCTCGTCTAAGGCAGTCACCGATTGGGTGTCTTTGTGGTCCAGTCACGAAACCACGTTGGGGGCATGCTAGCTAGCTAGTCAGCCGAATGCAGCTCAGGCATCGATTTAATACCTTCGCTTCAGCCTTCACGTCAGCCATGGGGTCAATGATAAAGCGTCTTTTTTTAATTCTCAAGGGGACGGGACGATTGGGGGTTTATCTTGGTCGGCGAAGAGAAGAGGGAACGACAAGACTTTGTGATACCACGATGCATACTTTTTTTCTTTGCGTTTTATATTGTATTTGCTTCTTCTCATCTGTCCTTTCGTTGGATTCATCGTCAGCTGGCTTACTGTCTGGCACGATCCTACCTTTTTGCGTCGTACATTGGACTATCACTCGCCATAGAACGCTGGAAAAGAGAAAAGGGTTTGGTCCCCTGGTGCCTGATCACATGAGATGGGGATTCGGTGAGGGAGAGAAAGATATTATGAGGGCGGCAAAGCAGTTCACGGGCTTCATGTTGCATAGTTTAGTACCGTTCCCCCAGCGGGTTTGGACATGCTGTACTCGACACGAAATGAATGATCTGCCATTGAGGTTCTCTAGACCTGCCCACTCACGCGCTGTCGCTTCCCGTCCCTTTCGCATGGGGTAGTGATTTGAGAAGTTCCACCCCAATCGGGAGCTCGCTTGGGAATCTGGTATATCTGCTACGCCTCAGGGTGCTCGGATGCGTCGAAGGCTGGCGGGTCAGTAGAGCGAGCAGGGACCTCCTTGCTCGATGAAGCATCTGAGATCCATTCGGCAATTACTGTGGGCTCGATGCGACACCGTCGGTTCGGTGGAAGGCACAACGTCATGTATTATGCTGTGACGATATACAAAGTCTGGTCGCTCCTGCTTCCCTGTAATGGTAGCTCCTTCTCGACATAACTCCCTGCTTCGACTGTTGACAAAGTTGCAGGTTTCTGTTGGTACCTGCCTACCGTCCATTCATCTAATAAACCCTCTCTCTCTCTCTCTCTCTCTCGCTCTCTCTCTCTCTCTCTCTGACCGATTCAAAGACACGCTACATGTTGTGATGTGCGCGACCACTCTAAAAAAATCAACTACGAACAATCCAACACACTTGAAGCCCCTGCTGAAAGACGAGTTGACTCCTTCTCTCGATGCTCAATGCAAACGGAAGTTGCGAACACCTGCCCAATGCCATGCAATGTCGAAACTCTGTGCTGGGAAGAAAGACAGCTAGCAAATTCCCTTCCCAAAAATACCATCTTATTACATGTATACACCCTTTCGCTTAGGATTGCTGGACCACTGTCCAGTAGTCCTTTGCTCGGTCCTTTGTCTGATCAGGACGTTCGAGTGGCTGATCCCTCATACAGGCATCCCGACAGAGGAGAATGGACACTGCTCCCGAGAGCCTGCGCGAGATAGCTCTCTTTCCCTCATCGCTGCCAGGCAACCGATCCACGTGCAAGCTCAGCAGCTACACGTCTTCTCTGCCAACAGTCTGTCGATCGGTCGGCCGTGGATCGACCCGTGAGTGTATCCGTACCGCGCTCCCGATGGTCCGGTACGGTTTGACTCCGACAGATCCGTTGATCGCACCCCTCCCTACCTAGAGAGTGGTCGGGTGCGGGCACTTATTCGCTTTGCACAGATCGCACAGGTCTACTCCGGAACTTGTCCTGTAGGGGCACCCTAGGGCATGGTGGTCACACCACTTGTCGCTCATTGTGTGGCGGTCAGGTTGTCTCCACGGCGGATCTCTTCTGTGGCGGGACCTGTGTCTGGTCAGATTATGATCAGTCATGAATTCCTTGCACGTGGTGGGTTGACGATTTACTGACTTTATAGTTGGGGAGCAAGTGAAACAACAGAAATTTGACGGTACTGGCGTCGTCTGAACAATGAAGCGTCTGGGGAAAGCGTTGTGATCTGATCTATCGAAGGCACGAGGCTGCTCAACCAGGAAAATGTCCTCACATATATCAGGGATTCAGACCCCTGTCGTCGACTGAGCTTGGGCCCTTCATCCCATCCGACATGTTGTACCTGGCAGTGTGGGTGTCACTGACGGCGCAGATGACCAGTGTCAGGACGGCAAATTTCCACATCCTGCAGACCACGGTACGACATGGGACAGCCTGAAACGCACACACCCACGGCTCTTCGCCCCAACGACTCGGTACGCGAATGCCTTCCTAAGGGCACGGGCTGCCCGTAGCGCGGCTTGCAAGGCGAGAAGCCTCGCGTTGCTCCGCGAGGAAGAAAGACAGGCCGGCGGGCAGGTCTCCTAGGCAAACTTGGCACGGCAGCGACGTATAGGAGCAGCCCGAACATCTCCACGCCATTCTCGGTTGTGTGGCCAGTTAATCGGGCTTCACAGCTGCTGACGACGCGTGGTAGCTGACAATCCAGAGACTGCATATCCAAGACATGAGGCCCCCAGGTGGCTGTGGGCTGAGGAACCTCGACGAGGCCATCCATGCTCGGGGAATCTTGCCTATGCTCAGCGCGCACATAACCAACGCGGCATAACCGACCAGTCAGCCAGTGTCGCTAATGGCACCGGCGGTGTTTTTGCTTTTGCGTTGGACGCAGAATTGCGCGCTGTCGGGGTCCTCGACATTCCCTCTTTTGGATGGACCAGCATTGCAGATCGGCAGGCGGGTCCAACGGTCCTGCCGTCCCGTCAAAAACTTCAATACGGAATGGGACTTGTCCACAACAAGCGTCGTTAATCAGATCCTACGGTGGCATCGAGATGAATAGCGGTGAACCTTGTGCCAGGTAAGGTTTGAAGATATAGGGCGACTACCCGATTTGGCGGGCCCCCTTTCGCCCTCTGCATATCTGTGATATTGTTATGCAGGAGGCAGGGAACGGACGCGACTACATTGGAGGTCCTGGTGGCCTTGATGGTGTGAGGGCCCATAGGTGAGTCGACCGGTGAGTGCCAGGGCCTAGGGGCATTAACGAGGACGGGCAATGCCAACCGACGGGCTCAAAGCGCCGGCATCTCCTGGTTGCTGCGCCATGTCGCAACGGCCGTAACGTCGACGCTCAGCGCCATGCCGAAACAAGATTTTGGGTCGAGGAATTCCCAGGTCGTCGCATACACTTGACCTGTCTATAAGATAAGGCAGGCTATACGGTTCACCCAGAGCTTTCGGGCCGTTCCTCTGCGCCACTAGCCCAGGACACTTTGACCGCGCGGATGGATCAAGGGCCACAGCGATCACACCTCATCGTACTCAGGCCAATCCCTGGGGTTGCGGCTCGCGCCCAGGACGCGGCCGGGTGTTGGGCAGAGACATATTCGGGGTACACGAGCACGAGCCGTCAGCATTCGGGACTCGAGGGACGGAGGAAAGCGGTTCATGTTTCAAGAGATGGAGGGCTGCTTTCTTTTTGTCCCGGTTCCACGGTACAGGGAAACCCACCGCGGTGGAGACGAATGTGTTGCATGTCAGTGCCACGCTACAGTACCCGGTGTGAGTGTGCGGCGCGGCGGGGCAGCCCTGAGCGAGGGAGGGACGTTGTGGATATCGTTCGTACAACACAATGCACAAAGCACGTGGACAGTTAATGACGTGCAGGCGGGCGCTCTAGAGACTTGTTCTCTCCGGCCGCTTCTTGGGCCAGTCTAGCGTGGCCCATCAAGCGGCCTGGTTTTAGGTTGAGGGCGGCGAGCTGGTTACACTGCGCGGGCGACCGCGTCCAGAAAGTGGTGATAGCGAGCTTTGGGTTGTGCTCTTCCAAGCAGGAGGCGTCGCACCTACTGGAAGCTCTTCCTCTCCCTCTCTCGATTGGAGGCAGACGCGGGGACGGAGTGGTTGCGACATGGGGCCCGGGACGATGACGCGGAGAAGGACAGGTGCGAGGAGATTGGGGACTGACTCGAATAGAAATAAAATAAAAATAAAAAGACGCGGTGTTACAAGGGGTCGAGATGCAGCGTGAACAATGGCGGGTGGTCGTCAGGATGGGCATGGAGCTGCAGCAGATCGGAAATCACGAAGGAGCGTGTTTGTGGTTGGCAAAGTATAAACAGATGCGGGATGTGAAACAAAAGTTGCTGGCGAACCACTTATTGCTACAAGTATATCCCGGGGCCCTGCAGGCGGCCGTCCCCAGCTGCTCAGTAGGCAAGGGCCAAGGGCCAAGGGCCAATGGCCAAAGGGCTGTTCGGGAGGCTTAACCTGCATGCAGCAGCACAGTGGGTTTGCAGTGACGAATTGGCCCCTCTCCGCCCTCCTGGGTCAGGGTTCATTCCATTGGTGAGCTAGTGAGGTTAGCCTGCTGACCTCACTGCAACCCACGACGCGATCCTCCAGATCCCATTTACCCTATCAAGCCTATGAACCCACAAGCTCGCCAGCGCTCGCCAGCGCTCGCCAGCTCAGCCCAGCCATGACGACCGCAGCAGGCGGCCATGCCTGCCATGTGGGAGGCGGAGTGGGAGTCGGAGGCCGCACTCGGTCGGCCTTGGACCCTGTCCGGCTAGTCCGTAAACCGTCGTCTGTCACTGCTGTCACTGCTGTCAGGGCTGTGACGGCTGTCACCTGCTGTGAAAGGATCCAAGGGTGGCCTGCGTTTTTGCTCGCCAGCTGAGGGGCGAACCTTGCCTCCCGAGGCGCCCTGAAGATGGGCGCTCTTTGAAGGGGGCGGCGCATGCGCAATCGCATTCAATCATCATGTCGCAATCTCGGCTGCTTCCTAACGGCCGCCCGTGTGTGTGTGTGTGTGTGTGTGACTGGCTGGCCGGCTGGCCTGACGTGACGTGACGGGCCTTTGCGTCTCTCTTATAACCCAATCGCTGATCGCTCGCCAAACCACATTGTACTTGGACCCTTTCTTTCTTTCCCCTGCCACTTTTCGCGCACTACTCGGCACCTTAAATCGCAAACTACATCACACCACCTACATTGTCAACATATTCGCGAGCAGCAATAGAAGGAACATCATGTCTGCCAACCAGTACTTCCAAGGTGGTAGCCACCAGCAACAACAATACGGCGGCGGCCAGGGCTACGGACAACCGGCCCAGCAGGTATGCGACGCACGCACACGCACTTGCACATCCCACCCCCTTTTCCCCGTTGTACACGCGCAAGGCGTCGCAGCAAAGAGACGGCAGGAGGATACCCGGACTGACACTCTCGGACTCTCACAGGGATACGGCGCCCCTCCTTCCCACTCCCTCTACAACCAGGGCGGATACAACCCACCACCCCAGCAGAATTACAGCCAGTACGGACAAGAACAGCACCACAGCGGAGGCGGATACGGCGGGAACCCCGGCGCCCCTTACCAGCAGCAGCAACAACACCAGGGCTACGGCGGCGGCCACCCGCCCCAGCAGAACCAGTACGCCTCCCAGCAGAACGGCTACCACCAGCCACAACAACAACAGTACGGCCACCCGCCCCAGGGCGGCGCACCCTACGGCGGGCAGCAGCAGCAGCAGTACGGCGGGCAGCCGGGAGGGCAGCAGCAGGACGAGCGTGGCCTGATGGGCGGCCTGATGGGCGCCGGCGCGGCGGGGTACGCGGCGCACTCGGCCGGGGGCGGCGGGCTTGCTTCGGTGGGCGCCGCGCTGGTGGGGGCTATCGGCGGGAGTAAGCTGGAGGACAAGGTCAAGGGGAAGAAGGACAAGAAGCACAAGGAGAAGAAGGATAAGAAACACGGCGGCCACCACAAGCGGAGGGGCAGCCATAGCTCGTCCTCGAGCAGCGATTCCGACTAGGCTGTGTGAGCGGTGGTGGTGGGGCTAAGGCGGGGTTTGTTTTTCTCTCCTCTTGCCTGTGTCTCTGTCCTGGTAGGGGCTTGGATGGCATCCTCCCAACGGCTGGGTTTCGACCCATGGGCTGTTGTGTGAATACAGGAGTCTGCCACTGGTTCCTGGATGGCTGGCTGGTGGTCCGCTGTCGCGGCAGGAGGGGCTCGGTAGGATTCTACGTACATTGTACGCCCCACGGTCTTTGGTCTACTGAAATTGACCGCTTTTGACTTGCATACCCATACGTTCATGTGAACGGTACAACTGGGTGGTATGCTATATCTCCCTGTGGTTACAGCCCCGACTGCATGGCCGCTGGTGCTTATGCGGCTTGGCCTTTGCCTCTCCTCAACCCACCCATCAAGGCCTGATCGTTATGGCCGGCGGGCTATGTGACTTATTCCAGCTTACAGTCCCGAATAGGATACTTCAAACCTTGGCTTCTTGATCTAGCGATCTTTTGGTTGAGTCCACTTACGGGTGCAAATCCAGCCGCGCAGGATTCATTGCCCTGCAATGCATCAAAACAGCCATGTCGCGCAATGCATATGTAGTATCCACGTAGGGCGACCGGGCAGAGGCACTTTTATGCTTCTTCGGCCCGGCTCGACTGGCGCCTTGAGACAGGTAAATTTCGAGAATAAAACTTACTGTGCAGTACTGGTAGAGGCAATACTTGCATTTCACGTAATTCTGTCTCCTGCTCGTACTGGTGGAACTCAGGGCCGCGGGGGGGCCAAACTTTTAACTCGAAGGAATGACCTGAGCACTACCAGACGAGGATCCCCTAATTTTACCAGACGCGTGCTGCTTTTACACACTCTTGGATATCTTTTGGTGCTTTCGCCACCTGGTTCTTTATTCACTAGCGTGGGCTAGAATTCTGTGGGCTTGGGATCTTGTTCGAGTGGTATAGCTTGGCCTTGGCCTCTCTCCATCTTGGGACTCCAGAGCTAGAAACTTGCCAATTCCTAGCATCGAGGCTGAATACAATACAAGATGTAGCATTTTGGCCGTAGTATGAAGACCGAAAATGGCAGAATAAGACCGAGTATCTCTCAAAGCTAAAGTCAGCCTGCTTGACCTTAAACAGCGCTTGGTGGTCTCCAAAACAGTATGTCCTTTGATTGAAGGAAAACCTGCATCCTGAGGTCTAAGAACTTATGACAGATATGCTATCATGGTGGCCTCAGGCAGACATCGAACAGAAAGGCAGCCGAGTAACTGAACATGCGGGTGGTTCCCCTCTTGAATAAACTGTGGGTTTCGAGTTCTTTCAAAGGTGATTACACCACATCAAATTCGAAGCGAGCTAGCAGTGTTCGAAATCAACATTTTGCTTGAAGAATATTCCCATTAGTACATTGGTCCCGTAAGTGACCAGTTCGCACCAACGAATGGATACTCAAAACATATTTGGAGGTACAGTCTGTGTCCTGCTTCGAAAGTCTCACACTCTTGAGCCAGGAACTTGTATCTCTTATGAGGTGTTCATACGCACGGCAAAACTGATGAGTGGCATTTGAAAGCTACTAGAAGAGCTTATTTCAGTTACGTAGAATCTGCAGAGGCTCAAAGGATGAGTGCAAAGGCAGTGTATAGTGTCGGAATGTATTCGATATTCGTTGTGAAATCCGCCAGGGAGACTTTCAAGCCAGGCGAGTTGTTGAACGACCAAGGGTATGCTACAGCAGGACTTCACTTGAACATAGAATGAAATTGAATGCACACGCACATTCTGTGTGGATTTCATGTTTATCTAGCCAGAATACAACTACTTCTGTACAATTTGACTTGTACGCATCAGTACGCTCTCGCCTGGACATTTGTTCCAAGATGTACACCTCGTACCAAGATTCATCAGTCTCATCCCTGGAACCAAATGTGATCAATTCAAGTTCAGGGACCCCGGCTCAATGCGTTGTAGCTAGATTCTTCGATACGACGTAGTGACCATCGTCATTGTGCTGACCTTCGCCGGATAAATACATCTTCACATCATACTGCGACTGTAAGGTCTCCCTACTCAGCTGCCCCTGATAAGAATTGAATGTAGATAATAATATTTTATGTGTCTGCGAAACATCACAACGGATGTGGCTTGCGCACCATTCAGCCTCCTGAAGTCCAGATGAGGAGTATACTCCGAGCCCAAGCAGGATTTCTCCAACACTGACGGCACACAAACTCTGGGTGCCCCTCACGACAACGTCAACATCCTGGATCATTTTCGCAGCGTGTGATCGCCGCACAGCCATATCCCGCTGGGAGGACAAAGATTGCACCAACAGAAAGTGTTTCTGTTATGTAAAGGATATACCCCTCCTCTTCGCACAGTCGTGAGGCGCAGGCCGCGGACCGCATCCCTTGCGCGACAGCTATGTTTGGGCACTGCTTGGGCGAGCCACCATGCTGAAGTGGTATCATGAGCTTTTTGGTTAACGACAGACCCTCTGTGCCGAGGAACCCTTAAGCCCGGAGGTCATCACTCCTGCCGAGAGAGACCATTCGGAGCTAGCATCTGCGCCCATCATCGAGCCATGCCTGAACAGCTCCTGCCGGCAGTCTGACGCACCGATGTCAACGGTGGATCCTAAGCAGATTGAGTACTGAAGTATATTGACGGCTCTGATGTTTTGTTTTTCTTCATTTTTTATCATTTTGTATAAGTGGAGATCATAAGACTCGTTTGAGTTCATCGATGAAGCAAAGATGTTCCGAAAATCGACAGAGCTGGCACCCACATGTTCGCCTGCACCCGACCTTGGCATGACCGAAGCCTAGTTTGTGATGGCCTGCATCCACAACGTCTTGTTATTAGTTCCAGGGGTTCGTCCCAAATCATTGGATGAACAACTGAGACAGCACACCACTGGTCATTATCGCCAGTTTCTCGGAGCAACTGCCACAAGGGCTATCAAGCTCACCGGTCCTCCCAGGTTGACCCAAGTCTTCCCCGCATTTTGAAGACGGAGAGACCCATGACCTATAATGAGAGCATTTTTTGGCTAGACTAGGCTCGTCCGACGACAACCCCAGTATGGCCAATCGTCCGGCCCAGGGCCATGTATTGGAACTGAGCTCCGGCCGAGTACAGCAAGTGTCGACCGCCTCAAGCACACTGACGAGAGCCTCCGGCTACGACGTTGGGTTGTATTCACAATGGCGAAAGGCCGGGCCAAGAATTCACATCAGCATCACAAGTCAGTCCAAAGCAACGTAGGCCGAGGATGTATCCAGGAGGCTGGAAGCGTGTGGTCATGATACCTGCCGCTCAGGCGCAGCCGTATGAAACCTGAGAATATTTATATGCGCCGCATTTCCTCTTTTCATTGTCCCTATTAAGATCTTCGACAGTGCCTACATCTTCAAAAGCATTCATTGTGATAAACAAAAACACTCAGCCTTCATTATATTCGACTGCCTGTCAGAAACTCGCCAAAATGGTTAACTTCGGCTCTCTCTTCCTCTTCGCCACGGCAATCACGGCCCTTCCCTCCCTGATCAAGCGTGATCCCGCAGAGACTCTCGCCAACCTCCAGAGCATTGACGCCTCGACCAGGTCCCTGACGACCACCGTCACCTCTTGGGACGGATCCCTCCTGGGTGCTCTGGGCATTCAGTCCGCTGCCACCGCCGTCGGCGTAAGTTTTCTCTGCCCGAGCAACATGAGCCAGCTTGCCACTCGTGAACCCTCGTAAGCCCAGGCCATCAATGTTGACAAGCACCAATAGACCCAGATTGACAACGCCAACGCCGCGGCCGCGGACGAAGCCCAGGCCTCGAGCGCGGACTCGCAGACCATCATCACCTACGTCACGGGCACCCTCACCCCTGACATCCAGGCCTCGCTGACCGCCCTGACCAACCGCAAGGCCGACTTCCAGTCCCTCGGCATAACCTCCATCGTCCTGTCCACGCTCCAGAGCCTGCAGTCCAAGTCGGCCACCCTCGGTTCCACGCTCGTGAACATCGCGTCCGCGGACCAGAAGGCCGCTGCGCAGTCTGCCGCCAACACGATCAATGCTGCCTTTGCTGCTGCCGTGACGGCGTTCTCTTCTTGATTCTTCTAACGTCACTGCGTGGCGTGTGCTGTACTAGGCCTTTGCTCATCCCAGGGCAGAGGTCATATATTCAAATTGGCAATATATTTCATTGTTCAAGATAATATACGTACATATATATCAAGTAGCTAGCTGGTCAGCCAGGCAACACATGTAACCAGGAAAAGGAGCAACAAATATACTCATTTCACTCCGTCACTCCCAGATTGTAACTGAAACTAAAGAATGGCGTTCAGTACTGTGACCTTGAACATGGCGGGGGAAGTTTTCTCGCCTCTTGCCATCAAGGAAGTGCTGGGTCAGGTGTAGAAGCTGAGGTGGATGCTGCCCGAGGCGGAGCTTCGGAGGAAGACTTGCGGTGATCTGCCAAGCTCCAGGCCCATTGGATCGGCTGACAGGACGAGACCAACAGGGCCCTCCCATCTTTCACATGCATGTAAACCTAGGTACTTGGCCCTGTAGTGTAGCGTACCTGAGTTGTGAGGCGTGTGGGGTATTGGGGTACACCGTTGCAAAAATGTAACGCCTCGCTCCAAGAGTCCGGATTGAGAAACGGTGGGGAGCCATGGGGGTCTCAGGAAGCCACTAAGTAGCAAGGCGAACGGATCTCGCTTTGTTATAACACTGATAATTATCCAGCAGTGCAAGCCCTGGTAAGTTGAGTCTGGGACATCCTAGGTCCACGAATACTGGTGTGGTATTTCTACGGCCACAATGGGGACTACAGTGGGAGTACTGTCCAGCTCAACGTGATGGTGCCCATTCAAGCGAGAATAAGAAGACTGGATGATCAGAAAGTTGAATGCGTTTCAGACCAGCAATGCGTAGCAGGCAATGTAAATCCAAGGCAGATATAGACCAAGCATGTCATCAGAGATATCGAATAGGTATTTCTGCTAATTAGAACTCGATAAGTAAATTTCAACTCTGAAGGACTTCATCCATTTTCAAATATGCACCAGCTTCTTCATCTTTCTTAAAGACAGCATCTCGGTTCAGGCCCGTCCTCAAACTCCCACTCCCGCCGCCCCGTACAGGATATACAATCATTCTTCTTCCGACTACCACATCTTCCCTCAGTACAATAGTAACCATCTACTTGGTTGCCTTCGGGACGATACTCTGAGCAGCAATTCGAACTATGCCAGCTTGGGGCTCCACCAACCCCTCAAAGACTCACATCCTTGAAACAGTTCATATTATTTTGCCGTGTCAGGTACAGCAGTGGCCGATTTGATATCATGTGTCTTGTTCAGCCTCCAGCGTGTCTCGCCTCTTGTGTTTGGGCAGCAGTTTATGCCAGATGGAAAGTCAAAGGCCACCCCGGAGACGAAAACCGCATTAGGTACTTAAAAGCTGAGAGAACGTCTCCGCGCCATGATTCGATGTAATCCATGACTGTTTTGGCACCTGCATTCGCGGCCTGCGCAGAACCGGAATCTTAGAAATAAGATCAACTTGTGACGCACTAGTGTGTGTTGGTAACCAGAGCGAACAACACGTTCGAATGATTGTACAAGGATTGGCGGCGCTTCAGTTTTCGTCAGCAGAGTAATCAATGATTCCGCTTAACTTATCGCAGTAGTCCTCAAGCGCAGGGCAACTGTATCTCGCATGTATCGGATTCCGATTTGCCTACACACGTAAGTAACTTAAGGGAACTGGAATTGGTAAGCTAGCGGCCCCAAAAGCTTGAATTGACGGCCGAGGTCATCTGTGGCACAGCGTTAGTGCCATAGCATGGCTTACAAGTCTGTCCAATGAACATTGGCTGCAAATCCGGATCACTCATCATCGATTAGTCGTGGCTCGGCGATATCATGAGTGAAACAGGACGCGTAAATGGAGTTGTACGACGAAAGAAGGATATATAATATGCAAAAAGAACCAGACATCTGGCAATTGTTTCAATTTCAAAATCAAAGAGACACACGCAAATAGGAGGGCTCCCCTCAAATAAGACTCAAACAAATTCAAATTGTATCATTCACCACAATGTTTTCCTCCTATCCCGGCAACATCCCCAAGTGGCTCGAGGCCAATAAGACCTTCGCCATGGAAGTATTCCCCTCCCTCCCTCAGCCATGGCACATGGCCCAGCGCCGGCCCCTCGCCAAACAAAGCGGGAAGACGACCCTAGTCCGTAAGTCAACTCAACCCCCCCCCCAAGCCAAAGATCATATTGCTATGGGTGAGCCCAGACATGTGTGCGTGCGTGCGTGCGTGTATGCGTGACTGACCGGCATGAATTACTCAAATCAGTGACTTGCCTGGACGCCCGCTGCGTCCCCGATACCTTCTTCGGGCCCGGGTTCGACGGCGCAGTGTTCCGGAACGCGGGCGGCCGCGCCACCGACGACGCGGTCCGCAGCATGACCCTGCTGCGGGGGCTGGCCGGGCTCAGGAACGTCGTTGTCGTCCACCACACTGGTAAGCGGGTGTCCCGTCCCTCTCCCACCCCAGCCATGTGCTTCCAAATTCCCCTCGAGATGGGAATTCTTTTGGCTTACAGAAATGGGACTCGCAGATTGTGGCGTCACGCACACGACGCGTGAGGAGATCGTCGAGGCGGCGACGGCGGACGGCCCCGATGCGAAGCGCGCGGCCGAGGATATCGAGTACGGGCTGTTCTCGGCTGACGAGTTTGAGGAGTCTATCAGGGAGGATGTGCGCGCGCTGAGGGGTGCGAAGTCGCTAGCTGGGCTGGAGATCTTCGGTATGAAGCTGGATACTTTCACCGGCAAGGTTGAGCCCGTCGAGGTTTGAGAGTGTTTACTTCTGGGACTTGCTGCCGCATTTCGATGGGAGTTTTCGGATTTTCGAGGGCTATATATGAAGTTTGGTGTCAGATCTCCTTAATTTGTCTTGAATTATAATAGAGCTGTTGGAGGGAAATCTGTCATATGTTATTTCCGCAATGATCTCAAATTTGCCAAAAAAAGATTCAGCCGCCTCATCTATAATCATGCATGATGGATGTCCGGGAACGAATAGGTAGGAACCATTTATTTACAATTATGTTGCGTCTCTGTGGCGAGTTGCTATTAAGCGCAACGTGTTCAAAGACGGTGAAATTGCTTCATAGCGCCATGCGGTCGATTAAATGGTCATTATACTATCACGGCATTTTCTGTGGTGGGTGTGGACGTGACTGCAGCTTTGCCGACAAGCGCACTTCAAAAACATTATTTGATTTCGACGCAGCCTCCATAATTGCAGACGGTCCAAATGGATCCTGGGATCACCTTCGATGGGCCCCTCAAATCAGCACACCCTTGTTCTGCTTCTTATCGACGTTGTAGTTCTTCCAGACCGCAATGCTGGGGATACCTAGGACGAGGATGGCAGTGGCGGCAATGCAACTTTGCCTTTGATAGTAGCCCCAGGCCTCATCAATAGCGGTGCGAACAGCCCCACCCACAGGGTAGGTCAGCTGCTCGAGATACCCGCCGACGAAGATGTCCAGATAGTCGGCCTTGGCCTCGGCGGGCAGCGCCCTGAGCAGCGCCTGGGGGAAGGTATTATTATAGATCGCACCCGTGGTGGCGAAGCCGATAGCTCCGCCGATGCTGGATGCGAGGCCGATCAGTGACAGCATCATGGGCACGCCGTCGCGGTCGGAGGCCGCCATCACAGCCATGTCTTGGCTGATAACAAGCGTACCGCCGGCAAATGCGATGAATATCTGGCACATGACCAGGTATCCGATGTCCTGGTCGGCTCCACGGAAATGGATCATGAGGCCGGCCCCGAGCATCATCAACGGCAGGCCGAAGAACAACGCGGTGTACTTGAAGTGCCTGGTTTGCCGCACCCAGATGCCAAAGACGACACCAAAGAAGGTAGAGCCGACGTTGTAGATCTGGGCCATGTACCCAGCCATGGCAACATCCAGGTTGTACACAACCATAACGAAGTTTTGGTAGTACAGATCCCACGAATAGAAGCTGAAATACAGGATAGCGGACAGGCAGCAGGCGCCTGTCACCGTACGGCTCTTAAATAACTCCCACCGGATGAAATGATGACGCGCAAAGTACCGTTCCCAGACGTAAAACACGGGGAACAGGCATATGCCAATGACAATCATCGCAATGAATTGTGCTGACTGGTATCCCGCATAGCCATACTGCTCCAGGGAAAAGGGCAGCAGGAAGAGGATAAAAGCGGCCATGAGCAACGCACAGCCAACTATGTCGAACTCGTGGCAGTAGTGGATGAAGGACTGGGCAAGGCTTCGGCCGCTCTTCTCCCGCTTGAAGAGGCCCAGCTTTTCGGCCTTGAGCGAGTAGAACTTGAAAACCAGGGCCAGCGGCGTGAAAACGAAGAACATAACGATGGTAAAGGCGCCGTATCCCCAGCGCCAGGTTGTGGTGTTCAGGAAACTCTGCGCAGCCAGCGGGGCGGTAAAGGCGGTGCAAATGAAGGGGGTGCCAACGAAGGCAAACGCGAAAGCACGGTTCCGCAGGCCGGAGGTATCGGCAACGAAGACGTCCAAGATAAGGTAGATGGCATCGTATCCTATCCAGTAGATGACGTATCCAGCAGCGTAGGTGCCAGGACCATTGCTGGTGGCAATAACGATCATGCCGACCAGATAGACGCAGACGAAGAAGAAGAAACCCTCGGCACGGCCCCAGATATTGAGCAGCTTGGCTATTGGGAGCTTGATGACACCGCCGACGATCGTGGCGAGGATGTTGGCGGTCTCGATCTGCGGCGCGGATTGGAATTTGGCGTAGGCGTTCAGGTTGAAGATGCTGGTTGTCCCCTGCTGGAGGGCCAGCATGAAGAAACACACCCAAATCCAGCCATAGGTGGCATACAAAGCCCATCTGGGCCAGACGAGAGCCGCGGCCTCAGCCTTCTGAACACCCAAGGCAGCATCGGAAGTTACGTGGTCGGGGTTGGCCTGGATCTCCTTCTCGTTGATCTCCTCTAGACTGGCCCTCGAGGACGAGTTGATATCGGGCTCGGGCACAATGGGCTGCTCAAGATCATGACCATTTTTAACGTCGCCCGGCGGTGCCTCATGCTCGGTTGATGCGACGATGTTTGTGTCGTGAGGCAGCTTAAACTTATCGAGGAACCTCATTGTGGGCAGTTTCTCGCGTTCTTGAAGGTGGCCATGTTCGAGTCAGTGAGATTCTGTTCGGGATGCGTATTATGGGCCGTCTGCCATCTCAAGTCGGCCCAGGGTCGATATTTATTTGCTTTATAAACAACGTGCATGAGTGGATCCGTTTCTCACCTCAATCTTCAAAGACTGGTTTTAAAGTCGGCCATCCACATTCAGAGACAGTGGGAGTAGATCAGCAGGGCAGTAAGTTGAGAGACGGAGGGGGGAAAGAACATCAGATGCAGGCCAAGCCCTGGCCTGACTTTAGGACCAGAGTAGGAGGTGATGGGGGTAGAGCAATACTTGTACTGGGCTCACGCCAGCGCTCCCACTTAAAACCCGGCGATCTCTAGACAGAGACGGCCTGGGATTTTTTCCCCCGACTAGTGATGGACCGCGGGGGTCAAGGATGCGGATGCTACCGTGCCACCGTGCTGCGCAGCCATGACTGTCATGGCTGTCGGTCGTAGCCGGTCATGAGCCTGCAACGCTCCCCACCTCCCGCTGCAGGTGCTGGGAAGGGGGCTGTTGAGGGTGCCGATTTCCTCGCTCAATGAGTGGGCGAGTGGACGGTTGCCGAAGCCGAATGGTCACATCACAGCCTAGACTAGACGTCGAAGTCCGTCACTGGCCAGTCCAAACGTGCGGCGCCAGTGATCTGATAAGATTAGATGAGCCGACCAACAAGGCACCTCCTACCTTCGCCTTACCCAAAATTACCGGGATCGTCGTGACCAGAATCCATCCTCCCAGTAAATTTTTGGCTAGCATTTTAGCTAGCCCGTCCGAGTTTTCTATTCCACCACCCGTCCCATGTCCGGTACCCTCCCAGGTCGCCTGGTCGCCTGCGAGGATGTGCTCAATTACACAGTTTGGACGGACCGACTGGGCGGGGAAGCTTGACCGTGGCAAACGGAAGCTTAATTGCCTCAGCTGCAGCGCAAGCTCCCTGCATAGGCACATTGGCGAATGGCATTGGCAGGGACCCTTCTTGGCACATCTCCCTTCGTCGCCAATGTTGAGCGCATCAGGCTGTCATGACGGCTTTCAGCCCAGGTCTGCCTACCTGCGCTTTCGAAACTGGTCACCCACGATCTGGGATCGGCACTTCGCTGAACATGGTTAAGCGCCCGCGAATGGGTCCGCTAGTTCGTCTTGCCCGAGCAGCAGTATTTCGTCTGTAACGTGGTGTTGCATGGAGACAAAGTGGGTTCTACTCAGTCGCAGAGGCAACCCGTCGAATTGACACAGGCAGTTTCCCAAAGACCGCTGAGCGAATGAGCATGTCGTTAAAGAATCCTCGCAACGAGGAGGTGGGGACACACGAGGTGTTGCCTCACGGGCAGCCAAGAAGCGGCCCACTCCGTACCTCGGAGCCACCAGTTCTGTGAGCCCAACCGGCCGCGGTGGGTACGGGCAGATACGAGCAGACACAACTGCAAGTCTTAGACCTGTCCATGCCTGGCATGCATGGCATCAGCAGACACACTTTGTGGCGATGATGTCCCTCTCTCTTCCCCCCTCCAATCACAACACTATCTCTGGGCAAACGACGAGTCAAGACACTCAGCAGGGGCGTCTCGTTGCACAGGTCAAGTCGTTGAGCCACCCACTCGGTGCTCAGCGCACAAGACCTACATTGACGGAGGAGAGAAAGGTGGACAGTCAGAAACCAAATTAACGAATCGCGAGCCGTCGTCCTGGATCCCGCATTGTCAAATTGGATGTTCGAAATGCAGTAATTAAGACTGTTGATGAGTGCCGTTCAAGGGCCTTGTATTCCCAGGTCATGTTCTGAGGGAGCATTGGCTCTCGGCATAGGATGGCATGCAGAGTTGTACAATGCGGGACCACCATTTCGGATACCCCCATTTCGGACACCCAATCCCCACCATTCCCTACATAATAGCCACACATACACTTACACGTTTCTCGACAACCATTGAAGTTATTTACATGGCGTCTTAATGGATAGATAGAGAATCTTTCAAACTACGTTTTGATTCATTTTGGGAATAGTCTAGTGCCGTTGGGGCCCAATTGATCCGAGTGCCGATTGACCCCGATGATGCTGATTGCGGGGAATCGAGAGGAGTTTTCCTTCAGCCCTCTTCAGCCCTCAATCACCCTATGTGCCCTCTCCCCCGTTGTCACGATGCCCATAGCCTATTCTGAGGAGTCGTTACGGGATGCCGTATTCGACGTACATGATAATGCCCTCTCTGTAAACAAAGCGGCTGCCAAATGGGGTGTACCAACCTCAACGTTCTCGGATCGACTCTCGGGCAAGCACAATTCGAAGCAAGACCCAGAATCTTCGCCCTCCAATACCCTCCTCTCAGAAGCTCAAGAAACGAAGCTCGTAGCATGAATTCTGCGCCAAGAAAGACTGGGTTTCGCCCCCTCTCATGGTGTTGTGCGGAACATAGCCGGAAACCTCTCAAATTCGGCTATTGGCAAGCACTGGGCTGAGCGATTCGTCAAATGCCACCCTGAGCCACAAAGCAAAATTAGGCGTAGGCAAGAGGCCGCACGTTTCCATGAATTTACCCCTAGAGCCTTCAACTAGTATTTTGACATTCGAGAGGGCGAATATGCGTGGGTGAAGCCATCTTTGACCGTCAACGTCGATAAGGTTGGCTTGATGGCAGGCTTTGGTACGTAAATCTAAGTCTATAGTGTTAGAATTGACTATATTGACTCATTATCTATAGGCCTCGATTCTCTGGTTGTAGGAACGTCGGAAACGAAGAAGGCTTTAATCAAGTCCGATCAGTCACGATGGTGGTCGACTATAATCGAGTCTATTGACGCCCTGGGCTAGCCCTCAATCCCGGAGTGATCTTCAAAGGAAAAGACCTCCAAACTCAATGGCTCATTGATCAATTCCGAAAGGTCCTGGTTGGCGATGGTTGACCTCGCCCAATGGTCGGACCAGCAATGAAATCGGCGTTCTGTGGCTCGAGCAAGTACTTCTGGCCCAGATGAATGCCCGCCGTCAAGACGATTCGGAAGCGATTCTATTGATTCTAGATGGCAATTTCAGCCATACCACGGTATATATAGATAAGCCTTTTTTGATTTGAGCGTTGAAGACTAATTGTCAATCTTTATAGGACGAGTTCATGAGGACCTGCTTCCTCAACAACATCTTTTGTTGCTACCTTCCAGCCCATTGTTCCCATGGGCTACAGCCACTTGATAATGGAGTCTTTAATGCCCTCAAGGCATACTATAGGTCAATTATCACGACCTGGCAGTCGTTGACCGATTCGTCGCCCGTGGACAAGATCAACTTTATCAGGGCCTATTACGAAGCCCGTACGAAGGGTATGACTATAGACACCATCAAGAATGCGTGGAGGACCACTGGAAATTGGCTAATTAGCCGCAGAAAAGCGTTATCCCACCTAGAAATCCAATTGGATAAGGAGAAACGCCGTGCCGAGTCTGAAGAGCCAGAAGACGACGAGGCCCTCACTTCTGGGCGTGAAATTATGAATCTTCTTGGCCCCAACGCCACCGCTAGAGATCGCCGGAAATTCCGGAAGATTTGTCTTGCATTCGACTCAAAAGATGCTGAATTGCAGCTTGCCCAACGTCGTATTCAGGAGCTGGAAGCTCAAGTTAAGCGCCTCACCGCCAAGAAGCGCAAAGCCGTCACCAACCCCAACCAGAAGCTTATGTCAATCGAGGACATATTGGGCAAGGAATTGGAAGCTGGGAATGCCCTCAACCAAGAAGCTGAGCCCAGAGAAGAAGATCCGGCCGAAGTAGCCGAAATGGTGGTCCCGTATGGTAAGGCAAAGCGAGAGTGGATTTGAACCAGAAGAAGCATTTTGTGTTCTCTGGCGTGGTATGTACCTCCTTGCTCTAACAATCCAGCAGCGTCGAGTGAGCCAAAATGGTCGTGGAAGTAGCCTCCAAGTCAAGATACGTCACTCTTGCACTCGTCGTGTCAACACCTGCATATTGGACCGCTTTTCATCATGACTTTCTCATTGATTGCTTTTGGTCGACTCAACAACCTCATATCCCACCAACGCACCCTTATCTACACCACAACGCCGCCGCCACCCCCACCCAAACTCTCTCGCTCTCACAACCCAGACTTTTCACAATGCTCAAAAATTGTTCAATCAAACGGAACACCCTACTCCCTCAGGTTGACAACGCAGCGGATGCAGTCGCCCGCCTTCATGTCGTTGAAGGCCTGTGTAGAATATTGGTCAGTATTGTGCCACTAGTGGAAAAGACTTCACGTCTGCTGCTCTACCCCTACTTACCTGGTTGATGTGTGACAATGGCTGGCGGTGGGTGATGAACTCGTCGACCTTCAGGTTGCCGTCGAGGTAGTCCTGGACGAGGCCAGGGAGCTGGCTGCGGCCCTTGACACCGCCGAAGGCGCAACCCTTCCAGACCCGGCCGGTGACCAGCTGGAACGGCCGTGTTGAGATCTCCTGGCCAGCGGCGGCGACACCAATGATGATGCTCTCACCCCAGCCCTTGTGGCAGGCCTCCAGGGCTGCCCGCATGACACCGACGTTGCCAGTGCAGTCGAAGGTGTAGTCAAGGCCGCCGTCCGTCATCTCGATCAGCTTCTCCTGGATAGTCTGGCCGTTGAGCTTGGTCGGGTTCACGAAGTCGGTGGCGCCGAACTTCTTGGCCCAGTCCTGCTTGGCATCGTTCACATCCACCACGATGATCTTGGAGGCCTGCTGCTTCACGGCACCCTGAATGACAGAGAGACCGACACAGCCGGCACCGAAGATGGCAACGGTGGAGCCCTTCTCAACACCACCCTTGCCGGCCGTGATTGTCGCAGCGCCGTAACCGGTGGTGATACCGCAGCCCAGCAGACACGTCCGGTCCATTGGGGCCTTGTCCTGGGTGATTGCGACGACCGAGATGTCGGCGACGACGGTGTATTGGGAGAAGGTCGATGTGCCCATGAAGTGCAGCAGATCCTTGCCCTTGGCCCTGAAGCGGGAGGTGCCATCGGGCATGACACCCTTGCCCTGGGTTGCTCGGATCTTTCCGCACAAGTTGGTCTTGCCGCTCTTGCAGAACTTGCACTCCTTGCACTCGGGTGTGCTATTTTCCCGCCGTGTTAGCCCAAACATCCGGATATCAGTCATGGTGGTGCAGGCTGCCAAGCCAAAGTGGGACGCCGAAACTGCCCGAACTGGCCGGCCAGGACCGCGTCCCCACTTTCCGCCTCCAAACGAGCCAAGGAGCTCGGGCGCGCCAGCTGTTCGACCGGGGCTCCGGCGGGGTCGACGCCAGAGATTGTAATGCGCTGGTGCGAAGAACATGAAGTGGGCGCGGGGGATGCTTACTAGAGCGCAACGACGTGATCGCCAGGCTTCACATTGGTGACGCCCTCGCCAACGGACTCGACAATACCAGCACCCTCGTGACCCAGGACGATGGGGAAAGCTCCCTCTGGGTCCTTGCCGGACAGAGTGTAGGCATCTGTGTGGCAGACTCCAGTGTAGTAGACCTCAATGCGGACTTCGTGGGCTCTTGGGGGCAGGACTTCGATGTCCTCGATGGAGAGGTCCTTGCCAGCTTCCCAGGCGACGGCGGCCTGTGGATTGTCAGTACCTATGAGCCAACGCCTCGTTCGCGTCACATTCAGTGGCTACCGACCTTGCAGGTAATTGTCTAGAGATCAATTGTTAGCAAGTGTTCCAGTCTCAGCGGTTGCGCTCGGGAGCCCCGCGCAACCCTCCGAGGTAAGAGGGTCTCACCTTTCCAACGGTATCGGCGGGCATTTTGATGTGTGGTGAGAATAGTCTGTTTGGAGGAGGAGTAAAAGAGATGAAATGAGGAGAAAGAGGAGGCAGAGAGTTTCAAGACGGAGCAGGCCGTGGTTTTATTAGTACTGTAGCCTGTCAGGCCAAGATACGATGTCGGCACGATCACGGGTCTATGACCACCGTTCACGCTGTGAAGGTGGGGCTCCGTGCTACTTCACATCTTAAATCCGTCAATCTCCCGTATCTGCCACCTCTGAACGGTAGACAATGGACATCGCAAAAGGGCACTTCGAGACTGGCCCAGCCCCGCACCATGCAAACCTACAGTCTGTGAGCGAAAAATTGGCTACGGTTACCGTCTCGCCCTTCCTGGGATCCAGTGGCCTCGAGCTTGACCGTTGCCCGGCCCTGCCTTTGCGCAACTTTCGGCGAAGGTTGCCTGTGACGTATGAGGGGATGGCGGGGTAGCTTTGCCCATGCGCCAAGCGCTGGCGCGGCATTCGGGAAGTCGGCGTTCTGATCTGGGCCTGCTGGATCGCTCGCTGTGACTCTTGCTGCCGCAAGGGGCTTCGCTTGGTAATAATAGAGACGGACTGCGGGATGTCCTGGGGCGCAATTTTTCTCCGCCAGACTCGAAAGAATGGCACGAAGAACAGACTAATACGCGCACACCGTTATTATCCTCCCTGGTGGGACCATGGACTTAGGCCTCACTCCGATACTCCGGCGTGGGTTTTGGTAACGATTGAAATCATCTGATGATGTGATATCCGGTTATTTACTATCATGATGACACGGTCGAATCGCTCACTCGGTTCGTCTCTGGTCCTGCGCTTTGCTGCGCTACCAGCTAACGCGTCCGCTCGCTGGGCTGGTGCGAAGCCGGTTCTGAGGACGGTGGCTGTAGGAAACATTTAGCTCATTGAACATGGTCCTCTGTTTGGTCTTTGATGAGGGCACGGAAGGCCGAGAGGGGGACTACGCCGTCCTTGGTTTCCCATCTTTTGTTTAGCATGGTGGCGGCGACGAGCTGCTGGGTATTTGAAAGTGAAGTCTCCCTGAATCCTTAGAACATGCATATGCGCATCTCCCCTTCCCTCTATTTCCCTGGATTTTCTTTTTCTGCCTAGAATTCGAGATCCATGCCGACATACGTCAAAGCAGCCGGTTCATCGTCTGTGAAGCGTGCAAAGAGCGAAGCCGCCCCCCATCTCCTGCATCGACTTCGATCTGACGCTTATTGCAGGTCTTGACTCAGCACTAAAAGGCAGAATGGCTGGCGAACCCCTCCCTGCGCAGATGGCGCCCCAAAAGGATGGGTTTCCCAAATTCCCATGCCTCCCGTACGAGTTGCGCTGCCTGGTTTGGGGCGAGGCCATGCCCGCGCCCAGTATCTTCATGGTCGCATGTCAGGCCGCCCTCAAGATCGACGACAGGACCGACGGCCAGGACAGCACCAAAACTCTTCACTTGGTTCTCTGTCCTTCACAGCACCATTTCAAAATCCCCGGCTTCAAGCAGCGAGCCCGGGCCCAGAAGACCCTACTCGCAACATGCCTCGAATCCCGGCAAGAATTTCACAAACACTTTCCGGACACCCTCGGCGCCCATGGTCAACGCTTCAGTTTCCGACATGACCTGATCTACATAGCCTATGAATTCCTCGGACATATGATTGCGCAGTGCGGGCTCGTTTTGCCCAGGGTATGCCTCAAGTTCCACGGTGGCTGGAACACGCGCGTTCACCGGCTGGCTTTGAACTGCGACATGTGGGACCTCTGGTTCGGTCTTGGGGCCAGCCGCTCCCGCGGGCCGAGAGATTGGCAGTACTCAAGGCTCGAGGGATTCATGGAATTCCTCACCACCTGCACCAGCCTCAGGCAGCTCGTCGTCACCAGGGAAGACGGGCTCGGCTCCAACCGATGGGTAGATGCGGTTATGGATCACTGCTTAGAGGGATTTCTACGCTATGGCACCACAACCGCCCTTAACCAGGGCTTTGCAGACTGCTACAGAGGCTTGATATGCGCGGCGCGTGAGCAATACGCTGAAGAGTCCTGTAATCCGGCTGATGTCGCGCTGTTCCTGAGACAGGTCATCAATGACGACCCGAACTTCGCCAATCTTTGGAGGTGGATGGATAAGATAAAGAGAGGGTACCCTGCGCTCTTGGACTTGGAGATATCAAAAATGGTTCATACCAGTCCCGATATCCGGTGGCCCTGCAAGGAATTTTGAGCATTGGTTTGGTTGATGCGAGGTTTTGGGCGGATGCTCTCGGCACTCGAGGAGCTTCAGAAGGCGTGGGAGGTGGGGAGGGTATTTTGTGATGGCCCTGGTACAACATCCTCTTTCCAGTGGCCACATATATATTCGCCGAGCCTCAGTCGGCGGACATTGCCTGTGGCCCTACAATAGGTGTCGCCAAGATTGAAAACAACTTGAATGGAAGCGGAGCTTTTAAAGAACAAACCTTTGGTCTCCTTTCGTCACAGTGCTTCGTCGGCCCTAAATCCTGCTGCCGACTGCTCGGGACGAGCGTATGCGATATGCTCCCTATATCAGCTGGGCTGTTCACCAAAGTCCTTCACACCATTTCCCTCCGAAACACCGGTATGCACGGGTCAATGATCCTCTTTTAGTGTAAATCCTCCAGTAACATTTACCTTATCTACCAATGCTACGACGGATACAGAAGCTCCGTAAGTCGAGAGGCAGGCTCTGAGACCCTAATATCGCAGACCCTTGCTCCGTGTCAGATACAGAGCGCCACACATGATTTCCTCATCGATAAACACGACCCAAGCAGCCCCGAGTCGACATCTGCAGCCCCTGAAATCTGACAATCCCCTAACCCTTGCCCCTGATTTGAGTTTGGGGGCCCCTGAGGGCATTTTGTGGGCCTCTCCACCGTGCAGGAGCCGCGTGGCACGGCCAATGGAAGCCGTGAGAAATTGTGGCCTCCTGCTGCATTCTTCGTCGGGGCGACAAGCGGTCAAAAGGTCGTCTGGACCACCCGCGTGAGTTGGTGGGCTCGTGCTATATACCCTTTAGTGTGCTCACAATGAGACTGTCTCAAGGTAAGTCCCTCAAAACCGCCCCAATTGCCCTTCACGACGTGCTTGTTGTCGAGATCTGCACTTCGCCCACATGCGCAGAGCAACCAACCCTGACACCATGGCGGCGCGCAGGATCCAAGACGTATCTTGACCTTCCAACATTCGCGGAGCCAGGCGAATACAGCATCGCCATCTGCGCAGACGACGACGAGTATGCCGGGAGGTCTAAGGTTCTGCAGAAGGTTTTGTGCACCCCGCCATTATTTAATCCTGCCCTCTTTTTTTGTCCTCCCGTAAACCCCGAGGAGGGCCCCATTGACGCTGAGCCTAAACGTCACTAACACATAGTCCCCTAGTTCCTGCCCAACGATGATCCCAGTAACGAGGCAGGCAATGATGGCCGCTGCCGCAAGCTGATGGACATCTCTGGCGCGGCCACGGCCGTGGAGCTCCTCGAGCTGGGCCCGTCGACCGACACGGCCATGCTCAGGTATCAGGTCGAGTATGCCGACGCATTTGCGTTCGTGTTCAGTCTCTACTCGCCCAAGACGCTTGAGATGGCCCAGAAGCTGCGCGACAAGGTCGCGGGCGCGGCGAGGAATCACCACAACATCATCACCATGTCTGATTATGAAAGGCCCGGGATGACGGTGCCTGTGTTCCTAATCGGGAACAGAGACGAGGACTTGGCTCCTCCACAAGGTGAGTCACCAACAAACCAAAAAAAAAAAAAAAAAAAAAAAGGCCCAATCGTTCAACGAGGAGCCGCTTCTGACCTGCGGGATCGTGCACGACAGACATCGAGGAGGGCGACTTCTCACCAACAGCGTTCAATGAGAACGCTGAGGCAGAGTTGAAAGCGCTGAGGGAGAAAGGACGGGCCATGGCGCAGGAGTGGAAATGTGCCTATTTTGAGGTCGACACGTCCAAGAGCGGAGAACACGGCGTCGACGAGGCGATTACGGGCATTGGACACATCATCAGAGCGGCTGAGAGACCATCTACCTCATCCACAGCATCCTTCCGAACCCCCATGAAACCGCCCAAGCAGTACAGGATACGGCGCTTTCTAGGGCGGATGAGCAGGATGACGAGCTTCAGTAATTGAGACATATGGGGCGGAGTGGGGGCTTCTAACTTGGGCAGATGCAGGGTTTACTGGGGCTGGTTGGGGGGGGGGGCACATTTTCTCTTAGTAACTAATGGCATCGGAAAGCAACAGCATCTATCTGGTTGGTTGGTTGGTTGGTATATAGAAGGAGTTACGGAGTGAGGTCGTGTACACAGGGGAAACCACTCGAGGTCTGATACTGTACAAGATTGAATGGACGTGCTCGACAACTGGCTCCCTCGTGTTATAAAATCACATGCGTGTGCATAGCACGCGACATTATTGCTCGGGTAACCAGGAACCCCGTACCTGCGCCTCAAAATGCAGGGGTCGGCGGCAGATTGGCCCGTCCAGGGTCCCGCGGGTGCTTATTCAGGGGCTCGACGTCCTCGCCCGCACGCTTGGTCTAATTTGGTCTACTGTATATATATCCTGTTTAAGTGGACATGTTGGCCAGGTCTCATGCGCTCATTGGCCTCCTCCCCACATAGGCATCGCAAATGAAGCATCAGGAGAGAGCTGCGAACAGTCATGAATTGACTGTATGGCACGAAGCCGGGCCATCCGAATGGTCGTCTTAGCGCCTGCGAGGGCGATCTTCCAGCTGCAGCGCAGATCCACCGCGCTCACCGCCGTCGTCGACAAAACCTAAAGCCACGCCCGCTTGCAACTGGGTGAGCTGGGTTCATCAGCCCGACTTCACAGTCTGATATCCAGCCTCAGCACATTTCCGATCGCAGATTTCCTCCACACAGCTCCAGATCTTTGTGGAACTCCGCAATCATCCAAGCACACCACACAGTCCTTTCCGCCTTTTTCCCTCCCCCCACAGCTGCACAACATGGACCGCGCGGATTCCTGGCCGGTGGCCCAGACCCAGCCTGACACCGAGGCCGGCTCCGGCATCGACATCGGCGACCTGGGGGAGACGCTGTCGTTCCTGCGCTGCTTCGACACCATCTTCCTGGTCGACGACTCGGCGGCCATGGGCCCCTACTGGGCCGACGTCAAGGCCCTCCTGGAGCGCATCACGCCCATATGCGCCAAGTACGACCCGGACGGGATCGACCTCTTCTTCCTGAACCACCGGCCCAAGGGCCTGCTGGCAAACATGTCGTTCCGCAAGTCCGGGTACCGCCGCATCGGCGGCAACACAGCCGACACGGTCGCCGGCGTCTTCGACCGCGTCAAGCCCACCGGCAAGTGCAACATGGGCGCGCGCCTCACCAAGCTGTTCCACTGGTACCACGGCATGCTCAAGCAGGACGAGGAGGGCGCCGCCCTGAACCTCATCGTCATCACGGCCGGCTCCTTCAACGACGACATCAAGGCGCCCATCGTTCACCTCGCCAAGAGCCTCGACGAGATGGGCGTCCCCGAGCACCAGGTCGGCGTCCAGCTCTTCCAGATCGGGAAGCCCACCCTCGAGGTCGCCCAGACCTTCGAGTACCTGGACGATCAGCTCCACAAGGAGGCCCACACGCGGGACATCGTCGACACCACCACGTGGACGGGCAAGCCCGGCTCGCTGTCCACGGACGACCTGCTCAAGGTCGTGCTCGGGGCCGTCGTGAAGAAGCTGGACGAGCGCAGCAGGGGTATGGAGCTCAGCAGCGCGGCGCCGGCCAAGCGCTTCGATGGGGATGTCAATTGAGAAGCTCCGTCCGGGCAAACGGTGCCGGGCTGGATCCAAGGGAAAGAAAGCGTCCACGTTGGTGGTCGCCCGGTGAGATGGATGAGCCCTACGGAGTGAGAGCAGCTCTGATCCGGTTCTGATCCGGCTCCGGTCCGGGGTTGCATACCGGGAGAGCCTTCCTCCTGGGTGGTTTTGCAAGGAGCAAAGCCGATGCAGGGACTGACCTCCATCTGAGGTCGTTGACCTCATCATCACCTCTACGTCAGGGGTCTGGGCGCGCTAGGCAACCTAGTCTGCCTTTGCGCTGGATCCCGACGTCAAGTCAGAGACGTTGCGCCAACTGAGCCCATACCCATCAAACTGTACCTTCGTAGTATAACAACAAAAAAAAGGACGAGGAGCATATTCCCCCCTGCACCGTCTCAGGAACAAAAAACCCAAACAAAATATACCCACTGCATTCACCACTCAGAACAATACTCCATCGTGCGCAAACCATGTCTCTCCTCCGCTCCCCGGCCCTGACCAACCTCCTCGGCCTGGCTAACATGTCCGCCCTGGGCGCGGCGACGCTCTACCTCGGCTCGCTGCACGCCAGGAACCTCGAGGAGCACGCCGAGCACGAGGCTCGCATGGACGGGCTCGAGGGGACGCTGCGCGGGCACATCGGGCTGATCGAGGACTCGCTCGAGCGCCTCGAGGGCCAGAGGATGAAGGGAATGAGCGAGAGGGCGCAAAGGCTGTACATGGCGCGCGGGAGGGAGGACGAGGGAGACGGTGGGTCATGACCGGTCGCCCTCCTCGCGTGCGATGATGTGTCTGTTCTCCTGCGGCCCGTGGGCGCGGCCTGCGGCTTATTTTGGGTGGGTGTGCCGGAACAGGCAAGTCAGCACCTCAATTGGGCCCATCTTTTTTGATACTCCCACTTGAGACATTCGGGATTTTCACTGGACCTAAATGATCTATCCTGGGACATTCCGGGTGGCTTGGCGGTCGAAATCGTGGCCGACATTACACAATATATGGGGACCTGTGGCCCAATGCAGCGACCGTCGTGTCCCAAAGTCTGGACCACCTTTCGAGCTTGTTTTGTTCCAAATCACACCGATGCAAAATATGCTAGTGGCCATCACATATGGCGACGGTCAACATTGAAACAACACTGTTGGCACTGGTCACTGCAGAGAAAACACTTATGTGGCAGATCTTGTTGTTATTATCCTGTGCAGTCGCCTGCACGTCTCAGTCATCATTTAGGTAATTCCAGTTCTATCTAGAGCGGCCGCTTGATATCTTTGTCTCCCGTGACTTGGATCTGGCTGGTTGATATATCCATCTGTGACTGAACAAATGTGGTACCAGAAGCCACGGGTTTATCGGCAAGCGACGCTCTCCCTCCCAGAGATCAGAGAGCTTAGAAGGCACGGGCGACCTTGCCGTTGGAGGCCCGGCGGACGGCCGGAGCAGCAGCGGCGGAAGAGGCGGCGCCACCAGCACCAGGGCTAGTTCCGGAGGTACCGCCGGCGACGCAGTTGGAGCCGGTCAGAGGGGCAAAGGGGCCGTCGCCCTCGCGGAAGACCTCGGGGCCGGGGTTCTCGAAGGTGTAGTCGCTGCCCTCGGTGGTGGTGCAGCTGTTGACGTCGGGCACGTTGGCGACGGCCATGTCGGGGAGGGCGTTGAAGGCGGCCTCGTCACCGCCGGCTCCCGTCAGCTCGACGGCGGCGCAGTTCATGTAGAACTCGCGGACATCACCGGACTTGTTCATCCAGGTCCAAGCGAGCGTGGCCTTGCCGGCGGGGATATTGGCGGGGACGGTGAAGTTGTACTTGTCGGGAACGGGCAGGTCGGCGCTCTCAGGAGTCAGGTTGCCGGTCTGGCCGCGGGCGGGGCAGCCGCCCTCATAGGAGGTGATGACCTTCCAGGCGGAGTCCGTGGTCGGGACCTCGTCGTAGGTCAGCGAGATCTGGCAGGAGCCGCCGGCGTGGACGGTGGAGCCCATGAATGCGAGGTCTTGAGTCGAGCCGAGATCCATGGGGTTTGATGGCCCGCTGGTCAGCTTCTGGCAGGGGAATTGGCCAGGGCCGATGGGGGAGTTGGACCCGCCAGTGAAGGGCTGAGGGGTGGTGATGACAATGTGGGCGGAGGCGGAGGCGGCCAGGATAGCAAGGACCTGGATCGAGGACAGCATCTTGAGAGAGTGTGGTTAGATGATCGTACCGGACGAATCTAAAAGTGGTGTGGTAAAGATAGTGGTGGACTGAAGAGTCAGGTAATGAAAGTGAATGTGTAAGAACGATGGATGCAAACGCGCCAGGCGTATCAGATTAGTGAATGAGTAGTATAATGGGGGAAGTGAAGAATGCTGTGATGATGACAGTGGAATGAGAGTGGTATGATGAACAGGTGAAGCCATTCTTATATTCATCGAAGCCCCCGAGCATCGCGAGGCTGTCTCCACCGCGAGCCATCCTGCGGGATACGATGCGGTCGAGATGCGCCACCCAGGCACGGTGAGATGCTGTTTTGGTGTTGACGAGGCGGCCTGCCAAGTCAAACCCAGGCACTCGTGATACCTGAGATTCGAGCAGCATCATTGGGCCGACATCCCAGCAACGATCCGGTGAGACGGTCGAGATCTAATCCAGCTGTATGAGGCCGCATTTCGCCTCGTGGGGTTTGGTGCCCGCCTGGAGGCGCCCAAAGTGATTGGCGTTCCTGAAGCCCCGGTGCGGAGCCCGACCAGTCGATCTCCCTCGGAAGCGGCCTCTTAGGGCCGGGGTTGACACTGGACCTGGCCGTAAGCTTGATGGTGGGATGAACGGATGAAGCGTGAGACTCCTTCAAACGTGAGAGCGGCCATGGGGGCGGCCCGTCGTGGGCTCCTCACTAACAAGAATATCAGCCACCGCACCGCGTCCAATTGACTAATGGGGATCACAAGTGGGCCAGCCAAGACTGCCGCCTTGTGTAAGCGTATGAGGGGATCGCATGTCTTCCCAAAATATATATGTTTTGGGGGCCTAGCTTGTTTCTTTCGGCCGGGTTCACTTTGTATTACTCCCCAAGCTCACTGCATGCATATATATGTGGGGCAGCCTGCTCACGTCGTGGGCGCAGCACTCCTGTCAATAAGCCCAAGTGCTGCATTCCTGCCAATACGGATTTGATGAGAAATAATAATTCAACAATTCCTTCTGTTTGGATCCACTCAAATTGTTATTCTACCATTATATCTTCAAATTGGCGGACTTGACTAAGGCTCAACCTCAACCTTGCTACCAGCATGCAGGTGAAATCCTAGGGCTAACGGATTGAAAACAGGACTTTTTTTGTGAGCTCTTGATGGAGTAAATCCTAAACTCTGAAAGTTTTTTGACTTGTAAATCGAAATGCTCAATTTATCCCACTCACCCTGTGCAGTGGCCACTCGACCACCATTGGGCTTCGCAGCTGCCGATCTGCTACACAGGACGTCGGGATCCACTCCCAACCGATACCAGAAGGGCTCACAATATCCTCCACATGCAATAACATCTCATACATAGCTTTATCTGGACCATGCGACCTTTGATAGTTTTTGGAATCAGTAGGATGACCGATATCAACCACCATGACAACCGGGGTGTTGGCCTCTCGAAGCCCACCATCATCTATGCTTCACCCTTTCCCTGGCTAAACTGCGAATGAGAAATCTCTCACACAAACATGTTGAACCTCTTCCATCGCCTCAGTTCCTCACTCGCTCTTACTGATTAATCCCCCGGAACACATCATAGACAAGTGCAGAAAGGCTGCCGATGTTCTCATATCCTTGTTATTCCCTGTGGGAAAGATGAGTTTTTCACTTATGATTCCTTTCAGATGTTCCAATTCCTATACCCAGAAAGGCAATCCAATTTCTGGTACAGTAGGCTCCTTTAGTTCTCTGAATGCAGCACTAGGTCATCACAGTGTTGACAGCAAAAACACCAGTGTGGATATTTGAGGCATGAAAATGTTTGTTTTCATCACATTATTAAGAGTATCAAACCCTCAACCATCGTCATTACTAAATCATAAGAGGATGGATCCCAAAAGCCCTATCCTCGTATCCACAGAGTTAAAAAAAAAGATGCGTCGTCAACACACCCGAGGCCAAGCTCTCACCCCGGCAACCGGCCCCTTCTAACCCTGGAAGTTAACCGCCTGGCTCGCGTCGCCGGCCGACTTCTTGTCGGTGGCGATGTTGTTGTCGAGCTTCTTCTGCTCGGCGGCGATCTTGGCGCTGTTGTCACTGCCGCTCTGGGCCTGGGCGATGGACAGGTCGAGGACCTCGAGCTTCAGCTTCAGGACCTTGTTCTTGATCTTGCCGACCTGGAGGGCGTCGGCGTCGGCTCCGCTGGCGGCCGCGATGGCGTCGTTGAAGCCTCCCGTGCCGACCTCGGCGTCCTCGGCCGTCTCCCTGGCGGACTTGATGATGGCTGCGTCGGCAGGGTCGACGTTTGCGAGGTCGTTCTCGTCGATCTGATCCAAAGTGTCAGTGCCTGAGTGCGTTGTGCAGGGTGATTGCTTGGCAGCGAAGTGGTTTGTGGAAGATGTTGTTACTTACAGGGAACTTGGCCTGAACCTCAGCGAGTGCATTTCCAGCAACTCCGTCGCTGACCTGGAAATCGGCGTAGCTCTGCTTGGTCAAGACGGCGGCACGCTTATGGTGGGCATCCTGTGCCGTAGGGAGTGACAGGGCCGAGGCGGCGAGGAAGAGGATGGCAGTTTTGATATACATGTTGTCGGTTGGTTTTGAAAGAAGGTGGTTTTGTTGTGTGTGGTGTGAGACGACGATTAACGAGTGAATATCGAGCAGGCAAATTAAACAGCACAGCTGTGTTGAAGAACAGAGAAGGGATGAACGGATGGAAGATGTTTGGATGAATGTGAGTTGTGGAGAGAGAGATCTTCTGTGGTACCGCCGGATGAGACGACGATCTTATAGTAGTCCCCGAAGCCTGTCAACCGCTGTCATCGAAAAAGCCAAGTGGGTTTGGCGAGCTAGTTCTTCAAACTCTTGAGACTCTTCCGAACTCGATGCCGGGGTGTTCCAGGGGAGGGGGCCAGAAGGGGGCGCAGAGACGCTCCTCAGGAATTGTCCTATGCCTCATGTCGAAAACATCGCCAAGACCTGACATCCACTCTTGTAGAGCCGCGATAATGCAGCCGGGTTGTTACCGAGCACGAAAGACACGAGGGGACCTCGCCAGTCCCAAAATGGCCATGCGCATATCCTGGGACTCGTTCATCGAGCAGGCCTCAATGACGAGACAGGGCGGGTTGGGCCCCTCGGTAGGGATTCAACCTGGATTGGCAGGAACAGGCTGCATGGGCATGCTATGAAAGGGTCTGGTCGAAAGCGAGCCCATGATGTTCTCGCGTGTTCGCAGATCGACGACCGGTACCACGGCTCCAGTGAGGATCCAATGGGGATCCGTTTCCCTTGCGCGAGCGCCCAGAAAAGTCAAGACCAGACAAGCTCCGACAAGCTTAAATGATCGGCAGGCACGTCTTGGCCTGATGTTGGCGGGTGTTGATAGTTGGGACGAGGGCGGGTGCGGCGAGGGGCGGTCGTCCGAGCTGGCCGGTCGTCTCGTCGATGTCGCACTTGGTGTATGATCTGTGCCGGGATGCCGGGGTGAAGGCGTGGTAGAAGGGGTGTCGGCGGGCTCAACCACTCAGGACGGGGCTACGGCGACAAGGTTGGCTACCCGGGACTGTTTGAGGTGTGGGGTTCTTCAGTGGCTTTTGCGACGTGTGAGGCTGCTCGCTTTTCCGGCGACCCCTTCTGATCATCAGTGCCGCCGGCGCTTGACCATTCGTTTGAAAGGCATGCGCCGGCGAAGTATGAATATTGGCCATCGCCCTACAAGATGTAGACTTTTGCTCTCAGAAATAGGACCACGGCAGGCTGTGCAGGATGTCGTAATGGGATGATGAAAGCAGGCAGGACGCTGACGGGACGCTGACGGGATGGCAGCCCCCTTGGCTTTTTGGTGGACATGCCCCCTGAAAGTCTGTGTGTTAGGCAGTCAAGCTTCGATTTAAGGTTGCAGGACACCTCCACCACGACTTGAGCCTCATCTTTGGGGACAAGTTCGGAAAGTAGATTGCCGGCGGATCAGGTATTAATTCCTCCAATCCAAGTTCTAGATTTAAGAAAAGGATGAGTACTGTTCCGACGGCGACAAGATTGCAATGCAATGGGTCTCTCCTTGTGGGTGGGTACCAAATCCTCAGTAGCATCCAATCATCTTACACGCATGGCCCTCTCACAACAGGAATGGGCCTGTCCATTAATAGATTTGGAGCTTTCCTGGTTGGTCCAGCATGTCTGTCGATATACGTTGATGGTCTGGTGCAGACGGGAATGGCTCTTGCCGAGCATGTTTACTACTAGCTCACCAGGCTAATGTTCTCGCATTGAACAGGTCAATCTGCTCTTCCTTACCCCGCAGTTTTGGAGATCCCCCATGCGTACCTAACAACGACCCGCTGCTTATAGAAGTAGTACAGTTCCGAGGATACATGCATGTATGCAGCCCCAAGATCTGCAACGTCATGCCGAGGACGGCCTGCACATTGGAACATTGTTTGTACAATGAATTTGGGCCTTGTGTTACACGAGAAGACGATGCCATCACAACTTGCCAACTAAGGAGAATCGTCAATTGGCACAACAGCTAGCAACCAATTCAAGTCGCACCTCCATATTCTCCATATTACCTTCTGCTACTTTGCTTGGGCTACACGTGCCATGATCAACATCCGTTGGGGTAGCTGGGCACCGTTGCCTATGCCGCAGCTTACCGCGCCCGGCAACCCCGCCTCTATCATCTATCTCAAGAATGCCGAGGTATCGGACTCCAATTGTCTATCTATATTGCCCATTCCTGTGAACAAGACAATTTTAATACCGTCAACCTCTGTCCTTGCCCATGCCTCAGCCTATCTGCAGTCAAGATGCCTCATAAATCTCTCTACACCGACGTTTCCATCCCCGACGTCGACATCTTCACCCTGCTGTTCTCGCGGCCCTCCAGGCCCTTCCCGGACACCAAGGAGCTGCTCACCGACGGCGAGCGCCCCTTCCGCTCCTACACCCTCGCCCAGCTGCGCAACGCCGCCACCGAGTTCGGCAAGGGGCTCAAGGCCCTCTGGCAGTGGAAGCGCGGCGATGTTCTCGCCTTCTACACCCCCAATGACGTCGACACCCCGGCCCTGACCTGCGGCATCCTCTGGGCCGGCGGCTGCGCATCGCCCGCCAACCCGCTCTACACCCTCGACGAGCTTACCTTCCAGCTCAGAAACAGCCGCGCCAGGGGCCTCGTCACCCAGCTGCCCTTCCTCCCCACAGCGAAGCAGGCGGCCGCCCGCGCGGGGATCCCAGAGGACAGGATCATCTTACTGGGCGAGGAGGGCGACCCGGAGGGCAAGATCAGGCATTGGAGCAGCATTAAGCCCACCGCGTACTGCAGCCTCTATGCCAAGACCAAGGTGCGGCCCAGGGAGGACCTGGCCTTTCTCGTTTACAGTTCTGGGACGACGGGACTCCCCAAGGGCGTGTGCCTGACACACTATAATGTCATCTCCAACCTACTCCAGATGGAGCCTTTGGAGGGTCTTCACCTGAAACCGTACGGCGGGCCTGGGGACAGAGGTGACCGCTTGTTGGGCGTGATCCCTTTTTTTCACATATATGTAGGGCATCCCTGAATGGCAGAAGTTGTGAAGTTTCAACGGAGTACCCGGGCTAACATGACATCACAGGGTCTAGTAAATAACGTTTTCATGAGCATGTATTCGGGGTGGCAATTGGTCATCCTCTCGCGATTCGACCTCGAGAAGGCTTGTCGCATCATCCAGGACTTCAAACTCACATTCGCCTACATCCCACCGCCGGTGGTCCTAGCCCTCAGCAAGGAAGCAGTGGTCGACAAGTACGACCTGACATCCCTGAAGATGCTCCACTGCGGCGCGGCACCCATCACCAGCGACTTGATAGAGATGGTCTGGAATCGCCTCAAGGTACCCGTGAAGCAAGGCTACGGGCTGTCAGAGGCCAGCCCCGTATCCCATGTCCAGTCGCCGGATGAGTGGGCCAAGTTCATGACTTCCGTTGGCAAGCTGGTGCCAAATATGGAGTCGAAAATAGTCGACACGGAGGATAATGAGGTGGCACTCGGTGAGGTATGTAACCTATACTCTCTCTTGATCAAACTTGTAGAGCCGGTGTGCTGACGCAACTTAGCCAGGCGAGCTCTGGCTCAAGGGCCCCAACGTATTTGGTGGTTATCTGAATAACTCTGAAAAGACCAAAGACGCTTTCTCAACAGATGGCTGGCTCAAGACAGGCGATGTTTTCAAAATGGACAAGTACGGAAACTACTATTGCGTGGACCGCCTAAAAGAACTCATCAAATACAGTAAGCCCAACCCCATCCCACCACCCTCAGTTCCGGTGGGAATGAGCCAACAGATAACTAACACACCATTCCGCCAGAGGGCTTCCAGGTTGCACCAGCCGAGCTGGAGGGCCTGGTCGTAGGCCACCCGGACGTCGCCGACGCGTGCGTCATCGGTATATACGACCCCGCCCAGGCGACGGAGCTCCCGCGCGCCTACGTAACGCTCAAGGCGGGCGCCACGCAGGATGAAGCCAAGGCGAAGGAGATCGCGGACTGGATGGCGGCCAAGACGGCGCCTCACAAGAGGCTCCGTGGCGGCGTGTATTTTATCGATGTCGTGCCCAAGTCCCCGAGTGGGAAGATATTGAGGAGGGTGCTGCGGGATAAGATCAAGCAGGATGAGAGGCTGGCTGGTCCGAAGTTGTAGTGCATACCTAATTTATAGGCTAGAATGGCTGGTTCGACTGCACAAAGCCAATCTTACATACTATCATCTGTTGCTCAAGTGTTTGTTAACCCTTCGGAAAATATGAGCAGCCTGAGCTTAGCAGCCTGATGGATACCGGTTGGCATATATACTTGTTTATTTTACAGCAGCCAAGCTACATTGCTTGATGTGCATTGGGTTCCCAAAGACCTGTCTAGTATTCTACACCAAGCCCATCGGAGGATAAATTCGGTCGGCCCGTATCAGATCAGGGCAACCTCTCTGCCTCCTCCAGCAACTTCTCGACGCTAAACCGCGAGTCTCCCTTCCCGAACCACTCGAGTAGCTTCTTCCTCTCGTCCGCCCTCTTCTTCCCTAGCGCATCATTCTTCTCGCCGTCCCACCCGCCGTAGAACCGCTGCAGGCACATGACAAGCCACCTCGCGTCGTCGGGCTTGACCCCGCGGTCGGCCACCACGGTCCCCTGCATCAGCACGACGCGCTTGTCGGCGATGAGGTCGAGGTGGTGCGTGATGGTGGTGTGCGGCACGGCGAACTCGCCGCGCGTCTTGTACTCGGCCAGCTGCGTGAAGAGCACCGTGCTCGTGTGCGTCGCCGGGTCGAACGTCCACTGCAGGAAGTGCATCTCGGCCCCCTGCTCCGGGTGCGGCAGCGGCAGCACGAACTGCGGGTGGCGGCGCGCCTCCACCTCCATTGCCTCGTACGTGTGCTGCGGCACCACCGCGCACAGCGCCTGCGGGCTGCTCGCGTGCCGCAGCCGCCAGATCGCTGTCAGCTCCGGGACGGGCAGCTCGCGCGCCTTGGGCAGGTCCAGGATCTGGTCGAGCGGCTTGACGCCTGAGTTGTTGGGGTAGCTGGTGGGGTGTGATGTCTGGTGCGCCGCGGCGGCCTCGGGCGTTAACTGGCCGCGGGGAGGAGGAGGATGTGTGGTTGTGGTATCGGTGTTGGCAGGAGCTGGTGGCTGTTCCAGCGGGGGAATCCCTGGTATTAAGGCATCCTTCTTTCGAATTTCTTGGATCTTATCGGCGTAGGCATTCTTCAGGTCCTGAATGTCGGCGTGGCCCTCCTCTCGAGCCTTTGCGTCGAGCTTGTGGCGGTACTTCTCGAGGACGTTGCGCGAGGCCTGTGTGGTCGCGAGGAATCGCACATCGTGGACCTGTGCCCAGCGGCGCTGGTTAGAGGCACGCAGCGAGGACAATTGGCAGCCGAAAAGGTTTCGCAGAGCTGGTATCCTTGTAGAGGCCATTTCCGTCCCCGGATCGAATCGAATCAACTGTGAGGGCAGAGGGTAGAGAAATGCTGCTCAAGCCGATCTTCAAATGCAAACTGACGTCAAACTTGGATGATTATGTAAGCAGTCGAGTTGGAGGCCCACCTTCACGTCAATAGTCTGCAGCTATTATACATCTCGTGCCTCAAAGAGCCTCTTGGTATGGATGAGGTCTTGGCCTGACAGAAACAGCCCTGAGAATATCAGAATCTTGTGAATCTTATTCCGAGTCACAATCTGTTTCGTTCCTCTCGAGTACGCCAAACACTCCTTCTTCTCCAAAATTCTGTCCTAATGGAAACTCGGCCGGGCGATAAGCTGAAGTGATCGAAAGCAGATCAACATTGTACATTTGGCCCTGTTAATACAAGCCAATGTATATCAAATTCGGAATGATGGCATATCCTCTCCCTCTGCTTAAGAAACTTCCTGAGCATCTGCTTCGTGAATAACTTCAATAAAGCGCCAGGCATAGTTCGACCAATGGTTCTGCGGAGGAGCAGCCGCTGCGGAGCCTTCACCTCGCTGAAGTCATAGCCCACACCGGATTGTCGGGCACGTTTGGCTTTTTCGATCCTCCGCAATACGTCACAGAAGGGTCCGCTGGCATCGTCGTTCAGAACAGTATCGTTGCCGGTGTCAAGTTCGTAGAGCTTACGACCCCAGCTTTCCGCGAGCGTCACAGCCTCCTCCCTGACGGATTCCGTGGCAACTTGATCTTGAACTCTCGATTTGGCTGCCTCTTCCGCGTCGTCCTCCCGACGGCGCAAGTCCTTATCCACGTTCCCAACAAGGACCACTGGGATCGATCCTGGTCCCTTCTTATCATCAACAAGACCCAGAGATACTGCTACAAACATGACACCATCCAACATCCCCTTGACCAGTTCGAGCGACTCTCGCGATGACATGTTAAATACGAAGACGAACCTATGCGCGTATTTGACGTGGTACTCCAGCATGTGTGCGCTCCGATACCAGGATGGTGGCACGCGCATAAGCTCGATACCCGTGAGACTGACTGATTCCCTCGCCCGCACATCCCGTTCCGCCGAGGGCATTGAAGAATAGTTGCCAATCGGTACGATTTGTCGGGCCTGAGTCCAACCCAGCCGCGAGTAGGACCCTGTCGCGGCCGGTATAAGGGTCATCGTCTCCGCTAATCAAGACGGCGCATTTGTCATGCACCTGACTGAAGGGAAGATGGAGTATGCATTTGGTGGCTGCCGCCCACTTGCTATATCTCCCAGGTCAACTCGCTTATCTCCTATGTCGCAGATCACCGCTCCTGCCACTCATCTTCGGGTCTCAATAGCATCTTCAGCCGCGGCCGTGGCCCTCAAGGAGGCCTTTTCCTGGGGAAAACGATGTGCAACACAATGAGTATTGATAAATCATGAGATTGATGAAGTTAAACAAGACCATTGCATTATGGTGTCCCGAGTCCTCGAGGGCACTCGGCAGGTTGATCCCAAGGAGGAGGAAATGATCCTGGCCCTACTAACTATAAGCAGCCATAATTGCTGACAGCATCATGACACCACGGAAGTAACGTCAACACCAAAGATGAAGGTGATGGTATGAATTGCGCTGCTTAAGTGCAAATTTCCGGTGATGCAGACCTCTGATCAATGATCAATGGTACAACTTCTCATTATATGCGTCCTTGGGTACATTACAAGGCATTGACAGATATAAAATCATCCTTCGCGTACCAACACTAGCTGAACCAAGGTTGATCCATGTACCGTATCAATTCATTCATACATCCTTTCCTCTCTCCTCGGCAAACTGCAGGAACTCTTCGTCCGTCCGAAGATTTGGGTAACAACTTTCCTCCAGACCGAGACAGATTTCCAGGCCCTCGTCTGGGTTGCCTTTGGTTGTCCTCGTCGGCAGCACAAAGAAGAAGCCCTCAAACTGAGGGTGCGGCCACCTCAACGCCGCGGGCTTCCCGAATCCGAAGTCGTGTACCTCGTACGACTTCATCGTGTGCCAGTCGAAAGCCATGCAGTCCAGCCCCAGCACCCAGTGCATATCCAGCTCGACCCACCGCAGGTCCGGGCTCGAGCCCGCATACCTTATGAGGTCGGCCACGTACGCCGGGGTCACCTGGTTCGTTGCTGCGCGTACCGTGCGGGCGAGGAGGGGTAGCGCAGACTCCAGGCTCGTCGAGAGGACATCCGCGACGGTCAATTCCGGGGATTGTGGCAGCGTGACGCCGACTCCGATATAGTCGTCGGGGATCGGCGGGTCGGTCCTCCCGCGCGCGTTGACGGCGTGGATGGCCTTGGATGGGGCTGTTGGCTCAGGCCGGAGGAGCGGCTGCTTGGCTCGCACGATGGCGCGCCACAGGATCGCGAGGAGAGCGTCGTACGTCGACACCCAGCCAAGGTCGCCTCGTCCGTCCGGCGCCGGGGCGCTGGTGAGGGCCTTGAGCTCCTTCAGCTTACTGCTTGGGACGTGCCATATCCGCGTCTTGACCACCGGCATCTTGAAGTCTGCTGGCGGTGGCGCTGGGGGCCCGTCGCGGGCCTTGTACGTGGGAAACTTGTCGGCGAGCTTCTTCAGCTCCTCTAGCGAGGCGGCAGGCTTCCCCTTGAGGCTCAGGAGGGTGCGATCCGACATCGCTGCCGCTTCGATAGTGCTTTTTGCAGTGCCGTTGAATATGGCGTACGAGTTGCATGACCAGCTTGTAAGCAGCGTCTCACAGCCCATGCCATCACAGACCTGGTGAGTGACGGCTAAAGCCAGGATGACACCTCCCTCGATGAAGGTCACTTGGAAGGCACAGACTGCTGGGCCATCTGTCGAAATGTTCTGAGCCGGGATAGGAAACTTTCCGACCACAGATGATGGAAGCACCTTGCTCGCATCAAGTAGGTGGACAGGGAAGTCATGCTTGTCGAGGGTTTCGAAGGAGTCGACGTCGCTCGTGCCATCCAGCCCCGGTCCCTTGATAGCCAAGACAACGGAAGAGTCTGGACTCCTCTTTACGACAATTCTTTTTGCTTCATTGTCGAAGTGCAATGAGCCTACCAAGATCGGGTACTCAGCGAGGGTCCGGGAGAGACCACCACCCAGGTTATCGAGGATTTGTTGCTTGTTTGCATCGGGCTTCAGGGAAAAGACCTCTATCATATGCACGTAAAGTTTTGGCTCGATGATATCCAGGTCTGCCAGCTGGACCACCTCATCTTGCTTGTTGCCATGTGGCTGGACCCAGGTCTCTCGAAGAGTGGCCATGGGGAGAGATCGAATCTTTTGCCTGCAGGTATGAACAAGAAGGGGAACTCGACGAAGAAAGACCAAGGTTGACGTATCACTGTGCAATTTGCGACTCAATCGGGCGTTACGAAGTCTTTATTCAGCCCGTCAGGTATTCTGAGACCAACATGCTACTTATGGGCCCTCGGTTATCAGATGCCGCGGTTGTTTTTCCCAGGAGAATGTGGGCAGATGTAAATCAAGTCCGTTGGTAATAATCTTCGCTTGCAAAACTTATTCCACACGGCTGCTACGTGTCGCAGCTTCTTGAAACCTGATTAGAGAATCTTTCGTGCCTGTTGGTTCAGGGATGGCCAGGTGAGTCTCGTCGGTGGATACGTGCGGGCCCTGTTCCTATATTACCAGGCCTGTTGGTGAAAAAGGGCTAGCGGGTTTTGTTACCGGTGCGGGTATGGGCGAATCTGCATGTGAATAGTCACAAATACCAAGAATGAATTAGAAAAAGTCGGACCATAATTTTCCATCCACTGCCGGATGAAGGTGCGAGTGCAACCGTGGGGCGCAAGTCGCATCTGCATCCGAGGATACAAGGCCAAACTCGCTCATCTTTCTGTCCGGTCTCTTGTGTCTGACGCACGATGTCATGTCGCCCATGGCAGATGTAAGAGAAGTGCAATTACGTATTTGTCCTCATACGAGACTATCAGACCGGCAGACTCTGGTCCCGGGGGGGGGATAAGGCTCTCATCAGTATATAAACCCTTGCCGGAAGTCTGGTCTGGGCCGTACAAGTGGGATGCAAATTATGGAGCTTTTAATATATTCCTTGCCAGGCCAGCCCGGTACTTCTGTGTCCCTGCTTCAGCACACATGTGACAGTGGCCTAACGTCAGGTTGAAGTAGCCAGGAATATCCTATTGTCCCGGGTCACTTTCCCTCAAACCTCGCTCGCATATGAACACATTGGGATGCGGCACGGTCTGCGGAGGTAGATACCATTGTGTATCCTGTTGGAATTTCTACCAGAGGTTCTGGGGTTATCTGACCATCTATCTTCAATAAAACTTCCCGCCCCGATTTCAAGAAACCGTGAGAGCATGGCGGGCTCTATCGATCCTAGGTCAAGATTTGTCCAGCCCGAAGGCGTGGCTTTGGCAATCGTTGTCGTTTCCCCTATCTTACTTTGCTTTTCCGTTTTGGCAGTGGCTGCTCGCTTATACGTGAGAGTCACGGAGAATGTGACGTCCATAGATGATTACCTACTACTAGGGAGCTTGGTAAAGAGGAATACTTTCTTACTGTCTCCCGTTGTGTTGCATATTGGTTGTTTGACTGAGTAATACCTGATCAACTCCAATGTGCCTGTCACAGATTATAACATTTTCAGAACACCTCTAATCACCTCACAGGCATTCTACATCCCAGACACGACGATCGCCATCCATGCAGCCATGGTAGGAGTCGGCACGGTCAACGCCCGCCTCAACGAGTGGATGCAGACCCAAGCGATGAAATGGTATACAATATGGATCTTGATATATGTCATCGGGCTGGCGCTCCTCAAATCATCTGTCTGCATGATGATATGGAGGATCTCCAGCGTCCGCCGCGGCATGCGCCTGACCTTGATCTTCCTGCTGTCCCTGGTGTGGGCCTCTTTCCTCGTCACCTTCATCGGCGTGCTGCTCTACTGCTCCCCCGTCGAGGCCAACTGGGAGACCCACCTTGTCTTGGAGGGCAAGGCGCGCTGCGGGAGCATCGCTGCCATGATCGGCTTGAGCCATACGGCTACGGTGACTACGATTATCACGGACCTCGGGTGTGCGATGCTCCCTGGAGTGCTTCTATGGAAGACACAGATGAAGTTTCAGGCTAAACTTGAGGTTTTTGCTCTGATGTCTGTTGCATCTATGTGAGTTGAAATCCACATTGCCTATTCTATTTCTTTACATGTTCTTTGTACACAAACATAGAGGTGCTAGTCGACACCTCGATACTATGTTTCAACATCTTGCTAAGAGTTTATCTTTTCTCAACAGGGCATCCATTAGCACAATAGCACGTGCTCCTTTCATATCACGGTATGAGAAGCCGGAGGACGATCTAAAATGTGAGTGTATCATGAACGTAGTACTGAGCCTCAACTTTTCCTAAAGATATATTATAGATTATGTCGGCTTCATCGTCCTATTCTCCAACATAGAGACCGGAGTCGGCTGTGTCGCTTCATGCCTACCCGCCATGCGGCGTCTCTACATGCGTGTCATCAATGAAGACACCTCCCAGGACAAAAGCTCGGTCCCGCGCGGAGCTGATTCGGGGATCGTCACCATCGGCGGCGGCGGAGGCGGGTCCTCGCGCAAGCAGAGAGGCATGTTCGCCAGCGCGCCCGACCGTGGTGTCAACCGTACCACGGTCCAAGCCAACGGCGGTGCCGGGGAAGGCGACTGGGAGCGGTTGCATGACGGTGGTTCGGATGAGGTGCCTTTGTCACCTTGGAAGAAGCCCGTGCCCTCGAAGCCTGCAGAGGGTATCAGGATGGATTACACTTATGCGGTTGAACTGGAGCCGGCGGAGCCGGGTGAGGCTAGGACAAATTGAGTAGAAGCCAACGTAGTTATCCAGTTCGAGATCAGGTTTGATACTCCTTTTGGATATATATTTTCTATCCTCTTTTCTTGAAATGCTGACTAGAATTGAGCTTTGCTGAGGTCGATTGTTGGTTGGCAAGGGTCCAAGTCTCCAGGAGCTACCACGTTAACCCGCTATATAAATACCAATGGCTTGCCAGCGGCTCATAGACTCATAGCCTTCTTGCCTAAGCCAGAGAGATTTGATAGTGCGAAGGCAAATTCGCGAAACGGGTATGAAATCACTAAATCTTCTCGAAGCCCCAGGAACATTCGAAGTCTTCTTCTCTGCCTCCAGGGCGTCATTCTGGGGTCTTCGTCTGATCACCCGGTTCATTTTCTTTTTGCAAATCTGTCATTGGCGGCTTACCAGTTCCCCTCTAGAGTGATTAATGAAGTCTCTTCGTTGTGACCTCTCTTTCTCTCCAAGGAGTCCTTCTACTTGTTGACCTCGGCGAGCCTCTTCATCAGCTCTCCCCACCTTCTGTGCTTTCTTCCCATTGTTTTGAAGACATTATTTCAGTATCGCAGTATAGTCAGGAAATTACTTGCCTAAGGCTTCCAATTTTCTTCTCTTCGCGCAACAAAGCCATTGGCGAGGCGCTGGCGTCTATAAAGAGGGTAAGCATAGTGGGTGTCGTGAACATATACAAGAGACACTGACAAAGAATTAGATATTGCTTGGCTGCAGTGTTGTCTGTAGTGCGCTAACACGCATGCTGATGATTTGCAGTTGGTAGAGGCACCATCAGGGAGGAGTAGGAGAGTGGGACGCTCGGGTAATCCAGGTTTCCGCAGCTATAGGCGCGGGACAAACCAAAAAGACTAATGCTTCCATATTGCTAGACCTGGGTTCTGGCAAAGCTTCTGACTATAACCGTTTCAATGAGTATGAATTTATTCGTAGAAATGTCATTGACAGATGAGGCCACCAGGAAAGACAGACCGACCCATGGGGCCCTGGGTCGGTACGCTTACAGCCAATTATCCCCCCTCCCCTCATGGCAAGTGCCGCTGGATCGTCCCAAGCATCCCAGACCAAATCCCCCGGCTCTTCTGGAAGGAGATCGATCAGTCACAATGCCGGGCTTCATTTGGGGGCGCGCGGTGCATGGGGAAAGTGCGGGGGAACGAGGTTTAGATGCCCAACCACCTGAGGTGTCGCACGCGCTACTGTGTTTGGGGGCAGGGCAGGCGAACCAAGGAACGTTTCAATGCCGAGGATGGAGGAGGGTGGCTGGATCAAGCGTGGCTAGTCCGGAGAGCCTCCCATCCTTATTTAGACGGCAGCTCCTCCTCACCCGGACTTTCGACAGTGGGGGATCCCACCTCGCGATTACCTCGTTGACTGCTACCCGAAATCGGCGACACAAGCCACGTGCGTCATTGAGCAGCTCTTCTTGTGGATAAATCAAGATTGAATTTGCCTATCATACAGTTTTGGTACCCGTGGGAACCTTGAAGCTATCATCAGAAGACAATGAGAGAGTACTTCTAGTATCTCTGCTGGTTGCCTGCTGCTCTAATCTATCAGACATTCGCTCTCTAATCTAACGTCTAGATGGTTATCGTTGCTCGTGGAACCGGCCAGGGACGCACTTGACCTAGCCGGCGAGAATCCGTTCTTCATCCCCTTACTCCTGCGTCGTCTTGAACTCCCAACGCTGGTTCTCGGTGCCCTGGGCGAATGGGACGCCGAGCTCGAACAGCTTGACGACGACGTCCTTGAAGTCCTTGAAGAAGGCGTCGTTGTCCTTGGCGTACTTCTGAACGTACTGCAGGAACTTCTTGTCCTGCACGATGGCCATATCAGAGGGCAGCATCATGAGCGACTTGGTGTCCTTGTCGACGAACTGGCGGGGGCCATCCCACTTCTTGTACTCCCACTTGGCCTCGAGCAGGAGCTTGTAGTAGTCGTTTGTCAGCACCGTGGGGGAGAAGGTCCAGGGCCCGTCGAAGCCACTGCGGTCGGTGTGGCAGCGGCCAAGTGCGTGCGCGCCGGAAAGAGCGACAATCTCCTGGTCGTTGAAGCCCATCCGGTAGAAGATGTTCCGCAGGTGGTCCTGTGTCTGGGAAGCATCCGGTAGTCGGCCATCAGGAGTGCAGCCGGCGATATCCTTGTCGGAACGACCAGGCCGGTAGGGAATCTTGGGGCCCAGCATCTCTTGGATGGCGCAGACACCAGCCAGGATCCAGAGATCGGAATAGCTAATCCAGGGGAACTTGGCTATTCATGTTTGTCAGTCAACCCGGACCAAGACCACCAGCGAACAGGGGAAACATACCCTTCACAGGCTCCAGAAAGTCTCTGGCATGCTTCAAGCCAGCATTGGCTCCATGGTCACCCTCAGGAGCGAACCTCATCGTGGCACCGTTGCTGCCGCCAGTACCTGTTTCCTTGTCATAGGTACCGCTCGCATGCCAGGCCAACCGCACGAGGACTGGGCCGTACGACCCGTCGTCGTAGTCGTCTTTCTCCTCAAGCCTCGCGGCGACCTCGTTGTACACCTTCTGGTAGTCCTCCTTGGTGGGGTTGAAAACCTTGGGCGTGGCTGGCGCGCTGTTCTGGCTCCAGAAGTAGTATCCAGCGCCACCGGCGGCCGCGGCACCAGCAGCCCAGAGGAGGGTGTTGGATGAGGACTTGGGCGGCTCAGAGGAGTAGAAACGACGACCGCTCTGGCGGAATGTGCGAGGGACTGCTGTTGCGAAGGTGCTCCGAGTTGTGGTCCGCACCGCCGTGCGGGCGAATTGTCGGGTTGTGGAAGCCATCTGTTTGGATGGGAAGAGGAGCTGTCAGCGATGGTGATGGTGATGGGGCTTCCTCGATGCGATTGCGGCAAACGAAAGGTTGAAGTGCAAGATAAGGAACAGCTTACCTCGACGTGGTGCGATGCGTGGTACGGGGAAGGGGGACCTGTTTGAAAACAACCGAGGATAGGAGCTCAGGTTTCCGAGAGATGGGGCGAGAAGGAAAGAGTCATAAAGCAAAGCCCGAGGGTATTCCGGGGAAGATAGATCAGAGACAGCGTGTAGATATGTACATGTCCGTATCTACGCACCTACGCACAACCCTGGCAGCCGCCCTGGGTCTTAGTCTAGTGTGGGCAGGGACGGGGTGGCAGAAGCCACGCTCCTGCTCCTCTCTGCCCTGCCTGGCTCCTGTCTCTCCGAAAGGCGAGCTAACTTTCCATGCCAGGCCTGGACCTGCCCAGACAAGAGAGACCGCCAGACCTCGGGCCATTGCTGCCGGGTAAGAGTAATGGAGCAAGTGCCATTGGCCACCGTCACCGTGTAAGACGTAGAATGGGCCCACTGGAACGGGCCCTGAGTCGGACCCCTGTGTCCCCAGAAGACCAGAGGAAAGAAAAAGTGGACGCTCCCGCAACGGGGCTGCAGGACGCGCAAGACGGAATGGGTCCAGCACCCGTGCGGAAAAACGTCACGTCAGACGGAGATACGTAACGGTCGCCGAGGAACACTTAGGAGGAATTGAGTTTGCTCCTCGGGTGCGACATGCTCTCAGTTGTTTGCTGCAACCCGGCATCGCCTCAACAGACATGAGTCGCTACTGTTCTGATATCATGTAACAAAGTCACCAAGAAAAACAATACATGTCGTGCAAGGATCATGGCATGTTCCAAACGGTACCGAGGGTCTCATGGTCTGGACGTCCTTCGTGGCAAAACGTGTCACTTGACTACGTGTAGATTGCTGGCGCCCAGAAACCAGGAACCCAGAGGGAATGTGGGAAAGACGCGGCGCCCAGCGACGCGCCGATCTCGGTTGACATGCTTGGTAATCGACTTCATCGCCTGCCCAAGGCAATTTCTCGACTTGCGTAGGACTAACCCAGCCAAGAATACACGTTTTGCTTGACACAGGAGAGTACGCTATGTCTCTTTGTCTTGTTATCTCCGGGTATTTGGAATCTTTTACGCAAAACTTTTCATCGGTTGCGTCACCAAACAGTACCCATCAAATCCCGCCTGTCCACCCCGTCTTACAACAAGCTTCGAGTGACTTAGCCCACTGCGTCTTGTGGCCTTGGATGTCTTAAATGTTTTTCAACCGTGGGCATTGACCAAGGACACGATTCCGCTTGCCGAACAGCATTGGGTCCAGAGGTGCAGCCAAAGTCTGCAAATTGGTGTACAGCCAGACACACACATATACATTTGTACCAACAATTGAGCATAAGTTACACTGGGAAGCATGGCATATTATTTATTCGACCCACCACCACCTCGATGCCTCGCTGGAGTCCTGCGCTCCCCGTCCGATAAAGAGATATTGAAGTTGCACCGACTTATACTTTGACAAGCAACTAAGCCCACCTACATCCAACTCAGCCCCAAGAGAACCCCCTAGTGTACAGGACAGAGCGCCAAGAATGCAGTAGCTCTTTTCATCTTTTCGTTTTGGTCATCGAAGAAAAAGTACTCCCAAAAAGCCTTGGAAGGTTGGAAATGGGTATCGGACTCAGTGGAAATCAGCGGGGCCGCTCGCTTTCGGGTCCGCATCGACATGAAGTTCGTAAAAGCTGAAGTAGTGAGCCTCGGCCTTCTGCTGCGTGGCCTCGTCAAGCTCCCCCAGGGGCACATCGTTGTCCTTGGCCGCGAACTTGTCCTTGGAGATGGAGAGCGGGCTACAAGACCGATCCGTTAGCTTCTCCTTTCACGCATGACTATGCAAAAAAGAACCAGACTCACCCGAACATCTCGCGATCGATCAGTAGGAATTTCTTCATGGCGTCTTTGCCGCCACGCTGCTGAAGGTAGTTCAGATACTTTCCGCAGAGGTGCTTCTTTGTAACCACCGACATGCGGCTCCGCGCTCGCAGCTCATCAATGACGTGATCGACGCGCTTGCCATGCTCGGCTTCCAGCTCAGTGTTGGTCGGCTGTTCGAGCTCAAAGTCCAGCCACTGGCTCCAGAACTCCCGGCTGTCAGAGTACCACTGCACGTTGGAGCGGAAGACAGTCCGCGCCTCCTCGACCGATCCTTTCACCTTCCACAAGAGGGAAGCCCATTGCGTGACAAGCGCGGCCTTGGTATAAAGATCAACTCCCGGCGAATCGATCTGCGCCTTATACACATCAATGGCCGCATCGAGCCCGCTTTGCCGCCTCTGCAGGTTGGCCCATGAGATGATCGCCTCGACGCAATTTGGTATCTTCATCAGGACGGCCTCGTGGACGGCGCGGGCTACATCGATACGCCCGCACGTTTCCTCGAAGTACGCAAACTGCAACCTGATCCCTGGCCTGCTGATGGGTACGTACATGGTGACCGCGCGGAGGAAAATGTTGCGGGTCTCTTCGTCCTTGTTGGGCTGAGCCTGCATCCATCGCGCATACCGGAACCAGAACTCCTCATAAAAGGCGCATGTGACCAAGCATCTCTCATACAGCGCGGTCACCCTGGGTAGGTCACCTTCGGCCTCCTCGAAATCCAGGTACTTGCGCCAGTTCGCAAGCTGGGAGTGGTCCAGCTCGGTGACGTGGAAATACGGCCGCTTAATCTCCGACTCATATGTCCAGCGCTTTGTCGTCTCGGTTTGGGTCGTTTGGAAGACATCATAGAACATGGCGTCGACCTTTGCCCTGATGTCGCGTTCGACTTCGAGTTCCGACTTGACAACACCAAAAGGGGCTGCCTCGGCGTCGACCTCGGCTCGGAAACGAGTCAGGACCTCCGGCTCGACCACTTCCTCCAGGGGTCTGGTGTGCGACAGCGTTCGGAATCGTTCGTAGTACCGCGCATACTGGTGCATGGGTATGTGTATGACCCGTTTGAGAATCGTGTAGATCTTGTCGTGGGCCTCTTGCCGCTCCTCGTACTCAATGTACTTGTCCCAGAACGGATGTGCCAGGAAATCAAGCCCCACGTAGGTGGCAGCCCGCTCGAACAGCCTATGGCGTGTCAGTGGGCGATGATCGATAGGGGCAAGGGGCAAGGACCGGGTAGGGGGGAATGGACAGGACTGCAAATACAAGAAGGAATTGATGTGGCAACAGTAAACCCCTTCTCCTGACTAATCGAACAACAGCTCAACGTCTTATGCGACGGGGGAAGCGTGGGGGAAGTTCAGAGCGAATCATGATGATGATGATGTGTGGCTGTGAAAACAACAGTGCCTGGTAGATTCTGTGAGACGCGATCCCAGCGATAAGTGGTGGCTCTTGGTAATTCTCACCGGAGCCCGACGATACGGTCAAGGTCATCTTATCTTGGTGGGATCCGCTGATTTTGCGACGACTCGCTGATTGATGGACGCGTCGATGGCTGGAAGGTTATGGGGAAGGAAAGCAGCCATTTGAACTTACTCTCTCACGAGATGCGCGACATGAGTGGTCTCCATCTTGAAGGAGCAATAGTCGGTCCACAGGTCGACCGAGTTGGTGATGCTGGCGCAGCCTCGCTCGTAGACCATCTCTGCGGACTCTGGGCCCGAAATGTTGAACTCGAGGTCGGCGTACTTCTTCCAGTACCCGAAGAGGAGAGGGAACTTGAGAAGGAACCGGTCGTAGGCATCCCGCAGGGTCGCTAGGGATTGGGGACTGGAGTTTCGGTTGAGGCCGCCCTCGAGGCTCTCGCACGCGCGCACCAGTTTCTCCCACGCCTCGAAGCTGTCGGGGTCGGCTTCCTGCGAGGATGCTCGTGGTCAGTACAGCCAAAGGAGAAGTGGTTGGGGTCACAATGGCCTGCGACGGGTTGCGACTTACGACCTCGGCATTGAGCTTTCTAATCTCGGCGTTCTCCTCGTCAGAACCTCCATAGCTTGTGAAGTCGCCCATCGTCGCGTGCTGGTGGTGTGGGAAGGCTGCGCTAGATGTGAATGCAGTGCTATGTGGTATTTTCGATGAAAATAGTCACTGCCATGCGCCTCGGAAAAGCTGATGAGATGCGCGAGGATTGTGCAGGGCGCAAGGGGTTGCTGATGGTCCTGGGCAGAGAAAAGGGGGTTGGGGCAAAGGCGGAATGCAGGACGCAGGAAGCGGCAAGCTTAGCAGAGCTGGGAAGATGCGCCTGCGAGTTGAGGAGTTTGCGCCGGGCGGCCCTTGTTCCTAGCCGGTGCTACTGTAGTTTATCCCTGGGGCGTCAGCCGTGTCTGATTGGCCGAGACGACGCTTACCTCATCGGCCAGAACCACGCGAAAACTCTACTTGTACCAAGCAATTTTTGGATGCGATCCTGCCCTTCTCTCTCCTCTTCCTACAATCATGAGCTTGTGATGATTTACATAAAACAAACATGATAGGAAGAGGATGAATACCGCCAAAGGCGTGCATGATCTCACTTATCGTATAAAATCTGAAGCTCATCTCTTCATCATTTCATTTGATTTCCCAGCAAGGCCTTGTTTGCATGCTGACTTCTTTTCACCCTTGTACCAGTACCGTTTCTTTTCGGTGTCCGATTTCAACACTGATGATTGCGCACAATTATATAGGCTCATCTGGCAGTACTGGAGTGGAACAGTCCTTTCACCTCATGACGATCAGGATCTGATGTATTCAGACTGGCAACGGCACTGCAGCTCTGGGCTGACGACCTCAATGCTTGTTAAAAAAACGCTCTGGGCCTCTGTGGTTTTATTGTGCTCCGATGCCTCGGAGCTAGAAACAACCCTCGAAACAACCCTCGTAGTACGGGTTTGTCGTGGAGTTATGGAACAGCATTCTGGCGATACTGCAAGGCTTGCCGACAGATGCGTCTCTTGATGAGAACGAGCAGCGGGAAGCGCCGTTCAGGTAAGGCGGATTCGTCTGTAGAAGCCTCTTGGTGTTGACGTCGTGGTTCATTACGAGATACATAAGCAGCCCATGTCTTTAATAATGCCCTCTGAGGCAAGGAGCGTGTTTACAAGAGTGCTGTCGTTTCCCCTGGAATTCGGATACGTGAGGACATCTGGAGCCGCACCACATGGACCCTTCGCACCTACAGCCCCTGTCCCTTCGAAGTCTCGGAACCGGCTCCACAGGGCTGAACAGCGCTTGGTTCTGGCGTCATCGCCCGCCCAAGCGAAGCCGTCGGGCAGTCAGGCCGTTTGGGCATTCCTGCCAATGAGCGCCAACCAGCGGCGATTGGTTGGTGGTGATTGACCAACTGCCCGCCTGTCAGAAGCTCAGGACGTGCATCTGCAATCTGCATCTGCAACCTCGCTAGTGCCGCTTGTAGCTGACACCGTCGTTGCTCTGAGATTTTCAATGTCTGGCCTGCCACTCCAGCTGGAAATGCTCGCCTGCTCCTCCTATTACTCTTACCTCCGGACTACCAAACCCAATTCAACCACCCCTGACCTCCCTTGCCGTGCCCTCCTCTGACCGCGGCGTTCAGTTCTGCCAGGACATGTGGCATCCCCCTGGCGTAACGTAACCTGTGCGTCGACAAGACTGGCGGCGGCATCACGCTGAGAAACATCCCAAGCCGCCGACCTGGCCTGGCCTGGCATGGATCCCAACTATCCCAACTCCGCCCTCTGGAGCGGCCAGGCGCCCTCCCCTGAGAAGTCGAGCCAGCTCTTGATCCGCGAATACCCTCACCGTGCCATCGCCATCGTCTCCAACGACCACGCCCTCATCTTCCGCCATAGCCCCACCACCAGCGAGTCCATTGCAAATGGCTCCCTGTCCTCTATCCCTTCTGCTCGCCCGCGTACCGGAACTGGCATGAGCGCAACCGACACCTTCGCCTCCAAGTGCATGGTCGAGTTTACACAGGTCACCAGAAACACCCTCAGCGATTACCGACCCCTGACACATCGGCCCATATACGGAACTCTCGGGCTGATATCGGCTGGCCGCGATGTCTTCCTCTGTGTCATCACACACGCCTCGCGCGTATCGACTGTGCGCCCCGGAGAGACCGTCGAAAGGATCCTGGCCGTCGAGTTCTACGGCTTGAATACCTCCGAGTACGACGATGTGTTTTCCGCCGTCGATCCATATGAGCTTGAGATGTCGGACGCCGCAGCCACGTACGGCCAGCCGCTCAACAGGAGGGAAGGTGTCGAGCACCCTTGCGTGGATGTACAGAAGCTTCTGAGCAACGGGAGCTTCTACTACAGCACCGATTTCGACCTGACGAACCGGCTGCAGGACAGGCCTGCGGATGCCAATACCTTTGACATTGACAATTTTGACGAGGGTTTCCTCTGGAATTCGTACATGATCAGTCCTCTTGTGCAGTTCCGGTCGCGGCTGATGCCACACGAAAGGGAGACGCTCGACGCATCACGGATCTTGACATCGGCCATACGAGGGTTTTGTTTGACAATGAACATCCCTCAGTTAGTTGCGCCCTTGAAGCCCAAAAAGTCGGGCATGCCGTCCTATTTAACCATAATATCGCGCCTATCATGTCGACGTGCTGGAACGCGCTTCAACTCGAGAGGCATAGATGACGATGGAAATGTGGCCAATTTCGTAGAGACAGAGACCATCTACTGGAGCCCCTCAGGTGTCTTGTTCTCGTACGCGCAGGTCCGTGGCTCCGTGCCCGTGTTTTGGGAGCAGGCTGCTGGGCTGTTGCCAGGCCAGCAGAAAATCAGCATAACAAGGTCACCCGACGGTACGCAGCCAGCTTTCAATAAGCATTTCCAGGATCTTGAGCACAATTACGGCGCCGTCCACGTCGTCAACCTGCTTAGCGAGTCGAAGCCCGGCGAGGTCGAACTCAGCCAACTCTACCGCAATGGCATACTGCACTGCCCTCTGAGTCGGACTGGTGAAAAGCATTCCAATGAGCACGCGCTCCTGAGGGGCACGGAATATGACTTTCACGCTGAAACCAAGGGGCCGACGGGCTACGAGGCCGCTAGGGGAATACGCCGGTTCATTGAGGGCTCAGCAGAAGGCTTTGCCTACTATCTCGCAGAGGAGACAGATAGCCCTGGCGAGACTGTGAATGGCACCGCTCACCTCAACCGGCGATATGTGGTTGTCCTCCAACAGGAGGGCGTCTTCAGGACGAATTGCCTTGACTGCCTGGATCGCACGAATTTGATCCAAACCCTCATATCGCAAATGGCTGTTGAGTCGTTCCTTGGCCATTGTGAAGAACATGCTTCCTCAGACTTTTGGATGAGGCACTCGAGCCTGTGGGCTGATAACGGTGACGCCCTATCCCGGATCTACGCTGGCACCGGAGCTCTCAAATCCTCCTTCACCCGTCATGGAAAGATGTCTTTGGCCGGCGCCATCGCCGACGCACGGAAGTCAGCGACCAGATTATATATCAATAATTTCACTGACAAGCAGAGGCAAAACACCATTGACATGCTACTGGGCAGGCTCGTGGGCCAGTCACCGGTTTCACTATATGACCCCATCAACGACTTCGTCAATGCCGAGCTCAACAAACGCAGTTCACAGTTCTCATCATCGGAGAACATCAGAATGTTAGTCGTGGCTGTTCTCATGCTTATGGTGATTTACTAATCGGCCACAGCTTGGTTGGTACATTCAACCTGAATGGGCGTACCCACGGAATTGACGAGGACTTGTCTGCGTGGCTGTGCCCAGAAGAGATCGGGGATACACAGCCTGAGATCGTTGTGGTTGGCTTCCAAGAAATTGTGGAGCTCAGTCCCCAGCAAATCATGAACAGCGACCCAACTAGGAAACAACTGTGGGAGCAAGCTGTGCGGGCGACTCTGAACACCCGAGCCCAGGAAATCGGCGGCGAGAGGTACGTCGTTTTACGAAGTGGACAGCTCGTCGGTGCGGCATTGTGCATCTTCGTGAGGCAATCGGTTCTTTCCAACATCAAGAACGTCGAAGGCTCTGTAAAGAAGACGGGAATGTCCGGGATGGCTGGCAACAAGGGGGCAGTGGCGATCAGGCTGGACTATGCCAACACCCAGATATGTTTTGTCACTGCACATTTGGCGGCCGGCTTCGCCAACTACGACGAGAGGAACAAGGACTATGCCACGATAAGCAACGGATTACGCTTTCAACGAAATAGAAGCATTGATGATCACGGTAAGACAGACAGCTCCGCCGGGGTGAGAACCACGTGGCTAACACAGACAAACAGACACTGTCATCTGGCTTGGTGATTTCAACTATCGCGTTGGACTTGGCTGGGAGAGAGCCATGGACTTGGTACAGAAGCGAGACTTGGAGGGGTTGTATGAAAATGACCAACTGAACCTACAAATGGTGGCTGGTCTATCATTCCCCTTCTACTCAGAAGCTAGGATCACGTTCATGCCTACATACAAATTCGACCTTGGAACGGATACCTACGACTCGTCTGAGAAAGCTCGGATCCCGGCCTGGACAGACCGCATCCTGCGCAAAGGTCCCAACCTCCGACAGCTGGCGTACAATTCTGCACCACTCAGGTTCTCGGACCACCGGCCTGTCTATGCACTCTTCGACTGCAGTGTGAGCATCGTTGATGAGCCGCATCGAGACAGGATCAGCCGTGACATATACCTGCGAAGGAAGGCGGAGGTGGGCGATGCCACTGCAAACGTCAACACGGAGGACACGGAAGACGAGGACCTCATTGGCTATGACGCCATAGAACCTGGGTTACCTCCAGCCAGTTCTGACCGCCAGAAATGGTGGTTGGACAACGGCAAATTGGCTCAGTCGTCAATCACACCTCCAAGAGGCATGGACGGCTCGACCTCAACGATTTTGAATCCCAATCGACAACCCAACCCGTTTGTCCCTTCGGATGAGCCCGACTGGGTCACAGTTCCACGGGCAGATTCCAGACTATCATCCTTTTCGAGCATATCTACTTCGCCCTACGAACATATCAATCATTCTACCTTGCTAGCATCTTCGGTGTCAAGCACCCCTCCACAGAGGAAATTGCCCCCTCCTTACGACCCATCAGCTCTGCCTGCCAGAGTAGGAAGACTGCCTCTGAGCGAAGAGCCAAAACCACTACTTTTCAAGAAGCTAGACACACCGCCATTACCCCCACCGGCTAGAAAGCCTTTGACGCAAACACCGTCTTTCCCTCCGCCGCCTAATCAGACACCTGTTCCTGGTATCGCCAACCAGACGAGGAAGCAGGCGCCGGCGCCACCGCCGCCGCGGTCAGCTTCCACTGTCTCTGCATCGTCTCAGCAGACAAACAAAGGACCGCCGCCGGTCGCCCGGAAGCCAGCGCACCTGCTCTCCACCTCGCCAACTGGACTGGATTTCGAAACCTCACCCTCTACAGAAAGCAAAGCGAAACCCATTCCACCTCGACGGCCCTCAAGCAGCGTGCAAAATGTGTCCCGCGCGGCCATACGCGATAGCCTGCATCGCACTGCATCGGCCAGAGAGACATCCAGTCGCAATCAGGAGCAACCGCCGATGCCTCCGCCACGCAGAGCAGGCACATCTGCGGTGACGGGCACCCCTGGCTGGGCTCCGCCTGGAGCTGTTGGCTTGGTAGGGCTTTCTCAGGACGGGCGCCCGACGCTGCCGGCTAGGAAGCCTGTAGCAGGCACCATCTCTCCGACCAGCCCATCAGGCCGATCGGCCCCGATGTCTGCTCCAAAGAAGCCTGGCTTGAATGCCAGGAGTACAGTGGTGGATTTGCTCGGCGACGACGGGGCCACTGTTGGAGGCTGGGAAGCCTTGAAGCCTTCTTAGTGGGGGTGGAAGGCCTAACTGGGCATACACAGCGGACTTGGACTTGGATGGTTAGAAGGCCTGCGTAGGTTGAGAGTCATGAAGGGCCTTGGAGATCCCAATAGTATACCTGAAGGTCAAGCAGCACTCTCCCTGTTGGCTAGAGAGGATGATGAGCCTCGACCCAGGTGTTGATACGAGTGTAAACGTTGGCATCATTAGATTCAGATAATACAAGAATAAGCCCCTTGACCAGGGTGCTAGGCAAGATCAGAGACCGAGGAGCCAGACTATCCTGGAAAGCCGTCTGGACGCAGCAGGGACTAGAGGTGTGACTTGAAAGAAGGGATCTACCCCCAACGAAATTGGAGTCAGCCTCATGAACAGAAATTCAAGTGCCCATCCATCCGTCTATTCGGCTTGAATTGCCTAACAGTAGCCGACAATTTAGGAGTGAAGAGAAACAGATGAAATGGAATGGTGAAGCCTAAGTGTGTTGGACAGGGTGCCCTGACTGTTGCATTCTTATCTTATCGCCGATCTCATCTTGGTAGCCAAAAAAGTTTCCCAACTTCTGGTAAATCGACTTTGTTTGCTCTCGACAATTTATAACATTAACACCAATTACAGTCCAAAATGGCGCCTACGAGACCATCGAAGAAGGCGAAGGCCAAGAACCGAAGCAACCCCAAAAAGTCGGCACCCGCGCCAACAAAACCAGCAAAACAACTCCTCGCCGAAGCGACCGCGCTCCTCGAACAGGGCGATGCGCCCGGCGCAGTGACCACTGCGCGGCAGGCCCTCGACGCGGCCCTCGAGAACGACGACACGCGCGCGTGCGCGGCACACATGCTCCTGGGCGAGATCAACGTGGAGCTGGGCGAGATCGACACGGCACGGGCACACTTTTCCGAGGCAGCGCGGCTGGACGAGGACGGGTCGCTGCCCGAGGAGCTGGGCGGCGGGCCGGAGAAGTTCAACTGGCTGGCGCAGCTGTCGGAGAACGGGGGTGCCGACTCGGTGGCGTGGTTCGAGCGGGCGGCGGCGTGCCTGCGGGCGCAGGTCCAGGCGCTGGAGGGCGTCGCGACGGAGGCGCGGCGCAAGGGCAGCGCGCACGGCACGGCGGAGCGGGAGGCCGGCGAGGCGGCCGCGGAGAAGAGGAGGAAGCTCGCCGAGACGCTGTGCGCCGTCGCGGAGGTCTACATGACGGACTTGTCGTGGGAGGAGGACGCCGAGGCGCGCTGCGAGGCGCTCATCACCGAGGCGACGATGCTGGCGCCCGGGCTGCCCGACGCGTGGCAGACGGTCGCGAACGTCAGGGTCAGCCAGAGCAGGAGGGAAGACGCGGTCGCCGCGCTGGAGAGGAGCATGGCGCTGTGGACGGAACTGGAGCCCGAGGACCCCGGCGTGCCCCCGTTCCCGTCCAGGGTGAGCCTCACGAGGTTGTTGATCGAGTGCGACTTGCAACAGAAAGCGGTGGATGTGTGCGAGAGGCTGGTGTTGGACGACGACACGAGTGTGGAGTCATGGTATCTTGGCGGGATGGCGCATTACACCCTGGGCGAGAGGCGCAAAACAGAAGCGAGCAACACACAGAACGGTGACAAAAGCTCAGAAGCAAAGGACGACTGGAGAAAGGAGTGGGCGAGAGCACGGCAGTGGCTGTCACAATGTCTGCTACTGTTCGAGGCCCAGGAGTACGAGGACGAGAGGCTGGGAGAGCATGCCCAGGAGCTGCTTGCTACGGTGAACGCCGAGGTGGGCGATCTACCGGACGAGGACGATGAAGACGAGGACGGTGCTGGCTGGGAGGATGTTGACGAAGACGGCGACGATGATCAAGAGATGGACCAGTCTTGATCGTCGATAGCACGCTGGAAGATTCAGAGCAGATGAACATCAACGACCGACGCTTATAGAACCTCTTGGCTTGGATGGCAGCGGCTGATAGATGGTGCGAGTCATCTCTCAAAAGCAGAGTGCTCACTTGTGCGGGAGACCTTTATGAGCAATATTCTAGAGGGACCGACTACTGGGAAGCCATCAATACATCCGTTTCCCCGCCCCAACAATCGTTGTCTGACATGGAGAATACTCGCGACAGGTGGCACTAGAAATAATGTAGACTGGTCTTGCGCAAAGCTCCAGGGCAAGCAAGAAACGATGCTACTCAGTCAGGAGAGCTGCAACATATTGGTCAGATGGAGGCTGTGCTGACCCCAAGGAAGCTGCAGAGCTGTCCAAATCGTAACGAGCCTGGAATACCAACGTGTCAGTGATGATTGGGTTGTGGGGAGAGGTAGTTCACTTTGGCATTAGGATAGCGGGAGAAAGTCGATGTTCCTTGGAACCTCTGATGCTCAAGCCGTGATAATGTGTTAGAGGACAAGGTCAACAGCATGGTGCCTTTCCTTCTCTCGGAGACAGTGCCACTTTAATGAAGATTGTCTGGCGCAGTCGCTCCCAGACTGTCATCGTCAGGGGTGACAGGTTGTTCGGCGTCCAGAGTTTCAGCTCGTTTGTGACATAATGAGCACCGTCATACTGTAGCGCTCGTGTGCGTTTCTCCTGGGAACATTACTCGGGGCTGATAGCGGGTGGGAGGGATTGTTATTGGTCTCAGGTATGAATCGGCCAAAAAATCCTGGGTTAAGTACAGACCTAAGCGTTTGAGCGTTGCGGCAGTTCAGGCTCAGCCGAGAATTGAACCCTGGCCTCCTGAGCGGCACTTGAGGGCATCGCCAACATCGTCGCCCACAGTGCGAAACCAGGCCGGCCAAAGAAGGAACAAAGAAAGAAAGCTCAAAAGAGTTGGTACACCCTGCCACTTTCGGCTTATCCAACCTAGGGCTCGGTACGGTTGGCACTGTGTATGGAGATCATTGGATTTAAGCACGCCTCTTCATGCTGTCAGGAATGTTACCACTCGACCAACTTGCCCCTGGCTGTACTACCTCACCCGGCTGAGAATGGGAGAATCGGCGAAACTATAAGCTTGGATGAAACTCAAGCCCCCCTCAGTGAATGATGGCGCCCTCTCTGCTGCTGCAGTCGGGCACCGAGGATAGCACCAAGAGCTGCGACCCCTTTCCTCCCCATGCCTCCACCGGCCCCTCTTCCCCTTCAAAGGTGTAATGCCCTTCCTCCCATATCAGCGAACATCGTGGTATGAGGAATTGTGGAAGGGCAATCCTCGCCAGGCTCTCGTATATCCATGCAAGTCCCCGTTGCCTTCCAATGAGCAGCAACCAGTATGCCGACAAAACAGCTTCTTGTTCATTACTTAAGTAAACAAACAAGCGCATGAGATTGCGATAGTAAGCCTGAATAATTGCTCCGACACAGGCACTGCAGCTCATTGAACATTGGAAACCGCAGTACTCACTGAGGGTGTCATTTGCATCTCATGAAGCTGATACTTTGAGCTTCGCAAGATCCTCTGCTGACACATCGTCATCTCCATCATCTATCTCCTCACCCTTCGCGAGACCGCTCTCCCAGAGCTGCCTCCCCGTCATCCTGGTGGGTTCTTTTACCCTGGCCTTCTTCATCTCAGCCAGTCTCTCCTCTTCTTCTTTCTGCCTCTTCTCCTCCATCTCCATCAAGAAGCCCTCTCTCCAGCTGAGGAATGACTCCCTCGTCACTGCGCTTCCCTGAAACTTCTCGTTCTCCTTCCTCTCCGCCTCCAGGGCCGCCTCCTCATGAACTTTTGCCTCGGCCTCTCTCGCTTTTATGGCCACTTGTTCAGCCTCCTCCTTGACTGTTGTGACAAGTGTGAACACCATGGCCATCCCAAGGTTCTCCTCGATCACAGGCTCAAGGCTTTTGAGAAGGTCATCCTTGCAATCTGCGATGTTGAACAGAGGGTGCTTGTTCTCGCCATCTTCGGCGGAGAGGTCCAGGTGCGGCGCTTTGTCCGGATAGTCCTCTGGGTAGCGCACTGTGAGTGCTATTGTGGGCTGCTCATTTTCTTCGTCATCGGGTATGTCGAGTGTGATTTTTATTCGGTATTCTGTCTCGGAAATGTCTGGCAAGTATTGTCAGCGCATATCCACTCGCTGCTGTTACAGCTTTGTAAAGGTTACCTGTGATCTCTTCTGGGAAAATGGAGTCGAGCACCTCGCGCTCCTCTATTTGCTCTTCGCGGCCCATTTTGTGTGTTATGGCTGGAGGAAGGCAGCAGGATGACGACGGCGCATCAAGCTGATTGCACTTGGGCTTTGCGAGGATGTAGTTGAAGAGTCGAGGATGACTTGACTTGACGTACGGTCCGTAGTGGGGTACTGGGCGGCCGTTATCAGCGGGAGCTTCACCCTGATAAGGGCTCACCGCCCAAATTTATTGAGCAGGGGTCTCGACGGCAGAATCTTATCTCCCTAGAAAATTTCCATCAAGCCTTCGCCAATCCAGCTCCAGATTCCCATCACGCATAACCGCCTACTTCGCTCACACCGGCACGCAACAATGGCCACCAAAAGCGCAAAAGCTGGCGACAAACGCAAGGCCGCGGAGGCGCCGGAGAAGAAGATCAAGAAGTCCGAAGTCAAGAAGGAAGGCCCGGACTCGACAAGGAAGCTTTTCAGGAATGAGGACGCCTCCGACGATGGCAGTGACGACGACTTGTCCGATGAAGAGAATGGTGGTGCCGAGCTGCCTGCAAAGAAAAAGTCGAAGCAGGCCAAGGGATCGGAGAAGGACGGAAACAATGACGTGACAGAGAAGAAGCACGAGCGAAGTACGTCTCGGATTGGGGCTTCGCGTTGTGTCTTTCGGTTCTAATGATTTCATTATAGGCGGTGAGACGTCGAGAGAATCACACATCAAACAGAAGCAATTGGCCAAGGAGCGAAAGGCTGCCCGCCCTCTCGCCGACGAACTGCAGAGAGCCAAGAAGATCTGGGAGCGACTACGACGAAAGTCCCATGTGCCAAAGGAAGAGAGGCAGCAACTGGTTGACGAATTGTTTGAAATCGTCACCGGCCGTGTCAAGGACTTTGTTCTCAAGCATGACGCTGTGCGCGCTGTTCAGACCGCCCTCAAATACGCAAAGACGGAACAGCGCAAGACAATTACGCAAGAGCTCAAGGGTACATATGCCCCGCTGGCCGAGAGCAGATATGCCAAGTTCCTTATTGGCAAGATGCTGGTACAGAATGACCCGGAAATTCGGGACATGATCATCCCTGAGTTCTATGGCAAGGTCAGGAAGCTTATCAACCACCCTGAGGCCGGCTGGATTCTCGACGACATCTACCGTGGCGTTGCGACCAAGGAACAAAAGGCAATCATTCTGCGTGAGTGGTATGGCCCTGAATTCTCGCTCTTCAGGAAGGACGGTGACAAGTCCGAGACGGCCGAATTGACTCAGATCCTGGAGGAGAATCCTGAGAAACGTGGGCCCATCATCAAGCATCTCCTAGGCATGATCGACCAGCTGGTCCAAAAGAAGATGAACGGCTTCACCATGCTCCACGACGCTATGCTACAGTGCTTCCTCAACCTGAAGCCCGGTAGTGAGGAGCAAACGGAGTTCATGCAGAAGATCAAGGAGGACGAAACAGGAGACCTCCTGAAGAATATGGCTTTCACCAAATCCGGTTCAAGACTTGCCTGTCTTCTTCTTGCCCATGGAAACGCCAAGGATAGGAAGCAGTATCTGAGGCTGTTTAAAGACACTTACGAGGCCATGGCTGGCGATCAATTCGGGCACCGGATCATACTCACAGCCTACGATGTGGTGGATGACACTGTGCTCACATCCAAAACGGTATTTCCCGAGGTTCTGGGCAAGAATGAGGAGAAACACAATGTCATCTTTGGCGCCAACGACCTCAATGCGAGGATTACACTCCTCTATCCATTTGAGGGCACATCCAAGGCTCTCTTCCCTCTCAGCCACCAAGGAGATCTGGAAATCCTCCAGGAGGTACACGACATCCGACAGTCAACCAGCAAAAAGGATGCCGAGGTACGGCGCAAGGAGTTGGTCACTGCGATGTCACCAGCTTTGTTAGAAGCCATCGCAACGTCTGCCAAAGAACTCGTGTCAACTTCGTTCGGCAGCCAGTTTGTAGCTGATGTGCTACTCGGCGCAGTTGGAGACAAGGCCTCGGCCTTGGAAGCAGTCGCCGGGACAGCCGCCGGAGATCCGTCACCATCAGAGGACGCCGACGAGCTCTATTCATCAGCGTACCCCCATCCAGCGCAGACAGCTTGGGCGGAGAGGATGTACAAGACGCTAATCCAGGGTGGGCGCTTTGATAAGGCAACCAAGAGTATCAAGCTGGTAGAGCCTCCCTTGGACTTTGCGAACATCCTGTACCCCGTCATCAAGGATCACATCGTGGCCTGGTCCACCGGGCGCAGCGCCTTCGTTATCGTGGCCCTGCTGGAATCGGAGAGCTTCTCACAGAAGGAGAAGATTAGGAAGGTACTCACAAAGAACAGGGCGGGGCTCGAAAAGGCTGCAACCACTCCTGTAATCAAACCTGACGCGGGGAACGATGCCGAGAAGCAGGGAGCAGGCAAGCAAAAGAAGGGTCGACAGGGGAAGAAGCCGCCAGCAGCTGGGAACTCAGGGTCAAGGATACTGCTCGAGAAGCTGTGAAACTTTATATCGCTATAAATCCAGAGCGACGGCCGCATATGCAAGGGGTAGTTGGCAGGAAACTCTATACTAAAGCGGCCTCCATCCCAACTATCGTGAGAACACGCATTGAACGGGACCCGGCCGAGAGAGTGCTGGAATTGGCGTACCACAGAGGGCCGAGCTTCTGATCGCGGCGGCTCGTCACACTGGTTCCAAGACTGCCCGCGATGTAACGGTGACGGCAAGGCATTCCGAGAAAGGGATAGGTCGAGGCTGAAGGCTGGAGTATGGTCCACCCATGCACGATCTGGCTAGATCAGATCTTGACAGCCGGCGGGGAGGATCGCAGGGACCGGGCAAACAGACAGACCCGGGCCTGGGGGATTGAAACCACGACATGCGTATCATACACCCGGAAGTGAACCGTGGAACCGGGGCCGGGTCTCGAATCCAATTGGCTGGTCGGGTGCATAGAGGACTCGTGATAATACCCTTTTTGAGAGTGTCAGTCGCGAGCTAGTCTCCCTGTCACCGGCATGAGCCTAAACATACTTCCAAAATGAGATCTACACATGAAAAAGGCCCGCGCCTGTGGCAACAACCCTGCATCTGTGGGTGACATGATTTGAGACGGGTGACTGGCGTGTAGGCCAATGTAGGTTTTCGAGTGCACGGATTATCCGCTTGCGAAACATGCGAGCTCCAGCAAATACACAGCCGTCCCGAACCAGAGGGAAAGACAGGATGCCTACCAAAGAACTGAACCCCCAGTCGAATGTCATCTGGTCAAGGATGGGCTGCCAAATGAACACAGGGGAGCTCATGTTGAGCCTCCGGTAGAAGCTCTTGGCCTTATGTCCCGGGAAGAAGATTAGTCCCTTTGGTGGAAGCTTCCCTCTGATATCCAATGGCACTTCGTCTCTACTATGAGGCAGCTGGGCTTTGAACTGATCTTCGTACTGACCCGTGGATGAACTTGTCTTGGGAAGCTCCTCAATTGGGTAAAGGTCTGATATCTGGAGTTTCGTCACTTCTTCTTTCGGACCGCGTGGCGATTTTTCCATGACTGATTGCATGTCATCGTCACGCTTTTGGGGGAAATCTTTTGCACCGCCGTCTCTGCTCCAAACCCACAACCTCGTGAGCTATTTGGGTCGTCCCTTATAAGACTCATACACGATCACTCATCTCCCCAAGCGTCGACGCCAAGATCCTTACCTCGTTGGAAACTTCTAATCACAAGTCGACACAATGGGTTTACCATTGTTTCCTGGCAGCTTGTCCGCTGTCGACTTTGAGTGCGCGCCTGGTTATCGATACTTTGCCTGCTCAGCAAGCAACTTCATGGGCTGCTGCTCCGTTGATCCTTGTGGCTTGACAAATGGGTGCCCTCCCGAAAACAGACCGGCGGTTTCAACATCACCCACCGCGCCAGTAGTAACAGCAGAGCCGACACCACGCCCATTCTCCACGAACGCCGTGTCCTTCACAAATATTTCAACATCACGGACAATTACCATTGTCCTTCCCACCACACATTTACCCTCACCAACAACCACCACCGCCACCATCTCAGCCATCGTCTCGCTACATCCTTTGTCACCAAGCTCGTCATCACCCGTTTCATCTTCCTCCTCCTCTACCAGACAAAGCAATCCAGTCGGCCTCATAGTCGGCCTCACCGTCGGCTTCACAGTCCTCGCGCTCATGATGGCCCTCGTCATCTTCCTCCTCTGCCGCTGCCGGCGGACGAAAGACGTGGGCGACGAGGAGCCCATCCTCCCAATAAGAAGCCTGAGGACCACTGCCTTTTACCTTCCGCAGAAACAAATACCCAACTCTCTCACAATGACCTCGCCCAACAGCGACAAGCCAGTGCCACCAGCACCCACATCCTCCCGCCCGTGGCGCGAGTCCTTCGCCGACGCGGGGCTGTCAGACCAGGCGCGCGACGACCGGCCCAGCCCCCGGGCCGCCACCGCCGCCGCCAACACCGACACGGCCGCGCCAGCCCCGACGGTGTGGCGGCACGCGCGCGAGGCTGTCTTGAGCCGCGCGCTTGTGGGTGACTCGGCTGGCTCCAGGGGCGATGATGCGTCAAGGGGACGGGAGCCCGCGCCCACTGCCGGGGGAGAACAGGGCGCACGGTCGCCGAACAGCAGGTCGGCGTCGCCGGTGGACTCGATCTTCGACGTGCCCGTGAGGCGGACGACGGCGGAACTGGATGCGTCGTGGGCGATATTTAGGGAAGGCCCCGCGGCGTTCCATGGGCTGTCTGCGCCGCCTCGGAGTAGGGATGGCTCACGTCCTGAGTCGAATGGTAATCAGGGGGGATGAGTGTGGTAGGGCTGGTGCCTGTGGAGGAAGGGGCTGGGCTGGGATGAGAAGACCCTCATCACACGTTGTAGTGGCTAATAGACCGGGCATCAAGCATCATCTGGAGTAGGGGTGTTTGGGCAGAGCAAGAGGTTGCACTTGGGAAGTGCCGAGGCCCAAATCAAATTGTTCCTCTTCGGGAACAGCAGGCTCATGAAGGCGTTTTGGATTTGATACCATGGAAAGGGGATAGGATAACTGAGATACCTAATCGAGCCTTTGAGCCGCATCTCTTCAGTGTTGCCAAAAGATGAGACTCGTGAAAGTAGTTAAACCGACAATCCATGAGCCCTTGAATAGTGACCAGTTGAAATGAGAGACCCAGCCTCAGTCCAACAAGACTTGGTGACGAATACTCTGGAGGTGAAAGCACACCATTACTTCAAAGCCAAGCAATGAGTCTGGAAGGAACAAGAGCAGCTTAAATAGGATAGAATGGAAGTTGACGGATCGTACGCGCAACTACAAATGCCGGTCAGCGCGTGTCTGGGTCACAGCTATTCGCGATAGATTCTTTATGGACTGCTTTGTGGGATTGATCGAGGGTTCCATTTTGGTCTTTCCCGTCTCCGCCTCGTCTCGGGGTATAATAGAACATAACAGGAAGAGAAAATTAAGGAGAAAATACAACCGCAAATGATTTGATCCACCCTCACCTGTGACGCCGGCCAATGCTTCAAATTCAAGCAGAGCTCGCTGTCAATCAGTCTAGCTGCTCTTTTGTCCCCTTACCGTACCCGTGCCCTTTTTTTTTTGTTCCGCCGTTGTCGTCTAAATTGCCAATCCTCGGCTGCCTTTCTCTTGCCTTGCCCTACCTTGATGAGCCCTGTCCGGTGAGTTCCGTCCTAGCTAGCTCCGGGATCACTGCTCCTCACGTAGGATCCCCTGTACCTTCTCTGGTCGTGATTGTGCCTCCATCTAGCTCCGGGGTGGCCGTACCAGAGGCCGCGGCGCAGGCGTAATTGCAATCGAGCCCAGCTCTCAGCTCATCCCTGAAGCTTAGCCATCTGGTCAAGAAGGTCTTGGAGGACATCGTCATCAATCTTGTTCGCGATGGACGGGATCAGAGTCTTGGCTTCCTCAGCGCTGTCGCAGCAGAGGGAACCTATGTAGCAGAACCGCATCAGCACACAAGTTGTTCGAATCTCAGAACATCCCTCCGGCCACAGCGCCTGCTAGAGAGGGAGTTTGAAAAAGACCGGTGAGCTCCGTACCGATCTGCGCCCGCTCGAACTTGTTGAGGTTCTTGTGCGAGCTGAGCAGGCGCTCGACAGCCTCGACGTTCTCCTTCTGCTTGAAGCGCGCGAAAGCGTCGAGGTAGTCGACGGTCTGGGCGAGGATCTCGGTCTCCTGGAAGCCCTTGCGGTCGTTGCGCCGCTTCGCGACCAGCGCGTTGATGACGAGCGACGCCTCGGACAACGTCAGGGTGTCGACGTCCTGGAACTCGCCCAGGATCACGTCGGTGCTGACGTCCTCGTCGCCCGGGGGCATGGGCTTGGGCCGCGACGTCTGCGGGCGGCGGGGTCGGGCGTGCTGCTGATCCATGTTGGGCGGTATTGGGGATTTGGGTCTGGCGCGCCGGAGGTTCGCTCGGATCGAGTGTGGAGTGGAAAGGGAGGTGAAGGTCGGGTGGATGGGAGCGGGTGGATGGGAGCGGGTGGGGACCCTCAGTGCCCGAGGTATGAGGAGGTGCCACTCAGGACAGTGGTAGGCTTGATTGCGACTGCTAAATCTGATGATAGGCGACTCTCGAATAATTGTCTATTTGTTCAGCGTGGCCGCATTTGGCTTGTTGAAGGCTGCCTTTCACTCAAGATTGGGGAACGAAGAGCAGAATGGAAAATGGGAACTTTGAGGCTCAATGCGGGAGGCCATTTTAGCGTGCTTTCAGTAACTGCCCAGCACCGTAGGTACCCAGAGTGAGGTACCACTCGGGAGTATGCAGCAGTGTTCGATAAGCACTTGCGCATTGTCTCGACACTGGCAATCTCTCTGTCATTCACCTCCTATTTGTTCTCAGATGAGAACATTGTAACATACTGACTTGCTCAGGGGTACTTTACTTTTCCTTTGGCTTGCAAACAACTCACAATAAAGAGCACTCAAGAACAGGCCTTTGTGACAACAACCGTCACCCTTTCATGAGCCAGCTGTCCAGAAACATCCTTCACCTGCTCGGGGTCGGCTGGGGACCCTTCTGCCCAATATGTGAGCATCTCCTGAGATGAACTCGGGTTTCAACCACTGATTCGATTCGGATAGGACAATCTTTGCCCTCATGATCATCAACAAGGCAGGCGGCCTCATCTTCAACCGGACATTCCAAGAGGGCGGGCTGAACCAGCTCAGCTCGAACGACTACCTGGTCATAGCAGGAACCTTCCATGGGTATGACGACTCGAGAATCCTGACCGCATCGACAGAACGCCCGCTAACAGTGCGCGCGACATAGTGTTCACGCCATCACATCCCGCCTCAACCCCGTCAAGCAGCCCCCGCTGCCCCCATCCGCAAATGGCATGCTCACCCGGCCGGAGCCCCCGTCCGGGCTCGAGGTCATGGAGACGGAGAACTTCCGCCTGCAGTGCTTTAACACGATGACGGGCACCAAGTTCCTCCTGTTCACTGACAACACCCAGGCCAACGTGGATGTGATCACGAGGCGCATCTACGAGCTGTACTCGGACTATGTCATGAAGAACCCCTTTTACCAGCTGGAGATGCCTGTTCGCTGCGAGATGTTCGACCGGAAGCTGAACTCTTACATCAGGGAGATCAACAACCGGTGATACCTGGCAAGTCGCCAGGATAGATAGCGGATGCTACAGGGCAATGGGAAACGGCGTTGGTGGAGTCTATTATGTGCGGCATTACAGAGGTTTGGTATCAATTTGCGTCGGATCCTGGTAGAATACCCATTGAAGGAATTAATTCTCATTCGTGTCTACTCTTATACACCGTGTCGTAGCGACACTAAGCGACCGGCGCAGACGAAGATCGATTTGCCAGCTCAATACCTGCTGTCTACGTCCTGCGTCCGTATGCTTATGGTCTAATCACCCGTTCTCTAAGCAAGCCCAAAAAATTTGATGACAGAAGCAGATCAAGAAGTGTCCATCTTATCGCCACTCTTGTCTCCGTCCTTCTCGTCTTTGGAGCCTGAGCCACTCCCGCTTCCACTCGGCTCGCCGTTCTTGTCCAGCAGGGGCTTTGACGACTCGTCCTCCTCTTTCACCGAATCCAGCGATGCCTTCTGCGCTGCGTCAGCCTCCTCTCGTGCTTGCCTGTCCCTCCGGGCCTGTTCCTCCTCCATGGACATACGCAGCGCAAGCGCCAGTTCAGGGTCGTTGTTGGGGTCAAAGCCGAACTCCCCAAAGTCGCCGCCACCTTCGCCGCTCGCTCCGGCACCGCCTGCCGCGCCTTCCCCGTGCATTATGGGCGAGCTCACGAGCTGGTCGCTGAGGAGACCCGTGCCTGCTGGGATGGTAACGAGGTGGGAGCCCTCGCCAGACTTGACGTGCTCGTTGAACTTGGTGAGCTTCTCATGTGTCTCACTGCCCTCCAGCTCGCCGAACAGGACAAAGTCGACCGACGTGTTGACCTTCTTGAGCTTCTTGGCCAATGTCGTGAGGGTCTTCTCCGAGTCTTTGACAGGAGAGCAGACGAAGGCGACGATGCGTTGCCGTTGGGTCTTGTTTTGTCGGTGCTTAAGTGCGAGCTGTTGTTCATTGTGGTTAGATCATCAACCCTCTCGATAGCCCCAGCATCACTGGAGCCAGCCGGAGCGGGGGTTATGGTAGGCAGCACATACACTTGCGACTTGGATGCCCGTTGCCAGATTGACCTCCCCGCCGATCTTCTTCTGCGTCCTGTGCAGACCCTCGAGGATGCGGCCTTGCTCCGTGGTCAATGTGCTGAGCACCTCGGGGCCTTTGCCACCCATGCTCATAAGACCGACCGAGGATTCCGGGTTGCTCGTCGTGATGGACTGGAAGAGAATGTTGACGGCATCCCGTTGCGCACCGAATCGGTTGGGGGCGTAATCTCCGTTGCGACTGCTTTCGCTGTTGTCGACAACGATCATGACCGCCTCGAGAACCATCTTGACTATGTGTCCGGCGTGAGATCACCGCCGAGGTCTGGTAGAGGATGAGGTTGCTGGTTGGAGGTCTCTCGGTGGCAAGTCGTCTTAGATCAGGCCAGAAGTCAATGATTGGCGTTGCGGGAGATGATGTGCGCAAAGGAGAGATTGGAGGTCTGTGATAAGATGCAGTTCAGGGTAGGTTGAGGAAGGAAGCTGGCCATGGATTCGTACTGCGTAAGTCGGGTTCAGCCTACGGGGCGGCTGGCTGGCGTCACAAGCGTCGGCAGGCAGTGACACCCAAGCTCGATGCCCCATATTTCCGCTTAGTGCCACCAGCTCCCCTGTTTGTGTCTGTGTCTGGCCTGCAATGCGGGTTTGAGCTGTAGCTGCTCCACGCCCTTTGTTTACTTTGTTTCCTAGTCCAGCATCTCAGCCACGGCCTGCAATTGCAATAACACTACAGACATTCCGGCCAACTCCGCATAGCTTCATTCCCACTGTTTCATTACTGCCCACTCAAATTTGAGGGTTCTTACACCATGGACCCCCCTCGGCGCACAAAGAGGCAGTCGGGTGAGGCTGCATCCGCCACCGACCAGATCGAGAACGCGCATGGCGCGCCAGAACAGAGCATCACGACAGAGGCAGGCAGCTCTTCCGCTGCCCAGGAGAGCCCTCGCAAGAGGAAGGCTACAGGAATCTCAATGAGCCAGAAACAAGCTCTCGTCGAAAACCTTCAGCTCGAGAGTATGTAGTCGCGTCTTTGCAATGACCGCGCTCAGGTGGACCGATCTAACGCGTCAATAGTCACTGAACGCGCCCGTAAGCTTCGCGCGCAGTACAATCTCCAGGCTCAAGGGCTTCGAACGCGTATTGAAATTCGCGTAAACCGTATTCCCATGGCGTTGAGGAAATCGAAGATGGGAGACCTGGCAGACAAACATAAGAATGGTCAGCATCCTCAACTATCGAAGCCCACCCCTTCCGCTTTCCCGTCTTCTGTATCCCGCCCTCCTCCAGTACCAGCAAAAGACACGCCTGGGTCTCGCCCGACGTCGCAAGCGACCTCTCAGACCACCACGTCACTCAAACGAGGACCTGGACGCCCACCCAAACGAACTAGGTACATAACTGTCTCTTCACTAAAGAACTGAGCGCGCGCTGACCTGCCAAGTGATCAAATATCAGGGGCTGGCAAAGAGAACGAAGCCGAGTCCGCAGAGCTAGAGCAGCCCAAGAAGAGGACCCGCGGTCATCCACCCCCTCCCGCAGACTCGGCCAAGGCGTCTAGGGTGCTGTCCCCAGCATCGTCCAATATTCGCACACTACCTCGCACAACGCCTGGTGGTAAGCCATTCTTGTCACGGCCTGGTCTAAGCACAGTGGCTGGCCCGTCCTCGCCCACGAAACAGCACAGCTCGTCCAATCTATTCAGCAACCTTGCAGAGAAGGCTCGGTCAACACGCACGGCTGCCACGGGGCGGAAGCAGACTGCGTCAACCTCCACTGTTACAAGTTCTACTGGTGGATCGACGAGAGGGAGGAAACCGGCGACTGGTGCGACCACAAGTGCGGCGGCATCCAAGACTGCGCGGAGAGTTAGTGGCATCAGCGAGTCAAGTGAGAGCAGCACGTCGACGGTCGTCCAGAAGGGATCGGGAAAAGCGGCTCAGGCTGCAACGAAGGAAACGGCGCCGGCGTCGACAACGAAGAGAACGGTAATGGGCACGATCAGGAGAGGCGTCGCTGGGACTGGGAAGACGAAGGCCACAGCTGCGAAATCGACCAAAACACCCGCTTCCACAGCCACGGGTAGAGTCCTGAGGAATAGAAGCTGAACGGGTGGGATGTTGGGTCGCGCAGGCGGGGAGCAAGGAGGATACCACAAAGGAGCCGTCATGTTTTTTCAAAATTGTGGGATGGCCTGGGATAGCAGGGTGTTCAGGAAGGCATTGCATCATTGGAATTGTTTCACGCTGTTGTGGCAGTCTGCGCTGCTTTTCGAGTGCCTGTCCTTAGTCCACAGCATGCATTGCACAAGACCGTCACCAGCTGTGCCAACAGGACAATGCTCTGTGTATACGCCTGTATGCATCATGAACTCGCTGGTTTTCGTTTGGCCGAGCCCCATCCCCGGGCCCCAATAGCCCATACCGGTCGACCATTCCCTCGTTTCCGACGGCGCACCCTCTAGGCAGCGCTTGCCGACTTCTTCTTCTTATCATCCACAAACTCGATGTTGTCCTCGGGTATTTGCTTGTACTTTTCGTTGAGGAACTCCTCGATCTCGTCGCTCACGTCGCCCTGCACCACGATCTCCTCGCCGCCGGAAGGGGTTTTGGTCACGCTGGAGCCGGTAGCGAACTTCTTGCCAAACTCCTTGGCGACTTTCTTGAGATCGAGGTCAAAGGCCTCAAGCCCCGAGATGGCGGTGACGTGCTTGCGCTTGTTGCGCTCGATGCGCTTGATGGTGACGACGCTCGTGGCCCGCTTGTCGGCCTGCTTCTGCTCGGCGGCCTCGGCCTTGGCCGTCTTCTTGAGGGCGTCCTTCTCGGCGCGCTTCTGCGCCTCGACCGAGAGGTTGGCTGTCGAGGCTGCTAGGGCTTCTATGTGCCGGGGAATGGAGAGATCAGACTGTCTGTTGTGTGTTGTTGTGTGGGAAGGGAAAGCATGTGGGTTGGGTTCTCGTACCGGGCGACCATATTTTCTCATACAAGTCCTTGTGGTTCTTCTCGAGCCACTCCTGGCATTTCTTTACCGTGCCTCCATACTCGCAATACTCTGGGGGTAGGGTGCATACTATTGTGGCATCGTGTTAGCCGCGGATGGTGGGGGGGAGGGGGCAGTATATCGAGGGGCGGAGAGGTGTCTGGCCATAGAACATACCACCACAATACAGTACTCTCAGACCTTGTGGCTCAGCCGGTGCGGCTTCTGTGTCAGCCATAGCAACAGCGAACAGTCTGCGATTGGAAGAAGAGCTCTTGAACAAGAACCGTGGGTTGGGCACAGAGGTCGTGTGCCGCTTCTTGGTGGGGAGCTTGTGCTTGGACGGAAAAGCCTCTGGCGAAGGCAGTGTGAGAAAGCTGTTGCGTCTATCTGTAAGTGAGGAGTAAGGCTGGATTATATACTGGATACCTTGGTAAGTTCTGCCAAAATCCAGATATGGTAGTAAGTTGCCTTTCTAAAGACGCTGTTGAGGATTCAAGACGATGCACAAGGTTGGCGATTGAGGGGTTGCTCCCTCCTGCCTTCCAGACCTGCCCCACCATCACTGATTGACTGGCACTGGATGTGGGGTACTATATACAGTGGGGTGACCACATGTGCGTCACTTTTGCAGCAACTTCACCAGGGGCTAGTCAAGAATTGATTAGCGTCATTGCCTTGGTGCCGCAGTGGGATCTGCAGTCACCCTTTAAGGCATTAAAGAACATATGAAACTAATAGATTCTAAATGAAGAAATAGTAGTACATAATAAAACAACAACTTTGAAAGTTAATAATAATTTAATTATAATGTTAAGAATATAGAGCTGTATTATATTCTCTAAACCCACTTTAAAAAATCTCTAACCCTTTGTAATAGCATTAGGGTCCATCTCAACAAATGTGCTAGAGGTTCTCACCCTTGTTTGTCTCTGTAGCACAATTGTACCCAGGGTTTGTTTAGTTATGAAGGTTTTGTAGCAGTACTTGACCTGACACTGACCTCACGGTTTCCATATGAAACCCAAAACAATAAGATACACATAACAGACGTGTATAAAACATATACTCAAAACACAGTTTGGGATTAACCAAGCTGAGCCAAAGGGGCTACGCTTTTTCAGAATTATCTGTGGGCACCCCTGTTGCAGGTTGGTGGATGCCCTGATGAAAACACCACTGAGGATGGGTCTTGGAAGAGACATGTAAAGGATGTATCGGCAGTACATGGAAGTCCACAAGAAACAGAAACAACAAGAACAAACGGTTGCGCTCTCAGTCCTGCCCCCCCCCCCCAAACACCGCCCCCCTATATCAAAAAGTCCCCTGGGAAACGCGCAATTCTCACACAAAATCCCAGAATTTTACCAAACTTGTATACACAAGGCAGCCAGCACCTTCAACGTCCGGCACTTTGACCGCGCACCGAAGCGGCAGACAACGCGGTGACCGACCACCATGGATCGGGTGGAGCATCAAGATCGCCTATACCAACTAACAGGTATGGCAAAAAAGGGATGAGCGAGACCACTCACGCAATCGAGACGGATGAAAACGACCAACTTCGCGTCAAGGGAGCGATGGGAACAGTGGCACGTAAGAGGAGATTTTGCATGGCGAAACGCTCATTCCGCTTTTGGGAAATATATATTGCTGACGGCCGGGTATCCGAGGTTCGATTTGCCGCTCTCCAGCAACCATTTATACCATCTAGAGCAGTCTGTAAAGCAGACCGGGAATCAGACAATCCTCCGTCAAGGAGAATGAATCATGAAATTCCCCTTGGCTTATCCCATGTGTGCATGCTCAGAAAACGCCGCCACCAATGATGAACAGCCGCTCTTCTTCCTTCTTAGCCCATTGGATGATCTTGTTTGCGCCTTGTGTCATTACTGCCCTGGACGCATTCGGCCCAGCGACGCAGTAGAACTCAAAGATCGGGGTAACCCACGCCAGGCTCGTCGCATCCTGCCCGACGCAGTGCAGCACCTTCAGGTGTGAGTGCCGCGCATGGACGGATGCATGCAGCTGGTGGTAGAGCGTCATGAGGCGCCTGCGCGAGACGAGGACGTCAACGCCGCTTTCCTCCTCGTCTTCGTCCTCGTCGGCGCTGATTGACGAGACCCCCTTTGATTTGGTGAACAGGTCGAGCGACGACATACAGAATTGCACGTGGGCGCGGGACTTGTACACGAAATGGCTGACCTGGCCGCCCGGCGCGATATTTGAGACCTGGGGCCGGCCGGCCTTGACGGCGGCTTTGATAATGTCGAGACTGCCGTTCTTCTTGAGGCTGGTTGCTACCTTGTCGCGCATCTCTTTCAGGTCGTAGAAGGACTCTCTATCGGGGCTGATGAGGATTATGGCGATTTCGTCCTCGGGTTCAATGGCAGTTTGTTTCGTCCCATCTGCCGAGGCGTCGTCAAAGAAGCTGACGTACATGTAGAGATAGCCACTACTGTTAAACGCCGGGAGGCAAAGAGGAACCCAGTTCTCGCCGCCTCCGGCCTTGATTCCGCCGGACTCGAAGAGCATGTTGAAAATCAACTGCAGGTCGCTGGGGTGAAGGGAATGGCGTCTTGGCCGGATTACGCTGACCAGCTTCCCGCCAGCGACGATCAGGCCATAGAGCAGCTTTTCTGTCCGTGTCTTGAGAAACGCATTATTGACGGCATGTCTCTGAGATTTTCGTATCCTCAGGCACTCCAAAGCCCCAGGAGAGATGTCGCAGAGCCCTTGGTGAAGCTGTCCGCTAATGATGACAGGAGCGACTCTGTTCCCTGCAGTGGAGTCCGCAGATCTGTCGATGGCCGGTTCACGAAGATCTTTGTAAGTGTTGGGAGCGTCAAGGTGGAGAGGATCTGCATATGTAGAGCTTTCAGCTGATCTCGGAGCTGAGCCTCACTCTCTCCGAGCTTGCTGATGGCAACAAAATACAGAGGGCCTTCGGTCGCAACAACAAAACGGGCGTTTCCAGCCGTGAATCCCTGCAGCGGGTTCTTCATGCCCTCGTAGAATGATATTATGGTTTGTACCACTCCCATGGACGAGTTGATCAGACCCAGGTCTCCATGTCGACTCCATATTGGCTTTCCCGCAGAGGAAAGGATCATGTAGTGTTTCAACTTGGACCTCCACAAGGCCAGCCTCCCATCGTCGTTCAGGGCCCCTTCAGAGGGGATCTCTTCAAACTCGGTCTCAAACTTCCCAAACCTGTCGGCCAGACTGGCTCTTTGAAACGGCAGGATGGTAGCGGACTGCGACCTAAGCATCGCCCACGCCTTGCTGTTCTTGTTCATTCCGCCGGCCACGAGACTGGCGAGGTCGGCAGGCGGCCTGAGAGTCGGGGAGAAGCTCATGACGCTGACCGAGTCGTCGCCGAAGTCGCTGCCGCGACCGGGCAGCGCAGAGCCTGGGGCGAAGCCTCCAAGCTCGACTGGCGTCGCAGTGCCGCTGGGGACCCTGGACGTGGCCTTGGAGTTGGACGCCACAGCTGCGCCCTCGAAGGTGCCTCGTGAGCCATCGGGGAACGAGAGTGTCTGGACATCGATTGAAGTGACAGCAGTAGTGGGCTTCGAGAGGTGGCCAGCGTCTACCTGCACCGAGGGTCGCCTCGGGGGCAACGGCGGGGGCCGGTTGTCGTCGACGTCGTTGGCCATATCTGCTGGGGAGCCTTGGCTGGTGGGCAGCTCAATGCGGCCGGCGCCGTCGTCGGATTGGACCATGTTGGGGGTCGCTAAATAGATGTGTCATGTTTCGATTGACGATTCAACCCCCTGGACGGATGCGCGGCTGACAAGAAGTCCAAGAACATTCGCATCTTTGGAGCGCGTCCATGCTGGCTCCTGCTATGCGGAGTGCTGGGGCTTCCGTGATTAGAGTTGCCGAAGCCAGGGGAGGTCTCAGTTAGGAGGACCCCCGAATCAGTGGTATACAGCTTTGATGCATATCTGCATGATGTATGCCCGATAGGTAAACATTAGACAGGCGTTTACGGACTGCCCACCTGCCCGGGTGCGATCATGGAACGGAAAGATTTCGGACACTTTGTAATTAATTGATCATTCCAACAAGAAATTATAACTGCCAATCAAGTGGTCAGACATTGCACTGGTGGTTCTTTGGGCCAATGCCAAGCCTGACTTGCCAACCTTAGAATGCACTCGTCTCTCCTCCCTCCAGTCCATTCACTAGTTCCGGTTTCTCCGTCGACTTGTCTAAAATATCCCAGATTGACGATTAAAATGGGGATACAATGAAAGTACTATCAAGAGTCTTGACAACACAGTCCTGATTGGCGCTTGTTGCTTTGCCTAGATTATGAATATATTTACGGACCGAAACTGGCCACGGCCAACTGGCGAGCAAGCCTTGGAAGTCAGCGGTTTTCGTATCATTGGATGGGCATACATGCTATCTTCTCTTTTCGATGTTCTAAATTCCTCCTCGAGTTTAGAATCTGGCCTTCCACACGACTTCCAATTGCACGGACTTCACTTTTTGACCATGGCCTCCTGTTATATCACATAACACCAAATGCCATCTGAGTAGGAAGATGGGGTGAAGTCTATGTGGATAGATATTACACGGTGGCCAAATAAACTTGTGTGGCACCAATTTACCGCCCGTAGGAAGAATGTCGAAATTCACTGAACAATCCAAATGATTTAAATCGTAATGATTTACCAGCCTCAACAAAGATAGGCTAGTTTGGATATTGTTACTGTGAGCTGTTTTCATGCACTATTACCCAAGCACCTGGGCATGCCGGGAGTAAATACTTGAGAAGATGAACATCAAGTGTCAAAGATTTACACATTTCAAAAATGAGTGGCAGGTTGCCGTGCCACCACCCTTCTCATGCGCGGCTCGAATAATGAATTGGTTTTAGAATCTAAAATATTCTTGTTTCTACTTAGAAAGGGCGTGCAACTTGGTCCAGTGAACACACTATGCTATGTCAGGCTCAGCATCAGAAATCAGCCATGGAAGAATCAGAGCTTCACAGTCTTCCATAACGTTGCTAGGGCTATTTGGCTGGCTTCTTGGCGGCAAATATGGTGCTATTACTATCTTGGTCTAAGTGGGACTCAAGACAATGGGAAAAGTAGTATGTTCTACTCGGCACGAGTCATCCGGGGGTCCGGCTGATCGAGAGCCATAATGCCTCGCTGTATTTGCAGACATGTGCATCTGGGGCGTTCTCGACCCCACTAGTCCGCTCCCCAGCGATCTGGAGGTCCTCCCCACCAGGACCGAGCGATTGAAGCCAGCTTCTGCATTCAAACACCGTGGGCTTTAGAATTAGCGCTTGTACCACTCCAGTTTCGCGCATCTGACTGCTGGCATTAGCGGCACGGTCGGACATGACCGGCTTTTTATCTCTACCAAATCGAGAATGGAATGTGCAATACACTGGCCCGCCTGTTCCACGGCCAAGCCGGGCTGATCCTGCGGCCCGTGTGCTCGATTCCAGAGCTGCGGAACAAAGAGACCTGGTAGTCTAGATGCTCTCAGCGCCAGGACCTATCTGGCCGTCACACATCGGAGGGTGTGTACCTGCTATGAGGATCGTTGGTTGATCGCTATCCAAATTTGTGAATGGAGATTTTTGGGTGAGTAGACTGCTTTTACTGCCCTTGGGCCTGAATCTGAGAGGACTTCTGGCGAGACCAGCTGTGTGTTCCGCTAAAAAAAAATTGTAACAGAGACTATATCTTTATGGATATGCCTCTAATGATCGCTGCTTGGGTCAAGTGACTTTATATCACATAGAAGCGGACAACATCGATCATGAGCCTCTGGACTCTCACACCCTTAAGAGAAGCCATGTACTTAAGTTACTGATGATTTGTACCGGGCTGAGTCCCACAATCCGGATGGCGAGTGTCGGTAGAGCCGGAAGGCTACATGGTAGATCGATCAAGTCCCTTCCACCAGGCCGGGTCCATCAGTCACTAAAATCGAGCCCTCACAGACCTTCTCAGTCACTGATCCCACTGCTCTCTAGTTCAGGAACAAAGACGACGATCTATCTAGAAAATGGAAATGCGTCGAGACTGGTCCACGGGTAATTTGGGTCCGCACACGGACTTTGGACAGCGCGGTGGTCTAAGGGTATCTCTTCGCCTCTCTATGGCCTTTCTGGCTCCTTTGTATGGAGTTAGAGGCGAAGGTACGGAATAAGAGCCATATATGCCCAGTTCATGGATAGCCATTCACCTTTCTTTGGCTTTTGTTGTTTGGTATGAGTCTGACTCCATAAATCCACCGCTGTCACCATGTACTCGCCATACAGGGGGCGATCCCAAACCCCAGTGAGCCAGATTATTGACGACTATGCCTCTACCACATCAGAAGATGAAGCTGGGCAGGCTAGGTCGGCACCGCAAAGCTACCAACGGGCGAACATTAATCATCCTGGCGGCAGCTCAACAACGATAATCAGACGCAACCTATCAACACGAGAAACGGAACGAAAAGCCGTGGCATTTGCCACTACTCCGAGAGCGGCAAAAGGTGCCTGCAGAACTGTTCTTGCTCGGTCATCAGATGGCAGTATCGTGAGAGTTCAACGGCCCGTTCGTGACTCAGAACTTTTTATGAGATCGCAAACTCGAACCCCAGACAGGCAGCAAACACCTCCATCGGTCAGGTCTGCGTCAATATACGATGATGATGCTAGCCGAGATACCATGCTTTCGACCATGACTCTCGTCGAAACCGCATTGGCTGAACAGCAGACTTTCCAGAGGTCGCAAGGTGCCCGCAGGCTTGGACATTCTGTAAATGGAAGTAACGCAACTGGAGCCAGCGGAACATCGGGGAACATCGAAATTGGCCATTTCGACGAGAACGAGGAATATGAGCAGGACCGAAGATACTCTGCCAGTGATTATGGTGACGCCGGTGACCATACCACAGAATTTGAGCGTGATGATAATAACTTGACACACCCTCGCAGCAGATCAGGTAGGCATTCATCATTGATTCAACAAGGACTGGTACTGACAGAGATCAGCACACGAAAGCTACGAAACCTCAAATGCCAAGGCTGCGTTCCGGGACGGTGGGCCGCCACCAAACGCAGTATTACGCAGCCCCCCACCTGCAATACGATACTCGGATGACAGCAGCACATCTACCCTATATACAGACAAGTCACGGGGCCAGGCAAGAGATACATGCATGAGCACTGCAACAGATGAGGCTCTCATGAAGCCGTGGCTGCAACGCGTGGTTCGCCTGTGTTCGTATATACTAGCAAGCTGCAGCGTTGTTCTCCCTCTTGCCTTTGTTGCCCTGGGCATAGCTGCAATTGTCATGAGAGGGAAGTTAGTGTCTTCGAGCTGGTCTTCAGTCGCAGACCTCATCGAAATCACTGCCATCGTCTGGCCTATTGTCTTTGCTACAGCAGTGGCACAATGCTTCAAAGCCGGCATAATTTTTCGAGTAAAGGGTGGCCCAAATGGACGTTTGGGCACATGCACAAACCGTCATTTAACGTTGCCCTCCCTGGAAGCATGCTGTCTTCTCGTGTTCCTGATTTGGTGCCTGTCACCGATCGGACCGCAAGCGGCTCGACACATGTACGGAGTCAGTCAGGAGAGCCTTCAAGGTAGTCGCGATGTCCTCTACGTCGAAAACACGGGGCACAACGAAGTATGGGCTCCAAAGTCGACAAATGCATTGTCGTCAATAAGCCGCTCCGAGCTGATCCAAGCTATTGGCGCCAAATATATCCGCAGCCTCTCACAGGACAATTCCAACAACGCCCTCCACGAGCCAACCTCCATTTACTCACCGTCTAAATCCACATTCATCGACTCCATTGTGTCTGCGTCTGGATCAATGGACCATGCTGCCTTACCTCACGGCGTACGTCCTCGCGGTGCCCTGATCAACAGCGCCCACGAAGGCGTATCTATCCCAGCGGACTTCAAGGCTCTGAATTTCTCAATGACCGCATCTGCCTTCGACTTCAATTGCGGAGATTGGACCCTCATGACGAGACAACTTTCCAACGATACGTCTTCAGGGCATATATCCTACAGTGCTTCTCAGACTCTGGGACTGAGCATGTCTGGTCTTGATGACCCCACATCTCCTGCAATGGTGCATTTTGTTTCCTTGAACAGGAAATCAATTTCTAACCATACCACGGTGCTGAGAAGGAGGCGTCGCGATACCACGAATTTGACGATCGACCAGTGGGAGTACTCCTCCATCAGCTGCAGCTATGAGCAGGTCTTTTATAATGTGCCAATGCATTGTAGTCGAGACGACAGCACTGGTCTGAACACATGTGCACAGTCAGCCGCTGCGCAACTCATGCCCTCAGACGAGGTTTTGAATACGCCTCTAGGCGACTTTGCATTGGACTTTGTCTGGTCTGGAAACTTGCCAACTACAGACAAGACGGCAACGGCCAGTAAGTTTTCCGATTTTCATCTTCCGTTTCCAGTTACAAATCCCCGAGGTCAACGCTCACAAGAGAGATAGCTGAGCAATATATTCAACGTGGCGGCCCGTTTGATACGAAACCTCGGACCCGAGCAAGACAACTGCGCGACTCCAGGTTCAACCTCTCAGCAACAGTCTCCCCAGACGAATTCGCCCAGCGCTTCGGCCACTTGTTCAGCACATGGGTTGGACTGGGTTACTGCCCACAATGCTCGTCAGGCGTCGTTGTCAACAGCACCTCGATCCCTGCGAACCTGCAAACTCGCTACAAAAAGGCATCCTCGACGATAACCTGGCCTGGTGAGCGGGTGTACACAGTTAACTGGGCCTGGGTGGCCGTGTACTTGGTGTTCACGTCCATTTTGCTTGTTGCTGCCGTCAGTGCCATCGTGGTCGAGTCGATGGTTCTTGCCAAAGCCGCTAAGAATAAGACGGCTAGGCGTACTATTTCGAAAAGTGACATCGTGCCACTACGGCTTCCCACGATGTACTCAACCGTCAGTAATGGTCAAATATCACCGCAATGGGGCAAATCAGTGATGCAGGATATGAATAGCGTGACGGGGGCTGGCTACTCTTGGAGAATGTATGGCTGACTGGCAATATTTCAATGTATCATATTCTTGAATAAAATGTATTCAAGACGTGTAATGAAGATATCGTAAATTTGTACCCACAGAAATGAAGCGTCAACTGGTACATCGCCCAGAGTGATGACAGTGCGAGATCTTGGGACGTCGACGAAGGGTCTGGGTACCTATTGAAGTTAAGTGATCGCACAGTAGTGGTAAAACTTTGACCCATCTCGGCTCTGATTATCTCCCAAATCCTATAATTACTCTTTTTACGGAATAACTCTTCCCTCCCTATCAGTAACAGCGTACTCATCGGTCTTAGGGACGTAGATGAGTTGACAGAACTTTGAGCATTGAGACAAAAGATAAACAAGAGAGTCGTTAGCAATGAGAGCAAAGGTCACGAGAAAAAGGAAACTCAGGACCGATGTCGGCACTTACATCACAATACCTAGGCTTAAACAACCATTTCATACGCAGCTGGTCAAAACATACATATTTGCTCCTGACAATAAAGGAGACCTACCCATCAACAGCCCAAACCTCCTCGTCTCCTTCGGGTATTTTACCACCATCCTCGTAATAGCGAATAACTGCCTCAAAGTTGGCAAGGTTCTCCGGGGAAAAGATTCTTCCTTGTCGTACGTTTCAACGATGTGATTTTGCCTTCTCGTGTGTTCAACAGCAGTCGAAGGGGCGGTGTTTGTACAGAAGAAGCTGATGCTAAGTTCTCCATCTTTTGGGCTGATCAAACGGTAGAGTCTGCAGACTCATCGCTAACGCTTTGGTTCTTCAACGCCGCATCAGGTGGAGTAACTGGCAAGGTTGCAACCCCCTCAACAATATGAGTAGCCTCGTCGCCTCAGGGCGTGTTGCTTTGTTCATGAACCATTTTTAGACGCTACGAAAGACGACTGATATATATATATATATTGTATAAGCATAGATCAGACAATTTAATAGTGAGATCAGCGTGGAGGCATGTGGCTCGACATGAGGACAGTTGGAGTTACCGTTTTATAGAGCAGAGACATTGACGGTGTGAGAGAATAGAGGGGCCGGATAAAATAGCAGTTGGGCTGCTGCCTTGCAACGCCGCTACCAGTAGAGATGTAGCATTGGCACAGGTGGATCCACCTCTGGCACAGCAGTATTGCTGTGCCGCCTCGGTGACTGTCCGATAAATCTTTGTAGGTGGATGGCTGGCTACCTTGCCTATATTAAATTGAAGAATATGCTCGGTGCCGTATAATTCTGTGTGCTCCTTGCGGTCTGAAGACTTGTACAAGGTCATGATACATTAGCCGATAACTTGTGACAAGCATTAATGTGCTAAACGCTTTGGATGATGTGCTCAGTGCAACTATAAGAAAAAGGCTCAAGAAGCTTGGACCTGGATTTCTCGCGTTAGTTAGCTTTGTGACCTTTTTATAGCAAAAGTGCCCTGGTGCTCATGTTCTTTGGTCCAGAATGAAGCATGTTATTAACGACAAGTTATAGTAAGCGTTTTTTGTAATGATATATGTACATAAAAAGTTGAGATAAGTTTACGCGCTTTATGGACCACCAAAGCTTGCTTTATTACTGCTCATGGCAGTACTCAACCCGGGGTGACAAACCTGGCTGCCCCAGAGAGGGTCACGTCACGCTCCCCCGCCCGATATTGACAGTTCCAGAGTCACATAAGCCCAGTTCAAACTCTGGGTGGGATATTTATGCCGTGAAACAAGGCTAATAACTTGTCTATTGTTTTCCTAGGGCCAGGTGATGATATTCGCGCACCCGCACCCTGTCTGGTCGTCATCCCTAGTCCGAGGCGGTGACGAAATTCAAGGCCTCACAGCTGCTGAAAGAAAGTCACAAGAATGGCCGTCGAAGATTGCTTTGGCTACCGAATTGGATAATCACAGTGCCATGTTTCCATGAATGAGTGTGCCGGCCTCCACCTCTTGCTCCGGGGGAGTGGGATGGGGGGCTCACTAACACTAAGGACAGCCGAATCCCATCCCCCTCAAAGCAGGGAAACGCCCAGAGCCTATCGTTTTTAGGGATGTGCATAAGTCCACGTCTCGGTATTGAACAAGGTTGAGCGTACTGCACCATGTGCGATCGTGTTCGGCCACACATGACTGTAGAGTTGCGAAATAGGAGGTGTTTCACTGCCGTCATGGGACCCACTGGTGTTAATGGCATGCCCTTGTGACGCCTTGGAGGACACTGCCACCATACCAAAAGCCGAGATCGGCGACTGCATCTGGCGCTGTCGCTGGCTACATAATTGCATTCCCCTGTATCCCAAGCAAGAAACATGAATCATGAGAGATGTAAGAAGCAATCTTCCACCTAACGCCGCGGCCTTTCGGATGGACAGGGAGATCGGCATGCTCATGGTCAGTGTATCAGGTGCTTACTTTGTAGCCTGCGTTCAACGGAGGCCAGCTCGGAGAGTTCAGAAGAAAAATAATTTTCTGTCAGTTGCGCACAAATGAAGTCCGAACTCTGAGTCTGGAACATCATGGGACTGGTACACGCACTTGGGATCCTTTGAAACGAGTCCACATTTTAGTGCTTACGGACGTTGGATCTAAACCAAAGTACACACCCAGCGGTTGTGTAAGCAGGAGAATGAAGTTGAAGCAAGACCTTGCGCCGTTGCGCGATAGGCTCGATATCAATGCCTCACTACTAGGATACCACAGCCTAATTGCGGTCACCAACATGGCCTGTGGGGCTCTTTCAGGCTGCAAAAACATGAATTTGCTAGGCTAGAGCTCAAATTGTTGCCATGTGCCTTCATAGGTTGCTCGTGAGGTCTCTGGAAGAAGCACTTCTTCCCCAGAAGCTGAGAAGTATCGAAGTTGGGCAGTCGAGGCGGGCAAGAAAAGAGACTGCCATGTTCCAACGTCATGAATATCGAGCCCGATATTCCAAGCCAAGCCAACGAGCACAAACCACTGCCACGCTATACGTCCGGTATAGGGCTGTTGGAGCGAGCGGCGCAGCGGGCAGCGCGAAACAGAAAAAGGAAGAAACATGTGGCATGCGTCGCACAGCCGTATCGACGCCCAGGCACTGCCTCAGAGCTGACTGATTGTATATGCGTAAGCGCATGGAATGGTTGCACACATACCTGGTCTTTTTGAGGAGAGTTTCCACAAGAGGATGTGTCATACCAAAGCTGCATGTCGGTACCTCCTTCGCTTCGGCGCCGTAAGCAGTTCTTGTCCGGTGAGCTTCCCACTTTGAGCCAACTGAACCCGATTTCTGACTCTTGAGTCAAACCGACGAGGCTGGGTCCTGTGTCGCAAATGAGAAAGAAAAAATTGTCACGATGCTTGTAAGAGTGAATGAGGCGGTAACATGAGACTACCTAGTTCGTGGCTTGCAGGTGCTTAATGTCTGTGTTAGATGAGTCACGGAGTTCAGGGAGGTGCTATCACCAAAAGCAGGGCCCAGCAGCGGAAATAGTTAAGGCACAATGCCGAAAGGTGCTCGCCGGCACCGACTAGGAAGTGCCGAGACGCGGTGGCTTTTCTGGTAGGACTCAACGCCAGTACCAACATCGACAAGTTCGATGTTGGAGCTTGCATCCATTAAGCTTTCTGACCACATACCTAGTCCGTCGGATGCTCACCGATGACTCCACCGGCCGCGAAGTCCTTTTTTACCATGGGTCCAAGGCACCGGTTTACTAGCGTCTGAAAGATGCTCCGTCTTACTCTTGCGTTGGGTGCTACCACGTCCTGTGCAGGGTTGAGGCTGACCTCAAGCTGGAAGCTTCAGGAGCACACGTCAATTCCCCATCGCAAACCAGGCACACCATTTTTCCTGCCCGCCTTCTGATGCGCCAGAATCAGGCATCACCCGCCATCTGGGCGCTAAATTCGGACGCGTCCTGGGATTATGGTCCTATTCCAGTGGAGGGACCTTGCGGGCCGACGAAAACGGCTGGCACTCCGAACTCCGATGGTGCATCTTTTGGGGGCCGCTTCCAACATGGACGTCAACCTTGCGGCCCAGCTCTCACGCCGCAGGTCCCAGGACCAGAAGGAGGCTGTGACTTCTATTTTGCAAGTGCGGAACCAAGTTTCACTACATTTTCTAAATCTGACTCAACCCTGTATCGAGCAGCCCGGGGTGTACGCGGTGCAAAGTGGAGGATTACGTCCTCTTGCGAGGCCCGAAGTGTCTAAGTGATAGGATACCACACAGACGTCAGAAATAATCACTTTCCTACCTTTGGCCAAACACACACATGTCTATAAGTATGGCCAGTCCCACTCTCCAAGCCTGCCATCAGTCCCTCGCTTCCCATTATTCAGAATTACTCAATCCATCAAACCCCAACAAGACTCGGTCCAGGTCAAGCTTCTACGCGTATATTATATCCGCACTCAAGCTCCTCGCAAACATCCTCACAATTCCCACCTCAAGAAAGACCACCACCCGAAGTCAAACAACCCAAGTCACAATGCCTTCTCAGACGAAAGACTACGCACCGTCGATCTGCTCGGTCTCGACGACGTGCTCGTACGAAAAGACAGCCCAACAGCCCACAAAGACCAAGCGCTCCTTCAAGCAAAGGGTGAAGGACGCCATCAAGGACATCGGCTCATCGCCATTCGAGTACGACGAGAGAGAGAAGCAGAGCTTTGCCTGGGCTGCACAGATGCCGCCCTCAAGACTCTAGGCCCATAAAATACCTTGTCGATTAAAAGCAACAATCTCTGTTCTCTTCGGACATCATTTCGAGAATGTATATGAGCACGGCGTTTCTTGGGATGCTATTTTTATGATACCGCGGCCCTTGCAACTGGCTTTCTGGATTTTTCTGTCGTCAAGCAAGACGCCGGTTCGTCTGGTGTCTTGTGCTGACTTGGAGCACAGTTGATGGGCACATTCACAGCTGCAAGGGACTTGGTCCCCTGGGAAAGTCTTTGGAATAGGAGGGCTGGATCGTTTGAATCGGGCGGTGGCAGGGAAGTTATGTTATGGAGAGCATGATTTGAAAAGTTTGACTCTTCGAGATGTTGTTAAATGGTTTCCAGGCCGTGGAGTCCCCAACTTGGCGACTTCGAAGGGTTGCTACACATTGGAGCTTGTTTTCTTTTGGTTCTTAAGCAGAGGCTTCTTGTCGGGGAACAATATGGAGAGTTAATAGTATCCTAAATTGGTTCATTGTCTACCAAGTTGACTGGGCTGCCCTGCAGTAACATAGAAGGTACCGCTCCTCCTCCAAGCTGGACACATGTTCCCACAAGCACACTTGAACTGAACCCACCGTCGAGCATAAGAACGAAATACGACCAATGCCCGCAAGAAGCACACCGCATATATGGAAACTAAGATTAAAGCCGAATTCCTTGCAATATTCGCACACGATCATGGAGAAGAACATTTGATACCCGTTGCCAAGGTTCGTGGGAGATCCTTACGGTGCCCACTTACACCGGACTGACCCAGGGCATCCAGGTTATGGCCCAACCTTGGTGGAGCCATTGGGGACAGCTGCATCATACTTGGATGATCAAAGACTCCATCACAATCGCGATATTCGGCCATGCGAGACAACGATTGAATGTTGTTGAATCCTTCGACTCGCTTGCTAGGCTGGCTGACAAATGTGTAGGTCTGCCCCCTGGATGACAAATCTGGCCCTGCCGCAATAGGCCACTTCACCCTGCATCGATGACTAGTTTCGCGATGTGGGATCGGACTCATGAATCTCATGTCTCACAAAGGATGGCTTGGAAATCATGGGTGACTGAGGGACGTGAAGGGGAACTCGTGCTATAAAGCGCCACGAGAGGGGTGAGTACCGCCGTCAAGTTTGAGTGTCCTCGACGCACTTTCCCCAACCCCCCTGCATGCTTATTCTCGCCACTTTCTCACCACTTGGAAAAGGCCACCATACCTCGACATATCAACATGGCATCCTCCATACCATCAAAGCACTCAGCGGTGGTCATTGTAGCCCCGCGGGCGCCTCTTGAGATACACGAATTTGACACCATCGCCCCAGCGACAGACGAGGCCCTCGTTCGCGTTGAGTGGTTCGGCTCCACGCCTCTGAACCTACACCAAGCAGACGGTGGTCTGCTCATCCAGCCACCACACATCATGTCTGGTTGCTTTGCTGGTACGGTGGCTCAGCTTGGGGATCTAAAGGATCCATCTCTATCCGAGTCCTCCAAGAATCTTAAGGCTGGGGACCAGGTGTTCGGCTTCACATTCCAACAACAGCAACACAGACCTATGCAGACATATATCACGGTTCCCGTCACCTTCCTCGGTAAAGTCCCTGCCAACATCTCGGCGCAAGAGGCTGTCACGGTGCCGAGCAATTTCTGTACGGCTGTACACACGATCACCAAAGACCTGGGTCTGGAGCTGCCGTGGCCGGTCCCGGAGAAGTGGGCGCCACGCGAAGCCGACAAGCCGATCCTGGTATGGGGTGCTGCTGGGAGCGTGGGCCAGTATACTCTTCAGGTCCTGAAGCACTGGGGCTATCGCAACGTTCTGGCCGTGGCGAGCGCCAAGCACCACGAGTCGCTCAAGCAACTAGGGGCAACTTCTGTCTTTGATTACAACAACAAGGATTCAGTTAAGTCGCTGTCAACTGGGCCGCACATCCAGTACATGGTCGATTGCATCGGCTCGCTGGAGGGCACGCTGACGCCGCTGAGCGAGATCGGCGAGAAGGGCGCCAAGGTCGCGGTCATGCTGCCCGTGATAGTGAGCCATTCAAGCAGCGGTGATGCTCCGACGTATGAGATGGACGTGAGCAAGGCGCTCGTGGGGCAATGGAAGGAGGGCGTGGAGCTGAGGGGGGTGAGGACTCATTTCTACCAGGACAACGAGTTCTTCAAGTACCACCTGCAGCCCGACATCATGCCGGCGCTGTTGAAGGACGGCAGCATTCGGCCGAACAAGCAGAGAGTCGTCGAGGGGGGGACGCTGCTGAAGAGGGCCGAGCAGGCGCTGTCTTTGTTCAGGGAGGGAGCCGTCAGCGGAGAGAAGGTCGTGTGGAGAGTCGCTGAGGAGTAAGATACAGGCCTTTGCAATGTGCTGGTACCACATACAAACGCATGTAAGGGCAGGGTGAATGCCAGCCAAGAGCACCGGTGAAGTGAGTAGAAGCAAAAACAAGTCTCTCATCAAACGTTCTTGTGCACCTTTTTGGCCACCGAAGTAGATCTTTAAACGGCGAACCGCTAGCCTTGGCAGCCCTGGCAACGTCCAAGAAGAGACAGCCGGAATCTGGGCCGGTGGCCACATATCGTGTCGCATCGCGAGGGACCCGCGGCATTGAGATTGAGGATGTGGTGTTTGTCATCTCTCAGACGCGACTGCAACCGCTTCATTCCAAAATTCGGTCGCGAGGCAACAACGCGCCTGAAGCCGTGTCGTGCTGGTTGGTGATGCATGGCGCGGCAGTGGCCATCCTCCTGGGTTAATGGTTGACATCATTCGACAATTCTGCACCGAACTATCTGCATCCAGAGAGAATCAGGGCCGATGGCACCCAACCGTCCGAATTAAGGTTGGGAGAGTGGTGTGGGATCGGGAACTGGCAGGAGGAATCATTGGTAGGGCTGGATTGGCTGGACTGGCTTGGGTGTTTGCCCCGGGTTCTTGGGAACTTGGAATGGATGGACGGCGTCCAGGGGATCGTTTATTAGTCGCCAACGACTGGTCTGCCGTTTGCACTCCGTACCGTACCGTACCGCGCTAGTACTGCCGTTGCTGCAGGACCGGAATGCGTGTTCCCCCCGCGCGACATGGCAATGCAAATTGGGCCTACTGCAATCGTGCCTGGGTAGCTGGGCGCGCTAGAGCGAGTCACTGGTCAACTATGTATCTAGTTGACTACACGTAGAAGTAGAATAGTAGGCGCGCAGGCAGACCGGCTGCCTCGTGCCCCGTGCGCGCCCCCGCGTGCCGCCCGTTTTGCGCAGGTGAGTTGACGGCCTGCCCAGCCCCCCCTCCCTCGTGCACCCTTGCTCCCCTAGCAACGCGCCTGCCCCTGCCTCGCCCTGGAGGCCCTGAGGAGAGATCTCGAGCCCAACCTGGTGGACTGGTGATGTGCACTCCGGATCGATTGCAGTTCGCCTTGCCGCCATCCGCCTGACCTGTCGTATTTCCAATCACCTCAGTTTCGACCTGCTTTTTTCTCACAAGACACACATTCGTTCTCGTAAAGCATTCCTGCAATTTCTGCTTTGTTTTCTCCTTTCCTCCCTTCGAATCTGACACCACTTTCGCAATTCAATTGTGTTGCTCAAGCAAGCGTCCCGTCTCATTGTGCTCGACTCGACTTGGCTCCACTCCACTGCCAGTGCATCCGTTGCCCGGTCAAACCCTCTCCACGCGCGATCTTGCGATCGTAAACCCAGTGCTGCGACCCCACTCTGCGCCGCACGAGTGACGCGACTACGCAGCACTCGACAATTAACTTGCTGCGTTGTTGCGCCAACCCGTCGCCGACCTGCCACCACCATTTGCTTGAAGCGCTTTATATTGGCCTCGAACCTGGAGCAAGGAACACCCTGAGCTCCAGACCGGCTGTCGCAGGTATTGAGCTGCTGGGTTGGTATACAGACCTATTAGCTCAGCGTTCGTGTCTGTTGGACCAATGGATTCCGATGGCCCTGAGACCCAGCCGACCCAGCAGGGTATGTGTTCCACCGAATATGCTCGGGCCACAGCAGAAGCTCCGGAACTGACACCCTTTGATAGCTACCCAGAATGTTCTCGACCCTCGCCGCCTGGGGAAACAGAACTCGGGCTTCTCAGACGACGACATCGCCGATATAATATGTCTCCTCCTTCCCTACTCGGAGGGCGCCCGCGCCGAGCTCCGAGAGATGGCACTGCGAACTTCTCAACACATGGTCGACGCGGACGAGGCGGCGCACCCCGACCTACAAGCTGTTGAGGGCCAGAGCCTCATGCCGCATCATGTTGGCGAGCACGCCTTGGTCTTGCGTCTTTCTGCCCAAGTCAAGGATCCTCTACAGGGCTTCACCTTCGGTCGCAATGCCACACGATGTGATGTGTGCTTCCACAACGATCCTATGAGGAGGCTCAGCAACATACATTTTCGCATTTACCTCAACGAGTACGGCGTCCTCATGCTGGAGGACTCTTCCATCAACGGAACCGTTGTCGATGGAACGCTGCTGAAGGCCAGGCAAGGGGACCGAGCAAAAACAGGAGAAAAGAAGCTGCCGAAACGAAGAACCATCAACCCGGGCTCAAAGATACAAATCCTCATGCATGAGGGCCAGGACGACCTGGATTTCATAGTCCAGATCCCGCGCCGGGAGGGAGACTACGAGGAAACGTACAGGAGGAATCTCACTCGTTATATGAAGCGCCTGCAACAGATACGCGCCGAGAACGAACCTGTAGATGCGGCCAAGACCATAACAGCCGGACCCGGGGGACATGTGAGTTTGAGACTGCCCCTTGAACACGCTTCTGTTGTCGCTAAGAAGCCCCAGGTGGACTTGTTCCCCTTGAATGAGACAAAACAGCCGACGCCACGTGCCAAGCGTCAACTGCGACTGCCAGACGATCCAACGCAGGAGGATATGGGAAGGTTGCCCAGGGAGTGGAATGGCTCGAACAGGTATAATCGTGTTGGGCGCATCGGCAAAGGCGCCTTTGCGACAGTTTACAAAGTGACTGCCAAGTTCGACGGGAAGCCATACGCCGCCAAGGAGCTGGACAAGCGAAAATTCATGAAAAACGGAGTGCTTGATCAAAAAGTCGAGAACGAGATGAAGATCATGCAGAGAGTGAAACATGTAAGTTGTTTTGTTTGCCCACCCGAAGGCTCTCCGGCACTAACATTTGTAGCCCAATATTGTCGAGTACATTGAGCACATTGACTGGGACGATCGACTTATGATAATCATCATGGAGTATGTTCCCAATGGCGATCTCGGCAGCCTCATCGGTGAAAACGGGCCGCTGAGGGAAGACATCGTTCGGGAGATGTCCAGTCAAATGCTCAGTGCGCTGTCGTACCTGCACGCTAATAACATCACACACCGTGATGTCAAACCAGATAACATTCTCTGCCACTCATACAGTCCATTCACAGTCAAGCTGACAGACTTTGGGTTGTCCAAGATGGTTGAGACCGAGCAGACTTTCTTGAAAACCTTCTGCGGAACACTGTTGTACTGCGCCCCAGAAGTATACAACGAATTTGCAGAATACGATGAGTACGGCCACCGGCATCCGAGGAACAGACAGCGCCGTAGACCCCAGGGTCAACGATATGACCATGCTATTGACATATGGTCTTTGGGGGGTGTGCTATACTATACCCTAACGGGAGATCCACCCTTTCCGGCCAAGAACGGCATCAGTTACACCGAACTACTTCACCAGATCATGACCAAAAAGTTGAACACGCAGCCGCTGGAGAAGATGGGCATTTCAGAGGAAGGCATCGACTTTCTGTTGCGGATCATCCAGAGACGTCCAGAGCAGCGTGCAACGATTGATGAGCTTCGGTCTCATCCGTGGCTACAGGGGACGGACTTTTCCCAGCAGTCGAACGAAGACGACATTGACGAAGGCCTTCAAAAAGAAGCCTCTCAGTTGAGCCTGCAAGACCGAGATTCTCCTGCACAGATCCCCGCCATCGACGATGGAATTGACGACAGCGAGGACTTGAACCCGGAGCAATATGACGGGCAAGGAGTCGATGACGAGCAATTCGATGGCTATGAATCTCAAAAGGAGAACTACACGTTTGGTCAGATGGATCAACAGCGCTCGAAGCTCTTCGGGGAGGTAAACGGCTCAGCCGTCGGCAGTGCCGGAGTCATACCGTCAACCCGCCTGAATTTGCCGGACTCGATAGTGAGCGTGGACCGAACAGAGATCCTTGACCCCGAGATTAAGGACAGCTACGGGTCAGAGGACTCCACGCCTCGGCAGACGAAGAGATCCCAACCTACTCCGCGTGCCGCCGTTCCAGCAGCTCTGACACAAAGTCGTCGATCTGCTAGTCGATCTCTTGAAGAGATGAATAACATGACTTTTGACGCCGAGTCCCAGGATCTCGAGGGTGCAGAGTCTCAGTTGGAGCATCTGAACATGAAATCGTTGCTTCCATCCAATGGCCTATCTTACATGAGCAGTTTCAACACGAGCAAGAGGAAACCTGGATTCGACATGAGCGACGAGTTCGAAAACACTCCAAGAGCACGCCCTCCTATCAAGAAACTCAGGTCCGACAGCCTCTTTGGTGATGCGATGAGCTGGGACGAAGACAGCGAGCAGGGCTTGTATGCACAGATTCCGCCACTGTCTCGTGTTAATTCGAGCAGGCAGATCGACAAGCCTGTGCACAAGTCGACATATTGGGATGCACGAGACAAGGCAAGTTGGCATCTTAAGTATCCAGAGATGACTCAGTTGCAACACGATGCATTTGCTTCGGCAGCAAAAGCCAGAGGAGAATCCTTTGCTCCAGGAAAGTCTGCCCTCTGGGATTTGGCGATGAAGCATTTTCCCCCGGCAGCTGGACAGACACCGCCGCCGCCCGAAGATGGCAGCAGCAGCGCGTCTGATGCTGACTCAAGGACATCTGAACGCAGATCTGACGCATCCAGTGACCGGCCATGGGTCTCGGACAAGGCGGGGAATGAGGACGAAGATATGCCTGACACGCTTCCCCCAGATCACGGCACGATCGTTCCGGCCCAAGCGGACCCACCACTCAACAGAGTTGTAGCTACTCTCGAGTCGGCGGAGGGGTCTGTCGTTTCTGGTATAACAGTGCCAATCAATCAGGCAATGATTTCCTGGGGCCGCGCCCCGGAGAACACCCACATCTACACACCGAAGACAGAGTCCAAGGTTCCCAAGTATGCCCTAAAAGTCATACTTTGGAAAGAAGGCTACGAACCATCCAAGAACTTCCGCCCGTGGAACAGTGTGGCGGATGGTTTCCATTTCTACATCTCCACCAAAGCGACCAATGGCATACAGATCAACAAGACCGTTCTGCCATCTGATGGGCCCAAGAACCCCAAAGGACCCTCAAAGAATTGGATCAAGCTGCATGACAGGGATCTAGTGACGTTTTGGAGGTCCGGCGACGATGACGAACAGCTCAAGGCCAAGCTTGAGTTCCGCTGCAGCTGGGGTGGATCATCGCTGCCACGAGCCACCCCGGCTGAGTTGGTCCTGCCACATGTCGCTGAAACCTTGGATGCGTCTTGTCGCAAGGCCGAAGACCGCATCAAACGGTTGGCGGAGTACGATCACAGCCTGGAAGAAGCAGATGTGGATGCCTTGGAGCGGCACAGGAACATCGAGAGAGAGCGGCTGCGGTCGCAAAATTTTGAGACTAAGCGTCTTGAGGCTTGCCGAATATTGGCCATGAGGGCGAGTCGCCGGAGTTCACCGGCGTCAGTATCGCCTATGGTGCCCCCATCCTCAGCGCCACCAGCTATCATGACTGGTGTTGGCGCAATCTCACGGCATAGGAGCGTCCCAGCCCTCAAGCACGCCACATCAGGCTTAGACGTACGTGCACTGCAGACCATGGCTGAGGAGTGAGGCTGGTCTCGGGGTCAGTGGGCCTAGATACACGCGGATATCGGCAACAACGGTTTCCATGCGAATTTCTTCCCGGATCCCACGGCGTCATGGGCGGAAAAAGACACTAAAAGCTTGTTCAGCATATTACACCAGATGGTCTTGCTTTTTTTGGCACCCGAAATCCAACTAGCATCGACCTATTAATATCAGCAAAGGGCTCCATGCGTGCATGTTGCCTTTCGGTCTCCTTATTCGAATTGCTGTCAAGAGGTCAACACTTCGCGAGTGTGTTTAGGGAAGCATAGAAAGCGGTGGTAATTGTTTTCGAGTGAGTTTGGGTCGGGGGTCCAGTATTTCGGGTGTTTACGGGGTGGAAGATGCTATAAGGCGATGATATGAAAGATCGCATCCAATGACCTCGGCGAGATCCGGGCATTTCAGACGTACAACTAGAAAGGCAAATAGTCCGCACTATTGAATTATTGAATGCACCGGCTCATCTTCAGCACATATTTGCAAAGCAGCGAAGAAGTGAACAAGCTGAACTCTTCTGCCTTCCTATCCGGGTGAACTTTAAAGGGTGTCACGTGCTGCCCGCGTATAGAGCGCGTGCCGTTGCTCCTTCACCTACGCGTCGGCGGATGCTCCCGTCCTACCCCACCCAAGCAATAGCAACCAACCGTCGGGGTTCTTAGTGCCATAGGCAGCGCAGCGCGTCGCGTCTTTACGCGACCTTGAGCCCGATCTCGAGGAACCTCAGCAGAAGCCATTTGGAAGCCATCAATTCGACACCATCCACAAGACATCAACAGGAACACAAAATCAAACCGCGCATTCAAATCTGAGGGCCCAATGATAGCTGCAATGCTCCGGATCTTCAGGTCCAAATCGGGTCTATGACGAAAAACAACCTCAAAGACCACCTTGCCTGGTTGTTGGGAAATCTCCAGCTCTCCGCCCCCGTCGGCCCGTCCTTGCCAGCTGCATCCGCCGCCGTCGACAATCAACGAAGCTTCGCCTCTCTCTCTTCGCAGCCCAGCACTGGGGAGTCCAACGCGAGACCGCCCGCCCCAGCCCCAGCCGCATCTTCCTTCGGGACAATCCAAGCACCGCAGATCGACCTCACTCTAGATGACGACTCGCTCGCTGAAATATCGCTGGAGGACTTCACGATCGGTCACGGGAAAGAGAAGGGTATGGCGAGGCTCACCGCGAAGTCTACGAGGAAGCCTTCCTTGGTCTCAAAGCAAGAGCAGCTCCCGACCCCGGCGCCATCGACGACTGGGGGTGGTCGATTGTATCAGGCATATACGGCCTCCCTTAGCAGAGATGATGACCAGAGGGCACCGAACAAAGCGAAGAGGCCCGACGCGAGTCCGGCCTCGCCTTTAACAAACAGGCCCAGCAAACCTGCACCATGGGGCGCGGCACAGGCCATTCCTGAGGAGGACGACGACGGATTCCATGACCTCACAGGGGTGGATACTGTCAGTCAGGATGTGTCAGATTCCACTGCGTATACCTTCGGGGAACCTGTCTTGTTATGGACAGAGGACCATGCCCTCAGACCTGAACCGACACTCACACCACGCGGTAAGAAGAGGAAGAGTGGCCAGATCGCGAAGGCGTCGCCGAAGCGGAAGCAAGCTATTGAGCCGGAAGACGACGAGTATCCCGACATCACTGACTTCCTGGACGATGACATGATGACTCCGGCAATGGTTAAGCGTCGTGCTGCTGGGACCCAATCAGCCAAGAGGATTCCACTCAAGGTCCAACTGGCTTCTCTGAAACCTACGATCATGACACAGCGGACGGTCACGCAAACAGTTAGCACAACAGAGACTCGGATACAAAGGCCGTCGAGCAGCACAGGGCAGACACCGGTTCGGTCCGGTCCACGAGTCACTGCCAAACCCGAGTCACCGTTCGAAGTCGAATCTGTGAGCCCGACGTCGAGACAAGCTACACAATCGAAGGCACGCAGCCCCATCAAAACAGACCCGGCGCAACGACCGCATAGTTCTGTGGGCAAGTACCAAGAGTTCTCGGATGATGGTCTTGACCTCGGATGGAGCCCGAGTCCTCAAGTATCCCGCCGGCGCGGACGCGCAGATATTATCATGGACTCCGATGACGACTTCCAAACGCCCCCATCACGCAAAATTTCTCATGTGCCTTTGATCAATGACGCACCAATCTCAATTTCGAAGCAGGAGCACCTCCCAAATGGAACACAACAGGAATCGTCTGTCAAGCACGACCCCAAGCCAGCAGCTGAACGACCGCGACCTTCATCGGCGCTTGAAAGTGAAGTTGTTCTCGGAATCTCGCAGCCTCTCGCTCAGGCTGAGCCGGATGCTATGGATGTCGATGATTCTATGCAGAGGCCAAAGCCAGCCGGCGCTGCACCAAGGATGGATCCTCATAGCTCAGAGACGGACGGTGCGATGCTTATCATGGATATGTTCCTAGAGAAACCGCACATTCTGAGATCTCTCACGAGACAGGTCAATGAGAAGTTGGGCAAGAACTCGGCTGATTTTGCGAGATCACTCCGCGAAAAATGGCCTCTAGAACGGAGAATGCAAGTAAAGAAAGAGAAAGAGCCATTATTGAAAGAGAAGAAAGCGCTTTCAGATCTGAAGGCTTTTCATGAGGCTTATAAGATACTCTTATCACGAAAGGAGGACCTCGTGACTCAGATTGGCATGGCATACGATGCTGACGAAGACGCGACCGAGACCGAAGCTCGATTAGAAATGTTGGACGTGGAAATCGAGCAGAAGGAACGAACTTTGAAGCAAGCACTCGGGGCCGCAGGTATCACCAATCCCACTATGTTCAACGATCTCCCAGACCTGTCACCCGAAGAGCCTGAACCATCCGACCCTACCGAGAAGGCAAGTTCAGCCAAGGTCACGCCGTCATCATCAAGAGATACCACAGTGATACCGGAGTGTCTTTCTCAAGTCGTCAAAAAGACTCAACCACTCGCAGCAGCACCAAGACAACAGCCGAGACTTACAAGTCTCGAAGGACGCTCAGAGGTAGTCAAGCCGCCTGCGCCACAATTTGCGCACCCAGGGGCACGGCCATCGCGAAACATGGGAGGTAGCAGTATCTCAAAGCCGTTTTACGCAGCGGAAGATGATTTAGACATGGAAGATCTGCTTGACGACGACGACGACGACGACGACGACGACCTCTGGGCACAACCAACTCATTCCTATGCTAAGGCTCACATACCCTCTTCAGTCAGAGCTACCGCTGCGTTGGAGTCTAAGAGTCCAGCGAATTCAAGATCACGCCGCCATGAGAACAACAGTGATTATGGCGATGGTGACGACGATCTCGCAGCCATGGTGGCAATGGCTGAAGAGGCCGAGGACTTCGAACAGAGACAATCTTCGCTCGAAAGCCGTAGCAACCTACGCGCTCGCTCAGTTCTGTCTGAGGCGTCTGGAAATGCAGGTGCCCCTGCAAGAGTCAAGGCCACATCCAAGAAGCCTGTTAAACCAGTACCAAAACCGAGGATACCCCAGGACCTGTTGAAGTTTCCTTGGTCCGGTGATCTGATGAGGGCTTTCAAGGACAGGTTTCGCCTCGAAGGTTTCAGACACAACCAACTCGAGGCTATCAATGCCACATTGGATGGCAAGGACGCATTTGTTCTCATGCCAACAGGCGGTGGTAAATCTCTATGCTACCAACTACCCGCTGTTATCAACAGTGGCAAAACTCGAGGTGTGACTATTGTCGTGACTCCGCTGCTCAGTTTGATGCAAGACCAGGTCGACCACCTGACTGCTCGGGGCATCGTGGCGAAAGCTTTCAGTGGCGATACAGATAGGCGAGAGAAGGACGATATTTTGCAAAGCTTCAAGCTGAGAAATCCGGAGCACCATGTTCAACTTTTATATGTCACCCCCGAGATGCTCAGCAAGAGCGCAGCATTCAACAGCGGTCTGATGACGTTGTGGAGGAACAAGAAGCTGGCTCGCTTGGTCATCGATGAAGCACATTGTGTCAGCCAATGGGGTCACGACTTCAGGCCGGATTACAAGATGCTCGGAGAGGTGCGCCGGCAATACCCAGGTGTACCAGTTATGGCTTTGACAGCGACAGCGACCAACAATGTCATCGTCGACATCAAACACAATCTTGATATGGAAGGATGCACAGTCTTCTCTCAAAGCTTCAACCGCCCAAACCTCTACTATGAGATACGGGCTAAGGAGAAACAGCCTGTCGAACGCATTGCCGATATTATCAACGAAAGATTTCCTGGCAAGACGGGCATCGTGTACACGCTCTCAAGGAAGCAGACAGAGAACATTGCCAAGAAGCTGACGGAACGCGGCATCCGGGCCGAACACTACCATGCGGCCTTGCAGACAGAGGAGAAGACTCAAGTGCAGCGAGACTGGCAGAGTGGCCGGGTCAAGGTCGTTGTTGCCACCATTGCTTTCGGCATGGGAATCGACAAGCCAGATGTCCGTTTCGTGATACACCACTACCTCCCGAAGAGTCTGGAAGGCTACTATCAAGAAACCGGCCGAGCTGGCCGTGACGGACTGCCATCGGACTGCATACTGTTCTTCGGCCACGGCGATATCCATAGCCTCAGGAAAATGATCGACGACGGCGATGGAAATCGCCAGCAGAAGGAACGCCAGAAGGAGATGCTGAACCGTGTCGTGATGTTCTGCGAGAACTCGCGTGATTGTCGGCGCAGTCAGCTTCTTCACTATTTCGGCGAGTCATTTTCCCGCGACAAATGTGAGAAGACGTGCGACAATTGCAGGATTGGCGGGACTTTTGAGGTCGCAGACAGGACGAAATATGCCGTAGCAGCGTTGGAGGCTGTCATGTACCACACTCGCCTGACCCTGAACCAGTGCACGGATGTGCTCAGGGGCACGAAGAAGCCCGACGGGGATGAAGACGCGCAGTCATTTCATGGCATCGCGAGGCATCTCAAGAAGCCTGAGGTGAGCAGTGTCATCGTCCGACTGGCTGCAGAAGGGGCACTGGATGAAGAGAACCGGGTCGGCGGTGGCGGAATAGCCATCCAGTACTTTATCGTAGGTTTTCCTCACTGACTCATTTGCCATGATGGCTACTGACCTTTTACCAGCTTGGGCGCGAGGCAGCTAGTTTCTTGTCTGGTGGTCGGAAGCTTGAAGTAGTGGTTCGAACCGGCGGCGATAAGGGCGCCTCGGACAAGACTACCAAGAAGAAAACCACGAAGAGGAAAGCAACAGACGACCACGAAGAGCTGACCAGACCGGCGTCGACATTGGTATCTTCCCCAGTGCGTCGTACTGCCGGGAAATCCAAAAAAGGAAAGGCTGTTGCCAGCTTCTTTGATGAGGAGGCTATAGCTGAAGGGGATGAGCCTGAAGATCTGGAGCATGGGGCGGTTCTCCACTACAACGGCTACGAACAGGACGATTTCTGTGTGCCGGATGATGAGGATGATTACTTTGAGCCCGTCCACAAGACGGCGATGAAATCGCGGCGTCAGCGCACGCTTGAGGAACTCGGCCCACCAATTTCACGAGCACCCGACGGTGAAGTGCTAGATGATGTACACGGCATGATTGTCGCGGCATTCCTGGAAGAAGCAAAAAAACTGGAAGAACAGTTGCGCAACAACAAGGGCTACCGCCGTCCGCTCTTCAACGAAACCCAGCTCCGCCAGATGGCAATCAGTTGGACCACGACAGTCGACCAGATGCGCCGCATACCGGGAATCAAACCCGAGCACGTCGACAAGTTCGGTACCAAGTTCATCCCCGTTGTCATGCGCTTCTACGACAACTACCGCGAGATGATGGGCCAGGCGGAGGACCGCGCGATGGCGACCATCCCCGGCACGGCGCGGCCGCCCACGACGCGGCGCGCCGCCGCCGAGCCACAGTTCGATATTATCGACCTGGTCAGCGACGATGACGAGGACGACGACGACTACGAGGATCCGGGGGTCTTGTCCAAGTACTTTGGCGCGGGCGGGGCTGACGAGGTTGACGACAACGACCCCCTCAAGAGCCAGCTGGACGGATGGAGGGAGCGCTTCGAGGCGACGAACAATTTCGACGACTCCGCACCTCCGTCCCGCGGCCGCAGCACCGCGAAGAGAGGAGGCTCGCAGGGCGGCTCCAGGAAGAGCTACTTCCGCAAGGGCGGCGGCAGTGCCCGGGGCGGCGGCAGGTCGTACGGCGTTGTCTCGAAGGGAGGTAAGGGCAGGAGATCGAGCGGTGGGTCTTCAAAGACTGCAGGGCCGGGTAGTAGGGGCGGGTCCAGGGCCGGCGGCGGCGGGGGCCGAGGACGGGGCGGGAGCGGGATTGGTTTGATGCCGTACTGATTTGAAGTCCAGTCATGATCAAGGGTACTTGCTCCTGGTTGCTGGGTACTTGTTGGGGGGATGGGAACGTGGAAACGTATATATGCTATGCGCCTGAGTCATTCTCGCCTTTGGCGTTTTCGGAAGCGATGAATTGGGACCTGCATGGACTGCATTGCTCTTGGCTGCGAGGCTCACATGATTATGACGGGCGCTTTGGCGTTGGTTGGCACCTATGGGGCATACGTTCATTCTTCAAAGCAGCAAGACTCTCATAGACACGTGTATCTAACAACTGCATCAATCTAGAGCCAGGTCTAGAAGAGGAGCAACAAATCACGAGCGAGAAGGAGTGTCAGTATCAGTGAGTTACCAATCGGAATGGTAATCTTTTCATTAGACTTGCAGTATACTGCGGGTATATGGTGAGTTGAAGATCCCGGGGGGGTTGGTCCTGTCTGTAAGGGCGACAAAAGAAATAAGAACAAGACAGGGATTTTGGTCCAACTAATGATGGGTGTGGTGTTGCCATCTGCCGCCTCTCAGTGGACGCAGGACCTTTCCACCCTTTCCCCAACCTTTCCCAGTTCTGCCTGTTCTTCTGAAGGCTCTGGTGTGCTTTTCCGCTATGCAATTTGGTGTTGTCGATAAATTGTGACGAAAAGAATGGGATGCGAGAAAAAGAAAACGAAGAATGGAAAGACCCCGGCAGATGGTTTTGCAACCCGCCGTTTGCGCGCCCACTCCCAAACTGTCCCACGCCTTGTTTGTTGTCCCCCGGCAAAGAGAAAAGGGGGACAGTCCCCCCCCCCCCAAAAAAAAGCCAACGACAAAGTCCCTTCGTGAGTGAAGCATATTCCGACCGAGGCGTGTGTGTCCGCATAGGGATCAAAAGATTAAAACAAAATTATATGCAGCGAATGTAAGATGTTGATGTTATAGGCCCTGACCTCGTTGGGGTGTGTGCTTTCTGTTCGAAGATTGATCCGCGTTGCCACGTGAAGTTGACATTGAAATTCAAGTAGTATTTGGTTATTTCCCGCCGCCTGAAATCCTTCGTTGTAGTGTTGGTGATTCTGATTGCCGAGCTTTGTGTCTCTTGTGCAATGCTTGTTCGGTCGTAGAGCGTCGGCACGTAGCATTAAAAGCTTTGTAGTATGCCGGAAACGCTCTGCGCATTGGTTGGAGAAGCGAATGTGTTGGAAAGTAAAAAGAAAATCTGGACGAGGGGCCCATCTGCCAGAGACGTGGCCCAGAAGTTAGTCCCGTTTACTCCTCCGTCAGCAACTCTGGCTGGGGAAGAGTCTGCTTCTTCAGAGGCAGCCAGGCCGGGGGCCCGACTCTCGTCGGCGGCCTGGAGAGGTCAGCCGTGATCTCCTCCCTGACCTTGCGGCACCAGGCGAGGACGGCGTCCTCAAACTGGACCCAGACGTCGGAGCGGCTGTTGTAGACCACGCCGAGCGCATCGAACTGGAGCCCCGAGACCTCCCACCTCAGCTCAGCGGCCTTGGCCCAGTAGCGGATGTTGTCGGCACACCGGTATGGCTTCTGTGTGTCGGTGTGGAAGGTGCCGATCATGCCGAAGCGCCGGCGCGACTTACGCACCGCAGCGTTGTGCAGCTGGACCAGGCGAAGACCGTTCTGCAGGCTCTGCAGGAACGGTGTGGGAAGGTCCTGTCCGTCCAGGGGCTTGGAGCGGTCGATGGGCACCCACTCCGGCAGCGCGGGAACCTCCATGACGCTACCGTCGGGGGCGGGGGCCTTGGTGGTGTTGGAGGGCCCGTCCAGCATGCTGAGAATGAAGGCGTACTCCCGCTGCACCTCTGTGCCCTCGGGCCAGTCCTCGTCCTTGAGCCACGTCCAACTGGCGCGCTCTTCGGCCTCGGCGGCCTCGACCTCCTCCTCCTCCTTGAGCATCTGGAACAGCCCCGTCACCCACTCCTCCATGATCTTGACCTCGTCGTCGCGCATGCCGCCCTGGAAGTCCCGTGTGGCCATTCGCTTGAGCATCTCCATGACGTTGAAGAGCTCCTTGCGCAGCTCCTTCTCCGGCTTGATGGAGTCGAGCCGCTCGGGCGCGTCGTGTGAGGTGTAGTAGACCTTTGCGGCGCGGATGGCCAGGGTCATGACATCCAGCACGTGCATGCCTTGGACCTCGAACCAGCCGGGCGCCTGGATCGTTGCCTTGGAGAGCTGGCGGGCATGGGATGGGGGCGTGGGCGAGTCAGTCAGCGAGGTGACGGAGACGTTGGATTGCGCCCGTGACCGGCTCTCCCCCTCATACGGGTTGACCCTGTTGTTCTTGGCATGTTCTACCGCCTCACTCGCCATTGTCAGGGCCGTCCTGAGGTCGGCCTTGAGCTGCCGGATGGACGGCGGCTTGGGAATCGGCTTCTCCCTGTGCTTATACGTGCTCGTTGTAGGAGGCAAGACGGTGGGGTCCGGCTCCTCCCACTCGTCAAAGTCAAGCTCGCCGTCGTATTCGTCGTCGTCGGCTGTGGGGCTGTCTGTCATGTCGACACCGAAATGCAAGCCTCCGGCGTCCGGGCTCGTGCCCAGGTTCATATAGCCTGATTCGGCGTCGGACGTGACGATCCGCGGCGTGTTACCGGAAGCAGTTGCGAAGTCGAAGGAGCTCAGGCTGCTGAAGTCGAGGGTCTGTGCCTTTGCTTGCCTGTTCTTGCGGGCCAGCTGGGCACCCTTGCCGTCGAGGAGCCCTGTGCGTGCAAAGTAGTACTGGAGATGTGCGATGCTCCCGAGGCTCAACACACTGTCCCTGCTCCTTGCGGAAGCTGCAAAGTCTGTGCCGGTGGGCCTCATGTAACCTCTCTTTCTAGGGACGGGCCGGCCAGCCACGCCAAAGTTCCCTGTCGAGTGGCGTACATTCTCTGTGGGTGCGAGGTTGAGGGCTGGGTTTCTGGCGGTAGCAAGGAAGCTGGCGGAGGAGTGGCGGCTGGCTGTGGAGCCAGACGAGTCGCTGCCGATGGATGCTCTGGTGGATTGTGAGCCATATGAAGCAGTGGAAGCTACCGAGACGGACCGTGGCGAGACATCGTCAAAGTCTGCGAGGTCTGCACCCAGGGCAGATGCTGGCTTGACACCGGGAGGAGGGGTCTGAGATCGTTCGCGGTGGGTGGCGGCCATTGTTGGGGTGTGTGGGCGGGCCGGTAGCATCAGGCAGGGCAGGGCAAGCTTGGCAATGGATTGGGGCGGACGTGAAGTGTACGTGTGTGTGTGTGTTGGTGAGATGGTGAGCAGTGAAGCTAACCAGAAGTACACAAATGCCAGCAATGGAAGAGGTCTCGCGAGTTGGGTCGATGTGCCAGCAAATCCAGAGAAGCAAGAGGGACCTCGAGAAGGGAAGAGGAAAGGAAGAAAAAAAAAAAGAGGAACGGGTAGGTAGGTGACGTGTTTCGAGGCGCGACCAGAGTGACTGGAACTCGGTGCCTCACGAGCCGGGGGGGATAAAGTAAATAAAAAGGGGCCCAATGTGCCCAGCAACGAAATGGCAGCAGACCAGAAGGCCGAGGCGGACGGGTAGCGCGCCAGGTACTTGTGAGAGAAGGACCCGGGGCAGGAGCTGACTGTGTAACTCTGGCTGCAAGTAATGATCAATGTGATGCAAATGTACCGTGAAGTGTAATAGTGACAATATAATAATAATGATAATATAAGGAGAGACGGGAAAGGCAGGTGCAGGTGCAGGTGGGAGTGGGAGTGAGGGTGAAGTGCAGGCAGTCTTGACTGAGAAAGTAAAATGGCATCAAGAATTGCTCGTGAGACGAAGCGAGTGTGTGGAGCATAAACGTCAAGCCTGAGGACGAGGAGGGGGGGCTTAATTGCAAGGGGAGCCACCAGCACACGCATGTCTCCGCAACGGCTTTTGGGCACTGGGCTTATTGAACGGTCACGGTCACGGCCACGGCCACGGTCACGGAGCCATCGGCGAACCCTTCTTCTTCTCGCCTTCGTACTGTAACTAGCTTGCTAGGTACACTAGATAGATACGTACCAGCGTTGCCCCCGGGGCATTAGTGGGACTGTGGATCTGGATGGGGTCGTGATTCAGAGCTCCATGTTCAGATCAATCCAAAACAATCAGGCCTACAAATGCCCCGATTCGACCGCGCCGCTGATGAAACAGGCCAGGACTGGGACCCAGGACTGGACATGGACAGCACATCACCACACGCACCGCAGGCCACAGCAGCCCCGACTATGGGAGAGGGGGGCTGGACACGACACGACACGACACGACACGACACGACGGGGACACGTTGTAGTCTGTCTACTCATTGTGGACGTGTCGGTCTCTTGCCTGTCCTCTGATCTCTCATCTCTCTGGCCGCTGTCCGCTGTCCGCTGTCCTTCTCTTGTCTGCTGTTCTTTGGGCTTCATCTCTCTCGGGGACGCGGGCTCCTGGCAAGACTGGCCTGTTGGGCTGATGAACTGCCCACCCATTCCCCACGGCCACTCCGGATAAAGCCACCCGTGGCTGCCGTCGTCCCTCGATAACGTGGTCGTGTCGTGATCCTGCCCTCCATCTCACCTCCAAGGGCTCCCAAGGCTGTATGCGCATTTGGGGCCAGACCAGACGACCCTACCCAACCGAACTGCTCGGCTTTCTCAACCGACCGTTTCGCCCGCTCTGTGCACGTTCGGGTCCAATCAATGACAAGACACTGACCGTCCCCGAGGCTGGGCGAGTCAAGGCTGGGCCCATGGCTTCTCTGGGCTGCCCGAGTGCGATGCCTACCGCTCGGGAAACGCCGCCAATGCTGATCATCATGAGCCCTGGGCGTCCAGAATTACCGTGGAATTGGATGGAATGGTGCCTCCGTCAATGGTAATCAAACGGGACCGGGGGGGGGGCTCACGAGGCAACCAATGAGCTCCCAGCCTGCCTGCAGGCCGCCAGCCTTGCCTCGGGACGGTCGTGTGAAGGCCACCCAGGAAGTAACCTAGCTAATGCTACTGCGCAGTCTGGCTGACAGTCTGGCTGGCAGTCTGCCATTCTCATTCTCATCCTCATTGCCACAAGCCCTGCCACAAAACATGGCATGTCTGAGGGGCTACCCCGGGTACCCAAGCACGTCGCGGCCGGCACTTGCCCGGAGCAGCTGAGGGGGCCGGGCGTGGCTGGTAGCATCCTCAGCTCAGACTGGCTTGTGCTCCGTCTGCAACGAGCCGACCCTCGCATGCCGGATGCACAATGTGCCTGGCTAAGGCTCGTTGTTAGTGATGACAACCTTGTCTGCCCACCCGCATACGTAACCGGTAGCGTGGACAACTAGTCTGTGTCTAACGGGCATTAGCCCTGCCTTTCGAGGCTCGACGGGGAAATGGTCTGCACCCAGGCCGTCAGGATTTGTGGTCTCCCATTTCTCCTGCATATAGAGAGATGGATAGCAGCGATTGGTACTGTATCGTGTGTGTGTGTGCGTGTGTGTGTCTGTCTGTCTGTCTGTCCCTGGCGTCATCAACACGAAAGGCCGAGATTGCTGGAAAATACATCCCCACTCGACGCAGTCTCCAAAGGGCGGCGCGCGTGTTGCACTTCGAATCTCGGTTCCGGCCGTCGAGACGATCCTTGACTGTTCAGCTCACGGTGGACCACCAGGCCACCCACTTCTGCACTGAACATCCAGACTGCCCGGTCACGCGGGGGGACTGGCCCGTGAGAAACCCTGGGGTGGCATGCTCGGTCATAAAGGCTCTTCTTCTCCCACGGCATGCAGGAGACACTTGAGGGAGGGGGCAGGGGATCTGGAGAAACGGCTCGCAGAGGCCGTGGAGCAGTCCTTGCGCGCATTTGGCAGTTTGGCAGTGTACAGGTCTGCTACCGTGGAGCAGGCGACCTCGTGGCATGGTGGCTCCTGGATGGGTCTCGCCCAAAGTAGGGGACGCAGTGCAAGCCGGGCTGCCGGGGTGGCAGGCCGGGACGAGGTCCAAATTTACCAACAAGGCACCACAGGCGCACAGTACCGAACCGGTGGGATGGGGCCACTCGAATGAGGGTCTCCATCGGGTTCCCCATCGGGTCTGCGATTGATTGACTGCCCTATGTTTGGAACTGGAGCGCGCAGTCCATCCTCGGAGACCAAGACTGATGCGAAACCAGGAGCCCACTTTGGCCTAACCGTTTCAGGTTTCCCTTTCATCTCATCACGGCGGCTTGTGAAAGGCCGCCCGGCTGATGACAGCGAAGGCGAGCGAGGCGAGGACCAGAGAGGGAGCAGCGAAGAGAGATTGAGGGATGCAACACACCAAGATCGGATCTGGTATTGGCTGGCAGCCCTTTGCCCATTCTGGTCCAGCCACCACTGTAACCTGGGCGAGGGTATCGCCCATCATCTCGCCTGCACCCTGTTTCTGGCCACACGTCACAGTTGCCAATTTGCATCCCCAGGCCACGGCTACCACCACCACCACCAATACCACCCGCCGAGGGCCTGCACATTGCCCTGCACCTTGTCCTGCACCGGGGGCTCGACCACGCTGTATCCGTACCACAACCACGGCACAGCACCTGCTTGTCCTCATTAAACTATTGGCGAGGCCTCTCTCCTCTTTCTTCCATCTTGGGTACCGCGGCCCTCCCTTCCTCCACTTTCCCTTCCTGCTCAGCACAACCGAGCCTCTCGATTCCAACCACGGACGAGGGACCAGCAGCACAAGGAGCCACGAGGGGGTTGAACCACCACCACCACCACCAGCACGACCACCACCACCGACCGACCCAAGCACGCGACAACACTAAACAACAACATCCACAATCAACGCTGGTCTCACCTGCCCTGCTGTCGACGCAGCCGCATTCCTGGCATCTCGGGAGCGCACAGCTGCACACACTACTGCAGGCGCACGACCACTGCCGTCCATCAGTCGACCTGCTTCCGCCCAATCGCCCCAAGGATCCCGCACACTCCCGCACACTCCCCCACAGGAACCCCATCCCACCCGCGCAGCGAACATCCCGTCCAGTTGGCAATCGGCATCGACACTTGCGATCGAGCACGCTTGCACAAAAGTAGTCTCTTGGCACCCACACGCCACAGGCCCATCCTCGCTCCGGCAGTACAGGACATCGCAGCACAGCACACAGCACAGAGAGAGAAACAGAATACCTTTGTGAGACGTAAGACGACGCCCAGCACCGAGTGCACCCATTAAACAACAAGTTACTACTCAATGGTGACCGGCTGGACTGCCTCGGGCATGTAGGAGGAGTATCTGGCAGTTGCAGCTATCCCTTTGCACCTCGTCTGCCCAATTGGCTGCAGCCGGACGGTGCCCTGCCCATTCGCATCCCAACCTAAGGTTTCGAAATCCTTGCGCGCGCTGCCCTGGGGTGGAACGGGAGGCTGGGACAGGCTTGCGCTGTCTCCATCGCCCAAGCCAGACTCACCGAGAGGCAGCCGTGCCCATAATCTCATAGGAGGCTGTTAAAATGCCTAGTCTACTCACAGGCCCTTTCCAGCTCACTGCCAGCGAGGAGCAACAAACAGCGACGTCGTCTTCCTCGCCAACCTCCGCCCCCGCTGACTCCGTGCAGCAACACGAACCGCACCGGGATTGCCCAGACGGCCCAGACGCGCCTTCATCACCACAGCTGACTGGCCGGCACCACGAACGCGCCTCGGCCAATGAGAACGAGTCGAGGCTCGCCGACGTGTCTAGCGATCTCTCCTGGTTGGGCCCTCTGATCGATGACGGCGGCCTTAACGGCATCGCTTCGCCCTACAGCGTTTCCACTCCCGCTTCCGAGCCTGCGCCCGCACCTGCGACTGCGCCCAAGTCTGAGCCTGACCCTGCGCCGGTGCCCGTGCCCGAGCCCGACAACGTCAACAACAGCTCCCAAACCTCTAACCAAACACCGCACCAGCCCACAATTAACCACACCGCGTCCCGCCTCCAACCCGCTGTCGACGTCACCTCATCATCCAACAACCTCGTCCCGGTTCACAAACCACGCAAACCATCCCCCGGCCTTGCTGCGCGATTAAAAGCCCTCGGCCTCGGGACCTCAAGAAAGACCTCGCAGCCATCCGGCTTCAAGGAACGCGACATTGGCCGCCTGTCCGAGGAGCAGCTCCGACAACTCGACGAGTACCACAAAGAGCGCTCTAGGCAACTCGAAATAGAACGCAGGGGTCGCCCCTGGAAGGGCGTCGTCCGCATACCTTCCAAGGCGAGCCTGAGGTCGGTAAAATCCAACAAGGACGCCGTCACCCCCGAGGACGACGTTCCCGGGGACGCCAACGTCCCATTGATCAAGATCCTCGACAGCCCCACCTCGGACGACCACTCCGAGCTGCTCACGGAACTCGAGGCTGCTGAACCTACCGCCATGGATACGAATAAGTTCCGTCTACCTGATCACACCAACGGCAACGGGACCAAGGTCACTTTGGACACAAGGAAGGAGCATATTGACCGCGATACAAGACCGCTCCCGTCGCCCGAAGACAGCCCGCCACCCGTGCCAGCAAAGGATACGCCGCCCACCTCCTCGGAGCCCTTCAACCCTGATGACTACTTTAACCCGCTAGGGCTGCAGCGCCCTGGCTCCATCTACACTATCTCACGCGCTTCTTTCGCACACCAACTTGCCCAGTTGACCTCACTGCAGCTGCCGGACGCGGAGTCGCTTGCTGGTAAGGTGGCAGCGATTCCTACCGCACAGGCGGCTGTGAAGGCGCTGATAGGTGCCGCCGAACAAATCCGGAGTTGGATCTACAAGGCGTCCGAAGTCATCGCGGGGCTCGATAGCGACGATGACGTCGAGTGGTCTGCAGCCGGGGGCCGCGAGGGCTTGGAAGAGGTCGAGGACGCGACGACACGTTTCGAGAAATTGATCAATGTCTACGTGACCGCTATCGAGGAGCTCCAGGGTCGCATGGACATCGCGAACGTTTCTACGGATGACCTTACCAGAGCTGTCATGCAAATGGAGGCCATCACAGAGGAGTGGACCAACATACGAACAACGCTCCGTAGTGTTCGTGGCCAGGTTGAGATCGCCATGGAGTGGGAAGAGCTCTGGAATGTAGTTCTCGGTGAGATCCAGACGGAGCTGGACGAACTGAGTCGCCTGGTCTTCGAGATGGAGGAGCGCAGACACAAGTCAGCCATCGCGATGACAAGTGGTGACGTGGTGGACATCAATGACTTGGCCACAATAGCCGAAGAGACTCCACCGGCAGCAACCCGGGCCAAGGCTGCTGCTAACAAACGCTACAGCTCGACAGGCTCGCCCGTAAGTCCGACGTCCCCTGGCGGGCCCACAATCTCTCAGGATGACTCCGGCCTTCTCGCATTGTTTGCCAGGATGCAACCGCTCCGGGCTTCTCTGGATTTCCTGCCGATGCGTCTGTCTGTCTTCGAGGCCCGAGCCCAGAAGTCCTTCCCGAGCGCCTGCGACGAGCTGGACATGCGACGCGAAGGTCTCGACGCCAGCTACAGGAAACTGGAGAAGGACGCAGAGGGTCTGCGCAAAGAGCTTGGAGAAGATAGATGGGTGCTTGTGTTCCGTGGTGCAGCCCGGCAGGCCCAGAAAATGATGGAATCCGTGGAGCGAAGTGTGGCCAGGCTCAGAGAAGCAGTCGACGCACGCATGCACCTGACGAATCAGCCTGCGCTGCTCAAGAAGATCGAGAGCTTTGACGCCAAGAAGACGCACTACGGACCAGCAATCGATCGTGTCCTGTTCATTATTGACAGGGGCGTCAAAGACCGACTTACTGTCAACGGTGAGATATTGAGGCTTCACGCCGAGATGCAAGCGAAATGGGCGGATTTGAAGAACCAGATCAAGGAGATGGACTTTATGTTGGACGAACTCCACGCCGACAAGAGGGGCAATCACCTTCGCGACTCCATCTCGAGTATGCTGTCAAACGACATAGCATCTACCGTTGGAAGCGGCGTCGAGACACCACAGAGCTCCCCGCCTTCATCGGTGATTATGTCTGGGCTGGGAATAGATACGAGGACGCCAGGAAAGTCCAACACGGCTACTCGGACACGTCGGTCGTCGAGCAGTGTGAGTGGGCATCACCTGCAGCCAGGGCGACGCTCGGTGTCAGCAACAAACACGCCCAGCATTCCTCGTAAACCCGTCTCAAGGCTGTCGACCGTCAGTGGCCTCTCGACACCAAAGCGTGAAGGCTCAGCCACCCCTACTACAAACAGGCATGCGGCCAGCATACCGAGGCCAGCCTCGACGATGGCCCAGCGACCAAAGTGGAATGCCTACGCCAATCCCAGCCAGGTCGACACTGGCCATAACTTCAAGCCTCTCACTCTCACCACGCCAAGCCCATATGCGAAGACGACACCCAACCCCGTGCGCTCGCACTCATCCCTCGCTGCTCCTATTGGGTCCAAGCTCCCTACTATGCGCAGTCCACTACGAGCGGGCCCTTCGTCTCCGAGTCCCGATTCAACACCATCCAAGCCACCTGCCAATAAGCTGTCTTTCAGAGACCGGCTGGCCGCGCCCGGCCCCTATTCCCAGCAGCCGACCTCCAAGTTCCGACCCGAAGGCCCCTCGAGCCGGCGTGCAACGTTGCAACCGCCGCAGACCAATGTTCCCGGGCTATACCAGCGCCCGGCCAGCTCTTTAGCCACCACAAATCGACGGACAAGTCTTCTGCCACAGCCCAGATTGAAGAGGGATGACAGTCTGGCTGGCCGGGAAAGCCCAATGCCACCTTCGTTCGGGTCAAGACTTGGGCTCAGGAGAGGAAATAGCACAGCCTCGAATGACAAGGATAAAGACACGAAGCCCCGCTGGCGACATTAGAATTGGCCAAAAGTAAAGGCCCCCAGGAGAAGGCGGTGCCATCCACCGAGGAGGCCTTTCGTGGCACGAGGCCACCTTTATCATCTTCTTAACACAAGTTTCTATTATTGGCTTTCAAGCATGGCGTTCAGGGACAGGGCTGATGACTGTTGCGTGCGAAACCCGGGCACATCGCCCCCGGACATCAGTCTACGTATATTGGAAAGAGCCGTCACTGGTTAAATCGACACCACAGTCTCCCCGAGAGGGAGGGAGCGTGTGCCGCTACCAACTGGCCGCCACGACAAGGCAGGCTCAACGGCGTGATGAGGAAGGAACAACAGGCTATTGTTCGGTGGCCAGCTGGTCGGAAAAGTGTGGTATGGATTGACCTTTTTTTCCCCGTCATTCATTGGTTTGAAGGTGTTTGTTTTATACCCCCTGTGATTTTGTTGTGTTGGGGTTAAAGGTTGGGTTGGAACCGGCGGTGAAATTGATACCACATACAGAAAAAGAAATAAAAGATTCTCTCAATTTCTATTCCACAAGCCATCGTGATATTGACGCCAGCCATGCCAGCAATTCTTGTGTCGCAGGCACGGCCCACGGCTTCCTATATGCTCGAGTAACAGCGAATATATAATAACAACAAACCAGCCAGTCCATTTCAGGGGGTTCTTCTATTGCAACTCTTTCTTTCATGATTCTGCCGGCCTCTGTAAGACCATCTTCAACAGCGCAGTTATAATACACAACCACACCAGCCCAGGTGTCATCGAGGCGCACATCACAGATCAGTTACAACTCTTACTACCTTCTGCTTGTGGCTCAGACTGGCCTCCGGCCTTTGCGAAAATAAGATGCTATACTCGCTCAACCTCTTTTACATTTTCCGGCTTAAGGCGGGAGGGCCTCGAGTGATAAAACAGGGCTCGTTCACTTTTTTCTCTTTCTTTTTCACCAAAGCAAATGTTTATTTCATTACACCGTGAGTGGTGTTCAACCAGAGGCTTCTTTTCAAATATCAAGTGGTCTCCCAAATACGTCCACTGAGCAATTTATTTATGTAGACAATTTCTTTCCTCAGCTTGCCCCTTATCCGACTGAAATGAAATGAAAATATCAAGGAAAAACGAGTGTCCCCGGAACAGGTTAAAGACTTCATAGCCATGAAAAGAAAATTCGCAGGAAATTGGTCCAACCAAAAGAGCGTGCAAAACATCGCAGTGCCGCCTCAATCCACGACAATCTCGTTCTTCTTGGGGTCCTCCCACGCAGACAAGCGCAAGTTATTCATGCGGCCCAGCAGCACATCAACGCTCTGCTTCTCGGCCGCCTCCACCTCCTCGTCCGGCAGGTCGTCGGCCCTGACCCTCCGTCCCCTGCGGAGCCTCCGCATCGTCCTGCCCTCGAAGCCGCCCTTCCAGCCGTACCGCTGGCCCTGGTACGTCTCGCCGATGCGCCGGGCAACGTCGTTGGCCTCGTACAGGCTCACGAGGCGCCGCTTGCCCGGGTGCGCGGCGGCGAACTCGACCACCAGGTTGTAGATCTGCCGCACCCGAGGGGCCGGCTTGCCGTTCTGCTTCGCCAGCCGGGCGAATTCCTCTGGCTCCGTGTTGAGCAGGAACTGAGCGGCCGAGTTGTCCCCATAGCTCGAGTATCCGTACCAATGTCGCCGGTTGGGGTGCTGCGGTATGCAAGCGCGCACGAAGGTGTCGCGGGCCACCTCGGCTGGGGTCAGGCCCACGGCGTTCTCGCGGTGCAGCAACTGTGGGTTGTATTGTAGGATCTCTCTGATGAGTGTCGGGTCGGCTTGGTCGCGGATAAGGGTATGTAGGGGCGTGTCGCCGCCGGCGTCGAGAGTGCTAAGCTCCTGGCCCTTGGAGTACCCTAAAAGCAGATGTAGTACTTTGACATAGCGCTTCGGTCCCTTGGAGACTGATCTGGCGTACTTTACGAGCCAGCGGTGAAGGGGTGTTCGCCCGTCGCTGGCATTAAGACCGCTGCGCTCTAGAAGCAGGTGCGCTAGGAGCTCAGGATCAAGCAGCTTAAGAAAGGCGGCAAGCTTGTCGGGTTCTGGATCGTTCGTAAGTGCCGCATGGATGATATTGTCGTGGCTGGTATTCTTGGTGGACTGATCGGCACCGTTGTTAATTAAGAGCCTTGCAATTTCAACTCTACCCAGCCAACTGGCAATGAAAAGAGGCGTCATGCCGTCCGTTCCCTTCGCTTCGAGGGAAGAAGGATAAACCTTGATGAGATACTCAACAAGGCGCTGGGCAGTACCATTGTTGGGGCCGAGTACTGCAGCGGAGATGACAAGGTCATTCTCAGCGCCCAACCACCTTGTTACGGCCTTTTCGAAGCCTCCATGGGATTTATTTAGGTGTTTCAACCTCAAATCATCCTGCGCCACCTTTGACTTGCCGAACTCGAGATATTTCCTCAGCGGAGCATCGCTCAAGAACCATTCGACAGATTCGATACACCCCTTCTGGACGGTGCGAATAAGGGGCGATTCAGTGCTGTCCTGAGGACGTGAGATGATGTTTCTTCCCGCGGTAGCCCAGTCCTTTCTCTTCTTGCCGTAAACCGTCAGGCCCTGGTAATACTTTGGTTTCTCCTTTAGCTCCACGCCAGTCTTCTTCACCAGCGCTTCGAGAGGGAGACCAGCACCGGCCCAATTTATCATGTCCGAAAGTATTCCAATTCGACCCTGCTCAACGGCGCTCCAGAACGCTGATTGCGGGAATGCAACGAAGTGGTTGTTCTCGTCATCCGTGTCCTCGTCCCGATCTACAAAGTAGACGGTCAGATCATGGTAGTACTTCAGGCCTTTGCGATCATCATTGCTGATGACATGTTCCAGAAGAGATTGGCCGCCAGAGAATCTGTGTCTGCCACCGTCCAATTCAAGGGCTGGAAAAGCCCACTCCAGCATTTTCAGCGGCTTCACACGGCTCTTGACTTGCATTGACACCTGACCAATGTTATCTATGGTGAATTGCTCGTCAACAATTTGGCCGTATATGCGTGGCTCATCGTCTTCGTTTGTCGAGTCGCTTTCGTATTCCTCATCTTCCTCCTCGCTGGTCTGCATGCGGTAACGAGTCATCGGCTTCTCCCCGGGTACGTACTGGGCCTGGGCAATCTCTAGAATTGCCTTGGCAACATCGAGGTGACCGCGCATGTAGGCCAGCGAGAATGGACTGTTAAATCGATCGTTCACTGCAATTTGCAAAGGCGGCTCTTTATTCTCGGGGTCCCAAGAGACCAGCGTCAGGGCCTTGATTTTTTCGAGGTCATCGGACCATGCGGCTTCGAAAAGTTCGACGTATTTGGCTTTCCTCTTCTCGGTGACATCAGACACGCCGTAGAACTGGAAGTCGTATGAGAACTCCATGATTTCCTTTGCTGGTTGCCAACGATTGTTCAGGTCCATCCTCGACTGAGCGTGGTTAGGATGGAGCTCGACGAAAGTTTTCCCACCAGATGCGATGAGGGTCTCTTTGATCTCCTGGAGCTTGGCAACAGCGGTGTCTATTGCGCTCTGTTTCTCTTCAATTCCCTTCAGTCCTGAAATACGCGCCTTTTCTTCTTCGTGATCCTTGAGCGCCCTCTCGTTGCGCCTGTGGGCGTGGTAGACAGCTGTGTGCACAGCAGCGTACTGCCATGTGCCTTGTTTGTATCTTCCTAGAACTTCTTCCATTCCGTATTTGAGCTCAGGAGCTTTTGCAGCTGGGGGCTCGTACTTGCGCAGGCGCTGGAGCTGGTCTTCAACGAGATCTAGTACGGTCTGTCCGGTGGTATACCCGTATCCTGAACCATGTAGAATCGGATAAGATTGTTTCGTCATCGCATTGACATCGGCGCCGCGCTTTAGTAGCTCCATGACGATGGATGGGTTCTTCGACTGGATAGCGGTGATGATCGGCTGCTCGGTATCTCTCTCAAAGATTCGTGTATTATCTTCAAGCGATCCTCGCAGCTGGTAGTCCATCCTGGCGACTTGTTTGGCTGACTTCAACCACGTCTCGAAGTCGATCTGCGGGACTGCACCCGCGTCGAGGAGCTGGAGGATGAGATTTACGTCTCCTCCCCTGATCGCATGCTGAAGACTCGAGTCCATCTGTTGCCAGCCGTTGAACGGAATATGATTGATGGAATTCTTGACACCAATCTTGTCCAAATCCAGGAGCACTTCAACGAGCTCAGTGGCGTTCTCTTCGACAATTCGCTGGAACGCCGTAGATCCGTTCAAGTCGGCCTGAGCAGAGCTGGAACCGAGACTCAAAATTGTTTTCGCCATTGACTTGGACTTCTCGATCGGGAGATTGATGGATAAGACCAGAGTCAGGATAGCGGCTGTGGGTTGCTTATCCTCGTTCAAGAACTTGATAGGTAGCAATATGTCTGCTCCATATTCCTGGCAGAGGAGTCTGACTACTTCTTCGTGTCCACAAAGGATCGCAAAATGTATGGGGGAACACGGCGAGTCCCAGGCCACGACATTGACGTCGTAAAAGTCCGGGTCATCTTCCTTGTCCTCCGGCACCGCTCCGGCCGGCGCCGAACTTTCGCCGTCCTTCTTGACCTTGACGAAAGACCCAGTTGCCATACTCTGCTGTTCGTCGTCGCTTTCGGAATCAGCGTCGCTAACCATTTCGACATCCGAGTCAGACTCTTCAGTAGCCTCGTCATCTTTGGAAGCTGAAGTGGATGCCAATTTGGCTTTTTGCTGGGACTGATTTTCTTCTTCTTCCGCTTCATTGGCATTACTCTTGTCCATGAGGATTTGGACAATCTCGGTGTCACCTCGCTTGGCGGCCAGATGAAGTGCAGTTCTGCCGTCGGCTAGCCGTGCAACAAGTCGGGCACCGTGGTCGACGAGACACTTCACGATTTCCGCGGTAGAGCTCGTCACAGCGAGGTGGAGAGGCGTCCTTCCTGTGTGGTCGCGAGTGTTTGGATCGGCGCCATCTTGAGCAAGCCAGTCTTGAACATGCTCAAGCTCGCCATCAACAATATCTTGGCAGAGGCGGGCGGTGTTCCCAACGTAGGCCATCTCCGTCCAGTCATCCTCGGTAAGAGGGTTGAACGATCCAATTTGCTAGAAAGAGTCAGAATTTTTCAGGTTTTCTTTTTCTGAATAAATGAAAGCCTTACTTGTCTTCCCGGGTCATCTTGAAGGAAAGAAACTCTCCCAGAAACATAGATCTTGCTCTCTTCCTCGTGGACAGCTTTCTCCTCATCCGTCTCCGGCTTGGGGCAGAATCCACAACAGTCATTCAAAACGTCTTCGAAGCGACCGAAGAAAGCAGGATGTCGGTGCAGGTAGACCTCTCGATCCTTGGGTTGGTTCCATTCCGCGTTAAGCAACAGGTCTCGTGTATAGCAGAGCTTCTCGATCTTCTTTGCATGGAACTTTACGCCATAGGGAACCGTGAATGTGTGGTAGTTAGACACCTCGTCCTCGTTCACCCACTACGCAATCAGGGTATCAGTTGGCTACCGATCCAACGTACACGAATGTAGAATCACCTACCTCGGCAACTTCATCCTCGTGGTTCTCTTTGATGTTGCCGGCAAGACGCCGGAAGTAACGACGGTTCAGAGGGGGTCTTCCACGTTCCTCGCGGCGCTTGGCAAGATAGGAGTCTCTCGAGGACGCGGTTGGCAGCTTTTCGAGGACAAGCAGCCTGGCCAAGCCCAAAGTGCGCTGGAAACTCCTTTCAAAGATTGTTGGGTCGACTCGCGAGCGATCAAGCTCAGGCCAGTAAACCTCAAAGCCTCGGTGGGAATATTTCGACAACCTGTTCTCGTATGATGGGCTCCGCCTAGAGAGGTCAATGTGGTTGATCTGAGTGATGTACGACTGCAGCGCTCTCGGGGTGCAGTAGACCTGCTTGCCATCATAGGCAGCCCCAGAACAGTCGATATCGAAGCCTGTAAGGATCTCCGAAACATTCTTGTAGATGCGCAACACGATCTGGCCAAATTAGCTAACGTCTGGCGCTCCAAACTTGATCCACATACCTGAATATGACGAGTAGGATACTGGCTGCCTGGTTAAATTGTCAGCAACACTTGCTGGATTTCATGCAAATAATGAGGGTAGATTTACAAATTGTGATGGCATTCTTGGTCCGAACAGTCGTAGTCTCGGTGAGGATGGAGTCACGTATTCTCTCCTCAATCTGCTTGATCTTCTCGATTGCCTCCTCCTCAGTCAATCCATAGATGAAGAGATCGACGTCACTGGCAGGGCAGAACTTCTCATGGTAGAACTCCCGTAGAGCCCTCTTGGATGCGCTGTATCGCTGAGGAACAGGGAGAAGGGTATTGACGACAGACGAACCGGAAGCAACAACGTTGCTCCAATCAAGATCAACGAGAGCCGACTCGGAGAAGACATTGAAGTTGTGTTGAAATTCCTTCAGGGACTGGACAACGGCAGGCGAACCGTCTGGGCGCCTCTGCTCGTCGGGAAGCGTCATGACATACTTCTCCTTCTCGGCTTGGGTCTCTTCATCAAGGTTCCTCGCACGAACCTTGATGTCGGCTTTCTTGCCGTCATTGAAGAGGGGGAAGACATTGACATGGTCGTCTTTGAGAATCTCGTTATCGGGCTCTTGGGCATATATCTGGCGCAATTGAGCCTCGAACTGTCTGTATGGGCCGAGGAGATCGACCATTGAACGATGTGGGTTCTCTGCGATGTACCGCGCCAGCTCAGCATGAGGCACAGGCACCTTGGGAAGTGGAAATGCAGGCATTGTTGGCAGCAGGTGCAGAAGAGAATAACAGTACGAATCCGGAGGGAGAAGGCAAAAACAGTTGTAAGAGACGTCAACGATGGAATGGATGCAACTGTTCAGGAAGAGTGCAAGTTGCAGGCAAGACAGGTAGGAGGAGAGGTGTCTGTGGAGGACTCTGGCTCTCCCTCAGACTTCTGAGGCGGGAACTTGAAATCTTATAGACGAGCATTTGACGCTTTGCCAGATCTCCATTCCAGGCAGTTGTCTGGAGGTGGCACGTCCTTACCTGGTAGTCGCTCTTTGAGGTGGGCTGAAGCGCGTCTTGAAGCTACGCTAGAGGCTTTGTTGCCTGGGACGGGCGACACGAGATCCCGTGACCGACAAGCGTCCTCCACGAGATGGGCCCAGTTGTGTCATAGCTGCCTGGCCGAGATTGGTGATGAACTCTGAAGGATGTGATGGTCCCCAGTTGCGAATTGATGCTTACCCGTTGTGTGGTGGAGGATGCAGCTGCTGCCTTCAGTTCGTGCTACTGTACTACTTCGATTACCAGGATCCAACCAGATGGCCCAAGCTCGCACGCAGCACAGGGCACACGCTGCAGTGACACGGAGACAGACACCAACCATGATGACCGTATATCAATCAAAGAGGCAGATACACTGACATTTTCAAGTCGTATGATCATGGGGATAATCCGCAAGGTACGGCATCATAGCTGGCAGTCGGGGAGCCCACGTGCACCACATGGCTGGACTTGGACCGCAAGTTCTCAATGATATGGACTCAATTAGACCTTGATCATGTATAAATTTTTAATGATGAGTAGTACGATTGCCGACGGCAGTCATGACCTGTCCTAGACACCGGAAACCCCGTCCTTCTCTGCTACATGAGCGATCCAGTCAACAACCGCTTCTGCCGCCGTGACATTCGGGGCATGGCCTTCGGGGACCCGTGTAACATCGACTTTTCTGCCGCTCTCTTGTTCGATCAGGGCGACCATGCGGCTCTGGCTCTCTACCGGGATTATCGGGTCCTCCTCACAGATCAGATATGACACTGGAACATCCTTATAGCCAGCATATGTCAACGCATCTCCGAAACTGGCTGCGGAGTGTGCTGTCATCTTGTCGACCCATCCTTCGCCCTCTCCCTGCGGCAGACCAGGTACCAAAAGGCGTACTGCCTTTGCTGTGACTGGAATTGTCAACCAACCCACAGCCTAGGAGTTGGAATGTCAGCTGCTAGATGCAAACAGATCGAGGTGGTACTGATGAAGTGGGAAGTAACCAACATCAGCTTCCATGGTCATACGATCCTCCTCGGGCCGATCTCCCACGTCCAAGGTGTCATTTGCTGTGGAACCAAGCGCTGGGACAAGAGCAGTCATGTAAGCGAGCCTCACGATGCCGCCCTGTTTCCCCAGCTTCTGCCTCGCATCTTTGGCTAGCCCTTTGACGCTCTCCGTAGTTGGCACGCCCCCGTACGAATGCGCGACGACTATCACGTCCCTGCCTTCGTCCGCAAGGGCGGCGGCCTGGCTGGCAATGAAGGCCGCATCTTCATGCATGGATGGTGGCTTCCTGTCTGTGGACGACTCTGTCTCGAGACGAACACTTGGCATTTGCAGCGCCTGGATGTCGTAGCCCCTGGCGGCCACTTTTTCCACAATGCTCGCATAAAGGTGGTCGGGAGAAAACGACCCGGGGACAAGTAGGATCGATGGTTTAGACATATTGTCTTTATCCAAGTTATGACTTTGTCCCAGCACTGTAGGAGACGGAGAAGATGATGAGCGGGGTTCAGTAGTGGTTAGCAACCAACAGAGGATTCAGGCACCATAAATGCATTTCCAATCACTTATTTACGTAAGCATAATCCATGGTATGTAGTACTCACTTTGAGATGTCCCCAAATTTGATGGCAAACGCTTTCAATACAATGCATAATAGCCCAACCAGTTCCATACATATACAAACTCTGCTCTGCGACGCCGAGCAGATGCAGGGCAGCACCGCCGGGACTCAACCAGCCATTCCAAGCAGATGTCGTCCTGACGATGAACAGTCAGCCTTCTTCGCAACGCCTCAGATACCGAGCCTAGGTGTTTTTTGAGAACCCCTCTGATTCCCTAGATTGTTTCCAGGAGATGCATCCCGTGGCGTGGTAGTATTGTACACATCAAGTCTTGGTGTCTACGGAACTGACATGCTTGACTTCTCGGGAATGTGGGAGCAGTGTCAACTATCTCCAGCCTCGAACTTCGATGAGTGGTATTCCTAGTCTCTTTCCCCTGGTCGTCTGTGCCGCGTGGATCCTCGAAATGCTCCGGAACGCCGTGTCGTCTGTTCAGTGACGCAAGACCATGTTACAGCGCAATCGCGCCTCGTCGACTCTCGCGCATGTGCAGAAGCCCCTGAAGGCCACAGCAGACCAAGAAACCCTGCGTCCAGCGATGGTTAGCCAGGTAGCGGCACAAACGGGGGAGGGGGGGTTGTGACTCGACTGACAATGTAGACAAAGACAGCAACGAAGATGGTGGAAGCTACGGCTGAGCCGTCTTCGGGGTCATCGATGCCCCCAACGAACTCCTCGTGGCCATTTTTGTAGACAAGTCCCAGGATTGACAGGATGATGATGGCAAAGATCGATATGACGAAACTGTACTCGGATTAGATCACGTCGCTTCTCGATTCCCGCGGCCGGTGTGAGCCATGACGAACCAAGACCATGCTTGAAAGGCTCCAACAACAGGCTTCATGGCGGGCGGTAGTGGATTCAGGTTAGAAGTGAAGAAAGGAGGTCGGTGTGGGTGCCAAAGTCGTGGCTCGTGGTCGTGGGATTCGTGGTGCTGGTGCTGGTGCTGGAGCTGCGGCCTAGCTTGATGGGTGTAATGGGCTCGCCGTCAACAATCGTGGACCAAGGTAGCGGCAGGTTGCCTGCCACTGCAACCTGCCAGCCGCTCTCACTCGTGGCGGGCTTAGTCACCAACCTCCTCGGTTAAATGTGGGGCCCAAGCATTCAAGTGCCGATTGCGTCTACTCCTCCAAACAACAGATGTGTGTCCGGTTTCCCAGAAATCACGACTTTATCATTGACAGCAGCTTTTAACTTCGCGTGGTGGCGAAGCCACTATCCTCAAGGCTTGCTCAGCTTCCACGGTCTTCTTGCTGCGGCTGTTGCTACTGCTGTAATACAGGGAGCCAGCTGATCGCCCTCCTTATTTCCCCGCAAAGTGACCCGAAGACGAACTAGGCGCACTGCACCGGTGCTTTATCCAATATATATCCAACCCGCGCCTTCGACCTTGTTGATCTGTCGTCATGTTTGAGGTCAGCTTATATTCGGAGAGGGAGACCACATGTGGGGCCTGAGATCATTGAGTCTAACTCGCACGCCCAGGCCCTCCAGCCGCACCCGGAGGATCATCTCCACTTGAGATTACATCGAGCGAGGTAAGAGATTCCTGAGACTATTGGACTTCTTGGAAGAGCATAGCTGCCTCGCTCTGTGGGCTCAGCTATCTCAACTCTGAGACTGCCCAGCTGCGAGCGGAGTATCTCATTGATAGCCCTTTTTCGTTTGAACTTCTTCCATGTTCGTCGCTGACAGTGAGTAACACAGATCGATTGTTCTCACCTCTTCAGAGTCAGTACTATTCTATATCCTCCATTATCATAGCCTCAAACCTTGAGACACCCTACCATTTCAGAGCAAAATACGCCCTGTCATCCCCCCAACTCAGTCTTCTCTCAACGTGTGCCGCGGGCCTTCGAGAGGCTTTCCCCCAAGACCCCTGGCACCTTGGAGACGGGCACGTCCACTTCTGCAGCATGCAGGGCTGTCGCGTACCTTGCTTGATGTATTAAAGTGTTGGTCCCCACATGCCCATTTTCTCCATCGAGAGCTATCCCACGTCCTGCCCATGGACTGATTGGAGGACCACCCACCTACCTTGCTCCTCGTCTGACGCCCGGCCTCAAGAGGGGTTCGAGCGTTCCTGCTGTCATTCTCATTTCCGGCACAAACCCCCTTGCCCTGGCCCGGGTTTCCTGCGTGGGAATTCACATCTGTCAAGTGCTTACTCGGCGCTTCTTGCCCTATCAGGCTTACCGAAATCCGAGCAGCCCAGCGCACTTTCGAAGGGGCCTACATGAGGACGGCCCTATCGCAGTTCTCATTTGCGCTCATCATCCTCAAGATTTTCACCAGTGAATTCTACGCGATTGGAGCGCTGTTTGCCGCATACGGCGTGGCAGTCCTGGTCGTGGCGATCTTCAGGCGATATGAGGGCAACAAGCAGTTCTTTGACCAGGAGGAATCCGACTCGGAGAGTGATGACGGCGACGTCGGGGAGCAGCCGCTCGGCCAAGACGGCGGCGTTGCTTCTGGCCGGGGCCGAAGGCGGGGGCAGATGATTAGGAAGAAATTCCGCACCAGTGGCAATAGCGGTAAGTGAATTCCTGAAGTTCGGGCTATTTCTTTTTCCCACAGTCAGCACCTTGTGTGACTACCCGCATGATTTGTTTCTTCTGTGGCCGAATCGGGAATATTCAGCGTACTAATGACATGCCAGTTACACTCCTAACAGTTCTGAGTTTGGGAGCCTACATCACCCTTTTAGTGCTGACACTGAGGCTATCCTCGTGATTGTCGGTCTGGGTACAAATTGACAATTTTCTGGGTCCCGTCTCATGTCGTCTTTGCGATTGGCCGCCACCAGCCATTCGAGTGAAGGCACACCTTGTCCGGCAGATCATGTGAATCACCATCACACATCAACCCACAGCCCGCAAGGACCACTCAGGGTGCGCCCCGGATAGGGGCCAAAGGAGGCAACCATCAGCCCACCAAATGGGTGTGCTATGTGCTGGCCGCCCTACTGCGGGGCTCACGCAGCTGAAACGCATCCCCGTCCAGAAGCGGTATTCAGGAACGGGTTGATGACAGCCTCACGCGCTGTTTTCTGTCTGGCATAAGGAATGGGCCCGGACTTGCACAATTCATGTCATGGTTGGGAAAATAGGACCACCATCTGTCGAGATGTGCGGTCAGGGAACCTCATTTATGTTGTGCGAGTACCACGCGCCGGCCTTGTGCAACCTGGCACGGCAGGAAGCCTTTTTTTTTTGGGGAGGGGGGGGGGCCATGCCTTCATGTTCTCCATTATTTTGTCAATTCCGAGACGTCATGTCCTGGGCGGTCAAATGGCAAGCAGTCCGCCAAACGAAAAGCCACTTCGGAGAGATGGAACCGTAGAACATTCACACCGCAAGGTAAGGCCAAAATAAGATCCGTGGGGTATCCCGCGACCCCCCAATACAATGCTGTTATCCGCATAATAAAACTGCAATCTACACAAGGATGCGCACTGATCACCCGAATAACGTATATATTTACTAAACTTCCCGCCGAGCAACAAATAACAAATCCGGGGCCCGGTTCCCGAGCCCACCTTCCCACACACCCCGGCCTCCCCACACAATAAAGTTTGGACCGTCCCGCCTGGCGCCGATCCCCGCAGGCCTGGTCCTTGCCCTGTTCCCATGTTGCCCTGTGCATCCCGCCGAGATTTACCCTTTTCTAGACGACGTTCTTTGGAAAGAAAAGAAAACTGTTGGTGATCGCTGTTGGCGCGGTGCCTCTTTGTTTGTGGGCTCTTCTAGTTTGCTGTGTCTCTAGATGTTGGCAATTCACCACCTCGTCCTCCCCCCTTCCCATACCTACGTCTCTCTGCACTTTATATTTCTCTGTACTTCAAATGTACCCCATCCTGATATGAACATGCCGATTCTGTTGACTCGGGTCTCCCCTGGTTGAGCACCCTCCGACGATATCTAAGAGGTAGCTTGGAAGTATATTCTCTTTTCGTTCTTGTTCTTTTTCTCGGTGTTGATGACTGCTTTCCGGCCAGCAATGCCAGGGCGCGGGGCTGGCCACCAGGCGAGGTCAGCGCAGCAGATGCGTTCAATCCTCTCTCGATGGCCACAGGTCAGGGGTCACTGTCTCTGGCGGGCTTGATCCCACTGCCGAAGAAAAAGAACCGGCCGTATGATCTGCGACTGGCGCGATACTGGCACCGCCGGGGCTCGCTCAGTCTTCACGTCAGAGCCCTGCGCAGAGAACGAGACCGAGTATCTTCCTCTGCCTTAACTCCTTGTCTCGCCTTGCTCGGGTTTCCCATGCACATTCCAATTCCAGTCTTGGCTACCCGGTTGCTGCTGAGAGCCTGCGCCGTCGCCCTCCCCGTACCAGGCCCCGAAGCCCTCTCCCGGTCTCGGCATCGTGGGCGGAGGGTACGTCTGCTGCCACGGGCTGTAGCTGGTCACATGACACGAGGTCTCAGGGGGAGACATCGAGGCGGGCTGTCCCACCTGGGGCGATCCCATGGTCGGCACGGTAGGGTACATCTCTGTTGGAGACATGGGGTTGGGCGTTTTTCGGCCGTAAGCGTCCGCCGTCATCTGCGACATGGCCGCGAAGGGCTGGTTCGGGGCAGGGTATGAACTCCACTGCATCTGGTCTCTCGTCGACGCGTCCCCCGGCACTGGAGGGGCTGGCCAGGCTCCGGGAGGAGGCGTGCCGCGTTGGTAAGGCGAAAAGTTCTGGACCACCGGAGTGGGCTGGCCGAACTGCTGCCACGTGTTCGCGATCCCCGGGCTTCCGTAATCGGGGTATGCGCGGTTCATGGGCCCGCCATGGGGCACTGCAGCTTTGGTCAGTTGCCTGTGAGCCAACTTCTGGAAGCGCTGGACAGAGGGATACTGGTAGTACCTACTCTTGAGATCTGGTGGGTCTGCCAGGCCCATATTCTGCATTGGGGGCATTGGCATGGCTACATGGTGGTGCATGCTTGGGGAAGAACCGACCGAGGCAAGCCTGTGGCCTGCGGTTGTGCGTGGCATTGGCTTGTTCCTGGCGGCGTCCATGGTGCTCTGCTGGTCCACTGCCGTGATGACGCATTCCTTGTGGAGTCGCTGGCACTGCTCGCACTTGGGGCCTCGCGTCTGCACGCATCTGATCTTACGCTTCCGACAGTTTGCTACAGAAAATTGTTAATATCGTCGACCCAATGGGCGACAGACAATGCGCCGCCTGGGAGGCTGGGGGGCAGGGGAGTTGTTACTTACTACATGCAGTCCCTGCTCGGTGGTAGTTCAGCTTTCCTCTCTTCTTATCGGTGCCAATGCCCATGTTGGCTGGATCGGACCCTTGTGCGTGGTCGGCTGTTGCCAGTCCCGGGACTGGTGATTCATGCTTGCCGTCGAAATGCAAAGTGGCCGGGTCGCCTTCGTTTTTCACTGCTTCGCCCGGTGATCTCATGCCCATTCCAGTGGGCTGCGAAGGAATGGGATGGCCTGTATCATATGGCGGTGGTGGCGTGGTCGGCGAGGGGTACTGATACGACATTGTATTGCTCCTAGCTCCTCTGGAACACGTTTATATGTGTCACGAGGATTAATGGGCCTTTGGAAAATTCCGCTTGTCAGTGTCACAATGGTGGAGGAGCCACAAGCCATGAACTGCTTGGTTGGTTTGGCTGTGCGGTTCTTCGGCTGTTGAGCTCCTCGGGGTCCTGCTTTATGCACACACGAGGTGAACCCCCGAGGTGGGCGTGTTCAAGAACCAAGTCCTGGCTTTCTGCCCAAAAGGGTCCTTTCTCCCTTTCTCGTTGCTGCTGGCTTTGACGGGGTGCTGTCGCGGTGGATGGCCCTACGGAAGTCTTGGGGCGTTTCTTTGGGATGCTACGTGAGCACAAGCGCTCTATTGTCGCTCCGGATTCGAAAACAAAGGCGGCTCCGCAGGATATGAGGAATCGAACCAAGGACTCGCTGTCAAGTGGCCTTTCTGCAAATGGAATGGCCCAGGACGAGGAGACAAAGAGAGGTACCGATTTCCAGCGAGCCAATCGAGATTGCCGAAACGAGATGGGGGGGAGAAGACTGGGGGCCCAGGCGATCTGACTCCGTCTTTAAAGGGAGATTTACCTCTGCCAGCCGCAAACTCTTGCAGCAGTTATGGGAGCAAACGGGGGTCGGGCGTGGAGCTTATTCGCCGTTGTGATCTGCACGGTGGACTGCCGTAACTGCTCAACAACAGCAGCAACACCAGCACCAAGGGCGCGAGGCTCATGTGAGGTGGAACGAGGAACTGCTGCAGTCGGTCTGTCAGAGATGTGGATGATGTTGCAATGGGCTCCCACCCAGTCGTTGAGGGTTTCTAGACCGCCGGTCAAGCGCAAAGTCGCCGCGCTTCGAACAACCCTCGGCAGGCCGCCCGCGTGCAGGAGCCGGGTCAGTTGACAGCAGCGAGCAGGTCAACGACAGGACGGGATTGGGTCAAGGTCGATTCAAGCAGTCAGGTAGGTCCAGAAGCTCAGCAGGCATGCCGGCCTGGAACTCTTTCACCAAAGGAAGTGGCCCACAGTCCAGTCCAGTCTCTTGGCTTGGGGCCCTTGGATCGCGAATCCCAAATCCAACGCGGTGTGGCCGGCTTCCGAGGGATACCCCTGGTATCAAGGGCTTATTACGGCGACTGTTCGTGGGCTGCTGCTGGATAATTGTGGCACATGCACGAAATCAAGATTGGGGTCTTGGGGGCGATCAGGAATAGGAATAGGACGTAAGGTGACGGTGACGGTGACCGCAGCTGGACACGGGCCAGAGAGGTCGCAGCAGCAGGTAGGTATGTTGAGCAGCGAGATGCGAGCGTACCTCTTCCTCTTCCTCGTCCCGACCGAACAAACACCTCTGCGAATACCTGGCGCGCTGCTGACCTGAGACAGGCCACTTCCTTTTTGACAGCAATGGTTTGGCAGCAATGACTGCCAGCCCAGCCCAGCCCCAGCCCAACTCCAAGATGCGCTGTCCCTTGATACTCGGGTGATTCGGTGGCGAGCCTGAGCCTGAGGCTGAGTGCCTAATGCGATTGACAGCAGCGCAAAGGGTGCGTTTTTCTTTTTCTTGTTTCTCGCTGGCCTTTTGCTTTTTCCTATGCTCCGACCCTGCTAGCGCCGAAGAGAAAGAGACACTGGCAGGCCGATCATGAACTGATGGAAGCAGTATGCTCTCCTCGCGGTCGGCAGCACCACGGTGAGACTTGTCCGATGACTAAGGCGAGGAGCCCATTCCTCAAAGAGGTTATGTGGGAGAAGAAGAAAAAGAAGAGCGGAGGCAAGGGGTAACGGTCCCGACTGAGCGAAGCAAGGGCAGGCCGGAGCTGGCTCCTGCATGGAGCTCCAGTCCGGGGGGGTGTATGTGGGGTGGATGGGGGGGGCCCAACCTGCCAGCAGAATCGAACTGGTAACGCCGAGATGGTGAGTAAGACAGCTTATTTCCCCGTATTGACAAAGAGAGTCCAGTTAGCGAACAAAGCAAACGTGATTTGCAAAGAAATGACTGGCTTTTCCCCTGCGGAATTGAGCGCTGAAACATGGCCGCATCCGGATAAACACAACCTGGTCTGGCCAGGCCAGGCCTGACCTGACTTATGGATGCTAATCAGGTAGATATTCAACATCGTGTTGCAGACGCGACACCAGGAGGACAAGTGGCTCCAAGCATCCCACGGCTCTCTTCCTCCTGTGACACCGGGTGCAAGTGCGTACATGCCCGACCCAAGAGCCATGACCAGAGCCCAAGCCATGAGCCAGATCAAGAGCCGGGCTCAGATCGGGACAGCCAGAGCCCGGCTGCTTTGTCACCTTCACCTGTCTATATATCGCATGTTTACGAGGTAGGCAGGTCGCCAGGTCCAAAAGGTGGGTCCTGGAGGGGTTTTCTCTGGTTCCTCTTGCAGGCTGAAGTGGCAGCATCATGAGGAGCAGCGAAAAGGTTAGATGATCCTCGGGTGGATTCAAGGGCGCGAGGGAAACGGTACCCGGCTATAACGAATATGGATGTCGACGTGCTGCATTCCGTCATATTGGCATTACCGGCCTCCCAAGTCACCCCATCCCGGCATGGGCACCTGCCATCCTGCGGCACTTTCGGTCCAGCATCCATCCATCTGGGCGTCGTGCGTGGGCAGTGTGTTTGCTCTCTCGCGCTCTCTCTCTTTCCGAATTGCATCTGCTGCCGGTGGATACATGCCTACCTACTACTGTACATGGGGCCTTGCCTGCAAGGGTCCTCGTGACGGCAGCCAAGGCCAGGGGTGTGCGCTCCGGGTGATGGGAAGGCCAAGCAGGACTCCACGGGAAGAAAGACGAGACGAGACAGACAGGGCGCCTTGACAGGACATGACAGACCCGTCTTTGTGACCTGTCACGCCCGCCCCGTTGCAGCCACTGCGCTCTCCTGTGTGTTGTGTGTGTGTGTGTGTGTGTGTGTGTGTGTGTGTGTGCGCGCGCGTGTGTCTGCGTGTGTGTGCGTGTGTGTGTGTGTCTGCATCTCACTTGGGTGCGTCGCTGCAGGATACCTCTCCTCTGCATGGCTGTCAAAAGCGTGCGTGCTTGGTGCATCCATTCAACGGGTGCAGCCCTCGGAAAGCCTGCCGCCCCTTGACCGGTCTTGTGTGTTCCACTCCTGTTGGCTGGGACTGACATTTGGGAGCTGACAATGCTGCCCTATTGTTCATTATGTCTCAACGCGACTACAGTCTAGTAGGTACCTACCCTAGTCCAGAACCTCGTTCCCCCTTCGCGGTCTTGGTCTTGACCTCTTCCGCCTTTCCCGCAGTCCTGATTGCCTTTTCTCTCCCACCGAGCACCCTGCTTATTGGGCGAAAGCCACTTATGTTGCAGGGACTTCCAATGCAATATCGCCTATTTGAAGAGATTTGGGCAGGTGCAATTAGGCATGTGGGACGTCTGTATAATTTGTGGGCCGTTCATGCAGGTCGAGGTCGTCATCAACTGCATGCTGGATCGTTTCCACACCTCCACTCCGTCCACCAGCTTGCCCAATATCAGCCCGCCGGGTGGGGGGCTTAGAGGGTCCAGATCCAATCCTCAGGTCGTCAAAACAGTAGCTGACACATGCTCAACGTGGAGGGGGCTGGTAAACTGCATCGTCTTTGATATTTGCTGACCAAGACAAGCCCTTGAGCAAGATCAACTGCATGGTTGGTCACCTTTATGGTGTATGTGTTAGATAATCCAACGTTCCTTGACCAACGTAGTATGGGATGTGCAGTGTAACTGGGGAACAGTCAGCAGCTTTCGAAGTGCACGAGCAAGAATCTGCATCCAAGAAGGCCAGACGGAAGTGAGAAGACATCCGTCGGTCGGGGCTAACCTTGTGGGAAAGCAGGATGCGGTATATCGTGCTTGTTTTTGTCTCAGCCCTGCGATGTAGAGATGCTGTGGCCCCCATATAGACGTCAGAGGACGCCATTGTGAGCACTGCAATGCACACAGATAATCATGCTTTGCCAGGAAGACTGCATGTACAGTTTGTTGTCTTGCATAAGCCTGCCGGTATACATGCATCAGCACTTGAGACTATCATCAACGACTAAGTGTCCCTGGCTGGCACACCCAAGGATCAGAATCAGTATTCAGACACTGTCCCGAGACTTTTTCGTGCGTCTATGTCATCCTATCTTTGACGACCAGGACTGACGGTAGGTATATGTCAGGACAATTGCGTATCGCCGCTCAAGCACTTGCTTCCGTGTTCGTCGTCTTTCTTTCCAGATACGAAACTGTCCGAGTGACTTGATACAGAGCAAACAGGGCCTACTTGTTAAGGAGCATATGATTTCCGATCGGAATGCCTTGCCGAAATCACCATGACCGAGCACGCGCACCTCATGTCATGCGCTGACATGTCAATTTACAAGGCTGTACGGTAAGCAGCCTCCATGTCCTCTCTGCCCCAAAAGGCAATCAGTGGCGGGCAGAGTTCGTTACACCAGAGTCAAGCATGTCTTTAAGGTTGGGACGTGGCAACCAGGTGTGCGTATGCACATGACTATAGTATCTACGTGTGCCATGCAGAAGGGATGCCGGGAGATCAAGCAGCCCCGAACACAGTTGCGCAATGTGATTTACCAGCGTCCCAGATGTATGCCCTGGAGGTGATCTCGCGACCCTAGATGCTAACGATAGATATGAACTTTCTGATTTGTTAAGTGCAATCAATCTAACGACCACTCCTTCAGCCTAGACACGTTCCGATTCAGCCATATTGGGTGATGGGTCAGGTACCCGCGGCCCCCCCCCCCACCACCAGTGACCATCAAGTCATACAATTGGAACTGACTGTTTCGGGAGTAAGAACCTTCTTCTTCCTTCGCGTTGCAGATATGACAGTTCTCTTTTTTCTTTGGAGAAGGGGGGGGGGGTAGTTCACAGCCGAGCGAGCATTTTAGTGGTGGTCAATGCCGCACCTCACCGGCAAGCATCACGCCCAGAAAATTCAGTCATTGCGGCCCAATTGAGGCCTCGGAGTATGTCATTCTGTTTACTTCACTGATGACCTGCTTCAGTTCGAAAGGCCCCCCTACAAGGGAAATATTGCTGAGTTGTCAACCCTCGCCCCTCTCCGTGCGCAAGCGCAGCCGTGTCCAGCTCGGCTTGTGGTGTGTGTGCGTGTGTGTTTGGGGAAGTGTGGTGTGCCCGATACCTTGCTGGAGACTCCGGGTCTTCCATGAGACCTTGCGCCATGTTTTGCTATTCGGATCTGGTCTGATCGAAAAAGAGTACGCCTCGCCATGCGTGGAAAAATACCAAAAGACAAAGGAAAACTGAAAGAAAGATACAATAAATGAACATATGACGTTGAATCTATGCCGTCCCGGCCGTCGCTAAGCCGGGACTGCTTATACCGTAGTCCATATCCTCGCTATATTCCTCAGCTCTTCCCGGGGCCCTGTGGTGTGCAGACATCTGGCTTATGAATGTGTCCTGGAGGAAGGACACAAATCTGCTTATATCTTCGCTTGTGCTCATGGCACCGAGGCTAGCTCTTACAACTCTGTAGCAAGGCATACTGGTGTCAGCAAGAACATGTTCAGAGAAACAGGGCTAAGTGTCTGGGCACATACCCCGTGGGGAGCTGGTGGATTAGGCTGATGCCGTCCGGCCCGCATACATGGTGGGCCGAGAAGGCTCTCTGGAGCTCCCAGGGCTCGTAGTCAAGTGCGGTGTAGAGCCCTCCCGGGCAGCAGATTCCTTGAGGGGGTGATCAGCTATGCGATGCATCATTCCCTCAAAGGGTCCAAAAGCCTTACCACCTGACCTCACATACACGCCATTATCATTGGCTATCTTCTCCACATCAGAGTACGGGATATAGACACCATCCGCGTCCATCATGTTGAAGGCTATGGTCGCGCCCTGCCTCTCCGGGTCGCCGTAGCCCTGGCCATCGTCATCAGTGTAGATGTGGCAGGCCAGGCGTCCGTTCGGATGGCGGAGGCGCCTGAGCTCGTTGTACAATATCTTGGATAGAGACGTCGTGTAGCGGGAGATGTTGCCCATCGACCCGTAGATGCGGGAGTGGACGTCGATGGCCTGGCCCAGAGCGAGGATGCTGTGGAAGGGGAGCGTCCCGTCCTCGAGACTATCGTGGATCTCGTAGGATGAGCTCTTGCTGGCGACGATGCCGTCGTGGGACTCGGTCACGGTGGAGTCGAGGCCCTTTGTCTTGTGCCATGAGCCACCCAGTACGGAGACCATGGTAACTGTGCCGCCGCCAAAATATTTCCGGAGTGTCAGGATGTGGCCGGAGTCCTTCCTGACTATCAGGGCACCGAGGTCAGGGAAGCCGAAGATCTTGTAGAGGGAGACGCAGGTGAAGTCTGGTGCGGTGTCGACGTTCCTGAAGACAGCGTCCAGGGGGCTGGTCATGGCAAGCGCAGCACAATCGAGGAGGCTATATGTGTTGGTCAGATCTGGTGACGACCTGACCGCCCCGGGCCAGGAGAGCGGCAGCCTCCTCCCGGTCATGTTGGACTGGCCCGGGTACGCCAGGAGACCGAGGCCGCCGCGCCGAGACAGGTTTCGGAGGCGGGTGTTGCCGTGGTTGCCGCCGCGCGAAGGCACGGAGCCGGGGCGGCGCAGCCATTCCTCGACCTCGGCGTCGCTCTCGAAGCAGCGCGAGTGCCCGTAGGCCAGCTCGCGCACGCCGACGAGGCTGGTGTGCGAGTCCTTGTGGTAGCCGTACCAGAAGCTGCCGTCGCGCGTCCGCTCCGCCAGGTCCCGGAAGCAGTCCGCCACGAGCTTAATGCCCGCCGTGGCGTTGGCAGTGAAGACGAGGTCGAAGTGTCTCGGGTCGGCCCCGAAGAAGTTTAATACCTTTTGTCTCACACTGTCGACCACGTGCCCAGAGAGCTCGGCGGGAGCGTTAGCGCTGTGAGGATTTCCGTACAAGTTGGACAGCATGTGGTTGGCAAAGGATTCTATGAGTGTTCTAGCGTAGATGGTGGTGCCACTATGATCGAGATAAATTCCTATGGCGTTTTCTTTTAGATGGGGCTTTTCGGCAGGACGGCACTGGTTCGCCTCACCATTCTTCATGTGTGGATATTCAGCCTCCCTGATCCTTTGTACAGGTAGTGGGTAGAAACTCTCATCGGCGATATTGGGGAGGCTTCTGGCTGCCCCGGGCGCTAATGTGCGAAGGGTCAGTCTCGTGGTCAGATCAAGTCTGGCCGGATTGGCCGGAGTTCAGGAACAAGATGCTTACATGGAGCGCCGGTGAAGAGTCGGCGAGGAGGTGTATTCCCGGGACAAGAGAACACTACGGGGTAGTCCTTGGTCTGGCGCCATTGCCGGGCGAAGGCTTTCAGAGAAGTCATATCCAAAACAGTAGCTTGCTTGCGATGGCGCTATGGGGGGGTGTTTGTACGAGCAGGACAAGAGGATGGCGAGATCCCGGGGACTACTTATTGATTGCCACCACCTCCTCGTCTAAACCGGGAGCGCCTCTGGGCGGTCCATCTCATCCGAGGAAGAGGTTCAACCAACTATATCACACCCCTCCCACACACACCTCATGCACCGTCTTTGCACCTCCTCGATTCTTCCCCTTGCCGCAACCGGGTCGTCACTGGCCATACGGTGTTTGTACTGTCACTGGAAACAGCCTACAGCGGCGCCGAAGCGAGGGCGGGCGGGCCAAGACCTGGGAGGGCGAGCCCCCGATAGGTGTTGACGAGTCCTGGTGAGTGCTGGGAAGATGACCCCCAAGGCTGTGGTCAGGGGAGCCACCTCGTGATAAGGTGACGCGGATTACAACCCTATTTGTCGAGCGGGCTGGTAGGTCGAGGACTAGTTCAGCTGAAGGATTTCTGTGTGTAGTTGGCCGGCCGGCCGCCCGGGAACCGCCTGCTATGACTTAACGTCACGTCAACGATGGGGACAGCGCGCGGTCGGGGGGACAATGTTAGCCGACCTGCAGGCTCTCGTGGGCGCCATTGTCCACATCCCTTGAGACATCCAGACATTCCGCCTGGGGCATGATACCCGCGCTACCTTGGCGGTCTGGTGACTGCGCTTGCTGGGCTTGCATGGCCGCGGCGGCTAACTGTAGTGGTGGCTTGCGAAGCAAAAAGCAAACCCGTGGGCACCGGCCCAGGACGATTGCTGCACGATCCGCCCAGATTCCCCACGATTATACATGTGTGAATCTTAGCGATCGCCGGGGGGGGGGGGGGAAGGGGGCCTGGAGTACATCATGTAGCTGCGGAAACATCTACCGAGAACGCATGGCGATGCTTGTCATCAGTGAGAGTCGTGGTGGGTCCTGACGGACCCTGCCTACCTGGGTTGCCCCCTTCAGCCCTCGCCAGCCGTTGCTGCCTCGCTGACGACTTCGTGATGAGAGAGTCCCGCGGCTGGCCACAGCATTCTGTGTCGCCCGATCTCGTACCTTACAGGCAGGAGGGCTGGGCGGTCTGGTGACTAAACCACGTTCCAATTTTGGAAACACGATGGCAAAGCCGGTGGGAGTCATGTCCCTTTGCAAGGACCGTCCGACGTGCCAGCTTCGGGAAGATGGATGCTGCTGTACGGGTCAGCCGAATACCGTGGGATGACCATGCCGTGCGATGGTCGTGGTCGTGACTGCAAGGTCCCGGGGATCGGTTGTTTCTGAGCGCGTCGAGTGGTAGTCACGGCCCTGCAGATCCGTGGTGCATTATCGTGGCTGCTGTGGCACATCGCAAAAAGTACCGATTTGGTCCGGTCACGGTCACGCTGCTGATGGCCGTGGGGAGGCAAAGCAAGATGGTGGCAGGGCCCCACAGCGAGGCTGCATTCTTGCGTGGTCCCGAGATGGGAAAAAGCAGTCCCTCGTGGGCCTCGCCGGCCTGGTCGGTCTGGGCTGAGTGTTCCCAACTGGCGAGTGCCAAGGTGGCGGGCAGGTTTTCATGGCGTCTCGATGCGGAGGCCCACGAAAAGAAGGGTGTGATCCGATGCAGGGTGGTTTAGCCCCGCTTTCCATTTCCATCGCACTTGCAGAAGCTCATGCCAAAACCAACAGGACCTGTCTTCCCGTTTCGAGCGTCGAGTCGGCCCGTGGGCGTAGGTGAGGGGCCAATCGCAAGCGCCTCAAGGCTGCTCGGCGAGCATGTCCCAAGGCAAGGTGAGGGGCCCCACAGCTGCGCATGGTCGTCGGGTCGGGGGGGGGGGGAGCGTGGCGGGTCTGAGGTCTGAGGGAGAAGGTGGAAATGCCCGCCCGGAGGATTCGGTGACGATGAGATCAACAATCAATCTCGGGCGGGAACGGCGATGTGTAGCGGCCACCCTCACATGGCTCGACGCGAATCATGATGCTGCGGTGCTGCGGTGCTGCGGTGCTGCATAGCTGCATAGCTGCATAGCTGCAGCTTGGTTTTGTTTCTTTTTCCCTCCCCCTCCATGCTCGAACCTGTTTCATGCGGCACGGGCTCGATCCTCGGGTGCAACCGCGCAGCCGGGCCTTGCATCGCATCGTGACAGCTGTGATTGGCCTCGTCGAGCCTGGACCCGTCCCAGTGCCCCGGGTCGGCCAAGATCTCCATTCCGGCGCCCTGGATCCCTTGTCTAACTTATAGTACGCTCGCTCCACCACTCTATCTAGTCCGTACAGTGCTTTGCCCCCAGCGGCCTTCTTGTTTAAAACGTGCCCTTTCGGCGCCCATGAGCGCCCGTCAGCGCCCAGCCCTTTCAGCACAAAATGTGTCTTGGAATTTCATATTTGGAGGGCCCGGCCAAGCCGCAGAGCACACCTCCAAGGTGCCTCGAGATATATCTAAGACGCGGTCAGACCCCTGCTCCCTGCTCGGTACGATGTGCGGGAGGATCGAGACACCACCTTCAATCTCGTTTCAGATCATCTCGTTGCAATATGATAAGAACGGCGAACGCATCGCTTGGCAAAATCCAAAATTGGTGAGAACACGCCCAAGAATGCCCGACTTCTTCACCAGTCATGCAGCGTGCAAAGAAAGCCGACTGGGATGCCAGATCCTCTCCCAAGCCACCAAAACTTTCAACACGCGAAGTCAAACTACTCAACAACAAACTACAATCTGCTTAACTCAAATTAGATCCATAATCTAGGATCCCGAGTCTGAATCGAATCATTTTCAAATTATGACTGGAACAAAAGATAAATATCAATTCTGAGGTCCGGTTCGAGCTGAACCCGATATCTCGCATCCCACCAAATTCCCCAGGCTCTACCGGCGGAGAAAGCCGGCGATTTCAATAGCTGAACTACAGCACTACATTCGATCCACAATACGTCCACACTTTCAAGTTGAAAAGGCTAGCAAAACATATAATTGGAGGCTTTAGTCAATTCTGAATATAAGGCAAAGACGTCAGAGCATGTACTTCACGTTTATGAATATACATGCTGATGAAAATAAGAGATGGAATGATGTTTTGAGAAATGACCTACATCTTGCAGCGGTCATGAGAATGATATGCTTCCAACGCCAGCCGCCTGCACCTGCATGCATTTCAGCCTCACCCCAGACGATAAGTTCATGCTGGTGGCCAGCCCAGTTGAAGCCATTCCAATCACATACCGAACTTATGAGAAGATCTGTATATTCAAATCTTCTGTATTCTTTCTTTTTGGTGTGCTTGAGGTTGAAATCTTTAGTACCGGAACGGGAAAGCGTTCTCTACAGCATCCTCAGACATACAGCAAGTCCATGCCGCGGATGGACTTCCAAACCCGCTTTCATTCCCAGCACGAACACGGCATCCACCATGGGGGCCACAAGGCGGCACAAACGGGGCAGGACCTGCAGCGGAACGGAACAAGATTCTAGAAGGTATGTTTGGTGCGGGAGTTGTCTCGGAATCCCGCTTCAGTGAAGAAAGCACCACCTCGTGTAGTACGGTGAGTCTTATTAAAACTAAATTAGGATAAACTACACGGTGCCACCTAGACAGTAGCACAAAAGACCCCGGGCCTGCCTGCTCATCAGCAGCTGAAGTAAAATGAAGTGAGCTGGTCATATTTCACCGTGCGGTAATACAAGCCTGCTAGTCATCCGTAGCGCCTCTTCGCTCGGATATGAGAACATCTTCATCCCATTTAGAAAACCGAAGAAGCCCCCCCATTCCCCCCATCCAAGTCTCCAGCTCCTTCGAGGGGGAGGGTGGGCTGCTCCATCGCACTGACCAGCAGTTCGGCTCAGACAGCCGAACAACAAGACGTTCCTGCCCTTGAAACGTCATGGCTCCGGCTTAGTCCCGTTTGACGTGGGGGCGGGACGAAGAATGAGGCTAGGGCTCCGGAGCTGCAAGGTCCGGAGGGCGGTCCAGTCCGTCTCCTGCTCAATTTCACCACCTGAGACCTTTCGAGGTCTGTGGTCAGCTCCTACCGCCTGAGGACGGCGTGTTGAATGCCAGGGCTGGCCCGAGCGGCTCACGATGCCTGTTTTCTCCGTTCTTGGCACATTTGCGCACCGGAGTATTGGAATGGCGTCTACACCGTGAATATAGGTAAATAACTCCTCATATGAAGGGCCCTTCACTCATGCGCAGGCTGTATTCAGAAAGAAGTATTGTGGAACGTTTTGACAGCTTTTGCGATTATATCGCTTCTCAAAATTGGAGAATTATCTGGGATGCGAGCGCGCGGCCGGGCGTATTCATGCCCTTATTATCGCGCGCCAAATTTCCCTTTCTAATGTACTCGAAGAAAATCTGCGGCAGATGAGGTATCTTCCCAGCCAGTTTCGCGAAAATTAAGCAGCCATTACCCCTTCCTTTTGTCACCAACATTTTTGTAGTGACCCCCAAAACAACAAACGCCGGAAATCCATGCAACAAGTCACAAGCAAATCAGCGCTTCAAAGAAAGAAGGCGAGGGCTGCAGCTCCGGCGGCGAGCATTACGGTCGGGGCGTTGGCGTTTCCGGCAGCCTGGACGAAGGACGTGGTGGCCGATGGGCTTGAGCCCGTTGCGGTCGCGTTGCTGCCGACGGGCGAGCTAGGGGTGGTGGTGGGCCGGGTGGTTGCGGCCGTGCCGGTGTTGGAAGCGGTCGTGGAGGGAGCGCCGCTCGGGTCGCAGGTGTTTCCAGCATTGACAGGCTCGAAGTTGGCACAAGTGATGCGAGTCTTGTTCCCGAAGTGGAACACGACACTCCGGTTACCGAAGAAGGCACCGATGCCCTCCTTCAGGGAAGCGAAGTTGTCCGTGTAGGTGGCGTCAGTGTCGCCGGTGATGTTGCCGTGCTTTCCAGACAGATCGCCAACCTGGCAGGTCTGAGGAGCGTCGGGGTTGCACGGGGTCGCCTCTCCACGCTCATAGGGGTCAAGGTGGGCCAGGGTGGAAGTGCAGTTTCCGTCTTCTGGAACACGCTGGTCGTGGAGGTGGTAGACTGCCACTTGTTAGCGGAGACCCAAGGAGGTGGACAGCATAGCAGACTTACTGAAAGGACCGCCCCCGCTTGGGAGGTTGGAGAACTTGACCTTGAAGATCACACCGGTACCATCTGGGCTGGACAGGGCGTAGACGGAACCCTTCACGTTGCCTCCGTTGGGATAGGCGCTCTTGGTGAAAGCCGTATCGGGCAGCGTCGCCTTGTAGATAGCTCCGACAGGGTTGTCGTTGATGACTGCAGCGTCACCGAGTTTCTAGGGGCCAAGTTAGCGAGTGGACCCAACAAGAAGGAATGGCGGGATTTGACTAACGCCAGTGTCTTGGGCTGAGACGGTGGCAGCAGCCAGGATGGCGGTGGCGATTGACATGCGCATCTTGACGACGCGTGTGGGACTCGAGGAGAGGTGATCGTTGGTCTCTAAGGTAGTACGACGAGGTGCCAGAGGATTTGAGGCTGTCCAGTTGACGGGTTGGCGTCGTGGGCGATAGCGTACGGAGGTCGTATTAATAGGCGGGGCTACCACAATATGTGTGACACAGGTAGCACGAAGCAGGCGAGGTGAAGCTTGTGAGTTTCGGACAACTGGGTCACGATGTGTATGTGACTCGGTGGGGCTGGGCCAGTCACCGATCGGGGAAGATGGAAGATCAGATAGACGGCTGAGGTGGGAAATTGGAAGCACACAAGGTCACGACGGGAGATGGCGAGAGGGAGGATGAAGGAGATGAGGGACGAGGCAGAAGACGGGGACTGTTATATGAAATGAAAGTCAATCTAAATTGAAGGGCAGCAAGAGGTTGTTGGGTTGGTACACATGTACCGCGCCGCCGTCAGAATGCGTGTTGGACCCCCTGCTTAGAGCGCGACATGGATGCTGCAGGTACCAAGCCACTAGGTATTCTACGGGCTGGGTCCACACAGGTCCAGTGGAGGAACAACAGCAGGAGGAGAAGGACGGGGGAGGAGGAGGAGGAGGAACTTTGGAGGGCCGGACGTGCGCCAGGCCCGCCTCTTCCCACAGTCACTAGTGCCCATTCCTAGCCTTGAACCTTTGGTTGATCACATCTCTGGCGCCTATTCATCCGAGATGAGAGAGAGAGCTCCTCGCAACGATTCGGCGTGCCTCACTACCGAAAGCACGCACGGCTGGTGCAACAGTCACTCTGGGCCCGGGCTTGGAAATGAAGCTGAAGCTGAAGCTGAGATGCACTACCAGAGACATCTGCCGACCCTGCATACAAAGGCAAAATGGCAGCAGATGCGAGGATCAAATCAAATGTCAAAAAGTGACCCAACACACAAACGACTGGCTACCAACATGTCGACCTGTTGCCCGGGCTGGCCGGTTGCTTTGTTTCCAACCCCACCGTTGGCAATGACAGCTCAGCTGCGGATCTGTATATTCCAGAAGAGGACTGGAAGGGAACAAGGCTGGCGAGTGGAATGCGCCAGGGGTGGCCCTTCGAAACAAGAATCCGAGCGCCTGCTGGGGCCACAGCCGACAGGGGCTGCCATTGGAGCCGGCCTTAGCTTGGGGAGGCCTTGGGAGCTTGGCCCCTGCTGCCACCATGTGTCTTATGGCGGTACGGTACCTCTGCTGACCACCTCAGCCTGCCCAGCCTCCTTCAAATCTATTTGCGGCCAACAGACCGCAATCAAAGGAAGAATACACAAACACAGCCTGCCCGACGTCCTTGTCCTTTGGATCCAACAACCAGAACCTTTTTGACCGTCGCCTGAACGGCTGCCACAGCTCCGGAGTATGTGTTTCCCCACGTGCATTATTCGGTCGACTATCAGATGCCTTGTACTTCTTCCTGTGTTACGGCACCTGGACGGGCTGGACGGTAGCAACAAACTCATCAATCCCCAAGCCATTGCATCTCCATGACGTGCGATGCCAGCCCCCATTGCAACCCAGCCGATCCCCCCCTCCCACACCTCACCGCTGAGCTTGGCCTGCCCCGTTTTACCCGGGCGGTGGGCAAGAAGCACTATGGGACCGTGGGTGCACATGGGAACTCGGTCTGCGGGGCCATGAGGCCGTCATCGCATCGGTTACAATTTACAATGATTCATTACATAAATATAGCTGCCAACGGGCTGTTGGGGACTTGATCAAAGTCTGGATGGCCCAATGTGCTGCCGCCCTCGTCGGCTGCATTAGTCCCCAGCGACAACCAGCCAACTGCACAGGCATCACGATCGTTGGCAGGGGCCGCAGCTCCTCGTCCAGTGGCTAATACATACCCACGATGTCGCTGTCCATCCCCAGGCTCTCCGCATCACCCCTCAAGCTTGGGAGCGGCAATTCTCCTGCCGTGAGGCTGGGTGTGTGCAATGTGGAGCCAACGATCACCACGAGAACTGGAGCTCCTCACCCGTCACATGGTCCCAAGAAAGCTCGGCGGGAGACAACCTTGACATGCCCGAGGCTCCACCTCCACAGAATGACCCCTGACGATGATCTCAAGCGCTGGCCCATCTCACTGGCTTATCGCCTGCCGGCCACTGGGTCTTGGTGGGCCCGTTTCAAGCTAACACGGCCAGCCCAAAAGCTTGGTACCCACGAGCCCGGGATGCAACCGTTCCAGTCAAGGAAACCTCTCGCCATCCGTTACCGCCGTCGTCTTTCTGCTTTCGGAAAGCTGAACTCAAATCCATAGGAAATACCCTCCCATCCTCGACCTAAATCGGGCGCCGCGCCGCCAGGTTGTGAGTGGGCCTGGTTGGCAAAAGGGCCTCCGGCCGTCAAAGGCCGGAGGATTGTGACCCATGACTGCAAACTTTCTATTTAAGATCTCACCAACCAGGCTGACAACCAACGTGGTAGCTAGCCATCACGGCGGCCACTTCTCAGCCTCAGCCCTTGAACAGCCCCGTCTCTTTGTCCGGCCCTCAGCCCACGGATGAGCCAACCTGCGGCCTCGGCTGAGACCGCCCCGTGATCCCTGAGGTAGATGGGGGTTTTCTTCTTCGGATTCTTTTCTGACGAGCTAGTAGCCTTCCACTCCAACTAGCGGCGCCGGTTTCAGCGTGTCTGTGCAGGACCTCGTATTGCCAAGACTGTCTGTTCATCCTCACCCTGTGCTGTTTCGACATGTTTGACCATCGAGAGCAAATCAAGACCCTCCAACAGCTTTTCCTTTGACCAAAGTGGAAAACAACAGGATGGTGTAAGTGGTGGCTGCCAAGATTCTGACAGCTCTTGGCTGCTACGCACGGCGAGGCAGGGTCTGGTGGGAGAACAACGTCCAGAAACATCCTCGGTTCATTGTACAGAGACGGGATGTAGGTGGGCGTTGTGAGCCACATCTCAGCAGACCAACTGGGGCGCTTCAGCGTCTCATTGCGGCTTTCCAAGCTTATGATCATACCGTGGTTCCGCATTCTCAATCCCCTACTGTCTCCACTGCTGCTCCGGAGCCTCAAATTGGTGTATCTCCAAGACCATGAGTTTGCCTGTGAGAAGTTTCATCTCTTACACGAGGTGAAAGCCCGCCAACTATCTGAGATGGCAAGTTCTGAATCTCGGCTGTCACACGCCGTCTTGTCTCCTCTTCAACCCAACTGGGAGAACACATGCCAGTGTCGCCGCATTGCTGTGTTCAAAAACAAGCCAGGAGCGTAGCCAACTCCGGGACGAGCTTCTGATTGTTTTTTAAAAACATGAAAGAACGGCTTGGGCGGGACATCGTCGCCTCAGAGTTCGGCCAGCAGCTATACTGTAAATGTCAAGTTTTGAATGCTACTACACCCAGGACTGTTGACCCCTGTCGCTATCGTGGCATGCCTCTCAATCTTGCTAGACTGGATTCAGGTACCTCTAATGTAGACGGCTCGTGTCGAATTTGCCCCATTTTGGACAGTAGCACCTTTTTAGTCTCCATGTGGTGTCATTCTCTCACAGGCTTCTAACAATGGGTTCAAGTTTGAACAATACAAAAAGGGGAGTGTGCAAAGGTTATTTGTGGTACCTGATAAATCTGCCTTTCGTGACACCTACATGTGGATGCTGGCGGTATGACTTGGGTACTCAAAACGCTTCAAGATTGCACCCAGTTCCCGAATCTCGGTGCAAACCAACACATCCTCGGTAGGCTTTCCTGAAGCTTTGGCCGTTAGCAGTGGGAGTATTTGATTTTTTATGGTACCTCGCAGCCAAGATGACAGCCAAAACAGCAATGACAAAGGTAAAGAAAGGCACCAACACGAGCTGTAATTGATGATGGTAGAATAGCAAGACAGCACGGAGTATATGGGGACAAGTCGCACCATGGAACGGCTCAAAGTGTCACAGGCAAGAGATGACCAACCCAGAGGTATGATTCACTGGTGTTGCATCCTATCACAGAGGCTGAGGATGGGCATTCAGTAGTGAGTAAATGCTCTCTGCAACATCATAATTACAGCAACGAAGAAGTTTAGAATATCATGATGGGACTGATTCCAGGTCCTGGTTGTTCACAAGGCTCATGTGTATGTCTCAACTTTTTTGAACAGCACAGGAGAAACAGGCTAGCTTGGCTCCATTCTATCAGCTGCTAGATCAAACTTATTGTGTTCTAGTTATAGTGCTTTAGATAACCAGCCACAACCACAAGTAAAGGAACAGAGCCACGGGGCTTAAGGGCATACCCAAGTATCTCTAAGAGAATACCGGTAGAGGCGGACAAGGTTCTTGGGTGCATAGCTAAAGAGCATGTTGATAATGCACAGAGCTCTTGTAATGGTTAGTTTGACAGAGACTCTTCCCAGGACAAATCTGCCATACACCCCAGAGGATATGAAATGAAAAGATCATAGCACATTGGAAACGGTGGATGCCGAGCAGTCGGGCAAGAGTTGTAATGACCAGAGTCAAGAAGTCCGTAATATGCTTGTGTAGTAGGACCCCTGACACTTCGGCTCGTGCACGGACCCACCTTTAATGGACACCACCTGCCGGGCTCGTGCATGGGTGTGAATTGGAGCTTCGTGTCTTGTTTGGAAGCAGTAACTACGAATCCATAGTTGCAGCCATCTCACAAGCCAGCCAGTTCATTTCAACCGCGCAACCTCACAGCCGGCTTCCACATTCCCGGGGATCAGAAACGCCAATTGACGAACATAATAACCCCCGGATATCCATCATGGCACCCAAGAAGAACGCCGCAGCCGCTGCGCAAGCAGACACGCCCGCCTCGACCCCGGCAAAGACCCCCAAGGCCGCAGCAAAGGCCCAGTCCTCGTCCAAGTCCTCGCTGGCCCCGGAGCAGATCTGGTCCCACTACTGGAAGACTACAGGCCACCAGACGCGCCTTATCGATGCGTTCCTGGCGTTCCTCATGGTCGTCGGGGCCATCCAGTTTGTCTACTACTTCCTGATCGCGAAAGATGTAAGTGCGGATTGAGTATGCAAGGCCTCGTGTTGGACGAGCAAGACTGACGACTGGCTCTTATACAGCCCTTCAATGCCTTCCTGGCCGGTTTCGCTGCCACCATTGGCCAATTTGTCCTTACTGGTACGTGCCGACTTTCACATCACCCGGGTTTAATTTACACCCTTTCGCTGACGTGGTCGTGGCAGTTTCTCTCCGCATGCAAACCGACGAGCAGAACAAGTCCGATTTCCCAAAAGTCACTCCAGAGCGCTCCTTTGCAGACTACATCCTCGGCAGTCTCATCTTGCACTTCTTCTGCGTCAACTACATCAACTGAGGGAGGATGTTGGGGTTGTGGCGTAGGCAGGGAAAACAAGCAAGGGGATGGTTTCGAATTACTTTACCACCAAGATCATCTGGGGAATCTTTAAAGGTGGCATTCACATGTACATCATGGCACGGACTACATTGGGAGGCAGCATGGGAGCAATTGATATCGAGGGGGCAAAGGCCAGGGTATATCTCCATTGCAGCCGTAAAACCAATTGACGAGGGGTCTTCTTCCATAACACGCTCCTTTATCTATGCAACTGCCGCACTCTCCTCCGCCTCCGCCTGTGGCGTTTCTGCTCGCGGCGGGCCTCCCTTGGGAGGTCCACCCGACTTTGGCGGCGGAGCAAGCGGACTCTTGCTTCGAGTAGAGTCTGGCCGGTCCAGCGCCCTGCTCTTCTCTTCTTGTTCGTTGAAATATTCATCCATACCACCGACTGGGGCACGGTGCGCCTTCTTCTTCTGGCTCCGAGGCGGCGCGCTCCCTGCTGGCGGCGGCGCGGTCGCCATCTGGGCCGGGACGAGGAAATCACCTCCAGCAGCCGGTGGCCCACCCGCCGGAGGTTGCTCGGCCTCGGCGGGCGTGAAGAAGTTGGCCGTGTCGGCCCCAGGCGCAGCCTGGCCGCCGTAGAGGGGCGTCTTTTCCGAGAACGACCCGTCAAAGATGGTGTCCCCCGGTGCGTCCACGGGCTCGCTCAGCGGCGCCGGCAGGCGGTGCAAGGCGCCGTACCCCAGGACGCAGCCCAGGGCACCCTCGCCGCCCCACTCGCGGCTCGGCTGAAGAGTGACCTCCCTCGTGACGTCGTACTCGTTGTTGTAGACGTACAGCCTCAGCGGCCTGCCGATGTGGTCCTCGACGATCTCGCCCAGCCCGCCCTCGCCGTGCAGGGTGCCCTCGGGCGAACCCAGGATGTAGTCGCTATAGGGGAGGAGGCCGGCCAGGTCGGCGGGCGAGTTGGCGGGGACGTCGAGGACGTGCCATATGTTCACGACGGCGTTGAGCGACGCCCACTGGAGGGACAGGCCGAGCGAGGAGCCGTCGACGGGGACTGGGACGTGCATCGTGCGTGTCCGTTGGCCCTGGCGTTGGATCATTAGCATTATGACTGGTAAATTTTTGTTCCTCCCTCTCACGGTATCATACTTTTGCGCTCCATAAGCCTAATGACACGCTCCCTCCCGCACAGTTGCGGACCTCCTGCGCAAAGAGGCCGGGGCTTGGGTCGTCCTGAGAGTGTTGTTCAGCACATGTGCCCTTTCTGGCATGTCCAGTTGCAAAAGGGGAGCCATACAATCATGCGTCCATTGATCCCCACGACGAAGTCGAACCACGGCTCGATCGCGAGCTGCAAGTCTGTGTTCCGCAGCACTTGGAATCCGAATAGCCCCTGTTGATGCTGCTTCTGTCGAGGGTCCTCGCCGTCGAGGCGGGACATGAAACGGTTGAGCGCGTTGAACATCGTGTTGTCCGACCAGGTGAGGGTGATTGGGGTGGTTATCTGTGACGTTCTAGGATCCAGAGGACTCTATTCCCAGTAACCGACGGCGCAACGGCGTTCGTTGAGGCTCACATGCGCGGACGGCGAATTACTATGCGACCACGTTGCCGCGCCCTGCCTCTCAGCCTTGCCCGCTCGCACCCCTGGGCCCAAGCTCCCCTGCCATAGGGAACTCCCGAGGTCGCTAGCGCCACAGCTCCAAAAGGTACCCAGGTATCCCCAGCACTTAATACGCTTCCTGCTAGCGAATTTTACGCATTTCACTTGAACATCCACTCACCAGCAAGTAATCGCATTTAAGATGGCAGCTGGGTTGTAGACATTATGGGACCTTACATTAATTCTGAGGAAATCTGTACTCTAGTACAAACAACATACGGAAAATGAAGAAGCCAGTGGCGGCCATAAGCCACTCAACAGGCACATCTGGCGGGCTATCCAAGCAGGGCCCCATCAACGAATACCTCAGTAGCAGGTATGGGACGCCAGCCGGTGTCATGAGGCCTGCAGAAAGGCTGCCTCTAACGAAAGAATGCAACCACTACTCATCATACGATGGGATGCCAGAGAACTTACGAAAGTGAGTCGAACGAATGGTCACATGCCTCCCTGCACACAAGTCGCGTCTGAACCATACTGATGAATGAGATATAGGTATTGGCACCAGCGAAACACTCTATGGCAGTACGACGACTACGACATCCGAATGACAGACGACGCCTGGTTCGGTGTCACCCCAGAGCCCATCGCAGTGTAAGTCCGCAGCAAACCGGCCCTCTCCTTCTTGCTCTTCCTCCCTGTGAGAAACAAAAGAAAAGAGGAAACCTGACATTCCTCTGACCCAAATCCAGTGAGATCGCAACCGAGATGGCAGCCAAGCACGCCGCGCGGGCGCACAAGCCCAGCGTGGTGATCGACCTCTTCGCTGGCGCGGGCGGCAACACCATCCAGTTCGCGCTCTCGGGAGCCTGGGACCGCGTGATCGCCATCGAGCGCGACGCCGCCACGCTCGCCTGCGCGCAGCACAACGCCGAGGTCTACGAGGTGAGCGAGTACGTCACCTTCGTGCACGCCGACTGCTTCGACTTCCTCAACCGCCTGGCCAACTGGCCGGAGACCCTGGACGACGCGCTGAACGTGCGCCTGCAGGGTCTGGGCGGTAAGGGGTCGTCGTCGTCGTCGGCGTCGGCGGCGGCGGCATCTCTCGCCCGGGGCGTTGAGGTCTTCGCGAGCCCGCCCTGGGGCGGCGTCGGCTACCACCAGGCCGACGTCTTCGACCTCGAGGCCATGGAGCCCTACTCTCTGGCGCACATAAGCGCCGCGTGCCGCCCCATGGCCCACGCGCTGTTCCTGCCCCGGAACGGGGACCTGCGCCAGCTCGCCAGCCTGGTCCCCGACGGCGCGGCGGAGAAGCTGGACGTGGTCCAGTATTGTGTCAAAGGCGCTGCCAAGGGCCTGGTTGCTTACTACCCGCCCCAGGACGAGCACTAGATGGCGGGTTAAGAAGTATAGCAAACCACTTTGACGACGCCGTAACTTTTTTCCCCCGAAAAGTCATCGGTATCTAGCATTTCTTGAGGTATCGTCTAAGAACTACCCACAGAGCCTACTTGAGACTATCAAAGCGCCTTTACAATGGTGGACTCGTCAAATAAGTCCTTCAGCAGTCCTTGCACACAGCCCTCCCAGTCCATATGAGTCATAGCATACGTTGACTCAAAGGCAAAGATGCTGAGCTGGGCAAAGAACGGCCTCAGTATCTTCGCAACAAGCTCTTCTCTCCTCTCTAGATTGATATCGGCCCTGATACCACTAGCTCCGAGTAAAGGCCTCTTGCGGGGCCCTTGTGCAATCAGAAATGCTGTGTCTTCTGACTGCGGATGCGGTGTCACGATTGCGGACCCCAACTCTTCGGAGAGCTCATCCACCAACGCGATTGCCTGATAGTTGACCGGTCGATACACCGCATCGATCGTGTCTGTCACGAAAAGCCATTCGTGAAGTTGGAAGTCATCGGGTGCCGCGCAGATGAGCAGGTCCAATAGCTTGCATGCTTGCAGCACCGAGCCATTGTTGTACGTCTCCGAGGCGGCGCTGTGGTCAGGGGCCGCAACGGATGAGATAGATGCGTGCAACTCTGCATTGATCACGGGCCAGATCGGAGCCAGGTGTATGGCGCTTGTTTTGAGCACGAGCGCCCGCACAACCATGAACAGCTCGGCTCGCGTGGTCGAAGAAGGGGATGAGGTAGCCGTTGCTCCTAGTAATTCGACCAGCTTATCCAGGATATTGGGTAATTCCGTAACAAATGTGTCTTCCGCTGCCGCCAGAATCAGTGTGGCTATGCGGCGGAGGTTCAGTTGCGTCTTTCGATCAGCCTCGAGCCTCGCCGAGGTCGCACCTACGCCGAACACAATGCCTGCTGTTGTCGGAGCAGTGATGCGGCTAAGCAGTTCTGGCAACCGATCCTTGTCCGTGACTGTCCATTGCTTGAGCAGAGGTAGCCAGTCATTCAGAACCAGAGCCACGTTCGTACCAAAGAAACGTGTGTCATTGAATGCATCTGTCACGTCCCTCTTCCAGGTCTTCTGGTTGTTTGGTAGTCGCGTGAGCTCCTGCAACAAGACCAGGGTGCTCTTAGAGAATGTGTCTGGGAAAGTCTTGGCACGCAATGCTGGCCCGATCACGCTGGTTGATATAGATGTCGCAGCCGACAAGACTCGATCATTTTCAACGAGTATCTTGGGCAGATCAGGAGCGACCGAGGACAGAATAAAGACAACATCATCGGCCCGTTCCTGGGGGGTTCTACTTGGTGTAGCTTGTCTGGAAGCGTCGAGGCGTTTCGGCTTCTCAGACGCGCCATTGCTGGGCTCTGAGAAATTAATAGGCCGCGTCGTAAACAGCGCGGTCAATAGTCTTAAAAAGAGGTCCTGTTGCGAATAATGTCAGTCTTGTACACTTGTTACTTCAAGCACGGATATTCTTACCCCCAACTCCCTGCGCATCTTGCGCTGCTCTCCAAAGTTGGTATTGTCGACTTTGACCCCCAAAATCGCAGCGAATTCGAGCAGACTTGGAAGTGTCTGGCGATGTGGGAATGGGTTGGTCAGCAGATCCTTCAGGAATGTGATGCAGTCCTGCCAAATCTCGTCCATCGCGTCGTCCTCAAGAGACCTAGCATAGTCCACCAGGAAAATGACAATATCAGTGTCCTGGAGGTCCAGCGTCATGTTAGACTTGCGTGTCGGGTCGAGCGCCGTCGGATTGGTCCGGCTGTAGATGGAGTTAAATATCGCCGGTATAGTGTGTTTTGGCCGTGATCCATCGAGGGCAGGGAGAAGATTGAAGACTTCGACGTGCGGTTGTGACGTAGGGTCGCTCAATGATTTGCGCCATATGTCAATGACTGTCTCCAAACACTCCAGCGTCTCCGCGGCAAACAAGTGCTCGAGGAGCCTGCGGGCGCGGTTTCTCATGCGCAGAGAGGTGTACTTGAAAGAAGCCATCGAGCTAAGGGCCTGCGCAGTCGCATCGCTGCCCTGGCCCCAAGACCAGATCCTAAAGCAGATCCTTACGGCATCCTGAAAAGCCAACAACACGGTCAACCTGTCATTCGCCGTAGCACTTCTAGAGTGCAGATTCTCATTTGAGAACACGCCAGAAACCATGTTCCCAAAGAATCCTTGGGGCTGGTCTGGGCTCTTTACGACCTGTGTGCGTGCCTCCTCTAGCAGTAACCTATCATGGCTCCTAGCCAAGACGTGCTCTAGTCCGTTGAGAAAAGAGATCAAGGTCGATTCTGGCGCGTCAGTTTGGCCGTTCAACTCGTGCTCACGACCCTTGAACATCTGTTGCAAGCTACCAAAGGTGATACCGATCTGATCACACAGTGTTCCCACAAGCGGAATGAGCACCTGGAATATAGTGTCGGCATAGTATGGCAAGCATTCAGTAAGGAAACTGATCCAGCTGTCCAACACAGGCCGACTACTGGGGGACGAGAGACCGGCCTGCAGGCACTTGAGTAATGCTGGTGGCGGAGGAGGAAGTCGAGCTGTTTTGTCCGCGGAGACGGACCCACGGTGGCTCCCAACCTCAGCCCCTTGCTTCCTCTTCTCCAAGATAGGTGAAGGCGGCGGCTCAGCAGAGAGGACTTCTCGAAGCTTCAGAGAAGCGAAGACGACGTCTAGGAGAAGAACCTGGGAATAAGGATCTGGGCAGTCCAAAGACTCAGAAAGCCTCTCAATCAAGATATCTTCCAGATGTATCCTCGCCAGAGGCGCAGCATAGGGACTGAGAAGAATCTGGTGGAGTACGATCAAGGCACTCCGAGTGAGCTGTGTGACACGAACTTTGATATCACTGTCATCGGATGTATGATATCGTGATATGCATCTCAGGCAAACTTGCATGAGGAAGAATTGGAGAGGCACGTCGTCTTGGGTATCAGCTACGACAGATTAGCGTTCGTCAGAGAGAACAGACAAGTGCTATTCTTACTAATTTCTGTCAACCCAGGAAAATCATCAGGAGAAACACTTTTTGTCGCCAATACACTCCATATCGCGTCAGGTGCCCAACGGAAGATGTTTGAGATTGTCCTCAGATAGTATAGGCCGAGGTCTAGGTCGTCGTCCTCGCTGAAACCATTCCTCTCGGGGGATGTGCCGTCTTTGGGGGCCTTTCGTAGAAATGGCAATTGTAAAAATTGCAGGGTGAATATGTAGAATATCCTTACGCATCGTGGATCAGTATCAGTTCGGGACAGCTAAGATGGACCAACTCACTTGTCAACGCCAACAAGACTATTGAGCCACGTCTTGGCCGCCATGAAAAGCTGGGTCTTTTCATCTGAAAATGCATCGAGCATCAAGAATAATGGACGGGTCAGTATGACCTCGTAGTTGTCAATGCCAGCCAGCCTCGGGGATGACGAACGATCCCCATATGATGAATTCTTAGGGGCTCTCCTGTCCGTGGTGGGAGGGTTGTCCTGCAGACTGTGGGACCACAAGATGCTGAACCTCCGACCCGGCTCTGCAGGTCGAACGGGAAAATTTCCGTTGACATCACTTTGGATCATCAAAGCACAAATGGCTGCCTCAATGTCCCGATTTTGCGTGGTTAGCACGCTCTGAAGGTGCCAAAGGCTCCTCACAGTCTCAACATGGTACCGCGGCTTCGAAGCAGACAAGTAGGACCAGGCATGCTGGACCAGAGGTATGACCAGCTCGGAAAGGTCATTTTGAGAGACACGGCCACAAGAGAACAAATGGGTGGAGAGTGACAGGATGGAAGAGTAAGTCACAAACCGCAGTGACCCCTCTTCCGAGGCGCAAGTGTGGAGGGCTGCAAGCAGACGAGAATTATCGAATGGAGAGTCTTGTGGCGTTTTCGAGATCAGCATCATCAATATGCGGCACTTAACGCTGAGGTCTGCTGCTGATTCTTTGCGCATTAGGCTCTCGCATCCAAGACTGCACGACATTTGCAGTAGGAGCTCTCCTACATCATGGCGGGTCAATGGTGGCTTCGAAACGTCCAAGTTACCCTGCTCGTGCATGTAAAAGTTCCTTATTTTCAACAAGACGTCCAGGGTTTGCGATGTTCCTGTAAGTGCCGGGGGTGAAGACGTGCTTTCTGCCTTAGACTGGAATGCCCTCTCAGGAACGATATCCAAGAGATCGGCTGCAATACCCAGCGCCGTGGTGACCAGTTCGTCTTTTTCTCCAGATGGAGTATCTGGGTCCTCTCTTCTCCTCGCGTCCTCGATCATGCAAAATATTGCTAGAGCGGTCAGCGGAGCGTGAACTGTGGCCATTTCTTCTTCCCTGATGTTGAAGTGTTTGATAATGAATTGGACCAGCGCAAGTTTGTCTGATCGCTCCGACGTGGATGAGCCTCCAGGGCTAATTGCCTGGGCTAGTTGGCCCAGCATCTCGCCATATATCAAGCCACTTTCCACACCGTCGAAGAAGGTGCTAGCACTACGCAGGACTTCAATGAATTCCGACTGGCTGGAAGCTCCAACCTTGAACTTCCTAACGCTGTCCAAAATCGGCAGGAAGATCTCGGGCACCACGAGACTGCCAATTTCCCATCTGTCCATCAGGGACAGGCAAATGCGGTAAGGACGGGCTTTCTCAGCTGCAGTCGTCTCTGGGGCGTCTTTGATCAAAGCCAGTAACGACTTTATGAGCGGCTCGAGTCCATATTCCTCGAAATAGCTTGTCCTGGTTGATAGCAGTCCATTGTAGTGAGCCGACGGAGAGCTAGGGGATTCCAGCCCACTTTCGGTCTCACCAGCTGGAGGCTCGGGCCCGAGGAGCCAAGTCCAAAGCCTCCTATTCAGGCTCATTTCTCGCCTGGTCACTACTCCGGCCGCGGCCTTCAAGAGAAGCTCTAGGTCACCTGGCTTGACTCGTTTCTGGAGGACTTTTGAGTGCAAGGGCAGGTGGGTCACCAGCAGATCTAGGAATCCCCTCTGAATGAGCAGTTGCTCATCAGCCAGACCGGCGGCGAAGCATCGCAACAACAGTCCAGGTTCTGGCGTGGTGACTAATTGGGTTACCTTGGAGGATAGCTCGGTTTCTCCCACCACGGCTGAATTGTCTGCGTCCCGCGACTCCGGTGTCAGTGTGTGACCCAGCTTGGGAAGGCTTCGCACGAGGTAGGCCAGAGCTCCCGGCCGGCGACTGTGCCCTGTGATGGCCGCCAAGAAGAAGCATTGCCAGAAGAAGTCATCCCCAGCAGAGTGAATGGGCGTGATCTCTTCCGACCCTGCTGGCCGTATGGCTTTTTTGAAGCTCTCCAGGAGTTTGAGTGTCCGATCGAAGTCCTCCGCAGTCTCCTCTTCTAAGCCTGGCAACAGCGCAAGGATGACAGATTTCATGGCGGGGCGAAGTACTCGCGGATCCAGGTCGAGGAAGTGGCGTTCCAAGAGGTCTAGGAAGGGCGTCCGCACGGATAGGGAGGCGAAGGAGAGAGTGGGCGCAAGTCCGGTCAAGTACAGCGGGAGGTCTCGCGACAGGCCATCATTCCCTACTATTGTGAACACATAATTATAAACCTCGAGGGCCTTTTGGTGGACACCCGACGGCAGGGAAGGGTTGAGGCATTGCGACAGGCGTTTCGCGACTGTTGCCTTGGCAGGGACGGTGTGTATGTTTTGGTTCCGAGCTTGGAGTGCCTGTATTTTCCAACAGTCAGCTACATGCGCGAAGCCCCCCGGGGAAAGTGGATCGGACTTTGAGGAGTCTGTTCAGGAAGGAGATGTAGTCTGCCCATTCCTGCAGCGCGGTCTCGAACAGCGTGAGGGCTCGGTCGACGCCCACGGCATATTTGCGGTAGGCTTTGTCTTGGGTCGGAGGGTCATCCTCTGGTAAAGAGCGCAAGAGAAGTCAGACAACTTTTGCAAAAACTAGCCAGGCATGTGAAGCGGAGCAGGGGCTTACCAGCGCTGAGTTGGTTCCTCCATTGTCGCGGGGGGTTCTGGGAATCGCGAATAGAGCTGTCAGGCGAGGTCGACCTGGGCGCGCCTGGTTCAAGGGACATTTTCCGAGTCGCAAGGCGTAGTTGGCTTAGGAACTGAGAACATGGGGTTCCCTCGGCTCGATGTGGACATCAAGTTCATCGCTGCATCAGAAGCCGATGGGGGGACAGTTGAGGCATTCTGGAGAGTAGGGAGGGATACTTGTCCGCCGAGGGTTTGCTTGCGTACCTCGAAATACGTCCAACACCCTGGAGCAAGGGGGGCCCTCATTGAACGAGCTCTGGGCCCTTGTCTGCACTGCACCCCTGGCATCCTTGTGATAGCAGCCTCTTGTAGCCAAGTACCTAGGTACCTCATTGGAAAGGCACTTTCTTGACTTAGACTGCCCATGTCAAATTAAAAATGCTCGCTTTATTCGGTTGGAGAACCTCGTAATCTATCCCACAGCATCAACAGGTCAAACATTCCCAGCACTACCTGCTCGTTGGGTGGTAGATTTGTAGGTACCTAAGTAGCAGGCAGCTAGGTAGTACGCGTTCACAGGAATCAAACTTGATAGGGCTGCTGTGTGCAGTGCTCGGGCGGCTCTATGCGGTAACCTCAGCACCGGACTGTACATATCGCGGATATGTCTCTTGAGTTCCCAAGTTTAACGTTTCACGGTGATGAACACACTACTATGCATATTCATTCGCAATAGGATCACTAAAGGGACAACTAACACCGTCTAGACAGACCATTCTGCGAGGCCTAGCGTCACGTTTTCCCCCAATCAACTGATCCGAACTAGAACTGCGTAAACGCAAGCTCATACACAAATCCCAAAGTCATCTGCCCGTGCTGTACCATGTGATTGTAATTCACCGTCGCGAGCGTGTCCCCGTCTGTGTGGATGTACGGCGAGGTCTTCTCGAAAGGTGCTTCTATGACAAACGCACTTTGATAGCCGGCCTCGGTCGCGCTGGCGAAATCAGAGCTGAAGGTCAGGGTGTCAGTGGTGCATTCCCAGCCCGACAAGGCCACCGGAGGGGGGATCAACTCACCAGGCATAACCACACTTTGTTTCCGCATAAGGAATGTCGCAGTAAGTATCCACAACCATCTTGATGAACTCTGTCAAGTCTTTATCGACATAGTCCGTCACAACCCCGAGAGTCTCCGTCTGCATACCCGCAGAGTACCCTGTCATGTCCTGCTCGAGCATCGCGGCAACATCGCGGCCCTCGGCAGCATACGCCTCGAACACGGCCTGGGAACCCAGCAGGCCCGACTCCTCGGCCGCGTACCAGTGGAACTCGACCGTGTTGACCGCCCCACCGGCCAGCACCTCCGTGGACAGAAGATAGACGCGGAGGGCCTCTAGGATGGTCATGGACCCGGACCCGTTGTCGTCCGCCCCGGGCGCTCGCGAAGTCTCCTGGTTCTGCGCCCTCCAGTTGACGCTGTCTTGGTGCGCGCCGATGACGATGGTCGTGGCCGTCTTTCCGGGAATCCTGGCGATGACAGAGTCCTGGTTCCACTTGGGGTGCGAGAACGCCTCGACCGTGGCGCCGAGGGTCTCGGTGGCGCCGACTTGGACAAGGGTCTCGTTCACTGTCTGCAGGAGCCAGGCCGAGGATTGGGCGCCGTACCCGCCCTTGTAGTAGCGGTTTTGGTAGTTGGAGAAGGTGGTCAGCCTGGACTTCAGTAGGTCGGTGGACAGGTTGCCAAAGAGCGGCTTGACAGCTGCGTCGTGTGAGACGGAGGTTGGGTATGTGTACTTTTTGGCCGCGGCTGTCAGCCTGGAGACGCCGAGGTTTGAAGAGTAGGTCTTGTCAATGAAGCCTGTGCCTGCGAGGCGGAGGCTGCGCTTCTCCGCCTGTGTCACCCATTTCTGCTCCGTCTCAAGCTGGACGAGGAAAGTCTCTTCGTCCAGCACCGGGCGGGGAGGGACCACAGCCGCCGCGAGGCCCAGGAGCTGAATGAGGACTTGAGGCTTCATCGTCGTTCCAGGCTAGAGGTATAAGTGAGAGACGGTGGTGAGAAGAAAGGGCTCGGGCTGGCACTCCTGGAGTCTTTCGAAAGGTCACTTGCCACCGACATACCACCAGGTATTTATTTGTTTTTCCCCATAACTTCGTCAATTTATACCTGCACGTCGAAACTGCATGAATTGTGTTTTGCTCGATGCGCCCGGGCAAGCAGGTGCCTCCTGCCTAAAGAGGCATGTCCCCTCCATTACGGGCCATCCGCGGCTGCCGTGTTGATCACGACTGCCAAGGAAAGCCAAGACTCGACGAGCTTCCTTAAAGGGAGAGGGCACAGGCCGTATATTTATTACGGCACTTGACGGTGTCAAATCAGGTGGAGGGCGGTGGGTAGAGAAAGCTTCGACGTTGACAGAGGAGATTGGCTTGATGCTAAGCTTTACGGCTTGCCAACTGCGTCAGCGTGGCTGGTACTGGAGACCAGGCACGGCCTGTATGACTTCAACTGTGTCCAAGGTACGTTGCCTTTGTCTCACTAAACCAGTCAATGTCGTGTCAGCTTAGCAGAGGAAGTTGGGGATACCAGTATTCTATATTTATGTGATACTCGGCTTTCGGCCTTCACCGGTAACACAGTGTTAATTCGATTGTCTGGTTGGTTCGATCCCGTCATTCAGTAGCGAACGACGCGGTACCGAAGCCGACACGAGAGGCCGCAAGATAATTCATGTCGACCAAGTCAGCCGAGCAGTTGGTCCAAGTGGAGATGTCCGGCTCGACCCTTGCCTCTGCCACCAGTCAACACCGGAACATTGTAGAAATCGAAACGCGTAAGAGGAGCCGCATGCAATGTCGAGCACTATACCAGACGATTCACTGTATCGTGCACACCTCTAAGTCGTCGCGGCCAGGGTACAGCCCTCGTGGCATCGCGGCCATACAAAATGGGCAGGCTATCAGATGGGGCCGAGGCGTCGGTGCGTGGGATAGCATCAAACCCTGATGTCCCCCTAAGTCTCCCGCCCAGACAGGCAGGATGCACTCCTGGGAAGTCGTCGAAGCAGTGAGCTTGTACACCGAGACGGCGAGATATGATTCACGGAAATAACAGGCACATCTCAAACTCAACCCGGCCGACGCTGGCGGACCGGGCGTGGCTTCCCATGAAATAAAAAGTGCGTATGCAGTGTGCTCCATACACGCACACACACACAACTGCTCCGGTGTGTGCGCCCAAGAGCTGGCGAGTATGAGACCCGCAAACAACGCCGGTCTCCGAGACATACACGTACGCACGCGAGTCCTGTGTGTGAGTGAGAGAGTAAGAGAGCGCTGCTGCGGGTTTCCCCCATGGAGGATCAGCAAACTGGGCTTCCTCCCCCCATCACGCTTGAGGATGAGGGGCACGCCAGATATCTGATGAGGCACAAAGACGAGCATATGGTCGGACCACGAGGTCGGGTAACGGGACAGACGAGCAGTGTGAGTCTGGTGTCACGCTGTACTTTGTGTGCAGTGCGGTGGTGGTGGCGGTGGTGGTCGTGGTCGTGGCCCGCTTGTCGCTGAAGCAAGGCGCTGGCTGGCCGCTGGTACCAGTGCGGCCGGAGGGCGTGCTTGGTGTGCTTTTGCTGCGCTGTCAAGCTGCATCATGCACGACCACGTCAACTGGGGGGAAAGGTGGTGGGCTTGCTCGCGCCCCCTCCACATGGCTGCTCCCCTCCCTGTCAACCCCCAGACCGACAGGGTGCGTTCCCCACGGCGCGATAGGATGAGAAAACTCGACGGACTCACGCAGAGACACATAAAAAAAGAGCCGCGAGCGGAAATTTGTCTGGGTTCCAAGGGAGAAGCAGGGTAAAGCTTGGGCGGGCTTGGGGCGGAAAGGGAGCAATTCGTGAATGGAAATAATAAAAAGGAACACGTCGGCTCGGCAGCCAATCAGTCGCCTGAGACGGTCTTCTTCCTGCTCTCGCGATGCGAATGAGGACGTGCCAACTCACACTTGCCGCACAGACGGGTAAGACTTCAAGAAGCGCCCCCCTTCAATCCTTTTGGGCGTCGTTCCCGTTCGGTCCATCCTTTCCCTCCCATCCCTTCCTGAACTGAACCTTTCCTGAACTCACATGTTCGTTCCCTACCAGTGCGGCTGTCTGTGTTTGGCCCCCGCCACTTTCCAGGATTGCCTTGCCTCGCCTCCTTCATCGCGTCGACATTGGGGCATCAAGGTTCGTCAGAGCTTTGTGCAATTTCCATCTCTGTCAAGTTTCTAGGATCCCGCCCGTTCCATCTCCACAACCACGCTTTTCTTTGCTGGCTCAACAACTCCCTTCTACTGTTTTCTATGACTTCTCTCACTCATCTCTCGCACTTGGGTCTTATCTTGTTGCGGGGAGGAAAATTTCATCAAGTGATTGAGATTTCTGATATATAATTCTCATGCTGATGCTGTGTGGCTCATGCTCATAGCTTCGTCATCATTGATGTGATTATCCAGGTATATCCATCAGAAACCCTCAGAATGTTCATACTACCCCATGCGCGTCGCAGGCCATGCATAAAAAGTTCTTTCGCGAGGTATGTGTGCAAGGAAAACAAGCAAATTACACAGGAAAAGCCAGGTGGACTTGATCGTTGTCCACGAGGCGGCCTCCCGAGCATCAGTCTTCTCGGTTTGGATGGTGACGAGAGATGCTCTCCCGGCCCGTGGGGGCGTTGCCTTTGATGCGATGAAAACGATATCGGCGAGTGTCCTTCGGAGTCAGTCCCAGGGGACAAGACAGGCGCAATACGGGGCAGTCCAGATGGGCGAACAGTGTTCAGAACAGTCCATGCCGCAGATCCTCCGAAGGACTCGTGTGGTGGGAAATTTTGATGTGAAAGTGGTCGTTGCCGGCCAAGATGTGAAACGTCTTTTCGAACCCAGAGCTTGCCCCCCGCCGCCGTCGTTACGAGGCCCCGCTGCGCCAGAAAGAAGCGACCGGCTGATCCGGGAGTGATTACCCAAACAAGTGCCGAGTCGAAAGAAGGAAAGGAATCGTTCGAAGCCGGGGCCCTTCATCTGCTGTGGGCAAACTTCACCAGCCACTGCAGAACCGCGTCGAGGTTGGTCTCCTCCTTGGCGGAGATACCATAGCACGAGACTTCTCGGTGGCCGATGCTCTTCAGGTCCATGGCATCAATCAGCTCATCAACAGTCAGCTTGTCCGGAAGGTCCGACTTGTTACCCAGGACGAGCAGGGGGATCCCCTCCAGTGTTGGACTGCTCATGACCGAGTGGAGCTCATCGCGCGCCTGTGACAGAAGTTCTATGTCTGCGATGTCTACGATGAAGACAATCGCATTCACACCGCGGCAGTACCTCTCCCACATGGTCCGAAATCGGGGCTGCCCTCCCAGATCCCAGCACTTCAGGGTCACATGTCCCTGTTGCACTTTCTTCATGTTGAAACCGACTGTTGGGATCGAACTGCAAGCGGACCGGGTCAGTCAGAGTTGCAAGAGGTGAGGACGCTAGTGGTGATATCTTGACCAAGACGGTGCAGGCGTCGCGACGACTGCCGCGGTCTGATAAGGAAGAAGGAATGCGCTTACTCGATAGTGAATTCTCCGCCCTAGCAGGTCACATCGTCAGGATTATGCGGTGACACTCAGCTCAGGAACGGGGACTTACCGATAACACTCTCAGTAGGGAAGTCTTTCCTGCATTCTGGAGTCCGATCATGGTGACATCCATCTCCGTCGCCCTGTGCAATATGGTCAGAAATATTCCGCTACTCGAGATGGCGAAATGGTTCATTTGGCGGCCGGGCAGCGCAGGCAAAATGCGTCGTGCAGCCCTGGGGGCGGGAGGGAGGTTTCTATCATGGATATGTTGTCAACGGTGTAGGCTTACCAGAAAGTTCTGAGCAACCAGTCGTACACCTTCCGGAAAAGGCCCGCCATCTTGGGAGCTGATTTGGCACGTCAAAACTCAAGTGTGGATGTGTATACTGGCAAGAGAGAGAAGGAGAGGTATTGAGGTGTGATGTATGAGGCGATGAGGACGGGCCCGAGCGTCGAGTGATCTTGGAGCTCGCCGAGGGGAGACGACGGAACAAGCGCGGGGTGTGCGATCAGCCGGGCAGCTTTCAGGGTCCCTGCGCCACGGTATCTTCTTTTTTTGTCTTGGCTTCGCAAGGTACGCCAGGTGGGGAGGGCCGCTGAGGCGAGGAGTCGACGCGGTCACGGGAACTAAAGGACGCTCTCGGGACTCTTGTGCGATCAGCGGAAGGTCGTGAGTCTATTGCTGCGCATCGAAGATATTGAGTGATATGGGCGAGCCGGCGTGGTGGGAGCGCGAAAACTCTCCACCTCGAAAAATGGGGGCACAAATTCGATGCCGGACGGGTCTGACGGGGTGGTTCCTTGCGTTGGGACGTGCGAAGGGGAGCAGCGGCTAGGACTGGGGTTCTAGTCGTTAGAGTGGAGCTGTCAGAACGGACGACGAGACCTTGTAAACGCGGGACGGGGCTTAGAATAGCAGTTGCAGATGTGATGAGCGCATGAATATATGAAATACGTTGGGCACTTGGACAGCACAGTCCTGGGGAGGCAGAGGGATGCGAGCGAGGAGACGAGGTTTGAATTTCAGACAGGCAGGCGACGGAGGAGGGCCAGCCAGCACTGTACTGTGATCGGACCGATCTATCTTTTTGCCATGCATGCACGCCTTTTCGGCCCCGTAGGACAGAACCCGCGGGGCAACGCGAACAGACGACACCCCCGGGAGAAGCCGCCAGAACGGGGGGCCAACAACCGACTGGAGTCTCGGTCTAGTTGCCGTGCAATGCAGGCCAACAGGCGGACGCCTGGAGGGTGATCTGTAACGCGTAACGCGGGCAGCTCCAGGGCACATTCGACGACGGTCTGGGGCCGTCTAGGTCGCGAGCAGTGTAAGGTATGCAGGAAGATGTGAGGCTGCCGCTGGGCAGTTCCAAGATACTGCAGGGACCGGTGCGGACGGGGACGCAGACGTAGGCGCAGACGGAGACGGGCGCTGGTTACTCGACTCCTGACACTGCTTGCTGCTAAGGGTTTCGTGGCTTGGGGCCTGGCGATTTGTCGACGGATACATACCTCGTGACAAGTGGGCCGGATCGCGGGGCAACAAGACCAAGGGCCGTCACCCGAGCGAGGGCAGCTCGCTGAAGAAGAAGAATCGTCGCGCCGTGGCCGTCCAGGTGGCCGAGGTCCTAGGCAATAGGAAAGCAGAGAAAGGCGTGGGGCTTTTTCGTGGCCGAGAGAAGTAAAACCGCAGCAAGAGGGTCAAGTGAGAAGATGCGATGCACAATGTTCAACGGCGGGGTCGAGCAGCTCGGGATGATTGGGCGGTCGGCCGTCTTATGTGTGTGACCCCCAGACAAAGGCCGAATAACAACAACCACAGCCGGCGCTCTTTTACCTGGTACCCAGGACCACGGGCTGCAAGGGATGAGGCCGCAGGGTTGTGATACAGAAACCTCCAGACGCCTCCAAAGGGGCCTCTCGGCAGCGGCAAAAGGAGATGCGGTGCAGGTGGAGGTCGAGCGGGGCCTTCATGGGAGTCGGGCAAGACAGTGCGGGCGGATGACGAGGGCGATGATGATGATGGCGGTAGTAGCAAAAGTTGGGGTCGGGTTTAAAGGGAACCTGAAGGGTCACGCCCCGGCTACGGAAATTCGTCAGGAGCAAGAGATGGGTAGTAGGTCGGGTAGCGGAGTCTAAGGCAAGGCAAGGCAGGCAGCATGTATGTGGGTGTGTGCTCCGTATGTTGTGTGTGTGTCTGTGTGTGTGGTGTGTGTGGTGTGTGGTGTGTGGTGTGTGGTGTGTGGTGTGCATGCAGGCTCTCTCGGGCCTGGTGCGGGAGTAATCTGCACCATATGCTATTTCGAACCGGTCGCTGGTGCGGACGGAGCTCTGTGTGCTCAGGTGCTGCGGCGTGTGGGCTGCTGAAGCCTGAGGAAGAATTGGGAATTGGGCTGCAAGGTGATGCCGCTTGACTGCAGGTGCATGCATGGGCCTCTATGCTCCGCGCAGCTCGCAGCGCACCAGCAGAGCCGTGGCAGCTTCGGCGAGCTGGTTGGCTCACGGCGCACCTCGGGACCAGCTTGAGGCCGCAATTCGGGCCTGGGTTGGGTCGACAACTTGGGCCTTGATGTCGCGACGGCCCTTCCTGGCCGGCAGCCCACACGGCGATTCGCTGCTCGGCTGTGCTTCCCTTCCCATCTGGGCACCCACCGAGGGGGGTACCTCAACAGAGCCCTCCCTCCTTGTCCAGCCTCTCCTGCCTGCCAGCCTCTCTTGCCTCTGTGTCTGCCATGACATAGTCTCTCTCCCTCATGCCCTTGCTGCGTGCCTTTGCAGCCAGCTGTATTAGTAGGTAGTAGTGATAAGTAGCATACCAGGTATCCAGGTGATAGCAAACACTATCGGCGCGTAGACCGTGGGGTGTAGTATAACATGAAATAGAGGGGCCGGGGAAGAGGCAGAGGTGGGGATCAGAGGGTTGCACCGGTTGACCGGCTGGCTGTTTCGCAGCTCACGCAGCCTGCCATTGTGGGCATATATCCAATAGCAGCATCTCGCTTGTGGTCAAACACGCTTTCGCTGGTGGCTGCAGTGTTCGGTTCAGAACTCGAAATGGCTCCACGGCCGCCTAGTCTGTTAGATAACACAACCTGAATAGGCACGCAGCATTCGTTTGGGTCAGCCGGATGTACGTGTGCCTAGGTAGATTGGTAGACTACCATAGACGCCGAGTCCACCTCGCAAGTTCACAACGGGGTTCCATCTAGCGACGTTGGGCGGAAACGGTGATGTGGGATCTGCCCGAGAGTGTTTGCAGTAAAAGGTCAAGACATCCTTGGAAGAACGAACCTCGCTGTCCCATGGTTGGTATGAGCGTTGGATAGAAACACCCAGGTACTTGGGTACCAAGGTAGACCAGACCACCCTATTAGTGTCTACGTAGTACTTGGTTTTCATGCTAGGCTTGAGACGTCAAGAAACATTAGCTAGGGTGGCCAGGATGGGCGGGCACGGAGAGAGAGAGAGAAAAGCAAGGGACTGCGGGAGAGAGAGAGAGCAGGGGTCCCTTATCGTAGCCAATTGCCGATAAGGAAACTTCAAATCTTTTTTGGATGAGATCAACGCCGACTTTTTGTTACCGTCTTGCATCGACTGCATGGAATCCACTCGCCCTTCCCGTGGTCTGCTTGGGAATCTTTGACGAAGGGGCAATACTCCAAGGCGAGAGTAATCCGGATTTCCCATTCCTCCGCGAGTGACGCCCGCCCCTTCAGTCTGCCGTGGCGCAGTGTAAGTCTATGCTCCGAAGCAACCAGTCCAACCAATCTGATGACAATCTCGCAGCAATACATAGCCTGCCATGGCTCCCCCAAGGACCGAGACCCAATGGGACCACCAGTACAATACTCTGCGCCGTGAAGACCTGTTTCGAAACCCACCAACAGATCACACGGCATACCCTCTCCTGCAGATCGCCGTCAACCCGCACATTGAGTCCTTCAACGCACTTTTCCCCTTGGATGGAACGCCAGGAATCATAGACCATGGACTGGCGGATATTGGAACAAAAGTTTTCTACGACAGCCCCGATGCGTCCTCCGCGAGAAACAAGGTGACGATCCGGTACAAGAGCGTCCAGCTTCAGAAGTCCATGCTTCCGCCGTCAAACAAGTTCGCCAAGACTCGCGAGATCTTCCCCGCCGAGGCTCGTGAGAGACATGCCACATACCGCGGCAAGTTGACCGCCACTCTTGAATACAGTATCAATGATGGAGATTCGCACGAGTTCGTCCGAGAGCTGGGAAACATGCCCATCATGATAAAGGTAGGGACAATTTCGACCTGCGCCAAATCCTGCTGAAGCACCTTCTCACAAGCCAACAGTCAAACAAGTGCCACTTGGAAAATAACTCGCCAGCCCTTCTTGTGCAGCGGAAAGAGGAGTCTGAGGAACTCGGCGGCTACTTCATCGTCAACGGAAACGAGAAAATCATTCGAATGTTGTTGATGAACAGACGGAATTACCCTCTCGCAATCAACCGACCCAGTTTCCAGAATCGCGGGCACGCTTACACTCCTTACGGTATCATAATGCGATGTGTGCGACCAGACGAAACATCGCAGACAAATGTTCTGCACTACTTGAACGACGGGAATGTCACCTTCCGGTTTTCTTGGAGGAAGAATGAGTACCTTGTGCCCGTCATGATGATTATGAAAGCGCTGGTAGAGACCAATGACCGGGAGATATTTGAGGGCTTGATCGGCCCGGAAGGCTCCAAGGGCTCCCAAAACACGTTCCTGACGGACCGTGTTGAGCTGCTCCTCCGCACCTACAAGAGCTACGGCCTGTACAGCAAGACAAAGACCCGATCATATCTCGGAGAGAAGTTCAGGGTTGTCCTTGGCGTGCCGGACACCATGTCTCACTATGAGGTGGGCACGGAGTTCTTGCGCAGGATCGTGCTCGTACACCTTGGCAACGTCAACGTCACCGAGGAGCAAGACGCTGACAAGTTCAAAATGCTCCTATTTATGATCCGGAAGCTCTACTCACTAGTCGCTGGTGACTGCGCGGTCGATAACCCCGATGCCGTTCAGAATCAGGAGATACTTCTGGGCGGTTTCTTGTACGGCCAAATATTAAAGGAACGGCTGGATGAGCTCCTCTCGGTCGGTGTCAGGGCTTCACTTAGAGAATGGCTAAGAAAGAAGCCTGGCCACAACTTCATGTCACCCCTTTTCTCGAAGGACTTTCCGATTAATATATTCCGGAGGACGACAGAAAACCTCGGCCAGCTGTTGGAGTACTTCCTTTCGACGGGCAATCTGATGAGCCCTTCTGGACTGGACTTGCAACAGACATCAGGCTTTACCGTCGTCGCTGAAAAACTCAATTTCCTTCGATTTATAAGCCACTTCCGCATGGTCCACCGTGGCAGCTTCTTTGCCCAACTCAAAACCACAACGGTCCGGAAACTGCTGCCTGAGTCTTGGGGGTTCCTGTGCCCAGTACACACCCCTGATGGTGCTCCTTGTGGTTTGCTCAACCATCTGGCCCACAAGTGTCGGATCATGACGAGCGGTGTCGATGCTTCCTCGGTCCCACAGCTGGCTTTCGAGCTTGGCGTCGTCGGCGTCTCATCGGCCGCCACGGACGAGAGCGTCGTCGTCATGCTCGACGGGAGGATTATTGGCTGGTGCACACCAAAACAGTCCAAGAGAATTGCCGACACTCTCAGATATTGGAAAGTGGAAGGCTCTCACCGGGTACCGAAGTCACTCGAGATTGGCTACGTGCCACCGTCAACTGGAGGGTCTTACCCCGGTATTTACATGTCCTCCCAAGCTTCGAGGATGGTGAGACCGGTCAAGTACCTGCCACTCGAAAGGGAAGACTTGGTTGGCCCGTACGAGCAACCCTACATGTCAATCGCCTGTGTTGAAAACGAGATCGAGTCCGGGGAGTCGACTCATGTCGAGTTCGATCCTACCAATATGCTGTCCATCTTGGCCAACATGACACCATTCTCAGACTTCAACCAATCGCCTCGAAACATGTATCAATGCCAGATGGGTAAACAAACAATGGGAACACCAGGAGCAGCTATTCGGCATCGGACAGACAACAAGATGTACCGTTTGCAGACAGGACAAACGCCTATCGTGAGGGCTCCTCTTCACAACGCATACGGCTTTGACAATTTTCCCAATGGGACCAATGCTGTCGTCGCAGTCATATCTTACACCGGCTATGACATGGACGACGCCATGATCATCAATAAGTCCGCACATGAAAGGGGTTTTGGACATGGTACAATCTACAAAACCAAGAAGATCAGCCTTAAAGACGACTCAAGAACCCGATCATCCGCCACTATTGAAAAGATGTTCGGATTCGCACCCAAGGGAACGACTCGATCATGGCATCGCGACACCCTCGACGAGGACGGTCTCCCCTATATTGGCCAGGAGGTCAAGGCTGGTGACCTGATCTGTGCGTGGCACACTGTGTCTCCCGACGGCCACGGCGGACTGGAAAATAAGGATGGCCTGACGCACTTCGAAAAGTACAAGGAGGACGAAGTTGCGTACATCGAAGAGGTTCGCATAATCGGCAGCGAAAGTGGCGCCGAGCCGGCCCAAAACTTGTCCATCAAGTTCCGCATACCTCGATCCCCCACCATCGGCGACAAGTTCTCCTCCAGACACGGTCAGAAAGGTGTCTGCTCCCAAAAGTGGCCGTCCATTGACCTGCCATTTTCTGAGTCGGGGATCCAGCCTGATGTGATTATCAATCCCCACGCTTTCCCGTCTCGTATGACTATTGGCATGTTCGTGGAATCGCTTGCTGGCAAGGCGGGTGCGCTGCATGGTCTCGCACAAGACTCGACGCCCTTCAAGTTTGACGAGGAGAATACGGCCGGCGATTACTTTGGTCACCAGCTTATGAAGGCCGGCTACAACTACCACGGAAACGAGCCCATGTACTCGGGTATCACCGGTGAGGAGTTTGCTGCAGACATCTACATTGGAGTGGTCTACTACCAGCGTCTCCGTCACATGGTAAACGACAAGTACCAAGTAAGAACGACTGGACCAGTTGTTCCTCTGACGGGTCAGCCCATCAAGGGGAGGAAGAAGGGTGGTGGTATCCGTGTGGGAGAAATGGAACGAGACGCCCTGCTCGCCCACGGCACTGCGTTCCTGTTGCAAGATCGGCTGCTGAACTGCTCGGACTACACCAAGTCATGGGTCTGTCGGAAGTGCGGCTCATTCCTGTCTGTGCAGCCAACAGTCACCCCGTACGTGGGGAAGAAGAAGACGATCGACACGGTGCGCTGTAGGAATTGTGCCAGGCGGCTCGATGACGAGACGGATCTTGGCGAGTTGGACGGTGAGATCTGGGAAGACGGGCAGGGCGTACAGTGGGTCGGTGGCGAGGACACGACCGTCATCGTCGTGCCCGGCGCCCTGAAGTACCTGGATGTGGAACTGGCGGCCATGGGAGTCAAGTTGAAATATCACGTTGACCCGGTCGACAAGGACCGCCCTGGGAAGCGTGTGAAACGGATTGGACTGGACGAATGGAAGCAAGGGGCACCGGCGTTGGCAGTTTGTTCATAGGGGAGAATGCATAGAGCAGATATCGTGATTTAGCAATGTGGGTCTAATTCGAAGTTGCACCGAGAGTGGTGAGTCCCAGTAGAGCATAGCACCGCCCAAGCTAACCGATATTGACGTGTGAAGGCCAATGATGGGATTGGTCTCGCCAGGAAAAGCCATGAGGCTGTCTGTCAACTGTCAGACCGACGAGACCATCACCACTGCCGTTGGCAGCACCGCCAATCTTTCGCTACCGGGGCTCCCTCTAATCCCAAATAAGGTCGCACACGCGAGGCAAGCTGCATATCCGAGGCGTCGTCTGTTAAACTCGAGGGTCGAATGTGTGGTGCCGCCCGGGGGCAGCGCTGGGTCTACGGGGTCCATGTCTTGGATAAATCTCCTTTTGTCCTCGCATTATCAATGTCGCTGCACATCCGCCCCCGTCATGACGCTCCTTGGCGACAAGAAAAGAAGGCGACTGCCGTGATTCCCAACGCCGGAAAATATAGGAAATTTGCCTCGGGCTTTTGATCCCAATCTTTGCTTTTTTCGCTAGAGACGGCGTGTTTGATCTCGGAAAAGCACCATCCCACCGGCGGGCGTGCTGGATAGATGAACGTCATATTGGGGAGACTGCGACCTGCAGGACTCCCGGCCGGCTGGCGCAGCACGCCTTGTCGACTTCATGGTCTCGGCCTGAATTACACCTGTGCTGGCTTATATCAATTGGAGAGGGCTTGACGGCTGCTGACAGTCTTGAAAGGTGAGGAGTCTTCCCACACTCAACAGGAAAGAACGTGGACGGGACTCCCCAGGCCTGCTCCTTCCACGCCACGCTCCTTTGCTTCCACATCTCTGACTGCCCGTCTCTGACTTGCCCTTCACTCCTCTCGCACACCTGCGGTCTTTTCGTCTTGTTTCCCAAAAATTATCGGAACAAACAACCTCGCCACCTTGGAGCCTCTGCACTCATCTTGGGGCTCGCCACCTTTGGCAACCTCACTCTGCATCTCTCGTTGTGATATCACTCACTCTTTCTGTTTGGTGACTGACCCATGGTGTTCTGAAGGGCCCGTCCTCACCCTTCCACCTTTTCGCCTGACAGCCCACAACACAATACTTTTCCACTTTGCCTCACTCTTGTACGAGCCACGAGGTCTATTCCCAACGGACCGCCCGATCGGCTTGAGGTGACGGTTGACACCCATCTTTCTTCATCTTTCGTTCAATCCCGCTTATCTGACGGAAATCAACATGCCTCCTTACACTCCAACGGGACGTAGTCTATGCGCCCTCTATATTCTGTGCTGCTACATCATCTCACTGGTTCTGGGCCAATCCTACGACTATGGCTTCGACATTACCAGAGCATATAACACCAAACGTCAGCTCGGGGGGAACATCGTTGTCACCACTGGCATGCCCGTTGGCTCCGGGCCTCTTCCTGTTCGACCCAATATCCGTGATCTCCAGAAGGACCCAGACAAGTGGTCCTTGTACATTCTTGCCCTCGACATGATGCAATGGACCGAACAGTCCCAGCCTACGTCCTGGTTCTCCATCAGCGGTACGTTACTGCACTGCAATTCTTTCTTGTCCGAACCCCATGAAACAGCTCAATATTCTATCCCAGCCTGACTCACGAGCGATTTGAAACTTAGGACTACATGGCGTCCCATTTGAACCATGGAGTGGGGTTAACCCAACTCCTGGCAATGAGATGACCGGGTACTGTCACCACCAGGACATTCTCTTTCCAACATGGCATCGTGCATACGTTGCTTTGTACGAGGTCAGTGATATTTTGACTTCCGGCTAAGCAACTTCCAGATATCATACGCCCAGTAAAGGGGCACATTACTGACGTGGGTTCAACAGCAAGAACTCTGCCAGCGGATGAGCTACATTGCCACCGCGTACACCGGGACGGTGAAGAACCGTATGGAGGCTGTTGCCGCCAACTGCAGAGCCCCGTATTTTGACTGGGCTGCACCACCACCGGCCTCAGGGGATAGCATGCTTCCTGCTAGTATTGGGGATAGTCCTAAGATCAACGTTTCCGGCCCTCATGGAACGCAAACGATTGCAAATCCTCTTTTCGCATACGCCTTCAAACCTCCCAGCCGAGATGTTTTCCAGGACGTAAATCCCGTAGGTGATGCTGTTCATTTTGCTTCGTTAAGTGTCCTCTTCTGATGTGTTCTCCAGTGGGCAGACTGGACTGCTACAAGAAGAGCTCCAACGAGCCTCAACGCAGACGCCCTGTCCAACAACTCTGCCGTCGACGCCGATCTTGTCCTGTACAACAGTCAGAACCAGCAGAGGCTCTACAATCTTTTCGCAACTGCCGACAACTACACAGTCTTCAGTAACGAAGGCTGGAATCCAGGTACGACCAAATATGACTCAATTGAGAATATTCACGACAACGTTCACGCCTTACTTGGTGGCCCTGATGGCCACATGACCATCGTCCCCTTTTCAGCTTTCGACCCCTTGTTCTTCCTCCACCACTGCAATGTGGATCGCATATTCGCCTTGTGGCAGGTGTTCCATCCAGATCAGTGGATTACCCCCGAGGTCGCCCAGGTCAACTCGTACACAACATCTGTTGGACAGCTCCTGACCTCCAAGTCGGCCTTGACGCCGTTCTACGCAAATTTAAACGGGGATTTCTGGACCTCGGACATGCTCCGCGACACTGAAGCGCTGGGTTACACTTATAGCGAGCTGGCCGACGCGGGAATATCGTTGTCTAACATGACCTCGATCTTTGCCGGTGAGGCTCAGGTGGTACAAGTTGTGACTGAGCTTTATGGTGGGAACAGCGTGAACAGCATCAAGATTCAGTCCAAACGCTCTGAGAGCGGCGCGAACCATATACGACACGGCAGAAGCCAGGAAGGATGGTACATGGGCCGAAGCCGCCGGTCCATAGCCTCCTTGCCCGTCAAAAAAATTGTCTCCGAGGAAGGAAAGTACAGGGAGTGGATCGCAAATGTTCGAGTTATCAGGCAAGCTCTCGATGGGCCCTTCTCGATCGACCTCGCCCTCGGTGGCCCTGGCAGACAGCCCCTCTCTGTCGGCTCCATGGGCGTCTTCGCTTCTCCCCCAGCCATCGCGAGCATGAAGAAGATGGCGCCCGGCGCAGAGTACATCTCCGGCACGGTGCCGCTAACGGCAGCCCTCGTCGAAGAGGTGGCGGATGGCACGCTGGAGTCCATGGAGCCCGGGGACGTTGAGCCGTACCTGCGGGAGTACCTCACGACCCGCGTCGTCCGGCCGGATGGCACAGGGGTGGACCCCGCCGGCGTGCCGGGCCTGAGCATCGAGGTTGTCAGCTCGCCTGTCCAGGCCTCTTTGAGCGAGTCACAGCTGCCCACTTGGGACGAGGCCGATTACAAGGTCGTTATCATATAGGGCGATGCCGAGATGTTTCGGTTTTCTCTGGGACGTGATGCTTTCCTATTTGCCGCCCTTCTTTGACTTTGGACTGGGAAAGAGGTAATAACCGCCGCCCTCCATGGGGGACATTTGGCATTTGAAAGCATAATATTTCGGCTTCTTCCTTCTGGCGACCAGCTCTAGCAAAAGGCAATCAATCAGCACTTAGGGACATTGTTGAGCTCTCCCAGTCTGTTCAGGCGATACTTATTTCTCTGCTTTTAGTGTACATTCTTATTTCTCCACTTTGCTGCACTTAATATGATTTAGAGGAGCTGGGAAGAGGAGCCACTGGACCATCTTTAGGGGAATGGCTAATGTCTGAGAGGTGAAATGCACCCGTTGTGCAGTACGCACATGTCGTTGAGAGGGGCGAGCCCGCGAGCACCTAGTTATACACTGAATCACGAACAGGTTGATGAAGTATCAACTTGGTGTTTTTGTATGTGGTCTCTTGTCCTCCTTGCAGAACTGTTTTACACCTAATAAATAACATTGCGTCACCCTTGACGCGGGTATTCCTTTACCTTAACGCCGTGATCCAAGCACACTGCTCCAAACAAGGTGTTTATACAAGTCATCTGCTTTTCCTCCTTTTCTTCGCCATCCTTCACCCCGTCATGCAGTCCTCTATCATGCGCCGATGCCGTGCCATGCCATGCAAACGCCACGTTGTAAATCAGGCACAAATTAGTCCAGAGCTTCTCCGCTCAGAATGCTCTTGAGAATGTCAGCTCCCAATCCGTCAACCGCCTGGTTGATTTCTCTGTCGCCGACACAGCTCGCCACTCTCTTGTCGTCCACAGTGCCGCCTACAAAAGCGGCCTTCCGCCCACCTTTTCTGCCGCTTGGAGTCCCTGGCTGTGACCCCGCCACGAAAGAGCCGTTCTTCCCATCTACGGCCGCAACGAGCGACAGGGTCTCCAAACTGCCCACCACTTCGCGGAACTCAGAGCTGGACAGTGGGTGCAGGGCGACCGCGTCGGACCGCTTGCAAAGAAGGGCATATGTGTCGAATAACGTCTTTATGCTGGGCGCTGTAATATTTGATTTCGATGATGGTGTGCTGGAAGTTGATTTACCAGGGGTGACAGACGCGGAGGTCTGAAGGGCTTCGCGGTTCCGCCTCTCGAGTGCATGCAGGGCACACAGCGCTGCCTTCTGCTGCAAATTCAACGTCTTGAGGCGCTGGTTGGCGCCGTTGCTGAAAGCTGCCGCCGTGACCCTGTTGAGGTGTGAAATGCTGACCCGTGGCGCCGTCTCGACCGTAAGGGAGCGCAGGGCGCTGGATGCAATGGACGAAACACTCCTTCCTGTCTTCTTCCCTGGCGAGGTCTCATTCCTCATCTCTCCCAGCACCTTCCGCGAAGGCGTCATCTGTAGGACCTGGTCCTTCGCATCGTTCTCCTCGTTAAGCCGCGTCTCGTTCTCGACCAGATCCAGTGCCCGCCGGCAGATCTCAAAGGCCTTGCGCAGGTCGCCAGTTTGGCTAGAAACCTTGCGAGAGCATAGCTCGATCGCAGCTGGGTGGAAGAAAGGAAGGAAGTCCGAGCCGGCCTTATCGCCGGGAAGAAGACCCTTCAATCGCTTCGTGATGATCATCTTGACCTGCGCCGCGGTATAAGGCAGAAAGGGTAGGAGTTCAGGCTTCAGGTTGCGTGACTTGAGACGCGGGAGAAAGCGGTCCGTCAAGTCGAGTGCGTTTGCAATCCCGACCAGGAGCAGGCAGGAAGACTTCTGCAGCGACCACCCGAACACCTTGTAGAGGCTTTCGAGGTCAAGGGACAGAATGTGGTCGATCTCGTCCAGCACCACCACGTACACGCTCGAAGACTTCCTTTTCGCTACAAACATCTTCTGAAGCATCGTGGTAGCGTCATCCTCGGTCATCTCTGTCTCTTCACACAGTGATTCCAGCAGGGTGAAATACAGATCCTTGGAAGACTTGATGCTCATGCAGTTGATATAAGCCTTGCGGACTTTTGGTGACTCGGCGACCACTTCGTTGGAAACTTTGTTGACCATAGCGCTCTTGCCAGTCCCTGGTGGACCACTGACGTAGAGGCAGCCATGAGGCTCGGCTGAGTCATTGCGGCCCAGGAAACTGCGCAGTGATTTTCTCTCCTCCTCTCTGCCTATGAGCTGACCGGGATCTGAGCTTCGCGAGAAGAGCTGTCGAGCTTGGTGGTAGATAGTCTGTGATGTCGAAGGTGTCTGAGGAGTCTTTGGTGTCATCCGCCGGGACAGCTTTCCGACAGACATGACCCGGTGACGGGGAGTGACGGGCACCTTGGCGAAGACATCTCGGTGACGAGGGGTGGAGGGTGTTATGGGGACCTTGGCAGCTGTTCCGGGGAACGACAGTCAGCATGGGAGAAGATGGAGCCCATTCGGAGCAGAGTGTGCAACTCACGATAGTCTGACGCCTCGAATTTGAAGATGTCTTTGGTGCGGCGTGCTGAGGGGGTGCGTGTGACAGATGGGCTGAAGAAAGCGACTTCCTCCTCCGAGTCGGACTGATGCTCGGCCTCGATGCTGATTGTGCTCTCGGGGTCCTCGTTCTCGTCATTGCCTTGCTGGAAGCTCCTGGTACGCCTTGTGCAGCGTTTGGTGCTGTTCGGTTGCTGTTGCTGCTGCTGCTCCTGCAGGTTGGCAGCGCCTCGAGTCCTCTTGCCCAGTACGCTCGCAGCCATGGTAGTCGCGGTCGATAATAGACAATAGACGGTACAAGTCAATTAAGATGCAATTGCTGCACGGTGAAATTCTAGACAAGATTTGGAAGGCACAAAGGGGGTGGAAAGGTGGATGTGGAGGAATGTATGTATAGAGAGGTGGAAGGAGAGGCCGGCAAGGTGAGGCAGAGCTCCTACGAAGAGAACCAACTTTGTGGCGACCCGCACTTAAAGTCGGCCGCGTCGCGACAGCCCAGATCGCGTCGTCGCGTTCGTGCCCGTGCTGAGCTCTGGCTTGAGCCGCGGTGCTCGGACCAGGTACTTGGGTACCTCCTAAATTGATTTCCTGCTACGGGCCTGGTCGTAGCGCCTCGGTTTCCCCACTCTTGGTTGCACCCTGGCTCGCCTGGACAAGGCCGGGCACGGCGTTTGCCCCCATTCTTCGGCCGCAAGCGCCCGTCTTTTGAATGCAATGAGTTAAAGGAAGGGGGTGAGCGGCGAAGATGAATTCACCTCGGCATTTCGCTGACGTCTCCCTCCTTTATTCCTATGCCATTGCTGAGCCTGAGGCGTCTGAGCAACACTATCCATCCTTAGATGTGTAGTTGACGGTGAAGCCAAGCCCTCAATGTTCATCGAGACAACGACAAGTCGGGGAGCACTTTCAGGGGCGCAGGCGCAGTCGCTAGGATGGATGCGTCCCGGGGATCAGGACTAACAACAGGGTACAACTCCGCAGTTGAGAGGCTGAGGGAGACGGAGTTTCCTATGCTTAACGGTATGTTCTTTGCCCAGGATCGGCGTCTTCAGCCATAGAGGAACCCATACTCATCTCAACACAGGCTCTATCTATCTCGACCATGCCGGCACGACCTTGTACCCCAAGTCCCTGGTGGACGAATTTGCCGCCGAGATGACCGGCAGCCTCCTCGGGAATCCGCATTCGGCTTCACCTTCCTCTCAGCTCTCCACTGTCCGTATTGAGGATACTCGGCTAAGGGCTCTACAATTCTTCAATGCTGAACCAGCCGATTTCGATCTTATCTTCGTGGCAAATGCCACGGCTGGCATCAAACTCGTTGCTGAGGCCTTGAGAGCTACTCCTGGTGGCTTCAAATATGCCTACCACCAGTCAGCTCACACAAGTCTGGTTGGTGTACGCGAGGAGGCTCAGAACAGCGTCTGTCTGGGCGACGCAGCGGTTGAGGATTGGCTGGCCGGCGAAACACCCTTCGAGCACGATGAGGGCAGCGTGCATACCACCCTTTTTGCGTATGCTGCGCAGTCAAATATGGATGGTCGGAGATATCCATTAAGTTGGTCACAACGCCTAAGGAGCCTCGACCGGCCTTCTGGCTCTACTTGCCTGACCATCCTGGACGCTGCCGCTCTTGCACCAACCGAGCCCCTGGATCTCACCAGTTCAGACACAGCTGCAGACTTCACAGTCCTTAGCTTCTCAAAAGTCTTTGGGTTTCCGGACCTGGGAGCCTTGATTGTGAGACGCCAAGCATTTGCCACCTTCGATTTCAGAAGGTACTTTGGCGGAGGCACAGTTGACACTGTCGTCACCAAAAAGGAGCAATGGCATGCTCCCAAGACCCATCGACTGCACGAACGTCTCGAGGACGGTACCCTACCTGTTCACAGTATCATCGCACTGGATATAGCGATGCGCAATCATGCGAGGTTTTTCGACTCCATGAGTCGTGTTGCATCTCATGTCTCATTTCTAACAACACGACTGCGTGAGGGCCTTCAACAATTGCGACACCAAAACGGTATGCAAGTTTGCCAGATTTACTCATCGAATTATGACTCAGGCACGGCTCCCTCAGCAGGCCCTATCATTGCATTCAATGTACGAAATCAGGCTGGAGCTTGGATCAGCCTCGCCGAAGTCGAAAAGCTGGCGAGTCTGAAAAGTTTCCACATTCGAACAGGAGGAGTGTGCAACCCTGGTGGGGTTGCCTCTGCTCTAGATCTCGAACCTTGGGAAATCAAAAGAAATTTCTCGGCGGGTTTTCGTTGCGGATCTGAAAATGACATTATCGCGGGTAAACCAAGCGGCGTCATTAGGGTCAGTCTTGGTGCCATGAGCAGCATGGCTGACGTTGATGCGTTCGTGGCATTCATCGCAGAGTTCTATCGCGAGCAAGCTTCGCCTCTTGGGGCATCCAGAAACACGACTCCCTCAGTAATGGAGTTGCAGCCCGACTTATTTGTTGCTGGTATAACCGTCTACCCCATCAAGAGCTGCGGTGGATTCCACGTTCCGAGGGACACGGACTGGGAAGTACGGCCAGAAGGCCTATGCTGGGACCGTGAATGGTGTCTGCTCCACAGAGGCTCTGGCCATGCACTGAGCCAAAAACGCTATCCCAGGATGGCCCTCATCAAGCCGTTTCTGGATTTCGAGACCGGGCAGCTGCGTGTGACATATACCGGGAAGCTGTCAGATCCGAGTCAGCCCAAAACAATATGCGTGCCCTTAAGTTCCTATCCAGCTTTATTCCATGCATCACCTTCACCATCAGCAACATCACGAGGAGCGCTCTCGTTACGTGTATGCGGCGAAGAGATTTGCGCCAAAACATACATCTCGGATGAGATCAATGAGTTCTTCACCATGGTACTGGATGTCCCTTGCGTGTTGGCGCGCTTTCCACCGGGGGGGCAGGCAGCCAACAAAAGCGCGAGGCATTCCAAGGCACACCTGCAAAAACATCAAAAGAATTTCAGCAGCAATTATGAGGGCAGCTTTTTGCCATCTGTACTCACAACCACTCCTCCTTCACCTCCAGACTCCGACGTTGAGCAGAACAATCGTCGGAAGATCTTACTGTCAAATGAGTCGCCAATTCTAGCCATCAACACGGCCAGCTTGCGAGCTCTCAACGAAGAGGTCGTTAATAGTGGAGGCAAGGAAATATCATCCGCAGTTTTCAGAGCGAACATCATACTTGATTCGTCTGGCAGCATAGACAACATCCTAAAACTTGCTTACGCAGAAGACAACTGGTCCAGGGTCCGAATCGGACAGCAATACTTCAAGATGCTTGGCTCATGTCGCCGCTGTCACATGGTTTGTATCAACCAGGACACGGCGGAAAAGAGCCAAGAGCCTTTCGTCACGCTTTCGAAGACGAGAAGATTTGATGGAAAGGTCTTTTTCGGGACGCATATGTGCCACGTGCCCCACGCAGGTCAAGCGTCAGCTGCTTCGACTAAGGACTCGCAATATCCGACCGTGCGGGTAGGTGATCCTGTGGTTGTGGACTGAGCGGAGACCCGTCGATCAATAAGGTGCCATACGAGCAAGATATCTGCTTCAAAATGCACCAAATCTCTACGCAGTGCTCATTTGGCCGATACAGCCGTCGACGGCATCTACTATGCCTGATGGCCGCTGTGTCCGTGGACGCGCCAGCACCATGTGGTCATGAATATACGACCTCATTGTTAGGGCAAAATGCCCACTCGTATTCGAGCTCGCCCGCCCATTCGTGCCTAGGGAGAACTTGGTACATTAGACTATATCATTTTGCAGCGTAGTCCTGGTCATTACCGGTCAATGCTACTATCAAAGTTTTAGAAGGCTTGTAGCCCTCTACAGGCCTCGCTCTTCTCTCTTGCGCACACTACTGGCCACCAACAGGACTAGTGCCCGCGCTCTTACAAGTGCTTCGTTTTTCGAAATGCACTTATAGTAAAGTTGCGAGGTCATCGTGGGCGGACGCTGACCACGCAAAGTAGGTGTGCCGAACGGATGTCACTAGACCGACCAGCGCCATGCATCTACGATCAAGACCAACTAGATGTCAAGCGATGCAAATACATGAGAAGCGCTTTCTGCCGTCAGGGGGCACTTCGGAAAGTATGGGATCGTCCAATACAATCGCCTCTGCACACCATGAAGGTGCTCACCTTTGTCTCCCTCCTGGCTGCAGCCGCGGCTGTGTCATTTGACCTCCCTCCTCATCATAATCTCAACTTCACCACCGCCGAGTCCGGCAACCCACTGTTCGACGGTTGGTTCGCGGACCCCGAGATCCGCGTGTACGACAATGTCTTTTGGATCTTCCCAACCACTTCCGTCGCATTTAAGGATCAAAAGCATTTCAACGCATGGTCTTCGATTGACTTGGTCCATTGGTATGCGCATGCTCTTCCTGTCTCTTATCCACTGTCGAATGTCCCACTGGCTGCGGGACAAGAATGGACGGGGTCTCTGACTTTGACTTGGTCCTCTCAGTACAGTGAGCTGACATCTGATAGGAAAAAGTATCCTGAGATTTTCACCATTGATTCTATCCCATGGATCAAGGACAGCCTATGGGCACCAACGTCAGCCAAAGGGCCTGATGGGAAGTATTATCTCTACTTCAGCAGTTTTAATGGCGTGAAATCGGGTCCGCATCCAGGTGCTGGGCTTGCTGTTGCTGTTGCAGACAAGCCTCAGGGCCCGTATAGGGATGCCCTTGACGGCAAGCGGTTGCTTGATCATGCGGTTCATGGCGGGTAAGTTTGGAAATACTCCGTGTCGCGATCCTCCAACCCAATAATTAAGACCTGGCAAATGCGCGCCATGCTACACACTTTGCGGAAGTCAACTGATACGACCATAATTATGGGCGTCTATAGGGACCCGAAGCTTCCCTCGTTATTGTGAGGCATACCACATGAGATGAATTTTTCAACTTACAAATAAAATAGAAACCCCATGGACCCTGATGTCTTCACCGATGACGATGGACAGAGATACTTGTATTTCGGCGGTACGAACGGCAACGTCGCGCTCCTGAACGACGATATGATCAGTTTCCGCCCGGTCGACAACTCCAGCTCGGCAAAAGGAACAGACGCCGAGTTCTTCAAGAGAATCACGCCGCGTCCCAGCAGCTTCGAAGAAGGCTTAGAGGTCTTCAAGCGCAACGGTATTTACTACATGATGTGGTCAGAGCACGGTTACGGCGAGGCCAGGTACCAGGTGGCGTACGGCACGTCGGACTCGCCGCTGGGGCCCATCAGGCCAAAGGGCGTGATCCTGCAGCAGGACCCGGCCATAGCGGTAGCTACAGGCCACCACAGCGTGCTCAACATCCCAGGGACAGACATCTGGTACATCGTGTACCATCGCCGGTCGCTGCGCGAGGCCCGAAAGTCCGACAATCGCGTGGTGGCCATGGACCGGTTGCACTTCCACGAGGACGGCGCCATCAAGCAGGTCGAGCTGCTCGTCAAGGACGACTTCGACGATGGGCACCTCTCCAACGTGCTATGGCAAATGCGCAGCGGTCAGTGGTCCCTCGACCAAGCAACAGAGACGGCGCTCCATGGCGACGCCCACAACAACATGGGCGCGTCTCAGCCGGCGCTTACGCTCATGGACACGCGCTTCCACGACCTAGTGTACGACGCCGACGTCGCGCTTGAGGACGACAGCAGCGAGGCTGGGATCACGTTCCGGACGGAGCCGTCGAAAGACAAGAACAGGCCCGAGGTGTTCAGAGGGTACGCGGTGTGGCTGAGTGGTCGCACCGGCGAGATCCTGCTCGGCCACCAGACGCACGACGCGAGGGTGGCCGTGCTCATGAGCGTCTCGGGCGTGGAAGTCGGCAGGTACCACCACCTCCGGGTTGAGTTCAGGGGCAAGAAGCTTTCGGTGTTCCTGGATGATGCGGCGCGGCCGACCATGACGGTCGAGAATGCCGCGGACGGCTCAGGGCAAAACGGCCTGTGGGTCAAGACTGGATTTGCGTTGTTCGATAATATTTCCATTAGGCATCCTTGATGCTGCTTATCAGCCGCTGCCTATTTCTGAAGGTCGGGTTGACTTCAATTTGCTCTTTTCTCGATGTTGACATCTAAGAATCTAGTTTAATAGGACAGTGTAATACAGACTAATCATGGATTATGCTAATGAATTTACATGAGACAGCACATCTAGCCTATGAAATGGCTTCCTTGGTTACCCTGTCAGACGTCTCCTTGACACGCTTCAAGATCTGGATCTTGGGCACTGTCTTGGGGCCCACCCACCACCCACCTGTAAACTCCGTGACTCTGCGCCGCAAAGAATCAACTTTAGCCGCTGTGCCAACCCTCTTGACGCCCCTTGGTTCCTCCTCAATGTGCGGGATCCCGGGGCGTAATATCTCGGGTCCAGAAAAGCCCTCGACGACAGCCACCGTGTCCCATTTGCCGCCCTTGACAGCCTTGTCGTCCTCCATCAAAAGGTAGTCAAATTTGGCCCAGAAGTTGGGGTCCGATAGAGTGTTTTCGTCTTCCGTCTTATCCAACACCAGGGACACTGACGGCCTGCTGTCTTGGCCCCTGAGCACGACGTCGGGGTCTATGGCCAGCCGGTGGTGTTGAGGGAGGCCACTGCCCTCAGCAACTCCGAAGAGGGTCACTCCTGTCATGCAGCTCAACACGTCCGCATGGACCGTCACCACAGAAGTGGATACTGTACTCTGGTCGCGCTCTATCATGCCATGCAGAGCAGACAGCGCTTCTCCGCCAGGGTAGTTCAAGCTCGAGGCAACGAGCATCACAGCGCTGCTGAGGAAGGTGGCAAGGATGGAGCCCGAGACCATAACGAAAATGATGTTTCTGATTGCCCGCCGGCCGGTTTCATCAGCAGCCATCCTCGCGGGGATCTGGTTCACCAGAGTCGAGACCCCGAGGGCGGCGGCGGCGGTCAAGGGTGGAACGACGTAGAAGATGAAGCGAGCCTCCTTGTGCGGCTGCAGGGAGTATATAGCCACAAACAGAAGATTCGGGATGATCAGGCGCTGGGCTATACGTCCATATGCCGGGGAGGAGAGGGCACAGCCAGCAAAGAAGAGCCCCAGAGGGGGCGAGATCATCTTGGGAAGGGCCGACGTGAGGTACCAATGCCACGGAGAGGTGCCCCAGTTGGAGGAGGACCCTTGGACGACATTGTAATAGAAACCCCATAACTCGGGCCAGATTGGCTTCTGCCAAAAATACGAGTCGACGGGGACAGAAATGGCCAAGGCGGCAACAAAGGACACCATGAACGGAGGGATTAGCCTCTGGAGAGAGATCTGGGGAACGATGAGCAGCCACAAAGCGTTGGTTGCAAGAAGAAGCGCGATCTCTGAGCGGAAGACAACGGCGGAGAAGACGAACAGGGCCAATGCCATGCGGATCCTGGGGTTGGCCTTGGCGGGATTCTTATGGGGAAGTAGGAGCCCAAATGCAAAAGTGGCTGTAGAGTGATGAGCATCAGGCAACGGGAGAAAACGGTGGTGTATCCCGAAGGGACTGGTAACTTACTCAGGCCGAATGCAAACATATTGGGCAGGGTCCTGGAGGCATAGAACATGACATGGAACTGGCTGACCTGCAGCACGACGTACCACCTAGCCACGGCAGGACCACAAGCATTGTGAAGCTGTCTCCGGAAGAACAGGAGGGAGTATGCATTGAACCAGCCGAGAAGAGCACGGGCGATGAACTGGCTGTGGCTCTGGCCGAAGAGTGAGGTAAATGGCCTGGCGACACCTGCGAGCAGCACGGGGCCGATGAAGGACCTGGGCACTGCTCCGGGGAAGGCAAAGTGGTCGTAACTGGTAGACAGCTTCTGGTAGATGCTGGAGAGGGGAGTGCCATAGACCAGGACGTCATGCGTTGCCTGGATGTTGAAGGATTCCTCGACCTTGGTGTAGGGGGCCGCCCAGAGGTGGACAAGTACCACCAGCGGGATGAGGCCCAGTGAGAAGACAACGTAGTCAAGATGGCCTGTGGGCTTATAGTTAGCAATTATTCTTGTCTTTTCTCTCATTGGTCTCCTCTTTTCTACCGGCAATAATGTCATAGAGGTGCACTTACGTGAGAGCGCCATGTCTAGTCCTGCAAGACTTCCAGTACCAGATGGAAGTCTGCTGGTGTCAAGATGTCGAGTAACAAGCAAGTTGAGGTGGGCTGTGGTGAACAAGTAAGTAATCAATCCACAGTCTAGACTCGTCAACTCACATCGTACCCCTAAGATGATGTTTGGGCAGGGTCTGTGGAGCCCAAGCCGGCAGACCCCTGAGCCTGAGCACCTGGGCAGGGCCGACGACAGGTGCAGGTGCAGGTGCAGGCGCAGGCGCAGGTGCGTCTGGTCAGTCGGCTCGAGCTTCCCCCCTGCCGTCCCCTGTTTAACACCTTACAAGCAAGTCTATTTACCGGGCCAGCCTGGACTTGGACTCTCTGTCCTTGCTCACTGCACCGGCCTGCCCTTGCCCTTGGCCTTGACCTTGACCTTGGATTTTGGAACTGGCGCTTTTGGCTTCGGCTTCAGGAGGATCTGGTGCACGTCTAGTGTTAGAACCGCTTTCGATTCGACCGATGCGCACGTCCATCCGCAATCGCCAGCCAGTCTAGCCTGTTCCACCACGAGCACACCAGTCAACCGCTGTCCTCTTCGTATTTCCTGACTTGCAGTCCAGCCATCAGCATTACGGCCGTGTCTTCGCCTTCGCCTGACAGCACTCTGAGCTGAGCACTCAGCCTAGCCACGCCGCGCACATAAGACACGACCCACGAGACACGCCAGGTGTCTGGCAGCTTCCGCCTCGCCTCCAACAGCCCTCCCACGCCTCCCATCCCACTCGACTCGACTCGACTCGCCCCGACTCGCCACAGCCTCGACTGACCTGAACCACCAACCCAGACAATCGCACCGCACCCGGCTTGCTTGACCCCTCGATTCGGCTTCAGAAGAGCGTGGATGGAGTAATCGTCGCCTCACGCCAGCTGGCACATACAGAAGACATCGCCTCTGCTCTTGTCCCCGTCTCTGGTCTATGCCACTCCTTCAAATACCTGGCTTGTGAGACACCACAGTCGCACTCATGGCGCGTGCCATGGGGCCGGTTCGTCTCAAGAAGGCGAACCCCATAACTCTCGCCATCGGCACTGTCTTGTGCATCTTCATCCTGTACTTCCTCGTCGCCCCCTCAGGCTCCGGCGCCGGCGGCTCCGCCAGCACCATCTCCCTTGTCAACGTCAAGAAGCCCACTGTCGCCAGCCATCCTCTGTCCCCGCCGACCTCACCTTTCCGGAAGCCCATTGCCGACAAGAATGGCAGATCGGCGCCGCCACCCGTCGTTCACTACAACCTGAACAACGTCACCATCTCGGCGAATCCCATCGAGAACAATGAGAACGTCCTCATCCTGACCCCGATGGCCCGCTTCTACCAGGAGTACTGGGACAACCTTCTGGGGTTAACGTACCCACATCAGCTCATCACCTTGGGCTTCATACTTCCTAAAAATAAAGAAGGAAACGAGGCCACATCACTACTACAGGCGCAGATAGCCAAGACGCAGAAGTCTGGTCCCGAGAAGGACCGCTTTAAGAGCATCATCATCCTCAGGCAGGACTTTGACCCGCCGCTGGCCTCGCAGGACGAAAGTGAAAGACACAAGATGCAGAACCAGAAACCTCGGCGCGCTTCCATGGCCAAAGCGCGCAACTCCCTGCTCTTCACAACGCTGGGGCCTTCGGTGTCCTGGGTTCTCTGGCTCGATGCTGATATCGTCGAGTCCCCGCCCGATATGATCCAGGACCTAGCTGCCCACAACAAGCCCATCATTGTCCCGAACTGCTTCCAGAGGTATTACGACGATAACACGAAGGAGATGGCTGAGCGTGCATACGACTTCAACAATTGGAAGGACAGCCCTACAGCCCAGGAACTTGCGAGCAAGATGGGCAAGGATGAAATTCTGCTGGAAGGCTATAGGGAGATCCCGACTTTCCGAGCGCTCATGGCCTACATGTACGACGAACGGGAAGACCAACACCTTGAGGTTGAGCTGGATGGTGTCGGAGGCACGGCAGTTTTGGTCAAGGCAGACGTGCATCGCGACGGGGCCATGTTCCCTCCCTTCCCATTCTACCACCTCATCGAGACGGAGGGGTTCGCCAAGATGGCATCACGGCTGGGCTGGAAGTCCATCGGTCTACCCAATTACAAGGTGGGCAGTCAACTATTTAACCACATGTGCGACATACCAGCTAATTTGAGGTGTACAGGTTTACCACTACAATGAGTGATGTGATCCCGTCGTGGTCTGCTCCAAACCATTATCATTATAATCATCAAAACAAGTACGGCCCACGTCCCAGTCGCTGCCAGATCGTCATACTATAGACCTGGAGAGTCTCAGGCGTGAAATTGCCGCACAGGCAGACATTGCGCCATCATCTGGATCACAACGGACCGACAGACATCAGGCCATGATGTCAGCATCAGGGCAAAGAGGGTGGAACACTAGACGGCAGCTGCCGGTTCCAGCATCCAATTGTATTCCTTATCCAGCATCTGGTAGACAACGAGTGGCACGCGACGAACGACGAACCGAGCGGCGTTCGGGTAGTAACCAAGGGAGCTGGCTGGCTATATATGAGGTCGTAGCAGGAGGAATATGTCGTTTGAACACGGTCATCCGCATGTGAGGGTTCGATCGACTGCAAAGGCGGGAGTTGCCTGTGGGAGCCGGTGTGATTGTAGCGCAAGCGCAATCCATGATGCGACTACGGGAACCGGCGTTCGGTCTCCTCGCGTCGAAGCATCCAATGCCCATGAAAACATACAAAGTATCTTAGTGCGGTCACAATGTCGTTGTGTTCCAGTTGGTAAATCCGATTTATATCATAATGGCACACCTGCCGTGTTGATAGTTTAGGCTTAATGACCAAGTCCACGGCGGTGATATGAGCTGATACATGTTGCTCTCACAAGGCTCAGACTCCAAAACTCCGTACTGCCTAGCCGTCCCTTGTCTCGATTTCCCAGCTGAATGAAACCCAGGCACCGCGTCAAGACCACACGCCGCGCGTGTCCCAGACCTAAATGGCAACATGAATAAATACACACACATACAACCCCCAAGAACCCGGCGGGGAGGCGGCACCGTCTTCTACGGACCATCATACCTCCCCTCCCCGGAGGAGCACCACAGCTCCACCAGCCTCCGGGCCCCCACAGCGTCGCCGTCCCGGATCAGGGCGGCGCAGTCAACGTTGAGCGGGGAGTCGACCTCCGGGTGGGGCAGCAAGCCCTCGCGGACGGCGCGGACCGTCTCGAGGACCCCGTAGGCGGGCGTCCACGCGTCGGCCAGCAGGTCCAGGCATATCTCGCCCGTCTCGAGCGAGATGTTGGGGTGGACGATGGGCGTCATGAAGCGCACCTGCGGGGGAGACAGCGGGTAATTTGGCGGGAGACGGATTGAGAGGAGCCAGCGGCCTTCTGTACGTCAAGCGTGTCAGTCTCCCTCGCCAGCAGTATGACTATTATGGCAGGGTGAGAGAAAACGCCGGGTGGGGAGGTGGGGGGTGGATTCTGATGTCTTTGCGGGTTGGCCTTCTTCTGCCTTTTGATTTTCACAAATCTATTTACCTTCATAGCCCCCGCCGATGCCCCGTCCATTGAACACGGCCTCCCACACAAGCAGGTCGTCCTCGCCCACAGGGCCGAGGCGCTCGATGCCCTTCTCCTCGTGCGCCTCGGCACGCCAGCCGTCCAGCTCCTTTATAAGGCGCCGCGCGGCCGAGCGCGAGGACGAGCCCGACGCGGCGGTGGACATCGGTCCGGCGGCAGCAGTAGCAGTAGCAGTAGCAGAAGTCGATCGAAAGACCAAGTTGGTGCCTGGCTCAGAAGAGGGCTTGTGCAGCGGGAATGCAGCGCAGCGGCGCCCGGCCTGAGATGGCGTGAGCTTGGTGCAATATCCTCCTCCTCGGTTGGATCGCGGCGTGGTTCAGTTCGAATGGCGTTTCGGTCCTTGATGTGAATGAAGCTCGTGATCGGGTTGCAGGTCGGGGTCCACCCACTCAAGCTGGGCGGTTGTAGTGCAAAAGCCCCACCCACGACCGAGCTCCCCTTATTAACGAGGGACGCAGGGGTCCCAGCTTCGGCCGAGGCACTGTTAGCAGCCTGGCTGGGGCCGCGGGGCGCTGGTGTCCCCCAGGTTCCACCCACGGCTCTGCCCCATCACACAGAGATTGCCCGAGATGAGCGACAGCTAGCGACCACTAGCGCCAGCAGGCGACAGCAGCTCACGGATCTCGACCTGGTTCTTGCTACGCTTCACTGTGTGGACACGGGTTCTATTTTCGTACATGATTCAAGGTACCGCACACTATGTACGTTGGATCGTCATTATTATGTCTACGTAATTTGCGTATCCGATGTGTCCTTGCTTCTCCCCCCACTCCCACTCCCATCGACTCCCATCGTCAATCATCTAAAGGCTCAAGGAGGTTGGGTGGTCCTGGGTGCCGCGCTGAGCAGGCAAGCAAATTAGATAAGAAAAAAAGGACAACGATGATCGCCTTCTCGCCTTTTTTGGATTCGTTCCATTTGCTATGGGCCGGTCGCCTCGGCGACCACCTCCTTTGCAAGGATATCTGTCCTCGTAGAATCGAAAGTTGTAAACGGCCGGCCACAGATTGCTCTGACCGCCAAACATAACCATGATTTCTTCCCTTCGTCTCTCGCCAGACTGCTCAGTGGGGCTCGAGAAGCCAATTGTAAAGTCGTATGGGCTGACGTGCAGCCTCCCTGGTGCAACGCAACCATCGTTGCAAACGCCGGGTTCATGAAAATGTGTAAATCCACGTCTGTGTCCGAGTTCAATTTGTGCCTCGAATGCTGTCGACGTGTGCCGGGTGATCCACCGTCATATTGAGCTCCGGGGCGAAGCTCGTCCATCCCTTGCTGTAAAATCGCCTATCATACAAGTCCATACGAGAGGTTTCCATGCCGTTGGTGGCAATGCCAGAACGAAAGCCCAGTAGTCCACAAGGAAATTCGTCACCCATTTCATAAATGCTGGGGCCGGATACGCCCTTCGGTTGTGCATGTAAAGGTTTGGAGCCGTCAAATGGCGCCGTTTGCCAAACGATAGCAGTGCAGTCATGCCTGTGAGTTCTCTTTAGGCTTCCAGAACTGCATCATCTTGCTGAACCGCCTAGACTTGCTGCCCTTCAGCTTCTTCTCCGACTCGCTGCTGAAGACTTCCGTCGATAGCTTGCTGCGCTCCCCATGAGAGCTACTGATCAGGCGCCCAAGGCTGGCGAGGCTGCCTCGCCGTCCACCAAAGGCCATCGCACTGAAAGACGCCGGACGCTCGCCAGGCGCCGGGGCGCGGTTCATGTAGGCGGCCTGTTGAGCGAACAAATTCTCCCGTGGCTGATTGGAATGGCTGCTAGAGATCGAGGGGACATCCAAGGACTTTCGCACTTCCGGGCCAGGTTCTCCCATCAGCAGTGACTGGAAGCTATCATCTGTCACTGACGACGGCGCCGTGGAGATGATGTTCGCATCGTATGAAACAGGCGACCGCGGCGATGGCATAGATGACGACTGGGTGACCGACGAGTAAGGGCTGACTGGCGCCAGGGAGGACGATGTTGTGTGTGAAGACGAGCTGCCGTCCATCGGCCCTCTTGGGCTAACGGGCGAAGACATGGGCGAATCCGGTGCCTTAATCTGCGCCGGTCGTCCAAATTCCACAGTCCTGAATTGTGTTGGAATAGCAGGCGGTTCTTCTTCGATGACTTGCTCTTGCAGAGAGCTCAAAGAAGTTCTTGACTTCATGCTTGCCGTGCGTTGAGACTTTGCGTCTTCGGGGTCGTTGGCCTTCCGCTTGGCGACAAGCGATGCATCGGAGCTCCGTCCATCTGCACCCAGCCTCTCCGCCGAGCTGCGTGCCGAGAAGAAGCCACTGACACTCGAAGTCTCGCTGTCCTTTGGCCCAGTCGACTCGGGCTGCGGCGTCGAAGAGCCTGAGTTGTCGGAATCCTCATAATATTCCTCCTCCTCCTCGAAGACATCTGCCATCGTGGAGCTGCTACCGAACCTGTGAATTCCGCGGCGGAACTCGAATGGAGGCATCTCCGGAGAGCTCTGGGCGCGCTGGTGGTGGGCGTAATGCATACCGGGTCCACTGAACCTACTTAGTCCCGCGGCACTGTGAAGTTGCCGCTTTGCCAGCCCACCAGCTTTCTGAGCTGCTTCCCATTCCGGATTCCGTGGCAAAGGAGTGTTGAAAGGCCCCAGCGCCGCGTCAAGGTCAATCACAGGATAGGCTGTGTCTTCCTCCGTGACAGGTCTCGGTGGTTTCCAAGCCTGCGCTCCTTCCTGGTCCTGGTCCAGCTCTTCTATCATCACAGTGGGCATAGAAGGCTCGCTCTTTGTATCTGCAGAATCTGACGCTGTGTCGTCCTCGTCTTCGTAGCCTGGACGGCTTGGTGGAGGTGTTGGGCCCCGGCGACTGGCCTTCTTACTCTTGCTCCGGCGACCCTTCGGTCTCTTGGTTAGTATTGAGCCCGCCCAGGTCTTGACCTTCTTCTGCTTCTTGCCCGACTTCTTGCCCGCCCTGTGCGCCGCGCCTTCTGCTGCAGTTGCTTCCTTGTCTCCAGATACTGGCAAAGACAGATCTGTCCTCGAGACTTCGCACGAGTTCAGGCTGACAGGCCGGGATTTCGACGGCGAATGGGATCCAGAGAATTGATCGAGTCCGAAGAACGACCATCTCTTTGCGATTTTAGTCGGGCTGGGGTCAGGAGATGCTGCGGCATCAGGGGAGGGGAGAGGAATCCCAGAAAGCAGGGGCAATGAGCCCCGCCTCTTGGGCCCAGCGCGCGATGCACCTTCCTGTGGAGACGCCGGAGTGCTCTCGAGGACCGCACCGGCTGTGCTTGGTCTGGATTCCGACTCGGCCGCTTGTGATGGGGTGGGTTCAAGGGGCGCGAGGGATTCATCCTTCTCCAAAATGGGGGTGTTCGATGCGGACAGGACTGATGAGATGCTGCCCGAAAGAGAATGACCGGGCCTGACTGTCACAGTGCTCGAGGTGTCGCTAGAGACTAACGAAAGTGGCCGAGGTATGAATTCCAGGGTGTCCGAAAAGCCGACCCTGGCTCTGCTAAACGATTTCCTCTCGGCTGGCGCCGCGGCGAACCTGGGGAAGCCCTGCGTTTGGTCCAGTCCCGCGCTTTGGGGCCTGTTGACATCGACTGTGTCTTGTGCGTTTTGAGTAATTTCGTCAGGACGTAGAATGGGGAAAGAGAAATGTTTGTTCAACTCTGGTCCAGAGGGGCTCGACGGGGCACTGCTTCCCCGGGAGACATCGCTCGAGTTCTTGGGGAGATTAAGCCCTGTTATGCTGCTGAGGTCATGGCTGGACATGGCCGCAGAGCGGCGGTGGGCATGGCGATGAGCAGGTCCTCGCCGACTTGGCTCGACCGGCCGGAGGTTGGGCGATGTCGTCGCGCCATCGGACTTTGTTGGACTAGAGCTCAAGACCTCCATCCTCGCGTTTCCGGATCGATACTCACCACCAACAAACTCACTGCCTCCACGCCTATGTGTCCCTCTCGCGGGAGAGGGCCGTGGCGACTGCTGAGGAGACCAAGGGGTGGTCAGGAAATCGTGAGCGGGCAAAAGTGAGGCGGTTGTCGAGATGGTTGTCGAGGCGAGGCTTGCGCCAGGGTTGAAGGAAAATGCGGGCAGAGCAGACGAGCCGTGGGATGGTGTGTCGTTGGGATTGCTGGCGCCAAAGGCTGCCAGACCCGGCTCTATTGCAGACCTCGGCCGCCTTCCGGTGGCGCGGGAATATGAGGAGGGTGCTGAAGCGGACATTGACCTCGGCGGGAAAACGAATGGCGGGTTTGGTGGCGGGGCGTGTGAGCGAGGAGACAACTCGGGAGTGTCCAGGGGGTCTCCGAGGCCTAGGTTGCCTCCATGGATGGGAATCGAAAGATGGCGTGGGTTGTGAACACGACCATCGTGAGGCATGTCGGGAACAATGGTAGTGGCCATCTTCACCAGGAGCCGCGCTGCGGCCAGAAGATCTGATGACTACTTGGCCAGAGGTGACATGGGGTACCAAAGTGGTTGCTCGGTCCCTCGGGTGCGACGACCCCAGCTCTTTTCCTCTCGGGACGGCGGGCGACTTGGATTTGGTTGAATCGATCTTCGACTCGTTTTGGATTCCGTGGGCTCAAGAGATGGGACGAATTCCCGTGAAATCCGACCTCACTATGCAACCGGGCCCACAAGTTAGCCGGTCTGCCTTTTCGTCTGATCGCAGCGGTCAACCCAAGTCGGGAAAACGTTGAGAGAAACGGCAAACGAAGCAGGTGCTCGGACGGAGGGTTGGCAGTGACGAGACCGAAGCAGAGACGGACGGTTTTGTTTGCAGTACCTTTTGTGATGCGGGTGGTTAGCGGTGATGTCTGTCACCTGGCTGCGGTCGTCGAGTATCGAGACTGGCTGGTTCCCGTCTCAGGGTGGCCAGTCGATCGTAGTCCTGACCTGGAGCGGCGCTGGAGCTGGAGCTGGAGCTGGAGTTGGAGTTGGATAGGAAATCCGAGATCGATATGTGCTGGTCGTGCCGATTTCCGGTGGGAGGAAACGAAGCGACGGAGCGGTGCGCGAGGAGGGATTAAAGCAATGCTTTTTCTAAGAATCTAAAAGGTAAAATGGATTAAAGGAGTGGACGGTCAAGACCAAGCAGGAAACCTCGACAAGATTTCCCACTGGAATTGAGCCAGAGGTGAGGGAGGGTGAGGCGAAGGTGAGGCCGGGAAAGGAAAGAAAGAAGGCGGGCGACAAGACCGAAGGTTGGTGGTGGTGGTGGTGTGGTGATGGGGGTGGGAAGAGAGACAGGCGGACCGCAAGAGCAGCAAGCAAGAAGGCGGCGGCCGCGCTGCGACGGGACTGGCTGACTGGGTCGGGTCACTGGCCACTGGTCACTGGTCACTGGGCAATGGGCAATGGGGAGCGGACGGGCGGGCACCTTCCAGGTTGGACTTGGGAAGCCTGGGCACGGGCAGGGCAGGGCAGGGCATAGCAAGGCTGGCAGGGCAGGACAGGGCATGGCATGGCATGGCTGGCAACCGCGCTGGCACTGGGCCAGGAAGGAGGGGGGGAGGGGGGAGGGGGGAGGGGGGAGGGGCGTGAGACCGAGAGACCGGGAACAGCAAAAAACAGTGTGCACAGGCCCCACGCCAACCAAAACCGACTGGGCCCACCAGATGGGGATGACCCAAAGCGACCAGCAGGGTAGGCCCCTGCTGGGCGTGTACCAGCAATTGTCAGGGCAGGAAAGGCTGAAGAGGCCACGTTTGGTACGAGATACTGTGTGCAGGGGGCCGTACTGTGAAATTTGGCCCAGCCAGCCACTCAGACGACTCGCGACAAGGGCCTGCCCACAGTTCGAGACACCAAGGGAGACACGGTACCCCAGCTCTCTCGCCCTCTCTCTCTCACTCCCTCACACACCCACCAATCCTGACACTCGTCTTCCCTCCCTCGCTCGCTCTCTCCCAACCCCGTGCCCGTTCCCGGGTTCTAGTCTCAATCAAAGACCCCGATTGCCCATTGCAAATTAGGGAATTAGAGAGGGCCATGTGGTCGATGCAATATTGCAACTTTGGAAATTGGAAGCCCACGAATTGATGCTATTACCATGGACACGCACTCGACTTTCATAAAGCAAGGGGGCTTGCCAGCCAGCCAGCCAGCCACCAGCAAACAACCGGCTGTCTACGACCTGTGTCTCATCAGCATGACGGATACGCTTGCTCGATGAGGGACATTTTGCTGTTCCTCCCAGATGAGATCGTGGAGTGAGGGAGTCTTGACTCTGGGGCTCTTGACCCCTGCCAAATCTTGGACGACCCATAGTCCAGCGCCTCACCCACGACACTCACACAGTACAGAGGGCGGCCCCTGCTTTCCGATTCCGCCGCCAACATGAGACCTTGGGGCCAACCTTGGGGCCAACCTTGGATGGGTGGTCTCCAGAGGGCCCGTCCAAGGGCTCACCCGCCCGATCTGGCAGTGACACGCATTCGAGATAATGTGTGTGTATATATATATAATGCACACGCTTGATCGAGTGCAGGGTGCGCATAGAATAGTGTATGCTCAGCATCATGGTTTGTTTTGTGCTGCTCACTGACTTGTTTTGCGGCCCCCCTTCCTCCCAGCAGCCTTCGGGATAATGCTGTGGGTATGGGGTGGTGGATACTATGCCACCTACTCTGAGTACTACGGTAACTGGAGTGCGACGTCTCGACTGGCCCTGGAGCTTGTGTTATCGTCAATTCAGGCACGCGCCGCCTCTCATTCGCCCGCCAGAATCCCAGACTGCGCATGCAGAGCAGGACCCATCCCCTTTGGGAGTTAATGTGGTATCCAACGCCGTGGTACCCCGCTATCAAGTTGCGATCTGACGAAGTTAGGGGTGCATCTGCGGAGGCACTGCCCTGAAAATCCCCATTTGTCAGGTCTGGGAGGTGATGCACGTCGCTTCGCACCCCTGCCGCCCCATCTCAGGCACTCTGTGCACTTTGCACTTTGCACTTTGCACTTTGCACTTTGTACTTTGCACTTTGCATCCTCGCTTCGTTCTGACTGTGCACCGTATGCTGTGCCGTGTGCCTGGCCAGCGCCCACCACACAGGCACGCCTTCACAGCAGCACAGTGTGGGTGTGCACAAGTGCTGGCAACCCCCCTTGTAGCTGTGTGTGCGATGATGGATTGATGCGCCGCGCCGTCGCCCTTGCAGCTGGCCTCTTGCTGGTTTAAACGTTTCGTCTCAGCCGGCCAGGAACCGTGGAGGCCAGCCTTTCCGGCTGACAGTACTAGCCTGCAAGCAAGCACATCAATGAAGCGTGATCGTCAACACTACCGCCGCGACTACCACCACAACTACGGGAATAGTTCGCCATGCGGGAACAGTTCGCCATTAGGGAACTGATCCATGAGATCGACGCCGTGAAGAGCAAATCGCCGCAGAGAAGGGGGGGCCCAGCCGTGCAGCCGTCGTCGCTTGGGCCCAAAGGGCTGATGGGAACGAAGACCAGCTTGATCGGCCATCCCTGGCTCGCCCGCCCTCCCGCGCATGACGGTCTGGCCTGAACGTGGTCCAACACTGAATCGGATGAAACTGGCGCCCTACTGCTCACGATCCAATGCCCGACATCAGCGCTGCCGGGGACCAAGCAGCTCGAAGCGAGGCGCAATCCAGACGTCCACACAAGTCTTGGTCCCAGCGCCTTGACGAGCTGCTATTCTCCTTCCGAAGAGGCTAATGAGGGCTCGGGTTGTCTGCCGAGTCCCGTGGTGTTTCGATCCATTCTTTGTTATGCCGAACACGGTTCCTCTGTCTACCGGATCTAACCCCACTCATCAATGCCTCGATTCGGAGCAGGCGCTCTCAAAAGGCGCCCCAGCCTTGGACTCGAGTCGTTCGAGTCGCCCCGATTCAAATCGGGCCTCCCGCTGGCGTCGCAATGCGCAGTGGCACGGCCTGCGGCGGTTGCGTTGGCGACAGAAGGGGAAACGCCCATCCGTCATCCATCCGTGACTTTCTGACCCGTCATGTGTACGCATTGCTCGATCGAGACAAGAGACCCGCCTCGTGTTCGTCTTGTCCCTGAAGCGTGCAGTGGCCTCGCAGCGGCCTGCAGCGGTCCTGCAGCACGAGGTGCCTTGGCTGCCTTTGTAGGAGGCTTTACTACGCCAAGTCGGCAGGCCGGCCAGTCCTGTCGCTGCGTGTCCCTGGGCGTTGCCCTTGAGCACAGATTGGTGACTTTGAGCTGCATCGCGCTACTACGGCCTACTGGCCTGGAGGGGTCAAGTAGAAAAGCTAATCTTTAATTGGCCGTCAATCGCGGGCCCAGGAAAACCGGCCATGCAGCAAGACAGTGCTGTCTTCGGCCTCGGCTTCGCCTGCATGGCGTGCTATGCTACTGCACCTAATGAAGCTACTGCAGGTTCGGGCTGGTTGTTCGTCGGGTCAGCTTGCGAGGTCTACACCGTCTGTCTGTTCTGTCTATGCGGCTTCAACACTCCAGGATCGAACAGTATTGACCTGGCGAAGACATAATTCTGACATAAAGTATGTCTTGTGATCTGTATGGCTGCCAGGACAAGACTTCAGAGTGGGTAGTCAATTCAAACTTGATCCTGAGGTCCCACCCAAGGTCATCTGGGCATACGATACTGAGAAGTACAGTATTGCACAGAGATCGCGGTACATACAATGTCCAGCATGGTAGCAATATCCCGCAGATTGCTAGCCTCGATACATCTCGGTACAACTGGCTGCGGAGCCGAGGTGCAGCCGGATTTCGAATGACCGCAATCTCGGGCGAATGCCGCCAACTAATAACGGCATATAAATCTTAGGGCGAATTTTATGGGGTTCTATGTCCTCAGATTGGATGCATGTCTCCATTGCCGCTTGACAAAGTCCTGTCTGAGACCGGCTCATTAAGCAGACTCAACGTTCGGCCGATGCCAGGGAAGTGGAACTTGAAAGTCTTGACGACTATGAAAGAGCTCGACTTTAATTGCGCTCACCAGCCAAGCTAGTAGGCTGGACCCTGCGCGGGTTTTTGTGGCATTATACACAGTCTGCATTTTAATGCGGCAGCAATTTTTGCAAGACTAGTCTCCAGCCGATGAGATTGATTGTATTGAGGCGTTTGTTTATTTTCGGCCGGGATTTCGAGCCTTGATGAGCGCGTATGAGCATGCTCTCCCCGGCCATACATAGGACTTGTGCCCCTCAACGTAATGACATCGTGAGACTGTGACTTGATGTCGAGCAACGGGGTTTGCCAAATTGAGTCCAATCAGCCACGGCCTTCAATCTGGTCTGGCTGGCTGGTCGGGCCACTTCCCGCCCCATGCCGTGAGTCAAGTATTAGACAACCACATAGCGGAGGACCGGCCTTGTTCGTGATGCTGCAGATGCCGCTGCAGGTTGAAGGGGGTAGATCTGGGGACTCGGGCAGTCTGGCCTGTCCGAGCGTACAGTACTATGCTCCTGCACAGTACAGGACTAGTATAAGTCAAGACGACTCCCGCCATTCACCAGCGAGCGCGCTTCCCACCGCCTAAGAGGCGAAAAACGGGCGAGTGGGCCCAACCTGCAGCGAGCTGCGTTGTTGCTGCGCGTCTGCACTTCTGTATGCGCGTTGAAGGATGGTGGGATGATAAAGTGAAGATATGCACGCAGGCACGCTAGGCTGGGGGTGCAGACGCGAGATCCCTGCAATCTCGCCGGCCCCTCCAAGGCGGTGAGCAAAAAAAGAAGGCACTTTTGGGCAGAAAATTCACTCCACCCTATCGCATTCAGTTTGCTTTGCGCGCATTCGGCGGCACTTGGAAGCAATTCGCTCACCGTGTCTTTGTCTCCCAAGGCAATCCCTACCGCTCGACGACGAGAGAAACCTGCTTCCGCAGCGTGCAGAAGAGTGCTCAATTTCACGGTTCTAGACTTTTTGACAACTCAATCTCCTGCCGCCCTTTGTCATCATGTCCACCGCAGTCGGCGATGCCGGCGCAAAGCCAGCTGCACCCTCAACAGCCGCCAAGCCGTTGGGTATGAGGAAGAATGGTATGCAGCCCCCCCCCCATCGTGACGCATACAGCTTGACAAACAAGATTGCTGACGCGGTTGGGAATGACCAGGCAAACAATGGCATGCGCCAAAGAAGGCCTTCCGGCCGGGCTCAGGCCTGACATCGTACGCAAAACGGGCCCAGGACAGGGTGTCGCGCATTGCGGTCAAGGCGAAAGAGAAGGAGATGAAGGAGGAGAAGGAGGCGGAAAGGAAGGTGAGTGCTACAGAACCAACTGGCCCGAGTCACAGATCGGTGACGCTGACAGCAACGCCCGGCATACAGGAGCGGATAACGAAATTGAAGGAGAAGCGCGCGGCTAAGGAGGAGAAGGAGCGATATGAGAAGCTGGCCGAGAAGATGCACAAGAAGCGGGTCGAGAGGCTGAAGAGGAAGGAGAAGAGGAACAAGCTCCTCAACTCTTGAGCGAGGCGGCCCGCGACCTGAGACTTGCGATTTCACGATCAACACGATACAGATCGTCGCGGCCAGGGCCAGCGCGAGCGCCAGGGCGGCTTGTCCGGGGACTTCAGCGACACCATGCAGCCGGCCACACTTCCACTGCGTCTTTCTGGACTACTTGTGCTGGGGCCCGTACTGAATAGACTGGTACTGGGCCCGGCTGTGTCTACGTATACCAAAAGGGACGGCAAGTGTGATGGAGACAAAAGTATCAGAGCGGAGGCTCCTCTGTGATTGTGACACTGAGCCTTGCGAAAGCCTCGCTATAGACAGAGCGCTGTCTCAGAAGTCAGACCGGTACGAGGTGGCCGAATGCGACGGCCCGCCGGTGCGCAAGCGGTCCGGGCAATTGGAAGAGACACTCAATATGAAACCGGCTTGAAAGGGCTGGGGGATGCCACGGTCGACGAGTTTGCACTTGACTGTGTACATAGCATGCGTGGCACAAGGAGAATTTGAACATGAGCCTGGGTTTCAGTCTCCCGAAGACTGGTCCATCTATTTTATTTGATCACCCTGTGAAATCGACGCTACGAGATTGGCAGCTGGGCTGACAAGTCCCCTACCCGCAAATCTGACAGCACCCGCAGCAGGGACCCTTGCATGCAACCTTGGGGTAACCAAGGCCTCCAGCTGATCTGAGCTGATGACGACGGTCAAGATTCCAGCGGCCATTCATTCGTCCCCCTGAATGAAGAATCCCTACCGACGAAGTACAATGCGCTTTCCACCTTAGATCCAGCATCACCGGAAAGCAAGCACCGTCCTTGATACATCTCTAGTACTACTCAAAAAGGACCGAGACGTCCAAGCGCGAGCCGGACAAAGAGCCACGAGGCTCAGAGCCGAGGATGTCGGGCAGCGGAGTCTCGTCGTCGCCGGGCGCACGGAGGCAGCAGACGCAGCAGCAGCAGCAGCAGCAGCAGGCACCTCCGGCAGCCGCGCCGAAAGCATCGTCCCCGAACCACGCCCGCCATCAAATCACCCGCTCAATCACCGAAATCACATCGCCAGTCCGCCTGGGCAAGCACCATCAGCACCACACCCATACTTCGCACCACCATCACCACCGGATGTCACATCATCACAGGAGGGACCGGAGCCGAGACGCCTCAGATGAGATAGGCATACCGCTGTCCGCGGCCCCTGTGCTGCAGCTGCCCCCGAGAGCCTCACTGGACGTGCCCCAGGCCGAGGGGTGGACGCCTGCGGCCTCGAGTGCCAACCCCAGCCGGGCTGGAAGCTTACGGATACCGCCGGGCAGGGAGTATGCTGGGGGTCTCCGCGGGGCGCCTGCCGCTGGCGAGGACGAAGGTGAGGCACTGCGCCGGGCAAAGGACAGGACTGGTGCGAGGACTAGGTATGTGGCTACGATCTACGACCTCTCCCCAACATCTCTCCGGCCACGATGACACTGACCGCCCGATTCTAACGAAATGCAGTGACCTGAAGAAATCCCTCGCCGAACTGGCCAGCGTCTCGACCAGCACCACTCGGCGCCTCGACGAGACCTACTACGGGGTCCTGGAGAAGCTCGGCAACCTGCAGAACACGGTCACGGCCCTTAAGGAGCTCGCAGCCGCCTCAGCTTCCATGAACGAGGGGTTCACGGCCGAGTCCGAGTCGGTCCTGGCCGAGGCACAGGCGCAGCTCGACGCCTTCGGGCAGTTCGACGAGCAGCAGGCGCGCGTGCAGGCGCTGCAGGATCGCGTGCACGGCGGGCGGGAGCGCATCGGCGCGCTGAGCGAGAGGGTGGACATTGTCCGGCAGAAGGTGGAGCGCTGGGAGCGCGCCGACTACATGTGGCAGAACAAGACGCGGAGGAGGATCAAGATCGTCTGGGGCATGCTGCTGGGGCTTCTCCTCCTCCTGGTGCTGCTGTACGCCGGGGCCAAGGCCTACGCGCCGGAGCTGGACGGGATTGCCACGAACCTGGAGGGGATCGCGGCCGACCTGAAGGAGGATGCCATGCTCGCGAAGCTGAAGCTGGAATCAGGGGGCGACGGGCCGTTTGCCGACCGCAAGGACAAGTGGAGTGTGACTCTCAACCTCAGCAGAGACAAGGCGGCGCAGGGAGGTGACGAGGCGTTGAGGGCTCTAGACGAGCTGTAGCATGGGGGTCATTGGCGTTTGATTGCAAGCATTTACTACGGCACAGACCAAATTTTGTTTCCAAGATACCCACTATAGCATATCATCAGGAGGAATGCAAGGCGCTTCCAAGCAGCCAACATGTCAACTGGAACCAGTCCGCCGCTGAATCAACGAGTGCCCAGCGACACGGCTGGCGAAGTTGCAGATTGCCGAGATGGCTGGCCGCGAGACCAAGACGGTTGTCGGCAGCTCCACGGCATGGCGTGTCCCACTGAGGCGCAGTGCAGCTTGGCGGGGCGCACATATTAGAAGTTCAGCCTGACCAGGTCTGCTAGGGAAATGCGGCTGATCCTTTTGCAAGGGAAGAGAAATCCCTTCCTCCTGTTCGCGGGGCGAGTTCCTGACGGCGCCAGCAACGCCGTTGCTCCCATGGCTGGGGTGCATGCGTGGGTGTGTGAGTGGGTGGTCATGCCGAAATCCGCACCTCCCCTCGGGCAGGACTCGGATGCGGCGACCGGCCCATCGCAGGCGCGCATTCGGGCTCTCGGCAGGGCTGGGCAAGACTGGCTCGCTCTTCGCGCCCAGCTGTGTCCCAAGTGGCTGGCCGGAAACGCCGTGACGTAGGCACAGGGCAGCACAGAGCTAATGACTTGGATCAGTGTCTACTAGGGAGAATGGAAGTTTGGGCAGGTTCTGTGTGCGGTAGATACTGGGTAGTGGCCTGGAGTGATGGAGTGAGTACCTTGTGAGAGATTAGTTATTATCTATCATGGACACCAGTCATTCACACTCCAGACCAGACGTCATCGCCTGGCAGTCACACTCCCGCACCCCCGTCCCGAGCCAGCTTCTCGACAAACAACACCGCCACGGCAGGCCCACCTGGGCATAGCACGCAGGCGCATGTGTCGGTAGACTAAACGGGACTACACCATAGCATGATAATGCAGCCAGCCCTCCAGGGCTGGGGAAGCAGAAAGCATGTCTTGTCCTAGGATAGGTATGCTGTCGCAAGTAAACAGAGCAAACGACCCAGTCCCTGGTCGCTTTGCCGTGGATCCCAGATGACCACTTTCTGCCTCATCCTCGTCCTCCTGCTGCCCGGCAGCGCGTCCTGTCGTCCCGGCTTGTCTCTGACACGAAATTTCCGATTCTGGTCAGCTCCTTCTCTCCTGTGACTCTCGCTTGGGCAGTCAAGGCCTGGGCAGTGCAGCGGCGGCGTTCGTCATCCTTACTGATCCCAATTCATCGTCTCGTCCCCCAGCCAAGATTTGCTCCACACCAAAGCACAGGCGCCCGGCCCAGGTACTGCACCACAATGGTACATAGCACATGTACCTAAGTTGCTCATCACTCCTCCTTCCTCCTGCTGTTGCTACTAGACCACTACTAACTTGCTGCATCACCTGCACTGCCCAACCCCCACCACTCCCACCACCTTGTTGGGACTTCTTCCGGCCGTTTCTTTCTCCCCTTGCAATACCCTCTGTTTCTATTCTTTAATTCCAATTTCCTCGACTTCACCGGACTCCCCCATCCAGCCTCAAACAGCCAGCGGAACTTTAATACGCCCAAGTCTTACCCCGCCGTGCCAGACAGAGTCGCCCAGGTACCTGTTTGTCGCAGCTCGCAGATCTGCCCTGCAGTTTGCTCCCTGTCACTGCGCCGCAGCCCAAGACCGACACCTCTGGGAAGCAGTCCCTCCCTACGGACGCCGTCGAGATGTCCGCAAGTGCAACCACGGCCGCAAGCGGGAAACCAGATCCTAGCACCACAAGCAGTGACGCCAGCGGCCATGCGACCGAGTCCGGAGATGCTGTGACACTGCCCGTCAGGACAAACAGCAGCAAGTCCAGCTTGCCACCACCGGGGCAGACCCTCACCGGCAAGCAGGAGCATTGTTCGTCATCACCACACCAACCCGCAACCACATGAGAGACCCGAGCTAACGGCTGGCGCACAGATCTGAAGAGGGAGCTTATATCGGAGCAGGTGCGCTGGGAGATCAGCGAGCTCAACTCGCCCACCGCCCTCCGGCGGTTTGGCGCGCCATTCAAGTCCGACCTGGGCGAGGTCACCCCGTACGACTCCGAGTTGCCAATCCTTCGATTCATCTTCGTCCACCATGTCCGCGAGTTCCCCTTCCTCGACAAGGCCAGGGAGAAGGAGTTCTGGCAGGACAAGCTGCAGGTCTTTCTGGAGTCGTTTGCGAGCAAGAACATATCCTCCTCGGAGGACCGTCTCGAGGAGACTAAGCGTCGCAAGCTGGCCCTGAAGAGTCAGAAGCTGGTGGAGCTAATGATGGTCTCGGGCATCCCCACGTCGTCAGGGTTCGAGGAGAGGATTCGCTTCTCTGAGATGGAAGTCGTAGATAGGGACGCCATCGACACGGGAGTTCTTCATACGCAGCCCGAGGGCAACTACATTAATGGTTGGGACGTCAATATGGCCGGTGTGCGCGTGACGAAAGTCCGGGGGAATATTAGGTCTCATAAGCATGCTGTCAGTCCCGGTCGTTGGCCCTGGAAAATTTGAACGTTGACTAACACCACCCAGGAATTCCTACTACGCGTTAAAAAGAAGGGAGACTTGGAGTACTTCATCGGCCGCCGCTACGGTGATTTCAGTCGCCTCCACAAGAACTTGCGCATTGAACTGCCGGGCAAGGTCTTGCCGCCGTTGCCCAAGAAGAACAAGTCCAGCTCTACCACTGCCGGCATTTTTGGCTCGGGTGGCGGTGACTCAGATGATGACTCTGTCTCATCGGCGTCTACGCAGAGAACGGGTCTTGCCCCTAACAACGGAGAAGAGCCCAGCAGCAAGAGGCTATCAGTAAGAGGTTTGTGGAGTACGCCTGTGTCTAACGCTCAGGACAGCACTAACGCTTCCGTAGATGCCCTAGGTCATAAGCGAAAAGGTTCCGCCGCCTCTTCGATGAGGGGTTCACCTAGGCCGTCAATAGATGACAGGCCATTATCACCTCTCAGTCCGGGGAAGGGTGAAAATGTCGTTCTGTTCCGCGAAAGCCAACGGATATCGCTAAGGTCTTTCTTGCGCTCCCTGTTGCAGAACCAGCAGGTAGCGCAGACCAAGGCTATGCAGGAATTCCTCACCAAGGATCCCATCAAACTCAGCGATGACGACGTGGCGGACATCATCAGGCGTAAGGCTGTAGATGCGAAGCGCATGGACGAGCAAAAGCAATTCTATGAGATCGCAAGGAAGCGCGCAGCCGACTTGGACATCTATATGGAACAGTAAGGTTCAGCTGTCTCACCCTACGTCGTACGTGGCTGACAATTCTCCTAGGTTCCGCCAAGAGATCGTGGATTCCAACGGTCTCACAAAACTGTTCCAGGAGATCAAGGATAAGGAGACGATCCAGGACCTGAGCATTCAGTACCAGAAGTTCGCCGAGTGGCTGCGGATAGAAGTCGCAGCTACAATCTATCACTTGTTCTTGGCAGAAGACAACTCTCCAGAATTGTTCATGCAGGCGAAGAGGATACATTCTCTCATTCCTTACACAATCATCAAAAACATCATCCGGATAGCAAATCCCGCGGCAGTAATGTCAAGTATCTTGGATGTGTTCCTCGCCCAGCCGTTCGGTGCCAAATCACTGATGCAAAGAATTTTCTCCCTGGCATTGCACGATGGCATCAAGAGCTTCCAAAAGTCCATAGACGCAGTGGCAGCAAAAATTGGCGACGATGTCTTCGTCGAGAAGCTCAAGCAATACACTAACCTCGATGACCATCTCAAGATCGCGATCCGCGAGGAGGCCGCAAGCGAGGATGTCGACCTGGTTGTGGCTGTCCTGAGATCAGACCTCATCGAGCCGGGTCTCACTGGCGAGCAGATCCAACGGCTATACAATGCCTACGTTGCGTTCAACAGCGCGGTCGAGAATGTTGATGAAGAGCTCAAGCAGGGCGCACAATTATTCTCGTACCTCAAGACGCTCATGAAACTGTATACTAGGCAGCGAGACAAGGAGATGATGTTACATCTCATCGAAGAGCCTGTAACGCTGCAGCTATTCCGGGATCTGTTCACGATTTTTTACGAGCCTCTCGTCCGAGTGTATAAGTCTGCAAATGTCTACAGTAGTGTCACAGACTTTGCGGTCTTTATGGATGACATGATACAGGTACGTCCAACACTATGGGACTCGCTCGGCTCCTCACTAACTTCATCCGCAGGTGGTCGAGAAGTGCCGTGAACAAGACGCCTCAGCAGATCCAAACCAGACAGTGCAGGCCTTCATCGACCTTTGTCAGAGGCACGAGCACAACTTCTACAAATTTGTGCATGAAGTACATGTCCATGACAACGGTCTGTTCACACAATTGATGGGCTGGATCGAGGGCATCCTGGAGTTTCTCCGGAAGGGGCCTCACAACGGCGCCCTCGATATCAACGCACTCTTCGAGGGAGCCAGCAGCAACCACACCATCGATAAGGAAGTCGCCATCAAGGAGATCAACGCGCTCATCGCATGGCAGGAGGCGCGGAAGAAGTGGCACCAGGACAAGACACGGCAGAAGATGGCGGCGGACGGTGGGCAAGGCCAGCTGGACATCATCCCCGGCGGGATGAACTTCACCAGCGCCGACTTTGGTCTCGACCAGATGGACCTGGAGGACATGGGCTACGATGACGACGACTCGGACGACGAGGCCGAGGAGGAAGCACAGGACGAGCTGGACCCGATCGAGGCGGAGCGAAGGAGGCGCGCCAAGAGGCAGGACCGGCTGCGTCGGACGGCCGGGGAGCCGGAAAAGCCGGCTGTGAGCGAGGTCCACAAGCTCAAGGAGAACTTCCTAGTCATGCTAAGGCAGGTGCTGGCGGAGTAGGGCTTCGGCACCGGCGCCTACAGACCTTGGTAGTCAGTCAGCGGGCAAGTCTTGCCACCCTGAAGTTGTGGGTCGGGAGCGAGGCCCGAGACTGGTTCAAGGGGGGACGGCCATAAACTTCGAGGTCGAAATTGTTTCAGGCCTGGGTAGACCTGCACCGTCTGATATGGCGTGGTTGTGGCACCCTGTTCTTAGAGTTATATAGATACGTACGTTACTATTACGGAGTACGAGCCTCGTGTATTCTTTCCTACAACAGATCGTCGCATCTCCTCAACGACCTCCGTCTTGTGCCCTTGAACTTTGTGCTCTGTTCTTGGGTTGATTGTTTTGTGGCTTGGACCCTGTGGCTTTGGCCATTCTTGAAGAGAACCTGATAGGACTCATGTATCTTAAAAATAGCGAACCAGCATTACGCGGTGCTTAAGCCACGGTTGCCTTCTCTTCGTGCCAAGTGATGTCCCCATACAGGTAACTGGTAGGTTCTCGATACAAGCGGGATATTCAAACGCAACAGTTGATGTTGCAGTACTTTGAAAATTGTATGTATAATGATTTGGTATTAAGTCTGTTCACTTTTGAAGAGTTACAATGCCAGTGAATGAAGGAGCAACCAAGCCTATTCGTAAGTGTTATGAAAATGGGCTACCTGAATAGCAAAAGGAGGGCGGTTTACTAAACCCTGGGAGGCGACCGCTCCAAAATCAGAAACCTGATTGAGAATATTGAAGAAGGGGATATATAGGCACAGGAACGAGGTTCCGAGGTACATAAGAGAGATATATACCAAAAAAGAATTTGGCAAGGAAAAAGTGTATTGTGTCTGAAAGGAGAATGTCCAACAAAGACAGCTCGACATGCTTCTTCCGATATGGAATAGTGGGAGTCAACCGACGATGCTGACAGTAAATTAACGGGCATTGAAACGAACGATTGTTGAAAGTTCTCATGTCACCAACGTGGAAATCTCGCTAACATGGAAATTCTCTAACCCAGACAAAACTCCGTGTTGCACTTTCCACTCTTGATGCCCTCGACCAGTTCTCCCTTCATATAGCCTTCCACGAAGCATCCGCTGACAACTTCGTATGTGTCGCCTTGGGCGCTGGGTCTGAGGACGACGGGCATGTCGCAATTATACAATATGCGCGATTTTGTCACCAGGCACCGCGTGATTAGTGATAGACCCAATGAATCCGTTTTCAGTCTGAAAGAGCCGCCGCCAGTGGAGCAACTGGGTTGCCAGAGCAATGGCATTCTTGGTCTCGATCGGCTCCATGCAGTATTCGGTCTGAGACGTGAAATATTCCTTCAACGGGATCCCTTGAATCTCGAATGACTCATTGACGTGGAGAATACGGCGGTAGAGAAAGTGGATAGGCTCCCATGCGAAGAGTTCTGCCCATGGGACACGGTTGCGACGTGTCTTGTCGTCACTAAGAGTCTTCCAGTCAAGAATCCCGAACTCGTCAGAAGTGCCGCGGAGGTCTTCGCCAAGATTGAGGTCTCCAGGACCGACTTCGATTTACGGAGCTCTGCTGCGGTGATCCAGGGTATGTCTAAGAGTGAAGCCTTTTTCGCGAATTCGAAATCTCTGTCGTGCTCCAAGACTCGCGCCAATGACAGCCTTGACTGTGCAGCAGTCCATCCGGGAGGAGCATGACGGATATACTTGGCTGCTGCTGCCTTTGCTTGGCCACCAAAAATTGTAACAGCCCCGACAGTGTCAACGACTGCGCCTTTGGAGTAAAGATGGTTTTTGGCATCGAACCAAAAGTGAGAAGCCTCTTCCAAGCCCTTGTTACTTTCGAATGTGTGCACAGCTCCATGTGGCATAAAACCTCGATCTTCGGACTCATATGGGGTGGTGACTTCCGGGTCGTCGGGCTGGATAATTGATAATGAGTATTTTGACCTCGGCGGGGACAGATCAAATGCCCAAGTTGGAGTGGCAGAATCAGTTGAATCTTTGCCGGCTGATCTTGCCAACAGATTGAGGCTGCCTTCTCCCTCGTAACAGCTTTCTGCGAAAATGGTCCAACAGCCTTGCCATGTGAAGGCCGGGTCGTAATTTGGCCGGATACGGCTCGAAGTGGTTGGTGGCAGAAAAGCGAGGATCCCATATACTTTGTCTCGGAGATCCAAGCATATGAAATCTTTGCCTGGGCAATGGATTCGAGAACTGGCTTCTTGCCCTTGTGGATATTGTTCCCCGGGTCCCACCTGAGCTCCCTGATTCTCGTGGCAAGTTTTAAGGTGCGGAAAATTGAAGCCAGAACTTGTCCTCGCCGAAGTAGCGTCTAAGCTTCCTGAAAGGTCCACCCTTCTCCCACAAACGAACAGTTCCGAGCCCACTGAGCTCCTTTGAGGTGAAATGATGGTCTCCATACCAAAAGAGGACCGAGGAACCAAGCGCAACTTCCTGGACGATCCAAAGTCGTTGCCAATATGCTGCGTGGGTGATGCCTTCGATCGAAATCCACAGTGAGTAGGCGTTTTCCTCATTTTCAGCCACTAGTGTCAAGAAATTCTGTGACATCTCCAACTCATGTCTTTGTTGTGTGTGCTCCAACCTCTCCAAATTCAGGGCTGATGGTGATTGGTACATGTCACCAAAACATGTATCCAGCATCTCTCTCACTAAAGTCAACTCAGCCGAGACTTCAGGAGACGGATTGCCCAGCCAGGCTCTCACAACGAGCTTCAGAGTAGATCAGCTCCATCTTCCGGACTTCAGTCGCTCTCTCCTGGATATCATCCTGGTTGATACATATAGCATCAATCCATACTTTCAAACCCCGTGACTTGACCTCAAAAGAGGTTCGAAGGCTCAAAAGGGCCTCGTGGAGGTTGGATGTCACTTCGAAAGGCGATCCATTGAGAGAGATTGTTTTTCTGTGTGTCGGATCACCCCATACATAACTCAGCGCTACAAAATCTCCCCAATTGTACCTATCATTAAGACCGGTGAATTACTCCAGAGGCCTGTCGCAGTAGGCATGCAGAGATGGGAGCCCCTTCACTTCTATCGGAGTGAACGGGCTGAAATTGTCTTTGAGATGCGATTTGTGACGTATCTCATAGTTGTCAAGATCCCACAACACATGACGAACGCGGCCTTTGATGAGCCTCAACTCGTCGTCCGTCAATGACAAGGAAGCGCGAAAAGACTGATAGATGGGTGTCCAGTCCGACAGATCAACTTCTTCGAGGGAACATGAGACGGGCACGTCAGGGGATTCACCATCGCTCAACGGCTCGATCGATAGGACTAGTATTGTCTTGCTGCCCCGTGCTATTGGCTTGTAGAAACCTGATGGCCTGTTGCTGTCCAGAAGAGTGTTCTCAGGTTGCTCGGTGGCGCTGCTTGACGGAATGGCGCTTACTTGTCCGTACTCCCGACTCAAGGATACCAGGAGAGGTGCAGCTGGGGTTGTTGAAAGCATTTCTGTTGACGTAATGGGTAGGGATTCTTCTGAAGCTGGTGATGCTGGGGACACTGCATTATTATCATAAGCAGATATTCTCTCATAGAGTCCTCGCAAAACAATTACAGCACGTGGTCTCGGAAGCTTCAGGCTCATCTATAGTAGTACCCTCTTCTCTGGTGTCACCTTGGCTCTCTGTTGCATGCAACGAGGCCTCTCGTGGAAGAATCGATACAATTTCTCGTGATTCAGAGAAGTCGAGCTGCAGTCGCTAAGCCTGGCTCTGGAGCGATACCAGCTGGAGAGGTGCCTGAGTAGAAGCATTATCGCGTAGACTGAATTGCCCCAAGGAATTAGAACCCTCCTCCTGGATAGACGCTTCGAGTTGAGTCTCATGTCCCTCATCTACATGCTTCTTGTCGTCATCATAGTCGAAGGGCAAATCGGTTTCGGTCTGGTCACTGGTCATTCTCAATGATGCTCAATCTTTGATCTAGGAGAAGGAGGGGAAACTGGACTCGAATCAGGTAGATTGAGATGAATCTAGTCAATTGGGAATGCCCTTCGGAAGGGGGAAATAAGAAATTTCGCTTGCTCAGGCTGGAAGAGGCGCAGAGTATATATCGTGGGCCTGCAGCCCCGACAGCCCAGGGGCTTTTGCTTTTCCTTTATAAATCCTGACCTCAATCTGACAGTGCACCGTTCCATGCAGGCCATGCTTACCCCCTCTCACGTATCTGGCGCATGCGGAATCCTCTAGGCATTTACCCATACGTGCTGCCTCCGGATTGGTCACTGCTGTGATCCAAGCAGTCGTGACTGAAATGTTGCCTACTGCATAATACATTTGGACGTATCAAAAGTCACCGAAGGCACAGCCAGCCCAATTTCTATTAAATCTTGGCATGCACATGTGTGTTTCCTCCTTCGCTCTGTGTCAGGCGCGTCTTTCTAACCCGAGCAGTTCTGTTCTTGAACCGGAGGAGTGACAGTACTCGAAACACCTCATCACCAGCAATTAGGCTGAAAACATGCTTGCCAGAAAATTCACTCGGCTAGAGCGTCCAAATCCACTCTTTATTCCCCATTTGCACTAAATACAGACGGCTGACATTGTCGCGGTGCCACGGACTTCCGTATCATCCGAGCTGTGGCTGATTCGACAGAAGCAATACGATAGAATGATGAGAACAGAAACTCGCATTCGCAAAATAGAGGGCAATCCAGGTTTTCCTGCCCCTCACGAGCATCTTAATAGGTTACAACTCAACCTCCTATATATGTACGTATTTTACCAGTGGAAAATATCATTTCGCGTATTTATATCTACTTTAACTTAACACATGACAGAGTTGTTGGTACGGCCCTGACGGCGAGGGTCAAGGGGTCTTTGCACGTGCAAATGGGTTGAAGCAGACCGTACGTGTTTGGGTACGGGTTCTGATTTCTGCTTATCGAGAAGGAAGAAGCTATCGCTAATCTCGTCGCCCTGACGGTTGGTGTAGTAGTCGGCCCTCTGGCTGACTAACTCCAAACCGTGTCATTTGATTGGCTATAGCCCGTAGGGGCATGGGCACTTGACAGTCGCTCAGAAATCTACAAGAGTATTAGTCATCCAGGGCGAATATAAAATATTATTTCGGGGTATATTTGAGAGTCGCAGTAGTATGAGGGCTTAAGCTATTGTCCAGAATAGTGTCCTGTGTCGTGTTTGTGCTATTCTGTGATTTTGGTTGGATTAATTGCGTATGAGAGTTGTCCTATGAAGCTCGACCGTAAGGGTCCAACTCGTGTACCGACCTTCCAGCCGTGTGAGGCACCTGTTGGAATCGTGATACTCGACGCCCTTCGGAATGAAGGTTAGACCCATCCATTTCAGGAATTGGGGAATTGCTCGTCGTAGTATCGCTGTCACTGCCACCATTACTACTATTGATACACGACGGGTCTGTCGACTCTCTTTGGGCCACAGGTACTAGGCTAAGTGGGCCCGTGGAGGGGTTGGCCTGCCACAGCGTGAAAGTGTCTGCATCGTAGTCGACCATAAGGTAGGCCGCGGTGAGGAAGTACCGGCCCAAGGTCGCGGTGCGGTTTCCTCCGGTGCTGTTGACAAGGAGGTCCATCAGGCTGTCGTTGCTGGCCCTGGTGCCATCGCGGGCGATCTCGACGTACGGGACTAGGAACTGGTCGTTCGGTATGCGAACTGAGAGTCCGCTGGATACGCGTATGGTCAAGTCACCGTCATACCTACAAACATGAATATTTTGCTTTACTCGAGGCGGGGGGGGGGGAGGCCTAGGCAGCCCACAGCTGAGTCGCATTTGTGAGCGCTTACACTTCATTAGCCAGATATTGGGCAGCAGACCAGTGGAGCCCAGATGAAGAACCCGAAACGTTCATCTCAGTCTCTTTGTCAAAGTTCTCTCGAATGACAGGTGGCCCTTCGATCAGCATTTGCCGCTGAGGGACATTGCAGCAGGCTAGATAGAACTCGGTAGGGGTGATGCTGACATCCACTCCATTCCGCTTGTTTAACAATATGTTAGTAACGGTCACCTTCATTCCGGTGAAGCATCCCTCGTCATTGTCGTAATTTAGCTGATCAGTAAAATTTTCACCAAGGATCAGGTTTGAGTCGTAATCCCCGAGTACGACGTACCCGTCAAGCCAGTTCGATGTCCACATCCGGTCCAAGAATATAGACCACACGCGCGAGGCTATCTGACCTCTGCCAACTAGGTAGTTCAGGATGGTGGAGTTGCTGCCCAGGCCCAGGGCGTGTAGGGTTGTGTACCCATGGTCCCACCGGGATCGTGGGATGCCGATTGGGAAATCCGTTATATCAGTTGAGCCTGTATTAAAGACATCGGTACCGAAAAGTGACTCGGACAGCAGATCAGGTATGCCACGTTCTTGTCCAATAGCTCACTTTCTTCTTGTGTAGCACCGCCAGCGTCGACCATGTTGATCTTCTTGTCAAAAGTGCTAGAGGCATTCTCGTAAAAGTAGTTACCACGGCGAACTTGACAAATCCGATCATTCCAGATAATATTGGGATCACAATCCGGTTCGTAGTCGTATATCCAAGTGTTGTTTAATTCCCTGGTTTTCCATCAGAGCATGGTAACAAAGGGGCCGGACGATTTATCCCGAGATGCCCTCGCAATGATGAGCATGAGAGATTGGGGCAAAAAGACAAAGAAGATTGAACTCACGCCCATGGCAACAGTAGGATATCTTGTGACGGAAAGCCAATATGCGCACGGATGCCTGTCATGTACGAGCGTTCTATCCCGGGTAGGACTTGAACATCTTGGATGGGTATAGAGATTGGCGTAGAGTTACATTCCGCGACAGACACAGAAAAGGCTACGGGTGACAGCAGCAAGGACAGCCGGAGTGGGAACATCTTCGGTTTGCTCTGTGCTCCCTACTGCCTGGCTTGAGAGCTCTCGGAGTACTGAACAAATGGTGATGAGAGAAACAGGGACAATAAACCTTGTGTGGGTCCCGTGGATATTGGTGGGACGAGGCCTTCTGGAAGGACGGAAGGCATCAACCTGTGCCCCCAGCACTATTTCTTGGCATTGCAAAATCGGGCATGGATTGTCCATCGCATTTGCGGCGTGCAACCGCTTTCTTGCCCGCAGCGATGATCAAGATTGCAGGGGCTTCCACGCCCTCAGTGTGCGGATTCAAACATTGTTTTTGATTGGGCAGTCGAGAAGGATGAAGTGATACGTGCCTGAGCTGAGCTCAATATGATACGTGACTTGGGGGCGAAAGGATTGGGGCATGGGGGCGGAAAGATTTAGGCACTTGAAATCCATGACCTGGGCATGGTTGCCTCAATATAATTACCGTTAGGCCAGCACTCGCCTCCTGGGGAGAGGGTCTGCCTTATACATGGATTACCCACAAACCAAGGAATAAAGTGTAACAAACGCAGTGCAACATGATTCTAAGTGCAACATGATTCTAAGTGCAACATATGTATGCCTAGCTCTAGATACAGCCCAGTCTAGGATTTCCCTCTTTTTTTTTAAAAAAAAAAATACTCTCTATAGATTGACTCTCATATTTGATTTTCAAAGACCCAGAATGTCAATTCCCGAGAAAATAATTATTGTGAACGAGTTTTGTCACACCCGTATTCCATTCCTCAAGTATCATTATGGCCTGCTGTCCTTTTCCCAAGTCCTCCCCATCTTCATCATCCAGCCCTCCAAGGGCAATGTCATAAAGAATTACAAGAGTATCCTGGTCCAAACTCTCGGGCATCTCCTCTTATTTCCACGGAGTCTACACTTGGCCTCATCGACAAATTCCCGAAAACTGCTTGTCCTGTTACACACGATCAACACAGAGGTCCACAAGGCCTCAAAGATGTGAGATTAAATGAGCTTGTGCTCGTTGCCACCTTGTTGCGTCAGGGCCTATGCCAACTTGAGAGGTAGTACCCATATACTTGCACAAGAATTCTGGTGAGTGCTAATGGCACAGGGGCCAGCCGCATATAAGTGGGTCCAAGTTGACAGCCAGGGTACTGTAGGCACCCTATAAAGCCGGGCATGGCTTGAGTGCTGTCCTAATTGAGAAGCCGGTGATACTTAAATTCTAATTGGCTAATACGTTTTGAGAGTGACGACTAGGGAGAGCTAAGACATAGCGGTGAGAAATTGGGCAACAATGGTAGCACTTCCTCTAGGGAACTCGCAGCACCAATGGCGTTTGGGCTTTTTTTATTGGTGAGAGCCCAGAAAGGTCTCAGGAAGGTATTGTGGTTGAGAACAGACCTGAGGAGGTAATCCTCGTGGTCCTGGTGCCATCATCTGCCTCTTCCAATCCATGGAAAGGGCCGAGGTGGTTATTATTGCCTTGTAGAAGCGATCTGGTTGTGATCGCTTGCATTTGAACTTGGCGCGGGACTTGAATCCCATTCCAGAATGGGGCCGACTAACTAATACTCCTTTATTACAAGAAAGAACACCCCCAACTCCCCAGGTGAGGCCAAATATAAATCCAAATGAGACAGACTGGGTCTGATCACGCTGATTCCCAAGGACATTGTTGAAGGCTCCATGTTTTCGACATTTCTGTCTGGTCCTCCGTGACACCCAGGGCCCTAAGGCCACAACTCCTCAACCAAAAGATGAAAGGACCTAACTTTTCTCGGTTCTTACTGGCACAAACCCCAACTGGATGGCTTGTGCACACTATGAATGGGATGGTTTGCAGCGCTGCAGGTAGCTATGACAAGTTTGCATTGTGTTTTGAATGGGGATACAAGACATGCTGTTTGCGGGTTTGTTGTGGAGTGTGCCTAGTTGTATAAATGTAGAGTTGGAAGACGTGAGCCTTTTGTGAGCACTCAGTCATGCATTGGTCTACTATGGCACATAAATAAAAACATTCCTGCGTGAGGATTCGTCCATCAAAATAAGAGTGTACACTCCTTGTATGACAGACTTGGGCCTTTAAGTTTTGGTGGTAACTTACAACTGTCAGGTTGACAGGACTTTTTGGCTAGCTGGGCCCCACTTCGGGTGCACATTGGTGCTCTGTATGCCGCAGTGTGGTGCAGGACGTTATCGATACGGAAGAACCATTGGACCGGGTAGCTCTTGCCGAGCGGGTTGACTAAGACAGGGCGTATGCTCCGGAACCGCATCAAACCTTAGAGATTTTTCGGTATCCAAGCCGCGACGCGACCAGGTTTGATCGGTCAACTCACACGGCCAAAACGCCCCATTGCATTCCAGACCTCGCCTGCCAGTCTTAGTATTGCAACATGTGTGGTGTTACCGCCGTCCTGGTTCGTGCCCTTTTGCAACGCAAAACCACTCCCATGTAATAAACTAACCTTTTTTTTTTTGTTTCGTAGCTGGGCGACACCAAAGCCACCACGGCCGCCGTGGACTTGCATGAATCTCTTTATTTTCTCCAACACGTAAGTTGGCCCGCAAACAAGTGTCTGCCATATGTTGTTAGTCCCATCTCATTTCCGTTCCTGACTGACAAGCGAAACAGCGCGGTCAAGATGCCGCAGGTATCACAGTATGCCAGGGCGGCAGGGTCTACCAGTGCAAGGGAAATGGTATGGCCGCCAAGGTCTTTGCCGAAGGACGACGCCTCGACCAGCTGCCGGGCTGGTGCGGCGTTGGCCACTTGAGATACCCCACGGCGGGGACATCATCTGCGTCCGTGGTACTCCTAGGACCGTGCTTTTAGGTGTCACTGACACGAGGTTTGGGTTACAGATCCGAGGCCCAGCCATTTTACGTCAACTCGCCCTTCGGGCTCACCATGAGCGTCAACGGCAACCTGGTGAACACCCAGTACCTTCGCGAGTTCTTGGACGTCGAGGCCCGGCGGCACATCAACTCTGACTCTGATTCGGAACTCCTGTGCGTATCTCCCGTGTGTGCCTGCCAACCGGCGTCTTGTCTGAGATTGCTGATATTGTCATCTAGCCTCAACATTTTTGCACATGGGCTTAATGAGCTCGGAAAGGCTCGTGCCAACACGGACGACATCTTCACTGCGCTGAGTGAGGTGTATTCAAAGTGCCAGGGCGCTTTCGCATGCACCGCCATGCTCGCAGGCTTCGGTATCTTGGGCTTCAGGCAAGTCTACGTGCTGGTCCTTTCGCCGGTGAATCCTAACCATGATGCCATAATTTAGGGACGCAAACGGCATTCGTCCACTCTGTCTTGGATCTCGGCCGTCTGCTACCTTACCAGGAGCCACAGACTATTTCCTGGCCTCGGAATCTGTCGCCTTGAAGCAGCTCGGCTTCGGGAACATCGTGGATATCCTGCCCGGTCAGGCCGTCTTCATCCAGAAGGGAGGCAAGGTCGAATTCCGACAAATCGTGGAGAGGAAGTCGTACACACCAGACTGTAAGCATGCACGCTCCAGGGTTCCCTTGAACTAACAACGGCTAACAAGAACTCTGTTCAGGTTTCGAACTTGTCTACTTCGCCCGCCCCGACTCGTGTATTGATGGTCTGTCTGTCTACCGTAGCCGGCAGAACATGGGAGTCAAGCTGGCCAAGAAGATGAGGGAGATCCTGGGAGAGAAAGGCGTTGCAGACATTGACGTTGGTGCGTAAAGCCGTCCCGAAGCCCCGTCCCTTGGAAGAGAAGTACTGACAAGCTTTCCAGTCATTCCTGTTCCCGAGGTAAATGGGCCCCTGTGACTTGCACAAGTTAGCTTGCAAGCAGGATGCTGACTGCTGGTCATCCGTCATAGACTAGCAACATCGCGGCAGCCACTCTGGCTGATCGTCTGGGAAAGCCGTACGTGACCGCTCTGATCAAGGTAAGTCCGGACAGCCTCCAAATTCGAAGACGAGTACTAGCTGATCAAATCAAGAACCGATACGTCCACCGTACCTTCATCTTGCCCAGCCAAGCTCTGCGGCAGAAGAGCGTCCGCCGCAAGCTCTCCCCCATAGAGTCCGAGTTCCGCGGCAGAACCGTGTGCCTGGTCGACGACTCGATCGTTAGAGGAACCACTTCACGTGAAATCGTAAGTCGGCCTTGAAAAGTTGCTAGATTGGTCTCTCAAACAAGCGTCACATCATAAACGAAGTTTATTCATCCGGCTCGAGCGTTACTAATGCGTGGTTCTTCAAGGTTCAAATGGCTAGGGAAGCCGGTGCGGTCCGCGTCATCTTCGTTTCGTGCTCCCCAGAATGCATATACCCACACATCGTAAGTGTGACCACCACTTGTCGACCGCCCAGTGTCTTGTGTGTCAGAAGACGTACTAATTGTCTACCTTCAAAGTACGGCATAGATCTCGCCGACCCCGCTGGTAAGGACATCAACCACCCTTGATACTCCCGGAGGCAAATAGCCCCCTAGAGCCAACCCCCTTTCTTCTAAGCATAAGAGACACGGTATTAATTCTATCCGCAGATCTGGTTGCGCACGGCAAGACACGGCAGGAAATTGCTGAGCACATCCACGCGGATGAGGTGATCTTCCAGGACCTTGCCGACTTGAAGGCCTCGTGTATTGAGGCGGCCGAGGGCCCGACCGAGATCAAGGATTTTGAGGTGGGCGTCTTCTGTGGAGAGTATGTCACAGATGTGCCCGACGGATACTTTGAGCACCTCAGCAAACTTCGAGGCAAAGAGAAGAAGAACCGGGCGATCGAGGCAGGAGGCTCTGGTCAGCACGCAACCGTGGTCACCAATTCGGGGCCTGTCAACGTTGCGTCTCGACATCCGGGCGAGGAGGAGGACGATGCCGGAGAGGACGGCATGGAGAATGGCAACAGTCGCCCGGAGCACCGTGAGGACATCAGGTACGTGGCTGCGGGTTGTGTTGTCGATTCATGCCTGCTGGCTGATACTTTTGCAGTCTTTACAACATCGCGAGCGAACTCACAGTGCACGAGAAGTAGTAGAGCCCGGTGCACAGCGACAAGAGCAGAATCGATCCTGTGGCTCAAAGAGACGGCAGGCTGCGGCGCGCAATGGCCTGGCTGTGCTGCTCACACAGCGACTGCAGGTGGAAGAAGACTGACAAGGTAATACCGAAAAAATGCGTACGTATCTTGTTGTAACGCTCAAGACCAGTGCGCATGCCTCAGGGGATCCAGGTCTCGGGCACAGGGGTTAGATATCTCACTGTCCATTGGTAGGTGATGGCACATGTGATTCAGGATTAGAGGATTTTAGAATTTGGCCCCCTCGCGGCCGCAGACAGTAGATTCAGAAATCGCGCAAGTGTACCCCCAAAAAGCAGTCAGGAAGTCAGAGAGTGTGCCGAGTGTCGGCCATGAAATCGCGATTATTCATTGCCCTGCAGGCTGGGCTGGAGGCTGGCTGGATGCGGCGGATCAGAGAGGTGACGTGAGCGGGCACCCACCGACGATGGCGCAGCGTGCTTGCATTGCAGGCAGTGTGACCCACTCACCCACTCACCCACTGAGCACACCACCAGGACAGCAGCACATGCACATGGCGGCCCGTGCCCCCCTTGGAGACTCCGGCGTTCAGCGTTGCACCGCTTGTCCATTAGTCTTACAGGGGGGCCAAGCACGGGGCCAAGCCGCAAAGCAACCCACCCGCCGGCGGAAATGCCCACGCAATATGGTAATACCTGCCCATGCTAACCATGCTATTATGTACGTATAATCACGGTCCCAACGATCCGAGCCGACAGGCCTTCAAAATACGCCAAGCTGTTTGTTTCTTCAACAACCCCTGAGCCTGGGTCCGGTCCATAGCTGAGCGAGAGAGCATCTTGGAGGTCTTTTCTTTTTTTTTTATCGTCGTCTTCTTTTGTCGCATGGCCTTGCTCGCCTGGTGACTCTCAAAGGCTTGACCAAGGCACCCACTTCGCCGTCCCCGATTCTTCGTGACGCGGGTTCTTCACGTCAGTGTTTCGTCTGGACTTCACCTCGCCTCGGATCATCCGCCCAGAATTCATCGAAACACTGCCAGACTGACAATTCCCCGCCCAGCCACCCCGCCGGACGCCTTTCCAAATTTCCGATGAGTTGAGCATTCGCCACAGGGATAGAAAGGTCTCCGTCATGGCTGCAGAGAACGCCGACGAGGTGCCGGCGACTTCGGCAACCTCAGAAAACAATGGGATCGAGTCGGCCGCCAAAGAGAAGCCGCCCGAGTCCAAGCCCGCACTTCCTCCCACAGCTGCCCCAACAGCAACCCCAGCTACACCTCCACCGCCGCCCGCCGCCGCCGCCCCGTCAACGATGGCTGTCGAGTACGACGACTTTGGCCTACCCATCAAGCAAAGCCCTCAGGTCCAATACACAGCGGAGGAACTCGACACGGTGCAGGACAGCACCGAGCGGCCGGAGCGCCGCAACCGGAGCGCCAGCAGGACTTCGTATCGCACGAGGCCCAATGGCAGCATGCACAGGAAGACAAGCTCCGCCGCCTCCACCAGGTCGCGGAGGAGCGCGCAAGAGGTCGCCGACGAGAGTAGCAGCGGGGAGGATGACTTCAAAGATGCCCAGTCTGCGCCCCAACCGGCGGAGACTGCAGATTCCGATGAACCGCCCAAAGCAGATGGGCAACCAGCAAGTGGTGTCAAACCCGAGACCAAGCCAGAAACGAAGCCAGAAACAGAGCCAGAGACCAAGGCAGAGACCGAGCCGGACAAGGTACCGTCAACACAGGAGCAAACCGCAGCCAAGGGTGACAGCAAGGAGGCCACGGAAAAGCAGGAACCACCAAAACCAACACCTACAGCCGAACCTGAGAAGGTGGAAATAGAAAAGGCGAAAGAAAAGGAAGCGAACGGTGGAACGCCAGATGTTGAACAGAAGGATGCGTCAAAGGGACAAACCAAGCGCGAGTCCACGGTAGTCAACACCGCCGACGCCAGTGGCATTCAAATTTCCGAATACTCTCATCTGCAATTGACAACACAAAAGAAAGAGGAGGAAACTGACGACGACGGCGAATGGCAGACCATGCCGGCATACGCACCATACGACATATACGACGACAACAATAGGCTAATTGCGAGGGAGCATAATGAGAAGGAGGAGGAGGAGGAAAGCTACAGCTATGCCGGGATGGGAGGAGCCGGAAAGGGCTACACAAGGGTCTTGGTGGACGAAGACGCCGAGTCTGCCACAAGCATGGACGACAACACCAATTATCTGTTCAAGAATGCCGGCGGGACGAGCATGATGGACGACGATGAACAAACTAGAGATGCCGTCTCGCAGATGCAGGCTACAAAGGATCTGTTGACAGAGGGTCAGAGGATTGCGTATGTTGGCTTGGTGAGGATAGAGCTTTCGCTCCTGGTCAAGGTCCTGGAAAAAGCACCGTGGACCAAGGCGACCAAGAAAGCAGGCCAGCTGGCAACGGAGGCAACAAAGATGTGGTCCCAGAAGATCATGATCCGCCTTTACACTCACATGGAAATAAGCTCCGCTGAGCAGATCATGATCGAGCAGCTGAGTGAGCACGGTGTCATGTCGAGCGACCTGACGCCCCAACTCATGGCTAACGCCAGGGTCAAGAACCCAATGGCGGAGCGTAAAAGTTCAACATCAAGCTCGCGACCCTCGCTAGCGTCTCCCAGACCTTCAGTCTCGTCACCAAGGATACCGGGCCATGAGAGCCCGGCGGAACCACCTCCGGCCTACGACAAACACGAGGGCGAAGAGCTGCCCGAAGTGCGGACTCCGAGCCAGCTGCCGAGCAGCGAAAAACTAGACATAGACATCCGGTGGACCATATTGTGTGACCTCTTCCTGGTGTTGATCGCGGACTCTATTTATGACGCGAGGTCAAGGGTCCTCTTCGAGCGAGTTGGGAAAGCCCTGGAGATTGACTGGATCGACATCTGCCGCTTCGAGAAGAAGGTGACGGAGGCCCTCGAGATGCAGCAACAAGCAGAAAGGGAGAACTGGAACGAAGACGAGCACATGGAGACTCGTCGCAAGCTGGCGCTGAAGAAGCGCTACATTGCCATGGGCCTGGCGACGGTTGGCGGTGGCCTGGTCATCGGCCTGTCTGCAGGCCTCCTGGCCCCCGTCATCGGCGCTGGTCTGGCAGCAGGCTTCACGACAATCGGTGTCACGGGAACCAGCAGCTTTCTTGCTGGAACAGCAGGGGCGGCAATTATCACGTCCGGCGCCGGGGCAGCCGGTAGCGTGATCGGAGCAAAGGCTGCCAACAGGAGGACCGGCGCTGTAAAGACTTTCGAGTATCGACCACTTCACAACAACAAGAGAGTTAACCTAATTGTCACAATCTCGGGCTGGATGACGGGTAAAGTGGATGACGTTCGCCTACCATTCAGTACCGTCGATCCGGTGATGGGCGATATATACTCGGTTCTGTGGGAGCCTGACATGCTGACCAGCATGGGTGACACCATTAACATCCTGGCCACTGAGGTATGTTCGACGACCACCTGAGGCGTATTCCTCTGTTTTGTCTACGGTCGACTAACCGGACTGGCAGGCTCTCACACAAGGTCTGCAACAAGTGCTCGGCAGCACTATCCTCGTGAGTTTGATGGCAGCACTGCAGCTGCCCGTCGTTCTAACGAAGCTGTCCTACCTGATTGACAACCCGTGGTCGGTGTCGCTCGATCGAGCATGGGCTGCCGGTCTGATCTTGGCGGACTCACTGATTGAGCGAAACCTGGGGACAAGACCTGTCACTCTCGTGGGCTACTCTCTTGGCGCCAGGGTCATCTTCTCATGCCTGCTCGAGCTGGCCCGCAAGGGCGCCTTTGGGATTGTGCAGAATGTCTACATGTTCGGCTCACCCATCGTGGTTAAACAAGACGAGTTTCTCAAAGTCAGAACCGTGGTGCCCGGTCGATTCGTCAACGGATACCACCGCAACGACTGGATCCTTGGGTACCTCTTCCGCCTGACAAACGGCGGCATCCGCACTGTTGCTGGTCTGGTACCAATTGAGAACATCCCGGACCTGGAGAATGTGGACACATCGGAGCTTGTGAATGGCCACATGGACTACCGTAGGGCCATGCCACGTCTCCTTCGAGAGGTGGGCTGGACGGTCGAAAGTGATGAATTCACTGAGATCGAAGATCCGGACCCGGAAAACCACAACAAGAGACAACGCGAGCTGATCAACGAGATAGAGGAGGCGAGAAAGGAGCTTGAAAAGGAAGGGGCTGCTGAGAACAGCAAGAATAGTCGCAAAAGCGGAGCGTTCGGTGGCTTCTTCAGCCGCAAGAAGAAGGCACAGAGGGCTGAATGGGAGGTGTATGAGGACTCATCTAAGGCGGCGGCGGCCGCAAATGGGACCATCTCTTCGAAGGTGGAAGACAAGGAGGGAAATAACCACGGAGTACTGTTCGACGTCGACGCCATCCGCGCAGAACTTGCTAGGGCCCAGGATGATGACACGTTGCAGGTGAGGGAGCTACAGTCGACGCTGCCGCCGATGAAGCTGCCGAGCCCGGGGCTGGCCTCGAGCACAAGCCCAAGAGAGTCGCTGACACACAACAAGAGCTTGGACGCCTACTCAGGATGGGGCTCTTCCAACCCTTCTTCCCCGGAATCCACCCGAAAGCGCAGGGACGACGAGATTCAGATGACATTTGACACGCCCTTCGAGGACCCTCACCGGTCGCATCGGAGCCAGACGTTCTCGAGCAACGCGTCAGATGCGTCGAGGCCCGGCCTCAAGCCGACGCAGACGGTGCCGACCATACCAACGGCGAACCCTTGGGCGGTCGACCCAGACGACGACGATTTCGGTAAGGAGAAGGATGAGATTTCAATGACTTTTGCCTAGAATTCTATGTGAGGGGAATTTTCTAATAATATTCTCGGGCGAGCAATGACTGGCCGGTTGGTTTGACTTGGAGGCGTCCAAGGGCATCATGATTTCTCGGAGGCGGGCGTCATAGCTAAACCCTGCAAATTGCATTGAAATGGCCAAGAGGGCATTTCATTTGGTTGTTGATGGTTCGAGCCCGGATCATTGACGGAGAGCGCGGCCGGGAGAGGTGTACTCTATCTCGCACAACAGGTTTGAATGTTGTGCATATATAATTCAAGCATCAAACCGCCCTTCCCCGGGGAAGGGCGAAGAATGACAAGGGCACATAGCTTGCCAACGTGGACCTAAACATTGTTCCACCTTCCAAGCGATGCATGCACGAGGAGACTTGCAAGCGATACGCTGGCCAAGTAACCTGACCCCCAGTGGCAACATGAGAGTTCATGATGGTTCAAGTAACCAACAGCCCCCAAGCCCCATATTTGCACGCGCGCTTTAAGAAATATGGTCTGGGTCCGGCGGCCTGTCAAAAAAATACAGCCCCCATTCAAGTCCCCACACTTTTTGTCGCTGGGCGTAACTTGGCTCCTGGGTGCGATGCAACGTGTAATGGTTGCTTCGGTGGGTGCTGCTTCACAACGGCTGTCTTGCTCTGATGGCGAGGGCGTCGTCGCACGGCTGCGAGACGTGTCTTTCCGATCTGGGATGTTCGGTAATGACTGGCCCCTAATATCTTACATGCATATCATCTCATGTAGACCGGGATGGGCTAGATTAGGCATTTGTAGAGTAGTATACATACAGCTGTGGGCAGGCCAAGTCACAACGTTCATTTTAAAATAGCAGAGCGCTTCCGGTTGGCCAGTGCGGGCTGGGTGCCGTGCTCTTCCCTGCAGCCTGTTCTTCTTAGACATGTTATGTTGCGTCCGTCCCGCTTATTACACTACAGTGCCGAACAGCATATTATTATCTGCAGTCATCAGGGCGACGACGTCCCCGTGCAGGTCGCACCACCGCGTGCAAATCATAGACTCACAAAAAAAAAAGAAGAAAAAAAAATCCATATCCCCCCGTCCAGGTGGAAAACGGAATTCCTTCCTGCTCGCAACACTGGGGCTGACGCGCGCCCTGATTAGGGTGGATTACAGCAGGCGCCTTTCCCCCTTAGCCCTGGTCCTCCCCCACCCCAGGCTTGCGAGGCGAGGAGGAGCCTTGAATCCTTCAGGATGAGTATCGCTGAGCGGGAGCTGAGAAATAAGTGTACATACCTGACATAGGCCACACACACACACACACACTCTCTCTCTCTCTCTCTCTCTCTCTCACAAACGCAACTTCACTCTCGGCGCTGGACCCATCGAGGCTCCACGATGCTGCAGCTACCTTCAGTTTTATTAGACGTTGGCAGTGTTCCATCAGAGGGCCACGCGTTCTGAACCCCCAGGAACGGCAAAGGAAGAAAAAAACACGAGATAAACGTGGTCTGAATTGCCTTTTCGAGGGTCACAGAGAGGGGACGCCACACAAAGGAGAACAAACCTTGTGTGAGACGGGGGTAAGCGCACGACAGCTGCGAGGATTGGGGTTTTTGTGTTTCCCATCCGCTTCTTACCGGGGCGAGGCTTCTTCTTTTCACCAAACACAACTCCAAAGACACAAAAGTGTCAGCAAGCCGCTGATCGGCAATGCATTATTCTGCGTCTGCTCGACCCCCCTCTCCTCAGGGGTCGTCCTGTCTCCAGACCGAAGGACCATTTTCCCTTCCTCATGGTTGCCTGCCTGTCAGCCTGCCCGGCGTTTCGGTAAGATGTTGGGTGGTGGTGGTGGAGGTGGGATGCAGGAGAATGGCGCAGCCTCGCGTAGTCGTAAACGCTGCGGTTGGCTTTCCGAGTGTGTGTGAATTTGTGCATTTGTGACCCATTATTGACTTTGTCAGACGGCCGGGTCACTCCTCAAATCACCATGGAGAGGAGCTGAAAAAAAGAAGAAAAAAACCGACAGCCAAACGTTAAACCGGTTGGATGAATATCTTTGTGACCCTCCTTGACTGCTGAATCCTACGCCAGATCTGTATGTCCCCATTTCTCTACGCTCCCAAACAACAACCAACAGCCGACGTTTTTCTCTCTCTGCCACTCTTCTTTCCTTCATTTCCGCACTTGGTTCTCTTTCACCTAGCAGCCCGTTCCTTAAAAGCCTTACCAATCTTTCTCTCGTTTGCCCCATTATTTTCTTTTCGAGCCTCTCTCTCGCCCGTTTCCGCTTTGGAACCGCCCTTGGCATTCTCCTGTGTTAAGTGCGATGCCGCTCGGCGCCACCTATTAGCGGAAGCCTACATACTTTCACCATGCGAATATTTTCATCAAGACTATGCGTCCTGGCGGCCCTGCTATTCAACAACGTCATGGCAGATGACCCATCGCAGGATGGGGTGCCGGAATTCACCTTCGAAGGCTACTCTTTCCTCGGCCAGTGGATAGATCCGAACCAGACCTCGGTGTTCGATCACAATTTGCTCAAGCAGCAAGTTAACAAAACATTCTCCTGGACTCGGAAACATGAGGAGGCAGAAGTTTTGCAAGTCGATCTCATGAACAACGATACTCATGCAATAGCCTCCTGGTGCCCAGGTGATGGCAATTGTGAAAGGACGGATGGATTTTCTGGTTCGTATACTCCACCTGTCCTCACAGTGACTGGTTCTACTTCATTCTCTGACAGGGTGTGGGCAAAGTACAACCTTGGAACAAGACGGGAGGATATGTCACATTGGATCCTCCAGTGATCGAGGCACTTGCTGACTATCGTGGGGCCGTATTGTTCTTTCGCATTGATTGGCAGTTCAAGAATGGCAACCCAGCTGGAGGAGTGTATTCGTCCTGGAGTCAAAAATGGGCCGTCGCAGAGGGTGCCAGCGCAGTAAGCAGCGTGTATTCGGAACACGCATATTGGATGACAGCAGGTGGACCCGTAGTTTCCAGTCAAGGCCCAGCACCCACATCCATCATTTTAGCATTGGTCAGTGGAACGACAGCATCCGGTTTAGCCAGCTCGACAAGCCCAACTGAAAAGTCAGGCGGTCAATCTCAGGGACTCACAACAGGAGCCATCGTTGGAATTGTCGTGGGGTGCGTTGGAGGGCTCGTACTCGTTAGTCTCGCTGCAGGCTGCCTCTGCTTCCGACGACGAAGACGACGAGATGCCGGGGGCGACAGAGGCGGAAGCCGTGGTGTCAAGGACACAATCGCAGAGAAGGAGGCGCGCGCCACTATTCTGGACAGAGACCAACCAGACACGCCTTACTCGGAGCAAAACAGTCAGCACACACTACAACGAGGGCTAGGCCTGGCCGGGAGGTACGGCAGTGGTGCAGACCTGGGCATCGGGCAGGCCATGTCAGGCGAGCGCAGCACCGAGAGCCTCCACACAGTCGCCGACGTGAACGACCGCAACTCGGGCGTGTATTCCTCGCTGGGAGGGGCAGCAGCGCGCTCCGCCCACGGCACGCCGGTGATCGGGTCCGGAGCCTTCGCCAGTGGCCCCAGCAGCCCGCTGATGCAGCCGCACACTCCCTCGATGTCCGTCCACGAACGCAGCCCGGCAATGGACTCGCCCGTGCCGCGCTCGTCGTCGCAGCTGGACCGGTCGCTGTCGCCGTACAGGGACAACGCGGGGCAGCACGACTACGGCCAGCACCACGTCATCGGCGACGGCACCGACCGCGCACATCAGGAGCAGGAGCACTCCGGCGATGATACGGCGCGGGTCCCCTCATCGCTGTACTCGTCAAACCCATTGGAAGAGACGCAGCCAATATCGCCGGGGAGCCCCAAGGACAACGGCGGCGCTGCTGGAGGAGCGTCGTCGCAGCCACATGGCCACAGCCGGACGAACACGCCATCCGGGATAGCCCAGCAGTATGCACACCTTGTCGAGGATGGCATGACGGACGCCGAGATCAGGAGGCTGGAGGAGGAGGAGCGGGCGCTGGACGAGGCGATCGAGCAGGCGGGGTCGACAGGAAGGCAGTGGTGATTGGAGTTCTCAGTACAGATTTTGGCATTTCTTTGGGGGTGAAATCTTTCTCTTACACTCAGCCAAGCGTTTTATTTCATGAATACAAGCGTCTGCTTGCCTTCGAGATATGCACTGCATGTATTTTGTGTCCTTGCTCATTTTGTATGAGACTTAAAAGGAGGGGACGGAGCGGGTTGGTGAATAGGTGCACTGGCAGTAAAGAGAGACTGGAGAGCCAAGTAATCATGGTTGCCAAACGATGTTGGCCAATTGGTTCATCTGCGGCTGTTCTGATCTGGGACGTGACGGGCGAGAAGGCGTTGTCACAAGGAAGAAGCGAGCGTTGCGCCCCTGCCGCATTCGTCCGCGAATGCCATCCACCCCGTTCGCACCTTCCCCTTGTGCCAAAAAGAGGCTATCAGCCATTTCATGTGTTCTCAACATATGGCTGACACGAATCTATGTACTGCTAGCCACCCAAGACAGAATAGCCAGTTGGCCATTGAGCCGAAAGACCAGAATTTCCAATCCCCTGGAAATACTACCAACAGTCTACAGAGCCGTCTCATCACAATAGCTGTATTATCTTATATTATTTATATTTATTAATTCACTTCTTTTTTTAACATCTTTATTCTTAACTATTTATATAGAGTTAATATGTTTTATTAACATATTCTCAAAATTACTACTAAAAGTCTTATAATGACATTTACATTAAAAACCTTTTAAGTAAATAAGAAATTAGTATCATATGCTAGCAACTAAAAAATAATCACTACGAGTAGTATGTACTCACAAAATGGAACGTATCTCAACAAGTCCTTCATGGCGCAATTGGCTAGCGCGTCTGACTGTTAATCAGGAGGTTGGTGGTTCGAGCCCACCTGAAGGAGTCTCTTTTGCCCCTGTGGCCTAGGGATTCCCGTAGGCACTTACAAGGGACCATAACGGCCTTGGAGCTTAATTTTTGACATTGTTAATAAAGCCCTGAGACTGGAGCATATGATGACGCCACTGTGGGCCAAATGTGAAGTGCTATGATGGGTAAAGAAGCGTGGTTATTATATATTATACTATATGTATATGTATGTATTGCGCTGGTCATCCAACGAGGAAGGCACGCTGCTCCTTCCTTTGTCTGTGGGTTGCTCTGCTCCTTCCTTCAGTGCAGCAGCACCTGCCTTCCTCGCCAGGATCTGGCCATCTTCTAAAAGCTTGGCCTCTGGATAGTCCCAAGTACTCTAAATGTCAATATTTTGAGGCGTTAGTATTTGAACGCTACGTACTTCTCAGCATTTTCACTACTTAGGTAGTGTATATAGTCCATCCCGTGGCATGTAACGACGATTCGTACTTTACACTCCCGACTCTGCTCGGGTTATTTGGAAGCATGAACCACTCACTCACTTCACAAAACCAAAAAAGTCGGAGTCGGAAGTTTGTTGAACAATTCTGCATAAAAAGTAGCCAGCTATCTGCGAATTCTATGCCGACTGTCCCATGAAGAGCCTGTCTCTCAGCTCTTTTGCCCATCCTTTCGCCGTAGAAAATGCAATTGCGTTGTTAAGCCCATTGTCAGAGAAATGACCCCCCGAATCTGCCAGGGGCCCGACGCCATGGGACCCGCGGGCTTCCCTGTTTGAAAATCCTACAGGGCCGTGCCATAACTGCCAGGACGCGTTTGGCGGCCTTGATCACCGACCTGCCCAGGTATCTAACCCCTGTTGAAGAACCTCCCCACCATGCCGCTCGCGATGTTGCCGGCCATACCTGTCGCGGAGAAGGCGCCTCCTGCTATGTTGGACGCCTGGCTGAACTTGTCGCACCGGGAGAACGCCAGAGAATTCGTGATCGTCAGGGCCAAGGCAATAGCTACCGTGACAACGATGTCAGCTTCCGCACAATTCCAATATTCTGCTCCGTCCTGGACACCCAATCCCTCGTAAGAGAACCGCGCAGCTTGAACTCACCAACAAGAGGCAGCCAGATGAACATGAAGCGCACGAGCGCCAGTATCGCCAGCGCGACCCACAGCAGCGGCTGGACGTAGTTTGCCAGCCAGAAGAAGCGGCTGTCGGTGGGGTTGATGGTCTTGGTGCCCGGCTCGCTGCTCTCAAACACCCACTGGGAGTCGCCCGTGGACGGGTCGACCTCGTTCCACCAGCGCAGGCCGACGAGCCGGCGGCCGGCGATGTTCTTGAGGTAGTAGAAGTCGCCGGCGAGGAGGAGGATGGTGATGATAAAGATGAGGACGCTGTAACGATTCGCGACGCGCGCGGTTCTGTTAGCGGGTGTGCTTCCTAGCCCCAGGTCCAGCTTGACTGGTCTTGTCCGCGGTCGTAGATGGGGGATTTCAGGGAGACAGGGCGTACAGGTTCTCGGTGAAGAGGAGACCGAAGAGGTAGACTAGGAGGCTAGCTGTGGCTACATGTCAGCGTCGAGTGTGTCTTGTGTGCAGGGCGCGTCGTGAGAGCACGGCGACTTACACGACCGAAAGGCCAGGAAGGTCAGTAATGTGATGGGGTGCGAGCTCAGGCGCCAGCTCAGAGAGCCCGGCGCGGGCGATTGTTGGTGGTCCATGGCGGGCAGTTTAGACAATTACGACGGCGGCGGCGGCGGCGGCGACGACAGCAACAACTTCGACTAATGCATATAATGAGCGGATGAAGGGGGGACCTGTTATGTGCCGTTGCTGCTGCGCGGGTGGGTCATTTGGCCACAGTGTCGTGTTTGAAGCCGAAGCTATGTCGATTTGCGAGGTGCTTCGGCACGTACGTATGCGAGCTGCTGGGATGCTTTGCGAGCGCGACGGTTGGAAGCTCCAGCTGTTCTGTTTCGAACAGAGACACACCCGCGGCCGCCCGCTAAATTCACTGGCGTCGCACTGTGGTATTAACGGCTACAGGGGTGGTAAGGCAGGGGACCAACTGTGACGGCCTGCTGCCAGGCTTGCCAGGGTAGTAGCCGACTTAAAGCTCCCCCTCGTCGGTACGTCAACGTCCTGGCCAATGTCGGTTACATACATTGACGTCTCGTTTTCCACAATGGAATCGTCACCACAGCCCTGAAGTTTATAGGAATGGAGTTGCAGCGTGAATACCAAATTGTTCAAGAGGCCGCCAATAAATAGATCTGCCACAATGGCAACATCCGCATCAGTCCTACGCAGGGCCCTGCTCTACGGCAAGAAACCCATCCCACTACCACTTATACGAATACCATAGACTGACCTCTCCCTAGTCCCCGGCTCCTCCCAAAAGATGCTCACCAAGTCCCTGGGCCTCACATCAGATAACGTAACCTACGACCTGGAGGACTCAGTGACGCCCCACGAGAAGCCCAACGCACGGCAGGCACTCACCATGCACCTCTCATCCCTCTCATCCTCATCATCGTCCCGTCCAAAAGGCATAGGCGAGGTCGCCGCCCGCATCAACGCCGTCTCGACGCCCTATGCCCTCGAGGACCTGCAGACCCTGGGAAAGGAGCCCAGCCTCGACGCAATCGTGATCCCAAAGGTGAACACGGCCTCGGACCTGACCTTCGTCGCCGACGTCCTCAAGCACGTCGCACCCCAGCGGTACTCCCATCAGGCGGACCCACAAGCGCCACAGCCGATCAAGCTCCTCGCGCTCATCGAGTCCGCCGAGGCCGTCCTCAACCTGGGCTCCATCTGCCGCGCCGGGACCACGGGCGGCGTGGGCCTGTCTGGCCTGATCTTCGCGGCAGAGGACTTCTCCCTGGACCTGAGCCTGACGCGGACGCCCTCGCTGCGTGAGTTCCTGTACGCGCGGTCCGCGATCGCGACGCACGCGCGGGCCTTCGGGCTGCCCTCCACCATCGACCTGGTCTGCACCACCTTCCGCGGCGACGAGGGCACGGCGCGGTTGAGGGAGGAGTGCGCCGACGGCAAGGGGATAGGTTTCAATGGGAAACAGTGCATCCACCCCTCGCAGGTTGATTTAGTCCAGGAGGCGTTCGCGCCGTCCGGGAAGGAGGTCGAGTGGAGCGTAAGGGTCGTCGTGGCGGACGAGAAGGCGAGCAGGGGGGATAGGGAGGGTGAGGCGGGGAGGGGCGCATGGACCCTCGACGGGAAGATGATCGATGCGCCGGTTGTGGGCAGGGCAAAGGCTGTTGTGGCCAGGGCGGAGAGGTGTGGGTTCGATGTCAACGCGGTGAGAGAAATGTGGAAGGACCAGGAGCCTGAATAAGGCCAAGGCAGACGTCCGCCTCAAGTTAATTCTGCCACGAGTTGAACCCAAGGTGGTGCAGCATATCTCGCATTGCTCTTTGAGAGAGCCGTCATTGTTCGCATCCTACAGAGCACGAAAGTTCGCAACAGAGCAAGAGCAAGCTACTGATAGCCGTGACTGTGTTATCTAGACGTTATCGTTTGGCTATATCCAGTAATCCCACAGATCTAAATCTTTAGTCGGGGCAATCAAAGCTGAGGTCCCAGATCGTGACGTGACAGAAACCCCCTTCCAACCCGGTGGAGGACGCCTCCATGAAAGTGTACCTGTAAACCAACAAGTGAAGTGACAACGCATAATATATTTGGTCCATGTTGGACCCGAGACGAATGTTCCACGATCGAAGGGGCGCTCCAGGCTCCAGTGGAAATCGCAGTTACAGCTGAGAAACAAGAAGAATCCATGGGTGACGGGCATTTGGGAATAAAGGCACACGCAATTGAATGGGTACTGTGAGTGATCAGTAGTGGAAGTCCTGTCCCTGTAGGAAAGAAAAACGAAAAGAAAAACTCCGCCAGATGGCCGCCTGCTAACTCCTGAAGAAATTGATGCGATCACCGACGATGCTGCATTTCTGCATGTGGAAACAAAAGACGGAGAAGGAAAGGCCAGGATGGTATCCAGGAAAAGAAGAACCAGAATATATGCGAAGATCGCAGAGTGAGCCGCGGCATTTAGCGAATATCGAGCTGGAAAGGCTTGAATCGACCACCGATAGTGGCGCAGCGAGGACACTTTCTTCGGGCACCTTGCTCGGCCATGAGAACCTCGACGCACTGCTGACAAATGCCACAGATGCACTCGGTGCAGGCGTATGAGTCTCGTAACAGCGAGACACTCTGACAGGCGGCACAGTAGATTTGAGTGTTCTGTGAAGAGTAGCTGGGTGAGGAATCTGTCAATCCATGAGTGCCCATGTTGAAGCTGTCTGCAGCCTCGCCGCTTTCCACGGATGGGAATGGTCCAGGGATTTCTTGAGCGTAGTTCGGCGGCGTCAAAGCCTGCTGCAATGGGGACGCCTGGTATCCTGATTGGCCAAATTGCTGCTGGGAGAAGGGTGGTAAAGAGGCCCGCTGTATAGACACAGGGGACTGGGGCATCTATGTAAGTCAGTACGACCGCACTGCTGCTTGTGACTTCAAGGTGGGGCACTCACTGGTGTCCGTTCCTCGTTCAGGTCATCGGCAACCGATGTGGCTGCCTCAAGTAGGTCCATCCAGGGTGATCGAACCGCCGCAGGCTCGGCCGAGTACGGTCTCGGCCGCTCCTGTGCCGTCGGTTGTAGAAGGTCCTCAGCAATGTCGATCTTACCTCGCTTCACCCAGTCTTTGGCATCTCTGGACCGCTGTTTCCGATGCTGTGGCTCTCTGCCCCGCTTGGTAACGGACTGTTTCCTAGACCGGTTCGGCCCCAGAGGCCTTTGTAGGGGAGGCAATGTGGATGATCGCCCTGGGGGCGAGGTGGCCATGATAGAGGTGAGCAGATTACTTGGCCGGCTAGAACCAAGCCCAGAGAAAGGCTCGCTCGTGACGGCAGTATTGTTGGGCTGTATTGGAGGGAGCTCAACAGAGGATCTCGCGATTCTATCTTTCTCAGAATCCGACACCCACTCCTGCACTGGGAGGTCACTAAATGTGTTCATGGGATGATTATTAATCATATAGTGAAACTTTGCAAGACTCACGCCTTCAGCGTCCCAGTCCGATCCAGCACCTGTCTTAGTTTGAGTATGGAGAGAGGCCAGGGCCGCGGCGGCATTTGCAGTAGGCAGCATGTTGCTGGGGTAGTCTTCATATGGCCGAGGGGTCCCAGGGTTGCTGGAGTCGTCACGGTAATATGCATTGCGGTCGGGAGCGTAGGCCTTTGGCTGGTGATTTGGAGCATTGGTCGGCGCCGGGTTCTGGTGTGGCTGCTGCGGCCTCTCATTAGGTGGTGTGTTGATCATGAGGTGGAAGCTCTCCTCGGTGGCGGGAAGCTTGGAGATGTAGTGCTCTGGATGCGCCCGGCGGATGTGTTCCTGCATGGACCGGTACCTTTTCTCCTGGTGGCGGAATTGGTGGTTAGCATCAAGGCCACCGGCCGCAACGGCATTCCATTCTTACTCCCATTGCCTGACAGCTGCGGACTCGCAGGGGGAGAATGGGCGCGAGGCGTCGCAATTGGAGCGCATTGCGTCAAAGGGGAAGGTGAGGGGCACCACGTACGCCGATACAGCGCTTCCTACAGCTTGATCCATCCAGGTTGCGCAGCGGGCAGACGACTTCATTGTTCGCATCGGTGATGGAGAAGGATGATGTCAAAGACGATCGTGGTGGCATATTGGGCGATTTAACAATTGCCTTGACCCCACCATTCAAGGTCGAGGTCGAGGTCGAGTACGAGTTCGAACTTGGGGGTCAGGGTCGAGGTCGAGGTCGAGGTTGAGCGTGGGCGTGGGCGGGGATGGTGGGCTGGAGCTCTTGTCGATAAGAATAGAGTTGCGAGCTGACGGTGGTCGAGGAGAGCAGCAGTTGCTAGGGCAGTGAAGCTGTCGCATTGACTCCTGTCCGCCTAATGCGAGGGGAGGCAGGTGGTCAGGGGAAGGAATTGCAGGCAGGATAGTATGGGCAGCAGAGCTCCAAGCTTGTCCTCAGCTTGTCGGGTTGTGACAAGAGATGTTTCGAAGAATAGAGGGCGGCGAGAGGAGGTGGTCTGGGAAGTGGTCTAGGAGGCGACCGGAAGGGGCTGGAGAGGGGGGGGCAACCTCGGGAGACTGGATGGATTGGGGCGCTTTGCTCGGTGCTGCGGCTACTCGACACTAAGAGCTGAGAAGGACTAAGCTTGCAACCTCCAGCAGGCAGGTACTCTAAGCAGGCACGGTTGGTACGGATGTACCTGAGAGGTACTGGCTGTACGTGGTGGTTTGAGTCGGGACAGGAGTCTACTGCAGCTAGCTCTCAACTGGCTCAGGACCGAGGCCAGGAGGGAGCAGCGCTAGAGCAAGCACGTCCCCGGCTGGATTTGTCAAAGAAGAGGAGGATGAGGAGCGGGAGTGACAGCGGCAAGAGCAGCCAGCAGCAACGCAGAGAGGTCAGAGAGGAGGTCAGAGAGGTAGGTCAGAAGGACGGTTGCGACGAAGGTGGTGGGTGGTGCGCCTAGTGCAAGGGGCCGGACGAAAGGGGCCAGCTGGGCAGCTGGGCAGTCCTGACCTGGGACGACGACTCGAGGGGGTGGTGATCAAGGCAAAGAAAGGCATGAAGACATCATAGGGGTCTCAATCAATGCCTACCGGTCGTGGATGGGCTGCTGGATACGTAAGTATGCAAGTGCCAAATCTTGTCAGTCCTGCACGACAGGAACGGCTAACGGCGCCGACCGGGGAGCTGGGGGAGTCAAGCAAGCATCGTGCAAGCAGGGCTCAAAGCCTTTGACGGCTCAGCTGGCAGGTAATAGGTAATAAAGCCCATGTCAGGCAAGGTCCAATGATCATGACCATGACCTTGTCCACAGGTCCCAGTTGCAGATCCGACCCGCTCACTCAGGTACCCAGTGAAGGCAGAGGTAGGCCCCTTGAAACCTCCACCGAAATCTTGCCGTCGTGGGTCCCGTCCCAGAGGCCTGTACGGTGTAGTCTAGTCAGCTAGCCTACGAGGAGGTGGTGGTACGGCAGGGCTGTGGAGAGAATCTCGGGTCGTTGTGAAGCTGTCGTCGGATAGGGCTGTCTGGTGTGTGTACCTGGGGAGACTGAACTGCCTTTCTATCGTGTTATCTGGCCGTTGTTGCTGTCCGGCAAGTCTCTCGCAACCTTGCAAAAAATCATTTGATCAGCTGGGAGGGAGGGGCCTTGGATGGTACCTACACCACTGTGGGCGCAAAGGGCGCATGCTTGGCTGGGAATAGGGACGCAACGAAGGTTTGAACCAGGGCTGCCAGGTTGAACCACCCTCCCCTGTCCCATGACCATGACGCAGCCCAGTGCCGTGCGGTTGGGAGAGCCGGGGACAAGCTGCAAAGCTACCAGCTCCAGATGCGATGCCATGCGGTGCCATGCGATGCGACCGCGCGGGGCCAGCTAACCTTGGCCGTGGTTGAATATATTTTAGGAACTGGGCGACAGCTGGCTTGCTCTGCTCGCATCTGTACGTGGCAGCCATTGCAGCACAAGGCGGTGAATTCTCGTCCGACGAGCCAAGGCGAACGAACACACCTTCTCTCCAAAGGCTTCTTCGGTCCGGCGCATTGCGAAGAATGACCAAATCGTCAGTGGCCATAGTCATGACTCAGATCAGCGCCCGAAGCAGGCTCGTTTCTGACCCTGCCCTGCGCTGCCCACAGTCCTGTCCTCGCTGCTCAGCCCTGGACCCCCCTTCCGGGTTATCTTGGATCCAGATCAGTTTACATAGAGCAGTAGGGTGCGCCTTTGCTCTCGAGACAAAGGAGTTCCCAGCGATTGGACGAAAGCAGCGTCTCTCGACAGCTCGAGGAGCTCCGGCCGAGCTTGGCGAGCTGCTTGCCTGTGCTGCAGGACGGCGACGCCGATCTTCCAGCTCACCCCTGAGACAAGCTTTGCTGTGCTGTGCTGTGCTGTGCTGTGGGAGCTGGCGCAGGTCCCCCTCGGTGCCCCTTCCACGCATCCTCAGCCATGGAGCTCCATTGCCAGCACACGACGGCCGGCCGATGCACTTCCTGGTGGCTGAGGCTGTACTAGATAGAGTATGTCGGGAGCTTAGGGGAGGGGTTGCAATTCAACGAGGCGTATTATTCTGCCGGAGCTATTACCGTAGGAGCAGCAGCAGGGCTCCTCGCCGCTTTTGGCGGGGCATCCTGGGGGAGTTGGGGAGAAAGGATTCCGACAGCTGGAGGCGGCAAGGCAGGACGAGGTCCCCACTTGGGTACCATCGTCAGAATGATCAAGGTGGGTCCGCAAAAATCCACGAAGGCCGGTGGGGCTGAAAGAGCTCCTTCACATGTCTGTGGATCATGATCCTTGAGCACTCAGTCCAGATGTCGCTCGACCTCACAGGCCTCATCAGCCAGCCAGGCCAGTACCCACTGCTATCGAGAGTAGCGTGCGGGCATTGCACCTCGTCCTGCTCGTCCAGCACAACTGGGTATGGTAGCCCGAGTCCGTCAGAGCTGGGCTCCGGCGCCGGACCCACCCACTATCGATATGCCAGCCCGATACTTGAGCAGTACTCGACCTCCTGCCTGCCTGCGTAGTCGCCAACCTTCTCAGCTAAACAACTCCTTGACACCAAGACACGCAACGCCAACTAGCCCAGTCGCAGATTTAGTCGGTGTGCCCGATCTCAACCGCTGCCTTACTCGCTCTGCCGTGGCATCTGATCGGTCCGCAGTCTTCTCCAGCCTCGAGCGGCGGTGAGCTTGTGTCTGGGGATGTCCTTGGGAGCTGACACTCTTTCTCACGCGCTACTAGCAAGGAGCTCTCTCTACCTCATACAGGGAGCTTGCTGCCTGCTTCGGTCGAGCTGGGTCAGTAATTGACCCCGTCGGATTGGTTTCGCTCGACGTTGGCGACGTTGCGCCTCCCCGTGACCACTTAGTAGTCTAGACCAGACGTTGCACAAAACTTCCGCAGCATCGAGAACACGCAACACTTCAACTGCAACCGCCCTGGGGTCGCACGAAACAAGACCGTCTGCATGCGGTTTCAGACCCCATGAGCCGCCCCCCAGGTTCTGACGGCAAACATCCGAGGCTGCACCGCTTCTTTCTCCGACGTTTGTCAACCGGCCGGCCGCCTCCTCCTCGATCGGCAGCATGCGATAGCCGCGCGGACTTGCCCTACACTGCTGCTGCCGTGCCCCGTTTTGACCAGCTGTTTCAGCGGACGCCATGAGCATCGACACCACGCCCTGCTCGACGCGGCAGCTGCTCATCAGATAAAACACCAGCGCAGCCCTGCGGGCATAATGTGACAATCAAACTCGTCCCGCGGGGTGGCCAATATGTGGAAGCTGCTAAGGAGGACGTGACACAACACCGCCTCTCCCCCCACTGCTATTGCCGTTCAGCCGGGCATCAACCACCAAGCCTCAAGGTGCAGCCAGCATCTGCCTGTGGTGCCCGCGCGAGTGTGCGTCTGTGTGTGCGTCTCTTGTCACGGAGATTGACTCAAGGTTTGGCACGGGAGCGGTAGCCCAGACATGCATGACTGGAGTGTAGTAAGGCCGAGAAGCTGTACTAGACCTGCCTCGAGTCTCATCACAGAGCATCTGCTCGGGGTGGCCGAAGCGACACTGCGACCGGCTGAAGCAACCCTAGAGTGTAGCAGTATCACACTCGGAGAACAGCTTGCCGCGACATGAATAGCAGCCAGCAAACGGTACAGCAAGCCGCAGGCACGTAGGTCACAAAGCCAGGAGCTCCCACGCATTAATCCAACAGCCACTTTCTTATATGCGTTGCTCGCAGGAGAGCAGCTCGAGTGAAGAAGCCTGCAGGTCGTGGAAAGTCCAAGTGTTTCTCAATGGCAGTTAACATCGGCCGAACGGCTCTGCTTTTGGGCATCAACTCTTCAGCAACCTGGGGGGTTGTTGGCTGGGTGGAACCTTTCCTGCAAGGTACGAAAGTTTGGATTGCAAGCAAGTGCTTGTCAGGGCCACATGGCACCCAGGTTCCGGTTCTGGTTCTGGTTCTGGTTCTGGTTCTGGTTCTGGTTGTTGTCCAATGATCATTCTTGCGCATGCGCGAACTGGCACATCAAGCAAAGCTGCCATCAGCCTGTCTACCTTGCCGAGACGGCCTGCTGTAGTCTTCAACAGGATGAGGCTGGTCTTGGCTAGTGCGTTCCGTATTAAATCTATTGATAACGCTTGCGCGAGGAAATGCATTGGCTTGACAATTACATGCCGCGGTGGCCGTTGTCTTACTCCCTAGGTTGCCAGTCGTTTTAGAAGACAGTATTCTTCCCCTTTCGCATGTTTGCAAACTATCACATGGACTTGAAACGGTTCACAAGTCGATCTTGGGCTGCCTGGTTTGCATCGCACTTGTTCAATTTACAATGTTGTCTTGGACTGAGGCATGTCTTTGTGGGAGGTTGAACGTGTCCAACGGGTCGAGTGTCGTCTATTCCGTACAGAAAGACATACTTCGTGGGACACTCTGCTAGTATAAGAAGGCTCTCATAGCTTGCCTCCTTGTTTGTTTGGCCATAAATCATGAGGATAGATTTATCCTGAAAGTTCTGCAGCTCGGCGCCGGGCAGGAACTTGTGGCAACCACACCAAGCCCATTCAGGAGACGCTGATACTAGCATAAACGCCAAACCCACGAAGACTCGCCGTGTTCGGTGACCCTTCCAGCCTCGAAACTCGTCTTCGTCGGTCGCCCACGCACCCGTGGGCCATGTGCCTCTTGCCCGCACAGCTAGGTTTCCCTCTGCTAAACGGGCGTTCTGCACGACCAGTCCAACGATACTCACACACTAGCTCCGCGAGGTTGCTCGCCAGTCAGTGCCGCTACTTGAGCCTCTTGAAGGAGATAGGAGGAAATGTCCCGGTCACGTCGACAACCAGGGAGACTGCGACCCGCCTTGGGGCAGCCCATGGGGTGCATCTTTCTGCTGTGGAAATACGCCAAGGGGCTTCGCCCGATGTGGATGAACTTGCGGAGACCGGCGGGCAATAGCGGGACTGAGAAGACGCGCAAGGAGAAAGTTTGCAGTGACAAAGCGGTGGATTTCACTGGGGAGGAGACCGCTGGCATCTTCTTTGTTGCCCCTACGCGGTGCTGTGATAAGGAAGGTGAGGAGTGCAGGGCCGTGTCCAGTCACCAGAGATGGAGTACTGATGAGGGGATTGGGGCTAGAAGCGTGGGAGGGCCTTTTGACCGTGGTAGGTCTCTCGCCAGAGGTAAGAGGAGGGGAAGCGGTAGAAGATCTCACTCCTCCCTCGACCGAGCTGTTCCTCCCCCTTGGAGAAGAAGTCACAACAGCAAAAGCTGGCAGATGGATGGAGGGGAGACACCTTGACGGTTGGTGACGAGTGATTCAGCACGAGTGTTTCAACACCATGACTGTCAGCCTGGATATTACTAAGAGGAGTCGGAAGAGAAACACATAGCCGAGCAACAAAAAAGGAGGAAGGTGAAATTTGTTTTTGTGTATTACCAGGGCCGAGGATCGAACCCTGGGTGTCACCCTCCAGCTTTTTCTGGCCACACCACAATTGACCCGCAGACAACTCGGGGACCTCGCCGCCCTGCCATGTGGTGAAAGTCAATTAACTGGTGTGGTTTATAAAGGGGCATCAGATTGTGAGGGGGAGGGGAGGGGGCGAGTTCAACTGGACTACTAGAGGAAGGCCCTATTGGGATTTGGCTGGTTTATGAGCTCTCTCGCACCGTACATGACTGCCCCAACATATCCACCTCTCTGCCCTGTTTCAGGAACAAGTTAGAAGTTATATACATCAAGCCCATAGAACACTACGATGCTACACGAAGCGGTGTCGTTTTCTCTTCGTTCTGAGCTGGGTGTGGTGTCCCAAGCCTGAGGGTGAGTAAAGTCAAACCGACTACATTTCCAGTCAAGACATGTCCTTGTGGAATTCTTAACAATATGAGTTGCGTCTGGATGTTCCGTTCTGACATTATTGCACAATTTCTCGGAACAGCGGCGGTTTACATGGGACATTGGTCAGCAACGACACGATTATACCAAGCCGTGAGGTTATGACCTCGGTCTCTCAACGCAGATCCTACTGTACTGAGAAGTGTTCAGGGAAATCCCTAGCTACGATCACAAGGGACCACGAGAAGGACTTCTAGCCCTACCGCCGATGAGAAGTTGACTGCGTTCATGTGGCCTTGTCGTCTTTGGCCTCGCGACGTACTCCTAGGAGAACACGAGAGCACATGGCTCTGACTTCAGGTAGACGTGATCATTTTCGCAAGGGTATCAACTCTTCCTCTAGCCACTACCTGTGATGCTGGCCGTGTCGGATACCCCTATAGCCCCGTCACTCTATTCATCATGATGCATGTATGATACATGAACCCAGCGCGAAATCAACGTGATGATGGCCAAGCGTCCAAAAAATCAACTGGCAATGCTAACCGGCGCATTCCTCTCGCAGATCTTGACGGCTTCTCTTCTACCCCTAGAAATGCCCAGAATAAGTCAAACCCGCGGTGGGAGGGAGCGAGCTCACTTGAGCTGCCTCAGGATCTCGGTGAGGAAGTCCTCAAAGCTGAGGGTAATGTAGCCGTCGCGGTCGTCGTCGTACTTCTTGAAGACGTCGGTCATGCGCTTGAGGCTGATGCAGGCCTGGACGAAGAGGTCGAAGCTGAGGACGCCCTCGTTGCGCTTGTCGTAGGTCTGGAAGAGCAGCTCGACGAAGCGCTCCGACAGGCGGTAGCGGAAGGCGACGAGGGCGTTGTTGAACTCGTCCAGCTGGATGTTGCCGCTCTTGTCGGCGTCGAACCGGTCGAAGAGCGTCCGCCACGACGCCAGGAACGACCACAGCCCGCAGAACTCGTCGAACCCGATCGTCCCGCTCCGGTCGCTGTCGAACATCCGGATCATCATGCGCACCGTGTGGGGGTCGAAGGCCGTCCAGTCCCCGTTGACGAGGGCCGCTGAGAGCTCGCGCTCCGAAAGCTGGCCGGTGCCTGTTCAAAATGGTGTTGTCTTAGCATTTGCTTTCGAGTTTCCTTCCTCTTCCTCATCGCTCGCATCCGCCGCGATCACCGGACCCCATTCTGGGTGTGATACGTACCATCCTTGTCAACAGCCCTGAACAGAGGCAGCAGCGTGGGGTCCGCCCCGCCGTCATTGGGCGCCGGGCTGGGCGGAGGTCTGGAGGCGGGAGGGGGCCGGCTCTGGTGTATGGGCTTTGGGCCGCCCGTGGGAGGCGGAGACATGACGCCCGAGTGGGTGTTGTGGTGCCCTCCCGCGGGGTGTCCTGCTGGGGAGAGCCGCCCTGCTGAGGCGGCGTGCGGCCTTGCGTAGCCTTCCTGGGGTCGAGGCGGCATGGGCTTGTTCTCGTAGTGCGAGGGTGAAGGGGATGCATGTTTGCGCTCGGGCTCGGCGAATCTGAGGTGCGGTCTTGTCAGCGGCTGGCCCTCGAGGGGCATGGTTGAGTGGACAGATAGATGTGCGGCACAAACTCACTGTGGGAGAGCATCCGGGTTGTAAGGCTTGTTGTAGGCCATGGTGTGCTGTGAGATCTGGCTTCCTTGCGCGTGCGCTGTATGTCGAAAGTCGGGGGAACGGAAAGTGCTTCGGCGAAGCCTAATCGGTGTCGTGTCCGGGCTGTTTTTGAGAATGTCGACGCCAAGTCGAGATGGAGTGCCGACAAGGAACCGGGCGACCCGAACCGATGATGTCGTTGTGGTTGTTGTTGGCAGGGTATATGCAGACCAGAAACAACAATAAATAGAATTGATAAGGATCGCGGTCAGTCGGGCAAAGGCCCTAGTCACGGTCACGGTCGCGAGTTACGGTCGCGGTGGGATGGGTTGGGTTCAAGTGTTGTTGTTGGTTCAGCCGCGGGGTCACAGCTCGCCTTGAAGGAAGCCTTTGGATTTTGTTTGCTGGTCGTATTCCGGGCCGGCGCACTCTGGTTTACGTATCAGGACTGATCCGCTGGCCGTGTCACTTGCACAGGGTGGTTAGGGCCGTTACTATCGTCCTCTGGAAATTATCTACCTGACATGGCCTGTGGCCCATGTGTCAAAGCGCGGGGGCGCTTATATCGGAATTCACGAGACTCAAGAGAAGTTGGCAGGGGACCGAGGGAGGAGCCCTGAGATTGCGGCAGAGCTCCTTTGCGGGTGGGCCTGAGGGGCACTCGGTGGGGGAGCAGACTCCAAGGTCAAGGATTAAACGAGGCTGTGTCTGTACGCACACGTTGGGCTGAATGCACTACTATTGACAAACACGTATGTGCGTGCCCGATTTCCTACCAGCCTTTGTCCCCGAAAGGACCACTCATTTACAAATGTTACATGGCTCGGCTCTACGGCGAACGAGGACAATGTTAATGTGCAGGGGTTGCAATCCGCACGACAGAGACACGCACACTCGCATCACACTGCCCTTGCGAGTTATCGTATACCAAATGTGCCAGATATCACCTGCCTTAGCGGTTGGTCACGGTTGGAACCATGGAAACCCCTTTTTGAACCCGGGGGACATCAGACGACGGGACTGCCATGCCTCTTTCTTGTTCATGCACACAAGCAAGCTCACGTCGATACGTCAGAGGGCCCCTAGAGGTGGTTACACAACCGTCGGTCGCGCTTCATCCAACCCCCTCTCCCCCCATCCACCACCACAATGTCTCTGGGCGACCTGTGACTTGGCCTGCTCTATGGTATATCTACCTATGTGCTCTAAGTACTGGGCGGTAAGATTCTTGGTTCCGGAATGCCAGGCGATGGTCCACTTGGTGCTGTTCAGCGCGTTGGCTCTGCCCCGGTCGGTGGCGGTGGCAGGCGGCAGTGGGCTGCTCATGCCTTCATGCCTTGTAGACACACGCGTACTGTAGATCTGGAACTCAGATATCCGGATTACTCGAGACAAGGAACCACAAGTGGACCGCCAGGAAGCTGTGCCGGTATACGGGCTGACGCCATACTCCTCGTGGCAGAGTCATGGAGCCCCGAAAAACTGGTCCGTGCATTCGGCACCGGCTCGGAAAGACACCGGGGGCGCGGGCCGGACCAACGAGTATCACGAACAAGGTCGACATCTCTTGTCATTTTCGCTGTTGGCCTCTGCCTACTTCATCGTTACATCCCAACCACACCAGTAGGCGTCTTGGATCTGCATCGGAATTGTTTCCTGCGCGAGGATGACTGTAGAAGACCCTGGCGCTCCCGCTGCCGACAACGGCGAGTTCTGGCTCTTTGGTTATGGGTATGCTGATCCTCTCGTTCCATATACCAGGGGAGCGGTGGAGCGTATCTGACTGTTTATTTCTACAGGAGCCTGATATGGAAACCACCGCCGCATTTTGGTAGGCGCTCATTCCTGGGTGGAAGCTTGCCCGGGCTGGAGGTGGTGGGGACAGCGGCCACGTCCGTCTCTACTTTCGTACTTGGACTGAGAGCATGTCATTGCCAACAGATCGCAGGATTCCGGGCTGGGTAACGGGTTATGTTCGTAGATTTTGGCAAGTGAGTTGGCACTTTCTGTTCCCCGAAGATGTATCACCATCCTGCAAAGTGAAGGCTTGACCTTGCCTAAGGAGACCGGCCGTTATGCCTTTCTTGTGCTCCCAGGGTTATATCAGATACAGACTTACTGACTGGTTACCAATAGGCAAGGTGTGATTAATATTCCATGGTTATTTTTGACTGCAGGGCCTTGAGACTCTTGGTCCTCAAGCCTTGTCGGGTAAATGGGGGATGCGCCAAGGGAACTTTCCGTGGAAGAGCGGGCTTGATATACATGGGCCAGCAGCCATTCGGCGACGCCAGCTGATTCAGTAAACAGTCAGGACCACCGCGGGACTCCCGAAGCACCAGGCCGTGTCGTGACCCTCATCGAACGGTCCTTCTGGGAGACACTGTCAGATCCACACTCGTCCGCCAACAAGGTCTGGGGCGTCGCCTATAGGATCGAGGCGGAGTATGTCGAGGAGGTCAAGGAGTATCTGGACATCCGCGAGATCAACGGATACACCATCGTAAGTCAAGCTCTAGGGTCTGCTCGCATATTTCGTGGCCCCCAATCCCGTCTGTCTAGAGGGGAGACGAAAACCTGTGCCCCCCTGCTCCCCAGAGCAGTATTCCGCTGAGAGCACTCAGGATATGTCTCGGGTAACGTGCCTTCCTCTCTGAGCGGTCTAAGCTTAGTCGGCTCCTGCTTGGCGATAGACTTTCCTCGTTATTGTGCCTTTTCATGTTCCCTTGGTTTGCTTGCCGCCGCATATTTACGATTCTTCTTGTTTGGAGACCACTGACTCTTTCTGGGTATAGCATTACACACCCTTCAGCCCGGCCTCGAATCCAGAAAAGCCTATCCGGACTCTTGTCTGTGCGTATATTCCTTCTCCTTCTTCCTGAGCCTGATTGCCAATCTTTGTCCCGTGGATTTTCCCCGGCAAAGCTTTACCACGGGCTCGGCGGTGGAGGGTTGCTGACGCAGCACAGATATCGGGACCCCAGACAACGAGCAGTTCGTCGGCCCCCAGGACGTCCAGGCCCTCGCCGAGCACATCTACCGCTCCGAGGGGCCGAGCGGCCTAAACCGGGACTACCTGCTCTCCCTGGACGAGGCGCTGCAGGAGCTGAGCCCCGAGAGTGGCGACGAGCACGTCACAGACCTGTCGGACCGCGTCAGGGCGATAATATCTCGCGAGGAGGGGCGCGGCGGAGGAAGAGCAGGCAGGGAAGGTGCCGGAGTGCCGACTACTAAGAATGCGGTTAGCCAGGGGGGTCACGCGGCTGCGGGAGGTCTTCGCGATCCTGGAAAAGTCGGCAGTGTAGATCAGAACGAGGAAACGGAGAAACTCGGCTGAGTAGCGCAACACACGCGCGCACATACACACACAGGCACACACAAGAGACACACGCGCACACAATAGAAGCATTCCACAGGATCAGTCAACACCGGATTTTGATTTCCTCCTAAGACGCCCTGCTCTTTTTTCCGCTTTGGGCAATCGACCTGCCAGAGCAAGAGTACCGCGCTCCGAGCCTGAGAGCTCGTTCTTCGCCTTGCTTCAACGCGTCGGGACACCTTTTAGACACGACGCGTGCGCCTGCTGACTGTAATTTTGTACAAAGAACGTGTTGGATGGCAGCGTGGAAGAAAACCTCTTCCTACCCCAAACCTGAAAGTCATCATAGAAGTTGTAGAAAGAAGGAAGGAAGGAAAAGTGGAAGAAAACAAAATAGAAGAGAAACGTTAGGACGAGGACAGCCACCTGAAAACAAAAAGGTATCGAAGATCTGAACTCGGTCAGGGGTATAATGTTTGTCGTGAACAAGAACGATGGCAACTTTTGCTTGACATTCGCACATGCTTGGGGTTTCGTTTCCTTTTGTTTTCCCGTTCGGACGTTTCGTACCATGTCCCGCAATTTCGGCCGTGATCGATTCTTTTGAAATCGCGTGTGGGATCGACATCAACAGCTAGCTGCTAAGCCGGATGGGGTTATCGAAGAGCGGTCAGTACGACGATGTCCGCCGAGAACAAGTCCCGCTGGCGCCACCTCGCCCCCCGGTTAACGCCTCATCTCCGGCAGATCCAAGACCGCACCGAGCCGCTGAGCATCGGAGCGACCTTGATGCGTCTAGTAGCCAGGCGGCCCACCAGGTGGAGCTTGCCCAGGCATCTGCTGCTGGGGGATCTGTCCTTGAGGAAGCTGCTGCTGCTGTCCCTGTTGCTGCTGGTCTTGTCCGTAGACGTAGCCACCCTGCGGCCAAGCTGAACAGATCGAATAGTTGTCAGCAAACCTATTCGACAGCTGCACTAGGAGACAAATGTCGTCCAGGACAAATCAAACCAGTCCGTTCCGAAGGGTCGACTTACCCTGCTGCGGCATAGCACCGTAGTTCATCGCAGCTGCCTGGGGTGGGTATCCGCCACGGCCGTATTGCTGCTGTTGCGCGGCGTACATTTGCGGGTGAGCAGCCATCGGGTATCCTTGCTGAGGGTGTCCGTACGCCATCTGAGGCATACCGGGGTTCTGCATGCCGCCGTAGCCACCGCGCATCCCAAACCCGCCCACCACACCGCCGCCTCGCGGAGGGTAGCCGCCACGGGGACCATTATCAGAGGCCTTGTCAACGCGAATGGTGCGACCGTCAAATCTGAACACAGAGCCTTAGCATCGGTCTAGGACGAGCTGCAAATCCCGTATCGCAATTGGATCCTGCATTGGGGGGTCTTACTCGATGTTGTTCATCGCGGCGATGGCTCGCTGAGCGTCGTCCTCGTTCGTGTATCGAACGAATCCAAAGCCACGGCTGCGGCCGGTGTCCCGATCCTTGACCACAACCTAAAGGGCGCGGAGGGTTCACGTCAGTAAGGGTGGAAGTTCATGCCAGGAGCAAGGCAGGCCTTGCAAGATCCTGGCCGAGCTTGCGACGTGGTTTAGGAGCAAAACATACAGCCTCGTCCACAAGTCCAAACTCCTCGAACTTCTGGCGCAGAGTGGCCTCCTCGGTGTGCCAAGCGAGGCCGCTGTTGCCCGTTAGCAGGCGAAACATGGCCGAGGTCGGGAAGACTGGCGGAGCCTACCCGATGAAAAGCTTCGTTGTCGAGGTCATCTTGATTGCACTTTCTCTGATGTCGATAGGTTCGTTTTTGTCTGATGAATGTTGAAAAGTGTCGAGGTCACGAAACAAAGGCGGTATTCTCCACGGTAGATGGAAGTTGATGCGCAAAGTGCGAATGTCTCTTCCCAGGAGGACACAGTTTGGCGAAGTGAGAAAAGTCTGGTTGCGAAACGGGAAGGAAAAGTACCCCTCTTTGCGGCGTAGATGTCGTCCTGTTCGCGACGTCGGTCGGCACGTTCCCAGACACGCTGCTCTCTGCCTTTCAAGACGGCGAAGAAAGTCACACCTGCGAGCAAGGCCACCAAGTAACGGAGACACTGGTGAGCTTCCGGAAGGCAATAGCTATCGTGCTGGCGACACACTGCAATTATAATGTAAGATCCACACAACAATCCTGTCTGGTTTGAAGGGAAGTTGGAGGAAATGACCGAATCTGGGAAAGGACTGGTGGGGTGGTATCGCAAAGCTCGACAAGTAAGGATCAGGGGTTCTCCGGGGAATGCTCGTGGACTTGAAGAGGCATTGGAGGGGGCCAGGTTTTGGCAAAGGAAAGCGGTCACTAGAGAGTCGACGCATATTACTTATATGCAATAGCGCAGTCGAGACGCGTCCGTCAAGCTCTATCATTAGCCCGTCATCTCAATATAAATGGCTCATGGTCTCTGCCCTGAGCAGGGAATTCGATGCTTGACTGGTTGTTTCGAGGAGCATAAATGTGGCAGCAAGGGTGACTCGTCCAGACAAGCATCAAACAAAGAGACAGAGAGCCCGTAGCATCGCCCAAGCTGGGCCGCCAAGCTGATTGGGTCTAAAGGTACCTACCTGACTGCCACACAGAAGCTAGTCCGACAGGAGGACAGGAGGCGGAGACCACAAGAGTATCACCCTCCAGCCCCGGATTACCCACGACTGGGCGGACCACAGCTCACATAGGGCTGATGTGGGCACTGATTGACATTGTTTCCGGTGGCCGTGAATCGACAAAAAGTAGGCAAACTGGGACAGATAGCTGGCTTACCACGACGCCCAGCCCCGATTCCCCTTTCCCTCTGCTCCAATGACGTCGTGAGGTTACGACTCGCGCATATACAAGATTTGAGAAGGCACTGCTTCTCGTGACGGACAGAACATCATCGGCCCTGCGCTGCGAAATCTCAGCAGCTTGGAGTTCTGGCCCGGATAAATCCACCTTGTGCATTCTGTGTCATGTTCGACCGAACAAAGAAAAAAAACTGGCCCACGATGCCACAGGTGTCGGAGCAGGATTCGAACCAAGTATGTAACAACTTGGACCCCTGCCGGCACCCCTGCTCATCGTGCCTGTGCGGCGGAGCAACCCCTGGGTGGAGGTTCAGTCTCGCAAGTGCGCAAAGCCAAATTGAACGACATCTTGTGGAGCAGGGGTTGGCAATCTATAGAGTTCCGATGGTGGCAAGCTGCATCTCGATGGAATCTCTCAACAGTCCCGGACAGTTGATGTTGCTGGTCAGCCAAAGACAGTCCTGGTCGACGGCTGGCCGCCGAGTGCAAGCCCTTCGGACCCCCGGTGAGGAGCTCGCAGACCTTGGGGTGACCCTGGCCGCATGCGAAACTGACGAAGCATTCGCTATTGCAGTGACGAAAATGGACGGAACACGAGATGAAACTGCTGCCCGTACCTCGCTAGCTGCGCACTGGAGACCCAGGGTCTTGTTGCCCATCGCCTTGAAAGATGTCGATGTACGTATAGTTGCCAGTGGGCTGGGTCCGGTTGATGGATCCTGCCAGCCCCTGTGCCGTGCCCCGCAAGGCCTGCAAATAAACTTGCGGATCCAGAAGATGCATTCCGCATGGATGCTGCCAATTATTACGCTGACACGCTAGCCCACGGCAAATTCCAGGCCTGAGAAGCTGACAACTCAACGGTCCAGGCCAGCTCGCCAACCAGCCAGCTCATCTTCGGGCTGGGCAGATAGTGCTATTCTTGGAGACGCGCAGGATCATTTAGTGAGGATCTGCCATCCAGCCAGGCGCCAGATCTGGTCGGCAAAGACGCCAAGATTGGCCTTGAGACAGCCGCTAGCGGGGTGGACATGGACTCTCAGAAACGCAAATCATGGTGCCAGCCAGCCAATACCAAGCATTCCAAGAGAAGGGCAGAGGGGCCTCGAGATGTGGCACAGCTGGTTGCCAAAAGCTTGCTAATCTTACCTTAGCACTGGTCTGACCTTTGGGGGATGTGAATCGCAATGCCAAGCATAAAACACACTGTAGGGGTCGCACGTGTAGATGCACGGACCGGAGGGTTGTACTGGACGGACTGTTGGAGTATTCCAGCAGCGCTGGCCGGCGGTCGTTTGATGCGAGTTGACAGATAGATACCCTTGTTGCCGATCGTGGCGTTTGAGCCGCACCAGCCCACCAGACCCATCATGCGGGGGCAGCTGGTGGGCCTCGAAGCCGGCCGCGGATGTTCACCCCATGTGATGAGGTGAAAATGGCGAGGTTGCACCCTGGGGACAGGAGAGGCGAGAGAGGCCCAGATGCGCAGGGCTGGGCGGGTTGGATTGGCAGATTGGCAGATTCGCAGATATTGGGCCTTGGTCCCGCATCGTCTGCATCGTCTGCCGCGTCTATTGAAACAAGGATCTTTGGGCAATGGCGTGACTCTGACGTGTGCCACCTTGTCTCGATCCAGAAAGAAGGCCCTGTGCTTTTGAAACCAGGATCTCTTGGAAACGCGATAGCGGTACATGCGATCATGCGAGAGCGAGCGCAGCATGTTGGGGGAGAGATGGGGTGGGGGGGGGCTCCTCAGCGGGTCGCAGCGGAACCTGTGGGAATTCCGCGGTGTTGTGAGGGGACGGGGTCAGGGACAAAACCCGCACTCGTCCGATGTGCGCGAGCAGCCTAGCAGTCTACCTGCGACGAGGTCCAAGGCTCTCTGTGTGGGCGGCTCTCTGCTCCAGATGCCGAGGCTGACACATGGCTGGCTCTATGCGACGAGCACGTACTATGTTGTAAGTGTTTACAAGGTTGCGCCAAGGATCGTGGCCATACCACAAGGCAGATTTCGTCGAGGTTGTACCGGCTGTACTACCTCGGGATGTTGCCATCTGTAAGTTCGGACGTCGCGACTCAGTGTGTCTGCACAGGATGCATGCCATGGACAAAATACTCGTGAGCAGCGCTGTAGGCTTTGGGGCAAGAAAGAGAAGGGGAGAGAGAGAGAAAGAGAGAGAGAGCGAGATGGACCGGGCGCCGTATGCTCTATGTACCAGACGCCGATGAGGCGGATGGAGTTGGGTGAGGACATGGTGGCATACCCGACGATGACTTGGGGGGAGGGAGCACAGGGCATCCGGTCGAAGAGATCAAGCTCCGAGAAGTGGATGAGCTTGAATGCTGGGCTGACAGATGACAGGTCATTAATGCTAAGTGCTGGCCTGAATTACCTACATGCGCTAGGTATAATGGGTGTGCTATGTGTACTAGGTATACTAGGTATACTAGGTATACTATGTAGTTATGTAGTATCCATACCTTCTTTCCTGGCAATCGGCTGAAGCTTTTCGGCTGCTCCTTCTCATTTGAGATTAATGGGTACGGGGAGATGGTCAGCCTCGCTACTTCTTTCCCTCTGTCGACTTGACCCATGGCCAGTGCCCACTCTGTCGCGTGTATCTACTCCGTATGGGTCTCCTCCGTTGAAGGGTGCAGGTGCAAGTGCAAGGGGCAAGCCTCAAGCCTCAAGCCTCAAGCCTCAAGGTGCATCTGCAGATGCAGGTGCAGATCCAGCTCCGTTTCGATGGACGCCCTTTTCTCGGCATCGAAACGAAACCATCATCAAGCAACGTCGCCCTTCAGGCGCTCAAGCATCCCGCCGCCGAAGCCGTAACCCAATAGGCCCACGCTCGCTTACTCGCTTTTTGCTTCGCTTCGCTTCGCTGCTATCCTCAGCCGCCCAGCCCAGTCTCCTCCGCAAGGCCTCAAACAGCTCTCTCTGGCAGCACAGGGTCTCCTGTTTCCACTGCCATGGTTGCCAAACCCATGCACGAAACGTGATTGCAGAGCTCGTCGTCATCCCTCGAGTCTATTTTGGTTTTCTTTGATCTGCGCCCCGCTTTGCTTGTGTGTCTCTGGTCTTGGGTGCTGTAGCACACGTCTTGTCGCGCCCACCTCGTTCCTGTTCGCTCTTGTTCGGCCTAGGCCATCGAATGAGGCTATGGAATTCTTGGACATTCCGGCCCACCACCGAGCTCACCGAGGTCGCCAAAGCAGACACCAGAGCAGACATGGGGAACAACGTGTGGCACCTATCGCGCAAGCCCTTGGCGCAGACCGCAGAGGACATCTCACATCTTTGCCCCCAAGGGTCGACCATGCTCTTGAGGGCAGTAAGCAAAGTTTGGTCGATACTTGGCTAGAGAACATTGAGACACCACGCTTGGAACGAGTAAACAACCATGGGTCACTGTCGAAAGAGTCCAGTTCCAAGGCCCGGTCTCGCCCTGGATATACCCACCGACTGCGAAGTCCATCCCCAAGGGTAGTCTCTTCTCACAATAGCCACAGATGGCTGGCTTCAAAAGCTTCCCCTCGACAAAGTCGGATGGAGCGTAAACGCCCTCGTGACATGACCAAGGACAATGCTGTTCTTGACCTTCGTGACGAGCACAACGTAGTCCCTGATCGGCCCGATACCCCTCAAATTACCCGAACAATGTCGACTGCAGCAGAACCCAACTACGAGAGTGGAGGAAAAAGGCCACACGTGGATTCCAAGTGCAGTGTAGTCTCTGCCGTGTCACCGGCCCAATACCACTTCGAAAAGAAAGCCCGGCGCAAGACGAGAGCTGATCGTTACGACACCACGAGGGTCCACGAGCCGCGCAAGGTCAGGGAGAAGAAGGAAAAGAAGCCCGGAGACCAAAGCAGAAGCAATAAAGTCAAGAAAAAGAGTGACTTCTCCTCTGCTAGGAATGTCATGGACACCTTCAACTCCAAATCTATCCTCAGCGATCGCATCACTGTGAGCACGCCTGCCGTCGGCGGATGGACTGAGCTGACCTTTGGATTAGATGCAGCCCACCGCAAGACCAGGCTTGTTCAAAAATGGCCGGGTGTCATCAAAAGACGAGTGTAAGTTCTCCATCGCGGGCATCAAATGCAAAATTAACCTTGGACTAGTGCCCGACTTGACGTTTCGTAAGATGGATTTCCTATCGCGACCTTCTCTGCCAAAGCCCGTCCCGCGTGGTCGCGAAAGGGCCAAGAGGCGAGGCGAGAGGGAACTTGAAGAAGCCTCAGCGTTTTTCCTGCACAAAGGAATATCGGAATTACCTGTGATATCGAGTCGAGATCAGCCTGTAGCCAGTCGTGCGTCGAGCATCGAAAGGGTGACACGTGATGACTTTGCCTCCAGCAATGACGCACCACGGCGTCAATCTAGGCCAGGCGAGGAGCATGGGCATAACTCGCCTGATATGGACAGAGAGAGTAGCAGAGGAGCAACGACTTGGACCTGGTCAAGCAGCTGCGTACCAGTTGACTTAGGAATCGATCAGGAGAGCATCGCTGGACATCACGTCTCTGTAGGAAGCTCAACACCGTCACGAGCACGAGATGCACTCGAGCGCACGGGAATATTCGACAACACGGGCATAATTGGCGTTGACCGCCCGAAGCAACTGTCCACCGCGGCGTCTCGATTCGAAAAGGATTCGAGCAAAAGAGAGCCACTGGCCGTGGTCTCTACTAACAATGCCAATCGTCAGGCGGATATGCTAAGACAGGACATTCGCATTGTACGATACCGCGATCGAGGAGTGATGGCTAGTGAAGGGGCTGACGATAAAGTGAGTTGTCGCCAAAAAACCACAGGAACTCAAGAAGATTCCGGCAAGCAGCCTAAGGGAGGGACATCGGCCAGAAACACGGCCCCCGCGAATAGTGCCGGTAGCAGTTGGAGCCCTGCACCTGAAGGCGAAGCAGTCAGCGCCCCTCAAGGAGACCTTCAGGGACATGGACATGAAGCCGCTACCTTTCATCCAGCGAGCCGTCATACTGGATTAGATCGCCCAAAATCACCGAAGTGCACGGTGGTTGAGCTGTTGGAGGCAGCAGCTCAAAACATCGAATCGCATGAATATCCAAACGTTCCGGCCATGCCATTGGCTTCTCTGTCAGCCCAGAGATGTGTGCAGTCGGCTGCCCATGATGCCTCTCGATATGGCTGTATTGAAATCGGACCGAGCCTCGTCGGCGACAGACAGCTGGATCTGTTCGAGATAGAACAAGATAATAATCGCCTGAATTCAATTGCTGATGAGCGCCAAGGCAGTCGACGAGCTCATGAGGCCAACCTGAATCCGCGATTTGTCTCGAAGCCCATGAGTGACAATTCTCAGCAGGCCAGAGATATCGAAAAGCCAGTATTTAACGGTCACGTTGCATCAAGTGCTTGCCGTAGACCGTCCGGGGATCATTCAATGCCTCATTACGCCTTGACTACTCCTTCCAGCATCCAGGCAATCCCTCTCAATGATGGCACCGGTTCAAATACTGCGGTGACCGGTTTGGCTGCGACGGGTCATGGTCGGCTTGTGAGCAATCACTGTTTCCCCAACGCGCGACCGGTGTTACCAGAAAGCGCCGAAGTGTCACCATTCAGGTCCAATGAGCCACAAAGCTTGGGAGAGTACATCAATCAGTTAGAGAATGATGTGTTCAGTCGGCCACGCGAAGATAACATTGATGGCGATTCAGGAAACAATGCGGGTGATCCAGAATGTGCGGCCCTGGCATATGCGTCGTGTTTCGGGACGTATGATAAAAATTTGACGGAAGATGGTCACTCGGAGAACCAATCGATCGGCCAAGCCCATCATGGCGCCCATCATGGCGGCAGGGGTGTGATGGACATATTCGACGTCGATCAAGAAGAGCAGGCATTTATGTCCACTTTCTGGCGGCCGAATTGTTACTGATTCCATCCGACAGAACAATGCAAGTGGAACAATTCCAGGCCACCTTCTCGTTACACACTAAGGACCGTATGGCCCCCCAACAAGGTGTGCTGGACGGCCATGCTTTACGTACAGGATTGAGATCTCAAGGATTCCTTCCCGTACTGCACACACCAAAATGCTCACGTGTTCAGCTCTGAGGTTTACCACGCGTCGAGGTGCTCTCGGCCGGACACAAAATTCGAATGTTTGGCATATGCAAGCCGCCGCTTGCCTTGCCGGCGTTGGTCGGGCAGCAGCACTGTAGTGATGAACAACGGGATGCTCGGCAGCATGGTGAGAGCAGATCGCGTCCTCCGACAGGCTCATCCCAAACATGAAGGTTGTCACTACACAAGCCTTGAATCATATTCGAATCCAGCGCTGAAGGCAAAAGAAGGTTCGAACCCAAGGCAACCTCGACGAGCTTATTAGGAAATGAATTGGGAGGCAAATCCTACTAATAAGAGCCGGCAGACCGAAGGCAGGCGGACATGATCATTGCCAACAAAGGCAACGAAGGCCGGTGGACTCTACATACCGGGAGAAAAATCTTCCTGGTTACTATTGATGCGAAGGGCCTGTCGCCTCGTTGGGAGCACTTTGACTCAGTCGACACCTTTTGGGCTGGCAAAACTGCTTACGGACGTCAGTCACGTAATGACCTCTCTGCCTCTTGGCGACCAGTTGTGGAATCTGGGGTCTGACTAGTACCAGGCCATGAGGCGTAGGATCTAAAACACGTCCGTCCGGTCTGTCTTAGATGGGCCCCTCAACGGTCATGCGGCACAATCGAGCTGTCCCTGCGATGGGTGCAGTGCGTCGCGAACACCGATTCCTCATGGAGGAGTTGGCAGTGAGCGGTCCCGTGGTGTTTGCTTGCAGCGTCTTTGTGGTACATCAGGCCATAACCAGACGGATCACCAGGCAGGCTACTTGGAGTATCATTTTGCAAGCCAAGGGCTGCCTTGGGTCCGACTTCAGGCCCCATCGGCCCCAGCCTTTAAGGTTTAGCTCGACGACGAGCCCCTGCTTTGACACTGCGAGCCCCTGGGTCTCGCCCTGCCAACAGGCCCGAACGGGGCGCCAATCCGAAGTGGATGCTCAGCCCGGCCGCGATTTGACCCTGAACGGCACTAGTTTCCAGCATTCAGGAACTACTGCATCCTTATGAACGCCTCTTGGGCGGTGCCGGCCAATAGCGGACTCTTGTTTAATTGCACGGCCAATTTCCATGCGCCGGTGGGAGACTCACGATGGTTCGGGTAATTGCCTCACCCCTGCAACGAGGAAATTGTGCAGAAGCTTGAGGCAGAGGCGCCGCAAGCCCGCTTCCTTCGCTCGTGATGATCCATCGGTGACGGCCTTGGCTGTCCAAATCACATCATGCACACAAGTACAGCGCACAAGTACAACGCACAAGCACAGCGCCAGTGCTCTGGTGGCATCGCATGTCTAAGTAAAAGCCCGAGGTTGCAACGGCGAACACGAGAGTAGTCAGCAGGCAACACACCTCTTTTACCATCGTCGGTCCCCCGAGCTAGAAGCTGGCTCGCCCTCTCTCCTCTCCTCTCCGCCAGCTCCTCCAACACAGCCCGGGTCCAAAGTGTTCGTCTCGTCAACTGCCTTCTGGTGTCGCAGCCTTGCACCTAGTCACTCCTTCGAAGTTTATAATAATAGTCCCTCGTTACAACCCCCTGACCATCAGTCTCTCTTTCCCGCGGCAGCACCGTTTCGTGGTCATTAATACCAAACCACCGTCTAGTCATTCGCTCAGAGACACCACTTGTTCATCACATCCTCCCTTTACACCGTCGCCTAATACCAGTTCAAATTTCGTTACCACTTCTCCCTTGCAACCACGCCAAACGATCATCATCAGACAAGATGCAGTTCTCATTCTATGCAGCCACCTGTCTGGCCCTGGTCAGCCGTGTGTTCGCACAAACCGAGGGCTTTGATGCCATCACTGCCCCGACCAAGGACCAAACCCTCACTGCTGGGACCACCTCGACTGTGACTTGGGACTACAACCCGCAGTACGCAGGAACCGTGACCATCACTCTTCTTCAGGGCGCGACCCCCGAGACACTGCAGCTCGGTGGCGCCATCGCAAGTAAGCCTCCCTCGCGAACAACATGACCCGTGTCGTGCCCATTTGGATCACCCGGTACTAACGAGACCAACAGCTGGCATCGATAACAGCGCTGGCTCTTACACCTGGAGCATCGACTCTAGCCTCGGGGCTGAAGCTACTTACGGTCTGAGGATCAGCCTCGACTCTGACCCCTCAACTTTCCAGTACTCGTTCCCGTTCCACATCGCTGCCTCCAGCGGCTCCAGCTCCAGCGCCAGCGCCAGCATCAGCAGCAGCAGCGTCAGCATTCCTGTCAGCAGCTTGTCCACTTCTGCGTCGGTCTCGTCCACCAGCGTTTCTTCGTCTCTCTCCAGCGCCTCATCCAGTGCTGCCGCCACCACCTCGGCACCGACCACTTTCCCCACCCTGGCTCCTACCTCAGGCAGCAGTGTGAATGCGACAGCCACGGGGACGACCTTGACCTCCAAGGTGACACCTACTGGCACAGGCTCCGGCACGCCATCGTCGAGCTCGTCCGCCATCGCGACTGCTGGCGCCGCGAAGGTGGTCGCTGGCTCCTTCGCTGCCATGGGCGGTCTCGCCGCTGCGCTCTTTGCCCTGTGAGGGATCGCCTCAAGGCTTCCTCCTGCTTGTCTATTCTCTTCTCCTACCTCACACAGCGCAAAGGGCGGCTTTCCGGTGCTGGCGAAATGCATAATGAACTCCCAACAACTCGGGTGCATGAATTTTTCGATTCTCTATTTTGGGGCATAAACGTCTGGGCATAATCAGGTCTCCCGAATCAGCAGTAGCGCGCAGCATGTAAGGGCTGGGCTGGATTGGCCGCTAGGTTGAACCTGTGTCTTCCTCTCTTTTTCGACTATAGAAAAGTATAAATGCGTTTCCAATCGAGTCAAAATGGCACATCTACCACCCTAGATTCAAGGGTGGGAAAGCCAAATCATCAAAACCCATACACACATGCTCCTCCTGCATGCTGTGATGTCGGGGTGAAACCACTATGGCTTATCAAGATGATCGACAGACAAATCTGGGTGGGCTGCAGGGGAGGCGGAGTAACACAACAGCCCTTTGTGTGTGCGTGTGTGCAAATAAACTTTAGACCGTTGCAGCGCGGTTCATGCAGTGCTGGAAAGCTGTCTTGGCACGGACGGCCCTACGACTGGCTGGCTGGGCTGCCGCCCGTTATTTCTGCTGCTGCTGTGACAGCGTGACAGCGTGACAGCGTGGAACCGGCCGGGCAGCCCGGCCAGTGGTCCTCGGCCCGGCTGCCGGGCGCAGGTGGTTCTGGCTGCCGGCGCTGGCCGTGACCTATTGTTTCCTTTGGCCCTCTTGGGGTCCAAACGGATCCCGATGTTTTTCAGACCAGCGTCGTTGTTGTCAGCTGCGGTGTTGCCCCTGCTCTGTTGTTTACGCTGGTCTCTCGTCTGTGGCGGGAAGTCGCCGGTGACCTGCCAGCTCTGTCTGGACCTGCAACGTCGTGCATTGCCGGGCCCGGCAGCTTCATATGCCGGTTGTGCTTACTTATTCAGACCCCACAACTTCGAATAGGCCTTGTTGCGGCAAAGTTCTCTGCTTATGCCATGCATCTTGGGCGTGTCGCAAGTCTGGATTGCCGGATGAAAGACCACGACTCGCGGTTCTGGGACGAGGGTATGATTATGAAGACTACCGATTGGGCCCTTATGATGGGAGTTCCGATGGTTAGCTTTTTGGGACGAACGGGGTCATTATTCCAACGTTTACGGCTCGCGAAGAGCCTGCTCAGTGGGAAGCGCCTCGTACAGCAGCATCTGGCCTGGACCAGCGTCAACAAAAACGGCCTGTCAAGTCACGCAAGGCCAAGAACAACAGAGATACTGGAAATCATGTGGTCAATCAAAGATTTGAATTCATGGTATCCGTGCTTTCTATGTACGCCTAAATCATCCAACAACTGCAACACTGTTTCATGTCACATTGCGACAATCTTTTTCTATAGCACTCCCGACCCAAAACTCATACGCTGAACATTATTGAGGAAAAACGGCAGCTTGCAAACAGAAAATCCAAATATCATAATCATCACGTCGTTCAGCTCTAGTGGCCGCCCACCTGGCCCTTGGGAATAGGCTTTATCCAGACAAGGAGGACATTGATGGCAAGGTGGACACAGCCGATGATCCAGAAGGCCTTGGCGTAGTCAGAGCCGTGGCCCATGAAGCGGAAGATGATGGCGAAGACGATGCCGCCGAGGTTTCCGACGCCACCGGTGAAGCCGCTGACGATGCCGTTGGCGTGTGGGTGGACGTGTGGCACGAGAGCGAAGTTGGCGCCGTTGCCGGCCTCGAGGAAGATGGCCATCAGGGCGATGAGCCCCGTGAAGGTGGGGAGGTGGTGCGAGTTGACCTGGCCGATGATGATGAGCAGAACACCCGTTATGATGCCGCAGGCGTGCTGCCAGCCCTTCTTGAGCCAGACGCTGCGGCCGAAGCTGTTGTACAGCAGGTCGGCGACGACGCCGCCCAGGGGCCGCGTGACGAAGTTGAGGAAACCGAACATGGCGGCCCAGTTGGACGCCTTGGTCTGCCCCAGCGCCGGGAAGTTCTTGAGGTAGTAGGACGATAGGACCGAGTTGATGGCCAGCTCGCCGCCGAAGGAGCAGGCGTAGCACAGCATCTGCACCCACGTCTGGGGGCTGGTGAGGACCTTGACGGCCTCGTTGAATGACGGCTTCACGATGACCTCGCCCTGGGCGGTCTGGAGTAGCTCGTCCTTGGACAGCACAGCCTCATTCTCGGCGTAGGGGTTGGGGCTGCCGGCGCCCTCCAATTTGCCCTCGTCCTTGTCCTCCTTGTCCACGGAGCCGGTGATGGTGCCCGTGGGGGAGAAGGGCTTCTCGTTGATGCTACCCGGGACCGTGATGATGCCGTCGCCCAAGACACCGTGGGATTGCAGGTTTTCCTGGACATGTGAGTGCCTCTCGCTCCACTTGCCGACAGGCGTGTCAGGGCAGAGAAGGAGCAGTGTGATGCCGGTGAAGAGGAGCATGATCAAGGGAATGATGAATGTGAGTCTCCAAGCCTGGTCCGCGGAGTGTCCGTGGGCAACGAATGAGTCGAATACGGCGGGCATGATGAAGTATGTGATGCCACCTCCGGCATTGCCCCAACCGCCGGTGAAAGCGTTGGCAGTGCCGACTACATTCTTGTCGAAAAATCCTGTTGACCACACCTGGCACGGGACGAAGGCTCCACCCAATATTCCAATGAAGAATCGGCTGACATAGAGACCATTGGCAGACTGAACCAGTGGGGCCAAACCTATTGGCAAGGCCCCCAGGAGCAGACATCCGGCAAAAACTTTTCGAGGACCGAACAGGTCACACAAGGGGCCAGCGATGAAGCGTATTATAAGTCTGTTGTGCAATAGAGATTAGTTGAGTCTCTGGAGTGCGTTGAACAGTGAATGTATCTTACGTTGCACAAAGCGACACAATGTTAGAGTTGGCAATTTGCTGGGGAGATAGGTGTAGGTCGGCTTTGATCGTATGTGTCAACTTTTGCATTGCAAGTTAGCCAAATTCCTATTGGAATGGATATGTCTTTCATCAATTCATCAATATTCACTTACTAGTGGAGGAAATGTGTACCATGCCCAGAATGAAATCATGAAGCCGAACCATGAGAAGAAGAATACACGTCCATAGATGTTGACGACATTGAGCATGGGAATAGTTCTGGCCTTCTTGTTGACAGGATTGATCTTCGGTGCCTTCACGAGGTCCGAAAACGTAAAGGGGAGCCCCATGTTGGTGGATTTCGCACACAACCAAGAGAATATTGAAAATAGACCAGCCGAATGAGATGTGAAGACTCCAGGTGTACAGGAGATAATCCAGGCGAGAGGTTGGATGAGTCTACCGTAATGCTACTCTGCGACAACCGCAAGGGAGTATGGCAGACTCAATATATCAACCTGCCAGGAATAGTCTGCAATATCATAATCAGCCAGGGTTCTCCGCGATGTAAGCATCTCCGGAGTTGACAGCAATACCTACGCTAATGTGGTTGTTTCCGCGGGCCCAGCCTTGTGGATATGCACAACCATGCCCCGGAGAAGCGTCGAACGACTTGAGACAGCCACTTACCGGAGCGCTGGGTGGCCCTGAGGGTCTCCTAGGGGGAGCTGAGCGTCTCGATTGGTGGCTTGGGCGCGGGCGTATCGAACGTCTCTCCTGATAAGGGCCTGATGCTGGGACGAGAGATAGGTGGGTATCATGCACGATGACAAGATCGAATTAGACTTTCAGGAGCGACGTCGAGCTTTCTATAACTGTTAATTCAACCACAGTACATCGGCGATCAGATAATTTGTCATGTATATATATTGTGGCCTCTGAGGGATGCCTGTACACGTGAAGTATTCAACACGATGTAGTGCGTGAGATGACTTGTAGACACAATCAATATGTCCAGTAGACAGGTTTCCGAGCGAGGAGGAGATAGCAGCCGGATGATCCAAGCAACGAGACGAAGGGGCGGTCTTCAGGCTGAAGTACTGTAGAGGGGGCAGATTTGAGTGACAAGAAGTAAAGAGCTGACCACCAGCATTAGCCTTGTCACCCCGAGGCGGGCACAGCTGTACGGTGATATTTCAGCAACACCACTTTGGAATGCCTGGGCCAGGGACAAGAAGATAGTGTGCTGGCGGAAGGATACAGTCCCGAGCACGTTCCTTTGTCCTTTGCTGTCCGTCTTCCTGGGTGCTACACTAACAACCCGCCGGGCCCGTCTGGCTGAGGAGATGGCGTAGTGTGGGCTTGAATCAAGCTGCACCCCAGCCGGGACTTGGCTTATCGAGGTTGCTCGGCAATGGGCTGAAGCTGATTGGGAAACCAAGGCGACGAGATTCACTCAAGAGGACCATGGTGACGGAGAAAGGCAGATCGAGATAGATGCGCGGGCGGCCGCATTGGCTGAGATGAGTAGAGATAAGGGAGGGAAAAATCGGGTGCTAAAAGCGTAGATTGATACGGGCAGGGGGGGCTCAGAGATAAGAGAGTCCGGCGCTGATGGCCCTGGAGCTCGCATTGCGTCCCAGCTGCCGATCCGAGAGAGGAGGAGTCAGGGTTGTGCATGTATGCGTATTTGCTCTGCTTTGTGAATCTTGATAGTCGTCCTCGTTGCTCCTTGGGGACGCCTGTCAAAGGTTGCGTCGTGTTGAGCCCAGGGACGTCTGGTCCTTCTCATCGCTTGCAGCCGGTTCACTCTGCATCGTGTTAGCCGTGTCCTTCTGCTCTACTCGCTCTGGAGGATACTGGTCTGGAGATGATGGATTTGCTACCCTTCTTGGTCATTTGCTGTATCTGATCCAGCATTCAATGAGATCGGCTCTGTTTCCAAACATTTGTCGTTGAAATCCCAACTTGACGTTGCAGAGCCGCGCCCAAGGTATGTGCCGTTGAGAGAAATCAATGTGTCACGAATTGCAAGGGGCCCAGGTGTAGTTTCTATCAGACTGCCACGGGGCTCTGTGTAGATTCGAGTTAAAGCAGTACATCCCGCCCTGTGTGGGTTTCGGGTGCCCCCCACGGCCCACCCACCACCTTGACAATTGCTCACCTCGGAGATATCAATATTTCAGCCTCAATCCAGGAACAACTGTCTCTCGCTTCACAAGCTATCGTGTCATCCGCTCGATCTTGGACCTGCGACTCTTCGTCGTCCTAGCCTTTCTGCATCGATTTTGCGCTTCCGGTCCGCCGTGCAAGCCCAATCTCGAGCCGAGCCCATCTCCTTGGGTTTCGTGGCGCGAACTGCCGTCATGAGAAGCAAGTGTCGACTCAAAGCCTGGTGGACTTGTGCCCGCGACCGGCTCATAAGTCTCTGGCCTTCTTCTCTCCTTGTACATTTCCTTCCTTGTCCTGCCCTTCTAGGAGATCCAGGTCCTCGGCGTACATTGGCAAGGACTATGTGCGTGCACCGAAACAGCATCAGCCAAGCAGCTGATTTGAGGGCCGAGAGATGATGTCCTTCCATGCTCGAGGTTGATAATATGAGCTCATGATCTGGCCTGCATTTCACTCGTCATACAAGACCCTTGCTCCGTTCGAGTCCCGCTCTTTGGTCATCGTATCTCGTGGGTGGATAGAGTCTGGCCAGACCGGGATCACAAGCACCCTCCCGCTTCGGCAACTATGTCTTGGCCGTTGATCAGCCCTGCAGCACCCTCACATCATGGTCATCAGTGCTGCTTCTACATCCACACGCAAGATCCCTTTTGTACGGCTGGTCCCGATTGGTCAGGTGGCCGTCGATTGCCTATTCGGGGCAACGCCCGCAACGCCCAAAGAACACATCTACTTCGATATGGGTATGTTCCTGGGGTGTACCATCTCGACTCTGCCCATGTTCTCTTGTGTCCCATGAAGAGGTGGAAAGCATGACAGACTTGGTGCAAGGCCTCCAACTGTAGCTCGAGCCCAGAGGATGCGGCTGGCTATCAGAGTCAGTCATGTCCAGCTGCTGGGCTTGTAAGACCATGCTGTTTAGCTTCTATTGTCGGCCTGAGACGTCCCGGTGACGAAGAAGGGCTCTCGTGGTTTTATTGGAGCTAGCATACCAACGCTGCAGCTGGTTCGGGGACATCACCCTTCGAGGCTCTAGAGAGGCACTGCCAGGATGTTGCAAGGATGCTGTTCTCGGGCTTGTATGCCAGCCAGTTGTGTTCGGCGAAAGACAGTGTGAGCATACAAGGTTGCCTTTGGGGCACGACAAGCAGCAGCTCCTGGCCTTATCCACGAGACTCCGTGGAGGGTTGAGATGGCTCTTTTCCCGCGCTACCGGATTGCTGGTCAACATGGGCATCCAGTGGACTGGATGTCCACAGCGGTTTCCTTCGAGGCCGGAGTGCGACTGTTTCGTTCCGGCTAGGTGCGGGAAGAACGGATTCTGATTCTTTCTGCTCTTGACCTTGCTCGTCTGGCTTCCCTTGACAAGTCTCCCCAATGTCTGGGAATCATTGGCATAATCTGATGTCACTCTTTGTCATGCCAACGCCTAGTTGGAGAATGTTTGCATACCTGCTCAAGCTATTCCGTTGATATTGGCAGGTGCTCGGAAGTCGGGTGCTGTTGTCGGGAGTCGGTCTGGGCTTCGAAAGTGGATAACAATTGGGTCTTCCGAGCCGTTCCCGCCGGACGGCGGCTGATCGGCGGGCGCCTCGGCGCCCTGGCCGACTTACAACGAACTGTCGTTCAACATTCTGATGAAACAGGCCAGCGTCGGCATTCTGACTAGAGAGCGAGCCAATGCGGCCAATAACTAGGACTCTGAAGATGGTGATGAGGATCAACACCGCCGGACTGTCCGCAGGAGACGTGATCATCATCGACCAAGAGGCACGACCCAGAGCACACAACCAGGGGCACCGAAACTTCGAGGCCGGAGATGTGGGCCCAGATGGCTATCTGCGTCCACCTCACCCGTTCCGGTCTCCCCTGCGAACCGACCTGTCAAAACGCAGTTGATGGATACCGCAAGGTAGCATACACGTGGGAAGACCCATATTCTAGGCTCTTTGGCCCCTCTGGAAGGCTGGACGTCCGCCGCCCCTGGCTCTGCAATGAGTCGGCGCCCTGTCGTCTTGCACACGAGTGGTCGGCGACCATCTTGACAAGCGGCTCCTACACGGCCGAAGACACCGGGAGTCGGTATGGACCGAGCCCAGGCCCCCAGTGTCGCACACAACTGCCCGCAGCACGATGTTCCAGAATTGTTGGAGGCGGGATTGCTAGCTGGATCGCCCTCCCTTTGAGGCAGCATATAATGCATAAGGGGCCAGCCGTAGCCTTCTGCTGCCTCCAATGACTCACCTAGACTCAGTTGAAGTTCTCAAGACATTCAAGACAAAGACCGTCTTTCCACTTCTCTACGTCGTGCTCCATCATCGATCTTGGTCTCAATTCACACACTGACCCAACGACTTGACTGTTTGGAATACACAGTTCAGAGTTGCCGAACCACAATTTGATACTTACCGGGAACTTGTTATCACCACCAACGCGTCACCATGTCCAGTTCAGATACAGAAGGAACACTACAAGACACTGAGCACAACACGCCCACTGCGGAAAACGTCACATCTCCACCGATACAGAAGACAGAAGCAACATCAGCACATACAACCCAGCCACAAACCTTGATATCAAGATCAAAGAGACATCTTTTCGAATCTGTGAAGCCATCAGGCTTTGCCGAGCTCGAATTGCTCCTGTTGACGTTTTGCACCGGCATACAAGGTAAGCAAAGATGAGCCCTAATATGTTCCATAGTGTGTAACGTCAAAAGGTTCGTTTCAGCCAATGTTTGACAGAAAGCGATATCACTTTCATATATCGTCATTTATCCTTGTCTACCATCACAATCCCCGGCTAACACGAGTTCCTTCAACCCAACAGATGCAATCTCCTTCCCCGACTACCACTGCTTTGCCTCCAATCAAACCGGCAACACCGTCTTTCTAGCTGTCTCCGTCGTCGTTCCCGAATTCAATGGCGACATGTTCTACACCGCCAACATCGGCGTTGCGCTGGGGCTCTTCCTCGCGGGCGGCTACCTGACGGGCCAGCTGAGCCACATCGTGGGACCCCGGCTGCGCCTGTGGCTGGTCCTGTGCAACCTCGCGCAGACGGCCATGGTCTTCGCGGCCGCCGCCGTCCAGCTCCGGTACGGGGTACAGCATACCGGGCCGAGGGACCTGGGGGTCATCGCCCTGCTGGCCTTCGCCAGTGGTAGTCAGGTCGTGCAGAGCCGCAGCCTGCGCATCACCGAGATCTCCACGGCCATGGCCACCGCCGCGTGGGTCGACCTGCTCATCGACCCGCACCTGCTCGCGGTCAGAGAGAAGAATCGGCCGAGGAACCGTAGGCTGTTCTTCCTAGTTACGCTGATAGTCGGTTCGCTGGTTGGGGCGGGTATCTACAAGGCGGCCGGGTCGTCCGCGGCTCTCTTTGTGAGTGCCGGTGGGAAGGCCGTTGTGACGGCGATGTATGTGTTCAATGGCGCTGAGAAGGAGAAGGCCGAGGCATCAGCGGCGTGATGCATCTGGAGCAGCATGGTGGTGAAGCTTGTAGGCTTTCTTTAAAAATTGCTACATATTCGTCGGCGTTGGTCGGTCTGACTGGGATGGTAAACGGAGTTCGGTTTGACGTTTCACCACGGCATTGCACAGCTTGAGTTTGATATGCGAGGAGTTGCATTAGCTCATATCATCAACTGCGCCGTTACACATAATCGATCATGATTCAGATTGGAGTTTGTACTTCTGCTAGCTTGTGGAACGGCGAGCGCCGAACATGGATTCTCCATACCGCGTTGCCCAGAGGAGACAGGACCTGGTCTCGCTTGACGTCGTAAACGCAGACCTGAAGATTTTTCGTGAAAGTTGCCACGCGTAACAAGGGCATGCCAATTCTTCCAAGCATTCTTTCTTCGGCCCTTCTCATGGGCAATTGGTCGGTGAATCTGCTCCTGTAGCCTTCGTATTGATGTATTCACCCGCCGCTTGGATCTCGGTATAGGAGAGATCATATTCGCAGTTGATCCCACCACGACCTGATCAAGTCGACGCTTGCGACTTCCAACTGCCGAGCGAAATTCAGTGCATAGACGTGACTACTCCAGATAGATGGGCGTTGAAGATGACAGCGGCGGTGAGTCTCAATACATTTTCTCACGAAAGTCATTCAAAAGCGATCGAGTGTGGATAATGCAGACGCGGGAGACCATTCGGGAGACCATTCGGTCCCAGTGCCACGGAAAAGATCACCACCGATAGTCTGGATGCAGCCGAAACCCAGTCAAGCCATTGAACAGTGGCCCTGCCGCTCGTACGAGAACGTTCGTCAAGGTGCACCACGTTGCGCGGGGAACGAACACACGCGGAAAGCAGACCACGGCAGAGTGTGATATTCACACTCTGCCGTGGGATATGATAGGCCGCTCCGGGAAGTTGGTCACTTGACCGCGAAGCGAAGAAAATTTCCCGCGGCCGCGTGGTAGAATATGTGAGCGCACGACATAAGCCTTAGTCACGCTTGCCTCACGTCGGCCAAGACCCGGGATACTCCCTCGGCCACGAGAATCTCGTTGTGCAGTCAGTGTACACCGCATTTCGGGCGAGATCCAAGGCCAGATATCTCCAGCGCTCGCATGGGGCTTGTGGCCGGTGAGTTTGCTGCCGTCGAGTGTGCCGATTGAGCTGAGATTGGTCCTCAGATTAGGTTTGTGTCACCTGACGCGGCGTAGCAGCACACGTGCTGGGGGAGGGGAGTTCGTCTCTGGTTGCATTGCCAGATTGCCTGGGCCTGCGTGGCCATGCGCAGTCCAACGCTCTGGGCAAGAGAGCCCGTGGAACGTGATCAATATTGCGACCATCCGGTCGACATCCCTGGCAGTAGCCTGCTGCGGGTGGGGACAGAACGAGATCTCGGGAAGAGGCTGCGACCGGAGAAAAATGAGACATGTCCAGTGATACGGGAATAGTGCAGTCGGTTGACGGCGGTCTGTCTCAGAGGCGAGCAGTATAAGTAGGCGGGAGATGTTCGAGACTCACCGGTGCCTGTGGGATTGTTCGCATCTGCAGGCCGGGGTGTCGACGTTGGTGCCAGGGACGGAAGGGCTGCGCGGGTCGAGTCAGGGGGGAAATGTCGATATCGCAGGGTACCGGCAGTTGCCCACCAACTGCACCGCCGTCAATGGTGTGGGGACCATGTCCAACATCTGCGAGCCCGGTGCTGATCCATCCACTCAACTCCAGATTGAGCTGTGGAGGTGATTTCCTATTTTAGGTCTGACCCCATCCTCCCGGAAAACTGGGACCCTGTGCCTCGAGGCGAGCCCGCCAGCCTGCCAGCCCGCGGCCGACGGAGGCAGCTGATCCACCTCGCGATGTCTGCACACCGTCTTTCCACATTGCCATCAGAAGTCCGTTCCGTGACTCAGGGGCGCAGGGCGGTGTCCCATGGTGGCACACACGCCACATCGCCACGTCGCCTCATGATTGCAGACCTGCCGCCTTGCACGAGTGCAGACAGCGGTGCAGAGGTGTGCGCGCTGTTACGGGCGCTGGCACGCTGGCACGCTCGCAACTGTTGCCCGTCAAGGGCAGGTCTCCAAGACCGTGCCATCCGGGACCACCAGCAGCGGGATGCGCGCAGTGCATGGGAGGCACAAGCTGCAGCCAGTAACAAGCGAATCCAAACTTCTCGACTTACACAGCAGCTGGCCATGCTGCCGCCCATACATCACATACGTGGGCGAGCCAGGATCGGGCAGGGCCTATTTATGTAGATCACCTTGACGTTGCATCGTGCCATTTGCTTTTGTTTAACAAGGACCCGGCCGTACGGGACCGGGGATTGAACGTCGGCCAGTCAGACCTCCCTCTGACCCCCTAAAAGACCGCCATGACCCCAGCGAAGAGTCCGCCGCCTTCGTTAGAGCTCCACACCTGATGCGCAGAAATATCCGGCCAGGTGTGACTGCAGGCGCATTGGTTTCCAATGGAGAGAGACGGGCCTGCTCACCGTTCCCCAAGGTGGCCCTCCCCCAAGGTGTGCACCAAGTGTACTCAGTAGCAGCAAGTTAGAGATACTCTAGGCACAGTCTTCTGGCTGGAGCCGACCCTTGTCCTCTGGTATGGTATGGCATGTACAGTCGTATTGCCGTTGGCCAAGGATGGGTCTGAAGGAGCTGGATCGACCAGCAATCCCGGGACGAGCAACCAAAGTCTGGGTCGGTGGTGACACTGCATGGATGAGGGCCGACCATGTCTCTGGGTGATGGGTTTCCCCTTAAATGCTGGAGATTCCGCGGGTGTATGACATGAGTCGCTACACATTTTGATACCACGAGCGGACCGTGTTTTTTCTCGGGCATCTGTCCTGGTGATCACATCGAGTGCGAGTCTCCGTCCGACGGCAAAGCCTTGACCTCGTACGAAATCAAGGCCCCGCTGCGACGTGCCAGGCGCTGCCCGACTCATCTCGATCCATCGTCAAGAGACAGAGACACGCCGTCTGGAAATCCGAGCCAGACTGGTGCCATTTAGAGCTCGCCTTTGTTGATATATGTCACCGTCGAGAAAGGAGTACGAGGTCAGACGGTGCGTACCCCACCCACCATCATACCCAAGCGCAGACGCTCATAGTCCCCCGCGCGCGTCGAGGACGTATGCTTATTGTTGCGGGATGACGTGCAGGATCCAACAGGGCGGGAGGGTCTCCCATGTGACAAGGGCACGAGGAAGACCGGAGACGTGTAAGCAAGCAATTGAGTGAGGCTCTGCAAACGAGGCGTGGGGCTGCATGTTCCGCATGCCGGCGTCGAGTGTGCGTACGAAGGAGGGTGTCTTAGCAGGCAACCGGATGAGGCTGAAGAGACTATAACACGTAAGTTCAGTCCAGCTCCAGCCTAGCCCTGCTAGCGCGCCTCGTTGTTCGCCCCTCCACCGCCGGATTGGCATGTCTGGACGTCTGGACGTCTGGCCAAGCTTGATCATGTGCCTGCGCATCGTAATTGAGTTTGCTGACGAGCAGAGGAAGGCGTCGTCACTGCTTATATTGAGTTTGAGTCACCTCGGGCGCGTTCCTGGAGGCCTGGACAGAGGCTCTTCACACGACCTAGAGGCACACTCACCACCACCAGCATCTGTACCTGCGCCCATTCCCACAACAACTGACGGTTCGTGGGATCCTGCCTTGCTAGGCAGACAGGCAGACACTTACGGTCACGGGCGCATTTATTACTGGTGAGGGTGCATATTGACCAAGGTAGGCATATAGACACCTACTCTCCCAAGTGCAACCAACATCAGACGCCCATATACCGGGGCCACAATGGTTTGGTAGGCCTTGGAAGGAACATCTTGTCCAGGGCATCGTCGTCGCTACCGTCGTCGGCATCTTGGTCGTCACCGCCAGTGTTTCTTGCGCGGTGGTCAGACTTTCCTGGGCCGGGATTTGTCATCTGGATCCTTCAACTCCCAAAGGACTAAGACGGGGGGAGAGTGAGGAATTCAACGTTCCTGACGACTCCTGACAGATCCGTGCTGTACCCGTGCCCCACCGTCCTTCTTCTGTGTGCCGTGTGCCGTGCTGTTAAAAAGAACGAAGGGGCAAAAAAGGGTCGTACCTTGTGCACCTTTCCTATCTTACTTATATTTCGACTCGTGCGTCCGGTTCGGTACAGGGTCAGGCTGGGGGCGCGCCGTTTGACACTAGCAAGCTGGGCAATTTGGCGGGACAAAAGAGACTCTCTCTACCAAAGCACGATCCTTGAACGCTGGTCCGCTGTTACGCTGGGAAGGCGCGCTCGGCTCTGATCCCAGGGCAGTCGCAAGTCGCCGCAATCGCAATCTCAGTTGCAGTCGCGGTCGTGGTTGCAGTCAGGCACAGCTCGACCACCGTCGACCACCGTCACGGCTGAACTCTCATCGACCCCAACCAAGCCTTACTTTCCAACGCCGGGGAAACAACACCACCGTACATTCCCCAACGCTTGCCTGAGGCGACGCGAGGAGAGGACACTGGGCACCAGCTCAAGCCCTTCTTCCTTCTTTTGTCCACCTGGGCCGTAATTATTACGGCACACCGGGGCTCGTGCGACACCTTCGCCTCCGAGGCTAACATCTGACGAGTGCAGGCCACTTCCTCTCTCCTGTCCCCGGCTCTACCTTGCTCTACTCCCTCGCACTTGCACGCTGCAGTGAGCTACCTGCTTGGCTGGCTTTCTGCCTCGACGGAAGGCCCGAACTTCGACCTCATCTGCCCATCCTTCCTGGCCAGGACAGGTAGATAGATAGCCGAGAGAGAGAGAACGAGGGAGAAGAGAAGAGAGCATCGACGGAAGCCACCAGTAACCACACCAACCAACCCATTCACACTTCCGCCCGCCGTCAAAAGAGGAAATCAGTCCGAGGCACTTTGCTTCTCCTGCTTCTTTGGACCCTTTCCCCCCGGTGTCTCCGCCAAAACAACTCATTGTTCTCTTTGTCTTCTCGACTGTCACATCGTCGAGACCCCGGCTATCCATCCATCTCCCATCTGCGTCTATATTTATAGCTAGACGTACCGGCAAAAGTCCGAAGGTTCACTCAGCCTGCCTGGGCCCCTTCTTCGCAGCACATACGGCCAGATCACCATTTCGACCTCACTCCGGCCTAGAGACCGTTCTGCTTGCGCAGAGGTCCCGCCAACATGGCCCCCTCACTTGATCTGCTCCTCAAGATCTCCTATTATGCATACCCAACTCTCGTCTTCGCTTACTATGTTGTCTGTTACGCGTTTGCGACATGCACTCTTCAGACAACGCCATCCAAGGAGCAGCACCCTCGCCGCAGGCTCATGACGTCTCTGATGCTCCTCGCCATCCTCACTTATCTGTCACAAGCAGTGCTCATACTCATCTCTCCCAGTCCCGTCCGCCAGGATGCAATCGTCGGACTCCTTGCCTGTGTTTTGGTCTTCGGCCTTGAGTGGGCAATTCTGCATGATACCAAGTCTCCCTTGTGGTATATCTACCTTGGCTCATACGCCCTCGCCCTCGTCTTCGACCCTCTTCTGGAGTGGACATCTCTACATCTCAACCCAGGCGCCTACTCGAAATCGGTGTGCTTCGTGGACGTCTCACTGGTTGCTATACGGCTCATTTGCATTATCACAGCACTCCTCACCTACTTTGTCTGGAGGGATGGACGAGACGCCCAGGAAGCTGGAAGTGACGCTGAACGGCAGTCTCTGATTCGGAAGAAGGTTTTGGGAGGGTCTGAAGATACTCTTGTCTCGGAGTACGGCGCGACCGATACCACCTCGGACGACTCGACGAAAGCGTCGAGCAAGAGCCCTGAATGCGAGTGGGAACGCCGCCAGCGTTTGGCTAAGGAACAGAGAGATAAGCGCCTCAAAGAGACGGGGTCCTGGTGGACTTACGCACTGGGCTTCAAGCTTTTCATCCCTTACGTCTGGCCTGTCAACAACCGAGGTTTGCAAATCCGCGCCGCACTTGTTGGGGTGTGTCTCCTTGCCAACAACGGACTCAATGTTTTGATACCGACCCAGCTCGGCACTGTTATGGACACTCTTACAATGTCATACCAGGGCGACGACATGCCAGAAAGTCTTTGGGACAGCCCCTGGGTTCAGGTCCTCATCTTTGCGGGTCTGAAGCTGAGCGCGTCAGAAGCTGGAATCAGCCTGCTCAGGCGGAGACTGTGGATGCCCGTGGAATTCTACGCCGACCGTGCGATAACTGAAGCCGCCCATTCTCACGTCATGAATCTAGATGCCAACTTCCACGACACACAAAGCCTATCAGATGTCCTCGTGGCCATTCAGAATGGTCAGAGCATAAGCAACATGCTTGAGACCATTTGCTTTGAAGCTCTGCCGAACCTCATCGACCTGGTCGTCGCTTTCATCTATCTGACCTTCAAGTTCGGCCCGTACGAAGGCTTGATCACAATCAGTACCTCCATTGTCTTCTTGTACATCTCTACAACCGTCATAGCGCGTCTACGCTCCGCCCGCGAAACTGAGATCTCTGCTTATTTTGAGGAACACTACGTCCTTCAGTCAGGAATATCGGGATGGACAACTGTCAGCTCATTCAACCAAGTTCAATACGAGGAGAACCGGTATTCATCGGCAGTTCAGGACAGAATCGCCAAGCAGAAGGTCGTCTGGGTTGGTTACTATGCTGCTCATGCCTTCCAATACCTTGTGCTGCTCGGTGGCCTGCTCGCAGGCTTGTTCCTGGCCGTTTATCAGGTCTCTCACAAGATAACTACCGCCGGTGACTTCTTGACGCTTCTGACCTATTGGTCTCAACTGATGGCGCCTCTCAATTTCTTCGCTGGCCTAGGCCGCAACATTTCTCGCGACTTACTTCAGGCCGAACGACTACTCGATATCATGCAGACAAAATCAAGTGTCGTCAACAAACCAAACGCGCCTTCCTTCAAGTTTGATGCAGGTTCCGTCGAATTCAAAGGCGTCAACTTTTCGTACGACAGCAAAAAGCAGGTGCTGAAAAACGTCAACTTTTCCGTGGACCCTGGACAGACAATTGCCTTTGTCGGTCAAACCGGCGCCGGCAAGAGTACTATCTTAAAACTACTGGACCGCTTCTACGACGTAACTGAAGGCTCTATCGAAATCGATGGCCAGGATGTTCGCGAGGTTGATCTACACAGTCTTCGTGCCAACATCGGGGTAGTCCCACAGAATCCTAGCTTGTTCAATGACACAGTCATGAACAACATTCGGTACGCGAGGCTCGAAGCAAGCGATGAGGAGGTCCACGAAGCATGTCGCGCCGCGGCTATCCATGACCAGATCCTTGGGTTCGCCGAGGGTTACAACACGCGCGTTGGAGAGCGCGGTATGAAGCTATCTGGCGGAGAACTCCAGAGAGTGGCTATCGCTCGGGCGATCCTCAAGCAGCCGAAGATTGTTTTGCTCGACGAGGCAACGAGCGCGATCGACACCGAGACAGAGTTCCAGATCCAACGGGCTCTCCGACGTCTTTGCAAAGGCCGTACCACATTCATCGTGGCTCATAGACTGTCCACTATTGTCAACGCCGACCGGATCGTGGTGGTTATGAACGGCGAGATTTCGGAACAAGGCAACCATGAAACGCTCATATCAGCTGGGGGCAAGTATGCCGAGCTGTGGTCCAAGCAGGTAAGACCGGCCCTTTGTCGTGGGTGACCACTGTCAGGTATGCTAACGTGCATCAATAGATTTTCGTCAAGCCCAAGGAGCAAAATACGGATTCGGACGGAAGGACTAGTGGTGCGGATACCCCGAACTCAAAAGGAACGACGAAACCCAATACGAACGGTGTTGTGGCTGAGGCTGGGCAATCTACCGAAGATGACGCGAAGCAATCTGAGGAGATGAAGACACCATCGGGGCACAAAAAAGAGGTATAGATTCCGCTGAAGAATCATTATTATATGCATTCTTTGGCAGTTTCTAATAGCCTCTGCCTTGTAGGGATCGACGCTGAACCCAGGCGCCCCCGAGTTCACTCCGCGCTCCATGGTTGCCGGACCACCAGAGGTTCACAGCCCAGCGCCGAGAGTCAAGATGAGCCGCCATTCACCAGTGCGTATAACAGCACCGAGTGCGGCTCCTCCGGCAAAGGTCGATGTTGACAGCGAGCCTGTGTGCTCTCAGTCACCGATGCATGTGGTGACAACATCGGCCACCCCCCTCAAAATCTTGACTGAGGGCGGTCCCGTTGTCTCGCTGCCGCGGCCAACCGGCTACCCCTCGACGCGAAGTACCTCTGAGGGAAGTGTCGAAAATGACTCCGTGTCGGTCAAAGATACGACCAAGCCAGCAACCAAGTTGGCCATTGGCCAGAAGAAGCAACCCCGAAAGATTAGCTACAAAATACCCCGATACACTGGCAGTCGTCGGAACCAGTCTCGAAGCGAGCCATCCGACAGCACCATGAAGCATTAACCTTCTACAATGGGTGGGTCGGATATGATTGGGGGATGGAAATATAGCATACATAGATCAAGTCATCCCAAGAGCAGAGCCGGAGTAGAGTATGGATAGTATAAGACATGAGCAACCGCAATAGCAGAGGCAAAGTGAGTGACAGGGTGCATAGCTATACTTGCCTGTGTTGGTTTTCCATTATTTAGACCTTGCTATTCAGATATGGGAAGCTCCTGTGGACAAGGACCAAGGGTCATTTTCTCTAGAAAAACCACCATTACCCATTTACCTGACAGCATGTGTCCGGGTAGTGACTTCTGACGAAACAAGCTCCACAATATGGAAATCTTTGGAGCCCATCGAGCCTTATTTACACGTAGGCATCGTGATATTTTGAAGCTATTGTGTTATACTCAGACCTTGTGTTATTTCTATCCGTAAAATCAGTCAACATTGTGGTCACGACTGGGAGTCCACCATGCTGTATGATTCCCGGAGCCAAGCACAGAGCAGGCCGAAAATGACGCAAGACCAACAGTTGGTCTAGCTCTACCGAATCAATACCATAGGATTCCCGCATTGGAGGTCCGACAGGGACTGCTACATCCCACCAGAGCTCATTGATCCATGTTCGCACAAATGTATTGAAAGTCCAGCTCGCCCACCACGGACAGTCGCTCCTGATCGAAACAAAAAAAAACCGTGTCTGTGCCGCCCCGTTCCCCCCAACCCCCAGCACACCACCTACCATCTCATCAGGCATCTCCCCCTCTCGGCCCAGCAGCAATGTCCTCGGCGCACAACCTGGCGCCCGCTGCAGCGGATGGGTTCAAGGATGCATCGGCGTACGACGAGCACCGCCCCTCGTACCCGGACGAGGCGGTTCAGAGGCTGCTGGAGCGGATGCAGCTGGCGGACCGGGCCCACGCGAGGGTCGTGGAGGTCGCGGCGGGCACGGGCAAGTTCACCCAGGCGCTGGCGCGGAGGCACGAGGGATTCGAGGTGCGCGCCGTAGAGCCGCACCCGGAGATGCGCCGGGAGCTCGAGGGGAAGGGCCTGCGAGGGGTGGTGGTTGCGGACGGCGCTGCGCAGGATATGCGCGGGGCGGTTCCGGAGGACGGGTGGGGGGATGGGTGTGTTGCTGCCCAGGCGTTTCACTGGTGAGCCTTTGCGCGCGGTGTGATGATGTGTTTTGATATCTAGTCTGCGACTGACTGGTTGTTACAGGTTTGCTACGAACGAGGCACTTGATGAGATCTATCGGGTCCTGAAGGAGGGGGCTGTGTTTGGGATGATCTGGAACATTGATGACTGTTAGACTGCCCCCAAAGCCCAGGGCCTTGCAAGACCTACCAGCTCCCTTCCTAAAGCATGGCGCTGACCTTTTCCCGGCAGACAACAAGCCAAAGTCCTGGGCGGCATCGACATCCTGGGCGCAGCACCTCAACGACTGGGTCCACAGTCTTGCGGTGCGGGACAACAACCCTCGCTTCCGCGACATGCTGTGGCAGGACGTCTTCGCCGCACAGGTCAAGTCGAACCCGGTGCAGGTCCTCCGCGACACATTCACGAACAGGCTGCCGCGGTTCTCGGTGCCCATAGGCCAGGACAGCGTCGAGTGGACGCACTGGCTCAGTGAGGAGGCGCTGTGGCGCCGGATCAACACGCTCAGTCACGTCGCGATGCTCAAGGATAAGGACAGGGAGGAGGGCGAGAGGGTGTTCCGCGAGGCGATGGCTATGGCAGATGTGGCGAGGAATGAGATGGGGGAGGTGGAGTGCCATGGGCGGACTTATTTTGCTTGGACGGATAGAATGTAGGTTGTTTTGGTACTCGGTCATCAACAGACTGAAGATATGAACATGAGAGCACACATCAGTTGCTACTGGAGTGGCAAGTCCGTCATGGACAATGATGTGGGTCAGCAGTCACGGGAAAGATGTTGTATGAGGTGGTATGCCAACTGGGCGTCATCCAGAAAGACAGCAGGCAGCTAGCTGTTGGACGCCAGAATGGGAAGAGCCGTCAGAGACGAGGCAGAGGCCATCCAGGTCTGTATTTGAGAAACTTGGTATCATCAACAGCCATGGCCTTCAGGACTGCTCTGAAACGGTCTCTTGGCAGTAAATGGCAGCATATGGCCCTGTCCGAGGGCAACAATCTCCCTTGGAAACAGCCCGCGGCGGTCCCAGTTCGAATTGTTCTCCATCTATGAACTCGGTCACAACTGCCAATCACTGAATCCCGCCCTCGACATCGCGACCAAAAGTGAGTTCCCTATGTCGGTATTTGCTTCCGACGCCCACTGGGTTCAGCCCGGCGATTGCCCGTGCAGCAACCCGTTCATACGATAATTCCACCGCATCATCCGTGGAGGTCTGCACTACGAGTCGGCAGAGATGTACATGACTAGGCATGGTCAGCTGGTTGGTCTCCTGATAGCAGACAGGAACTTCTTATCTTACCATTGTTGCCTCTGACGAAGGCATCCCCATAGGACCGCCTCTTCTGGCCGTTGACGTACTCCTCCGTCTTCTCGAGTGCGATGTTCATGTACCCATCGACAGATTGGAGCTCTCCTGTCTCGGATGGTCAGCAGCTGCATACATGGCGTCTGAATCGAACAGAGTGTATCGCGCGACGACGATGCGCATCGGCCTGTGAACAGGGTCTTTCAAAATCCCAGAACAGCGGCTTCGAACTCACCCTTGTAAACTACGCCGGAGTTGAGCTTGACCGTCACTGCGTTTCCGATGATTTGGCTGAGGAAACCCGATGGGTCCCTGCCCTCATTTTTCGGTGCTCCGTTCTCCATCCTGGCTACTTTTCCTTCACTGTGAAGCTTCTCTTGTTGGGAGGTCTGCTGCTGAGGGGAGCGGATGTTGAAGGAGAGCCAAGATTGGTGTTTTGGTCAGGGGCCGGGCTGGTAAGAATGAAGCAAGGTACTTGGGTGCCCCACATTCACATCTTTAGCGCATTTTTAGGATAGATGCATATCGGAAATGCCTCATATTGCATTTTCAACAGGAAATATGCATTACTCGGTGACGTCAATATCAACTCGACAACCTCATCTCTCCCTACTACCATTACAATCTCAAGGCTTTTTGTGACTTCAAAGCTTGCTACATTCCATAGAGGAAAGAAATTCTGTGCTCTACAGACTTAAAATCCGTACTCAATAAAGCACACCTCCATTTTCAGCACTCGGTCCGTTCGGTAACAGTCTCCCATCAGATCAAGAGCACAGCCACCCTTCCTCTCAAACACCTTTTTCTGCTCATGTGCCTCAGACCTTTCAGACCATGTTACGGTTTGGATCATCGAGAGGTAGCTTCTCAGCCCAGAAACACTCTGACAAACGGGATTCCGTGAGCCATCACCTCTGATCCCCATGTCTGTCTCTTTTCCCGATTCTCTTGTTTCTTTTATCTGTGCTTTGTCGTTGTGGTGAATGCGCCGCAGCTTTTCTCTCTTCCACATTGAGCACATCAAGTGTGGTCCACCATTCAGGACCGTGTCTTCTTCACAGCCTCAGGCTCGCTTGGATCCAGGGTTGAAATTAGTTTAGTATTTTCCTAATACTAAACCAATAAAATTAGTATTTTCCTAATACTAAACCAATAAAATTAGTATTTTCTTAATACTAATACTAATTAATACTAGAATACTAAATAAAAGTGGGTCTTGATTTAAAAACATTATGTTTTAAATATTTTTATTTTTATTAAAAAACCTTAAAAAAAATAAATTGATTTTTTTTGGTCACTATCTGGCCCGGGTATTTCGCACAAGCTGCGACCAGCTCTTGATCAAACGGATTGCATCATCCTTGCAGAAGATGTAGTTTTGCTGCAGTGCCAAAAGTACCTGGCGGATGTGGACCTCGGTGGATTTGACGTATGCCATTTGCCATCTCTTTGTGGTGAATTTGGCAAAATACTGTGACATCAAGGCCTCCTCTGTGAGAAGACACATGATGTAACTGTTGAAGCGTCTACCAAGCTGCCAAAGTCGGAAGAGGAACTCGAGACTGATGATCCAACTTCCATGAGGGGAGTTGTTGCACCTTCGGATCCTGAAGCCTGCCGAACAGGCTGACTTGAGGAGCACATTGATGTAGGTGTTGAATAGCTCAGCATCAATGTCGTCGAGGGTGAGGAAGAACCTCAGCGGGGTTCCGTAACTCAGCTCTTCATCGAAGAAGACTGAAGTTGTGGTAAGGATATCGCGCGGGACTTTGAAGTGTTTACCCTTTACTCTGATGACGACAACATCGGAGAAGTCGCTATGCAAGTATGAGTGATCTTTCCAGGTGCACTCGACTCTATTAGCACTTACCAGACGATGTGGACCATGCTGTCCAAGGACTTCACCACAGGCTTGCTGGCCGATGCATCCTTTTGAGTGCCCCCTTTGCTGGCTTGTTGGTGAGAGATTCCATTGAATCTCTCACAACAGGCTTGTTGTCCATTGTGTGTCAATGTTTGATTTTGAAGAGTGGCCAAGCTTGTGGGAAGAGGGTAGTGATGAGCATTTGATGAATGCGGAGAGCGCTCACAAATGGGTGGTGAATGGAAGGACCACTCTAGAACTCTAGAAGGTTTGGCATGGATTGGCTTCCTTTGATTCTCAAGGTCCTTCCCCGCTCTTGGCATAGCAGATCAGTCTCAGTTGCTCAGTAGCCAGGCTCTACTTGCGCAGTGTGTTTCTGTAAACGATCCCACGGCGGGGTCTCTGTTATCGGACGAAGCATGTGGATCTCTGGGAGCTATTCCCTTTGATTCAGTCCTTTAGGATGCACTTAGATCGACCTTGGGTCTCCTTTGTCTGGAAATATGAGGGCACCAGCCCTGCCACTGCCTGCTATAGAATCTTTGGACACGACACGCGTGGTATGAAATTCATTATCTATGTATCCAGGTAACAAACACAGTCATTCCTTTTTTTTTTGAGACTTCAAGCTGAGATCCTCACATAGCTCTACCTCTCCTTTAGAAGCACCGCTGTATCTTGACCCTTGTCTGTAGTGGTCTCCGTAGTGTACTTTGACTTAACCTTCTGCATTGTTTCCCTTATATAGGCTCCCAACTACAGTGGCCGCAGGCTGACCCTCAAGTTCGTGCCATACCTGGCGTGAGCTTCACCTTTGAACACACTTCCCAGATACTGGTATTTGAATTGACCAGGCATCAACTCAGCCAACGACTCCCGGAGCAGCTCATCTTCGCCTTCATTAGCTTGTTGCAGCATCTCAGTACCCCTTGCAGACACGTTACGAGGTTCCTGGGCCTCTTCAAGGCTGAGCTGACTGTCATTGGCCGTGATGGCTGGGAACAATTCGACCACCCTTATGGCATCAGCCAACAGGTATAGTCTTTTCGAGATGATCCATTGTGCTCTGCTTCAGTTTGGAATTGCTCGACATTGCAAGATGTCCATGGCGAAGATGTCCATGGCGACGAAATTATCTCGTGAGACATTACATACCTAGGTCAGATTAGCAAAGAAATAGACCCTGAAATACTTGGCAATGCAAGGAACTTGGAGATCTTCTTGAAGCTGGAGCTACAGCATCCTTTCCTGTTAATCAGCTGTTACTACTACTTCAGCCGTCTGCATCTTTACACAGACTCAGGTGTGAGGCTTGAATTAACCAGAATTATGGTAGAGACTATCATTGAATATGATTGACAGCAGAACTCAAGGCTCTTGCTTGGCATGTAGTATCTCGAGAAGGCCAGTACAACCAGATCCTCAATCAGCCCTTGCTAATTGTCAACAATGGCTCAAAACTTACCGAGAAAATCACACAAAATGCAGAAGACCTGCGTCATCAAGCTCCTTGCCTTCGAGGCTGCTTTGGATTGGCAAGACAACATTCATCTTTCAGATAATTTTGAAAGACTAGTTGACAAATTTGGAAACCTCACTTGGAGGTGGGGGTAAAGCCCTTTTGACCATTGATTCCAGGGGTTGTGTTGCCAAAACCTTGAAGAAGCCAAAGAGGGCATCTCTTTCGACATCTTGCCTCCTTTATTTCAAGATGTGGTTTATGTGATATTGAGTGCTGGCCTTTGAAATCTGTGGACAGATGCTACCTGCATAATTCAAGACGACCCAGAAGACTGGAAGTATGAGGTAGGCAGGATATCCGAATACTACATCAATTCTGATTTCAATATCGCGGCAGGCGTTCTCAGCAGTAACGCTAGAGTGCTAGTCCATCAGCTACCGTCTCGATTTCGACCAACATGCCTCTATGGTAATGAGTATATATTCGTTGGATGGCTCGGCATGGACGCGTTTAATGGTCCACGTGGGTTCAGAGTGTCAAAATATCTGAATGCATGGAAGTACATGTCTCCTGCGCATCGGCATGTATGGCTGATGCAGGAAATGGAGCTTTCTCGTCGTCACCTTGTGTTTCAAGGTGACGAAGGCTCGGTGGAAGACCCAGAGAGAATTTGTACGACGCGGACTAACCAGTTGTACATGCAATGCCACGAGGAAGTCTGACGGGCGAACGGGAGAAGAAGATCGAGGCCAACAGGCTCATCGGAGTGGTATGAACTGGTAGAGGAATACTCCGGTCGGAAACTGACCTGCATATCAGACAAGCTTCCAGCTCTCTCTGGAATTGCTTTTAGATTATGCAGTGCTTCGAGACACAACCGTGGGGAGTTCCTAGCAGGATTGTGGTCAAATGAACCGCTCCGACGTTTGTTGTGGCGGGCGGAAGGCACCTGGGACAGAGGATCCTGGCCAGCTCGTACCAATTACTTCGCCCCATCATGGTCTTGGGCCACATTTCCCGGCAGGGTGAAGTCGGTCTGGCGGATGCGACAGCACTTGCTTCAATCCAGGGTTTTCAATCCAGGGGGTTTCAGGCCGAATCAGAGACGCACAATTATGACAAGAACATCCACACAGTCAGGGAGTATCTCATTACTCAAGGCCTGCTTGTGTGGGGATGCAGCCCGTCAAGAGGGCTTGGGCTTCGTGGAATGGGGACATCGAGGTCAGCGTCCTCGATGAAAGCGAGCACAAAGGGACCATGATGATTCGCTACGCCCTGGATAGTTTCGACCAGAGACCACACGAGAAGCCCAGCTGTATGGCATCGGGATAACACGGCGAATTGGCCTCCTTCTCACGGACTCGGGCCAGGGCAATGGCAATATGAAAAGAGTGAGCCTGCTCATCGTTGCAAAACTAGACATTTTGAGATGGATGGACATCACCGGAGAGCGGGAGGTGAGAATCGGCCGAGTGTGGGTCTCTACAGGATAATCATGTATGCGCACCAAGAGACTATACGAGTGTGTTATCGCGAACGAACCTATAAGTCGAGATTTGGTCACCGGGCATATTCTTGTTAGAAGCTGAAAGTTTTCCCAGGAGCTGTATTTTATTGAGGAAACCCAACTTCTCTTCGTGGAAGTCCTCGCTCGGTGCCGTGAACTCGAGTCTTCCCGTCTGTACAGGGGCGGCCGGGACTGCTGTCCTCGGAGCCTACCTGGTACAAAAGAAAGATTGTATAGAATGATTGGCTATCGGATAACTCCATAATGACTTCATTAAGAATCCGTCTGGTTATTCATACATGTCTTGCGGACATGTCTGGGGAGATGTTGTGGTGAAGGTTAAAATTCCAGGAGAGCAGATAGTCCCACGTCGCATTGGCAAGGGTCCAACTGGACCCCATTCTCTGCATGAACCCCTGCTGCGCATCCACGAGGTCAGCCCGGGGCCCCTGGTTGGTGGCTCCGCTATCTCCATCAGGGGCGAATCTGTCGCCTCTTTCGACTTCTCATCGGCCGAGTATGTCGAATTCACCAATCAGCATGCAACCGGCAGTATAACTAACTAACTCCCTAAGCCTGGATCCAGCACTCGGTCTGTTTCGATTCTGCCAAGGCATCGGATATCGGATGAGAGGCTTGGCTAGAAGGAACAGGGGGATTCTGACTTCACCTCTGACACGTTAAGGCCCGCTCAGCCGCTCGGCCGCTGTGGTCTTTGTTGAAAAGATGCCAGTGGCCGCCGTTGGAGCTATTTGATCAGAGCGCAGCCGTAGCTTCGATCAACCAGTTGTCCAAAATGGGCGGCTACAAGCAGGTCCGCTCGTCTTCGCCCTCGAGCCGGCATCGCGACAGCGACGAACTCGAGCTGCACGAGCATGTCGTGCAGGAAAAGACTCCGATCCCCGGTGATGAGCAGCATGAGCGCCTCCTGTCAGAAGACGACGACGAGAGACTTAGGGATTACCGTGACGACCACCAGGCTCAACGACGAAGGAGATGGTGGTGTCTAGCCATGTTTGGGCTGATCGGACTTCTTCTCTTGACAGCCGTAGCTGTCGCGCTGTACTACTTCTATTTTGAGGAGACGCAGAGCGACCCGGTCAGCACATTTCGGCGTCCGTCATCCGACTATGTCATTGACCGGGACTGGGACTACGATGCACCTCCCACGGTGCGCGAGTATCACTGGGTCATATCCGATGTCACCGCCAACCCGGACGGCGTCTTCCGGCCCATGATGCTCATAAATGGGCAATTCCCGGGGCCCATGATCGTATGCAACGAAGGAGATACTATCGTCGTCAACGTGGTGAATGAGGCAAAGAATGCTACTGCCATACACTGGCATGGTCTTTTCCAGAACGGCACGAATTGGAACGACGGGACGGTGGGTGTCACGCAATGCCCAATTGCACCGGGCCGCTCGTACCGCTATGAATTCGAGGTCAAGGGCCAAGCTGGTTCATGTAAGTAGACTGGACACCGTGTATTCGCTCTTTTCACTAACACTTCTACCGTCTTCTACCATGGGCACCAGGCCGCTCAGAATTTGGACGGCCTCGCTGGGCCCCTGATTATTCTTTCCAAGGAGGAGAGGGACAGTCAGCCGATTGCATGCGACTCGGACCGCGTGGTCATGGTGCAGGACTGGTACCACGATCTATCTGACGGCCTTCTGAGGGATACGCTCTCTCCTGGAAGCGAGTCATCGCCAACCCCGAACGGAGCCTTGATCAACGGAGCGAACAAGGTCGACTGTTCCCTGCACCGGACCCGTCGCTGCGACGCCTCATCGGCCATTCTACCATCATTTGATATGGCGCCGAACAAAAACCACCGACTTCGAATAATCAATGTCGGCGGATTTGCTTGGTTCGAAGTCAGCGTTGATAGGCATACAGACCTCCCCGTGACAGAAGTTGACGGAGTCACTGTTGAACCCCTGTCCGGCTCGACTCTGCTCGTCGCACCCGGCCAACGATATAGCCTTGTACTATCAGCCAACCAGACAGATCCGTCCAATCTGTATTGGTTCCGAGCACGAATGATAAACCACTGCTTCGCCGAGAATGTTCTCCCTGACGATGGCGTCGCCGAGGCGCAGGCGGTTATTCGTTACAACTCAACAGGACCCGCGATCGCAGCCAGCAACCAAGCTGTCATGCCTACCACGGAGAATGACAGTGGGAAATTTACCGTGATATGCAAGGACCAGGCTCCCGACACGTACAAGCCCGTGCCCGCGCGCTCTGCACCCGAGTTGGCACATCACTCGTGGTATTTTCGGGTGAACGTGGAAATCGGCGACTGGCGTTTGGAGAGGGGATTCGTGAATCAGAGCACATTCCGTCCACGACTTCAGTCGCCAACACTTCACCGGATAGTGGAGGGTCTTAACAGTGCCAACGGATCGTTCGACGCGGAAGGCGTCAACAGCGAAGCCTTCGACACAAAGAACGAGCTGGTCGTCAGCTCGAGCGGAGTTGAAGTGGTGGACTTGATTCTCCAGAACTTCGATGAGGGTAACCACCCCTTCCACTTACACGGCGCGCAAATGTTTATCCTGGCGGCAGGGCACGGATACTTCCCCGGATACCAGGAGCTAGGCCTGCAGGATGAGGGCAAGGGTCTACTTGACCCTAGCAATGACACCATCATTACAAACCCCGTCCGGCGGGATGTCACAACTATTGAGGCTTTCGGATGGACCTTGGTTCGTTTTGTTGCTGATAACCCGGGAGTTTGGTTGTTCCACTGCCATATGATCTGGCATGCGGAGGCTGGCATGGCGATGCAATTCGCGTCTAGACTTGATCTGATGAGGAACTGGACGATACCGGAAGAGAGCACGAAATTGTGCGAGGCACCTATAGACGAGCTTGAGAAGGGCTCGACGCCAAAAGATAGTATATGGTTTGGGCAGTTCGGGGATGGTCCCTGAAGTGTGAGAGCATATGCATGGCAAGGAGTCTCTGATTTTCAATTATTAAGACACAATTGTATAGATTTAGGATAAGCACATGGCATGCCAACTGTTTAGGCAAACAAGCTTACAGCTAGGTAACTTCACTTGTGAGGCAATGGGTAAGTTGTGACTGTTGACTTCAAGGAGCATTCACCTTGTAATCAGTCCCTGCCGGCTCGATACGGTGAGCAGTCCTAGACAACGTGATTCACCCTGTACTTGCACGCAATGAAAGCGCCGTGTCACACTCCGTAGCAATGAATTCTTGATGTTTCTCATCTACATCGCGAGTGCCAACCTGCGCCGAGCAACCAACTTGCCCACTTCCACAACAGAGCAACACAACCTCGTGGACCTGTATCTGCAGTCTCATGCTTGACCAGATGCGGGTTCGAAAACAAGAATACCACAACGACAGGTAGGTCTCAGCAATCTCTAGACTCCCTCAGATGCCACCTACTGATACGACTTTCACAGCCGTACCAGACCCTCCGGGTAGAGAGTCCTCGCCCGCAATCACCAAGAAGCCAAACGGAGATAATCGACCAAAATTAAGATGTGCCACAAGACAACAACCCACTTCAACCGGTGCTCCCACCGCACCACTGTCATCACACCCTGTCTGCAGGGAATCCGGTACAGGCCGACCATGTACCATTCCCCACCGCGCCATGCACGTCCCTGCAGCACCAAATCCCACACCTTCGTCCAGCGCGACGGGCTGTGCGAGGCGTGCAGAGTGGCCAACTTTCCGTTCAGGGGTGGCAGCCGCGGGAGACCCAGCAACAACAACATGAGGAGGGACAACACCAGAGGCAGGCACAGCCCAGCAGCCCCAATGACGGGTCGCCCTTTGACTCCCCCTCCTCCTCCTCCTCCGCCGTACCACCCCTACTCCAATAATCTGGGAAGAGCTTCACCGCGGGGCCGGAGCCCTGTCCGGTCGGTGTACCCAGTGCCCACTGGGGTGCATGAGGGTCGGTGTCCGCTGTCCGAGGCGTTCGAGCGCGGAGTGAGGATCGGAGCTGATGATGAGGGTGCAGGACCGGGTTCCAGACTTCGGGGATTTCCAGGCGGGATGGGCGTGGATGGTGGCAGGGCGCGGAGGCAGCGGGATGGTGAATACGGACCGTTCAGGCCTACCCAGGACCCTGTTGATGCTGGCGACCAGACCCGCAGGCAGAGGGGTGGTGAGTACGGACCGTTCAGGCCTCCTCGCTCCCCTGTCGACACCGGAAACCGGGCCGGCGGAGACGGCATGCGTGACGGTGGTGGTGCAGGAAGAACGGCGAGGCGCTCGGCGGGTAGGAAGCATGTGCGGTTCGCGCCCCAGGTCGAGGTGCTGCACTACAGGCGGGACTGGGCGACCCAGACTCTGAAGAATGTGGGCAGGAGGACATGAGACACGGCCAGGGTGACGCAGTGTCTCACGGGCCGGGACAGGAATTCAGAGAGCGCGGTATTTTTGGAGTCTCTTTGCTTCCGAGTAGACTGATGGCGGACCAGGAAGCAATCCTGGCTTCTCGGAATATTTTGATCTTTTCATTTGTCCTTCTCTCGTCCCCAGGGACGGGTCTACCCAAATATACATCTAGATGTATTCGGTGTTCACATAAGACACCCGCTCAAGCATCAACTTTGCTCTCTTTCTTTCCTTCAAACCCCAACGTCATGCAGTGAAGAAAGCTCCATCACCCATAAAAAGAAGAAGGACAAAAGAAACCAGCTCTGCTGGCAGGGTCAAGCCCCGTTATCTGTGCTTACATTCCAATGTGCCAGCGAGAAATGAACACAGACAACCGCCGCGCACAGACATCAGAGTGTATAAGACCAACCAGAGAAGGGGAGAATAAGTCCTGGATGATGCGAACATGGCTAGAGAATTAGAGAAATGTCACACCAAAAGGTGACAAGAAGAAAATGCTTGGTGTTTTTTCGAAGGTCGCCGCCCACTGCTCCAATGGCTGGGATATATATGACGTGCAAATGCGAAAATATCCAAAACTCCGAGGTAAAGAACATCACGAATAATTATCGATCATTGAAACTCTTTTCTCTTTCCGACAAAAAAAGCTTCCGAGTCCGCAGGCGCGGTGCTCTTAACGCTTTGGCTGGTATGGCTTGTAGCCCGGGTAAGCAGACGTCTCCTCCGGCTTAGCGGCGCCGTTGCCACCTCCATTGTAGGATGTATCAAATGTATTTGCTCTAGGCGGCCTGCTAAAGCCGGACTCGAAGTCGAAGCCCCCATTGTTAGTGGGACCGGGTGAGCTGGGCGGAGGGCCAACGTCTGCAGTGTACTGCCTTCGAGGTGGCCCTCGGCCACCGGGCCCATGCCCGCCACCTGCAAGAGGTCGCGGTGATGAGGACGAGTACTGTCGCTGGGGGTTGGGAGCAGAGTCGGCCGAGAATTGTCGGTAAGGTGGTCCCCTTGGCGGCATCGGTCTCCGGCCTTGGCCTGGCCCTGGAGCTGAGTCTGCGGAGAATTGTCGTTGAGGTCCGGGGCCGAACTGTTGTTGCGGGTTGGGAGAGAAGGTGCGCTGAGGAGCGGGTGAGAATGTTCGCTGGACGGGAGCCGGAGAGTAGGTTCGCGGAGGCGCATCGAATTGGCCACCGCCAAACCCGAAATCCTGCTGTGGCGGTGGCGCCGGGGAGCCACGTGGAGCGGGAGAACCGCGAGGGCCGGCTCCTCCAACGGCACCGACGGCACCAACGGCACCTCTAGGAGGTCCTCGCCGTTCTGGCTGAGCCCCAGCCATCCCATACTGGTCGACGGCTGGTTGAACAGGTGCATATCCTGGCATGCCGTATTCGCTGTATGCGCCGTGTTCATCGTATAGGGGCGTCTGTGCTGGGGATGTGTTATATCCGTATTCCGTCGGCGATGGTCCTGGCATTTGTCCATAATCTTGGCCTCCCGTCACACCCCAGCTCTGCCCCGTGTGGAATGAGGCCTGCGATTGATCATACCCATTAGGGTTGTAGGTTGGCGCCGGTGGCCCGTATGCACCTGCTCCTGGGCCAGCACCCATATATCCGCTGGCTGCGGCCTGAGGTCCCTGTGGTCCGTAGGGACTCCTGCCGTTCTGCCCCATAGGTGTGGTGGCGCCAGGTGTGGCTGCTGGCGACATTCCATTCAACAGTGGCTGGTTCGGGCTGATGGCCTCCGTCTTCCTGATATTTTGCATTTCGACCGCCTCTGCCTCTGCCTCCAGCCTCTTGCTTTCTGAGTCTCCCCAGGTCGGCATCGCTGGCAGTGAGTCCTCTCCTTCCTCCTTCTTGGACACATCGAAAGTCGCATACTGGGGCGGGTCGGCAGTCTTTGGCCTCACTGGTGCTATGGCTCCTGCGGACATGGCGGGCTCCGAGCGGTAGCCTTGGTGATCAGTGGCTGGAACATATGGGTCGTCGAGGTACTTCCGCCTGTGCTTTTTCGGGGTATCGCAACATCCACAGCAATTGCCACAGCACTTCAGGCAGTAGCAGCATTCGCAACAGCAGGACAGGCCGCAGCAAAGGCATCTCGCTATACACCAGATGATGGAGAAAACAAACAGGCCCACCACTATGATGATTGCAATCACTGGCCATCTGGGTAAATGTTAGCACACCAAAACAGGTCTCAGGGAGAGCCGGCCGTCCACCTACTTGCAGAACGTAGCCTGCATGCAATTATCCCAACTGGAAAATGCCAATTTGATGTCTGATAGTTGCCCTTGGGCCTCGGAAATAACGCCTCTCGGCTGAAGCCCTGCTTGCAAGCTGCGCGCAACTATGTCCATCACCCCTCCCCTCACACTCCTCGCCATCGCGACGTCGATTGAAGGCATTTTGGCGTCGGCTCACCCCAAAGTTGTTGAGTGGGTGCCCACACGCGTGCAGATCCGAGGAACGAAGGACCTCGGGTCCGCGTTGCAATTGCGCTGCCTTGAAAAAATGCCGGTGTTGCTGTTTTCCCCCTCAAAAGTCCATGGTTGGGGTCGCTCCAAGGCGCTTCAGTCGTCTGATGTTTCTACTCGCAGGAAAACTTGCCGATTGCAGCCCCCAAATGCAGCCGAATGCGTTCGGTTCAATCAAACGGTCGGACGATCAGCGGTTGGGTCGATCAGTGACCACTCCTTTGTGACCAATAGAATGTGAATGGGGGCGGCAGAGAATCCCTGGGCCTCTTGGGCGGCCTGAAGCAAACAGCGAGAGTCGTCGGTTGGGGATCGCAATCGAACAGTAAAGACAGAACAGCTACCAGGCGCGAAGAATGGTAGGAAGGCCAGGAAGGTCAAGAAGCAGGACAGAAGGAGCCAAGGCCGAAAGAGCGATTGTCGTCGACGAGGAGTCGAGTCGGTCGGTTAGGAAATGAGACGCCCAGTCTCTCTGCTGGGAAATCGTGGGGGACGGGCGGGAAGGCTGCACGCAAATAGGCGGGCGTGCGTGTCTGAGGAGAAGCTGGGCAGACCCCGGGGTTCCTAGCGCAGATCCTGGTGGTTTAAGGTGCGCGCAAGCCGTCACAGAAGCCGCTGTGTCAAGCCACTCGAGTGATGAACAGGAGCCCAGCCTTTTGGGGTGTCTCGTGAATATGGCTCAGCCCCTCGGCAACAAAAATAACCCTTGACTCGCTGTGCTGCGATCGTCCCGCTTGCTGCTGTGGCCCCGTGTCGTATATGATACAAGAGGGCAATCAATGGTGGTGATGTATGCCTGTACTGTATGGGGCTCAGGCTTCTCTCGTTGGAAATCGACTTGTCGCAGTCGCAGTCGCAGTCGCAGGTCGAAGCCGGGCTCAGGGAATGCGCTGTGAAGTATATAGAAGGGTTTGAGAAGGGAAACTGAGGATCGACGTGAGTGAGGATGTGATCACCGATTCAGCCCCTTTAGGGCATGAAGATAGCCAGTCCCAAGCCTGGATGCACAAGCACAGAGCACAAACACAATCACAAAGACAAAGGACAGACCCAGCCGGGCTTTTGCGAGAAATGTAATAGACGATAGACTACTGACAGCCAACCCCACGCGAGACGGAGAAAAAGCGGACAGATGCAGGCCTGAATTCAACTGGCGCTTTGCTCCCGGGAAATTGAGTTGAGTTGGAGCGAGCGAGAGGATTTGGGGATGGGGCCAAGGACCCAACAAGGCCTGCAAGGTACAAAGGAAGACGGCAAACTGCCGAGTTCATAGCACCAAGGCGAGATGGCAAGCGGCTGCGGCACCAACAAACTCGTGGCAATTGGGCAGAGAGATAGATCCCCTGCAGGGCACGTTTAAAATTGCGATGGAGCGCTTCCCGCGACGCTGACAACCGGAGATGAGCATCGACATGCCCGCCCAGCCAAAACCGCTTCTGACAGACCTTCGATTGCTGGGCGTCTGAACTCATTTTCCCGCCAGGCCTACGTCAACGAGCCTTATTCGGGGCAGGCTCTGCCTCATGTATCCTCTTGTTTTACGTATTGCACCCCTTCGCAGTCGTCGCCGGAAGCCGAGGCTTCGCGGCTGACCGAGCTGAACTGGGGAGAGGCCAGCCTGAGACACCCTCGTCTCCTGTGACAAGGCAGGGGAAGACAGCGATGGATGATGAGTTGTTAACCAGGTAGCCAGCCGGGCCAGCAACTCGACGTAAATTGCACCCTCAAGCACATTGGCTTCTGGGCCGGAAGTCACCAGTGGCGTCCTGCGTCCCGGCCTTCTTGAGTCTTGTCTGCCGCATGTTAACGACAAACCACCTGGTGTCCATTTGCAGGGTACAGGGGTGGAGAAAACCAACATCCCACCTCAATCTGCCAATCTAGGTCTTTGCGATACCAAGTAGTCCCGGAGTTGGATACGCAATTGGCCGAATCGATTGCTGATGGTGCCCTAGACCTTCTATTCTATCTCAGCATTTCTCAATAGCAGTGATGGTGCAATCGGTCTTGTGCAACGAATCTGTCACCCGTATTCACCATACCCCCGTCCCTGTGTTGATGTGACCGTGATGCGTACATCGCTGGCGGATGCTTCCTCCCCGGTCGCGTGGCCTCGCCCCGCTTCGCAGAGTCGTAGTCATTTCAAAAAAGACATCGATCTTGTCTTCTATGTCGTGACCCAGGATACTAGACTCCGCCTCATGCCACTCACTGCCCTGGCGTACGTGTCGAGGCGTTTGTGTCGAAACGTACGTACAGGATGCTCTCAACCCAAGAACTTCATGCCGCCCTTGGTCTTTGACCCAGACTTGACGATGCCTCCGGCCTGAGGCCCAAGGTGCGGCGAGTATCCTTCGTCACCGTTGCCCGCGCCGCTGCCAGACTTGTGTCCTCCTCCCTTCTTGTAGTTCTTGCCTTTGCGCTTGTCATTCTTGACAGCTGCAGGCCTGATCTCCGTCGTGCTCTTGCGCACCACGACCGGATGGCTCTGGATGTACTTGCCGTTCATCTCCTTGGCCGCCTGGAAAAAGTCGTCTGGGTCGCTGAAGCTGACGAAGCCAAAACCCTTGGACTTGTTCGTCCGCTTGTCTCGGACCACCTTCGCCTTCTGCACTGACTGCCACCGCGAAAAGGCCTTCAACAGGGAGTCGTCGGTCGTTTCGCCCGCCAGGTTACCGACAAAGATTCGCAGGTGGGAAGGGTCCCATTCCAGCAGTGAGTCGTCCGCCCATTTCTTGCCTCCACCTTCGCGGTATACTGTCTTCTGTTTGTCGCCTGCGGTGTTCGCGGCTCCTTCCTGAGCGGCCTTGGCGGCGTTCTCTGCATTGAAGGTCGGTCCGGATGCAGTACCAGGTTTGCCGCTGGCTACCTTAGCGCTAGCAGTGGCATTTGCTTCTGCTCCTTCCTTGGGCAGGTACGCGCTTTGCCATTGTGCGATCTGCGCAGCCATCTCAGGGTCGTAGTTTGGATCGCTGCGGTCGAAAGGGTTCTGCGCAGCGGAGGCGGCAGCAGGCGCAGCGGCGGAGGCAGCGCCCGGCTGTGGGAAAGGATTGCGAATCTGTGGTGGCGTGGAGTAGGACCCCGTAGCCGGCGCGCCATAGTATGCTGATTGTTGCGCATAACTGACTGGGTAGTTGTAGGATTGGCTTGATGCCCCGTAGCCACCTCGTCCGGCCCCTACGGCGGGAGCCTGTGGGTAGGCATAGGTAGAGGCAGCGGCGCCATACTGAGGTGTTGACACCGGGGCTGCACTGTAAGATGGGGTGCTGGAATAGGGTGCGCTTGCTGCGTAAGTTGGGGCAGCACTCGTCGTCGGAGGGAACGCTGGTTTGAAGCCGCCGCCGGCCTTGCTCGCAGGCGGTCGAGGAGGAAGAGATCCGAAACCTGGGGGTCCCGGGTAGGACATGATGAATTTGATGTGCTTTGAACGAACTTTGTTTTGTTTCGTTGTCACGTACCTATGAGCCCAGCCCGGGTCACACAGACTTTGCTCGCGATGACTCTGATGTCTCCAACGGCCGTGGTTTTCGAGAATGTCAGCGGCGCTGAGTTTGCTGGCTGATCGTTGAGCGGTCGCTTGGTCGATAGACAGGAGAATCGGCAGTTGCTGGGTGTATATGGCGAGGCGGCAAGAAATCATTGCAAGCACCGAGGTTTGGTCATCTTAGCTGTGCTCCCAGCCCGCCAATCAGAGGGATGGTGTAGATCAGTCAGCAGCCGCCTTGGGTCTAGCCGAGAACCCTGCCTGCCAGCGAGGAGTGTTCTTGGTCGGTGGCTTCGAATAGCACCCGACTGCCGCGCTACAGGTGCATCTGGCCTACAGGTACGTATCTCCTGCTACCCACGTTCTACTTGTTCACCTCGAAAAGACGCATGTGAATCGGCAAGCCAAGCCAATCCGGAGCCGCTCTGTCAGTTCTGTACGAACCCTTTGCGCTTGGTAGACTAACTCTCGGGCTGCTGCACCTAATAGGCGACCTACATTCTGACAGCATCTGACAGCCTGGTGCTTTGGGCTCTCGAAGACCTCGCAGTGCACTTTGTCCCTGCTTATGACGCACTTTGGCGGGGCAAGCCCACATCCCATTCTCAAATGGCCCCCATCCGCCCCTCTTTGCGGTCACGGTGTTGATGGCATTCTATCAACCGCCGCTGTGGTATACAGGGTGGTCCACGGCCTCCGTACGCCGGAGCTCCAAATAGCGATGTCGCTCCATAAGATTGGCTGGCTGTACTCGTCACTGGGGTATTAGTAATGACGGACGACTACAGAGCGAGTGCGCGGAACCTACGGGATAGTCACAGGTATGGCTCATGAACGACTCAGATCCGGCCCGCCCGGATATGTGCCTGATATTCATGACCTTGCCTGCTCTCCCATTGCAGAGCACACATGCAATCTGGGGATTACGGCACGCCTGCCCGCCTGCCCGCCTGTATTGGCCTATCATCATAAAGGGCCTGTCGAAAGCACCCCGCCATGCGCAGGTTCCGGGCAGTGGGCAAATAGGCACAACGGGTGCGGCAAGGCTTTGCGGCGGCAGTCGGATGATCCATGTGGTCGCAAGTGGTCAGCTTGGCAATTGACAGGTGCATCAACAGCATCAACGAGCCCAGTGGCCATGACACAGGGCGGGCCTGTTGATATGGAGCGCCCCGACCTCTTTGGACGTACTACGCATGGCATAGGGTGCAGGGCCCGAGCCAAGCACAAAGCATTTCCGGAGTTGCGAAACGCGAGAAGTGGACACCGGCGCTCATGTGTCTGACAAGTTCCGACGAGATCGGTTTGAAGCGTTTACTACCCCCACGCTCCTCCGAGACTGGTCCAGAGGGAGCCAGAGGGAACAGTGACAGGGTGACAGGGTGGGAGGTCGGGACACTGGAGGATTTTCGCGAGAAAGTCTCCCGCGGCGTGGATTGGGCGGCGAAGGGGGGGTCCCCCGGACATTTTGACCATAATTGTTGAAGACAGTGACAAAGTGAGATAGCGGGTGTAGGCCACAGAGAGAGCTACGCACCTTGGCGTTGGCAAAGAGGTGCGGGACCCGGCACAGGGAAGCCTGGGAAGGTGGCTCGGGTGGCCAGCCCAGCACCGTGCCAACCTGGAGCACCGAGCTCCTCCTCGCGCTTGGGACCTGGCACTGTCGGACCTCGAGCTTCTGAGTAAGCCCCCACCCACTTTAGCTCTCTGCTGGCACGACGACGTCTTCCCAGCTCCCCCGAGGCCATTCAACCTGCTCCCTCGAAAATTTCTCTCTTTCACCTCTTCTATTTCATCCATAACTTGGCCATACTTCCTCTCGGTTGATTTCGAGACAGTCCATCCATCCAGAGAGCCAGCCTCCAACCACACCAGCCTCCCAACAACAACATCCCACCCGTCGACCTCGCAATGTCTGGCGCAGTGTGAGTCCCTCTCCCATCCGTCAACCCCACATTCTACCCCTCCGATGAGCCATTTCGCTGCCACAGCGAGCCCCCTCCATCAAGCAGCAGCCAAGACACATACACAAGCAGTAGAAACAACTGAGACCACAGTCTTGGTTCTAGCTCTGGGTGCATCATGCCGTCCGGCCTGGTCATAGCTGCATGCGCATGCCTAGAATCCCTTTTGAAGCGAGCCTTGCTTTCTACCCACATCTCCTTTTGAAATCAATCGAGACTGAGGGCTTGTTGCAGCGCCCGGCTCGCCGGCATTGCTGGCGGTTTGACCACTTCAGGACCAAGCAATGCTGACAATGATGTTATTCCAAGTGCTGATCTCGGCCTCATCGGCCTGGCCGTCATGTAAGTCTACCAAACCCAACAATCGAACCCGGTGAGGCGACCCTGGTGCTGACAGGTGCCTCAGGGGTCAGAACCTGATTCTGAACATGGCCGACCACGGCTTCACTATCTGCGCTTTCAACCGAACAGTCTCCAAGGTCGACCGTTTCCTTGACAACGAGGCTAAGGGCAAGTCTGTCGTCGGTGCTCACTCCACCGAGGAGTTCGTCTCTAAGCTCAAGTCGCCTCGCCGTGTCATGCTTCTCGTGCAGGCTGGCAAGGCCGTCGACGACTGGATCGAGACCCTCCTGCCCCTGCTCTCCCCCGGTGACATCATCATTGACGGTGGAAACTCGCACTTCCCCGACTCCAACCGCCGGACGCAGTACCTCAAGACCAAGGGTCTGCACTTCGTTGGCTCCGGTGTCTCCGGTGGTGAGGAGGGTGCCCGTTACGGCCCTTCTCTGATGCCCGGTGGTGACGAGGCCGCCTGGGCCCCCATCAAGGAGATCTTCCAGAGCGTTTCCGCTAAGAGCGACAACGAGCCATGCTGTGACTGGGTCGGTGACGAGGGTGCTGGCCACTACGTCAAGATGGTGCACAACGGTATTGAGTACGGTGACATGCAGCTCATCTCTGAGGTATGTCGTCCCAGGCCTGAGTGCGTGGCATGAAGGCGGTGTTGACTAACCGTTATACTAGGCCTACGACATCATGAAGCGTGGCCTCGGTCTGACTAACAAGGAGATGGGTGACGTCTTCGCCAAGTGGAACAAGGGTGTCCTGGACTCTTTCCTCATCGAGATCACAAGAGATATCCTCTACTACAATGACGAGACGGATGGTAAGCCCTTGGTCGAGAAGATCCTGGACCAGGCTGGCCAGAAGGGAACCGGCAAGTGGACTGCCATCAACGCACTGGACCTGGGCATGCCCGTCACTCTGATCGCCGAGGCCGTGCTCGCTCGTTGCCTGTCCGCCATCAAGCCCGAGCGTGTCGAGGCTTCCACTAAGCTCGAGTTTGTTGGACGTGCCAACAGCTTCGAGGGCAACAAGGAGCAGTTCCTCGATGACCTCGAGCAGGCTCTCTACGCCTCCAAGATCATCTCGTACGCCCAGGGCTTCATGCTGATGCAGGAGGCTGCCAGGGAGTACGGCTGGAAGCTGAACAAGCCCTCGATCGCCCTGATGTGGCGCGGTGGCTGCATTATCCGCTCCGTGTTCCTGAAGGACATCACCAACGCATACCGCAACAACCCCGACCTCAAGAACCTGCTCTTCGACGACTTCTTCAACAAGGCCATCCACAAGGCTCAGCCCGGCTGGAGAGACGTCGTGTCCAAGGCCGCCCTGCTCGGAATCCCGACCCCGGCCTTCTCCACCGCTCTGTCATGGTTTGACGGATACCGCACCAAGGACCTGCCAGCCAACCTGCTGCAGGCCCAGCGTGACTACTTCGGTGCCCACACCTTCAGGGTCAAGCCCGAGGCTGCCAACGAGAAGTACCCCGAGGGACAGGACATCCACGTTAACTGGACCGGCCGTGGTGGAAACGTGTCTGCATCGACTTACCAGGCATAAGACATGTACATGTTACTAGATAGCTATAGTCAGAGGGATTGATCCATCCATTCAGTAGAATCAAAACGAGGATGCGCCAATAGCATGACCAGGCAGGGTAATACAGAAAATACAAACACTATCCAATTCTGAACAACATTCGCTCGGACCCCAGTCGCTCTCCTTGTGTGTGGCACTAGGATCTAGCTCTTGAAGGCCCATCTGAAGTACGACTCGCTCTTGAATGGCGGACTGCTCATTGGGCAGTATCCGACAGCAGGCCAACAAGGCCCCTCTAACCACTGGGTAGAGGGCATGCGAGATTGGCGCACAGAGCCTTTGAGGCGGTGTCTCGTAGCTCGTAGCCGACCGATGCCGAGCTGGAGCTTGATATAGAGAGTTGTCCCAGTACAAGGACACCTTGCCATCTTGCCTAGGAGATGCGTGCAGCTTCATCATGAGTCGAGGCAGGAATTGATGCGCATGTGTTGTGGCTTCATATCAGCAACGCCGGATGTTTGGTTATCCTCCCTGTACTGCTGTTTCGCATGCCGAAGCTGGGATAGTGGCCTGCCTACTTACTTGCTTACGTAATCTCCAGCTTGCAATTTCTGACCCGCAGCCTGGGACTCGGCGCGCATCATCCTGGAGCGCGCCTTTCCATTCATCCATCAGCTTGCGAATCTTGGAGGCTGTCGCGACCACCATCAACCAGACAGGGCACTCCGACCATCAGCGGTTTGCGCCACCTCCAATCGCGGGCCAACGCCATCTGCAAATCGCATAGTCGACATTGCATACTGCATCAGTGCATGTCAGGCGACCATTCGAATTACCATTTGACATAGACAATTCAAGTCTCCCTCGTGGAGCAACAGCAGCCAAGATGGGAGACCCGAGCCACAACATCAATGAGAAGATGGTCAGTTTACGGCACAACCAACCCGGCTTCCCCGACAACGAGCTGCTCAGTACTAACGCGAGCCCTTCCTGTCCAGCTTCATCATCTGCATCTCATCAGCACTTACAGATATGCCGCAATGGCCGATGTCAGCGTCCCCGACGCTTCCAAGTGGTTGATGAATGCCCCCAAAATCGCCCGCGACACCGCGCCCTTCTTCTGGACCTACCTCGACGCCCCCGCCGACGGAACCATCATGCTCACGTGGCAGCCTTTGCAGCGCCTGGATACGAACTTTGCGACTGATGGATACATATGGCCATACCCAGAAACATACTACCAGCAGGATCTTGGCAACGGACTGGTTAGTACTACTTGTTGACCCGGCTGCGATCCTTGATAACGCTGACGCCGCATTACAGGTTCTGGAGATGTTCTTCCAGAGGGTTGGCTACCGCCAAGGCGAGCAGTTCGCCCAGCATGCCAGGAAACGCTTTCGCCTGGTACCCAAGCAACCTCAGGTGCCCGGCGCGCCCCAGGTCGACCCCAGCCTCTGGATCGTGCACTACGGCCCCAATTCCGCTCAGGATCGAGTGCCAGTCAATATGATCCCAATCGACCCTCGCACGCATGGTTTGATGCAGGCTCGCATGCAATTACAGAGGGGCGGACAGATCGCTCGCAAAGAGTTCATGCTTGCCGATCGACTTAACTGGCCGACTATCAACCCCCCACGGGAGGGCAGAGGTCACCCAATGCTGCCCCAGCAAGCCCATCCGCGCGCCATCCCACAGCAGATGGCCTATCCTCCCCAGCCGCCCGTGCCCAACAAGCGCGCGCGGACTAATGCGCACCAGAATCAGCAAATGATGAGTGCTGCTCCATTTATACCTTATGATGACGAGGACGATACGCACCAGGGCGATGTCTTCGATCACATGAGCCCTCGCGACGTTAGCATGGCCAGGTACACGCGCAATCACGAGTGGATGGAGGAGGTTCTGGGCTCTGCGTACCGCATAGGCCAGATCACCCCTGCAGATCTCGGTCTCGGACTGCAGGGAGAGTTGGCATCATTGACGCAGGGCATATACGAGGCCTCAGGCGTCGATGCGCACAAGAAGCCGCCAGCAAAACCTGTGGTCGGCCACCTTGATCCAAAGCTGGCTAGCGAGTTCCGCGACAGAGTCTCGCAGAAGATCGAGAATGACAAAGCTGAGATGGCGCGCCTCAAGGAGCAGCATGAGAAAATGATGGACAAGTTCAAGTCCAACTCAATCCTTAACCGCTCCGAGAAAGAAATACGCGTCGCTGTCGAGGAAACAGGGCCAGAATTCTGGCGGCTTGAAGGAAAAGAGGAAGACGAGGGTGAGGGCATCACGCAGTGGAATGGAACCGAGCACAGGAAGGTCAGCGACATTGTTGCCGATGTTGAATCAGCCCTGGGCCGACATATCGCGGTTGTCAGTGATGTGAAGCGCATCCAAGACGGTGGATACCAGGAGCCAGCGCCTGAGCCTGAGAGTCTCCCAATGCCTCCAGCTGCACCGCTGCCTAGTGCGAATGGCGCCGCGCAGGAGGAGGCTTCCCGGCAGGGCTCACAGGCAGGCTCGCAGGCTAGTGGGCTCCTGCCCGGCGATTCTGATATCGATATGGGCGGGACCGCTTCCGGCCTCCTGGACCAGATCCAAGGGGAAGGGTCGTCCACCTCGACGCCCCAGCCTCAACCGCCTACAACCGCATCGGATGCGGCGGTACCAACCAATGCTGCAACCACACAAGACGCAGCCGAGCAAGTTCCGAGCAATGCTTCTGAAGATATCACAATGGAAGACTCCGATCAGGCCAGGGATGGGAATACGGCTCCGGACCAGGGAACTGAGAGCGGCGACTGGGTTGTCGTGCCCAAGGGTGGTGTGTCGCCAAACGCATCTACTAGTGCAGCGCCTACGGCGGATCCTGCGCCGATACCGACAGAGAGCACAGAGATGAACAAAGTCGTTGATAACGACGACTTCCTGAACTCGGCAGGCGAGGCACTTGATCAGTCGGCTGCAGATGACACCCCCGGGGACTTTGGTGACATAGGCATGGAGGATTCAGCTTTCGGAGAGGCCATGTACGGTGCCGAAGTTTCACAGGACTCGGCCTCGAACACACCTGCAGACGGTGGGGTATAAAACCAGCTTGCCATTGTGCGTAGAGGGGCTTGGGGGGCCAGGAATTTCAGCCCCAGGGTGACATGATATTAGGAGTAGTGAAGGGCACGGAGAAAATTGCCCGGATTGCAGTGCACTTGAGTCCTAGGCAAAATTTCTTGAGGCTCGCGGGGCCTACTTAATGGTGTGTATCCACCGTGGGCTTTACACTTGAGGATTAGGGTATGTTTGGCATACGTGAATACTATTTCCACCCGCAGCGGCAGTTCGCAATAATTTGTTCCTCCACTAGAGCTTGCTATGATTGACTGCGAGGTACCTTGAGTCACAACCGATGCAGCAGATACGTACAGGAGGCGGTAACATGCGGTAACATGATTTCGTGTCTGCAAAGTCTGCAAAGTCTGCAAAATGTGCAGAAAGGACTCGTTCAAGTCGATAGGCTGACCACGTGAATGAAGCCGTGTGCCAAGCAAGGGGAGGGGGTGTTCGTTTGATCTCCAGCGGCACTACGTGTCAGAGGCCCCCAAACCCCGGTCCCATTGGCGGGAACGGCCTAGATGCCATCCCAACTCGGAGTCTTTCCTCATGCTTAAATTCAGGTTTAACAAGCACATACCGCCCAGCCTGATACGTCTCCCTCTCAAGACCTCCCAAGCCCCGGCAAGATCTCACGATGGCGAGGCGAAGCACCCCCTTCGGCCCTTCATTCGCGGCGGCCTTCCCGCTTCCTTCAGTTCCGAGCCGGGCTGGGCTTGTGTGTGGCCTTTGGCTGGTACATGGGGAACCATGGGCAGGCGAAAACCTTGCATGGCCAAGCTGGGGAAAAGGTGCCATCCGCGAGATCAGGGATGAGGTCGTGTCTGAAGATGAAGATGGGCAGCCGCAGCGGCTGCAATAGTCCCTGGTTGTAAGCGACCAACCTCGGGTCATGATCGTGTGATTTTCTATTACCCGCACCGGTGGGGATCGTTCGTGAGGGTGTACTTGGCAACTGATGTGCACCGGGCATGTTGATGCTCGGAGCAAGGAAGAAGAGGGAGGGAATTACTCGTCGACCTACCCCTGGCGCATTATGTTTTAACCCGTCATCCCAGCTCGTTGACAGCTTCCTGCCATCGCATCTTCTCACAGTCCAGGCGCAAGCTAAGCTCCTGTGGGGCGGGAAAGCTTATTGCATGATTACCCTCGGGATCTCGCTGGTGCTAGGCAGGTAAATCATACGGAAGGCGTCGCGGGTTGGGGTGACGAGGGAAACTATCTCTCTGGGCGTATATCACTTACGCTCTGCCTTCACTCCCGGAGACGAGTACAAGTGAGCCTCCGTGTGAGACCGTCCTGCCTTCTTCTCTTCGTCACCCGTTTGTTTCTCTTCAACGCTCATTCTCTTTTCCCACAGCCTAGCCTGCAGGTGCTTGCGACGGTTACATTCTTTATTTTCCTCACTTCACCAGCTCTGGTAGCCGTTCTTTTCTCAACTATACCGTATAATAATCTATTCTTCATCATGCGTGTGTCAAAAGTCTTGGCAACAATCCTGCTGGGATTCGCCGTGGTGGAGGCGGCGAACAGTGATCAGGGACAGGGCGGGCAGGACTCGAAGGAAGTGAGCGCTGATAACAACAGCAATGGTGGTGGGAATGGGAACCAGAAGCAATCACAAGGAGGCAACGGAAACAACCAGGATGGTGGAAATGATAACCAGCAGCAAGGCCAGGGCCAAGAGAACCAGCAAGGCGGCAAGAAGAATGGCCAGCAGAACCAAGAGCAGAACCAGAACCAGAAGGGAGGAAACCAAGGCAACAAGAATGGCGGCGAGAATAACAACAACAACAACAACAACAACAACAACAACAACGAGGGCGCCCAGAAAAACGTCACGGAGGGCCTGCAGCCTCTCCCCGGCCAAGCACAAGCCGCACCCCAGTTACAGCCTCTGCCAGGCCTCGCCAGCCTGCCGCCGCAAAGCCTCAAGCCATTGGGCAGCCAGCCTCCCACACCCCCGGCGAGCCTGCAACCCCTGCCGGGCGGAGTCCAGGCGAACGGAACCGCAGCCCTCAAGCCCCTGGGCGGCAACACCACGCCCCCGCCCCCGGGGTCCGCGTCGTCGACCATCGACCTGGCCCAGCTGACGTCCATCGGCGAAGCAGCCAACGGCGCCGGTGGGGCAGTCGCTGCCGCGCCGCCGCGTCCCGCCGCCGCGACCCCGGGATCCTTCTCTAACGGGACCCTCCCGGCTGCCATGCCCCCTGCCGAAGCGGCCGCCCCGGCCGCCGGTATGCCGGTCGTCACGCCCGCCGCGTTCATGACGATCCCCGGCGGTGCTGGTGCTGGTGCTGGTGCCGGTGCCGCGGGTGTCGAGGCGCCGATGGCCACGGCCACTCCTCCCGCCGAGATCCTCCCCGGCGCGGCGGCGCCGCAGGCCGCGAATCTGGAGCCGCTCCCTGGGACGATATCGTCTGACGCGAGCCTGATGGCGCTCGCGCCGCAGACCATGACGACCATGACGCTCACGGTCGAGGCGTCGGGCGGGAGCACCGTGCTGGCCACCATGACGGCCCCGATCAACGCGACTGCCGCTGGTGCTGCCGCTGGTGCTGCCGCTGGTGGGAGGAACACCACCGTCACTGGTGGGAGCGGCACGGTGCAGGTCGCTGGCGCGCCGGCTTCGAGAAGTTCGGGTACGGCGGGTGTCGTGGTTGTGCTGAGTGGTGTTGTTGGGTTGCTCGGATACCTGATGGGTTGAGGAGTTGGGCCGTAGATTGTGGGGAGCGTCGAGGCGAGTGAGGCGAGATCTCACCGGCCAGGACATGAAGAGCTGAGTTTGGCTTTGAGGAGCTAGCTCTCCTCGGCCGGGGTGTAGACAGACGGAGAAGACGGGCATCGCTTCTGTAATTTTCTCTTAGCTATATATACCAATCAACACATAGCACCCTTATTATTTGGGAAAAGTTGGCAGTTTTCCTGGTGTCCTTCCCATGCATTATGGACATTGGGCTGAGGTCAGTGACCCGTAAACAGGTATCTTGATTCAATCTACCAGTCCATATCAGAAGACTTTATCAGAAAAGCATTTATTCAAGGCTCATATGGGGACTTCGCTCTGCTGCCAGTCAACGGAACACCGCCATTCTTGGTTACCAGGATCGGGTCCTCGAGCCTGACTCCAAAACCGACCTCTCTTCCGACCTTGTAGGCTTGTTCACTTGTGACATAAATGCCCTAGATCATGTCAGCGGTAGTGTTTGAGAGGAAGCTTGCCATGGTAGTAATCAGAGAACTTACCGGTTCGTTCGTGACGACCTGTCCAATCTTCAGCTTTTCACTGTTGGCCCCGTTCAGGTAGGGATGTTCGTGCATCTCCAGGCCCAATCCGTGGCCGAGACGATGCGTATAGAAGTCGGCGTACCCAGCATCGGAGACAGGCTTGCGTGAAGCAGAATCAACCTCGGAGCATGTCTCATTCGGGTGCATGAGGTTGAAACCCGCAGACTGCGCATCGTGGACAGTCTTCCAGATGCCCTTCAGCTCGTCATTGGCCTGCCCTCCCGAGGGCAGGATCGTCCGCGTCACATCGCTGCCGTAGTCATGCAGCTTGGATCCGATGTCAATCAGCACAAACTCCCCCTCCTCGAGTGTCTTGCCGTGCTTGCCCCCATGAGGGTAGGCCGCCTGGTCGCCAAAGAGCACGATAGACCAGAATCCATTGCCCACGCCGGCGCGGGTGAAGAGGGCCTTGGCTGAGGCCACGACCGTCTCCTGCGTCACACCGACCTTGATGCACTTCTGCAGCGAGCGCACCAGTTCCAGGGTGAAGGCGTTGATGCTCTTCAGGATCTCGATCTCGGCGTCCGTCTTCACGGACCGCAACGACTGGACCGCCTCGCTCATGGGAACGACCTCGACGCCCGCCCCCTGGAGCCCAGCGGCGATCATAAATCGTGCGTGCTCGTCCAGGACGACCTTCGAGTAGCCGGTGGCCCTCGCGAGCACCTCGTATGGCGACTCCTCTTCGGCCCACTCGACGACCTTCTTGTCGCTGTAAACCATCTCCATCCCTGCAATGCGGCCGGCCTCGAACTTTGGGACTAGGTAGGAGAACTGCGCGTCCTTATCTATGATTATCAGGAAGGGCCGCTCGGAGAGGTCGAATTCGTAGGACACATTAGCGTAGTAGGCCGACGACGCCGACGGCTCAGCGATGAAAGCATCGGCTCCGGCAGCCTTTAGTTCGCCAGCCAGCGTGGACTGCCGTCGGAGGAACTCATCGCGGCTGATAGGAGGAACGTCCAGGAGGCTGGCATGCGAGCTCAGATGGGACCAGGCGCACGATTCCAGCGAGGCGGCGGATAGATCCGACTTGGGCAACCAGAAGTCGCGGTGGAAGTACATGTCTATGAAGGCGCAGAGGGCAAAGCCCAGGAAGAAGGCCCAGGCGATGGTCTCGCAGACGCGTCTAAACGCCTCCCTCGCCCGCTTTTGACGCCTCGGCTTGGGGCTGGGCGCCGACGGGAGAAGTGGGCGGTGCTCATCCCCGGATGTCTTGTCGACAGCGAATGTCGACATTGTGGGTTTGAAAGGCTGCAGAAATAAAGATATCCACTCTTCTAAGCGGAAATCAAATGATGTTGGTGATACTGAGAGTAAGCTAGCAATCTATTTAGATGATAAGAGGGACGTTGAGTGAAGTCATCGAAGATGAGATAAGCCTTGATCGCCGTCCGCTCGGGTGGTTGGCGTCCAAAGATCGCCGTGTGGAGAGGGTGTGAGTGAAAGATGACAGGGGTTGCTTTATTGAAACGTTAATATCGCAAACTGGATTGATCTTGCCTGTCAATTCATGAAGTCCTGTATAACGAGTATTCAAAACCTGCGGGATCACTCGAATTTTTAGATTTTATCCAGCACCGTCTAATATATAAATTTCTTGGTAGTCTGGTGGGCATAACTCTCTCTCGTCTTTCCCGAGACACAAAAGCCACGAGCAGTCCACAGAGCGACGGCGGCCAAGAGTACGGCCATTGCAACTTCAGGCTTTCCTAACGTAGCCAGCCTACCACCTCGCTCGAGATTCAGTCTGCCAGCGCGGTGGTCTCGCTCTCCCGCTTAATCAATATGCTCTCTCGTTTCCCTTGGAAGACCCCAATCTACCAGAACACAGGCTCTACGGCACGCGATCACCTGGCCAGCGAGCGCACATTTCTAGCATGGATCCGGACAGGGCTTGGCTTCGTGGCCCTCGGAATCGCCATCGAGCGATTCTCCCAGCTCGATCTCAATGAGCTTCTGAAACCCCTCCGGCCACCGCACCAGCATGATGAAAATGCAAAGAGGGAAGCTGTCGATGTGGACGATGAGCCGCAGAAGGAACAGTCGCAGGTCATCGTGGGCACCCTGATGGCCCTCGGCTCCGGGTCGATCGTCTACGGGACTTCGCGATACTTTTCAAACCTGAAGCTGCTGGAGAAGGGTCTTTTTAAGCCTGCCTACCATGGTTCGGCGGTGCTTGCCGCTTCTGTGGCGGGGCTGGCCGGTGGTGTCTACGGCAGCTCGATCTCGAGACGATGGAGGGCGCAACGTGAGCGAGAAGACATCAAGGACTCTTCGTAAGAACTTTCGCGATTGGACGGTGTTTGGCTTAAAATCGACATCTGGCGACAAGTCAGTGTTAGCCTCCAACCTCACGACCAAGGAGATCCCCACTCGGGACCAGCATCTGCTTGGAAATAATGAGGTACTGGCATGTCCCAATCACAGACATAGTGTTTAGCTGGAAGAGCGAGGCACCCCCGTGAGCCAGGATATGGGTTGGACAATTAGATATGGCGATGATAAAGCCGGTATTCCGCTGAGGCGTGGAGGTTCAAGAAGAGCACTTGTTACACTGGTGCTGCTCCGGTGTATCTCTGAAAGACGATCCGCTCTATTGCTATCTATGCTTTCGAACTGTAAAACATCAATAGAAACACTATTGAAAACAAGCAGAAGATGCTAGGCTCATACAGGAATGCGAAACGCCTGAGATCTGAAGCTAATGTGGCTCAGAGTCTCCAAAGCACAACCACTTACGGACCAGGTAGTCCGTTGCGGATATTATCGTACTGGCTTGTCGGATAACCTAACAAGTTTCGCTCATTATTCAGTGTTCCCAGCTCCTCAGCCAACGTCCCAACCAGACTCTCCGCCCCCCGCTTGTCACCGCTCGCCTCCCAGAAGAAAGACCCAGCCAACCGCTTACCCTTCAGGTACGAGGCCTTCTGCCTGGCGCTACGCACGTTGTCGTACGAGATGAGCTCCTTCGCCGAGGGGTCGTAGCTGTAACTCGCCCCGGCCGTCTCTTCGTAAAGCTCGGTTGCACCGGGCCGCGGCAGCTCCTTGTACAGCCATAGGCCGGGCGTCTGCAGCGTCGCAGAGCCCGGCCCGACACCAAAGAAGGGCTTTCCGAGGCCATCCGTTTCGTCGAATGCGCGCCCGTAAGTAGGAAGGCCCAGGAGTATCTTGGACGCCGGGACACCCTTTGCGACGTAGTCCCTGATCGCCTTATCGGTACTGTATTTCGTAGCACCCACGTTGCCCGGGTTGGTGAAGAGGTTCGCCTGGTGGCCCGAGGTGGTGTCCCAAGACCCGGCATAGTCGTACGCCATCAGGTTCCACGAGTCGAGGTGCCGGTCCGCCTCCTTGAGGTCCACGACGTTGTAGTGGTCCGGCCCCGCGGAGCTGGCGACGGTGAGCAGGAAGCGGTACCCCGGCGCGTACGCGGCCGTCCAGGCGCTCAGCTGTTTCCGCAGCTCCGCCAGCAGCTTCACGAAGTCCGAGGCCTGTGCCGCGTTCTCGGGGTATTCCCAGTCTAGGTCGATGCCGTCGAAACCCCAGTCCGTGACGAGCTTGACGGCGCCCCGGGCGAAGATCTCGCGGGCTGTGGCGCTGGCGGCCATCGCTGGGAACTTGGGCGAGTCGTTCCATCCGCCGATGGAAAGGATCACCTTGAGCTGGCGATTACTCTTCTTGAGGAGGAACAGCTGCTTCACGCAGCCGTATGCATTGTTGCCGGCGTCGTTCCATGAGTCCGTGGGGTAGTGTTTTTCCAGGTCTGCGTACTGGTCCGACGAGGTGACTGACCCGTCACTGCCGAACGAGGCGAACGCATAGTAGACACGAGTGATGTTGGAGGCAGGAATAGATGAAGGCTGGTAATTCGCGCCATAGGTTCCCCTGTCTGAGTTCAGTACGGAAGTCTTTCCTCAGAAACAAGACGGGCATACGAATACTGACCAGTTGGTGAAGTATAAAGAGTTCTCGTAACCCGAAGACACCGGCAACCCATAGTCCGAGGAAGGTTCAGCGGCCGCAGTGTAAGATGGTTTTGGTAATACTGGGACGCGTGGGAAGCCGGATGTGGAATTAGACGAGGGCACGGAGGCGTTGCCGAATGGCACTTGTGTGGCAATGCCAAAATGAGGTGGGACTATGGGAGGCAAAGGCGTTGCTGGTTCAGGACTCGGTGATTCTTGTGGTTCCTCATCAAGGTCCGAGATCTTGGTCTCTGGTGATACTTGAACAGTGACGGTGCTCGTTTCTGTGCTGAATATTGTCACCGTTTCGGCGACGCCGATGTCTGGGGATTGCTCCGGGGCACTATCGACCGTCTGGATGACGACGACGGTTGTTGTGACTGTCACTATTGTGAGTGCTCCATCGCCAGAAGTACCGGCGGCTTGCTGTTCACTTCCATCTGGTAGTGGTGTTGCATCAGCAACTGCTGGTGCTGTGATCGTAACTGTCTTTTGATCAACGCAAATAGATTCGGCCCTCTGTTGGTGTTGCGGGACGGCTCCCACTGGCGCAACAGCCAATAATGATAAAAGAAGCGCGGATGGCGCGACTGAATACATGCTTCAATTTGTGCTTGCTATGCAAAAAGCAGATGAAATTGACGATGCAACCCCAGCATCACCTCCCACTGGCGTCCAGAACTGCTCATAGATATCCTCCTGATCTCCCTCGACACCAACCCTCGACATCAGCCCTCGACACCAGCCCTTGAGTCTTCTCAGCCTCGCCTCTGGCCGTGTGAAGGAATGCGGACTGCATGTCGCTGGCCTCGCCGAGCAGTTGGCAGGAATGCCAGGGCGATGCAAGTCCACGTGCGCGAGCGTGATCAGCAGTGAGACATCTTCCGCCCCCTAGCCTCGCCGGAGACTTCTGACCTCCCTTTTCAACCCCCTGAATATTGAAAGAGACATAGATTAATGGATACGAGAAATGGTTTACTAACAATATATCCAGAAAGTGGCTGGACAACTCAACCCATACTCGAAATGGCCACGAAAATATGGTGGCGACGGTACGTCGACTGACAATGGTCTGCTTCCGAATTCCAAGCAGGAAGAGCACTACCCGCTACATGCGTGAAAAACAAGCTGGATGCTTGTAAACTTGGCGTTTAACTCTGTTGGTCGTATAAGCACCGTTCCGACCAGGGGAGGCTGAGTGAACACACTTAGATCTAGATTTGCATGCACCAGCAATTTGAAGAGTACTGTTGCGGAATTTTCATGGAGAAGTTCCATTTCTAACCCATAAACCAGTCCAATTATTCCATATATTTGGTATGCATCGGCAAGTATAGGTGTTATGGGTGTGGGTGTGGCGATTGGGTGTTGGGCCCGATTGGCTGAATTTCTACCTTCGATTCGAGGGTGCTTGCAATCAATTGATGTGAGGGTGTACCTTGGGTTTTGCAGGTTCGAAGACCCGATTTCTAACATAATGGTCTCCAAACGTAAAGACGCATGGAAAGAAGGCTCTCTGGTCAAGTGCGTGAATTGGGAGCAGGAAGGTCTAGTATAATGACGGTAGCATGTTAGCAAGAGCCAGCATATACTCATTGCGATGAGACCAGAAATTAGAGATTAGAATTCGAAGCATAACTCACTGTCATATCTGGATTAAACCCTAATCGGAAGGAAATGAACCGAGTGGAAGCACCTTCGCCTAACCGGGAGGTCATGTTGTATTCGGGTATCGTCTAATCATTCCTAGCCTCACCTTTGACATTTCTATCCGTGAAACTATGGATCGCCGCGCGTCCACGGCGTCCACTCTAGATCGAGGTCTTCTCCAGATTCTTGGCAAGCTCGTCCACCTCTTTGTCCTTTTGCTGGATAACGGGTTCCTCTTGAGCCTCTTCGGCCTCCTTCACCAGCTTCTCGGCCCGCTCCTCTGGCCCGGCGTCTTCCTCATCGTCGAAGTCCTCCTCTTCCTCTTCCTCGTCGGAGTCCTCGCCTTCAAGGTCGCTCAGGCTATCAAGACCCCAGTCGTCTTCGATCACTAGATCACCAGCGAGCTTCTCCTTGCGCTCCTCCAAAAGCTCTTGAAGGAGGACAATGCCTTCATCGTCCTCGGTGAGCTTGTTGCCGTTGAGCTCGATCTTCTTGAGTGCCGGGAGGGCCTCCTTTGCGGCCTTTGCCAGGCTTGCCACTCCCTTGGAGGTAATGTCGTTGTATTGCAGGCGCACAATCTCCAGCTTCTTGTTGTTGCCTTGGGCAAGAGCCTCGCCGAGGAGAACTCCACCCTTGGCGCCCAGGAGCGAATCTCCAATTCCTAGCTCCTTCAGCTGTGCCCATGTTGGCGTGACCTTCGCAAGGGCCTTTGCGCCCATTAGGGTGAACGTATTATCCTGCAGGTCCAGTGTGACCAAGCCAGAGGCGTGGTTCAAGCCGTTGCTGAGCAGGTGCGAGATACCCTCCTGGCGAATGCCATTCTGTACCATCTTGACCTCCTTAATCTTGTTGTGGAGGCTGAAAGCCTTGGCCCATGCTGTCATACTGCCGTTCTCCAAACGGTTGCGCCCGCAGATGACAGTCTCCAGGTCGGGTACCGTCTTTCCCTCCTTGCGTGCCGCCTCCTTCTTCCCATGGAGCTCACTCAGCGCGTCGGCAACAAGGATGCCTGCATGAGGACCAAGACCGTTGTTGTTCAAGTAGAGGTGTTGCAGAGGCACGTGCGCTGCAAGGAACGCGACAAGTGGTGCTTGAGTATTGAGGCCGAAGGCATTGTCGTTCAGGTTTATCGTGTGGAGATTCGGCAGGTTGAGGATGGACGTGAGAAGGTATGAGAGGGCCTCGGGGATCTCACTGAGGAGACGGCCGGTGAAGATGTCGGCAAGATTTGCGACCTAGCTGCCAGTCAGAATGACCGAGGAGAGCTCCTCAAGGGGTTGCGACATGGCGTCGCTTACCTGCAGTGTCTTCTTGGTAGCCAGTATCTCTCCCAGGAGTTTGCAAGCGCCAACTCCTAGAGTGTTTCCCAGCAGCCTTATCTCCTCCAAGTCCTCCAGAGCCCGCAGGTCTTTGACGTAAGGCTCCAGGTCCTCGGCTGTGGTCAGCTTCAGGCCCTTGCCTTCGAGCGAGAAGACCTTCTTGGAATCGGTCATGGTCGTATGAGGAGCGCGAAGAGCTGGAATTGGAGAAAAAGGAAAGATTTGTACAGATTCAAGTTATTTCCACTGTGTTTTGACAGGCGGCCTGAGCAAGAGAGTTGGTTGACAAACTTCAAAACAAAGCAGGCCAAAGGGAACCCAAAGTCGCTCTCAGTCACTGGTCTTGGTGGGGGTGGGGCTAAGTCTCTCCAGGGGTTGCCCCTTGCAGGGGGGGCCGGTCCCAGAGAGCAGTGATGACACTAGCTGGAGAAGTCATTCCAGCAGCTGCCACCAGCCGTCAATCCGTTGTTGGCTGGGCACGGCCGTCCGCCGCAGTACCTCAGCGATGGGCAGGCATGTGCCTTTCGCAGGTTCATGTAAGTCTCGCCGATGGATTGCAGCTCCTGATCCTCCTGCTTCCAAACATTGCTCTTCCCCTGTAGAGAAACTCAAAATATCATCTAGGACTTCCTTAATCGCCTGTATCTTAGATTTCTATCATCAGACCTGTCGACAGCTGCCCACCAACTAGTGGCTTCCGGCAGTACTTCGACACCTCGGGACTACCAACCAAGCTTGCCTCCCTCAGCCCTGGGTGCGCGCCCCAGGAACATCCGCTTGCTCATCAGACTGCGCGCCATCACCAAAAACAACCGAACCCAGAACTCACCATTCCCGAAAAGAAGTCCTCTTGTACCCTTGGATGGCCACAACGTCTCACTGATTTCTTGAGAGAATCAGACGTTGGTTAAGTGACTCGACTTCAACTTTGTTTCTCAGCCGAGGCAGCAAGGGTCTGTTGCGAATCGAATCACAACGGCCCAGGCTCCCTTCATCCTACCTTGTCCCAAGTTCTACACCTCCAACGATTGGAATCGTGCGTCGACACACACATAATGTCCGACTCTTCTCTGTCATCGATGTCCTCCTCCTCGGAGGCAGGCGACGAGTACGAACAAGTCACCCACGATGTGACCATGGACGAGACTGAGCCCCCGGCGAAGCGACTCAAGTTGGGCGACGTTGGCTCCGCGACACCTTCCGCCGTTGTGGCCGAAGCAGATCCAGAACCGGAACCAGAAGCAGAAACCAAGGCTGACGACTTCGACGATGCCATGTCCATCTCCTCCGATTCATCGGGCGACATCCCCAGCTCACCAGCAAACGCGCGACTCGAGGACGAGGATTTCCAACCACAAGTGACAGTATGCGTGTGGGAGGACTGCGGCGCCGGGGACCTCGGAACAATGGACAGGCTGGTCAAGCATATCCATGATGAACACATAGAAGGACGCCAGAAGAAATACACCTGCCAATGGATTGGCTGCAGTAGGCAAGGTGCCAACCACGCCAGTGGCTATGCTTTGAAGGCGCACATGCGAAGCCACACGCGGGAGAAGCCCTTCTTCTGCTACTTGCCAGGTGAGGCCCACCCTTGTACGGCGCATCGAAGTACCGCAGGACGATGCTGACATGTGCGAACAGAATGCGACAAGTGCTTCACTCGATCCGACGCGCTGGCAAAACACATGCGAACGGTCCACGAAACAGAGGCACTTCGACCCTCCGACCCCGTACCAAAAGGCCTGCAGTCTGGCGGCGCAGCCGGCAAGACTCCGAAGCTTAAGATCATCATCCGCACGCCACAGTCGCACGCCGCAGGTCAGGATGACGCTGTCGAGGATGGACACAGCGGTGACGAGAACTCAGCAGAGCACCTGACCCAGCTCACAGAGAAAGACGGCTTCACACAACGCGAGCTGGAAATGGAGTGGCAGAAGCTTCACGCCGTTTGCAGAACCCAGTTGCAGTGGGCCCAGGAGGATGCTGAAACCCTGAGAAAAGAGTGCGAGAAGTGGGAGGACATAGTGAAGAAGGCTTGGGTGGAGAAGGAGGTTCTCCTGGACCAGACCGTCAAGAGTGAGCTTGGCTGGCACGAGCGGAGGCAAGCCATCTTGACAGGAGCCACCGATATCGTGGTTAACGGAGGCGCTTCGGAGGCCGTCCCTGCACCTGCGGTGCCTGCTGCTACCAACGGCGGCGCTGGCGGAGGCAATGCAGCGGAAGACTAGTATCCCCAGTCACGAGAGCAAGATGCTTCAAGGAGAAGTCGGGTATGGCCAATGGCTTTGAACAAATCGACCACCTTCGCTCGCCCCATCCATCTGATTGCAAGCGAAATCTTAAGTTAGGCATCCTTCGCCGGAAGATGCGTTACTAGGCAGGCTTTCTGGGCAATAGAGCACCCGCAGAGTGACTGCTTTGGAGGATTTGTTTGATAAATGTTTGATTGGCATCGAGGCAGAGCTTCCAAACACGACTCAGAGATATTATTGATGGGCGCTTATGATCATGGTCCGGTACGGGTGAGACGAAATGCGAGGAACCTTATGGAGTTCAGGAGTTGACAACGGGATCAGCCACAAGGGGAGAATGGCTGAGCTTCCTAATATACATGATCCCAGAGGGAAGTTTCCCTTTGCTCAGGGAACGTCGAGAAACTATACCTCCGCGAAGAGATGTGCGCGTCTATTGTGGCAAGGACTATTTGCATGAAGAAAAGTCGTATACAGAATTCCAGAGCCATTACAGAGCCTGTTGAGCTGTTGAGATCTGTAATGCCGTGAGCATTGCGGTTCTACAAATCCTTTCCCTTTCTCCTGCTGGCCTCTTTGTTCTTGAACGGGAACCCGCTGGTCCTCTTATCCGCACCTGTCCTCTTGCTGATGTGGCTACCAGACCCAAACATTAGACACCACAAGCCGAAGGCTGCCAGCAGGCCAGAACCCACCGCGCCAAACAGGAAGCCCCCGGTATTGGTCGCATTGAACCTGGTGTAGCTGTAGAAAGCTGCGGACGTCTGGTACGCTGAGCAGAGAAGGATCACCGCATCGGCGAACGGGGAGACGGCGTTGGCCGGAGCTGGTCACTGGTAAGAGACAAGAGGTTTGAAAATGTTGAGTGCGGAATCATGTCGAACTTACTATCGGCTAGGGAACCCAGAGGCACAGCTCCAGTCAGGCAGACGACAACCAGGCCGAGGGTGAGCTGCGCGAAGCCCAGGGACCGGGCGAAGTATTGCTCAACAGCTGCCGGGGGATCAGCACTCATGCATCATAAGTTACTTGTTTCAGGTTCACGCACGGTTGGCATGCTGATAATTTGGGGTGAGCACCGATGCGATGAATGTTGGCCAGACGATCAAAGGCACGGCCTGGGCTGAAAGCCAGGCCAATGTCGTGAAGCTGTACACTGAAAGGGCCTACGGAAGCATGTCAGGGCACAATCCTGATGTCTCGAGGTTCTATTCCCACTTACATCCATGCCTTCGTGCGGTGTGCAAGGTATATTTGAGATGACAGATAGCTACAGGTGCCGCAGGGTCAAAAAGAAATTGATACTGGCTGTTGGTGAAGATCTCTGTCCTGTACGGATGGTGGAATATTCACAAGCCAGACTCTCCTCTGTAGAACAACCCACTCTGGAGGGACAGCTGGGCTGTTGACCGGGGTACGTCATCCTATCATGTACTCAGGCACTCCGCGGGCGATTCACCAATGACATGATTGGATCTTCTCTGTCAAGCTAGTGGTTTCCCGGCAGGGATACCCACCTGAAGGCCGGCACTATCCGATGTCGCCACTCCGCAAACGTGCAAACACGTATTTGACGGCAAAGTTCTGGACTTTGAATATCTTGAATAGTCTTTCGAACCACTGATTCTACCACATCGCATGGAACCAACTTGAGTCTCCTTCGTCTTTAATACACTGCGCGAAGCTGCCCCTCGCCGCCCGCGTTGGTTGCACCTTTCAGCCTTCCCCCGGACCCTTTGGGCGACACCCTCCCCGTCACCATGTCCGCAATCCTTTCAACCGACGCCCTAAACGACTTTATCTCGCCCTCTGTAGCCTGCATAAAGCCCATCGAGAACCTCCCCTCCCAGCCGCAAGACGACTCCTCGTCTCTCGAACACGAAGTCATCCTCGGCGGACAGCAACAACCCACAGGCTCCACGTCCGCATCCACCGACGGCCCCTCCAAGATTTCCCTCACCGACTGCCTCGCCTGTTCCGGCTGCGTCACCTCCGCCGAGGCTGTTCTCGTTAGCCTCCAGAGCCACAATGAGGTCGTGAATGTGCTGGACGCCGCCCCGGCGCTCAAGGTGCGTGGGCCCGACGCGAATGGGCGCTTCGGCGTCGAGGGCCCCGAGAATCCAGATGCCAAGCTGTTCGTGGCCAGCGTTAGCCCCCAGACAAGGGCGAGCCTGGCTGCGGCCTGCGGGGACGGAACGACGGAGACCCAAGCCGGGAACATGATCGAGCAGCTGCTGAGGGGCGAGCATGGTCTCAGGGCTGGTGGGAAGTCCAACAATGGGTTCTCCTGGGTAGTCGATACAAATACGGCCCGTGAGGCGAGCCTGGTGCTAGGGGCTGACGAGGTGCGAGAGGGTGACGCGTCGCCTTCAAAGCCCATCCTCACATCGTCATGTCCGGGTTGGATATGTTACGCCGAGAAGACACATCCACACGTCCTGCCTCACTTGTCGAGGGTGAAGTCGCCACAAGCGTTGATGGGTACGCTTCTGAAGACGACACTCAGCAAGAAGTTGGGGATAACGCCGGACCGCATATGGCACCTGGCGGTTATGCCATGCCTTGACAAGAAGCTGGAGGCCAGCCGGGAAGAGCTGACCGACAGCGTGTGGGCGGGCGATGGCAAGCCCGGCCGAGGGGTGCGGGATGTCGATTGTGTCATCACCAGCAAAGAGCTGTTGATGCTCTCAGAATCGAGAGATATTGACTTCTTTGGTCTACCCAAAACTCCAATATCACAAACGACCACTCCCTTCCCCGACCCGCAGCTCCATAAGTTCCTCTTCCCCTCACGAAGGAGGCAGCGCCAAACCCCGGCTGCAGGTACTTCAGGCGGCAATCTCCATTTCATCCTGCAGGACATGCTATTCAGGAACCCTGGCGCACAGCTCCAAGCTTTGAGGGGGCGGAACGTGGACGTGGTCGAGTATGTCATCGTCTCCCAGTCGGGAGAGCCAATATTCAAAGCGGCGAAATATTACGGGTTCCGCAATATCCAAAACATCGTCCGCAAGTTGAAGCCAGCCAAGGCTTCGAGGATGCCTGGCGGTAGACCCTTCGGCTCAGCAAGAAAGCCTGCTGCGCATGGCAAGAGCCTGGATTATGGTTATATAGAGGTCATGGCTTGTCCCGGCGGTTGCACCAACGGTGGGGGTCAGGTGAAGGTCTCGGACCCTTTGATCGTTGAGCGCAATGGCTGGACTTCGAACCCTGGCCCGGAGGAGCAGAAGCAATGGTTGGCGCAGGTCGATGAGGCGTACTTCTCTGCTTCTGACTCGGAGATGGAGGATTCCGGCGTGTCTGCATCAAAGGGAGATGCTTTGGTTGACGGAATTTCTCCTTCATACATTCGAGATACCCTTTCGCATTGGTCGGATATAACGGGCACAGATCTGGCGAGATTGGCGTGTACGAGTTTCCGGGAGGTCATCAGTGATGTCGGGAAGGATAACGACGACAAGGCTAACGTCGTCCAACTGGCCGGAAAGATTGGCGGAGGATGGTAGTTCAGCACAGATAATACTGGAATGTGATCACCCGCCTTTGGCGCCACGATTCGCGAATCCAAACCCGCCCCGCCCACTGTCATCTGGTCCCCTTGGCGCTCGAATCGCGTGCTCTGGGCCACGGGGATGTGATGATGTGCCCGCCCCGCGCTGCTGACGGGACCCGAGCTTCGAGCCAGCATCTGGGTCGAAGAGTTCCCTGAACGGACTCCCAGTGTTCCCTGGTCGTCGGTCTGGCGCCTCGGCCTTAATGTAGGTGTTCTCCTGGTTTCGCTGGCTGCCGCGCCCTCCGCGCCCGCCGCGCCCTCGACCACGGCCGCGGTAACTCCCTCGACCGGCCTCCCCTGCGAGCGGGGGTGTTGTGGTGCCCGGCGTAGAGGCTCCTGACGATACCCCCGATGGGGATTCCCCAAAGATCTTGGCGCGCGCCTCCTCGTACTTGCGCTGCTTCTCTTCGAGCTCACGCTGCTGGCGCTCCCTGATCTCCTCGGGTGTTGGTTGCGGCGGCTTCTCCTCTTCCTCCTCGACGTCCTGGATGGTGAGCCTCTCCAGCCCCGTCACAGGGTCCTTGGTCTTGACGGTCGCGGGCGGTGGCTTGCGACTGAGCAACTTCATTTGCGGCTTGAAACCTTGTGTGAGTGGGACGCTGCTGGTGGCTGCTACGTGATACATCTCTGAGGGTGCCTCGCTGTGAAGCGGAGTATTAGTATCACTGGTCTGGACGGCGGATGTCTTTCTGAGGGCTCGGGAAGAAAACACATACGCTGCCTCCCAGATCTGGCGGTTCAATTCGCGGTGCTCAGCCCAGCGCTCCGCCTTGGTCTTGGGCGCTTGCGCCGCAGGTAGCTCCTTTTGCTCGTCATCAGCGGCCCTGTCGGCCTGCTGCTCCCAATCCTCATCCCAGGCGTCGGGGATCTTCTGGTTGCCCATTTTAGGCTGTTTTTTGCCCCCTTTTGTAGTCGGTGCGCGGGTGCGTTCAAAGTCTTTTATAATTCTCTGGTGTCGCTACCGAAGCTCTCTCATTGCTAGCTATGTGTTGGATATCTTATAGGTGAGCAATGTGCTGTTCGTTTGTTGGTGAGCATTTGGTTAGAAAGTTGAAGGTCGGCGTTGACGCTGGTCAACTTGTGTGCGAAATGTGGTGGTTCAATTTCGAGCAACAGCCTTGGAAGAGAGCCCAGTCGGAGGGGCCATTGAACCTTGCCGAGCCCCTAGAGCGAGGCCGTCAACCCGCAAGCGGGCTGACTTCCCTGCAATTTTAGTGGGCCGGGGACTGCCAGGTTTCGCGGGGCTTATCGGCAGCGTGGCAGGGGAAGCAGGGGCCCTCATCGTTGCATTTGGTGCCTTATCAGTGTGACTCTACAGCTGCCCCTCCAAACTTTTCCCATCCCGGGGCCTGCAGTGACTTGCAGCTCTTGTCATTAAGTACACCGCTGCGGCACCGATCTCGCCCAGGAATTTTTGTTGAAATTTCGCGGGTCTCCGTCTCGTGTTGTTGTGTCGTAGTCATAATCTCTTCCTTCTTCGCGCATCTTCCAAGTCTTAAGTCCCAATCAACCTTCCTGAGCCCAGTCCCTTACTCCTCTACAGCTCTACATGTGAGTAACTTGGTGTCATATAAATTCGAGCTCCAACTATCACTGTCCGGTCTCGATCTCCCTTCCCCTCAGCCTGATCACGTCGCCTTGCATTTACTTGTAGCTCATCAATTGACTGTCAATTAGCTCAATCACACCAGACACTATCACAATGGCGAAGGGAAAGGTGTGCTTGGCCTACTCTGGTAAGTCAATGGCTCATCAAGTATGAAAATGACCATGAAAGCTAAGCATTTATATAGGCGGCCTTGATACCAGCACCAGTGAGTGTGTGGATGCAATTCTCAACCACAGCATTTAGACTGACACCTTAACCCAAAGTCCTCGGATGGCTTCTGGACCAGGGATATGAGGTTATCTGCTTCCTCGCCAACGTTGGCCAGGACGAGCCATGGGATGAGGTTCGGGCGAAGGCCTTGAAGATCGGTGCCACGGAGATGTACGTTGCTTCCCTCAAAAACGCAGCCAGACCATGCGACCTAAGCTGATACCGAGAAAAGGGTCATCGAGGACCTTCGCAAGGAGTTTGTGGACGAGCTCTGCTTCCGCGCAATTCAATGCAACGCTATCTACGAGCAGCGATATCTCCTCGGAACATCGCTGGCCCGTCCGGTCATCGCCCGCGCTCAGATGCGAGGTGCGTACCCCCAGCCTGGGTGACTCACCTGAACGTTAATTTATGACTGACTGTCCTCTAGTTGCTGAGCAATACGGCTGTGACTTTGTCTCTCACGGCTGCACTGGCAAGGGAAACGACCAGGTCCGCTTTGAGCTTGCCTTTTACACCATCAACCCCGATATCAAGGTATGATGTTCTGATAAATTCGTCTCGTCAGAATGTGTCTAACAACGGGCACCACAGGTCATTGCACCATGGCGTGACCCCACCTTCTTCAAGCGTTTCGCGGGCCGTAACGACCTTCTCGACTACGCGGCGGAAAAGGGCATTCCTGTTTCCAGCACCAAGGCCAAGCCTTACTCCATGGACGCCAACATGGCCCACTGCAGCTACGAGGCCGGCATGCTCGAGGATCCAGACCAGACACCCCCAGGTGACATGTGGACAATGACCGACGACCCTGAGACTGCCCCCAACAAGCCTGAGGACATCAACATCACTTTCGAGAAGGGCATCCCCGTCAAGCTCGACACCCTGGCTGACGGCAAGTCCTACACCGAGAGCGTGGAGCTCTTCACCAAGCTCAACGCCCTCGGCAAGCTCCACGGAGTCGGCCGTATCGACATTGTTGAGAACCGTTTCATCGGCCTCAAGTCCCGTGGCTGCTACGACTCGCCCGCAATGACCATCCTCCGCCTGGCCCACCTTGACCTCGAGGGTCTTGTGCTGGACGGCCAGCTGCGGTCCCTCCGTGACACTTTCGTCACCCAGAAGTGGAGCGAGCTCCTCTACAACGGCATGTACTTCTCTCCCGAGCGGGAGTGGCTCGACACCTGCCTGATCGCCGCACAGGACCGTGTCAACGGTGTCGTCCGCCTCCGACTCTACAAGGGCAACGCGTACGTGCTGGGCCGTAGCTCTGAGACTGAGAAGCTCTACGATGCCGAGGAGGCGTCCATGGATACTCTTGACAACTTCAGCCCCGAGGACACGACTGGTTTCATCGGCATCACATCCATCCGCCTCAAGAAGTACGGTCTGCAGAAGCGGGCACAGGGTGGTCTTACCTACAGCAAATAAGCCTAGCCTAAGCGTACTCAGGTGACGAAAAAGTCTGGCGGAGAAAATCGGGAATTTGGCGTCCATCGACCATTTTTGCTTCGTCGTGCTGGTAAAATGTTTATGTAGGCAGAGGAAGGGAATTTAAAAACTTCAAGTCATTATTGTGGTTGATAGCTTAAACTGTGAGAGACGACAGAATGCAGGCAGTCTCGCGCCTTCAATCTGCATGAACCACTGACTGTCTCCAAAGCTACTACGGAGAGGTGCCTTTTCTAGCCTGCGGACGGAGCAGATGCGGCTGTTTCCCAGCAGCTACTTATGCAGGGATCCCCTGCCCGGATCTGAAGTGGTGGGGCATCCATCAGGGTCCCTTTCAACGTCACTTCAACTCACCAAGTCGTCTCCGTCGTGGAGTGAACCCGAATTTCCGCACTGGTGCACCATCTCACAGCTTGTTCCATCTCACTGCGCACTCTTTTCATCTCACTACAAATAACAATTAGGATCCTTTTACGCGCAAGGATTTCAGACCTTACTCGGCCGTCAGAACAGGAAACAAGGCGCGATAATGAGTTCAGACGCGATCATGCTCGACAGCCCGGCGCAGACGCCTACCCCCAAAAGCCACAATCCATGCCAGCCTCCTCCAGCCACCAACGGGGCGAACGGCGGCGACGTGACAATGTCGGAGACAGCAGCGCCAACAAACTGGCTCAACAATCAGAAGTGGAAGGATGAGTACGCCACGGTGACCACTAGGATGGAGCATCGGTCTTTCAAGCCTCGTACGCGGTCCCTTTCTCCTATCGGAGTCCCACCCGTATCCCACTATCAAGTCACAATTCAGCTTCTAACATGAGAATATGATCTAGCCCGCGACCCCATGTTTCCACCACTCGCTCAGAACGTGCCTGGCATGACCCCAGAACTGGAGTCTAGCTTACGAGACCTGGTTGCGAAGCTGAAGTAGGAAGCCACGAAGACGACAAGCCCACAGAGCCATCATCAAGGCCCTTTGTGCCTTGTTTGGTGGGATGCGCTTTTGGATGCGATCGCAGGCAGTCGCGCTTGAGATCAGGACCTTTTTCATTTACGGAAAACACATTGCGCATTACAGTTAATCCTCGCCTGCCCGTCCAGGGCTGACAGCGTGAGAATGGCATTTAAGTGCAGGGTTCTTCAGTGTATACTTCGAGTGTAAGCTCTTGTATCGTACCGGGAATTCTCTTATCTTGAATCCATTCTGCGGATCACGACTTTAAAAGTCAATTCTTACAGTACGTTGCTCAAGAGCAGCGGCATGAATGAAATACAGTGCAGTTTAATATTGTCCCGCCTTGCCACTTACGCCAATGGGTCACAACCCGTCAGCACCCAAGTCTCAAACACTCGGACACAATGAAAAGCTTTTCCTCAGCTTGGTGTCTTCCAAGGTTTCGGAGACGGAGCAAATGGTCTCTCTCCTTCAACCTGTCAAAAGCAGTCTACAAAGTGACATACTGTTTGACCGTTTACTGTCCTCACACCTTGAAAGTCACAAGTCTTATGCCGAGCTTTGCTTTTTTGCCTCAGTTGGGTTGGTGTTGCTGATGTCTAACCTGCAGTGTCTCAGTTAATAAAGTATTGGCATTGTCCTCATGATCAACATGTGTTTAATTGTCTTTCATTGACTTGACGTCTGGCCAAGTGACAGGACGTTTTGGCCCTCTTTAATTGTCCAAAGCTTCGTTTGCCTTGGGATTTGACCCCTCCAATGTAGTCACATGTGATCGATCTCATTACATGCTAGCTCATGGATAATCATCACCATCATAAAGACATATTTTTCGCAGTTTCTGCCTGCAGTTGAAGACCCTCGGGCCATTCCCTGCTAGTTCACACCACTCTCAGAAAAGGGCTCCACCCGTTTTTCTTTAGGAAAACCTCCCAGTGCTTGTTTTGAGCATTTGAGACAGCTGTGAACGAGTTTCCTATTACTATCTCCCTCCTTTCTTCGCGTTGACTATGTGCTCCGCGCCTCAGCTCACAAAGCTGTCGGCATTCAGCTGAGTCTGAATATCTTTTCGCATGCTGTACTGATGATTTGACGAGGCCCCCACCCCCAAACGACAATCACAGCCAGAGAGATCGGAAAGTTGGTTTGCAGTAATGCGGTGGTGTTGCTTGCAGACCGGGGCAAAAATCATAGGAAACAGCACCTGCGCCAACTGCGAAGACAAATGGGTCACCCTATTTGCTTTCCAGTACAAATGGAGCCCCACCGCCTGTTTTCTTTCCTCGATAGTCTGATATTTGGACAGTAGCCAGGGAGGTATTGTGCGGAGGCTATGTGTATATTTCGTGGGCATCCCATAGCCATCTTATTGTCTCGTCTGATCTGAATGGACGAGGACCAGACGGGAAACCTCTCAGTCGGTACTTATGTAACACAACAGTCCCTCTTTCTTCTGACTTGCTGTTCTTCATCCGAGGAGGCAGACTGATCCATCCACCGATCGCAGCTCCAGTCACGGATCCTTCTAAGTCATTGACTTGCCTACGATCACACCACTCAAGCCCAACCCATCACGCTACCCAACATGAAGCGTTCCCCTGAGGACGACTACCCGTCGCCCCCTCGGACCATCAAGAAGATTCGATTCCGCCGGAGGGTCGCCTCAACGCTGCCGACCTCCCAACTCCCGCACTCAAGCGAAAGAGAACACCCCACCCCATAATCCTTCCCCTCAAAAGCCCCGAGATGGCCAACGTCAAGGCCGTCCACAAGGCCGTCAAGCCACCCAAGGGGTTCTACAACGAGAGCCTCTTCGACCTCTCATCACACCGCCTCATTAACCCCCTTCCAATCAGGTACGAGTGGCGGGCCGAACAAAACACCACGGTCACCACACCGGGCGGCACTGCCACCACCGTCACCACTACGTCCAGCCCGGGTGGCCCAACGGAGCCACGGTTCTGGTACCCGGCGCCCGTCGAGGACGACATCAAGAAGAGGCTCTTCCTGCACCCGAGCCGCAGGGGCGTCGTCTGGGTGGGGCGGCTGGCCGAGGCCAAGCTAAAGGAGGAGGTGAAGAAGTACAACCGCGTCAAGGACCTGTGGCTGTTCCAGGCGTCGGACGCGTTCCTGCCGGGGTTCGACGAGCGCGCCGAGTTCATCGCCTGCGTCTACGAGCGCGAGATGCTGAGCCCCTGGGTCGTCTGCTGGCTGGGAGAGCTGATCGGGGAGGAGGAGGTGGGCCGGATCCTCGAGTGCGTTGAGGCGAACCTGGAGAAGTCGCTGGCGGGGATAGAGTGAGGGTGATTGTTGGCACCTGAGGAGATGGGAGGGGATGGGGAGGGGATATTGTGGGGTGGAAACTGGAGTACAGAGGGCCAGTTACGACTGAGGAAGGATATCGAGAATGACAGAAAAATCATGGGTCCTCATGGAAAGAGATACAGAGCCCTGTTGCTGGTGCTCTATATGATACCTAGCTTGCCCAAAGCTTCTTAATGACCAATGTGATATTCGCGTATTTGATCCTTTTTCTTACATGAAGTTCCCTCACAGAATCATGTGAGAATGCCCCAGCCGTTCATGGATTCTCCAACGCCGCCTTTGCTTTTGAGACCGCACATATCTCCTTCAAGCCCTCATAACTTTGCTGCCCACAGCCGGGAAGCATCAGCGGCCACCTAACCAAGCGGCGCTTGATATCTCCCGGGTGAATGGACAGGTGCGATGAGACGCGCACTGAGCATAGAAACACACAGTCACTGCTACTCTCGCTCGAGACGGCTAATCTCGATGGTCACCCAATATATTCCCTTTGGCATACAGCTTGGAAGTGACCGCCGTATTCGTCTTCTCAGCTCCCGAGTCGTACAGGACCACATTGTTTCACAATTCACTTCTTGGTCACTGGCAGGCAAAGTCAGCGCACGCATGTTTGAGCCAGGCGATTTAATAGTGGCACGTCCCGACCGATGGATTCCGCGGCCCGGTCGCCATTAAGACGGTGTGATATTGCGTGAGGGGGGAGAGGCGCGGCCCAACATCGGGCTGAGCGCACATTGATCCTGTGTCGTCCTGACCTGCCCCAGCCGTCGTGTTAGTGGTGACAGCGGCGCAAGAAACAGCCACCGCGTTGGTGGCGAGACCGACATTTCCAGAACCACCCAATGTCGCGTCGAAGAGAGCTCCCACTACGACGCGAGACAAACAGACAAAGAACGTGTGGCCAACCCACCCGTGGAGCGCGCCGTTCCGCCTCATGTTACTGTACCCTCCGCGGGGGCCCGGCTTGGGATTGCCCCCCGGAGGCGAGCGAGAGAGGCGCGCAGGCACGGGGGAGAGCGAGGAGGGCCTCGATTGATCGGAAACGTGGCAGCCTCGTGGGCGATCCACGCGCGATGAGACGTCGAGGCAAAGTCAAAAAAAGGGGGCGGGCGCCCGCCCGGCCCCAAATCCCACCTCCCACGTTTCCCCGAGGGCTGGACGCCCTCCGCCGTGGGTGGACGGGAGAGCTCCGGCTCGGAGGGCGTTTCCGAGAGGCTGCAGTTGGGACTGAAACCTCGCCCTGAACCTTCATAGGCGAAGGGGACGTGGGTTATCCCATAGCATGTGAACGTGAGGTTCATAGGGTAGGGTAAGGACCTCGATGGCTGGTCGTTCGCGATTTGGGGTCCGACCGTCGGGTCGGGTCGCGCAGCCGGCAAATGGTGTGCAGCACCCACAAACACCCGCGGGCCCCCTCGCTTGAACGTCTCTATTCGTGTAGCCTGTGGTGTATCACAGCTGCCTTGCATTATCGAGATGCGGGCACTTTGTGGTTGGGGCGAGAAGCGCCCAACTTACACAGATCAAAGTTCAGAAAAGAAAAGGTTGGGCTGCGTCAATACGGTGAGACGGAATCAGAGCGCTCTCCATTCAGCCTGGCACCCCAACAGTCGTACAATATCCGACAGGCAATATCGGAACCTCATCCAGAGTCCAGAGTGGCCTAGCTGGCAAGCTCCTGGGCGGCCCAGAATTCGAGCCACCCGTGCCTGGCCTCCTGATGGACTAGCCTTGGCCACTAGAGCTCTGAATGATTTGGAAGAAGCAAAGATAGGCCCGGAGGCGAGCCCGGCCAGGCCAACTGGATTCAGGTCTAGGGACGTGGACGACCCGTGCTAGACAGACTACGCGTTGCTTAGTGAGGCGAGTGAGCTTCCAGATCGAGGTTCGGACAGGATCAGCCCACGGCCTACACCTTCGTCGCATGGGCGCCGGGCTGGCTCGTTGTAGACTACTAGGCAGGTGGCTCGCTCCTGTTCAATGGTGATGGGCGATGGAAAGATGAGAACTGAGATTTGTGTGGCTTTGCATGATCTGGTCTCACCTCGCCATCTGACCTGCATATACGATTTGATTGGTCCTACCTCGGGAGCGGTGGCTGTCCCTTTGTGGCATCACAGGGGTCACGATTGAGTGAGTGATTGAGCGAGTTGAGAGACCTTCGGTCACATCCACGACGGAAAATGGACATTGCGGCCTGGCCTCCTCCGTCAGCCGCGCTCTTGATCCCCAACCCAGCGCACGGAGCTGCCGCGGCCGTGTTGTTGTTGTTGTTGTTGTTGTTGTTGTTGTTGTTGTTGTTGTTGTTGTTGTTGTTATTGTTGTTGCTCCTCCTCCTCCTGCTGCAGCTGCTCCTTCTCCACGCTGTGTGGGGGTGGCTTCGCCACGGACAAGTCGGCATGTGCCGGGGGTTTGGAAAAAAGGGGTCATTTGCTTGCGGTCAAGGGAAGTCGTTTCTGTCGGTCTGTAGATACATTATACATTGTACAGCGCAACAGGCATAGGCCACAGGCTGAAACCATGGGCACGCAAGCAGGTACTGTACTTGGAGCAAGCCGTACCGAGTTGGTGCTGAGAGGAAAAGAGCAAAAAATAGAACATGGAATTGTCGATTCTTAGCCTAGCTCCCTAGGCCCCCCCTAGCCTGAGGGAAGGTCGATGGTGGTGGATGTTGAATGGTGTATTTGGTGTCGAGACGCACGGCACGGCATGTCGGCTGGATTGTGATCGATTCGGGCCTACAGGCCTTGGCCGTCGCCGCCCAAGGTCCCCTGACGGGCTGGACGGGCTGGACGGCTGGGTGTATGGCACTCATGTGTCTCACCAAAGACCAAAGGCCCCTTGACACTTGAGTGAGGTGTCGCCTCGCCGGGGGGGGGGGCTGGAGGGCTAGGCATGGCGCCGTCACCGTCACATGGGAGGAATAGGAATGGGAACCGGCCGCATTCTTGCTTGTGCTCGCTGATATGTCAGCTTTTGGGGGCCTCCTTTTTGGGTATCAGGGTATCCGGAGACCGCCTAGTTGGGCAGGTTGGGGAGGTCGATACGCAAGTAGGCACGCAGGCAGGCGGATCAAGCGAGCAAGCGAGCAGGCCAGCCCAAAACAGTACACCGTATGTCTGGTTTGTTCTGTGGTAGTGCCAGGAGTGCCTAGTGTGTGTTAGCCTCGCAGCCCATCACAGATCACAGCCAGGAGACGTACCATGCCAGCTTGCTTGACAAGCTTGACAGCTTGACTACCCAGCAAAGAGGAGTTGGCCCTGGCGCTCTCTGTCGCGTGGGAGCCCAGAATGGGTTCAAGCGAGCCCTTGTTCGAGCCTGCCCCACCTTCCCAAAGCGCAGACGAGGGCCAACATTGAGCTGAGGGGAGGGGGAGAGGGCCGGAGGTCCAGGGACCCAAAGTTTCCCGCTCGCTCCCCCAACTTTTCGACTTCCCAGGCCCATTCATTCCCCCTTCCCCCGATGGGCCAGGACCAACAACGAGAAGAAGCAGCAGAAAAAAACACCGACAGCCCCGCCCATTTCTGCGTGAGGCGAGATCAGACGGGCGGTAGAGGACACCTGCAATGCAATAACGGACGAACGAGCATTCACGCGAGCACTCGCCCCCACCGGCCTCGTGCAAGGGCCACAACGACACACACACATCACGAACAGTTCCATCATACCATAGTCGAAGCAGCCTAAGTTGGCGTGAAGTTGACGGGCGAGGTGAAGGCCAAGCGAGTATAACCAGACGGGCGCGGGCAATCGACTCCACTAGCACAAGGCACGGGCTCCGAACCACAGAACCATAGACCATAGAAACACAGACCAAAGGAAAAATTGCCCACATTTGGAGATCAAATCCCACCAGAGGCTGGCCTATCACGACCCTGATTCGCCACACTCACACGCAACACTCTACCATCACGCACGCACCGACACACCCTCGCACACAACCGTATTGCCGTACAGTAGAACGTGAGTACGCAGTGCATCTACATCGGGCGGTGTCTCTGATCTCAGCTTGGCCCAGGCCCAGACACCACCACCCACTGCCACCTGATTCGATTCGATTCGCCTCGACCCGACTCGACTTCAGCCTCCTTGGCGAGGAGAGCTCACCTCACCCTTTACCTCCCCTGCCTTGAAACCCCAATCAGTTATTACCACCGGTCGCCACCGTCTGTCTGTTGCCCACCAGCGACGACGACGCCGACTGCGACTGCAAAGACTGTGCATCGGCCTGCAGCATTTCTTAACCTTTACCACCTGCCTCTCGAGACTTAGCACACACACCCTTTTCCATTCATTCCCGTCCCATCACACCACAACGCACCGCACCGCAACGCAAAGGCAGCCGCATCGAAGCGCACACACCAGCGAGCGCCTTCGCATGGTGTCATCGCCTCCCCCAAAATCACCCGGGTCTTCATGACTCTTCGCCTGCCCTCGACACGCCAGCAGCAGCACCGCCAATACCAGCATGTCGACCAACAACCAAGCTGAGGCCGCATCGGGCGGCAGTTTCGATCTGCTGCGCAGGGCCACGGCGAAAATGCTCTACAACCGGTCAGTCATGCCTCATGCCTCCTTACTCGCTCTCCCATCCGTGATTCACCGCGCATCAACTTGAACTTCACACATACTCTCCCCCCAACGGGTGGTCGTCCCAGGTTTCCCGCCAGTCTGCCAGTCTGCCAGTCTGCCAGCCTGCGAGTCTGTCTCCTGGTGGAGCTGGGCTCCCCCCCCAAAGTGGAGGGGTGCACCCTGCCGTCATGGCAGGGCCCCTCTCCCCCCCCCCCGGGCTGATACCTCGCTCCTAACTACACTCCTCTCTGCTCTACTCCCAACATTGCATTGCACCATCTTTCGCGCACGCACCCAGTCCTCTCCGCCCCAGTGCTTCCTTCTAGAACCCCTAGTCTACGCGGTACACACGACAATGCGCGTCACCATACAGACGGACTGCCTTGTTTATTTCTGTCGGCCTGCGTCTGCCTCCACCTCGCTGCCTCCCTCACCTGCAACGGCTGGGGCCCGAGACCAAGTGGGTGATGGCTGTCCTGCTGCTTGTGCGGTTGAAGGGGCTGGCTGGGCCGGCTCTGAATGCCTTGTGCTGCGGCTGTGTCCTGCCTGTCTCATCTCAGGCTTGACCTCTCTCGCACAGGACCCTTCTTGCAGCTGCTTGTCGCGGCTGGGCCAGGCAGCCGGCTTTTTTTTTGTCGAGGTCGCGGAATCTTGCAACAGAATTGCCATATGGCAGCGGCATGGGCATATGGCAGATGCGACAGGGTCCTTGACAGCATTTACCCTCCAGCTCCACACAAGTCCAGGCTGAGTGGGGGTGCGACTGGGCCTCCCCTCACAAAAAGCATCCAATGGCACGCTCCACAACAGCGTTTTCGGCGACAATTGCATCAATCTGTCGCTGTCGCGCCGTGTCCGTGGTGCGGTACTTGCCCGACCTCGCCAGCTAGCCCGTTATCACCTCAACGTCACGGATCAGTGAAGCTCGAGCAGTTGCCCGTCTGCCCGTCTGCCCGTCCTGCTTGGTCTCTTCCCACCCCAGCCTGACTCGGTCTAGTACCGGTTTCCCTGGACATATCTCCGTTCTCCCGGCTGCCGCGTTACCAGCCTGGGACTGGAGATTGTGCGGTTTTTCGGGTGGCCTACCGCACCCTCCATGGCATAAAAGAACCATAGCACCAATGCCAATGGTACCAATAGCGGCACCAATGGCACCCAGGGTGAGTGCCTGGGGGTTTTGCCGTGCAGCAAAGCCAGTGCTGCTGTACCTGTTTTGTCGCTGCACACACCTCAGAGAGATAGCCTACTCGCGGACTGGCCGAGCACCAGCTCCTTGGAAGCGCTGGGTGGTGCGTTGGGCACTGCACCTAGTCCTGCACCTGCACCCAAATCTACACCTGCACACCGTCGTTCTTCTTCCCACTGGAGGCCACCCCCCTTTCTATACATCTGCACATTGGTGTCTGACTGTCTGACTGTCCGACTGTCCGTCCGGCCGTCAATTCCCCTATCTCTGCCGGGTGTCCGAGTCTGAACTCCGGCCGAATCGCAGAGGGGAGGCCTGCGGTTCCCGGGTAGCCAGTCCACTTTGTGCACGAGCTGGCCACTGCCCACCACATCTGCCGCGACCTCGGGGGGTCTGACTGAACTTCAAATCAGTCGAGCGAGCTTGCCAATGACTCGCTGACCGAGCGTGTCCCTGATGTACCATCACTGCGCTCACGCCCCCAACCCGGCCCAACTCGAACAGAAGGTCGAAGCACCCTGTGCCTGGCGGCCCTGGGCAAACTCTCTCCCCCCACATGCGCCCACCTTTTTGGTTCGTTGTCCCAGGCCCGGTTCATCAACCACAGACACAGGCCACAGGCCGCACAGCTCCAGGTAGTCCCAAGGATGCTTGACTGCCAGCTTTCCAAAGACCTTAGCCACCCGGAGGTGGGCGGGTTCTCGGAGATGACACACGTTACTGGCCGCCCGTCTGGCGCTCTTGCATGCACTGTTTGGCAATCTCCTCCTGCAATTCGGCCCTGCTTCAGTAGGCCTTCAGGCCCTGAAAGTCCCGACAAACAGTGTGCCCCAGCATGGCTCCAGCACATTGAAAATTTCTCCAATTTTCCCAGCCCAAGGACGTCATTCATTGACCCGCACATGGGCGCACCCCCTCCCGCAGATTAGCAATTCCCCATCGTGGCCTGCCTCTTTAAACACCGTGACCCGCACACTATCGTCACCGCTGGGACTTTCACAAGCTTACTGCCCCTGTCTTCCGATTCCTGCCGCCTGCCCCTCCGCCCTCCCGCCATTTTTGTGCGCCCTTACCACCCCCATAAGAAAGCGAGGCAGAATGGAAAACACACAAAATCCTAACGAGCGCAGCAGGACTGCCGCGGCAGACAACGAGGACGGCGCAGACCAGATTTACGAAGCTCCACGCTCCGGCATCGCTACCCCCCAACCAGATCTCCAAGACAAGCGACTGCCCGGCATCATGAGCTACTTCACTGGCCAGGTTCGTCCAGCCTCTCTTCAGCGTCTGTGGTCTGGCACCTTTTCTGCGACTACACGGGCCGAGGCTGCGCCCCGTGATGCGCCTCGGCAGGAGAAGAACGGAGAGGAGGCGGAGGCGGAGGCGGAGCCAGCAGGGCGTGACCAGCACCTCACTTCTTCCTCCCCACCACCCTCACAACTGCCAGTCAGCCCCGTCGAGTCCTCCTCCCGCAGCCCATCTGAGGCCCATGGACCACCTCTCCTCCCTCATGAGACGGTGGGCGTGCTCTCAGAAGAGAAGCCTCCTCCCGAGAGCGCCGAGTTCCATCCCTATCCCACTCCTCCCGCCTCTTCGCGCTCCTCAGTGCGTGGTGCCAAGGTCGGCGAGAACTGTGGGGACGGCTCGCGGCAGAGGGCTGGCTCTGCTGCCACTCCGCCTCACCTCCACAAGACGAGCATCTCGGAACTCACAAGCATGAACGGCCGCAGGCCATCAGCGCTTGTCCCGGTGGCCTCAGTGGCCATCACCGAGTCGAACGTGAATGCTCGTCACTTCTCAACTCCTGGCAGCCGCAGAGATTACACTTCACATAACTCCCCAAAGCACGAACACCCCTCTCCCGCGAAGACGGATGATGTTTCTGAAGACCCTGCTTCTGTTCGTCAACTTAAGAAGCTAACAAACGACGTGGCTCCAAAGAGCGGCCAATCTACCCCATCCCGAACGCTGTCATCCACGAAAATAGCACGCAACGATGGCACGGATGAGCGGAGGACCAGCGACGAGAGCTCAAGCGCCGCCGGCACCCATACCCCTCCCAGCTCCGGCGGGGCATCAAACCTGCCAGTGGTCAAGGGCAAGCTCACCATCAAGATAAGCGAGGCAAGGGGATTAAGAAAATGCCGAGCGCCGTATGTGGTGGCAGTCTTCCAACGGAGCGAGCTCATCTCGGGCGGCCCGCGGATGGAAGATGAGGATGATGAGACGGCAATTTCCAATGTCGCAATGGGAGGTGTGCCCATCCAACGGCAGGGCAGCGACTCGGGCCGGCCGATGGCTATCCCTATGAGAAGTCGCCAGAGCAGCAACACCAGCACCGGCGAACCGCACAGCTTCCGCAGCCGCGCCCAACGTCAGTCGTTCACAAACCCAAAGTGGGACGCTGAGGCTGTGTTGTAAGTCACAGAGAGTGTCGGAGAACAGACTACAAAGTATTGCTTACTGACTTCGGGAAAAATAGTGACGTCGTCGACTCGGACATGCTGGTCGACATCTCCGTATACGACCAGGGCACGAAAGGCTCGGAATTCTTAGGACACGTTGACCTGCAAGCAAGACGCCCTGACAGCAAAGAGCCAATTCGAGGCTGGTTTGCTCTGAAGGGTCACGCAGACACGATGGAGGAGAACGCACCAACCGGAGAGCTATACGTTGAGGCACTGTACCAACGGACAGAACGGCGACACGTCGGCCCAGAAGATTTCCAAATCCTACGCCTAATCGGCAAGGGCACCTTTGGTCAGGTCTACCAGGTCAGGAAGAAGGATACTGGCCGCATATACGCTATGAAGGTCCTTTCCAAGAAGGTGATCGTGCAGAAGAAAGAGGTGGCCCATACTGTCGGGGAGAGGAATATCCTGGTTCGGACAGCGACGTCAGAGTCTCCATTCATCGTGGGCCTCAAGTTCTCGTTCCAGACGCCGTCCGACCTTTACCTCGTAACGGACTACATGTCAGGTGGCGAGCTATTCTGGCACCTGCAAAAAGAGGGACGTTTCGACGAGAAGAGGGCCAAATTCTACATTGCCGAACTCATCCTAGCAATCGAGCATCTGCACAAGAACGACATTGTCTACCGAGACCTCAAACCCGAGAACATCCTGCTCGACGCCAACGGACATATCGCGCTGTGCGACTTTGGTCTTTCGAAGGCGAATCTGACCAAGAATGATACAACCAACACCTTCTGCGGGACGACCGAGTATCTCGCGCCCGAGGTGCTACTGGACGAGCAAGGCTACACCAAGATGGTTGACTTCTGGTCCCTGGGTGTCCTGGTCTTTGAGATGTGCTGCGGCTGGAGTCCCTTCTACGCCGAAGACACCCAGCAGATGTACAAGAACATTGCATTCGGGAAGGTCAGGTTTCCCAGGGACACGCTATCCCTCGAGGGCCGCAACTTCGTCAAGGGCCTGTTGAACAGGAACGCAAAGCACCGTCTGGGCGCTAACGACGATGCCGAGGAGCTCAAGCGCCACCCATTCTTTAACGATGTTGACTGGGAGGCCTTGTCCAAGAGGGTCATCACACCGCCATTCAAGCCCAGTCTGAAATCTGACACCGACGTGTCGTACTTCGACCCTGAGTTTACCAACGCCTTGAACACGAACGGTTCCCTCAACGAGCGGGCGGCCGCTCTGGCCCGCGGCTTTGCCACGTCAACCCCGCTCTCACCCTCCGTGCAGGCTAACTTCCAAGGCTTCACCTTTGTTGACGAGAGCGCCCTGGACGACCACATGAGAGATCGACTACATGACGATGAGATGGATGTGGACCGCAGCAAGACCGAATGGGATGATGTAGACGAAGTCAACACGAGAAAGCCAAATCGAATGAGTGGGGTGGTTCGCACCAACGATGACCACCTCGTTGGCGGTGGTGATTTCGACATGTGAGGAAATGGCATGGGCCGCCCGACGCTTCACATTTTTTCCGCTCCATGTTTGGGGCACAAAAAAAGGCGATCAACGGATTTCACGTTCATGAGATTGGCACTACGCACCACGCATTTGCATATGGGCGGTTCAGAAACAGTTGCGTTAAGCACATGATGCAGCGCAAGCCCCTGGCGTCCTGGAAACAGATTTTGATTTCATGATTGCAAAACAAAACGATTCTTCCGGGTGGGCCTCTTTGCAGGGGTTACGAGTTCCTCTGGTGATTTGGGAGTCACGACGATTGTTTGGACTCGGCTGTCTAGCGAAGCCTGTACGAGTGGTTGAGCGCCAGCGGGGCCGGGGGAGGGGACAGTAAGGCCTGGCAGGCTTCTCATCGTGGCTGTATGTCAAACAGAAAGGGGAGAGCTGAGTCGGAGCGGTTGGTGTATGGTGGCTAATCTGCGCAGCCAGGCAGGACCCAGATACCTCATACGCGAGTATCTCGATGGCCACTTGAGACAGGACATATTAAAATGGCATGGCATCTAGCAAGTATTCCAGCAGCGGCAGCAGCAGAGCGCTTCGCCCATGGGTAGGAGGCGAGGGGGTTCGCGCTGCTCTACTCTGAAGGGGGCAGCCAGATACCGTTATGTAGTTAGGTCTCAAACAGATCGATGGAAATCAACGTCTAAGGTGGTAATTCATAATCCAAACGTCCACGAGTGGGCGTGCACCACTGCTGGCCCCGCATTGTCCCTTGCGCTGGTTCGCAATCGAATGGTGAAATCCAGGGCCTGGCATCTTTTGAGCACCAAACCCAGAAAAGCAGACCCGCCGGGCACGGCCAGGACAGGCCACCTCGACTCCCGTATGATGAGGCTCGCAGAAGTTCGTACCTACCCATAGTTGAGGAGACCTCAAACTACCAAGTAGTTGGCCCTCATGAGGTGGATTACTTCCTTTGCTCCCGCTGCCTTCACTCCCACAACATGCTGCGCCCAACTACTGTCATCAAGTTTTGTACGTGAAGACGTGTGACGTGACGGTACGGCTCTTATACTGCTGTGATGCATACAGTCCCCAATGTGTAGTTCTTTCCCACAGCCCAAGTTGTATCTTCCAACAGGTATCTGTCTTCTTGCTCGTTCCTGCTGAATCCTCAAAAGAAGGAGAGATTTGAGGGTGTTGACCACCACGGAGGAAGGAGTGCCTGCCAGATATGGACCAACAAACAGACTGGCTTCAAGAATCTGCAGGATCGGACTTGCTTTCCAGGGAAAGTTCCCGGCCTGCAGACTGGGAGCGGTTTCCTCAGGGGAAATTATGTCCTCCTCAGCAGTAATTGCCCTATATCTATCTCCCTTCCGCCCGGGCTGATGAGCACGCAGGTTTTCCTCCCCCATACATCTCCATTGTTTACTTGGTCTCGTTGCCACATCCTGCTCCTTCACGCAAACAATTCGACATATTTTGGTCTATCAGTATTCCCACCAGTACTAATACACTTGAACGTATCTGCTTTCATCATGGCGACCAAGTCCCTAGTTCTGTCATGCCTTCTCATGGGAATGGGCATCGCCCAGCATCACGTCTCGGAGGCAACTCAGACGCCGCAAGTAGTTCCACCTTTCCAGCTCGCACAATTCATCACTAACCGTATGAATCCCCCATTGCCTCCCAAGTCCTGGAGTTGCAAGTTCTCCCCGGGGGATTACTCCAAGTTCAATGGGCTTTCGTACGGCATCTTGCAAATGTCAGAGCAATCGCGAACCGGCTGCGCTACTATCAATCTTGCTCTGGATGCCCCAGAATGTGAGCCACTCGAGGAGTTTTCAGAGTTCCTAGAACAAAGATGCGCCGATCTTCCCTGCGACTGGCTCTCGAACACCTTCGGAGATGTCAAGCGCGACAGCGCTGGCTCCTGGCTCGCCGGACTTGTCGACCCCCCTATTCGTCCGCCGCCGGAGGAATGGGGGTGTGAGTTCTCAGAAGAGGATGTCACCGAATTTCATGAGCTTGTCCGCCGCCTCAAGGAGATGCCGTGGCCAGACGTCAAAAAGTGCTCGCCTTTGCCTATCCCGGACATCCGGGAATGTAAGCCAGCGCTCGAACTCTTCAATTTTCTCGAAGATAAGTGCTCCGGCTTTCCTGAGATTGCCGATTTCGCGACTGTCGTCGGATATGTCAACAGCGGTCCTTGGACCGTCAGCCCTGTCGGCCACACCGAGCTGGACGACGACGAACGTCAGGATACACCTGAACGCGAGTTCCCTGTCCCTGAAGACGATGTCGCCGAAATGATTGCGAATATATCTGTCTCCAAGCGATTGCCAGAGCCCGTCGTCGCCGGTTGCTTATGCGGCCTTGTTCTTGAGAACACTCCAGATGTCATGCTCCCAGACAGGGAAAAATGTGAGGCAGTTGAAGAATACCTGGACACTTCGGGGCTGAGTTGCCCCTACATCTACAGTAACTTGCGCCTCATTTGCGCGAAATTTGAGTTCGCCGCCCAGTTCTGCACAATTTCGCCGGAGACCGCGGACTGTCGGAGGCTTTGGCGAGCACTCAAGAGTGGGGGCGTGGAGTGGTGGAATGGCAGCGACGACAATGTCGAAGACAAGTCCTCTCCATCTAGCGTCACAGATGGCCCTGACGAGACCCTTGACAGCCACCCGGGCGCCACAGCCGTCGCATCTAGGTCGTCGCACGGAGACAATCTGGTACAGCGGTACACAGACGAGCGGTACCATCCCACCCTGAAGCCCATCTACAACGACTGCGATTTCTTTGAGGATCCGGAAGAGCATACAATGTGCGTTCTCGCGGAGCTTGTAAGTGCCCTGTGTGAACAGGAACCGTGGATTCAGGGGTGTCAGGACTAGGAGTCAGGCAGGGCCAATGAGCTACCATCAGAACCCCCTACTCTCGACATTGATTTGCTTGAGTCGATTCTTGACATGCTTGATGAGATTCCTATACAGGAGCAATTCCGTTTGCTGACGACGACGAACTTCCCCGCCGAGCCGCTTGCCCAACATAGGGCTTCCCTTTGGTAGTCCTGGAGCCATTCTCCGAGGAATTCGAGCATGCTGATGGCTACAAGTCTGTGGAGGATTGCGTGTACGACAAAATGAGGGACGAGCTGTGCTCCAGCCACACAGGAGATGAATCGTTCCAGGTTCCTTGGGCGATCTTGATCAACGAACGCGACTTGTCTCTATAGCCAAGTCCGCCAACAACGGGTTTGATGTCCTCAGCATCATCACAGACGGACAGAAATTTGTCCTGGATTGGCTGAGCCGGTGGCTCGACATGTAGGGGACTTGGATCTGATAGAGCTACATAGAACTGGGAGGCCACTTACCACAGTATCATCTAGAAATTATCAGTGAAGTAGTTTTCTCCTCTCACTTTCCCATGTCGCGCTCGATGACTTCCGGTGTAGTACGGTATGCTCATCAAGGCGGCAGGGTTTTCGCTGAGGACATTTCGCTTCGTCTGCTTCTCATCTATTCGTTGTGTGAGTGGCGCAAGGCAACACAATCTTTGAACAATAATTCAGGTAAGACGCCGAGAGTGGTTATTTCGATGATGAATCTGAAGCATCTTACTCGCACTACTGACCCCGCTGTCCTCCATACCTACTCCTCCAAGTTTTACTTCTTACCCATCTTCTCCAAGTAGGCTTCCACATCGATATCCTTGAGCAAGCTTGCTTTGTCGTGGACCTGTTGCTGTATCTCAAGCTGGTAACTCTTCATCTTATCGTGCAAGTCGGGTATGAAGGCCCCCAGGAAGCGGATGGCCAGTAGCGCCGCGTTTGTGGAGTTGTTGATCGCCACAGTTGCGGTGGGCACGCCCCTCTGGAAACACCGTTAGCAGGCTGACAAAAAGGACGACATGATAAAAGGTGGCCGGTAATAGAGTGGAAAACACGTACAGGCATCTGGACAATGCTAAGAAGACTGTCCAGGCCATCGAGGTGCGTCGCCTTGACGGGCACACCAATGACTGGCAGGGGAGTGTACGCCGCGATCATGCCCGGCAGGTGGGCAGCCCCTCCCGCTGCAGCGATGATGACTTTGATCCCCTTGGAGGCAGCCTCGGTGGCAACCTCGGCCATCTTGCTCGGCGTCCGGTGCGCAGACGTGATGTCTACTGTCCAGGGGACGCCGAACTGGTTCAGGATGTCGATGCCGGCCTTGAGCACAGGCAGGTCCGAGTCGGAGCCCATGGTGACCAGGACCAGGGGCTCCTTCGCCGGCGACTTGGCCGCCTCTGTCGGCCGGAGAGCCTTGCTGGACGCCTGGAGGCGCTCCTGCCGGATCTCGTCGGCGGTCTGGATCAGGGGCTGGGCGAACTTCTCCAGCTCCTCGATGGAGCAGGACCCGGTGATGGTGATGTGGCCGATCTTTCGGCTCGGCTTGGACTCCTTGCCGTACAGATGTGGGTACACGGCCTTGCCCTTGCCGTGCAGGTTCTCGGCCTGCTCGACGAGTCGGTGGTGGGAATCGGGGTTGGCGCCGCCGAGGATGTTGACCATTATACTTGATGACACGTGAGACTCCAAGACCTCTGGAAACGGCTTGTCCAGGATCGAGTACAGCTGTGCCTTGTACTGTGACATGTGCGGCACGGCCTCGATGGTGTAGTGGCCAGAGTTGTGTGGCCGGGGAGCGATTCTTCAACGGCGTCAGCAGATCGAGCATGATGTACAGGCTGAGCCCTCTGAACTATCTAGCTGAGGCAACTCACTCATTGACCAGTATCTTGCCATCCCTGGTCAAGAACATCTCCACGGCGAAGACGCCCCTTCCCCACAGCTTCTCGACCACATCACAGGCAACTTTCTGCGCCCGCTCGCAAATGGTCGCAGGGACAGTCCGAGGCGGCATGAAGACCTTTGAGCAGATGTTGTCCTCGTGTATCGTCTCGACTGCCGGGTAGGGTATGACGCGTTTCGTCTTACCCTGGGAATCCTCCGTCCGGACGACCATGACGGCGAGCTCCAGCTCAAAGGGAACCCACTTCTCGGCGTAGCAAGACAGCGTGCCGAACTCCTCGAACGCCTGGTCGAGATCCTTCTCGTTCGAGATCTTGAAGTTACCCCTGCCGTCATAGGAGCCCTTCCTGGCCTTCAACATGAAGGGGAACCCGAATACCTGAGACGCCTGCTGCAGCGACGCGGGCATGGTGGCACCCTCCTCGATGGCCATCTGCTCGGCTATGGGCAGACCCTCCTTGCGCAGGTGCTCCTTCTGCGCGAACTTGTCCTGGATCAGCCTGAGCGTTCTCCATGACGGGTGCACGGCAACGTTGCCCTGTGCGTCGATCTCCTCGAGGACCTCGGTCTCGATGTGCTCGATCTCAACCGTCAGGACGTCGGTCTTGGCCGCCAGCTCCCGGATTTTGGACGCGTCCTTGAACGAGCCGGCCACGTGCTTGCTGTTGCTGCTGATCTGCTTGGCCGGGGAGTTCTTCTCGTCCAGGATGGCTATTTCGATGTCGAGGGGAGATGCTGCCTCGCACAGCATGCGGCCCAGCTGGCCGCCGCCCAGAAGACCAATTACAGTCATTTTGCTCGTGATGATTTGATATGGATGGGGCCCTCTTGGGTTTTTTGCGAAGAATTTTGGGGAAACGTCAAAGACTGCGCCACGAAAACGATTGACTGGATGAAAGACGTCAATTACCTGTCTGAACTATCTGAGAAATACAGACACTGGTCGTAACCGGTAGGAAACGCGTGAAGAAATATTCACAGGGTCCGGTCCGTTTTGATGGCTCACATGAATCAATGGTGACTGAATTTGGGTAAGGGTGGGGCCTTTTATCGGGGCTGGGCCAATCAAAGCACGGGATTCTGCGGCTTCTACGCCCAGCGCCATTGAGAATCACTGGGGTTTAACGTCACTCAGTCCGGAGTGACTCCCCATAACTTCATGAGGACGAAGCTCAAATGAAGGGACATCTCGCCGTTCAAGTCCTTATGTGTTCATCTCATGATTCACTATGGTTTCAAAGTGACAACGCCTGCCGGCCTTCAAAGGAGTGTGCCTGAAAGCATGCTTTGCAGACCACATTATTTTACACAGTTTTCGGAGGGCACAGGCGAGGCTCACGACGACTCAGACAGCTGATTACGAGGCCTTCGCTGCACCTGGATGAGCGCATAATAACCCCAGTACTGCAAACCGTGCATGCGGCTGGATTTATTTGGATCAAATATTGTCTCTAAGATGGGCTCTCAAGACCAACAAGCCGAGCAATCGCTCGTGCTATTAGAACAGTAAGTTCGTGCACATCTTTGCCGCAACTGTTGTCACACACTGACGATGTCATACTTCTAGTCCTCTCAAAATATTTGACATCACAAAGAAGCAAGGCAGGCTGTTATATGCTTGCGCACCCATGGTGAGGTATAGCAAGCTTGCCTTCCGACAGACAGTCTATGCCTACGGAACGGATTTATGCTGGACTCCCATGATCCTAGCGAAGGAATTTAACCGTAGCTTCATAGCTCGGGACAGCGGTGAGCCACATTACGACCCAGCATTTGTCTCTCTTCGGTCAGAAAATGGGACCTCGGCTGACCTGAAGTGCAGACTTCACCATATCGACAGCGGGGCCAACGGTGCCAACGGTAGTTCAGTTTGGCGCCAACTCACCCTTGGAAGTATCCCGCGCTGCGTCTTTGGTTGCCCCATATGTGAACGGCGTCGACCTCAACTGCGGCTGCCCTCAGTCCTGGGCCTGCGCCGGAACCCTCGGCGCGGCCTTGATGGAGGAGCGGGAGCTGGTAAGGGACATGGTGGTCGAGACACGTGGAAAACTGAGGGATGAAGGCTGGGCCGTTGGAAAGGAGAAGGATATAGACAACCCAAAGGGCAGGAGTGTGAGTGTAAAGATAAGAGTGCACAAAGATCTCAGGTGAGTCTCCGCGTCGACGTCATGTCCGCCGCCCCTGGACACATACTGAAACTTGTCTTAGGAAAACCATGGACTTCATAGAGACAGTAATAGGCAACCCCCATGACCGCAACATCGACTTCCTCACCATCCACCCGCGCACCCGGAGCACGCCCTCGACGACGCCCATAAACCTCGAGGCCCTCGAGATCCTCACCAACAAGTACGGCGACCAGCTGCCCATCCTCGTTTCCGGGGATGTCTTCTCCATGGGCTCGCTGCCGTACGCCTCGCCGCTCCCCTCGCCCCCGGATGCAAGCAGGGGCGTGAAGCCGCACCTGCCCAAGCTGGCCGGCTTGATGTCCGCCCGGGCACTCCTCGCCAACCCGGCGCTCTTCGCAGGCTACGAGGCCTGCCCCTGGGAGGCGGTCGAGCTGTTCATGAACAAGGTCGCGAGGGCGCCGCTGCCGCTGAAGCTAGTTCAGCACCACTGTACGTTCCACCTATTTCACCCTGTCCCGTACGCCGGAAGGTCGTGTTGCAGGGCGTATACTAATGCAAGCCATAGTGGGTGAGATGTGCGGACCGGGCTACGGCCCTGATAAGAGTTCGTTGCTTAACAAGAAGGAGAGGATAGAGATGTACAATTGCGGAAACATGTGCGATTTGATTGACTTCTTGGACGAGAAGATGGAAAGCAAGGCCAGGATAGAGGGGTTGATAAGGGACAGATCGCCATCACGATAACAAGCAACATGCAAGTTCTCAAGTATCAATGGTAATAAATTGGGTTGGCCTGCAATACGGAGCACGCTTTATCGGCATGCCTGTTATTCTGGGATATCGCAGTCTATCAATCCTGGCTGACGAACCACAAACCTCGCCTGCTACACCGAGAACCCCTTCTATGTACTGGAAAAAGGGGACCTCGCGGCCTTCTCGCGTTATTCTCTGATTCCCGCGCGCCCTGTCCCCCAAATCTCTCAAATAATGTGTGCTGATGCATCACATGCAAGTCTCGTAGCCATGGCTTAGCTCCATGTGACAACGGCCTCATTTCATGAGACATCATTCCTTACTCCGTCGGAGATGCCCGACCGTATTCCTCGGTATATCGGGCTCTGCGTCATCCCTGTGGGATCCTAGCCTGGAACTTCTCCTTCGTCCTCATCGGACAGTCTCGCTCGCTTAGTCTCTCGCTCCACCTCGTCCAAATCCACCTCTGGGGTCTTTCTTTTCGATCCTGGCGATTTCAGGCCATTACTGACACCATTGGTTTTTCGATCTGCTGAGTGAGTATCGACGTCGTTGGCTGCAATTTTGAGAGTCGCATCAGAGTCGCCCTTTTGTTGCGACGCCGCCGGATCGTTCTCGCCTTTCTCGCCACTTTCTTTTCTTGTCCCGGCATTACCGTTGGTATCGTCCTCTCGATCCGGCCTGCCTTGATACCGTGCGCGTGGACTTTGTGTTCCACGGTCCGTTCCCATGGGTGTGCTGGTGTGGCTCGATCCAGCCTCTGTTTGGCTAGGGAACTCGCGTCCTCGCCTAGTGTTCTCAAGGCTGAAGATAGGAGATCCTTGGTAACGGGAGTCCGACTTCCTAAGAGGATTCTCCGAGTAAAAGTCCATGACCACACTGATGGCTGATTGCGTGAGTGCCTCATCGCCCTTGAGTACTCGCCACCAGGGTTCACCGTCCCTTCCATCTTCGATCTTCTCATCCAGCGAGACTGTCGCGAAGAATATGGCACTGACGGCGATCGCGCTGGCGTCCATGAGTAGTGGAAGGACGGTGAGAGCCGAATCGCAGCAGAACGCCCAAGCAGAATCTCTAATGCGCTTATTGTGGAGCATATCGAGCTGCGTCAGACATTCGTAAAGGCGCTGGTATGGGTTTTCCACCATCAAGTCGAAAGTCAACATCTCCAGCATCAGCTCCTCGTGCATTAAAATGCTGTCTCGCCATTTCCAGTATTCTTTGCTCTGCTCGTCGACGATGAGCCTAGGGTTCTTCTGAGCAACTTTGACCACGGCGTATATGATATCTTTAGTTTTTCGGCAGTTTTCCTCGGTCTTGTTTGCCAGAAACAATGCCGTCGCAGCTATGTTCTGTTCCGGCGAGAAGTAGTGTCAGAATTCTTGTTGATCATTCAAGTGACCTGCGGCGCATTTGCGACGGGGAAACTAACGTAGTGATGTATTCCGCCCTTTTCCTCTGCCATACTGCAGCGCATGTAGAACCGATGGAAGAAGACGGCAGCGACCCATAATGTAGTTTGTGGCAACTCAACCATCGCTCCAGCCTGGTAGATGAAGTTGACCCCCTTTGCCCTCCTCAGTCTCTCGTCGGCCGGTGTCAGACCATCGACTATGCTCGGCGAGCTGAGAGCCTCATCCGGGGTGAAGTACCATTGGTTCGCGCGGGCTCGGGGTGTGGTGGGCGACCGATGCGCTGGAGACGGTGCGCCTCGTCGGGACTGCGGCGGGAGGGAGGATGTGCGTGAGGAATGGGCCGGGGGCGACGGAACTGCCGGAGGAACGTCGCGTTGCTTGGACGGAGATCTGGAAGGGCGAGGAGGCTTCGGCGGCAGAGAGGGGGGCTGGTAACCCTCACGGGGAGGTCGATATCTGTCGATGCTGGCCATCGCGACTTAGATCATGAAGAGGAGCGATTCTGGATCCTCACTCTGGTGGTGATGGTGGTTGTGAGTGGCGGTCGTTGGTGGGGGAGTGCGAAGAAGGATTAAACAGCCATGGGAATAAATTGGGGGATACAGTGGAAACGGGCTCAACAGGCTGATTGATGATGAAAGACGGGAAGTTGAAGTTGGTCGCTGCAATCGCCCTTATCGGCCAAGCCCCATGCGGGCCTGAATAGCGGGCCCCATTGTCAAATATTCAGCGGCAGGCAATGTAGACTAGTACGTACCCCAATACGACGTACCCAGCAGTACAATAGCTCCAAAGTTAACATTCAATAGCAACCTTTCCGTGGCAACCTCAATACGCAGCCTTCCTATTGTTTGTCGCACACAGCATCCCGTCAAGATGATGCACCCTTCGCGACAAGCGTTTGTGGAGGATCATCCCATGGATGAGGTAAGCCACCCCAGTCGTAACTTTCCAATGGTTTCTGCCTTTGCTCAAAACAATGAAACAGCGCGCGGCTTGACTGACTGGTGCGCCTCTACGCAGGATAGGGGAGGATTGACCCTTGACCAAGTTCGTAAGTACATTGGTAAGCCAGGTCACCAGTGCTATTCGGGCTAACAACACACACAGCAAATGACTACAATTACGACCTCGGCACAGGCGAGAATGCATCGGCGCTGCTGTCACAGTTCGAGCGCAAGCGCATGGCGGCGCGTCTTGCCGTCCCGACCAACGATGAAGCGATTAAGGCTATGCTCCGCGAGAGAGGGCTGCCCATTACCCTTTTCGGCGAGAACAACCCAGCCGACCGCCGCGAGAGGCTGAGGGAGACCTTGGCCGATGAAGCTGAGCGAGCAAAGGCTCAAGGCCAAGAGGGAGTCGATGTCGAGATGGACGACGCCGCGGACGAGGAAGAGTACGAGGAGCAAGAGGAAGAATATTACACGCGGGGAAACGACGAACTGTTGCAATCCCGGGTCGAGATCGCCAAGTACTCATTGCCACGAGCAAAACGAAGAGTGCAGTTCCAACGGCAGGAGGCCAAGATACCCCTGCGAACGCATGTCAAGCACCGGAAGCAAATCAGAGAGCAGCTGCAGGACTTCGAGCTGCAAAGCTCGCAGGTGGGAGGACAAAGGTATCTGAGCGTTGTCAGGCTGGCACCACAGGGGCAGCTGTGCGCGACGGGCGACTGGGGCGGTAGCTTGAAGGTTGTGTCGACGCCAGATCTGGAAGTGAAGAAGACGCTGAGGGGCCACACCTCGAAGATAGGTGGAATCGACTGGCTTCCTGGACTCCCATCCCTCGAGGGCGACACGGCGCAGCTGGCGTCGTCTTCAGCAGAGGGCGCTGTTCATCTGTGGTCACTCCAAAGAGATACTCCCTTTTCTACATTATCCCAGCCCGGTGGCACGAAGGTCAACAAGATCGGATTCCATCCGTCGGGCCGCTATCTGGCTACAGCATGCGAGGACACAACATGGAAGCTCTACGACATCGCGACCGGCAGCGAGCTCCTGTCCCAGGAGGGACATTCGAGGGCGGTCATGACGGTCAGCTTCCAGTCTGAGGGGGCGCTGGTTGCAACAGCAGGAATGGACAGCATCGGCAGAATCTGGGACCTTCGGAGCGGCCGCACCATAATGCTCTGCGAGGGCCATATCCAACCTATAACATCCTCGAGCTGGATAGACGGGCATCGGATACTATCGGCCTCTCTGGACGGCTTTGTGAAGGTATGGGACGTGCGCAAGGTCTCGCAAGGTGGTAATCTCGCCGGGAACACGTCAGGGGTGACGGATGTACGTGTGTTCAGGGGTCTCGATGACGCTGTGGAGGGCGAGGCGCCAGGACAGGACGAAAAGGGGGCACAGATACCGAAGAAGTCTGCGACCTTCTTCGCGACGTGCGGGTTCGACCGAAAGGTCAACGTCTATTCGATGGATGACTATTCCCTCATCAGCTCGCTCGAGTCGCACACGGCGCCTGTGAGCTCGGTTGACATTTCGAGGGACGGAAAATGGATTGTTTCTGGCAGTCACGACAGGACAATCAAGCTATGGGCTCGCAATGAGATGGAGCCGTTGTAGGGAAGCAATTTAGAGGAGGAAAGAAGGAAGAAAGAGAAGAAAACATGTAGATACCCAAGACCACACCCAGGTGACAATTCGATCTTCGGTGACCGGCCACCACATTGGTGAGTCACGGTTTCAGTCGCTAGTTCCCGCTGAATGTAAATCACTGCCGTGACAATCAGGTTCCCGGGGTGTCGGGACTGGCCGCCACTATCATGTCCCATTGTGTGAGCGGACGGGCTGTGAAACGACGTGTGTCTACCGTGTTCAAACACGGCCGTTTCCAGCCGCTGCGCGCGTTGGCAGAGTGCCTGACCACGGCACGGGTGGAGAGCGTCCGTCACTGGATCTGGGGGATCAGCGCTAAGACCAACCGGGGTGGTGGCATGGTAAGTTTTCAGGCGGGCGGGCCGTCACAAGCCCCACAATGCGCTTTGCGAACTGGTAATTTTAGATTTATGCCTAACAGCCCTGCCTGCCTCCCTTTTCCCTTTTGATCTTTTTTCTTGATTCCCCATCACTTCAAAAGTGAAAAAGGTCAGCCCACCGGCACTGCCAGAGCAAAAAAACCCACGACGGACCAGATCCAACAATCCGCAAATGCATACCAGTAACGATACACGCGAGCCCCCGTTTTCCTACTTCCTCAAGTCTCAGATGCGCCTCCAGAGCCACCAGCGTATTGCCCGAAACGAGTTCAACGACTCCCGCTGCGACCCCGAGGGACGACGAGGCGCGCCTTGAACGGCCAGACCCCCCCGACAGTGAGCCAGTCCGCGACTTTTGATCGCGGCTTGGTCAGCAAACACAACCTACAAAGAAAGAAGCCGTATTCGTGAAAACACGACCCGACGACCATGATACGCGCAGCTGCACCCGCGGCCACCACCGTGGTCCGCGGGTTTCAGACATCAGCCGGCTCGGGAGACGACGAGTCCGACCATGGACGAGTGACGCCGCGACTCATTGCCGCTGACAAGGCTGCCACCCCGGTTCTGCGCGGCCGCCGCTCCAAGAACCCAATGATTGACGACGTCGTCAGTGCCAACTGCAGCCCTTCCCTCCGACCAGTGGCTTCCCCCGCCATGAGCGGCATCAGTCTCCTGCGATCACAGCACATAGACTCCTTCAATCTCGACAGTGCAAGCACTTCGCGCGCGAGCTCTGCGACTCGCAGCAGCAGCCTTCCCAGGATCGGATCGCCCTTGGCCCGACCCCGCCGCGGACGTGATGCGCGGAACGTTGCAAATGGCAGTGACGGAAGTGGGGACGAGACAGCGTCTGAGATCTCGACCTCGTACGAAATCAGCCTGGAGAATGACTTTGTCAGTGCGAGCGCACCCGACCATGGTTTTGCTGTCGGAAGCCCCACGCTCTTCGAGGCCATCGAAGGGGACCTTTCGAGCGCCCCGGTTAAGAAGACGGCCGACGACTTCGAACCCTTGCGATGCCTAGGAAAGGGATCTTACGGCACGGTCATCCTCGTGAAGCAGCGCACCACCGGTAGGCTGTACGCGCAGAAGCAGTTCAAGAAGGCCTCGCTCGTTGTGCATAAGAAGCTCGTCGAGCAGACCAAGACGGAGCGCCAGATCCTCGAGTCCGTCAACAAGCATCCGTTCGTCGTGAAGCTCTACTACGCATTTCAGGACCGGGAGAAGCTGTACCTCATACTTGAGTACGGCCAAGGCGGAGAGCTCTTCACGCATCTCGCCGAGGAGCGCATGTTCCCCGAGTCCACTGCAGCCTTCTACCTCGCCGAGATGGTGCTGGCTCTGTCACACCTGCACGACGAGCTTGGCGTTGTCTACCGTGACCTCAAGCCCGAGAACATTCTCCTAGACGCGGAGGGCCACCTACTTCTCACCGACTTCGGCCTCTCCAAGGTCGCCACTGACGATGCCGCCTGCAGTTCCATGCTAGGCACTGTTGAGTACATGGCACCTGAGGTGATCAGGGGCGAGAAGTACGGCAAGGCTGTTGATTGGTGGTCGCTCGGAGCGCTCGCCTACGATCTCATGACGGGCAGCCCGCCGTTCCGCGGCAACAACAACCACAAGATCCAGCAGAACATCCTGAAGCAGAAGCTGATCATGCCCTACTTCCTCAGCCCCGACGCGAAGGACCTCCTGAACCGCCTGCTCAGGAAGGAGCCGGGCAAGCGCCTGGGCAGCCACATGCCCAAGGACCTGACCATCATCAAGGGCCACCGATTCTTCCGCAAGATTGACTGGAAGAAGCTCGCCGCCCGTGAGGTGGAGCCGCCCATCCAGCCCATGATTACCGACCCTGAGCTCGCCGAGAACTTCTCTACCGAATTCACGGAGCTGAGCCTCAGCCCGCGGACTTCGTTCGCGGAGCCGTTCAGCCCAACAGGGCCTGGCCTGGAAGAAAACCCATTTGGAAACTTTAGCTTCACGGCGAGCCACAGCGTGTTGAATTCGCACGGGTTCGGGTGTGTCCAGCATGCCTGAAGATCTGTCGTCCGAGGGCGTCAGGGGAACAAAGCAGGATTCAATTCATAAATGGACTGAAGCTTGGTTATAGTGCAATGCTATATCCAGCGCGCATAGAAAAAGGAGGAATATAGGATACACCCATCATTGACGATACACGATAGATTATACAGGGTCAAGGGGTAGCATTCAGTTCGGCGTTAGCGATGTGCGTGTCCACAGCAGTGATTCCACACCCTGCCACAGAGGCGGCCGACCCCAAGCGCAAATCGAGAAGGGGACGGCGGAGCAATCTTCTGGTAGTAAACACCAGTCATAGGCGAAGACTACTTCTCGTGACGGTCTTATTCGAGAAGGAATAGTCGGCGGTGAAGAATCGATGACTAGCGAGCACCTGCATTTTTTTAGGCGCATTGTTGACAACACTGTAGATAATATTATTTCCTTCCAGAACTGACACGCTCGCAATATTTGGGACATTCCCTCCCCTTGGCGAAATTTGCTCTTGCTTGGCCGTTGCTTATCAATTCATGACCGTGAGCGCCCTGAGCCTTATGTAATATGAAAACCTTCACTGAACACCAGCCCTCGAAGTGCTGGGCCCAATTTGGCGCCAACACCTGTCATCACGAGGCCCTGGGCGGGACGACGTGGGCGGCGCCCCTACTCTTCGACAAGATGATCGTGAGTGCCCGTATCGGGCAAGAGCCGGTCAGACGAACGACGCTGCGCCAGCCCACTCCGGGGCACAGGAGTCTCTGGGCAAGTCTTGGATTGCATTGGATATGATTAGCTAGTTTTTCGCCTGGGCCCCGGCGGAGGAAAGACCCTACGCCGGGGGGTCGGTCGGGGGGTCAAATGGCCCAGAGCGGGCCATGCCAAGGGTCGGTCGGGATAAATTGCTCGGGAGATGGGACAACCACGCTCCGGGGAAGCCTTGGGACATGATTCAACGGCAGCAGTAGTGAGGACGGGACGGCATCACTCAACCGCCTATCCTGTACGCGTATCGAAGCGGCCAGAGGAGGAGGGGAGGACCCGCATCGCCAAGGAGGATGGGCTGGCTTGCCCTTACCCGCCCCGCGCGCGCCCTGGCATGGTCTATACGCCTATCTTGCCTTTCTTGTGGATATGAGTTGGGAAGGGATTGGAAATTGGCATTGGGCCGATCTCGTGCAGGTGATTGCGAGTGTCGGCCGCGCAAGCCAAGGGTGGCTTGGACTCCTCTGTCTCTCGCGCGCACCCGATGAAGGAAGGACGAACTTGTTGGTCTCTCGTAGGTTTCCTTCTGCTGATTGCGGTGAGGTTGAGGATTTTCTCACCCCCACCTGGGCCGTGAGATGGTTTGATAGAACCCGCAGGCCCGTCACCCCAGTGTTTCGGCCACTGTGCTGTCTGGTCTGCGTAGCCCCTCTCTCCTCCGGGGTTGCTTGCGATACGCGGGAGATGCGTGATAGGGCGCTTTCGTGGTGAAGCTTTCCTGGGCGCTGCAGGACCTGTGTTGATGCTGCCGTCATTGTGCATGGACACTACGTGCAGCCATCAGTCGGGTGTTGCGCGGCATCGTCTTATCGTTTTTCTGTAAACCCGAAGCCGCCCGTGCAGTGGTATGCGTATTCCCGCCAGCATTTCCACGTGTCTATCTGTCTGTCCGGCTTGGACAGGTGGGGGGATGCCGAAACTCAAGATGTTTATCTCGATGTCATGGGTCCACCCTGTGGGAGTGACACATCATGCGCTGGCGCGGACACACTGGTTGACGGACATGAGAGAGAGATGGGATGAAGAGGGCCCAATACTCTGCAAGACTGGACAATCCAGCAAGGCCCAGGCTTGGGTGTGAGCGAGCAGAGCAGCGGCGCAGTTGGCGGGTGAAACGTGTTTGAATCAGCAAAATTCCGAGGCGCCGGAGTCTTTTTCTCGCTAGTTCGGCGATGGCGACGCTGGTGCTGCTGGTGCTGCGCACATGGTTCAGGAACAGTCGCCTTTGCATCCCCCCTTCCCCCGGCAAGGGAGTGGGTGCATGTGGTTGTGGCTGGCAACAAATGGTAGTGTAGTGGCAGCCCTGCCCCGAAGCCCACATTATAGAGTTAAAGACGGAGGGGCGAAGGGGCGAAGGGGCGGAGGGTTTGTCTAGTGGGGGCGGCTGCTGCATTACCACAACCTTGCCGGGGTTTGTTCAGCTGGTCCGGGTCTGCGACAGGGCAAAGCAACTGCCAGGAGGAGCTGCCGTGCTGTTGATGGAGCCGATGTGGGCAGGCCAATTTGGCATCATACCAGGGGAAATTGTCCAAACCCTTGGCCCTCGGGCAGTTTTGGGCCGGCTTGTGAGGGTTGGAAGTGACCAAGCGAGGGCCTGCGAGGCCCTGCGAGGTAAGGATATGTTTTACCTGCATCGTCACTGGCTGGCTGGCTGGCTGGCTGGCTGGCTGGCTGGCTGGCTGGCTGTCACGTCGCATAGTGGATCACAACTCGCTCGGCAGCCTTACCGAGCGGGAGGAACCCAACCAGCCAACCTAAACCCAACCCAACTCAACCCCAAACCCAAGACACCACCAACCCCGACAGGACTGACCAGCAAGCCCATCCTGCCCTTCTGCCCTTCTGCCGAACCTTGCATGGTTCTGCGTTGCAGGGCACGCGTTAGTGTCCTCCGTTACAGAAGTGATGGTGGTGCGAAGAGAGACGTCCACACACGTTATCATGATGCGTATTGTGCTATGGTTGACTTCAGAGCCGAAACCTGCTCGCCCCGCCTCGCCTGTCTCACCGGCCGGACCAGCGACATTCAATGCGCAACACGCAAGCTCGATTATCGAGATCCCCGTCGCTTGTCGCTTGCATCACTGACGCTACCGCACTTACAGAGTCTGTCTGTCTGTCTGTCTGTCTGTCTGTCTGGTGTGATGGCCCGATCCTGACGGCGTCCGCTGTCAGCGCTACCGCCCGGAAACAAAGTCTTCCAGCAAGCAGCTGCGGATCCTCTTCCTCTCCCCGTCCCTATTTCCATCTCTGCGCCACGGCCTCCCTGGCCCCCGGCATGCACGCCCTTTGTCTGCACATGCACGGCGTGCAACTGCAGATTCCATTCTGGGCACCTGCGCTGTGACATCGAGTAAGACTGATAGCGATCGGCCCTGCTTACAAGACGAGGCTCTCTCTTCCTCTGCAGACAATCATGACAATTTGTGCCACACCTCCTCCACGTTGAAGGTGGGGTGGGTGAGATGCTGAGAATACCTCATGCCTCCCATTGGACGGACCTCTTGGCTGCTGAGGCGGGCCTGCGATATTGCTTCGGGGTCCAGTCCTACCCACAGCCGTGTCTAGTCTGCACTGTCATGTATGTCATGTATTACTACTACTACCACCACTACTACTACTAGTGGCCCACGGCCGGGCCATATCGTGGCGGAGTCGTCCCCTCTCCTATTGAGCAAGGATACAAGCACCAATTCATCCCCCTGGGAGCTGAATTAATCGTGCACTTGCCATCTGGGAAGCACAGACGAGCAGAGTAACCTGAAAGGGGATGGAAACATCCAACCATCGGACGGGGGTTCGGTGGCTTGCTGTCAAGCGCAGGAACCCACCCCGTCCAAGCCTGTCACTCAATCTCAACACCAAGCCAGCACGGGCAAGGCTCCGGGCTCGAGGCCAGACAACGAAGGAGTACATATGACACCACGGTCATAGCTTGGCCCACCCTCGGGCGAGCCTCTTTCTCCTTCTGGCTTCAAGCGAGCTGGGTACGACTTGGACGACCGGGAAGGCCTCACCACGAGTAAGGCCAGGCGACTACACCAACCTTGTCTAAGTCAGCAACGAGGCTTGAACGAATAAGTGCTCTTCAATCACGAAGTCAGTCGGCCTCGAAGATGTCGGCCTGAGAAACTGTCTTGCACCTTCCAAAACAATCTTGTTCGAGCCGGGGCCTGTAAACCCTGCCCGCTCCTCCTCCATCCCCCGAACCTGCGAAGGTTGGAACCCAGCAACCTTGGAACTTATTAGTCCGCCTGTCCACCTCATCCCAGCCTATTCCCGTCTCCATTTTACCAAGCCGCACTGTCAACCGCCAGGACCAACCAGCGCCAACGTTTTAGCTACCGACCTGTCTCAAAAGCCTCGTCAAGCTCAAGCCCTGCTTGGCGCCGCGTCACGGCCATTGTCCATCATCGCCTGGCTCTTTCCCCAAGCTCCAGTCCGGCGTCTGGCCCGCGCTTTCTTTCCCTCTTGCGACACATGAGTAATCCGCCTGGATCAGCACTGACATGACATACCCCCCAACTCTAACTTACATGAGTATCCACATACCCTGACAGTTGGGAATCTACCGCCAGCATCGATCCTGGCCCATGAGCTTGCGGATATAGGAATAACACTTATATACCACCACTTCCGCTCGTCCCTTTTCGCCTTGCTCTTGTGTCTTATATCAGGAGCCGTGCCGGACATATCACTATATTCGTGGTACTTACTCTAAGCCACCTCGACGACAACATTATCACTTGAACGTCAACACATTTCGCACAGAGGCCTGTTATTCGCATCAACATGCCGACATATTCAGGGCTCGCGGCTGCGGCTGCGGTACTGTGTAAGTCAAGCGAGCCCCAGCATACCTTGGGATGGCTCACACCACCCAAGACATACCGAGACCAGTGTGTCATTCCTCACCCTCCAGCGCGGCTGCTAACATCAGATGCCCTCGCCAGCAACGGCCGCAACAACAGTTAGCGCCGCAGCAGTCAGCTACTGCGCATCAGGCAGCAGCATCTGCTACGCCGTCGGTGTCCCGAGCACCACGGCTTCCTCCGGCAGCGGCAACATCTACTTCCAGATCTCGGCACCCGCGACCTATTCATGGGTAGCATTGGGCACCGGCACCCAGATGCGCGGGTCCAACATCTTCATCATGTACCAGGATGGCCAGGGCAACGTGACTGTGTCACCCAGGCCCGGCACTGGCCACCAGGAGCCCCAGTACGACGCATCCACCGCCTCGCAGCTGACGCTCCTGTCTGGCAGCGGTGTCAACGGCGACACAATGGTGGCCAACGTGCAGTGTGCCAACTGCCAGTCGTGGTCGGGCGGGACTCTTGACGTTGCCAGCTCTGGCACGCCGTGGATTGGGGCCTGGAAGGAAGGGTCCGCGCTGAACTCAAATGACCCGGCCGAGTCTATCTCGTATCATGATGCACACTCAGAGTTCAACCTGGACCTGACGCAAGCGAGCATCGAGTCGGACAGCAACCCCTTCGTTGGCGCTGCAGCTGCCACGCCCACTCCTACCGGGTCGTCGGGTTCTAGTGGCAGCACTACGGTGAGGCCTAGCCAGACAGTCATCTGGGCCCATGGCCTCGGTATGGCTATTACATTCGCAGTTCTATATCCTCTGGGCTCTGCTGTGATGCCTTTGTTTGGAAAATGGTACATCCATAGTGGTTAGTAAACGCACAAATCAACTCTTCTCTCACCAATGCAGTCCAGAGGTGGATTGGTAAAATCGTAAACCGCGGGTCTCTGCGACCACGTCCACTGCCCCTTGGTCTGCCGGCAGAAATGTAAATAGCATGTACTGACAGTTTCCCAGGCTGGCAGATGGTGAGCTGGCTGCTGATGTGGGCTTGCTTCGGTCTTGGCGTGTACGGTGCTCAGCAGCGGAATATGGTGAGTCCCTGGCAGAGACATCCGATTCGGACAATTCTATAATGCTGACAACGCTCTCAGCTCTTCACAAACTCCCACGTCCAACTGGGCACTGTCGTGGTCTGCGTGCTCGCAATCCAGCCTGCCCTCGGTTTCGTCCACCACTCGCAATTCAAAAAGACCGGCTCCCGCGGCATCTTCAGCCACGCGCATATCTGGTGGGGACGGATCTGGCTAGTCCTGGGAGTTATCAACGGCGGTCTCGGCCTGCAGCTGACGGGCGCCAGCAATAGCCTGGTCATCGCTTACTCTATCATCGCTGTGGTCATGTACCTGGTGTATGCGGTCGTCAAGGGCCTGGTTTCGTTCCGATCAAGGTCGAGAGGCAGCAACGGCGGTTTGGTTGGACGCAAGGTGTCCGGGTCCGGGTCCGGGTCCGGGTATGCCGAGCACGGGGATGAGATGAACCTCAATAGGTACCCGGACAACCAGTACTCTCAACATCATGGGAAATAAGAGGAGAATAAGGCAGAGGCTATAAATAAGAGATAATGGTTTATGGCGTGTGAGAACACAGGATCGCGAGCGACTCGAGAATAGAATACGTCCTCCAAGAGTTTTGTGCTGAGCGCATAACTTACATTGTAGATATGCTATGCAATTAAAGAAGAATGTGATGAACAACCCTCTCGTTTACGCAAACATGGTTTATAGTTTGGACCCTCAGGCCACAAACGGGCTAGCTGGAAAGCGAACGACGTGAGGATGGTTAAGCTGTTTGCTCCTCGAGCAGTTGCGAAAGCAGTGACGTATTTTAGGTTGCACATATTTGACGTGGCGAGCAGCGATAAAAAGTGAAATAAGTTTGCATCAAGCCCAGGGGCTACTAAAGAGTAGGTCCAGAAAAGTAGTCTAGATCGAACCGGGGGGTGGGGTGTGGGATAGCTAGAATCTGGGGCGAAAGAGCTCGAGGAGCGCGTCACTGCGAGGCGAGAGAGAGACAGAGAGAGGGAGAGAGGCCGGAGGCCGGGGTTGGGATGCGGGGAATCACGTGCAGGCCCAGCAGGAACCATCCATGATGCGACGGGTTCCGCCCGTCCTGGCCTTCCGATTTTTCGAGAAAAGACCTCAGCCAGCAGCCAACCCCAACCTACACTTCATCTACGCCCTCTCCCCGTCTGCTTTGCCCCCCCTTCACGCGTCAATTGAGCACCCCCAGAACAGCCAAGATGCTCTTCTCCGTCTCCCGAGCCTCCGTACGTCGACGTCCCTGATGAGCTTTGCGATGGACCGCATGCACCAGATGCAGCAGAAGTCGTCCTTCAGAGCTTGGTCCGCTAACACCCGCGTTTTGCAACCTACACAGAGCCGCCAGGCCGTCGCCGCAGTCTCCCGACTTGCTGGCCGCAACTCCGTTCAGATGAGGACCTTCCTCAACCCAACCGTCTCGCGAAGAGGTACGTCCAGCAGAAGCACCCTGTCTCTCTTGTCCCCCGTCTTCGTCATCACACGTGTTCGCACCCCAGTCCGGGAGCGGCAGGAAGGTGGATTGGGGTGGAGGAGCTCCCTTGAGCGGGCCGAACTTTGGAGATAGCATCACGTCACGACTTGGGCCTGCCCGGCCGAGCTCCTCTACCCATCAACCACATCTCCCTGCCTGTCTGCTTTGCATTACATGCCTGTCGTGTCTTGATCTGCAATTCCTCCGTCCCCTGTCATCATCACCCTGCTCCGACATCGCCCGCCCGTCCGCCCTCAAGCTCATAATATCTGGCCATCTACACCATTCTGTCCCTGCTGCCCTTGGCATCATCTTCAATCCGCATCAATACTAATAAGCGTCCGCTTCCTCAACAGCCGACTTCGTCCAAGAACTCTACCTGAAAGAACTCAAGGCCTACAAGGCACCAGCACTCAAGGCCAACGACGCCGAGGGCCAGGTCCTTACCTTCAACCAGCCCAAGACCCCCAAGTCCCCCGAGGAGACCGACCTCGCCTCCTCGCTGCAGGAGTACGAGAGCATGGCCGTCGAGGTCGAGGGCCAGGAGGCCACCGACGCCGGCAAGCCCGCCGCCGCCGTCCAGGACTGGCTGGTTGAGGAGGACGAGGAGGAGCACGCCCACGGCCACTAGGCTGCCTTTTTATATATTCAGCACGGGCAAAGCCGGCAGGCAGTCTAGGGAATGGGGAGACAGCGAACCCACAGAGCGACAGGTGGGAATTAGGAGGAAGATTATTGACGACGTGTGCTCCCGGGTACGGGAGCAAACACAATCTCATCCATGCGAACAAGGGAAAAACAGCAAGCCGCAGCTGATTTTGTCTGACCGAAAATAAAGAGACATTCCTGTTGGAGGGAGGAGACCGGTGTGCCAGGAGCGAAGGGAGAGACTCGGAGGAGTAATCCATGTATATTTTTTATCAGGCTTTCCTTACGACGTTGGGAATTGACACACATCGCCTCATCGGGGCACACACACACCTGAGTTCTCTTTCTCTGTCTTGACGTGTTGCCAGCATACGTCATGCTAAACGCCAATACAGAAACCCCATAGTCCTCTGTTCGCCGTGCGAGATGACACCGGCCGCTTTTCATGAACAGCAAGCAGTCGTCTTTTGTCAACATTCCGGGAAACACTAAAGGACTGATGCCGTGAGCAACAGATGCACTTACCATTTCTTGAAGGCCCTGAATTTTATAATAGGCTTACTGGGATCTACACTCGCCATGCTACTTCTCCACAGCACTCACGGCGCTGCCCCCACGGCCATCACGAGCCTCGCACGTCTGGAGACGACACCCTTGAACCCTGGGCATGCCCGTCTCAACAACCAGACCGCACCTCTGCTGAGCAACAAATGCCTGGAGGCATACGTCTCCAGAGATGGCAAGGACGATTGAGCACCGTACAGTACAATGTGCTCTGGAACCTCGTCGTGAGCGCAAATCTGCCCGACCGCATCCCACCATCCATCAACCACGGCAGACAGCTCGCCTAGGGTGCGTGGGATGACTGGACCCAGCCGCGAGGCGAGAATCCCTCCTCCGCTGTCGCTCTTTTCAAACGAAGTTGACCAGCCAGTCAGCCAACTCATTTGGCCGTTTCGTCGTGGCCTTCTGCGTTCGTTTCGCTTCTCCATCGGGTTTTGGTGATTACAACATCAGCCACGGTACCACAGACATGGGGCGACTGCGGAAGGCGAAAGCCAAGGCATGTCCGCTGCGGGAGCAAGCTTCGGTGGATGAGGGAGAGGGCTCACCGGAGCCACGCAGGCACCACGGCGCTCCGAGATGGGGGGCCCGTTTGCTCGGCCCCTGATGACAAGGCGCCGCAGTATTCTCAGGCGGGCAAAGCAGAGCAAGGCCAGCAGGCCAGCAGAGCAGCAAGTGCATGGGCCAGAACAACAAAGGCCCGCCGCAACATATACCGAGACGCGCCACCGTCCAGTTGCGGCTCACGGCGCGCAACTCTCGCACCTATGGCTCCGCCAGCTCATCAGGCCATACGGCCCGGGGAGGCGGAAGCATTTTACTTCACGGGGCTTGCCTGATCCGTCTTATGATGGGAGGTTAGGGTCTGGGTAGGGGCCGGGAATCATCAATGTCTCCGGTTGTCTCTAGATTTCTGTGGGAGATTGTTGCGGGGCATCGGAAGAAAGGTAGCCGCTAGATATCAGCTTTCATGGAATACCTTTCACTCCCCTCTTTGTCACGTTAATATCCTATCTGCTTTGCTAGACCCCTCCGCATCACACGTCCATATATCTTTCCCGTAGCCTCCCCCCCCCCTACCATCATGCCCGGTTCACAGCCAAGAGATAGTTTGGCCGCCCGCCCTAAGAACGGGATCGTGTCATCAGCGAGCAGAGATTCTCCGGGAGAGGTGGGAGAGGTGGGAGAGGTGGGAGAGGTGGGAGAGGTGGGAGAGGTGGGAGAGGTGGGAGAGGTGGGAGAGGTGGGAGAGGTGGGAGAGGGGACTTTAATCATTGTCCAGGAAGTGCGGTAGCCCAACATACCTGTTCGCCGCTTGTGTCTCTCAACGCTCTCGAGGTTCATTACCAGGCCACTAACCATTGGGAGAGAAGGCAGCACAAGCAAAGAACGCAATCTATCTCATGATGGCCAACCGCCTGGCACGTTGAAGCCCCGGCTATGCGTAGGTACGAAATTCTGCGAGCCTTATAATGCGGAAGTGTGTGGCACCTGCCTCGACATGGTATGTCGTTTGAGGACCACTGGGGGTGGGTCTTGTACGTGCGGCTGTGGGTGTTGTAGTTGCTTATGAGGTTTCGATGGGAATCACTGGTCGCGGCAGGCCTAGCCGCTACAAGAAGAGGCCAGCTGAAGTCTGAAAATCGATTCGTAGATACTACCACAGCGTAAACTCCGATTCCATGCGCAAAGGCGTACGAATAATCCCAATGTACAGTATAATCCTCACCCATCGCTGCCTCCAATTGACCAACGAAACTAGAAGCCCATTCTCTTCGGGTATGTTTTCTCTTCCTCTTTCAATTACACAGCCATCTCCTTCTTGATCTCCGCAATGGCCAGGCCAGGGTTCAGACCCTTGGGGCAAGTCCGTGTGCAATTGAGGATGGTGTGGCAACGGTACAGGCTCATCGAGTTGTCCAGGGCATCCTTCCTCTCGGCCTTCCTCTCATCTCGGGAGTCAATCAACCACCGGTAGGACTGAAGCAGGATGGCGGGTCCCAGGTACTCCTCCGAGTTCCACCAGTACGATGGGCACGATGTCGAGCAGCAGGCGCAGAGAATGCACTCGTAGAGACCGTCCAGCTTCTTGCGGTCCTCCTTGCTCTGGCGGTATTCCTTGCCCTGTGGAGATGTCAGTAAGGCTTCGGTAGACGGTGGGAGACATGTTCTTACATCTGGTGCTGGAGTGTCTCTTTGCAGATAGGGCTTGATGGACTTGTATTGCTTGTAGAAGTGCGTCAAATCAGGCACCAGGTCCTTGACGACGTAGGTATGTGGCAAGGGGTAGATCTTCATCTCCTTGTTTGACTCGGTGGGGATTCGGCCTAGTGAACACAGTTAGCTTTACGTAACAAAGGGCAAGCCTTGGACGGGAGGCAGCTCTTGGTGTTTACTTACACAGGCAAGCCAAGGTGTTCATGCCGTTGATGTTCATCGCACAACTGCCACAGATACCCTCTCTGCAACTCCTACGGAAGGTCAAGGTTGGGTCCAGCTCGTTCTTGATCCGCACCAGAGCATCGAGAACCATGGGACCGGTCTTGTTGAGATCCAGCGTGTAGGTCTGCATCCGAGGCTTCTCTGTTGGCTGGTCTGGGTTCCATCGGTAGATCTGGAAGCTCTTGAGGCGCGCCTCCTCAGACGCGGGCGAGGCGTGCGCGTTGGAGTCTTCCACTTTGGCCTTGGGTTCGGAGACGCTTGCCATGGATCGTGACGCAAGCATGGTCGTCGCCGGCCGGAGCATTGGCCGGGTGGCAGCACCCAAGAATCGGGTGGAGGTGGAGCGGAGAGCAGCCATCTTGTGTGGACGGGTCAAGGGATCGCGATCCTGAAAGTCGTGGTGTTGTTCAGTTCATAGGAATTGAATAATTCTTGGGTGGGTGGAGACAAGTAAATGTCTCAAAAGCAGTGGACGACGGCCTGAAACAATCAAATTAAGCCTCCTACTCGGGTTGGCGCTCTGGGCGTATGTGGCAATGGTCCAAAGTTGTAGAGGTCATCGAGACAGGCATGGAAAGAAGGCGAGTAACCGAGTTGCCGACAGCGAATCAGGAGGCGCCGTTTAGTAAGTTTGTCACCGTCTCCCCCCGTATCCCGGGATATCACGTGCCGTGCAACGCCCGTCCCGTTTCGCCTGCAACGGATGAAATCGAAATCCCTCGGCACAGCCAAGCGGTGGTCCGTTCTCTGCCTCACTCAATTGCCCTCTTCAATGCTTGATATTGGGAGATGCACATCACTTTCAAGAACAACCAGGCTTGGAGTCTTTTGAATTTGAAGTAGGACATTTACACTCACGGAGACAGAAAACACTAGTACATGGCCCAACACCAAATACAACAACATCTACTCCTATAACACTTATATCTAACACCTACCTATCTTGGCCAATCGGTCTTCAACACCTGGGTGGACGAACTAGGTTGGGTGACACTGTATGTTTCGCTATAGCACTAATGATGTGCCGGTATACCCTTCGTCTTTTATGGGTGTGAATACCCGGTTTCTTTCAACCTTGTTATTCGATCTGTATAATAAAGACCGGTGCAAATCATCAAGCAGGGATGCAAACAGCAGATGGCTGTTCCACGACATGCACGCAGAACAGCACGACGCATCTGCTTCGACTCAAAGCAAAACGGGTCTCATCGGGTCAACTCGGTTCAGCAGCGATGGCAGGCTGGCAGGTTGGCAGGTTGGCAGGAGAGCGGTGGCGTAGCCATTGCTGCGCAGGAGGCCGTGGCTGCTGGAGCGCTAATGACATAATGCCCAGGTGCTAATTATGGAGCTCTCTCTTTATCCCCCGACTCTGCACTGATTGATGATTTCCGTGACGGACAACCAGCGGCTGCGGACAATTGAAGTCGGCTCGCTCGCCCGTCCGCCCCCAATCCTCTCTGTCAGCCCTTACTGCAGCCCGCGCCGGCACCCTCAAGGACTCTTGTCGATGATGGGTGTCTGTTGAGCGGTCTGCCAACACGATCTGAAAGTAAAGCGAGCCCGGCCTTGCGCAATCGAGAGTGCCTCCCCTTGCCAGTCTCGTCCAGTCTCCTGCCGGCCGCCAAGGCGCAATGGCAACTTCCAGCTGTACGACCAGGTTCGCGTACTCAATTCGACCACACCTGCAGTGTAAGCGCGCCCTGTATGCGACCCTCCCAATATCGCCCTGCATCGTGCTCAACAACAGGCTATCCACAGCTGCCCGCTTCCCCAGGGCGCCTCGGCCCTCAAATCACATCAGGCCACCGTCTCGAATGCCATCCACGTATAGGAAGCTGTCCACGACACCGGCGCTGGGTTCGCAACAGCCACCAAAACAGTTCACGTACAACGTTGCCGCATCCTACATCGCGAAAGATCGACCCTACGACCCCTCGACGCACGTATTCCACTTCAACCCTTACAATCGGGTCCAGCCTCCACGGAAACACACTAAGCGCACCCGCCCCGACAGCGGCCAGGATGCCTTCTTCGTCACGCGGTTGAATGGGACAGGGGGCGTCGCCCTCGGCGTGGCAGACGGTGTTGGCGGGTGGATGGACTCGGGTGTTGACCCGGCAGACTTTTCCCACGGGTTCTGCGATTACATGGCCGAGGCAGCATATTCTTACACCCCGAGTAGCGAGTCGAAGCCACATACGCTTTCTGCACGCTCTCTCATGCAGACAGGCTACGAGGCCATCTGCGCCGACCCTGCCGTCACAGCCGGTGGGTCGACTGCCATCGTCGGGCTTCTCGAGCCCAGCGGAACCCTCGAGGTTGCGAACCTGGGAGATAGCGGGTATATACATTTACGACTCAATGCTGTGCATGGTTCCTCGGAGCCACAGACACATGCCTTCAACACGCCGTTTCAACTCTCAATAATACCCCCGTGGATCCTGCGGCGGATGTCGGCGTTTGGAGGGTCACAGCTTGCAGACATGCCCAGTGACGCTGAGGTCTCACGGCACAGCCTCCGCCATGGCGACGTACTGGTCTTTGCGACCGACGGCGTATGGGACAACTTGTTCAACCAGGACATACTGCGCATCGTTAGCGCGGCTATGGAGGGCAGCGGTGCGTGGGTTCACAGCGACGCCGGGGGAATCAGGGTCAGGCCGGACCTCTCGTCCTACACGAACACGGCGTCGAGCGGGGACGGGGACGGAAGGGCGGTGAGCCTCCAGAGCTTGATAGCCACATCGATCACGGGGGCTGCCAAGGCGGCGAGTGTCAACACCAAGCTGGACGGGCCGTTTGCAAAGGAGGTCAAGAAGTACTACCCCATGGAGACATGGAGGGGTGGCAAGGTGGATGACATTTGCGTCGTCGCCGTCGTGGTTTCGGAGACCACACCCGATGACGCCCTGGTCAAGGCCAAGCTATGATACATCAACCTCTTGACTCGAGGAGGGTCATGAAGCCAGTGAGAAAAGTGTGAATGCGGCCGATCCGGAATAGGAATCACAGGTGCATATGATGCGTTGACCTGGTCGATCAACAGCACAGAGGAATATGTGAGAACGCGTTAGAAGACGCAAGGCTTGTCTAGAGGATTTTGCGGAAGTCGATCAGAAGAGCAATGTCAGTTGTACAGTAAAGGCGGATACATACATAGACTACCACATTCAGACGGCAAGGCAACTTAAGACAATGGCGTTTTAAAAGAAAAAGCCGAAGAACAAAGAACATTTGCTCAGTCGCTCTATCAATAGACCATATTTTGTGAGAAGACTGCCATCACCGTGCAAGTCTTATAAGTGCACACCACCCGAAAGCGAAACCGCTCGCTCTTAACAACGGAGATTCCGACGGCAAAAGACAACTCGCGGGTCCTGCCGAGATCTTGGAAGCCTCGCAAGTTGCCGAGGCGAGTGAGTGGGAAAAAGGCCCGGTAGACGCGCAACCAAGAAGCAGACGCGGCCGATCCCAATCACGGCCAAGGAGATCAACGGCAACGTTCCGATCACCGCTCGAACAGAGAGCAGCAATTAGAGGGTCTTGTTAGGGGATTGAGAGAGGTGTTCGATACTAACCACCTACTGGGTTTCCTACAGTCTCGGTCTCCTCAATCAATCACGGTAGATGCTTGTGGGCCCACACCCACAGTAGCGGCCAGTGGGTGGTGGGTTTGCCGATCCCCCTCGCGGCCCTCTCTTTTTTTGTGCTTTGTACGTTTATCCCTCCCCCCGATCTGACGACCTGCCGGCCTGCCAGTTGAAACTGCCCCGGGCTCGCCCAACGGCCAGACTACTGCACGTAGGGTATGTGGTGCACATATGCGGCCCGCCGGGCCTCGCCGTTGCAGATTTGGCGGCCTCGAAACGTTGACACAGGGGGAAAACAAAAAAGGAAGCGGCTCCGGGTCACGGGAGGCTGCAGATGCGAGCTACGGCGAGGTGCGTCCTGTTGTGCGCCGTGACAAGGCGATGGTTCGTGGCTAGGGGAATGAGTGACACTGCGTCATGGAGAACTCTTTCAGTTATGAGCGTCACCGCGCGACGAAAAGGAGCAAGATATTGTGAGGTGGGTAGAATAACCCGTTGTATTAAGTTTTTGACTTTTTGATGATCATCTCTCTAGTCAATTCACCGCCAGTATCATACCGTCATCGGCAAAAAAAATAGCCGTTCCAAAGGTCATGATGCAGAACGTGAACAACGTATTAAAACCACATGTACCATTTCTCCTTCCAACCCTATTATGTACCACTACCGAAATGAAAAGAAGAGGCTTTCAGCAGCTCGGTCTATCTGTGTCCCGTCTTGTCTGGCGACTTTGACGTTCAACATTCGACATTCCAACTTTTAGTTGAAGATCATCAGGGAGACGATGGTTCCCAGGATGAGAGCCAGAGGGGAGCCCAGCTTCTGGCTGTCGTTGGTGTTGACTGGATGACATGTTAGCAACGAGCGCGAAGATGACATGTGGCGAGATACAAAAACTTACCTGGGGTGGAGGTGGAGGTGGACTCGGAGGTAGAGGTGGCCGAGGTCCTGGAGGACGTGCGGGTGGAGGAAGAGGAGGAAGAGGTGGAGGTGGAGTTGCCGCTGGCGGTGCTGGTGATGGTGGAGCTCGAGTTGGCGCTAGCGGTGGCCGAAGCGGACGAGGAGGTGGTAATGGTCAGCGACGACAGGGTGGTGGAGACGGACGCGCTGGTGCTGGAGGCAGAGGAGGCGCTGGAAGCCGTGGTGGCGGCGCCGTTGCCCTGGAAAGTGAACTGAGGGCTGTAGTTCGGAGACTGGTCGCTCGAGTCGGAGACCTCGAAGGCGTACAGGTCGCTGGGCAGCGACGAGGGAGGGGTCCAGGTGAAGGAGGTGCCGGTGACACCGGAGGCGAGGACCTCAACATCCTTCAGGTCGGTGCTGGCACCGTTCTTGAGAGTAACGGTGACAGGGCCCTCAGAGCCGGACCAGGTCAGGGTGAAGGGCTGACCAGCCTCGACAGCGTAGGCGGTGTTGGTGAGCTGAATGGCCCAGGCGGGAGCAGCAGCCGCGACGACGGCGAGGAAACCAGCAGTGAACTTCATCTTGGCGATTGGGGAGGTTGAAGATTGTTGTTTGGAATTGAAAGGCGGTGGGTGAAAGACCGTCAGAAAACTTTTGCGATGGTGTTAGTCGAGGGGGGACGGCACGTGGGTGATAAAGTTTGTGCTGAAGGCCGCAAATAAAAATAGGCGTGCCAAGTACTCCCCGAGTGTTTTGTCTTGGGTCGAAACTGAACCACGACCGACTGACTGTTGCGTCGGGGGAGGAATGACGGGAGACCGCGTTGTCACCAAGGTGGGGAGGGTTAACTTACGGGAGGTATTATTAGTGGCGGATTAGAGTATTAAGACAATAGTCCACGTTGGAAAGAGTGACAACGAGCGGCGCCGATACGATTATGGTACGGATGGAGGTAGGAAAGGGAAGGGAAGAAAAAGTGACGGCGAAGCAGAGTAGGCGGAGGCAGTTGGTCAAATAGTCTCGTCCCTTCGGTCGTGTGCCCAGGCGCGGTGCTGGCAAGGCTCGACGACAGGAAATGAGCCGGTCGAGGCGGAAGCGCAGAAGGAACCTCGTGTGGACCGTGGGAATCGTTCGGGGCGCCAGCGCAATGCGACTCATTCCAGCAGGGGGCTGCCCAATCAGAGCGGCCCCAGGCCCTCGACCCACATTAGCTTAAAATGAGCGAGATGATCCCAGCGCGATGGCACACACGCAAAGACGCCTCTCCTCTGGGGTTGACAGGGATGCCAGGGTCCGCAAGGGCCGCCCAGCCAAAGGCCATGCCGAGCTGGGTCAAGACGTGTACCGGGCCAAGGATCCTTCACGCCTCACGCCTTACTCCTCACCCACTTCTCAGTCACTCCTCACCAAGCCTTGATGGTCTATGAGGACTCAGGGGGGAGAGAGAGAGCAAAAAAAGCACCTGTCTGGCCCGTCTGACCTGTCTGTCCATCTCGCATTTTACCATCGGTTCTGATTTGCAGTCTCGTCCATTCCATTCATGCCCGTCTCAAGCTATCTGGCTGTCAGGTTGTTGTTGTGGTTCTGGACTGCCTGGATGGCTGCGCCTCTCTCCTGTCTCGACTGCGTGGCACACTAAAGCAAAATGGCACACTATTGTGCACTACTATCTAACAGTCCAGGCCGTCCCGTGAGGCTGTGTCTCCAGCGCTTGTTTCCCCAACCTTAAGGTTTAGACGTGCCGAGAAAATGTCCTTTTTTGGACCACGTCGCGGCTGGCCAACGGCGTGCTCCGTACCGTCATCCCTTCAGGCGATCCACGACACTTGAGTGGTGTCGCGGCACCCGAGGAATCCCTCGGCTCGTTATTGTCGCAGCCGGTCTCGTCACCCCATGCCAGCCATGTTTCCTGCTCGTGCCCATCCTGCCATCTCGCTCACAAGCCGCGTATCAAGTGCGAAGTCGTAGCGCTGCGGCCTCCTCCATCGTGGAGAGCTGGCAATGTCTGTGTGCTGTGGGTCTCTGCCCGCCCGCCCCACCCCATCGCAGTCTGGTCACGGCCCACTTATTACCTGATGGTCCTTGTCACATGCCCCCAGACCACCTACAACACTGGCATTGCACAGATGGAGAAAAAGAAGAGCACGGCAGCTGCTGTCACGTTGACCTGCCGATCAGTCATCCTCACACAACACTGGTCCTGTTACCCTTTCTCACGCCTTGTACTCAGCCCCTATACAAGAGCCAGGTATCCCCATGAATCGTTCCAGTTGGGCCGGATTTGACAGGCTCCAAGCTTCAAAATCGACAGAGTTGGCGACTCGCGAGCTTAAAACCGGGAAAAAGTCAAAATGGTCGAGTGAAATCAATTGCGGTAAGTTGGCCCGACGCCTAGCCGTGCCCAAATTTCCGGGCCCCCAGAATGGTGTCAGGCTGCCAAGCTTTGCATGACCCAATTATCTCGGTCCCTATCAGGAATGGAGAGTTTGTACCTGCATCGCACGGGACGTGGTCCCTGCATCATGTACCCTTGGCAGCGCCGTGCTAATACGCCGCCGCTCACCCTTCCTCATTAGAAGCTTGATCTGCGAACCACGATCGCCATGCAAAATACCGCGTGGTGAAAGTCTAGATCACCAAAATTTGACCACCATCTCATCATCACTTAGCATTCGCTCAGAGAAGACGTTACAACGGCGGTCTCTGGCTCGGATTTGGTCGCTAAGGATTGAATTTGCTAAATCTTGTGTAGCTGTCGCCGGCACTGGCCTCGTCAATCTTCAACGGCCGGGCCTTCCGAGCGGAGGCTACCCACAGCCCGGTAGCGAAGGTCGAACGATCGTGCATCTCACATCACCATTGAGAGTCACTAGCGCACGAATCGCCACCTTGGGGGACCGAGCACGTCGTCCCTCGGCAATCTTCACATAGGCCCTTTCGGAGATGATTTTGTCGAGTGAAGGGTTAATGCCGCGCCCCGCTATGGCCCGTATCGCGGATGCGACATAGCGGTACGGGTATGCTCCAAGGATGAGGCCGGGTAACAGCGGATATGAGAAGAGTTTGCGGCGAGCTCTTGAGGGTACAGGACTCGCTTGCATTCTCTGCCGGCCAAGGTAGACGAGTCGCTCGCTGAATCGCTAGTATCAAGGCGGCTTCCGCGTCCGACGCGCGAAATTCCCCTTAGACGCGCATTGCCGCCGAGCTGAAGAACAATCTTGACTTCCAGCGTGAGCCGCCCTCCCATCTAATTCCAGCCTCGCCAAGCGAGCTTTGTAATTGGTGTCGCCGGAAGTTCCGTATGAGCAAAGAGACCAGATCTCTTCAAGCTTTTGGAGTTTTGCCATGGCACTCTTGACGGGTCCGCTCGTCTTGTCGCACTTCTGCAATTCCTGTGCCGCAGCACTATGCCGCACTTCAAGGCAGGAGACACTCGACGACACCACGCCTCACGCCCTCGGTCTCTTCTCTCGCCATGCTGACGGCAGCTCCGAGATCGCGCATCCTGTCGACAAAGTCGTCCAGAGAGCCACCGACACCGAAGTACAGTCTCTTTGCTGCAATGATAGACGTCGCCCGGCGACCTGGCCCAGCGTCACGCTCTCTGCACAGAATTGACAGCAACGTGTCCGTGAAAGAACTCAGGGCAAATGGAGAGTAGATGGTCTCCGCGCCCATGACCAGAGTTTGAGTAGCGCCACCACTACTAGCGCCGCTCGACAAGGCCGCAGGATTGCTATAGATCAACTTGACGAGCTCCGGCGACCAGCCACCCGAGACAAATGATACCTTGATACCAGCCGAAATGAGGAATTTCTTGAACGAGTTGATGACCTGTTCCGTGATCTCCAGCTCGCCCTCAGTGAACAAGGCGTCCTGGATGAGTTGGTCATAGTGCTGCTGGTGTAGAGCCCACGCGAGGAGCATATTGGGCATCGTGACGAGCTGTAGGACGCTGGGATTGTAGTCGGCAAGTGTCAGGAGCAGGGGGGCCTGATCATCCTGAGACCCGTTGGTTGTCTGAGCCCTACTGTGCAAGGCCCATTGGAAAAGGGCGAGAGAAGGCAACGCAGTGCCGCATCCAAGCTGCCCATGAGGAGGCAAAAAGTCAGTGAGCCTCTCGATTGGCGGACGTTACGAAGACAGTTCCAATTTTGCCCACTCACCTCGATGATGTGGAAAGGTGCCGACGCCAGGGTCCCAGGGGCGTCTTTGGCCGCGAGAACCTTGACAAGATCAACGCTGCTCTCCCAGCTCTTGAACCCTCCCTCGTAGATACCGGTCTTGACGTCGTGGGCGCCGAGGCCAGGCTCCAGCTCATCACCCTCTGCATCTTCCTCGGCCATCAACTGGACCCTGACATCCCAGAGCTCTCTCCGTGGGATCTGTATCGAACCCTTGCCGTCCAGGTCCACATCCAGAAGGCCGTAAGCTATTTTGGATGGCAACTTCGCCAGCATCTGACCCAGGTCATGGTATACTGGAGGTAGCTGAGGTTTTCCCTGCACAGGGAATGCGCTGGAGGTTGAGGCAGCTGGTGGTGGCACTGGAGCAACGTTCTGCGGCGCAGAGACGTCCTCGGCTATGTCATCACCGGAGAAGGAGAAGGAGAAAGACATGGGTGTCGATAAGTAAGGTATCAGCGCTGGATACGACGCACGGCTTTTCACTTGTGGCGTTCAAGAAAGCCTACCTAGATAGAAATGCGTGTGCCAAGCGGTCGACATAGGGTCAGGAAAAAAACGCAATATCGTTTTTTACGGGCAGGAAAGGAACCACGGCTCGCCCAGAAGTGGGCCCGCTGAATCCCAAGCCCCCGCTGCCCGGAGCCGAATGCTTCACAGGCGGTCCGGGGCTGTGGTCGAGGCCCGTTGACAAGTCGCATCGAGACATCGCATCGCCATCGCATGCAAGAGGAACAGGGGCATCCAATTAGCTCCAATTGGCCAAATCCGACTGCGCTCTGTCCAGGATTTCTGGATGCGAGCGCCGCTTACGCTCAACACGCCCAACTTTTGCCTCTTATTCGCCTCCAGGCCGCGCCTACTGCACCTCATACGCCTCCTCCTATCAGCTGCTTCTTGCGATGAGACATTGCAGCTGCTGAACATGCAGGCATGTCAGTAAGATATGCCAACTATGACAGGTGCGTGCGCGTGAAGAGAGTGGCTGGCCTGTGGCTGCTCGACCAAGACACGCGGCCGGCCATGCCAGTGCGCCTCGCATCGCATCGCATCACATCGCACTGCTCTGCCCCCGCTCCCGAGCTGGAGTCCGGCAGGCCACAATGAGAGCCCAGCTGCAACAGCTCAGCGAAAAACGGCCCTAATCGCCCTCGCAACCGACCTAGATACCGCAACCCAAGTCGTGGCCGCCGGAGGCCAGCAGCCGGGGCTCTTGGTGAAACCCACACAAGGTGGAAGTTATGTTGCTCATCCATCCTGGCCCAGCCTTGGACTTGATGTGGCCCCTCCCTCCCTGTCCCATTCGCTGTTCACCGCCGCCACGGCCATTTCGGAAGAGGCTGGGCCTTGTGATAGGACAATTTACGATCGATGTCGCTTCCGCCCAGGCGGGACTTTCCCACGTCTAAACACCCACTTGAGGATCCGCCTCTCATATCGTTCGTTGCACCCACATCAGCGGATACACCCTAGTGGCTGCATGGCTGTGTGATCTGTGTATTGGTACGGACTACCGTGTCATGGGAGTTGAGGCGTTCTTCCGGTTTTCTGGTTCGACAGCCTCTATCTACGCCAACAGCCATGCCGCTCCAATGTTCGCCCTTGGGCATCCTTATCCCACCGTCCGGCCGCATGAGATAGTTCAAGAGGGACGACATCCTTCTGCTGGGAATCGGTGAAATTGGATGCCTCGCATTCCCCCGAACTAGGTTCTTTCATGGGCTTTCCCGGAGCCCCTCCACGCCGTCGGCCAGGCTGCATGGTTACCGGGACATATCCCGGGTCTCAGGATGGAGACATGCTGGCGAGACCACCAAATCGGGCTCGGCGGGGAATGATAGTCCATGGCTATCTGTCTGGCCTCCGTAAACCAGCCAACAGAGCTTTGTCTCCCTCTTTCTTATGTTCCATTCCGTGGGTCAACTCGCAGGGACCGATCCTTAGCCTTGCAGGCCGTAAACTTTGCACTTTGGAATTATACGGGGACTCCACTCCTGCGTGTCAAGCGACCTGCGGAGTTAGAATTTGCCGCGTGAGGCAGGAGCGATGAAGTTATCGACTCTCTGACGTCTCTTGCTCTTTCAGCGTGTTCAATTTACCCATCTTGCCGACCATCCGATATATCATTGGGTGGTGACAGCAAACAATCAAAGTCCCAGGAAACCGGAGTGTGACTGAGTTGAAGACTGTCAATCACTGTTGGGACCAGGCGTTGATAAAAGCGGCTACCTTTTCTACAACTGATTCTGGGCTTTCAGTATTTCCATAAATACGTATCTCTTCGGTCAAATCTGTTTTCTTGGGTGCCCTGGAAGGCAACTTCACGTCTGTCCAGATTCGTGCAAGAACCTACTTCTCACCCGTTTCCACTAAGAGACAATCCACCTTCACAAGCCAAAGATGAATGGGCACGCACACACAAACGGCAACGGGGCGCAGCCTGTCTATACTGTCGTCGACCAGCCCCTGGGCACCCCGAAGCCCATCCGGATCGTTTGCGTCGGTGCCGGGGTCAGCGGCATCAACCTCCTCCGTACTCTTCGACTCAACCTTACCGACTATGAAGCCCAGATATACGAGAAGAACGAACAAGCAGGCGGGACTTGGCTTGAGAACCGCTACCCAGGCTGTCGATGTGACATCCCCAGTCACTGCTACCAGTACTCGTGGCGGCCGAACAAGCAGTGGAGCAATTTCTTCGCCTCAGCAACAGAAATCAGTGACTATCTGTGTCAAGTATGCAAGGAAGAAAACATGATGGGTTTGATCAAACTACAACACAAAGTCACCGCTGCTTGGTGGGATGAGGCTACGAGTGTTTGGCGCCTGAGGGTCGTGGACTTGCAGACGGGAATTGAGTTTGATGACGAGGCAAACTTTCTGATCAATGCATCTGGGATTTTAAAGTGAGCAGGATTGCCAACTCTAAAGGTCAACCTGACCTGTGTGCCGGTGCTAACATCACAACAGTAACTGGAAATGGCCCGAGGTAGAGGGACTACGCGACTTTGGGGGAGATTTAATACACACTGCCTCATGGCCACAAGGGTATGACCTCAGCAACAAAACTGTCGCGTTGATAGGTAATGGGGCATCCGGTATCCAATTGCTACCAGCCATACAGCCAGGTGAGTCATTCTGCCGTACCGCTTGGGAAAGCATCTCCTGACGATGGGCACAGATGTCAAGAAGTTGTATCATATTGTTCGCACACCAACTTGGATTCCACCGCCATGGATACAAGGCCAGGCAATGATGGGAGGCGGCCAGATGTTGAAGGAGATAAGCCTCGACGAAAAAGAGAATTTCACTTCTGAGCAGATACAGAGGTTCCAGGACGATCCGGATTTCTACAAGCGTTTTGTGAAAGGTATCGAGAAAGACACCAGTGGGAACTTTCGAGTGGTAAGAAACGCACGCTTGCACTTATATACGTAACGTGCTGATTGTGTCGCTTTTCACTAGATGGTCAGAGACGGCCCGATACAAGCATTTGCGAGCGCCAAAATCAGGGAGTACATGACAATGATGCTTGGGGGCGACGAGAGGCTGTGCAAGGCATTGATACCAAACTTCCCCCTTGGCACGAGACGAATGACCCCTGCACCTGGCTACCTCGAGGCACTGCGAAAGGACAACGTGGACGTCGTGGCGGGTGACATAAGTCGATTCGTGGCCGACGGCATCGAGATGACCTCGGGAGAAATTCTGAAAGTCGACGCGATAATCTGCGCCACCGGCTTCGACATCTCCTTCCGACCGCGGTTCCCCTTGACGGGCCGTGAGGGCAATCTCCAGGACATATGGAGCGAGGAGACGCCCAAGGCCTACATGTCGTGCGCCGTGGCTGGCATGCCAAACTACTTTAGTAAGACTCCAGACTCTCCAACAACTTCCCAACCGATCCCCGTCTGCAGCATCGCTGAACACCTTGCCATCATAGCATTCCTCGGCCCGAACGCCCCCATCGGCCACGGCTCCGTCTTCACCCTGAGCGAGCACATCGCCAGGTACATCGTGCGCATCCTGAAGAAGTGCCAGACGGAGCGCATCCGCGCCATAGCGCCAACCCGCGGCGCCGTGGACGACTTCAACGAGCACATCAGTCACTTCATGCCGCGCACGGCATGGGGCGCCCCGGGAAGGTCGTGGTTCAAGGCGGGCAAGGAAGAGGGCCCCGTGGTGGCGCTGCACCCGGGGAGCAGGGTGCACTTCTTCCATATGCTGGAGGGCTTCCGGGGCGAGGATTTTAAATACGTTTATGACTGCGAGACCGGTGCCGGGAAGGGGAGGCAGAACCGCTTCTCGTACCTGGGCAACGGTTTCTCAGTCAGGGAGCTGGATCAGGAGTTTGACTCCACGTGGTATCTCGACGAGTCGGCAGTCATCTGACGTGGGCCGCCTCCTGTCATGGACGATGTCTCCTTGGTTTCGGCGTTGGGAAGCTGCAGGTACTTTTCTTTCTATGCCTTCGCATGGTTTTGGTGGGTGGTCTGTTTGTCTGTTCATATGGGTAGTCAGGAATATGAACACCTCTACTTAGGCAATGTCAGTGTGCGACAATGGGTAGATCGCCTTAGAACTCCCTGCCGCCTTGCCAGTCATATTGCATGTGTGCCAATGAACATGTACTTGTGCTTTCATGCCACTTGATGCTCGATACAATATTTGATTCACAAATACTACATTTCAAATTATGGAGCTGAATCCCCGGGGTCATCTTCCTCCCGGCGTTTCTTTATCGCCTGCATCAGCTCGTAGAGCTGACCTATTTGTTGATCTGCAATGGCCAAGTCAGTACACGGTCATGTATCGGGTTCGTCCATGATCCCAGGGGCAACGCACCGCTCATCTTCTCAACTTTGCCCGGGTCCAACTTGTCACCGACCCAGGAATCCCCCTCTATCTTCTGGGCATAAAGCTGCCACTCCGTCAGGAACCCAATCTGAGGACCTCATGTCAGCAAGAATGATCGGGGGACTTGATTGAGGAGATGCTCTGCGTCTTACCAGATGTGCAGGGTTGTCGACGTTGCGGTGGGCCCTGAACTCGTGCTTGATGTACTCGTCACCAAGCAGGCGCATCTGCTGGGGCAGGTGTTTGCGGTGGGCCCGGAAGAGGCGCCGGTAGAGCGGTATTGGCGGCAGCAGGGCGAGGGGCTCGGGCCGGAGGCCGTTGCCGCCGCGGGCGGATGTTCCTGACGCGAGGAGGCGCTTTGATGAGTTCATGGTTTTTTTGGGGATGTGCGTGTGAGAGAGAATTGGCCCCGTTGGTCTCGATGAGAGGAAGGGGTGGGTGGATCCGCTCTTGTTGCAACCGCAGCTCCAGAAATTGAAAATTTTATGGCAGCCTTGAAAAACCGCTTATTTGACCGCTCTCGTTGGTGCGAGGAAAGATGTTGCTGAGTCGAAGCCATCACAGAGCGGGTATTCGCAATGCTCGGCGCGAAGGGCTGGTGGATCATTAAGCGGCCCCTAACAGACGTGCTGGAGCTGTCATAGACCTTGCGTAAGTATATTTGCCCCCAAGTTAAGCGCGCGACGTGGGTCCGTACTCCACCCACCACCAGCGGGGATATCGTAGCATTCGCGTATTTTACACCGCTACCTATAAGTATCGCACAACTGAACAACTCTCTTCACACTGCCAAGCCTCTGTCTGCCCGGTTCGAAATAACGTCTCACAACTGCAGGGAGCAAACACCGGGTTGTTGAACATGCTGTGGCAGTGTCGCAAATGTCTGCGCCAGCGTGGCATGGGCTTCTCCACGCGAGCAGGGGCAGCCCATTCACCCGGAATCCTGTGTCAAGCTGTGCCGCACCACGGGCCGCAGCCAACAGGCTCGGGATGCTGCATGCGATAGGCCTGCAAGGCAGCCCAGTATGCAAAACCGGGCCCACAGCCAATGGAGGCTGCATATTTACGTTGCAGCGGAACAACCGCGACGCTGGGCCCTTCCAGCCAGCCTTTCTGCCATAAGTATCGCAGACGGCCCCCGTCTTGACCTCACTCTGGGTGAGTGTTTCTGCGTCTCTCCTAAAATTGATGATCAACCCCTCCATGGTTTTTTGAATCTCTTGTTGTCATGAGTTAGTCCCGCCATCTAGATTTTGCTTAGTTGGCGATGGCAGCCTCGAATGAGAATGAACCCGTCAATCTGCTGGCGCTGGATGGCGGCGGCATCAGGGGGGTCTCGGAGCTGGTCATACTCGATGAGGTGATGAGGACGGTGCAGCAAAAGGGAAAGCTTGCCGAACTTCCGAAACCATGTGATTTTTTCCATCTCATTGGGGGCACGAGTACCGGAGGGTCAGTTCAACTCCCACCCGGCTTCAATATTACTGGCAAGCTGACTAAAGTGGTCGCCGCAGCCTCGTGGCCATCATGCTCGGCCGGCTGGAGATGAGCACAGAAGCCGCGCTGAAGGCGTACGACAAATTTGCGAGCGAGATCTTCTCCAAGAGGCGGAGGAGCCTCGTGGAGAAGTACCAGGCCAAGGCTCTCGAAGAGACCGTGAAGAACCTCGTCCGCGAGCAGGAGAAAGGCACTGTCATGCGGAGCAGGCGTCCGGGCCAAGAAAAGGGACATGCCTTCGTCTGCACCATGCCAGCTCAAAGACACAAGGAGTTGGTTTGCCTTAGGACATATGATGCCGAAGGTGACAAGCATCCGAACTGTCTCATATATGAAGCGGCTCGAGCGACCACCGCAGCGACAACTTTCTTCAAACCAATGACAATCAAGGATGAGGAGGGCAAGGAGGAGGAATTCATCGATGCCGCCTTGGGTACCAACAACCCGATTTCGGTCTTGTGGGACGAGGCTGCCAACCTTTTTGGCAAGAAACGCAGGCTCGGCTGTGTCGTCAGCCTCGGCACTGGGTCTCGCACAGTCGAAATGGCGTCGAAGGGGAAGAAATTGAAGGAGAAGGCCAAGTTCCTCATCAGTGCAGTCAAGTTGATGAAAGAGCTCGGCACTGACTCGGAGAAAGACCACGTGAGATGGCGTGCCAAGTTCGTTGAGTTCGAAAATACTTACTTTCGACTGAATGTTGACGGAGGTGCTCAGGGCATCGAACTCTCGGACTGGCAGAAGATAGGACAGCTGAAAGAAAGAACGAGGGAGTACTTACAAAACCCCGATGTGAAGAAGATGATTGATGACCTTGCTGAGGTCTTAGTCGAGAACAAAAGCTCAGGTTTAAACCTTGCTCACGGCGGTAAGTCAAAACTTTCCTCATCTATGCCGCCAATGCGGTGACCAGGATGGATTTGGCTAACCAGACTCACAGGTAGTCTAAGCAAGGAGACGACCATACCAGCAGAACCAAGAGCCGTTCGCAGGGGTAAATCTAGCAACATATTCACAGGCCGAGAAGCAATCCTGAAAAAGCTCGACAAACACTTTGAACCTCGTAAGCCTGGCGATACGTCCAGGCGGGAATTCCACCTCCGCGGCATGGGCGGTGTGGGCAAGACGCAGATCGCACTGAAGTTCACAGAAAGGAACGAACACAGGCAGGTTTATCGCCCAACTCTTTCATAACCACAATGCTGACCGCTGCAAGATTTCATATCTTTTGGGTGGATGCGACCGACGCCGTCACTACGGAGCAAAGCTACAAGCAGATAGCATCGGCTATATTCGACGGGAAGGAGAAGAAGGATCCGGTACAAGAAGTTCTTCTCTGGCTGCAGAAAAATGAAGAACAGTGGCTTCTCGTGCTTGACAATGCACCGGCATCCGGCATTTCGAAGTACTTACCGGACGGAGACCGTGGCAACATTCTCTACACCAGCAGACAACACAACCTGCAGCCACGACTGCGGCCAGACTGTGTGGCTACCATCGATACCATGGATGCTCCCGAGGGCATACTGCTGCTTCTCAGATCCGCGCAGAAAGCTACCGATGTTGTCAAAAACCGGGAATTGGCAAGGTCTATCGTCAGCGCATTGGGCCTATTGCCTTTGGCCATCGACCAAGCCGGGGCTTATATACATATGGCACCTTGTCCGCTGGAAAGTTACTTGGGGATTTTCAACGAGCAGAAGGAAGTACTGCTTCGCAGCCCACGCTTCAAGGGCAGCGACGAAAAGCGACACATTGCTGTCTACGCCACCTTCAATATTTCTTACAGGGCTATCAAGGCCTTCGCAGATAAGAAAGAGGACTTGTCTAGAGCCAACGATGCCAAGACTGCGCTCCAGCTCCTCAATTTGATCTGCTTCTACCACAATGAGGGATTCATTGGCTATATTTTCGAACGTGCGGCCACAAATCGTTGTAAGATTGATCGGGCCCAACATTACCCCTGGAAAGCTGGTGAAGTTGAACTGGAGGGCCTTATCCAGACCTACGAAACAGACGTCACTCCGGAACACCCCGATGGTAGAGACTGGATATGCACCGACGTTATACAAGGCCTCGGTTTCCTGAACGAGTTCTCGCTAGTCAAATTTGACGTTTCCGTTGATTACTTCAACATGCATATCCTCGTGCACGACTGGGCGAGGAACCGACTGGACACGGAAGACAGGGCAAACTGGGGAGTTGCAGCAAAGAGCTTGATCATGGACTCGATAACATTCTCCAAGAAGCGCGTTCGATGCATTCGATACCGACGCGACATAGAACCACATTTGGAAGCCTGTCTGGACCGTGTCTTGGCCAAGCACCCGGACCCTGCACTGGAGAGTGAATACCTGGACAAAGCGGCCATGGTCTACGAACAATCATCCAACTTATGGTTAGCAGGGCTCATGATGGAAAGGGCAGTGAAGTACAGGAAAGCGGAGTTTGGCTTGCTCCACCCCGCTATATTGTCGGCTATGTCTAAGCTGGCGCGCCTGTACGCTGATCGAGGAGACAATGCCAAAGCTGAGGAAATGTACTTGGAACTCATCGACAGGCGCACATTGTATCTGAAGGAACTGAAATGGCAGGCCTTTCAGGAAGCACAGCCGGGCACAGAGAGCGAACAGGCACATGCGAAGGCTGTGCTTGATTGTTACAATCCTCTCGAAGACAGGAAGCTCCGGTTAGAGAAAGTGATGCTGGCAAATGTGCTTGTTCACGCGGATAATTTCTCAGCGGCGGCAGATGTCTATGAGGAACTGATGAGATGGGCCGTGGAAGAGCATGGAGAGCGAAGCGAGTTGGCCTGCCGTTACCGACGGTCTGCCAGAAGAGCTCGAAATAACGAGAAAGGAATAATTCTCCCCGACGGGGACTCCGACTGTGATGCCGACAGGGAGGTCACGACCATCGAGGAGGCAAAATATTGCCTTGAAAAGTCCGAGGCTGCGCGAGGCGCTCTCCACCCATCGACTATGCGTGCAAAGGAGGTCCTGGCTAAAGCGTTGATGGAAGCAGGCGCATTCATGGAGGCGCAGAGGCTGCTGTGGAACATCTGTGAGTGGAGCAAAGGCCTCTACGGCGAAGACTCGGTGCAGCACGCGGACGCGGTGTATGAGCTCGCGGGGTTGCTTGCGGCGCAGAAGAGGCTTTACGATGCCGGGGACATGTACGTCCTCACCACGCACAAATACACCGGCAAGCTCGGAAAGCACCATCGAAAGACCCTTAACAGTATGCAGCAGCTGGCAATATGTTTCTTCGCCAGGGCCGAGTATGCAAGTGCAGCCGAGATAATCGAAGATTGTCTGGAAGGGTGCAATGCCACCCTTGGCGCTGAGCACACATTGACACGCTTCTGTGTCCATGCCATGCGCCAGTTCTGCCACTACGAGAAAACAGTTCCCGAACACTTCAGAGCTGCGATCGTAAATGACGCAGTTGAGGCTAACAGGGAGGCTTGGGGTGACCTTGCGCCTCAGTGGATGCAAAACTGGGAGCCGGCCTCGCCCGAGGCCCTTATGAAGGCGCAACTCGAACGAGGGGAAGCAGTTCGAACTTACAAAATTGAGGAAATCGAGATCGACGGGTTTCCCTTTGTTGAACTAGTACCTACTGGAGAGTACACAGAGCTGAAGGCGATGAAGATGGCATTACAACTGGAAAACTAACGAAGGACTTTGCGAGGCTTCCATCAGTCACCCATTTTATGTTCACTTGCAAGTGGCTCGATCAAATGACTGGCGGCGGTCGACTGCTGTTGCATTCGTAATTCTGGTCCTGGACAAATTACTGCATAAAAGCCGTATTCCGAGACAGTTATACCTCCAAAGCCTCAAGTATCCAGTTCGACTGGACGACGCTTACCTTCTTGGCGTAATTCTTTGTCGTGAACACGTGTTCCAGAAACACGATGGCCTCCTTCTTTTGGCCATGAAGGACGCTGGAAGGGTGTATTGCCACCACATGTTTGCCCTGTGTGGTCACGTAGCTGGCGTCAGGCGCGAGAATCGCTGTCTTCACGGAGAACCCCTTCAAGAAACACTTCAACAGTAACTCGGCACGCTCTGGAGACATGGGGTTGAAAGGTCGGGGATCTGGCTCTGGCGCCTCGGACAACAATTTCTCCTTGAGGCAGAGGCCCCGCAACTGCTTCCGAATATTCAGAGCCTGCCGCATAACCCTGACATTGACCTTCCGGCGCTTGCACCACTCAGCCCGGTCCGTGTTCTCCGCTGTGTATTGGTGGATTGTCGTCAGGTAGGTAAGAAGATCGCCTTCTCTACGGTAGACTTCCTTCCGGTATTCTTCGACTTGCTCTCGTTCTTCTTCGGAGCGCAGCTGGTGGAAAATGTCTTCCCCCGCGGTGAGACACGAGATGATGTCGATTGCTTCCAAAAGACAGTCGTACTTTGGGTCTGCTGCTGCAAGGAGCACCCTCCCATACGGAGCTGTGACTGGGAAAGACGCCATCTTCTTACCCATCTCTGTGATTGAGCCGTCATCAGAGATGGCTCCCAAGATATGCAAATGAAGCAAGGCTTTTTCGAATGATTCCTCGTCTGGCGTATCTATAAGAGGGAAGTCGTAGACGTCACTGATGCCGCGAGATTTCATCGTCAAGACGGCACCCAGCGCATCAACCCGTAGTATTTCTGGCAAGTCCGCATCTTTGAGTGACTGGAAACCTTCCTCCGTGTAGAGCCTGTAGCACTTTCCCGCAGCCTCTCTTCCCGCGCGACCAGCTCGCTGTATGGCAGATGATTTTGAAATGGGTTTTGCCAGGAGCGACTCCATCCCCAAGCGGACACGGAATTGTTTGACCTTTGCCTTCCCCGTGTCGATGACATAGCGGACGCCTGGCACAGTGACTGAGGTCTCGGCAATGTTGGTCGCCAAAACTACCTTCCTCACAACCCTGCCCTTGACTGGCTGGAAGGCCTTCTGCTGCGCTTCGATGGACATCTGGCCAAACAGCGGGACTGGCACAAGTTTTGGCATTTTCGGATCCAACGTTTTCGCGTAATCGTCGATGATTTTCTGGGCGGTCTCGATTTGCTCCTGGCCGGTGAGGAAGGCAAGAATATCGCCCGGACACGGTTGCTCTGTATGGATCTTGAAGATGGTCTTCAGGAGAGCGTCTTGGATGTCGGGGACTGGTTTTGGTGTGTGAATCAACTCGACAGGGTACAGGCGGCCCGGGATCTCCAAAGTGGCTGGCTTCACGGTCCCGGTAGCCTTCTCGACCGTGAAGAAAGACTGGATCTGTTGCACGTTCGCGGTGGCACTCATCACCACAACCTTCAATGGGATGCCCCCGCGGCCGGCCTTATCTCCCGAGATGATTTGCTTGAGGAAGCCGGAGAGCAAGTCGACGTCGACGCTCCTTTCGTGGATTTCGTCCACAATCACGGCGCTGTACTGTCGAAGATGGGGGTCGCGAAGCAGCTCTTGCAGGAGCATACCTTCCGTAAGGAACTTGATTCGGGTTCCGCGCGGAACGCTGTGGTCGAACCGTACTGAATAACCGACCAAGCCCTCACGGGCTCCAGTTGTCTGTCGGAGGGGCGTGCCTGCCTCGTTTGAGACCCTGTGGGCGAGGGTGGTCGCAGCTACCCGCCGTGGTTGAGTGATGGCGATGACGCCGCCCACCGAGGCATCGTTGACTCTGTTGTCCCCTGAGCGTACCTTGACCGTCCTTTTCCGACACCATTCTTCCGTGAAGAGGAACTGGGGGACCTGGGTACTCTTTCCCGAGCCAGTCTCTGCCGCAACAATGAGCACGTCGTTGTTTCTGAGGCCATCTCGAATTTCGTCCTTGTGCTTCCAAATCGGCAACTTCTCCCGCACCCGCAGGAGATCCTTGTCTCCTGCCTCGATTCTCGCAGGCTTGGGCTTGGGCTTCTTCTGGTCGCCCTTTTCCACACCCTGGAGACTCTGCTCTTTCCGTTCCGGCGCATTTGCTTCGCCCTTGCCTTCCTTCGGCTTGCTGGGGGCAAAATAGCCCTCTAGTGAGATTGTTTTGTCCCCGATTCTGATGAAGTTACCAGAATCGGTCTTTCGTCGTTTCGTCATAGCGACTTCCACCAGAGACCTCAAGTGGGGTTGAAAGGCACCAAAGAAAGAGTGAAGGCGCGGCTCGTTAGATGCTGAATTTCCTGAGCTGGTGGATAAATTCGAAGTCAGCCACGGGTCTGGGCCGGGGAAAGGCTAGGTGCGCTACGCTCTACCAGCTGCTTAGGTAAGAGGGTCAACGGCACCCGAACCCACTCCCACCACCCGCACCCCCACAACGCCTACAACGACACCTACACCACACCCACTCCCAAGCCCACCGCATCTACATTCACTCACGCCGACACTTGAATCAGGCCTAATTAATAATAAGACAAATTAGGTTAATAGCTTAATATTTAATATGTACTTTCTTTATAAAAGCTGTTTAAAATTATTAATTTTGTAAAGAAAACATTAGCGGAAAAGAAGCTAATAAGAAAAGAAGATGCAAGAAAAAGGAGGGGAAAAAACAGAATGTTCGTTTCCCTTTTCTTTCATTCAACGAAAATACATATGCTGAAGCCCAGAATGCACATGTTGGCAACCCATGTGCTCTGCCTTCAACCCCAACATCTGAAAGGGTTCATGCTCAGTACTGCCCAACCTTAGGTGGACTGGCTTTTTGGAACGTATCTCAAATTTACAGAGGCCAACTCTCATCAGATCTTCTGACTACGGGCTCGGAGGTGCATGCAATGGGGTTGGGCGATTCGCAGCAAATCACTGCTGGCAGTCGCTGCGCCCCACGGCACGACCTCTTAACCTACATCTGTTGAGCCCTGACTCCTCTGAAATGCTTCCTTTTTCCTTCTAAAGAGACGGTGCTCACTTGGCTTGATTTGACATATCTTAACTCAGCTGCTTCCTTTGAACACTCCCGTGACATGACCCAGGCCAAGACCGGGGCGTCCAAGATGGCTGAGCCCACCCACGCAGCTATCATTAAATCTACTGCATTGATCTAGGACAAAGTGGCTCGATATTTTGGCAATAACTAATATACTCTTCCTCTAAGGGCAGACATGTCATCTTACCTTGGACATCCAGTCCTCAGCATTTTTAACACTGCCGATAGGAGCATGCTGTCAGACCACCCAGAGGTCCCGAGCAAGTCCCAAAGGGGTGATTTGGAAAATTTTGTAAAATCCAAGAGTGTCTGCGTCTGCGAGTAAACCCGCTGCGAGTAACCATGGTCAAACACAAGGCTCTGGAGGCAATCTTTCTTCTGGACCACCAAGTGCTGGTAATTGTGATACTCTCATTCCCCAACTCGCCGAACAGTCTACCATGCATGCATTGCAATTTACAAGACCTAGCGCAATTGAAAACTGTAATCAGAGTCCCAGTCAGCAAGCCATGAATGGCGGCACTATCCCGTCACCCAGCCTGGCTGACTTTTACAATATACAGGGTCCGGAAGCAGCATCACTTCAGGTAACCCAAGTCAAGCAAGAGGGCCGGGAGATAATCTCTTTTCTTGAAATACACAGGAGTCATGCTTGTTACGCACTCTCATTCGACAGTCTAAACTTCTCGCCCGACATATGATGATGCATCCCTCCAGCTATTGCTCCCCTCACAGTGCACACACTGAACGATGGCCCCAGCAAACAAGCCTTATACGCCAATAAAACTCAGCGAGCCGAGTTGAGACCGACCACAATATAGGCATAGCCCCAAGCAAGGATGCTACGGTACAACAAAGATATTTCCTACAGACAGATACCCGACGTGTGCATTCTGCCTTTAGTGGAAGCGCTTTAACCTCTCGCGATTCATCCGGACCTGTAAATTATGTGTCAGCGAGTTCAACGGCCAGCCACCAGTCTTGTGGGTATGGCGAAGTTTCATGCAATGTAAAACCATGTTTTTAGGACAGGTAAATCCTCTCGATGTCCATCCTGTGAGAGAGAATCGAGATAATTTGGTGAAAGAGATCAGAAGGGGTCTTACTCGGTCATCCACAAGATCGGTCTGTGTATACATGTTAGCACATGCCAGGGGGCTTGGAAGAGTAATCAGAGAGCACTCACCTTCTGGTTCACCTCATCCACGACTTGAATCTGGCTGTCGAGTTCTTGGCCTATTCCAATGGCCAACTTTTTGATGTCTCCCATGGCAAGAAGTGCTTCCTCCACGTTCTCGTCGATCTTGTTTTCCATCATCTCATCTTCCGAATCATTTTCGAAAGTGAAGTCCTTCCTGGATTCTGATTTTGCACCCAGCAGCCTCTGCTTGGGTCTGTGGACACCATTGAAGGTTTGTTCCATGTTTGCGCTGGCCTCATATTGCTTGCGCTGTGCTTCGTAGGTTGCATCTCTCTCGCTTATCTGTTTACCCACTTCTGCCTCCATTGCTTTCTCCTTTGTCTTGTTGCGGTGGGGGGCCAAGCCGGACAACATGCTACCATCAATCCGCACGAGTGTCCTGGTGTACTTTAATTAGTTCCTCATGGACTGCGAAGAGAAATATCCTTTCAACGAAGATGTGGAAATGATGCTGCATAAAGCAAGAATTGACAAAAAGAGAGGTGAAGCTTTTGTTATTGGATCTCTGACATGGAATGAATAAAAACACGAGTGAGACATACTTGATATTACCCTCCGCAATACGAGTATGTGCCGCTGCTGTGTTCATGTTCTGGTTGCTGCAAAAACCATCGTTAGCAGGCGCAACAGCAACAGCAACAGCAACAGTCCATTTATCATGGACATGTAAGTGGTCGAATCTTACGTTCTGTGCAGCCGTTCACCTTGGGATGCTGTTCTAGCAGCTACGGAGGCAGCCATGGCACGAATGTCGTTCGCTTGATTTGCGAACCGGTTGCTGACCTCAACTCCCTCTCGTCTAATAGCCTTGGTCTCATCCTTGATGTCTTGAACTCCTTGCTCCTCCCTTTCCTCCTCTGCGTTTTGTCAGAACAAAATGATGCAATTGTCCGAGTATGCAGACGTCCTTACCGGTCAACTCGCGAGGCGCACCATAACCGCCATACTCGTCATCTTCTGCTGGTCCGTCTTGTCTCGACGTCGGGGGCAAAGGATTAGCTCGAGCTTGAGCATTGCCGAATAGTTGTTGGTCGCTCGCATCGTCGCCGAGCCCGCCATACCCGCCGGTACGGCTCTGGTTGGCATTGAAGGCTGAGGCGTTGTTGTCGTACCGGTTGTTTCCGTAGCCGTTCTGGTTGCCGAATTTCTCTTCCCCGAACCGTCTGCTGTCACTCGCCATCGACGGACTCTGGTATGTCGAGTGCATGGACGGACTCTTGTATGTCGAGGCCGGACTCTGGTAGGGCGGAGGTGCGGTGCTGGAGCCGAACGAGTTGATGCGCGGGTTCGATGGTAGGCCCCCGGGCGATGCGCCAGGTCCGCCTATGCTCTGCTGATGGATATCGTTCCGGGCCTGTTCATAGGGCGTGATGGGATTGGCGTAGGGGTTCTCCACGACGGGCTCCTTCTTCTTCTTGCTGAAAAACCCCATCTTCAGCTGCGTTCGTGGTTAGTTTGGGGATCTTGGTGTTGTAACTAAGCCCGGTTGTTGTACACTGAATGACAGTTTGAAACAGAAGAAATGTGAGGGAAGAGAACACGTCGACGATCGACAGTGTCCTGAATTCTGATGTAGGGCCTGGAAAAGGGGACGAAAGAGTGTTGAGACCGAGGCGTGTTTCGAACGGGCTGACAGGGATAAATAGGAATAGGCGAGGGTGGGGATCGCAGAGGCCTGAAGTGGGAGGGTTTCAATGCTCCCAAAATGCTAAAACAGTCGTCAGGCACGGCGAGTGGGACGGCTTTGTGCGAGGTATAGGGAGAGTGCAATTAGCCTGCAGCGGCCTCGCACCAGTAGCTAGCACTGGCCGCTCATCTCATCGTTCTAGTGGGCTTGGAACCCGCCTGGCCGTCAGATGCCGTCCATGCAGATCCAGGATCCCGACCGCCCCCTCGTAACAAGATTGCCACATGCCGAGGGCTGCATACGTGGTAGGCTCAGGTACTCCATAACATGCGAGCTGCGCTTTCTACGGAGCACACAGTATGTAGTATGTAGTACGTAGTACGTCGAAACACAGCCCCCATCGAGGACCTGATTTGACGGGCGAGCATGACACGCAGGGTGGCATCTGGGACATCTAGGCGCTGGCCTTCAGGATCGGGCCTCTGGCTGGGAGCCCCTTTCCTCGACGTGATCAAAGCGGGCTTGCGGGATCATGGATGGATTCAAGAAAGCAAGAAGTGGGCTGCCCTGTCAAGCATGTCTGGGGGTTATATATCAGTCTCACCTTCTCATAGGCCTTGCCAAGAGCACCCTTCTCTTTCTGCTTCCCACCCTTGCGGGGGCCCTTTTCATTGCGCTGGAACGGTAGGTATGACTTGTGGGCTGCGCCGGCATCTGCAGCAGCCGTCTCCGATCCGGCCTCTGCCTGAGCGGATGCAGCATCATGAGCGCCTCTCTGCTGGTTCTTCGCATATTCGCCCTTCGTCTTTGTGTTGTCGGCGCCATGTTTGGTATACGCTGCAGGCTTGGGCTTCGCAGGCACCACACGCCTGGTGCCATTGGGGACAGCATCCGGAGCAGGCGGCTGTAAAGGTGGCTGTGGTCGTGGAACTAGGATGGGTTGCGGGCGAGGGCGTGGGCGTGGGCGTGGTTTGTCTTTCGTGTCAGCCTGCACATTGATTTCCTTCTCGCCTCCAAGAACCGCGTCACGGCTGTGACCCTTGTCGGCCTGGACCTTGAGTTGCTTCTCGGGTTCGAGGTCCAGGTCGTCGCTGTCGCTGTTGCTGTCGCTCGTGTCCTGCTGATCGGCCGTCGCCTCCTCTAGTGCGGTGCTTAACTTCGCAGCCTGCCCCAGTCGCACACCCTTGTCGGGTTTCTCGTCTCCCATCGTGGGTAGCGGCCGTGAGCCCACCGACTTGGGGCGTGAGATGACAGGTGTTGCCATGGTTGGCAATGCGGGAGTTGGGACTCCCAAAGTAGAGAGGGTGACTATCTGGTTTCGGTTCGTCCCGCTGCTCGATTGCGCAGGGAAAGCAGCGTGACTCTTCCTAGCTCTGCCTTGCCAGTTAGTTGTGAGCAATAGCTAGCTGTAGCAGTCGATTTAAGCTGCCTGCCAACACTGCAGTCAAAGGAAGGCGCCAACGCCACTGCACCTGATCCAAATTCACTTCTGCTTCACCTTTGTTCACAACTCGAGTACTTCTCTCGGACTAGACCGCTCAACCAGAGCCCCAGTACTGCAAAACGCCTGAGAAACGCCGAAAACCACTCCAAAATCTGTTGTTTACCCAATCGCAAATATGCAGTGCTAAACAGCGCGACGCTGCAGACGGTCTTGAACCTTCAAGATTGTACCGCAAGTGTAGCTTCCACCTCCCGCAAAGAGCAAGCTACGAGTCCACCCAATACCCTCACCATATCTGCGAAAGCAGTCAAACTAAAGTCAAGATGCTACCTCAATTACCAAAAACCTATCGTTCTTGCATAAGGCCTCTAAGAACCACGCGGAAACCCACCGCACACTGAGTCTTGCCGCTCATTAACACGCCAGAGTATTGCATCATCGTCAATTGGCCCCGGTTCAACCTCGGTATCAGGAGTCAAGCATCAAGACGACTGCATCCCCTGGAGCATTCGGTTTTCGATCCCAAAACACAAGGTTTTGACAGCAGCGCAGCTTAGCTGGGCTTGGTCCGCGACTGTGGAATACGTACGTGTTCCAAAGATCACCCGTTGCTGCTGCAAACCACACCGCCATATCCGCCGAACAGCCTACTCAGCTTTTTGTCTTTCAACCTGCGCACCTGTCTTTGTGTTTATCACGCGGTAGACGCTGTCTTCTCCGACAATGTCGGTCTTCACGTTCGAGACGGAGCCGACGAGGGTCTCTTCTCCGTGGCTACGTCCGGCCGAGAGCCCGGGGAAGGGGATCGAGAAACTGGAGGCTGAGCCACAGGAGGGGGCGATTGAGTACAAACTGCATTTGCTGTTACGGCCCCGACGACCATACGAGACCACCTCTGCTATAGCCTCCGGTTCCCAGCGACCCGGGCGGTCTGAATCTCACTCTAATACAGACCCACCCAATGGCAGCCTCCCTGATGTGGGTCGTCTGGCCATCATTTCGACCCCAACTGATGGCGTACGTCGGAGGGCTCCTGAGCCCAACACTACCACCAGCGAATCGCGCAAATTACGTCTGTATCATCTCACAACCCAGCTGCTCTGGAGGCTTCAGCAATCGATGAGATACAACCCACTGGGGACGACCGACTCGCTGATCCCCAAACTCCCTGACGATAGTGTTGATCTAGCTGCAGCGGTACGGCTTGGGAATCTGTGGCAAGGACTGGAGGAGTCCAAGGGCGCTCTGTACGAGATAGGAGTTTCCGACGATGGCACGCTGGTCGGACTTCCCGATGACGAAATGGAGGAGAGCCTCTTGACCCTTCGAGTAATGGCAGCGAGCCTTGGGTGTGTCGTCGAGGTGACCCGGCGGCAGTGTGTTGGAGAGTGCCAATGGACCGAGAAGCCTATATCGAACAAGAAAGTGGACAGCGTTACGCAGATAGTCACTCACCAGGAGACGCTATATGTGGTCGAGGCATTCGTGAAACCTTCCCCTGGCCTTGAGGATCAGACATTGGACACTGTGGACCGCACTACATCCGTTTCGCCAGGACAAGCAGCCGATGTGGACGCCAGCTCGACGACAGAGCAACTTCGAGTGACTCTAACGGGTCCTACTGACGGTGGCAAGTCGACACTCCTCGGTACGCTTTGCACAGGAATTTTCGACAACGGCTCAGGACGGAGCCGGACCTTCTTGCTGCGGCACCGCCATGAGCTGACATCTGGAATGACAACCTCGGTCTCTCAAATGTTGATTGGCTACAAGAATAGCGGCCATGATGAAAATCTCATCTACAGTTTCTCGGACCGCAACATTGACTCCTGGGAAGGCATACATGACTTGTCGCGAGACGGCAGGCTAGTATTCATGTCTGATTCTGCCGGCCATCTTCGATTCCGACGGACAATCTTGCGAGGACTCGTCGGCTGGGCGCCTCACTGGACCGTTTTGTGCTTGGCTGCCACTGATGGTGACACTAAGGGCAGGTCCACGCCAACGTCTTCGCAGGATGAGCTCGGCTCTCCCATTGGCGAAGTTAATCAGACCAAGGCGTACCTGGACTTGTGTCTCAAACTCTGCATGCCTCTTGTCATCGTCATTACCAAACTTGACGTTGCTACCACAATAAGCCTTCGTGCCACGCTGACAAAAGTCTTGACTGCCATCAAGAGTGCTGGAAGGGTGCCGAAGCTGCTGATCAAACAAAGAATACAGTCTGACCCCACGAGAGTTCCTGCGGTGGATGAGGATGACATACAGCCTCTGATAGCCGACATGAAAAGGAGTGGCAACCTGCTCGACTTCGTCCCGATCGTGTCGACGAGCGCTGTAAAGGGCGAAGGGATCGGTTTGCTTCACGCACTACTTCAGAATTTGCCAATCCCGCCGACTCCCACGGCTCAGGATTATGTCGGCCTAGCTTTGAATCCTGAACAGCCGGATGCTGTGTTTCACATTGAGGACAAGTTCAGCCTTTCTGCCTTGTATGGGAACGCAGTCAAGGACGACGAAGAAGCCGAGCACGGGACGGTTGTTGCGGGCTACCTCCGCTTCGGTCATGTGGCTGTTGGCGACCGGGTGTTGGTGGGACCGTTCCCGCCGGATGACGACTCGAGTACCATGACTCCCGAAGATCGGGCGTCCCCAGGCGGGGAGGGTCTATCCGTCTCGCACCACTCGTCCTCGGAGCTCAGCCGGCTCGCGATGCGGAACGCCGTCCCAGCCTCTGCCATCAAGGGTGAATGGTTCGATGCCCAGATCGCCACAATCCGCAACTTGCGTCTCCCAGTGCGGGTATTGGAACCCGGTCAGGCCGGCACCATTGGTATTGTCTTCGACATACCAAAGGAGGATCTTTCTGACAGCATTTTTGAGCGTCTTCCGCGGCCACCACCCAAGATCCGCAAAGGGATGGTGCTGGCGATGCCTAGCAAGCACATGACGGATACAGGCTTATCGCTCCAGGCAGCAAGCGGCGTCACTGCAGTCTTTGAGGATGCCTCCACCGACGAACTGATAATGGGGAGCACCGTCAAAGTTTACATTGCCAGTGTTCGTGCGTCGGCCAGGATACTTCGCGTTTCTCCGACGTGGACGTATCCTGACATGCCCGAAAATGACGAGGACGACGTATTCGTGATTAGTGACGAGAAAGAGTCGGCCAGGCAACAAGATAATGGCAAGCTGGTTTACGAGGTACAACTTGAGCTCCTCTCGCAGCGGGAGTGGGTCGAGATGGGCTCCCAGGTTGTGATCCTGGAGGGAGGCAGTAGGGACAAGACCGGGCTTGAGGGGTTTGTGGGCAGGGTCATAGAGATAGCGGAGTGAGTAGTCCATAGACAACGGCATTGTTTGGTTGGTTACACAGCTAGTCTTTCATAGAGCGAAATTAATTAATGTTTTTCTTTTCCTTGACACGTTGTGCCCCCACTCATGGCTGCTGGTGCCGGTGCTGTCTGTCATCAAGTCCAGATCTCCGGTCGCCTCCGAATGCAAGAACGACAAAGGTCTCGGCTGTCTTCCCAGATCGTTCGCTTGCCTTCTTGTCAAGGCCGCGGACACTGCCTCGACTCCGCCATTGTGCGTTCGTTCGCGACATGGCTTATGAGAACGATCCATGATCTCCAACCTTGATGTGCACGGCAGTTGCAATATTCGTCATCTTGCAAGCCACCTATACCGGGACACAGTCCGGATCACGCTGGCAACACTGGTATTCTCCTCGTCCTTCACCCCTCTCAACAGCCTTTTCTAGGCCCTCACCAAGCCGTAGAACAGTGTCCACGTAAGAACGAACCCAGCCAGTCCCCCGGAGAGCCCACTAGTCCATAGTTCCAGCTGGCCGCGGAAATAACGACTCGTGTCGAGAACGGGCTTCCCTGCGGACAAGGAGGCCGGGGCGACGCGGATGGTGTAGAAGAGGAGGGCCGTCAGCAGGGTGAAGCCGATGTAGAAGAGGAAGCCGGCGTAAGACTCGAGGCCGAGGATCCCGGCCGCGACGCCGAACAGGGAGGCTGTCAGGGACTGGAGGTTGGCGAGGGCCTGTGGTGTGTATTCGCTTTGGTTAGCTGGCGGCACGACTGACTGATGATGGAGGGTGGCTGAGCATCATGGCTCAACTGACCTTGGTATTGTGCACGACAGACTCCTGCACAATCGGGGAGATCTGCAGCTCCTTTTCCGACGGCATCTTGGGCGGCGTTCGGGGGAGGGTATCAAGATTGCTGTGGTGAAGCTCGGGGCATCTCTCCTCTTGGACGTCGTCGGAGGTTGCTCGCCAATTGGGGCTGGGGCAGTGCTGGGTCAGAGCTCGGCTAGTATGGCTTGTCGTCGATCTGGAAGCTTTGGAGCTTCTTTTCCTCCTGCCTTCCCAAGCCAGAGTGGCACGCCCGCCGCTAGGCCCTCGGCGGGAATCCCTGCAGCTTTCCCATTTCAAGGCGCCCTGGACTGCCCTGGACCCAGCAAAGAGAGTGGAAGGGCAGAGGCCTGCTTGACCTGGCAGGCTGGTCTCGCCCCAAAAATGGCACCTGATGGCCCCGAACTGCGGCCCCAGCTTCCCATCCGCAGACCGAGATGAGCACTGGGGCCCATCCCATGGGCCCGATGGGCACCGCTAGGAGTCGCTTGCAGTCCGAATGTCCACCCTGGACGGGGACAATTGGACCCTTGGCTCGTTCGGTCGACTCATTTTACTTTGATGACCACCCCTGGCACCGCCCAAGCGAGAGAGGTAGCGGTGGGACATGCGAGCACCTCGTCAAGTGTGTCCTTCTTCCCTTTTGATTGCACATGCTTCTGGTCTGGCTCTTCCCTCTCTCCCACCGCTGTTGAGATAGTGATTGACAATTGCATTCATTTGCAGACGAAATCGGTACCACGCTGATCCAGATCTCCAAGCCAGACTCCAATTCTGGGTGCTCGCATTGGCACTTGCACTTGCACTTGCACTGACCACTGACTCTGGCACTGACACACTCCTTTCGATACTCCGTCCTTGTTCACACTCACACCGATATTCCGACCCGACCAATCCTACGCTCGCAGTTCCCCCCAGTACGCCACCGCCTTCGACCTCCCCCAGGCCGTTGCTGTAGTGGGCAATACTTGCTTGCTTCCCGTTTCGTTTCGTTTCGAGGCAATCCTTTGTTGGTCTGGGCTCCCAAAATACCAACCGACCGACCCCTTTCAGCTGCCTCGGGAGTCCGTGTGAACTCCTCCGTTGGGATCATTAGCCTTTTTGTGCACATGTAACCGCATGGCTGGTGCAACAAGTGCCGCAGCCTGTATTCCTCGATTTAGATCTCTTTCATGGAGACGGTAATTTACGATGAGACTCCTCTCGCCGAGTACCTCAAGGGTCAGTCCACGACCTGTGCTTTTACAGTCCTTCTCCTGCCACCTATTGTACCCTTATTCTCTTATCGCATGATACAACTTCAACATGCGGCCCCTTACGCTGACAGGATTCCTCACAACAATAGACGAGGGCGAGGAACAGCAACGAGACTGGGCGCAGCAGGAACCAGACGTCATCATAGACACACCACCACCGAGCCCGCCAAGTCCTTCGTTCGCGCCCACGGGGAGGCCTCTAGTCAAGGCGCGCTTCCGCAGCAAGATCCCCGATGCGCTCAACATCAAGCTTCCCACCCCGAAGAACCGCCTGAGCTCTTTGCAAGATGGAGCGGTAAGGCAACCCCCGTGCAGGCGCTGTCATCTTTGGCTGATCCACGAGGTATGCAGACCGCAGTTGCTTCCAAGCTAGATCGCGCAGACAACTCCAAGTTCCTGGAACAATTCCGCTACACGATCGTTGCGTCCCAATTGTTAAGCGGCCACTCGATATTAGGGCAACATGGCCAGGCGCAGAGCTCCAAGATCCACGCCGAGAGCGACCATGATCCGAACATACCGACGCAAACAGGTTTAGTCCTCACGGCTGTTGGGGCGCTCGGGCTCGCGTGGCTTATCAGCTGGTTGTACGGGGGAGGATACTCGCACTTGAACAAGAAGAGGGTGGTGGTCTTCGTGGTGGTCTTCGGCGTTGCCGGCGTCGCGTCACAGGCATACATACGGCAACAATGGCTCAAATACGTCAGGGGCCAGGTGCTGACGGAAATCTCAACCTTCGTATCGAGAGCACAGGACTTCGACAGCGCATCGAGCGCCGCGGTTGCCCTGGTCCAGGAGGTGGAGCTTGTTTCGCGCGGATATCGCCTCAGCGCACCACTGCCACCCATCAGCCGAATCGATGACCAAAGCCAGACCCGGAGATGCGTAAGGCTCAGGAAATCCCTGAGGAAAAGCTTTGGGGGGATGATTTCCAAGTACGAGCAGGCGTCCTCGGCGATCAAGGGGTTTTCTGAGCAGCTGGATCTGGAGCGGTACTACGATATCTACGACATCAGCGACCTGGACATGTCGGATGCCTTGCAGGGCTATTCGGAGGGCGAATTCGAGGATATGGAATCATTGCGGACCTTGAAAATCGTGGCGTCGCGATTTCACGTACTACGGAAGATGTTCCTCTGTGCACTCCTCTCGATGGAAGCACAAGGCGACGACTCCGATTTCCTGCGATGGACCACCGTTGAGGAGACTCTGCGGACACTCAACGAAGCTACGGCTGCTTCTTACAAGCGAGTTGGGGACATTCTGGGTGAGGAACAGTCATTCAAACCCCCGGTGTCGCTCGCAGACAAGGCCCCGCTGTCACCAGGACGCGAGAGGTGGCGTTCACAACTTGGAAAGCTGAATTCCCTCACAACGGGAATTCGAGGACTACAGGCGAAGATGACTTTACTGCGAGAGGAGTCAGATCGCGCCCTGGACACGGCCTCGGACCTTTCGGAATTAGGACCCAGCCTGATGGCACAATATGAGTCGATAGGTCAAGACCTCAAGATGCTCCAACAGGCATGGGAGGATGGAAGGGCTGCTGTGGCCTCGAGTATCGACCGTAACGAGAAGCGCCTTTCATCCATTAGCGGGATGCTCTCTCCAGCCATCTCCTTGGGAGGACTCACCACTGTCGAAGAAAGTGGTGGTAGTGTATCGGACGCGCTGAAGGCACTCACGGGAGAATCCCCGGATAGTCCTGAGGCAGGCAGCCATTCCGAAGAAAGCGAGGAGATATTCGAGGCCGTTGCGGGCCCGCCGCCGAGGCCCAGGAGCATGCTGACGAGAGAGGAGAGGATAGCGAAGATGAGAGAGGAGCGCGAGAGGAGAGCAGAGACGAAAGACAAGTTCGATGCGAACCGCGGCATGCTCAAAGAGCTCGAGATGGTCATCAACCTGCGCCCGAACAAGAACAGGAGACAAACGATGCCACCGAACCCAAGCCGCGTCATCTCGCTGTGAGCGAGATGACGCCGGGCCGCTCCTTTCATGATTAATGTTTTGCTTGTGTTTTGGCTTTTTTGGTTTACATCATGCTTGCTTGCTTTTGCAATCATGGCTATCGGCGTTGCATCAGGCGGTGGTGACGGCGGCGGCTTACAGTCCTCTGAGGATACCTTTTCTTAATTTTTTTTTCAACCATCGGTTTCATTGCGTCTGAAAATTGCATGCAGAGGCGATATCCAAGCGACCTGTAACAAAATTATATAGATCTTGAGGGATGACGGAACTCAAGGGTCACAGGCGTTGAGGATGTGTTGTATTTGGATCCATGGGCCACAATGCGGCCGTGGAGAAATAGTCGATAATGTTTGGTCACTGTACAGTAGGAACATACTGACCGAGATACAAGCCAAAAATAAATCAACAAATTTATTGCGACGTCTACAAGACAGAACCACGGGCAGCTTTGCCTGGGTTGCCTGGATTTGCCATCGTGGTTGTTTGCAGCTCAATGTTTCTATACCTAAGTCCCTGTTTGGGGGTTTCCAGGCCGTCAAATGCTCTCCATTGGAAAAGGTACGCAGAGATTCACTGGCTTCTTGTCATGTTCATTTGATGTTTGTTCAGCAGCTAGGGCGTCTTCTCCACGGCGCGTGGCTCAGAACCATGGACGGTTTCTGGGAGCAGAAGGAGGCCTGCAGCACAAGGATCATGGGGTATTCAGCTGCTCTCACACACAATGTACACGGGTACCTCTGTGAGTTGTGCCCCACTAAATTTTAATGGGCTCCGTCCGACGCGTAAATGCAGTGAACTCGCGCTTGGAGGCGCGTCATTCAAAAACCGTGGGCTGCGACTCTGATTTACCTGCCTCCTTCTCTCTCGGTGCCTACTCAAATTCCAAACGACTTTCTCGCTTTGCGCAGAAACAACTACCACTCGATACCACCAAGAGCCTCTTCCAGACGACCACATCTCTCCATCCCTCCCTACCGTAACTAATTCAGCAACTTCTCTCTTCTCTACCAGACCTTCAGTAAGTTCCACTAGGCGGAAGCGTTCGAGAGCCCCTCCCCACTTCGACGTGAGCATACGCTAAGTACAGAGCAGCCATGCTTGAGGCACGACTGGAGCAGGCGGGTATCCTGAAGAAGGTATGGTGAAGCTTCTCTCAATCCCTTCTCCCAAAACTTGGACTTATCTGACATCTCGCCCCTCCAACAGGTTGTCGACGCCATCAAGGACCTGGTCCAAGATTGCAACTTCGACTGCAATGACTCCGGGATCGCGCTGCAGGCCATGGACAACTCGCACGTCGCGCTCGTGTCCATGATGCTCAAGGCCGACAGCTTCGCACCGTACCGGTGCGACCGCAACATCGCGCTGGGCGTCAACCTGACCTCCCTGACCAAGGTGCTCCGCGCCGCCCAGAACGACGACATCATGACGCTCAAGTCCGAGGACGCGCCCGACAGCCTGAACCTGGTCTTTGAGAACGCAGAGACCGACCGCCTGACCGAGTACGACCTCAAGCTCATGGACATTGACCAGGAGCACCTGGGCATCCCTGAGACCGAGTACGCCGCAACCATCACCATGCCCTCGGGCGAGTTCCGGAGAATCTGCACAGATCTGCTGGCCATGTCTGAGTCTGGTAAGAGCCCAAGAATACCAAATTACACAAATCACTAGTTGCGTGTCACAGTCTGGCTAACATTTGTTGATTGCAACAGTCACGATCGAGGCCAGCAAGGACGGTGTCAAGTTCGCCTGCACTGGTGACATTGGCAACGGCTCCGTGACTCTGCGAAGCCATCAAAATGTCGAAAAGCCTAAGGAGAACATCGAGATTGAGCTGAGCGAGCCGGTGTCCCTGACCTTTTCCCTCAAGTACCTGGTCAACTTCTGCAAGGCCTCGGCCCTGTCGGAATCGGTCAAGATCTGCCTGTCCAACGAGGTGCCTCTCCTGGTCGAGTACGGTGTGCAGGGCGCCAGCTTCCTGCGCTTCTACCTGGCCCCCAAGGTGAGCCTCTATCTTTGTTACCTCTCCCTCCTGCTTGAACGCTGTGCTAATCACTTTCCCGTTTGAACAGATTGGTGACGACGAGTAATTGGTCGGCAAGTCGCTTTGATGTACGAGTGAGAAGAGGCACCGTGAGGCAGCAACGCCTGACCTTTGGAGATAGTCTTGTGCGACTCATCTCCCTGGAGAGCGCCACCGATCTCATGAATGCCGGTTCAGCCCCTCCAAGAGTGGAGGAATATTGCCTAGGCTCCTGTTACGGGCGGAATTGTGAAAATTGGTCGAGGCCAGCCTGTGCTCTGGGCGTTGCAGGATAATGCACTGTTTATCATCATAGAGATGGGAATGGAGTGCAGTAGCATCATGTTCGATACGATATTCGACGGTAATGAAATACACAAGATTACAAACATTATGAAGGCACCCAGTTTTTGAGGTGTGCCTGCGTAGAGTGCGGCTGCACCCAGGGTCGCAACGTGGGGTTCCAGCCCACGTCCCGCCCGCGATCCCCTGTTGGCGCCCGTCCAGATCACCGGCACCGAGCCGGTCAGCATGCGGGGCACTTTTTTGAATGGATGAGTCCGACATGCCTTTGCTGTGTCATTCGAAATTTCTAGCACGATGCCGGTGACACCGGGACTGGGCGCGATATCGCACGTATGACTTGATCCTCGCGACCTTCTAAAAGAATTGAATGACTTGGTAATCCCATTGTTCTGTAAACTGCTTCGGAGACACACCACAAAATATCCCCTGTTGCGAGATTCCCCTCACTGACGTCGGTACATGTGCACGCCCGGCAGCACCGCCTTACCTGCATCTCGAGACCCAACCTGCCGCCACCCTACCACCCTTTGACTTTCGATGGGCAGCATTAGCCAAGTCGCACAGAGGATGCCAGCCGATTTGCCAGTCCCAGAGACTCGCGTCCTTGCTGTTGCCAGTCATGTACGGAGAACGCCTCTCCCTCCCATGAGCATAACCCGTCCAGACTCCTAGCATCTGCCCACCCATACATATACCCACACAGATATCACACGGAGAGAAAGACAGGAAGGTGTGCTGACAAGATGCCAAGGTTGTCTCTGGGTAGGTTCCGCGCATTCCCTGACGAGGGACCGACCGAATGATCAATTGATCCTTCCGGCTGACCACGGCGCGGGTTCGCCCCTCCAGATATGTCGGCAACAAGATCGCCGTCTTCGCGATGCAGTCGCTCGGCTGTGACGTCGCAGCTCTGAACACCGTACAATTCAGTCAGTCCCACCACCGCACCTTCCCTCGATCACACGTGCTTGCACATACACCCACACACGCCTACATCCTATACACAAGACCATACAAGTGCGCAGCCATGAACCGCCCCTGACACTCTCGTCGCTCGCGCGCAACAGGCAACCACACGGGCTACAAGCAGGTAAAAGGGACCAAGGTGTCAGCGCAGGAAATCACGGACCTGTACGACGGCCTGAAGCAGTCATACCTCGACGACTTCGACATGATGCTCTCGGGCTACATCCCCGGCGCCGAGGCCGTGCAGGCCGTGGGGCGGATCGCGGCCGAGCTCAAGGAGAGGGCCCGCTCGAGGCCGGGCGGCTTCTTCTGGGTGCTGGACCCTGTCATGGGCGACAACGGCAGGCTGTATGTCGCCGACGACGTCGTGCCTGCCTACAAGTCGCTGCTACCGCACGCGGACTTGATATTACCGAACCAGTTCGAGGCTGAGTGAGACTCCCCTATCTCGCCGCTGCCACCTGGCCGTGCCGGGTACCCAGGGGCAGGAGCAGAGTATGTGCTAACCTCACGATCCGTCACAACACAGGCTCCTCTCCGACGTCAAGATAACAGACATGACCTCCCTGACGCGCGCCATCGAGGTGATCCACGCCAAGTACGGCGTTCCACACATAGTCCTGACCTCTGTGTCGCTCGACACCAACAACGACGACGACGGCGCAAACAGGACACTCTCGGTGGTGGGCTCGACAATGACGTCCTCGACGCGCAAGCCGCGCGCCTTCAAGATCCGCTTCCCTGCCATCGACGCCTACTTCTCGGGGACGGGCGACATGTTTGCGGCGCTGATGGTCGTGCGGATGCGGCAGGCGGTGACGACGGCCGCGGGGGCAGGGGTGACAGCACTGGGCCAAACAGAGTCGTGGCTTAGCCCGGACGACGTCGACGCGCTGGACCTGCCGCTGGCCAGGGCGGCGGAGCGCGTGCTGGCCAGCATGCACGAGGTGCTCGCGGCGACGTGCGAGAGCATGAGGGCCGAGGTGAAGAGGGCCGAGGCGGACATTGGCGGGGCCGATGAGAAGAGGATGCACCTGGCGCGGTCCAAGGCGGCCGAGCTGAGGTTGGTGAGGCATCTTGGGTCCCTGAGGGAGCCGTCGGTCGAGTTCAAGGCGCAGAAGATGTAGACTAGGTAAGAGAGGCGCATGCGTTGCTAAAATATGCGGTGTTCAGACTAGAGGTAGACGGATCATCTGTTGCAAAAGCAGAATCGGACTAGACAGGCTAATGTTGATCGTTCATTTTTCATTATTTTGCCTACCCATTGCGGGCGGCGTAGGATCCGTCTGTTGCACATCTAAGTTGACCATAACGGCCTAATGGCCAGTCCGCAATAAAGATATACGGTCTCTCCGCATTGTCAACGCCTCCTTGATGCCAATATCCTACAGGGCCTTAACCAAGCTGTTTGTTACCATCATTCTCATCCCACGTTCCTCCATCGAAGGTGTAGGAGCTGGGGAGCCGTAGATCTCCCTCAGATGGCATTTCCCACCCAGCATGCCTCAGAAAACCCAATGTACCTGTCACTCCATGGCCAAGGCACGTCCTTGTTCGAGCTCGCCCTGCCCAGGCCCGGGTGCACGGAGACAGCAGCTTCCACGGCCCTCTTCTTGTCCCGCAACCAAGCCCCCTAGGACGATGGTCTCTCAGCAGCAGCCGCCGCCGGGGCAGCAGGAGCAGGGGCAGCAGCAGCAGGCACGTCGGAGGCGCCGTCCGTCGCCCCGTTAGAGGCCGGAGGAGCAGCCGCCGCCGCGATGGTGCCGAAGCCGCCCGTGGACCCAAATCCGCCGCCGCCCCGCACGCTCTCCTCGAGCTCGGCGACCTCGAGCACCTCCGGGGTGTAGATGCGCTCCAGGACGAGCTGCGCGACGCGGTCGCCTTCGGCGACGGCGAAGTCGGCGTCGGAGTGGTTGAAGAGCAGGACCTTGACCTGCCCGCGGTAGTCCGCGTCTATGACGCCGGCGCCGGTGTCGATGAAGTTCCTGAGTGGCCATTGGTCAGCGGTTGCAAAGTTTTGAACTGGATGGCTACTCACTTGGCGGCGAGCCCGGAACGGGGAGCGATGCGGCCGTCTGTTTCGAGCAAAAGGTTAGATGGATTATTGCAGTGATTTGTGTTCCTTCCTCTGCTGTGCAAGACTTACAAGTCCCAGCGGGCACTGCCATGCTGATGTCGGTGTCGACGAGGGCCTTGCCGCGCGCGGGGATGACGGTGGCCTTGGCCGCGTAGATGTCGTAGCCGGCTGCGAAGGCGCTGCCGCGGGTGGGCAATCGTGCCTTGTCAGAGAGCTTTTTGATGAGTAGAGGAGGGGCCTGGTCCATCGCGGTGACGGGAATGGTGCTGCCGTTCACGTTCGCCATGGCGGCGGTGGTTGAAGCAGATTCGGCTGTCTTGACGCGCTTTGCTGGAGGAGAGAGGGGTGGCGACGTGACTGAGATGCTCTTGTCCGTGTTCATGTTACGAGATGGGACAGGTTGGGAGACAAAGAGTGCACGGCGAGGGAAGGACTGAAATGTTGTTGTCGTAATAACTCTCAGCATGGTGGCTCCTTCTCTTAACTTTCAGTCAAAGCAGGGATATAAATGGAAAGCGCGTTGAACCGACGCGTTCCTTGCCCCCAATCTCATTGGCCAATGGGCTGGGATGACCCACTATTTTGAGCGAGGAAGCTGGAGGTCGTCTGCTGGGTTTCCATTCTGCACGGCAGCATAGCAATTCTTCAGTGGCTTGTTGCTCTACAAGAGGCGTTTTTAATATATTGCGTGTCTTCGGGGTAGAGATGGGACAGTGGTTATTTGGTGGTTCCCCAGCTGATTCGTGTCATGAAGGCAAGATCTGGGAAAGCAACTCGCGATCAAGCTGTTGCTTCGCGTTCCCACCACCCGTGCTGGAGGTCACCGTCCCATAAGTCCATCTTCTCGCAAACAACGGTGCTGAGTGAGCACTTGCGTCAAATGCATGACTTCAGTAGTGCGGCCATGAGACGAACCTGCCATCTGGTAGTTGAGGAAGCGGCAACACCCTTATGCTACAACCATGTCAGAGAACCCCGCCACCGAGGCTTTGTCTCCGTGGAAGCGGATCTTGCGTCACAAAATTGATATCTGACTTCGCAGTTATCAATCAATCTCACAAAAGGGCATCATGTCTTCGTGTGTTCTCCGCTGCCGAACCAGCATTAGTTGGCAAGACTCGGTACCAAGTGCCGACCCAAGAATCAATTCACGCCAAGAATTGGCACTTGGCGCACTGCTTGCCATTTTCAAGTGACTGAAGCCAAGCTGGGCCGGTCTGTAACTAAATTGCAGGTAGTCGATACCAACGTTCCTATTATCTATGAAAGTTTAGTACCGAAGTGTTTGAGCGGGCTGCATAATATATGTATTACAGCTTGTCAAACGCCTCCTGTTGTCATGCTGGGCACCGTTCCGTCTGACTAGCACTGATCGACAGTGTCGAGTTTGATTGACGGCGGAGCGAAACGAGAGACGACGCAAGATGGGCCAGATCATCCCGACGAGTCTAATCGCCAATCTCTCGGCCAAAGTCCACGAGTCGCAGGCGCTTTGAGTCTCTTGGGTGGAATTCGGCAACCTTCGATCGAACAAGCAATCGCACGGCCGCCGACTCGTCAGAAACATTGACATACGCATCCGAGCTCGAACCCTCGGATTCCATGAGGCTGTTCATGAGCTCCTCGGTCAGTCTCTGCATCTCTTCTCTCGCTGCCGCGCGCTTGTCATTCTCGCCCTCGCCCCTGCCTTCTCGATCTCGGCCACCTTCAAGCATGTCGTCGATCCTCCGCTGCCTCTTGTCTGTGCCAGCGTCTGGCTTGGATTTCTTCCGCTTGCCCCTTGCGCTGAAGCCGGCTTCCAGATCATCTGAGTCGATGTCCATCATGTCGCCGGCCACAGGGCCACCACTCTGCTCAGCAGCCAGCATCGAGGCTAGCCGCTCATCGATGAATGTTTTCAGGGCCTTTAGCAGCTTGGACGTGTCGGCATCAGTCGTTTTGATGTTCTTTTTGAGCTCCGAGATGCGCTCTCGGGTGACCTGGCTGGGGCTCATGGCCGCCCTGGTCTCGATGCCTTCACGTAGGGACTGGATTCGCTTCTCCAGGGCTTTTGTTAGGGCTGTCTGGTCCGACAGGTTGACCTTCTCAGCGTCCAGCTTTTCTTGGGCATCCTGAAGTGACAGTTTCTGCGAAGCAAGAAATTTCCTCGATTCAGTGATGATCGAGTTCGTAGCGCGAAGAGCTACAAGTGCCGGTACAACAGAGTCAGGGAAGGGCAAAAATGGTTCTGATGCAGCAACATCTCGGTATGCCCCAGCGACGGCGTGCAATTGCTTGCTTGTACCGATTGCTCCACCAGTTCTCTGTTGACCCTGACTCCTCTGCGAGATGGCAACACACTTTTCATTTTCCTATGGCGTAGTCAGCATGAGACGCGTGGCTGTTGTTTACATGGAATACTGACAGACCTCGGCAAGTGCTCGCTTCAATTGCTCGGCCCTTTTCAACAATTCTTTCCTCGACCGTTCCAGGTAGCCTGGATGCAGGTCTTCGCTGGTCAAAGCCGCTGCAGATGCCTCCATCACGGGCCGGCACAAAGACCGCCGTCGCGTCGAAAACGCGTGGGGTGAGGCTACCCTCGAGGCGACTTTTGGCACGAGTTGCCCTGCGGCAGTCAGGAGCAAGGACGAGCTCGGTCCGATTGGCCAAGACAGAGGTTGACGAATCAGCTCAGCTAGGGGTAGCTTTGTGAAGCAAGGTTCTAGAAGATGAGTTTCAAGGAGATCTCAAGTGTGCATGTGGGATTTATGCGCCGAGCGAGTCAACCCAGCGAGCACGGCAGTGATGGCAGATCCGGAAGACGGGAAGGAGGTGCCGCCGTACGCCAATCCAGGACAAAGTGCCGCAAGGGTGTGGCCACATCCACTGCGCACAGCCAGACAGCACAGCACCTGTGCAGGTCTGAACGTGAGACGGCCAGCCTGCCAGCCTGCCCAGCTGCTCTGTTTCATTCCGTGCAGTGGAACAATCCTGCTGGAAGCAGAACAGCCCAAGCTGCAAGGTATTATTGATAGAAGCACGGTCCCCTGGGCTTTCCGGTCCTGTGGTAACACGTATGTACTGCTCGAAGGGTGAGTTGCTGTTAGTGGCTACCTAGGGGTGTTGGGGCACGCGTAATGCGCCAGGTGGCCAGGGTGGCGCACACTCAACAGCCGTTCTGGCTCCACTCCATCAGAACTTTGTGTAGCCTGAGAGCCTGGGAGCCTGAGAGCCTGCCCAGTCAGAGCCAGAGCCGTGCACGGGCCATGGAACCCCCATAATATTTGATCTCCTGCTCTGCCAGTGCAGCTCGTCCTTTTTGCGAAGGGGCAAGCAAGCAAGCCCGCCGACGGCACGGCACACCTCTCGTCCAGTTTCATCCCAACCAGTTTCTTTCACTGTGAGTCTCTGAATCTCGTCCCCCGCCCCTCGTGCAAACCAGAAGCACAAGCATCCACGGCCTGCTGCATTGCGTTGCGCGACGTCCGAACTCGCCTGGGGCAAGTTTAAGCCTTTTCACCGCGACCCCACTCACTCACTCAATGCCCTCTCCGTCAAACCTCTTTCCCGCCTGTCCAGTCTGCCAATCTACCCCGTTGCCCAAATCTCTACACTGCCTGTCTCCCGTCAACCCCCATCATCCCCTTTGGCGATCAATCACGACAGTCACTCCAAGATCCTCGTCGCCACCGTCCGCGCCAGTCACTGTCGTCCACTAACCACCCCTTACCTAGCTTGTGGTACACGGTACCCACAGATCGTCCCTCTATTTTTGCCCCGTAGGCATTGCGGTACGTGCAGCTCCAAGGTGTTCGTTCCTGCGGCCTCTGCTCCGTCCTGTTTCAGCAATCACCTCCCCTACCCAGCTCCCCCCAGCTTTGCCCCCCCCTCCCCCAGCTCTCCCACCTTTGTTGATATTCCCTACTCTTCATATCGCAACTCTTGTTTCGCGCTGTCGTCCCCCTCCTCTACTCTTCAAACGCACGCCGACAGGCACCCACCCATCCACATACCCACACACACGCATACGTGCATACATACAAGCACGCGCACTCACTCTAACAAGCGGTGCAGACTGACGGAGCGAGGCACAGCTACGACGCCGCGTCTAGCTAGCTCTAAGCCAGCCAACAGGAAAAAGTGAGCCGGCCAGCTACTACCGGAGACGGCCACCTCGGGTGCTTGCTGCTGTTTGTGACGGAGCAAAAAGGTTTGAGATCTGGTTCTCTCGGTATCCTGCCTGCCTGCCTGCTTGCCTTACACTCTCAAGCCTCACCGCACTCGTCACCTTCTTCTGAGTTCTTTTGAGCGCCTGCTTCAGCCATCAACTCTTCATCTTGCGCCTCCCTTGACTACATCTACCCGACCTCCAGCCTCAAGTCTCAACCTCAACCTCAACCTCAACCTCAATAATCTTGGCCCGCATCTTCGCCTCGCCCTGCCTCCCGCCAAAAGCTGCACCTACTATCCATCTGAAGCAGTCATCAGAGGAGGTTGTCTTCCCAGCACTTCCCCTCTTCCGCAGTGCCAGTCGTCGCCCTCCGCGATAGTTTCACCCGGTCTTACACTTCCTCCCCGAGACCTCGATCCCAGTTGCCTACCAGCCCGTCCGATCCATCTACATCACTCCCGGCGCGCCACTACACCTGCACGTTTTCCTTGCGAATCCGCCCCCACAGGTGTAGATAGGACCAAAAAGAATCAATTCAATACGATTTTACCAAAAGAACAACCGACACACTTTTGCTTCACGAGACAAAATGTCGGCCTCGCCCCCAACCCAGTCCGCAAAGCGGCCCCTCGAGGAGACCTCGTCTCCGTCCCGAACCGACCAGCCTGATGCGAAGCGCCCGGCTCTAGATAAGGTCCTCCGCGGTGACGATGAGGAGGTCCAGGTCAAGGCCGACGTGCCATCCGAGAACGGCCACGAAGACGCCGTGGAGACACCAGCTGCTGATGTCAACTCGAACGGCGAGACCAAGGCCAACGGCGAGACCGCTGAGCCTCAGGATGTTCAGGGTGATGCTGCGGCGCCCGACGTTGCCGCGGACATCAAGCCTATCGTGAGCACCAGCTCACTCGGAGCTGGCAACTCGGCGCAGGCTGCCAACGCCCACGACGAGACAGCATGGATCCACATCCGAGCCGTCATCACCAGCCCTGAGGCAGCTACCATCATCGGAAAGGGAGGCGAGAACGTCTCCAAGATCAGGCAGATGTCAAACGCGAAGTGCACAGTCAGCGACTACCAGAAAGGCGCCATAGAGCGGATCCTCACTGTGAGCGGCAGTGTTGACGCCGTGGCCAAAGCCTTCGGGTTGATTATTCGTACTCTGAACAACGAGCCGCTGGCCGAAGCTTCCAACCCCCAGTCCAAGACTTATCCGCTCCGGCTACTCATCCCGTCCATATTGATCGGCTCCATCATCGGAAAGGGCGGTGCACGGATCAAGGAGATCCAGGAGGCCTCTGGTGCTCGCCTGAACGCCTCAGACTCGGTTCTTCCCCTTTCAACCGAGCGCTCATTGGTTGTCATGGGTGTCGCCGATGCTGTCCACATCGCTACGTACTACGTGGCCAGCACACTGCTTGAGCAGCTCAACGAGCGTTTCGGCGGCCCTGCTGCATCCGCCTACGCGACGCGGAGTGGTGGTCCAGCCGGAGCCATTCCCGGTGGAATGCAGGTCGTCCCATACATGCCTCAGCCTGCAGGTGGAAACTTCGGCCGAAGTGAAAACTACGGGAGGAACCAACCTCGAAACGATCCGCGTGGTCAACAGATGCCGCAATCATACATGCCTCCTTACGGTGGCCAGCCACACCCTGCCGCGCCAAACCCGGCCATTCCCGTGCACTATGCTGGTGCTCAGGCCGGGGCTGCTTACGGACCGGCAGCTCACATGCAACAGCCTCACCATGGCCCTCACGTCGGCGCACACCCCCATGCCGGCCCCCAGGCCCAGCAGCCGATGCACGGCGGTGCGGGGATGCCTGGAGCCCCTCTCACACAGCAGATTTACATTCCCAACGACATGGTCGGTGCTATCATTGGCAAGGGAGGCCAGAAGATTAACGAGATCCGGCAAATCAGTGGCAGCGTCATCAAGATCAACGAGCCGCAGGACAACAGCAACGAGCGACTCGTTACTATCACTGGTACTGAGGAGTGCAACCGCATGGCCCTGTACATGCTGTACTCCAGACTCGGTGAGGCGTCCAACAAGGGACCGGTCCCTCCAGCACGAGGCTAATTCCCGACGCAGAGAGCGAGAAGCACCGTATTTAAGAGATAACGAACCGAGAGGCAGAACACAGCGCGCTGCACTAGGGCAGCGCTTTCAGGGGCACGCCGCTATGCCTTGACAGACAGGTTTGAGCATTCGTTTCTCGGAGTACTTCGGGCTGAATAAGACTGAATTGTCTGAGTGGGAGGAGTTATAACAGTATCTCAAAAAACGCTGGCCTTTTCGTCTGCGGACTACACACACACACGGAGCACATTTTTGAGGATTTTATGACTTCATTAGCTCCAGCTGACCTGCATGGCAAAAGTCTTTCTAATGAACATTCTTTCATTTCTACACTGATGCCCTCATTCTGTCGTCCTCGATCACCGCCGCCCATTGCCCTTGCTTGCTGCCGTCCACATCTACATCATGTTGTACATTGCCTGACACAAAATGTCCCGTCCCGACTCCCCCATGATCGTGCCCGTACATACATACATACATACATACATACATACAAAGTAACTGTCCAAGGTGCCAACCGCCTGCCTTCCCATGCCTGAGCACATGTCCCCATCACATAAGCTGGGCGTCGTCTGTACATCCTCGAGCTGAGGCAACACCATTCTGACCTGTCAGCGTACGGATGAAGTTCATTCGGTCCTCGTGGCACACCTCGAGTCACAGCCTCGGCCGAGTCATGGTTCTGCAGATTTCGCATTGTTACTTTGGGGCACGGTTCTCTTGGCTAACTTGCACACACCGCAACAGGGTCCATATCATCCTCGGGGCATTTGAGCGCCTCACGCCGATGCGGACTCGTGGACTCCGATCGAGTTGCGGGTACGCTCGAGCAACCACCTATCGCGGGGTCTGTCCGGAAAGTTCGGCTATAGGCTTGGCGCAAAGTGATGAGAACTACTATATAACCTTTGTTCAATGAAAGTAGCGGAGATCTTCGTGGCGCCAAGGTGAGTGAACGTGTGTTGTAAGGGCGGGTCCCGAAGCTCATCACCGAAATCGAATTCTAGATTTGGGAAATAACACCCAGGAACAACACCCGATTGCTGTACTTGAGGACTAGTCTTATGAACCTAACTAAGAAAGAAAATAGTGGCAGCAGCATAGCTTGCCGAAGAGCAATTGCAACATCAACTTCACGCATGCTATTGGCACAAGCTGGTACAGTGTATAATTCGTTTTCAATTTGTGGCTATGTTGTCTCCATGTCATGCAACGTGCCGTGAAAAACAATCCCATTCAGCGCCAAACAGTGCCAACGTTGATCCCACACATCAACATTGGTCCCACACATCAACATTGGTCCCACACATCGTATCATACAACAACCAATATCATGGCCGGCGACGAGGCCGTCATACTCGCCACGTCCTCTCAAGTGAAGATGCTTAAGTCGACGGGCCCCGGACCCAGCTGTTGAGAATGTGCGGTCAGCGTGTGATTCAAACGCGATGGGGCCAGTGTTGCTTCGCAGAATATTTAGACAGGGCAAAACCTACTTATTCCACATCTTGCCAAAAATACCTGGGGGCGGTCTCTGTTCGCTCAGACTCTGGCGCCGTGCAACGAGCGCGGGGTCGTTGGACCGCTTGGCCTCTTGCAATGAGGCGAAGAGAGGGCCGGAGCCGCGGCGGCCTGACCTGGTTGGGGATACAGGGGAAGTCGTGGAGGACTCGGAAGAGACCGAGTTGGAGCGTTCGGTCTTGTCCATGGTGGTGGTTTGTATAGATGCCTTTGAGTGTGGTGTCACGGTATGGATGTGGAGGTTAGCAGCTTTGGAATGAATGGCGAGTTCGAAGTTGGTATAAGTGGACAAGTTATAGAAGGATCTATAGAAGAATAGCAGAGGGAAGCGGGGTATTTAAACCATCGCGATTACAAGCCAGCCTCTCCTCGAGCACGGCAGAGGGTGGGATGGGATGCTCAAGCCTTCTCCCTCTCTGTCTCGTCCCGCTCGCTTGCGGAACGCACCATGCGGATGCGTCGCAGCTTCGGGGGAGAATAAGCTTTCACAGCGTCAACCGTGATGATCTCACCAATGAGGTGACAGGCCGTCCCATCCCCAGGCCACGGCGGAGCCGCCAATCTGGCCCCTGATCGGGGCATTATGACGATGACGGTTGGGGGAAGCCCGATCAAAGGGAGGGCAGGGATCATAGTCCACATAGCACACTATCCCGTGCGGGCCAACCCCTTCCCTGTCGCATGGCTCACGGTTCTCTCGTCTTATGAGAGATACTTGCTCCCCACATGCCTTGCTGGCCAACAGCCGGAGTATCACTCCTCATCAGTGCATAACATCTACCCCGCAACGTGCCATATACCTGCACAGTAATCGAATGATGGTCGCGTGCCGGTGAGACGCGAGGACGAGAGGGGCTGACCAAGCAGAGGAGAGCCAACTACTCAGACTCTTTCGTCCTCCACCGTCCTGTAGCTGGTAGACTGACTGATCGAACCATCCACGCGCATGGGGCCAGATCCACGCAACAGCACGTTCCAGCGCGGTCTAGCCCTCAATGCCTTAGTCGTCTCGCAGCTATTGGCCCAGATCTATGCTTCCCAGACAGCGCAGAATGGTGGTCGACACTCGATACGTGTGATGATAGTACGTGGGCACTGACTAGTATCCTCGCATGGCCTGATCGAGCTAAGAAGTCGTCCTCGCCTATCATCGAGTTTAAGGCAGCTTTCGACCCGGCCCCATTTCAGGAGTCTCAAGGAAGGGGACCCGCTCCGTAGAGAAATGTTGCTAAATAAAAACAAGGGTATTGCATTGCGATGCTGATCCGGACGAGTGAATCGAGCTGAATCGGCCGTGACGATCGGAGCCGTCGTTGTCTATGACGAATTGGGGGCTTCTCAGCCATCGGCCTCGAAGTGGGTCCAAGCATGGAATCTCAGGGTCCGGGGAGCGGGAGGGTCTGCGCCGGCTGTGGGGTAATTGGCGGAAGGGATCCTGGCGCTAATCAGCCCTGGCGATGTGAGGGACTCTTTGTTTGCTATTGGCCAGTTTCCGTTGCCGTGGACATCGACGAGACAGAGCACGTGGTTGTCATGAGTTCGTCCAACCATACGGTTATGGTGATAGCTGCCATGGCAAGGTTGTTTAGTTGGAGACACATGTGTTTGTGCAGGGCTTGAATAGTGGTGACGAGTATAGCACCCGCCGCGATACATGTAAGATGATTGGTTGTTGCCGTCGAACCTTCTGCGTATTGATGACCTCGTTTTCCTCTGCCACCAACTCCACCTGTTCTCTTCGGTTCTTTCCGTACGGCTGGCTGTGTTTCAGTCACAGTCCGTGGATTATTCTGGAATCCAACAACGCTCCAGGAGTTTCGGGACCGCAAACTTTGTTGGGGTCGCAGCATGACAACCAGATCGTTCTGCCCGGTTGCAGCGACGGATGACGACGGCCGACCTCAGATATCATACGCGCCTTTCCATCTTTTTATGCCATATCAAACCCAAACACATAGATGTGGTATTAGATGAGGCCAGCTTTCTAAGTAATGATATGGCAAATATTGAGCACATGAGGTCTACTGCGTACCCCGATTCCCCTATAGGCACTTGTAATATATTAAAGACGTATTGGCTGCAAGTTTTTGGGCGGCAACTTCTGTACACTTCGATAAGATTGAGGTGGATCAATAGTATTGCTAGAGGTGCGCCGTTCCCACACCCGGAAAGTTTGTCAACCGGTAGCAGTCGATAATCGGCTTCCCCTCGTCCATTATCATCACTCCCACGGCGACCACCGCGTTCATCCACTCATATGGGCTCCCTCCCGCCGCCTCAAATGTGATTTGCGTGAAGTACTCGGCCTGGTCTTGCGTAATGGTCAAAGGCTTGCCCTGCTCAGGTGGCCAAGCCGCATCCGTGCCTGGTACGGGCGGCCCTCCCGTCACGGTGCCCACAGCATTAACCAGAATGAAATGGCCGTCATCAGTCTTGAGGGTGTACCGAGCATTGAGCTTGATCGGTGCCTGTAGTCCATTTAGCAACTCCAAAACACGCTCGCGTGCTAGCGTGGTGAGCCGGAAACGGGCCGCGGACCTACCTTAGGGGATTGGATGCGCTGCGCCCAATCCGCACCGCTGTTTTTTACAATCTCGCCCTTGATTTGTGGCCCTCTTACCGTACCGCCAACGATCGGTAGGACTATACGCGATATTGAGCTGCCGTGGACGTTTGGGATCGGAGATGCGCCGGGGTCCATCTCTGCCACGATCCGGTATATGAACTCAAGGTGTGGCTGGCGCATCGGGGGCTCTCCCGACGAGAAGTCGTTGCCCGGAGAGGGAATGTGTTTTGATGCCATTATCTCGAGTTTCTGATATGGAGACTACATTTGTGCTTAGTCCGACATTTTTGGGAGTTGTATCCAGTTACATATATTTATCTCGTTTCTCCTCACTTGCAAAGACTGGATTAGGGCGGGAGCGCGGTTGTCAAGTCGGCACGGGAAGACATCCGAAATACCTCGGCTACTCCTTATTCCGACCTAACATGGTGCGGCTGCACGATCGGAGAAGGATTGGTTGAGCACAAGGCAGCTATATTCCTTTTTCAAATGTCGCATTTAGATATATGCGCATGAGGGCTACTAGGCTACTGAAGCTCCGAGTCAACTGGTGCCTTGAGCCATGGGCAAGGGCAGGTATTCTCAGGCTGGTGAAGGTCTCAAACTTGATAACTAAATAGTCGTATCTCGTTACATCCCCTCTCTGGACCACATTTCCAAATTCGATGTTACATCTTCTCTCGACCTGTAAGAATTCGTCAGGTCACTTCTGGTTTGCATCTCTTGATTGAATATTCATAATGTCACAATGTCGCATATCCGTGTAATTAAGCATGCGGCACTGGACCAGCATGAGTATACGGCAGACGGGAAAAGTGCAATGACTTCACGTCTGCATGTACCTTTTAACAGTGTATTTATATTATGCACACGACCACGGAGCGGAACGCCATGTATTTGGTTTTACTTCTTCTGGTACGCGATACGTCCACTGCTATTCTCGGGTGGTAAGCTGGTCTTAAAAGGGGGCACTGCATCTGCTGGGCCCTGCGCAGTCCTCCCTTCTTTCAATCTCATCGCTCATCAATGGGCGACTATCTCGTCCAGGCTCATCCGACGGCGAATTGAATAGTTCTTTCACCATGTTCAAATACACCTCCGCACTTCTTCTCATAGCGACGCGCACACAGGCTCGATTGTTGCCTCCGTATTCAACAAGCAACGCACAGGACGTCATACCACCAGCAGCCCGAGACCGACACGAGAAGAGATGGCACGGGTCGCGACACTCGAACAGATCCAGCGGCCAGGAGTCGCGACAGAACGGCTCCCTCTCACGTCATCGGCAGTGGCTGGCTTCGCCGTCTACACGGTGACCAAATCGGAAGTTTCAAAACATGCTCAGCCCAATCTTGCGTTTAGGCACCCTTCGGGCTGGAACCAACTGGACACCAGGCCCTCTCTATTGCAAGAGTTATTCCAGGAGTGGCTTCAGGCCAGGGACAACAACTCCATCGAGGGTGCCCGCAATGCCCAATTCAGCTTTACCCGCAAGTTTCTCAATCACTGTCTCGAGGGCGATATCATCGACGAGGGACCCGCGCCCAACGACACCGTTTTCAGCCTCGGGAGCTTCGTGGAGAAGGAAGATGTTAGGATCTTTTGGATACCCTCACCAGTGCAGAGCGAAGCCTCCACGTTATGCTTGTCCGTGAACCGCGAACTGGGTGATGACAAGAAGAAGATGGATTTCCTCGATAATGCTTTTGTGACTTGGCTGGGGGCGTATTGTATCGAGAAATTCAAGGGAGGATACATTTCAGTCCATGTTTGGTCTGCTGACGGGCTTTTCAGGGTTGAAGTTCGTCGTGATGAACTTCTAGCTGTCCTTGAGCGCCAAAAGAGTTTGGGCAAACCAAGTCTAGCACAGATGTGGATTAAATGACGGAAACAGTCACCGGCGTGGAGCCAGACCTGTGTCAATCGAATCGTTCGAAGAACCCGGCATCCAGTCATCTGGCCTGCGTGACATGAACCAAATGCCACATTCATGCTCTGTATGGATATTAGCTATCCACACTTGCAGTAATCGATGGTATACCGATATATAGCAAGAAACCATGAAACTTGATCACCCTACCTATACCTAACAGCCAACCCACACCCAACGATCCACAACACCCACACCTGCAACAACTCCATCTATAACCCCTATATCATATCTAATCCTGAGGTATGTTTTCTTTAGGTAGATAAATGAGAAGTGTGAGCTGTAGGTTTGCGGATTTGGTGTACATAGATGGCCTGGGTGATACTTCGGGGAGGCTGTAGCTATAGTGCGAGTGATGTACTGGCCGACCCTCTGTTTGTCCGGGTGTGAATATCTGGCTGCTCTATGTAACCGACGGGAGCTCAGGCAAGATTGGAGGAACCTATATAGTGCAGAATACTACGCCCCGCAAAGCCATGGCAATGCGTGTTAAAAGGGCTTAGAGCTTTTGCACTCGGTCTATTGAGCACCTGCCCTACTAGGCAAAACTGGAATCACAATGCAGCAATCGCTGGTTGGGAGGGCCCTCGTCCTCGTATCGCTATAAACCCCCTCTCAGCATGGCACCACCTTAAACCGGCTTGACGGTTACACCCCACTTGGTCTGCAACCCTAATGTTACTCCGCGATATCTCAAACTTGTCACTTATGGCACGTTACAGTCCGGATTAGGTTCAACTACCGTTCTCAGGAGGACCACCTACCAGACCTGGCTTCTTTAGCCGCGGGGAAATTGGCGAGAAGGTCTGGCTGAGATGCTCATTGATGGACATGACACGAGAAAATGGGGAGGCCCATATATTTTACTACCAATGCCGGAAACCAAATCGGATGCTATCTATATATTGCTTGCATTGCCCTCCGTGCAACCCTTAATCCAGCGACCCAAGCTGAGAACGTTTACTTCCGTTCCAGCCATTAACCCGTTCTCTCGCACCTGATAAACTCGGGAATTCGGTCGCCGCGCAAGAGACAACATCTAAGCAGAATGAGGTACTACGCTTTGGCGAGAGCTCTGCTCTTTCAGGCCCTCATTTGCAATGTCCTCGCCGCCAACATTAGAAGCATATTCCTGTTCAAGGACGTGCTGAAGTCCAACACCGCCGCCATAAAGACGTCTGGCTTCAATAGTCTCATCATCTTCGGTGTTGGCGTGCTCGATAATGGCGACATCAGTAAGAAGTCCTGAAAATATGTCCTATTTTCTCAAGTGAGCTGTCTAAATATACGAGACCGAGGTGCCGCCTATGAGAAGGTCGTGTGGAAGATGCGGCCCATGTCTAGCTGATGTTGTTTAAGAATACCTGTTCTATATTCATAGCTGATTCGATATACACTAGTGTACTACTCGAACACTCCAGGCAGCACGGATGTCCTCATCGCTTCCAACGGCGCCTACGTCGGCGGCACGGCGCTGTCGGACAAGGTCCGCTCCTTCAAGACGGGCACGACCGTCGTCAACCGCGTCGAGATATCGATGAATTCGCAGCACATCAAGGAACTGGTGGCCAGCCCGGGCACGGGGTCCTCCACGCGGCTGTACAAGAACTTCGCAGCGCTCAAGACGGCCTGGGGCCTCGACGCCGTCAACAACGACGACGAGTCCATCTACGACGTGGCCAGCACCGTGGCCTTCGGGCGGATGCTCGGCAACATCGGGTACAAGTACACCATTGCGCCCTACACCAACTCGGGCTTCTGGAACTCGGTCCGCTCGCAGCTCAACAGCGGCCTCGCGGAGCCGAATTTGCTGCTGGACAGGGTCTACCTGCAATGCTACGACGGCGGCGCGGGCAATGACCCCGTCGGATGGCAGACCACCCTGAGCATGAAGGTCGTGCCGCTCCTCTGGGTCATCAACGACTCCAAGCCGTCTTTCGGCGTTACGCCCGCTCAGGCTCAGACCAGGTTCAGCGGATGGCAGTCGCGAAGTGCGCTCGGAGGTGCTGGGTATTGGAATGATTACGATATAGAGAAGATGGGATCGTCCTACACGGACTATGGTAACGCGCTGAAGAGTGTTTTCCCCTAGGGAGACTAGTATGACAACGTTATTATTGGCACCGCCAGCACCCACCATCGTTTTAGTCAAAGCTGCGTCGCTTTGAAGCAAACGTCAAGTTAGTGATGAAATACGTTCAACAACGTCTTTTACAGAGTAGTTGATTGCTGGAAGAGGGGCTCAGAAGCTACAGATGTACTTCATTTCTAGGCCTTGCTACATTGCGAACCATGCGACGCGGGCACTTGATTAGCTGAATTATCGAATAACGCTATGTATAGTTTGCATCACTGTAGCTGTTGTACTAGCGTCCGGCTATGAAGTCTAAATAGTTCCCGCCAACAACCGTGTACCCAGCTTAACTCTGCTTAGGCGGTGCTGGTACAGGTAATACAGTTCGGGGTAAACCTTTCTAAAGATACAACCGAAGTTGTCTGTTGTGTTGTTCTTGACTCAGGTTGACGCTACTGTGATTAATTTTCGGGCAACAGCAACAACCGGAAAACTTTGACTTGATTATCACCGAGAGGTTGAGTGATTGCTGTCTCCGCCGCGCCCTCTCGGGGGCCTGGGGTGGAACTGACCGAAGAAATCCAATATCTGACTACAAGATAACTGAATAAGCTTCAGTATCGCGCTGGCCTATGATCCTTCGTAGTCCGCTGATATTAACGCCCCAGAGTACTGATGTTCCAATGACTACATATATGCCAGTTGTTGAAGATAAGTCATGTGAAAATCAGGTAATCGCACCCACCGAAACGGAGGGTACACCACTAGCATATATCACCCGTCCCCATAGCTGGAACTCACCAATGATTATCAAGCATGCCTATCCCGTAGACCTGATATAAGGATGAGGCTTACGAACTGGGTGCAGGTGCTCATGAGTAAGGGTGTTGAGAGAAGTGAGACGGCGTGCCCACGCCGCTACACTATAGGGTAGGAAACACACCAAAAGGCCATAATTCTCTAGAACCGCTTCGAGAGAATCAGTGTAGCCTATATAGTAGTGCCGACATAGGTAGGTGTTGTGGGAGTGGGTGTTATGGGTGGATGTTGTTCGGTTCTTAGTCTTTATCACATTAGTACTCTTTATAAAAGAGCTGCAGGCGGTGCCTTCATACAGTTGTCAGCACTAAAAAACTGAGCATTAGACAGCATACAATCCCAATAGCAGTAGTCTGAACCGACGACAAGGACTTGAAAGCAGACACAGCCTCATGGCAGCCGTACAGATGATGCTAGTTGAGACAAGCTTCCCGCGTCGTGTAGACCGTCAACACAAGTAGCCCAAGGCGAAGACTCCGGCGATCAGCCATACAGCGAAAAGCAAGTTGGTATCGACGTGTGCAAGCATATATTGAAGACATTAGTTGTATTTTCTCCTTCAGGCATTTGTTCAATTAAATTATTATTATTATTATTATTATTATTATATTATTATTATTATTATTATTATTATTATATTATTATTATTATTATTATTATTATTATTTGTTAAATGGGCTTTCTGTACGTACCTACGGGTATCGCGTAAACGATGGGTTGGATTCGGTGCTGATTACTTGTTTTTCTTCTTCTAACTAACAGAAAAGGGAGCCCTTCCGTGCGGTGGGCACGATAAGCATGCCTACCGCCCAGGGCCTGGCTTAGTCATCTAACCAAGCCGTGAGTAGCGTACGGTCCATGCCGAGTGATATTGCAACATATATATATACAAGTTATATAAACTTTAAATACAAGTGATTTAATTAAAAGTATTATTTATATACACTAAAAAGGAATTATTAAGAATTAATTTAATATAACAAATTAACAAAATCGTAAGTCTTTTATTATTTAATAATTTATATTTATTTTGAAATGATAATTCATAAAAATGTATATAAAAATATCTACATGTTAAAAATGTAAATAATAAAAAGTTTTTTATTTTATAAATATTTAAATTATAAATTATGTTTAACATATTTTTTAAATTTAATTTTGTAATTATTAGCTGTCACGGTAGCAAGCGGGCAGGTTCTGGCAGGTGGACGTTAAGCAGGCGACAGACAGTTCAATTTACTACGTAAAGGCTCTGTCCTTTGTAGGCACCGGGTCTATTGATAAGACGTAGCTCTTCGAGCTACCAAACAGGATTCAGGATAGGTTCCAGAGTTTTTATCAAAGCTAGCAGCTCACGTGATCAGACCCCAACCTGTAATGATCACACCAAACCTTTGTAGGGTTTAGTAGGTAACCTGTAGGGTTCATGTTAGCAGAGCGGCGTAGAGGTGATACTTGACTGTTCGTAATACAAAGACACTGTTCTTCTTCCTTGAACGGTAATGATCACTAGCTGTGAGGCTATGCAGTTGTGAGACTGAATACTTAGATTGACGACTGAAGAGTCTGTTCTATGAAAGCTTATCTACTGTGATGATGACCATGTCCTTATATGTTCCGACTCTTCAGTCCCTATTTTGCCTAAATGCCTAGTCAACATAGGCGTACCATATGTTGACTATGTTCCTAGGCTACATAGTCATAACCCTAACCCTAGTCTTGGCAGGCCATGCTCGCTCCGCTATCAAGTGCCTGCGGGGGTTGCGTTGTGGCATCTGGTCTTTGATTTGCTTGGGCCGTCAAATGGGTCCCTGGGGTGCAAACGTGTTGGTTCATAACACAACCCTCTGGGTTGGGCGCCCAAGAGGGTCAGTCCGCCCAGGGCCTTGACATTAATTTTAAATTAAATGTATTTTTATTAATTATATGAAAAGTATTTAATATTACTTTTATTACATTTTTATTTTCTAATCTTTATTAAAATAATTAATTTTAATGTTCTTTAATTACATTTTTTTTTAAATATAAAACTAATTACTTCATAATTTAAAATAGACTTTTGTAATTCTTATTTAATTTGTATATATAAAATAATGTCAGGAGTCTTTGGGGAATATGCCGGGCAAAAGATTGCCAGTGGGCAGATCAGGACCTGAACGTTCTGTACTATGTTTCGATACCTAACTAATCGTTGTGATTGCAGCACGTCTGGTCACGTATTATATAGCCTGCCCATTTCCTATGGATGACAGTGCTCACAGCTCATCCCTTGCCATAGACAGGGCTGCTCATCCCTTGCTGGGGCGCCTTAGCCTGAGCCCTGACAGGCCCGAAGTGGTGCCTTCCAACAAATAATAAAAATGTAAATTTACCCAATATATTTTAAATCAATTATTTACATAATAATTGTAATTATTTCAACTTTTTAAATTATAATAATTCATTAATTATATATATGTTATGAACCAACATGCTGGCACCCAAGAGACCCATTTCGATAGCCCAGGCAAACAGAATCAGATGCCACGATGCAACCCCGCAGGCACTTGTTGGCGAAATCAGCAAAGTATGTCAGAGGTCAGGGTTAGGACCAAGGACCCACTGACCAGGGTGGACCGACAGGACCGACGAGCGGTCCAGTCGACTACAGGGGTGGACCGCACAAATCGGCGAGCGGTCCATACGATCCATCATCAAGGACGGATGAAGAGTCGGAACATATAAGGACATGGTCATCACCACAGTAGATAGCTTTCATAGAACAGACTCTTCAGTCGTCAATCTAAGTATTCAGTCTCACAACTGCATAGCCTCACAGCTAGTGATCATTACCGTTCAAGGAAGAAGAACAGTGTCTTTGTATTACGAACAGTCAAGTATCACCTCTACGCCGCTCTGCTAACATGAACCCTACAGGTTACCTACTAAACCCTACAAAGGTTTGGTGTGATCATTACAATATAGTTTTATATTAAAATATTTTATACTAATAAATCAGATAATTAAACGAAATTATTCGTCTTTAACCCTTTAATAAAAACTCAAATATTTTTATATACTTATATCTTATAAATATTTAATATACGTAAACTAATATTATATATATAATTTAGGATTTTTTGGCAGTAGTTTAATTTAATAAAAAGGTTTTAAAAATAATGTAATATTATAATTTAAAGACTATTAATACTAGGAATAGGCACTATAAGTATTGTAAGTGTTTATTTATAAACTATTAGTAAATATAATTATACAATTAGTATATTATTTAATTAAGTAATTTATAATAGAGGGAAAACTTTTTAATTAATTATGTTATACTTTTCTTTTGACGGTAATCATTATAAATTAGTATAATTAATAGAACATCCCTATTAACCTATGTTGTAATATGTGACCCAGTTAATAATATTAAAATCATAGATAACGTTATACGTATTATGGAAGAAACAGCAGTTTGGGACATAATATCTCCATTTCGCCAAGGTGATGGACTTTTTAGGTGGACAGTGAAGTCAGGCCAAGCCGAAGGTTCTGCATGCCAGCCACGACTCGCCTAAAAGCATGGTGTTGCTTGTTTCTTTGTGGGGAGCGGCCTCGGTCCTATTACCCTTGCAGTTGATCATATACTTTTATTTTATAGATGGGCAATCTAGGAGGAGACAGTCAAATCCGACGGGAAAGGCTCCCCGACTCCGTGTTATTATTTTTCCAGACGGGAAAAGATGGGCACATCATGTCTGGGCAGACACATGGGCATCTCCGGGGCACCGTCATGTGGCCGCGCTGACTGATTCGGACAAAACTGATTGACAAAACGCTCTCACACACTCACACACACACACTCACACTCACACGCGATCATCAGTCAAGCCATCGTATAATTACGCACAACTTGAAATCTCGCTGAGATCAGACATGCAGCAATGTTGCAGATTCAAGCACTGCCCTGAACGCAAAGCTGAATGACGACCCAAGCTCACCCACCAACGTGGCCGTCATCAACCAGCGCCCCGGTGCTACCACCGATCGCTCGATATCGCGGCAGCAAAAGGCCGCAGGACCCACCCTGCAGTGGCTGAGCAGCTATGTCCGGGGTCTCGGTTGGCCTGCCGAGCAACGTCTCTGCACGCCAAGCAGCGCGCAGATTGGCAGACGATCTCTGCTCTCTTGGGTGGATGTACCCAAGCCCGCGCAACTTGCCCGTCGCCAGGCGAAGAACCGCCCGGGGGAGATACCCAGAAGAGAGACAACAAAACCAGTTACACAAATAGCTATCTTCCCGCACCTTCTCCTCCAACTTGCGCCTTGGCGTTGCTTGGCTCCCCCTAGGAACGGATGTCACCCTGCGGGACGGTCGAACGGGAATCCAGTTCTTTTTCCCTGCTGCGGCCTGTTCTGGCTGTTCCTTACTATGGGGCCGGTGCTTCGACGAGTTCAGCTTGACAAGGGGGGGTTCGGATGGATCTGTGATGTCGCTCGGCAAGCCTGGAAAGGCGAGCCCGGTACGAAAAGCGTTGCATTCCCATGGGCGCAGAAAAGAGAAACATGCTGATACAAGTAACCGAAAAGGCCGCCCCACGGGAACCTCTTCTAAAAATTAAGCTTCTTTCAACCCCATTCCAAGCACCACGGCGTGTTCATGCTCATGCGTTGAGAACTGAAGAAAAGGCTCTTGACAATAATAATAGTTCGAGACTCCGCTGAACTCGTTCGTCAGGGCTGGGCATGTTGCTTGGTCTGCCAGGATGTTGCCGTCGGGACTCTCATGGGCGGCCTTCGCCTCGCTCGTACTGGGCGTGAGGTGTGCCAACGACTTTGTGAATGGCACCGGATCGAGGGCATTGCCGGCAGAGTTTGGTCTCGGCCAGAGGAAGCCGATATACTGGATAAACCGACAAGGCTTCATAGCGGGGATATATTTGCACAGCAATGGACAGAGCGAAGACTCCGTGGATAATAAATGGATATTAGGTCAGTTTACTCACTCACTTAGCTGCCTTGCCCAGTCGACCACTCCCTACCTGTGCATGGCCACTACAAAGGTCGAAAGGCTTACACGTGACATCTTCCAGCACCAAATTGCCCACCAGAGGACCCAGACAGCACCTGTACAGCCCATGATAACACGGGGACCACCGAGTTCTACGTCAACGAGACGGCCGTGACTCTCGGCTCGGGTTATAATCTGCGTCTCCTGTGGACTAACTCGCAGACATACGAGGACATCGATGACGACACGGAGGAGGTCGAGTCCAGCCAGTTCAGCATCATACCGGCCGAGGATGTCCAAGAGCCGAGCCATCCCGGCGGGCTGGGCCCCGCCGAGCAGGCGGGCATCTCCGTCGCCGTGATCGTTGTGGTAATCTTCATAATCCTGGTGGTGTGGTTCAGGTGGAGGAGGGTGAAGAAGAGGAGGGTGAGGAGGGAAAGGTCCTTGCGAAATGCGCAGCACGACAAGGAACAAGGCAGCTGGTACGAGAGGTGGCAGGCGGGCAAGCCCAAGGGCGCAGAGGAGAAGAGCTGGACCGCCGCAAACCTGCCGACCGAGCCTAGCCCCACGGTGGCTGCTACCGGTGCCGCCGCCGCCGCCGCCGCCGGAGCTGGCGCTTGTGTCCGAAAAGTCAGCAAGACCGGCAGCGACGGTCAACCATACCTCGACGACAAGGCCGAGATGCCCACCGACGGCGTGCCGCGGCACGAGATCGACTCGTTCGGGACGAGCGCGGCGCGGAACAAGACCGAGCTGGACGGCACGAGCGCACCGCGCGACCCGGCCGCCGTCGAGCTGCCCGCGGAGCCGGTGGCAGTGAGCGGGCAGCAGACCTCCTCCTCCACCTCGTCCGGGTCCCCGCAGTCGCGGACGGCGAGCAGCGCGACTTCGGAGACGACGTTCGAGTACAACCCAAATCCTTCATACGCGCTGCAGCCGCCGCCGGGCTCGCCGCCGCCCGACGCTGGCCAGGTGTCGCCCGTCTCGGAGGGCGTCGGCACATATAACTCGCTGGCTGGCTCCGTGTCGCCCGTGACTCCCATCGCGAGGAAGCCGGTGGGTGGGACTGTGAAGACCATACCGGAACAGCAGCAGCAGCAATACGGCGACGCAGGGAGACAGGATCTGTTGACGCCGGATGCGGCTGATGAGGCTCCGAAGAGAGGGAAGTCTGCGATGCTGAGAAAAGAAAAGTCTCGCATCTGGAAAATGCTCGGCGGAGGGTCGACAAAGGGGAAGCTGAACCCATCGGGGAGTTCCAATGTTTGATAGAATCGAATGTGATATAATATCCTGCGCGTCATTGACAGCCCACAGCGAATAAAGACTTGTTTGCGCCTTCATAACGATTGGATATATTTTTCCCACCACGAAGCAGGGCCAGTCTATATCTAGATGCCTTGACATTTTGTCTCAGCACACCATACCCTTACTTTTCTGAACAGCAATTCCCAAAACGCCCGATACCATGCCAGTCTGTTTTCTATATCACGCTTACTTCTCCAGAGCTGAAGGAGGCAGGGTTGCCACCTTCTCCTTGAACAGCTTCTCAGCTCCAGCCCAGACTGGGTCATTCCTCCAGTCGTTCAGCTTGAGCAGGTGAGGCAGCAGATCATTGCTGAACGCCTCGGAAGCCTCACGCGGCAGCAGCGATGGCAAGTGGTCAATGCTGATGACCGAGAGAGGAGGGCCTTCCTTGAGCGAATGGACGGGAACAGTCGGCTTGTCGAAGGTCGTAGCGATGCTGTAGATGGGCACGGGGTTGAAAGGGTTGGTGGTGTCGGCGGAGACATCGCAGACGACGGACAGCTTGCGGTCAGCACCAGCCGCGTTGAGAGACTCGGTGTTGACGAAGTGGGGGATCTTGGAAGCCAGGTAGATGCAATTGATGAAGATGTCGCTGTCGGTGATCTCCTTGAAGGGGCCACCCTTGGCCGTCTCTGCCATGTCCCACTTGAGGATGTTCTCCTCAGGGACACCTGCGCGGAGGCACATGTCCACTGCTCCCTTGCCACAGCGACCTATGGGTGTGTGTTAGTAACTCGTGTTGTTGCTCTGAGCAAGCTAGCATTACAACTTACCTAGTGCGCCAATGACAATGACACGAGGCAGACGGCCAACCTTCTTCTGTCCCTCTCCCAACTCCTTGTTCACATGTGAGATGAGCTCATTCTCGTTGGGATATGAGGAAACGCTGTGCAGGGGCTGGGATGGGTTGGTCAACTGCCATGCCCAGTTCTCGAGGGCAAGCGCAGCCCCAGCGAAACCGGCGTGGTATCTGCTCCAGCATTAGCACTCATTATATCATACACCAACAGGAACTCAAAACAGTGCAGTATGGTATATCGTACCCAAAAGCGGCAACACGCCTCCCAGTCTTGGGGTCGGCCAGGAACTCCAGGTCCAACAGGGTACCGCCGCCGCGGGGGAAGCGGGCCAGGACCTGGTCCCAGTTCTCCTGGCCCTTGTAGCAGTGGGCGAACTGGACGTGGACGTGCTTCAGGGGGAAGGTCTCCTCCCGCAGCTCCTTGAGGCCGACGATGATGTGGTCGGCGGGGGCGTCGACCCACGACTCCTCCTCGACGAGCTTGGCGCCGACCTTCTCGAACTCAGCGTCGTCGAAGATGCGCGTGGTGCCGGACTTGGCGCCGCTGCCCTTCTCGACGTGGACCTCGTAGCCGGCTTCGATGAGGGCCTTCGCGGTGGTGGGCGTCAGGGCGGAGCGGTGCTCGAGAGGCTTGGTCTCGGCGCGCAGGTGGAGGACGGTGGGCGCCATGTTGATGTGCTTGGGCGAGTGTCTCGGTGCTGAAGCTCGGGTCTTGTCTGGGGGGCTGTGCTGGGTTGTTGGTGTCAATTGGGAGAATTGGAGGATGGAGAAATTAGATCGGGGGTTGACTCACCCGAAAAATAAGCTTATGTACGCTGTCGATCGAATGTTGTTGACCTTGATTGAGTCATCCCATCTACAGACGACAAGAAAGTACGTAGCTCAGCACCTTTCACCCCTCCACCTGGGCATGACACCAGACGAGGGGCAGAGTTTTACTCCACACAGATCCCCGTTGATCGGAGCACTGGAAGGGACCCCTGGAATTTCGTGAATTGGTAGCGTTCCTGGAGAACTCGCCAAGGAGAGTCCCAAGGAGAGTTGCCGTCCAGGGGTCTCCTGCCAGCCCCTCAATTTCACCGCTTCGAGCTCAATTGAGCTCCAGAAAGCTGCTCGCCTGTGCTGCCCCCATCCAATCTCATCACGTTCGCAAAGCGCTTGCTTGCATTTCCCACTCCCGTGAGTTGTCACTCTTTACCCACTCGAGCCTCCCCGGCGACAGATCGTGACGCTTGCCATCTGTTCGAATGGGGCCAATCTAAACCCAAAGAGACACAGAGTTCAAGCCCAACGGCCAACCGCAGCTCACTTACACCGTATAGTATACTATAGCTGCTCCACCCGTTGTCTCTCCCCCCCCCCCCCAACGATTCGCCATGGGCTTCATGGACGGCTGGGACTCGGCGTCGGTGATCAGCCGCAAGTCCCACCACTCGTCCAAGCACCACGGCTCCTCCAGCAAGCGCCGCAGCAAGTCCGGGTCGGTCTTCCTCCGCCCGACCTCGCGGTCGAGGTCCCGGTCGAGGGCCCGCTCCAAGTCCCCCGGGTCCCGCTCCATCGCCGCCTCCCTGTTCGGCGGCGGCGACGACGACCGGCACCGCCACTCCCGCCACGAGAGCACCCGGGGCTCCTTCTTCGGGCTTCCCAATGCCTCGACGAGGAGCTTTTTCGGCATGGGTATGTCCACTTACGCGACCGTGCACGGGTCTTTTGATCAAGTGTCGCCTCCGGCATGCTAACTCGAAACCTTTCCCACCCCTTATAGACAAGCACCGCTCCTCAACCTCGTCCTACCGCCGCTCCCCGCGGCCAAATTTCCTCACGCGGGCCTACAAGCAGCTCAAGCGCCTGCTGCGCGACCTCGTCTACTATGCCAAGCGCCACCCGGTCAAGGTCTTCACCCTCGTCGTCCTGCCTCTCCTCACGGGCGGCGCGCTGACGGCCCTCCTCGCCCGCTTCGGCCTACGCCTACCGCCCAGCATCGAGAGGATGCTCGGCATCGGCGCCCGCGCTATGAGCGGCGGCACCGCGGGGTTCGTCGGCGAGGCTGTCAGGATGGCGAGCGGCATGGGCGGCAGCGAGGGCAGGGCGAGCTTAGAGAGGGGCCACGACGGTGGCCTGCAGTGGGAGCGGAGGAGCTGGGAGAGGGATGCGGGTGGTGGGTGGGGTGATGGGCTGATGAGGTCGGTAAGAGACTGGTTTTGACCGGAAGACAGGCAGTGTTGGCTACATAGTGGTTCTAAAAGAGGCCACACCAAGGATGAGGCTCATGAGCAGATGACTTGATGATATTTCCTTTCTTATAAGACAGGCCGGGCTAAAGTTGGCATTTTGTCTTTTGACACCTATACATACACTCGAATATACAGAACTAATTGTTGCGCGGCATATGGGACGAGAGAAATTAGAAGTAGGAAATCAATACTATTCGCGGACGCCTTTCTAGGGAGTCCAGTCTAACGGAACACAATAGTAATTAATACAGGCCCACTCAAGAAAATATCCACAAACTCCCTAGACATGGATACGTGCAAAAGGAGAAGCCCCGGGGTATCGTGGAAGAAGACTCGCTCATTTGCTGCCCTTTTTCTTGCGCCCACCGCCACCGCCCACAGGTTTTCGTTTGGGGGACGATGTAGCTGAAGACGCCTTTTTGGATCGCGTCACAGGCCGGGGCGGCGGCGTAGGCTCACGCTCCTCCTCGACGATGATCTGGTCTCGACCACCCGAAGGCCCGACATTTGAGCTCCCAATGCGCGCGCCTGCACCCACTTCATCGCTGGTGTCACCCTCATCACTGTCTTCGCTCTCCGTCTCGTCAGCACTGATCTGTCTGGACTGGCGCCGAGCAGGATTGCCTGCGCGCAGAGGATCCAGGTACGGCGAAGGGCCAGACAGATTACGAGGACCAGCTGTAGAGCCAGAATGATAAGGAGCCTGCGGGCCCGAGGTCATGTACCTAAAAGGGTCATGAGCCGAGGGGATTGACGATGTGGATGCAGATGCGCCGTACTGTGGCATCCATGATTCCTCGTGAGGCAGGGGACCTCGGGATGAGCGATGCCGTAAGGATGGGTCGGATGAATGCCTCGCGTTTGACGGCGAGCTTGACGGCTGAACATAAGAATACTGGAAGGGGGAAGAGCTGAGTTCGCGGTCGGACGCCCTTCCGGAAGATCTGCGGGACTCGCGAGAATCGGCTGTCCCTGGACGGGAAGAAGGCGGATGAGCGAACCAGCCCACAGGCGGTTGAAGCCGGCCCTCCTGTGTCCTCTCAAATGTTCCTGGTGAGGGGTGGGGAGGCAAGGTGTCATCAGGCGCAACGAGTGCCCGGTTCTCCTTTTGGGATATTGGCCCCAGCTGCGATAGTGGCACTGCGTATCGCTGCTCCTTCTTTTTCTTCTTGTTCCCGCCAGCTTCGGCCTGCATACGCTTGCGCCGTTGTTCCAAAGCTGCCAATTCCTTCTTGTTCAGTTTGACCTCCTGTTTCCCCTTTGCCTGCGCCCGTCGTATCCGCCGCAGTGCAGACTCCACCAACGCATTTTCTTTTTCTAGCAGAGCAAGCTGTGTTTCGCCCCCGGCGTCGTGTTCCGAGTCCTCGTCCGAGTCTGAGGTATCGTCATCGTCATCCCCTGATTGTTCGTAAGCTCTCCTCCGCGAGCGCACCATGCCCTCGCCCACATCTATGCCCGTAAAACGAAGGGGGTCGCTCGAAAAGCGCCGCCCCGATGCAAGACCAACTCCCTGTGTATCAGTATCGTCACCAGTCTCCAGCTCCTCCACCACCCTCTGGCCATTACCCCACATACTCTGCCCGTAGCCAGCAGCCATGTAGTCCCTCTCTCGCCTCGATGGTCTTCCCCATTGGGGCGCACGTTTGGGAGCTCGCGGCCGACCACCTAGACCGCCTCCCCGGAAAAAGCCTCCTCGAGGGGCTTATCCATGATGGCCGCGTGGCCAAGAATGACGACGCCGCTGGCGCCAATGAGCCACATGATGGTGCTGAAAGGCGAAGAAATCAGGCCGATCGGGATGGCAATGACGTACAGACCGGTGTACAGCTGAGAGGTGGTGAGGCGGGTCTGGCCAATCTCGAGGTCCTGGCCGTTGAGCTTGCCGATGAGGAACATGCCGAGGACGACAAAGATGATGTCGAAGAGAAGCCAGGGGTTGGTGAGCAAAGCGTAGATGCAGAGCATGGCGAACACGACGGCATAATTGCTGGAGAAGTGACCAAGATTGTAGTTGACACGAGACTGAGCTTCGGCAAAGTTCTCAGGCTTGGACACGCGCTTGAAGTCGAAGAACTCAGAGATGGGCCGAAGATTGGCGAACCGGCTCGAGAGGGAGGAGGAACGGATGCTGTTGAAGCGGTCTCCCAGCTGGAGACGGCTCGTCAGAGCGTCAAGGGGGATCTGGATGCGTGCCATGGTGGCTTCGGTTCGACGTCCCTTCCTTTGCTATTGTTGTAGGGGTCAGGATTGCGCGCAAGTCAACCGGGTCAACAATGGATTGATCTGGGTGACCAAGGCAGAATTGGTGGTGGACGGCGGTTGTAGTCGCAGAGCAAAGGAGCAAAGGAGAGGTGCGTTCCAAGGGGCCTCTGTTTGTCGACAAGCGACGGGGTCGAAGGCCTCGAGTCCACAAAGGAGAGAAGAGGGAGGAAGCTAAAAGAGAAAGAGAGAGTGTGACAGTCTGGTAGACCTTATAGAGGTGAATGGATAGTCGGTGTGACTTGGTGATGGTGATGGACAAGCAAAGCAGGGTAGGGCAGGAAGGTGCAGCTGAAGTCTGACTGCAGAATGGTAATGTACTGCCCGAAGAAGGCGCCTACAACGGCAAGAGAGAGCCGGCACAATGCGATGCGATACGTGGCGCCCCTGCAACCAAATGTTTGGAGCCTGCCCGAAACAGGGAACTTGGCCTGCCTGGCTTACCTGGCCTCGAACCCCTGAATCCCTGTTCCTGTGCTAAAACAAAAAATGACAGAGCGGAGGGAGAGGGAGAGGGAGTCGCAGCTGAGGCAGCAGCATTCACGTGTCAAAAATGTTCCCTTTTCCCAGCATTTTGGCATAGTAGAATACTGTTCCTGGTAGATAGTCAGCACATATGATTCTTTCCTTCATCCTTCAGCCACTCACTGCCTGACCCCTCTGCTTGGCCAAGTACTCAGAATGGCAAGGCAGTCGTGCATTACTAGCCAGCATATTATAGACACGTACTGGATGCAACTAATCCTGTAGGATGTTGCAGTCACAGAGGTTAGCATTGCCGGGTCTGTTCCTATTCGATGCGAAACTCAGTTTGAGGCAGTCCACATACCAGGCACGACACCATAGCTGCCACCTGGCCTTAGGCCCTTACGCCATGAGCGACGCTTAAGCCCTTGGGCAGTAGTATCCTGAGAATTCTGCAGGTGCCTGGCTGCCTTGATACACTTGCAGGTACAGGGAGGATATGTGGCTGACTTAAGAATCTGAACACCCGGTTCGCAAGGGCTCAAGGACAAGATGTATACTTGCTGGAGAAGCACCCAGTACATTCAGACTCTTTTCTTCATGATAATGTGGAACCAGCAGGTTCAAAATATCTCGCATGGCATTCTTGATTTCTTCTCTTCACAAAATTGTTGTGCTAGAACCAAAAGAACTAAGCCGGCACTGGCTCTTGCAATTGGCCACCTCACCAGGGTACTAGGGAGGTACCTGATACCGGGTGACAGAACAGCCCCTTGAAGGATTCACTTCCAGTGCCATACCGGCTTGGTGTCTACGTACCCAGGGGACGTAAGACATGCATGTGTCTGAAGAATATACCAGGCACCACTGGGCATCTGCAATATGTCATCTAGTGGGGATTGGCTCAGAATTGTGAAAGGAGGCAGCTCTTCGCCATCTAACACTAATCTGTCCCCTCTGTCGGAGGTTGATGTTCAGGGTCCTCTGTGGAGAAGAAGGTCGTACCCTGGGCCCTGCCCTGGTCTAGAAGCTTGTATGACACCAGCCAAAGACGGCTCGGCACTGCTTCAGGCCAGAAAAAAGGTCCAGTAGAACTACTAGTACTGCTGTGTACAGATCACCGCTTCTGAATTTCCAAATTCATTTCCTCCCTCAGAGCCCATTGGCAACAACACCAACATTTCTCAGGACTTGTTGGAGCCCAGCCTGCTCGGAAAAAGTATCACTTAATTCCACAACGACATGCAATCATGAAATTCTCGGTCTTCTCCCTGAGCCTTTTGGCTCTCCTTACGCCTCTGGCCGCCGCCTGGTCCAAGGAGGGTAAGTACCTACCCGCACACACGCACCGCATGGCTGATGTTGACCTACCGCACCCAGATCGTGAGATCTTCCGCCTTCGTGACGAGATCACCACCTTCGAAGGCCCCGACGTGACCTTTTACGACTTCCTCGGCGTCACCCCTTCGGCCTCCCAAGATGACATCAACAAGGCCTACCGCAAGAAGTCTCGCTCCCTCCACCCTGACAAGGTCAAGCAGCAGCTCACCGCCGAGCGGACCAAGGCCAAGAAGGACAAGAAGAACAAGAAGCCCGGCGTGACTGTCGCCAAGCCCCCCTCGCAGGCCGAGATCAAGGCCGCCATCAAGACCGCCTCTGATCGTCAGGCACGCCTGTCCATTGTCGCCAACATCCTCAAGGGCTCTGGCCGTGCTCGGTACGATCACTTTGTGGCCAATGGCTTCCCTAAGTGGAAGGGCACCAACTACTACTACGACCGTTACCGCCCGGGCCTCGGCACCGTCATGTTCGGCGTCTTCCTCGCCCTCGGCGGCGGGGCGCACTACCTCGCCTTGTACATGGGCTGGAAGCGCCAGCGCGAGTTCGTCGAGCGGTACATCAAGTTTGCGCGCCACGCCGCCTGGGGCGACAATCTCGGCATTCCCTCCGTCGACATCGGCGCCGGCACCGCGGCGCCGGCCCCGGCCCCGGCCGAGGAGCAGCAGCAGGAGCAGGCTATGCCGACCAACCGCAAGATGAGGCGGATGCAGGAGCGCGAGGCCAAGAAGGGCAGTTCTCAGGAGGGAGGCAAGCGCCCCGGTCGTCGGGCTGCCACTCGCGCCAGCTCCGCCTCTGGCACCGCCACCCCTACCGCTGCCGCTGCCGGCTCTCCTGGTCCCCAGGGTGCGAAGAAGCGTGTCGTTGCGGAGAATGGAAAGGTCCTGGTTGTTGACTCTCTCGGTGACGTGTACCTCGAGCAGGAGGACGAGGAGGGCAACGTTGAGGAGTTCTTGCTTGACGTAGGTTTCCCCCCTTCTCTTGTCTTGTCTGTGCCGGACGTTGTGAGCACATGCTGACCAATCTGCAGCCCAACGAGATCCCCAAGCCCACCATTCGTGACACTGCCCTCGTGCGCATGCCCATCTGGTTTTACGGCCGCACCGCCGGCCGCTTCATCTCCAAGAAGCAGGACGGCGACGATGAGTACGAGGAGGTCGAGGAGGAGATCATCAGCGACTTTAAGGAGGTGAACGCCGAGACCGACTCCTCGTCCGGCGCCGGCGGCAAGCGGACCCCTAGTACAGGCTCTGTGGACGATGACTTCGAGCTGCTCGACAAGTCTGTCGAGGACGTCTCCGCTTCCAAGGCGACTGGCAGCCAGCCTCAGGCCAAGTCTGGAAAGAGCAGCAAGCGCAAATCGAAAAAGAGATAAATGGGCCGCTTCCTCCTCCTTGCAGGGGCAGAAGTCCGTCTTTCATTGCGAAGAGGCTTTTCTGGCTGGCGGCGTTTCGGTTGGCTTTTTCATAATGTTTATGAGAGAGAAGCAAGAGAGACGAGTGTGGTTTGGATGTGAGTTCTGATTGCCTCGCATGGTGACCCTGGTATTTTGATGGTGATGTGATCGGACCACACTTGCGTTTGGTGCGGTCGAAGAGCAAAGTTGGATGTACATTCGATGCTCGGATGAAATACCTAGGTAGAAGGCAACATGAAGAATGCGTGTGGCATGGCAGAGAAGCCCACCCTCGCACTTTTAGACACCTGCACTGACTTTCGGCCAAGTGATGAGAGCCTGCCCCTCATTCAAATTTCTGTGCATGCTGCCTTGCCCTGGTCTTGGAATCCAAGCGTAGCCCCCCAAATAAGTGGCGGATCCTCTGCGTTCAGCATCACGGACTCGGCGACGTCCATACCAGAACGGAGGGCGTCCCACTTAGGGAGTGGTGTCCACAGGGCTGTCTCTACAATACGGCGGATTATTTGCGCTGTTAGGGACCGACCACGTCAGGATACCAGCAAGAACGATGGGTAACTGTCTGGGGATGTTTGGCAGGAACATCGTCGCGAAAACGGAGGCTTTTGTTTTGTGGAAAAGTCTCAGCCTCTGCGCCAGATGATACAACGAACATATTTCGTTCTAAGTCACTCGTTGAGACGTTCTAAGTCACTCGTTGAGAGTTTTCTCCGCCACCGGGAATCCTCTAAAAATTTGTGTGGAGACCCGGATACCCTATGCTACAAGTCGAGAGACTTGCTGCTTGACATCGTACACCTCGGCCCTGGTGACAACTTTCATTGGGCGGGGGAGTGGGAAGGTTTGAAAAGAGTGAATAATTCCTAACGAGAAAACACAGAAACCCTTTACGCCGTATCCCCTGAGGGTAGTTGTAAGTGTGCTATGTATGCATGCTAACGCCCTCTTCAGTACCAAGTATGCGCAAACGCAGTCTTTCGGATATCATTGTGCTGTGCCATGCCATACTGTCCCAACAAGAAAAAGAAAGACAAAAAAAGACAATCATCGTGAAATACCTCGCACCCGAGCAGTCAAGACAGCCCGATCACTCAGCGGACGCCACACACGAAGGTGATATGCCACCCTGTCACAACATCTCCGCGTCCCCCCAGCCGCCGACGACAGACCCGTACTGGTTCTCCATCCACTGCTGCCTCTCGTAGTCCAGCACGCCGCCGGACGACTGGTACACGGGGTCGGTGGCGATCTTGTACTCGGCGACCCCGCGGACGGCGGACGCGTCGTACTCCTTCTTGGCCAGCTGCTCGTACCCGCTCTGCATGTACGGCTCCATGTAGTGCTGCGCATGGGCGACCCACCTGCCGTCGCCGGACTGCATCGACGCGGGCGAACTGCCGAGAGTGGTCCCCGTGTCGGTGCCGTCAAGGCTCATGACAGTCTCCTGCTCGGCCATGGCCTGCTGCTGCTCGAACCGCCTCCGGGCGAGCATCTCCTCCTGCTCGACAGTGGTGTTGCTCCACGTCAGTGTGGGGTTGTCGGCCGGGTTGCTGGGCGGGCAGATTGTCCACAGCTGGATCAGCCGCGCCTTCTGGGCGTCCGCCGCGTTGCGGAACAACTCCACCTGGGGGAAGGACAGGGCCGACGTCTCCACGCCGTGGTTGCGCAGGAGCAGTTCAAGGTCCTGCAGGTCTGACCTTGGTGGCTCCGAAGATGGTCGCTGCATAGTCTCATCTTGCTGGACCTGAGGCTGCTGCTGCTGCTGCTGGGCCATGATGTGCGTGCTGTGGTTGTAGTGCTGGGAGATGTAGACGATCTTGTCTTTCTGGGGAGGGGTTGGTGGCGGTTTGGAGGTCAGAGTGAGGTTCTTGGAAAAGAGCGAGGCTAGATCGTCCTGAGCCGCCATGTCGGGCTGGCTATGGAAGATCATCGTGTTCTGAGAGAGAGGTCAGCGGTGAGGTTCGGATATGTAGAGGGACTTTGTGCCTGCAGCATTCCCTGCTCGCCGCTGGATCAGACAAAAGGCCTCGCAGGATACGGTGAGTTCTGACAATATGTCTTTGTTCTTTCTCCCTTTCTGTTTTTCTGAAGTCCCTCACGTCGGAGACCTCGAGAGCAGTGCAAGAAGCAGTTCCTTTTTGGTTTGCAAGTAGAGAACAGCAGGTCGCAGGGTGTCTTGCCCGGGTGTGCTCGGAGTCGAGCCGCTCTGGTGAGACAAAGTGGATTGATTATATTGGGCTGGCTAAACTATGTACTGGGTTGTACTCGAAAGCTGAACAAAATGGCAATGATAGACTTGCGAAAGGGGGAATCTGGAGACTCCAGCTACTGATGAGTCTAAGAAAGGGGGGGGGGGTTGTCCGAAGGGCCGGCCTCGTGGGTTGGCCGAGGGGTCGAAGGTGGGTGATTCACGGTCGTCAGATGACGGGACGGATCGCGCGGACCAGGCGGGGCAACCGAAGACACGGGCGAGCGCTGGCTCTTTTCACGTTTGGGATGCTTGGTCGATGGGAGAGAAAATGAAGGCTAACAGTACAGCAAAGAGTTGAAATGAGTCGGGAAGAGAGAAGGCTTTTCACTCTTGATTTCCTGTCAATAGTCTGATATCAGGTCGGGAGGAAGTCGAGCCTGGGGAATGAAATGAGGGGCAGCGTCGGGCCAGGGGAGGGGTGACAATGACGCCAATCATGGTGTGGAATGCAAGGTCCGGACCCGCTTCTGGGCAAGCCTCGATGGGTGGCCTGGCACGCTTAGGCCTTCAGGCTTCAAACAGACCCAGATTACCCAGGTGCCGTCTGCGATGGCCATCCCAGTTGGGCCGCTTCCTTCCCCCCAACGCAATCACAACACACGAAGAGTCATGGCCGCATGACAGCCGCCTTCAACCGCTTGTGAAACAGGCCTACCATTACCATCCAGATCCAGAGGTGTGCATCTGCTACCTGTCCAATAACGCCATGACACGAGACGAGGTGGGAACCACTTCTGGGAGAAACCCTCGAGTCTCCCGAGATATGGCCGCCTCATTCCTCCGTCTGTCCGTCCGTCCGTCTTTGTTGGAAAATCAAGCCTGACCCCAGACCGTAGTAGTTAGTGTAGTATACTGACATAGTGGCTTGTTTCCTGATAAAGTCCTCGGCAACCTTGAGATATTGTCAAGATATTGGACCGTGTATTACCAACAGACGGGAACCGTTTCGGATCCAACGACGCGACTTGAGACTACTAGGTTGGGATGGTGTGTACACAATATTGTGACGACTTATGACGCCGGGCCTTGAAAACGCGCATCACAAGCCAACTGGAGGGGTCAACCCAATACCGTGTAGGCCCCCGAGGGCCCCTCTATAGCGCCTTCATGCCTGTCTGTGACTGTTCTCGAGCACCGAAGCCACGTTTCGAACGCCACAGATGACGTCGACCCCTGCATATCTTAGTGACTGTGCTCTCCTCGATGCAGCTGCCGTATGCTGGTCAGTCGGACAGATCGACGTCCTCTCTTTGTTCACGAGGAATACCTGATGTGCTGATCATCTATGATATCCTATTATCTCGAACTTTCTGGCCCTTCTCGAAAGAACATTCCTACACAAATCGCGTCCCTAGCAACAGAGTTGCGCACTGTTCAAAATGGCCACCGGACCACCACCCAACTATTGTAAGTCCGCCCGCCCTGTAGCCTGACACATGCCTCTTGTCCAGGGATGGACCAACCACAGAAGAAGCCCGACAGCTAACCACACCCAACAGACGCCATACTTGAAGTCCAAGAGTCCGCAAACACTCAGCAGATCAGAGATGCCTACAAACGGGCTGCCCTCAAGACCCACCCGGACCGCGTCCCGGTCGACTCCCCAGAGCGGCCCTCGCGCACCCGCAAGTTCCAGCTCGTGAATGACGCCTATTACACCCTCTCCGACCCCACACGCCGCAGGGAATACGACAGCCAGCGGAAGTTCTACGGGGGCGGCACCTCGACCTCCACCGGCGCTGACCCCTTCGGCGAGACTAACAACGCGAGCGACACCGGGTCCGGCCAGTCCGCTGGCCAGTCCGCCTACAGCTGGGCCTGGAACTTCTTCACCCAGCAGGCGGGGAACCAGCAGCAGCAGCAGCAGGCGGGGCAGGCACAGCAGGAGGCCGAGAATGCGCAGTTTGGCGATGCCTTCGAGGAGATGCTCCGGGAGCAGGGCATGGCCGAGCCGAATGGGACCGCCAACAACCGCTTCTGGGGCTTGCTGGGAGGCGCGAGCGGTGGCGCCCTCGGGTTCATCGTCGCCAACGTTCCAGGTCTTCTCGCAGGGGCGGTGGCGGGGAACAGGCTGGGTGCGATCCGTGACACGCAAGGAAAGAGCGTGTACGCCGTATTCCAGGTGAGTGCCAGATTATCGGTATTTCCTGGTGGCAGGCGATGAGGCGGTAACCTGGATGACTACACCCGAACGAGTCTGACTCTGGGCTGGTGTCGGACCGTGGATTTTCCAATCTCGCCATTTCGCTCGCGTATCAATGGCTATGTTCACATGACTAACTATATCAACTTGCAGGAGCTTCCACAAGGCGATAGAGCAAGACTGCTCAGTCAATTGGCTGCTAGGGTGTTCAGCCATGCCGTTGGGGTCTGAGGTGCGATAGCCCTGAGTGACGAGCCTTGGGATTTTGATAGCACGGCGTTAGGGACGGAGCGTGGGACAGGTCTCGGTGATCGGAGGCCAATCTGCAATTTTGAGCTCAGAGAGATAACCTTGCAACGATTCCCTATGCCTTGTCAAAAGTGCCGGAACCGTGTCACAATCAATACTACAATCAAGCGGCCTGGCGAGGCAAATATCGTCCGAGACTGGGGGCTACTTCACCATGCTGGATTATTTCTGGATTCTGGCTTTGGTCAGCTCGTTCAGTATCCTCCAGCCGATTCCTCAGATAAGACCGGTCTGATTCATGGAGAGTAGCCATTCCAGAGGACGCAGCACCTCCAGCTTCTTCGGCTCAAGAAGGGACCTTGCTCTTTATTCCGGCATGAACAGCCCTTTACACTGTTACTGTTGTTCGATCACGAACTCGCTGGATTCCTGGCGTAGAGATTTTGTTTTCCGGAGGAAATCCGTGTTCCCTCGAGCCTAATTCATACACATCTTTCCCGGCAACGCACCATGAAGTAGAAACTGCGCGAGGTGCAAGAAGCCACAGGTATAACACGAGGACATACATGCCCAGCTTCAAGATTAGTCTAGTTATATAGCTAGAGATAGCATACATGTGTACACCGGAAACTACACAGTACCTATTTTCTCCTGGATATGATGTTTTGAGACTCAGTTAATACAAGGATACCTACCCACCATGCTGTGTTGTTTGCCTAAATTGGCAATACCTAGCACATGGCTGCGACGTAAAATGAATAACGGAAGCTTTTGCCGCCGCTGGCTGCAACTTAATCCCAAGCTTCATGTACTCAAACTGAAATTGCACGTTATAGCAAAATCTGGGATCAACCCAGAACTTTAGAATGTGTACAGAGCTGTCTTAATTTCCAGGCCGACTGTATGAACTGAGTGAATCAGTCTGTTAAAGAAAAGGGTACGTCAACAGGCCTGAGCGCTAACCAAAGTGGGTAGCTCGGATGAGCTCCCACAAGGCCGCGGGGCAGGCACTGCCTGGCCTGCTTCCATCAACATTGCCAGCTTTCTTTCTTTCCCTGCGCCAGCTACGACAACTCCAGACCAACATTCTACCACAGGCAAGATGTCATCCTCAGTAAATATCGAGTCCTCTGACCAGTTCAGGGGCTTGCTCAAGAGCTCCAAGATTGTCATCGCAGACTGTAAGCTCGCCCCGACCACACCCGCACACGCGCACCGCCGCCAGAGCCCAGAATACAAGTGGCACCCACTTAGATCCGGAGTGATTTGGAAGTCGAACGAGAAGCTGACCGGCAATTTCAACAGTCTATGCGGACTGGTGTGGACCATGCAAAGCGATCGCCCCCCTCTACGAGCAACTGGCCGCTCGGATATCCAAGCCTGGTGTCGTCACCTTCGTCAAGGTGAACACAGAGAAGCAGAAGGACATCGCCGCCGCGTACCGAGTCTCGAGCATCCCCACATTCATCATGTTCCGAGACGGCAACAAGATCGACGAAGTCAAGGGCGCAGACCCGACGAAGCTACAGTCAATCATCGAGAAGTTGACCTCTGAGATCCAGAACGTCGGTAGCGGCTCTGCCGGCAGCAGCAGCGCCGGCGCAAGCTCAGCCCTCGGCTGGCGGGGCGCCGAGCTCCCCAGGGGCTACTTCGATGTGACAGATCAGGTCGAGGCTCAGAGGGCGGAGCTTCTGAACTTCGACGAGGACTTTGGCAGCGTGCGCACGCTTCTCGACTCATCGAAGCCAGGCAGTCTGAGCAGTGGCAAGAAGGCGGAGAAGGACTGGGTCGTCAGCGACACCGACGAGCAGCTGCTGCTCTTCTTGCCATTCATGTCAATGCTGAAGCTGCACACCCTCCAAGTAAGCCTACAAACCTAAGGGCACCTTTCGATGCCAGGACTAACCTCGACGCCGTCTAGATCACCTCCGCAGCCGACGAAGACGAGGACATCGACCGACCCAAAGTCGTTAAGCTCTTCACCAACAGGCCACACAACCTTGGTTTCGACGACGCCGAGGGCGAGACCCCTACTCAGCTGATCGAGCTCGGCGAGAAGGATTGGAACGCCGAGGGCACCGCCAATATCCCATTGCGCTTCGTCAAGTTCCAGAACATCAACAGCCTAGTGTTGTTTGTTGAATCCGGAGACGGAGACGGCGAGAAGACGCGTATCGACCGCATCAGGCTGATTGGTGAGACAGGCGAGAAACGCGAAATGGGCAAGCTGGAGAAGATCGGAGACGATGGTGCTTGAGCGCCTACCTTTCTGGTAACTCCATTCCCGACGTGTCTGGGGGTGAAGCGGCCGTGTCTCCCTAACGCGGTTCCTTTACAGAGAATTTATACGCATGGCAGATCCGATGAGCAGGTGATTACTCAACTTACGACGCAATTGATGGCGTAAGGTGGTAGCATGGGAGAGCGTGTAGAGAACAATGGACGCGTTCCAAATCTGTGTGTATTACGGGAAAACTAATACGCAGTGTTTGACACCTGCGCCTAGTAACAAGAACAGGGCAGACATCAAGACTTGGACTGACCAAAGATAGACGGACGGTTCAGAAAGCCTTCAAGATGGATCTATCCAGCTTGCAACCCTAATCAACTTTGAGGTGACATGCGACGGCAGCAAGATGCTTTCAAACCTATGCAAACCTTGCCTGGCGATGCGACCTGCCGCGAGTTCCCAAGAAACTATTAACTGTCCCGTCTGTGGTTTCTGACCCCACCGGCACGGTCTCGTATTTTGAGAATCAGGGCATATCGAGATTCAATAGAGCCTTGACGATCCTCATATGAGCTAAATGAAGCAAAATAACAGGGGAAAAGGCTTTTTGAAATGTCCGACCTCCAACCACCACCCAGATCTACCGCCCGAAGGCGCAAACTTCTGGAGTGGACAAATAGGTTGGAATAGACGGATGCAATTAGGTTGATCTAGGGCACAACTTGACGCACGATAAATATCCATAGAGAACTGAGGATCCGAGCAACAAGGGGAAACTTGAAAGTTGGCCAGCCGCACAAAGAACAAGAGAAGGGAGGGAGAAGCGAAGCTTCACGCGCCCAGAGCGAAGTTTTATGGCGTCGCGACTGCGAGTGGGGCCTCCGGTTTGATGGGTCTAGCCCGAAACTGACTAGCGGCCGGAGTGCTGAAGATCTTTGCTCCGTGCGCTTTGGCTCTCCGTCAGATGCTGCTTGCTGACTTGAGAGCGACAGAGCCTCGAGGGATTAAGGACCCAACTGACTCTGTGTAACCAGAGATTAGACTGTAGACTGACTCCGGTGTCTCGTCCAGGCCATGGAAAACGCAGAGGAAAAGCTCCATGATCGTCGAGCTGCAGCGTGGTACTGAACGGCCATTTTTCAATCTAAATCCCTGTCGATATCAAAGGCTTGGACTCTTCTCATCATCTCCTCACCCCCTCGGCGCAGGACTGCCGATATTGCACTCACAACGCAGCCTCCTGTCTCAAGGACCAAGGTGTTGGCGATTGCAACTCTGGCACACACTCTCTCTCTCTCTTTCACCGGATGTGTAAGCATCCCACGCCTACTTTATTAATCTATCAGGCCTCGAAGTCCTCCCGAGGTTGTCGCCAATAGTCCAGCACTACGGGCCTGGTCAAACTGAGGTGGCTTGCATGTCATACCGGTCCTTCGCGAGGGCCAGTTACGAATATGGCCTAGCCCTGGGCTTCGTAATGCTCAGTCAACGGAGAAATGCCCCAAGAGGCCTCATCGACTAAGAATCCCACCACCGCCATTGGCATCTCACCGGATGCTCATTTCCTCAGCAATCAACTTGCTCAAGCACATCGTGACCATTTCTCGGAGGCCGTCGACCTGTACCAACCGCGTCACCTGCCATAATTTTTTATACTGGGATTCAGGCGCTGTTGCCCAACGGCTTGCGCTGAGAAGTCAGCGCGAAGGCTTCTCTGGCTGGCTTCGCTACCGGGCGCTGGTTCTTTTCATCAATTTCCGTCTCAAGCCCGCCCGCCTTCGGCAGTCTGTAGCTGACGATGCAGATCGGCGCCAAGACTCGGACTATGAGAGTCTAGTGTAATGACAGGTCGTTGACGCTTTGTGCTAGTATCGACAACATGAGCCAGCGTTGCAATACTAGTGACTTGGGGAACCCTGCAATCCGGTCGTGCCATCCTCGCTAAGCTGCCCACCGACCGTCACTACCATCAGCCCCTCCGGCCATGGGAAGCAAGGGAGCCTCCCGCACGGCCTGGCAGGCATGGCACAATGCCATGTTTTCTCAGTTGGAAAGAGCTGAGTGTTGCGGGCTTCCTACACGGCTGGTTGGATATAGCCTCGCACTTATGCCCAGGCATACCTTAAACCCTGGTCCAATTCTGCCGAAGTCCCTCAAGAGCCCGCCGATCAAAGCTGGCTTGGCCTTCGGACGTCTACAGGCGCCCTACGACCAACACATGCCGCCATTAAAACTCCGGATATGGGCACGGTTCGGACGAACCATCTTGCCCCTGGGTGTTGATTGTAGTGTAGGATCACTGCCGGTTCCGATAGAGGGCATCGGACAGCGGGTTGGACTGCCGTGACAACTCCCCGATGCTGTCACATGGCAGGGCCACACTGCTTCACATTCCATGGCGATATCGTACAGTCCCGTGAGCGCAAGTGCGAATGATCACTATGTACAATCCTGCAATATCTTGCAAATCCACCTCATCTAGTCGATGGCGTACTCGCACCCCTGTCCATGCCTGTCAAGAAGCAGGCTTGCCCTTGGACCATGCTCCCCCATGCTCCACCGTACACACAAGCGGGCGACTGCGGTGTGGCAGACACCCTTTGCGGAAGGTTTTCTCTCTAGTCGACCAATCCATCGGCGACCGGCAGAGCAAAGGTTACCGCAATCTGGTGGCATGTTTGCTAACTCGTTTCTGCTAACTTGCCGACATTCATGCAAGGCCGGCTATGCGGATTGCCTGCGTGGTGTGCTGTGGTCGGTGTCAAGTGACAACGGTCGGACCCATAATCTGCCAATATCGAAGAAGCAGGGCTAGGGCTACAGCCAATATTTCATATCTCTTGCTTTCGTGTACTATACCCTGGTCCTCACCGACTGTATTCGATCATAATGCAGAACAAGAAAGACTCTACTGATAACTGCGACTCATGCCCCGCCTGTCACACAGCCTCACGACATGGACACTTCCCCTCTCTTAATGTATCTGTTGTTGACTCCACCACGGACATCGTGTGAGCAACTCAACTTGCTTGGAGGTACATCCAGAGATCTACAGCTAGAGCTGACGGAATTGAGACCGGCTTGAACTAGGAGATATATTTGGCTTCCTACCCGCTCTTGGACGCCCATCGAACTGGGAGCCCGTTATTAACCACAGTCTAAGAATTCGACGGCGCGGACTGGCGGCCTTCTAGTGTATACACTCATCTCGACGTGGGAACGAACCGGAGAGCTGGGCTTGGGTACCGTACAACAACGAGGCCAGACGGAAATACCGACACGGGACAGGCGACCCGCCCATATTTCTCGGGCGTTGGCCCAAAACTGTTCACTCCTTGCCGCAAGACCTTACTCATACATCGCGATCAGGCAAAATGGCTACAGTATTCCACAAATTCAGCCAGCTACCTCCAGAGGTCCGCAACTCCATCTGGGAGCTCACCCTCCCCGAGCCGCGAGTGCTTGACATCTATCCCGCATCAACAAATCAAAAGACACCGGCGACGCAGGGCTTGCGTTTCGCAAATGGAAGTACCGAGCAACCACCTGCGGCATCGGCTGTGTGTCGTGAATCTCGTTCCATCATCTTGTATCACTACAGGCCCCTGACCCTCAGCTCAACGACCAAATACGTCGACCTGTCGCGGGACATACTCCTCCTCGAATCCTGTCTTCTTGAGAGAGATCTTCACCGCACCCTGCTTTTTATGAGCAAGATCAACCGGATCCGCGATGGCATCCGCAGTGTTGCTTTCGGGACCTCCTACAGCGCAAATCTGGGTGGCATCTGGCACCCGTCGTTGGGCCGGGAAGCACCAAAAGCACAGACCAAAAACAGTATGACAAAATTTCTGCAACGTCTGTCTGTGTTCCCCAAGTTGGAGAGAGTGATATTTTTTCTCTACCAGGAAGCGCAGTATGAGGTGACAGAGTTGCCCCGGACGCATGCTGCGTGGGATGGACACTTGAGCCAGAACGCGACGTTCTATTTGGCAGGAGTGAAGCCGCCACGAGCAAGGGATGTCTTCAGCAAAGAAGCGAGTGTGCACCAAGATATCCCCGAAGGTGACGAAAGCTACAGGACTGAGCGTGCCGGACCGACCTCGTGCACTATGCCCTGGACACAAGAAAAGCCCACGTGGCCGCACGTCAACGAGCTCAGGTTCTACCTGCCGGGCCCAGATGAGGATCTGCAAGCGCAAAAGGCAAATGATAGGGACACAAAGTGGTATCGCGGGTCATGGTCCTGCACACTGGCGGACCTGATGCGGTTCAGAAGGGACTGGACTCGAGCCGCGGACACGGCTGTAGAGGAGTCGCACGGTGAGGGGCCGTCCCGACAAGGATGCTGCAGGAAACGAGGTCTGCCTCTGGGCGATGAAGAGCCTCAAAGACCATATAAGAAACAAGGCAGGCTCACATCAACGGAACGGCTGAAGCTACCCACCATGGAGACTGCGAGTCTGGTCTGGCGGTATAGATTACCAGCCTCCTCGCGGAGCGCTGGCATCGGGCCAAATCTGTTGCGATAGCTGATCGGTGCCTTGCACGTTCCAGATAGATGCCAGAAGATGATCAGGGGAAGTTCAGTGAAGATGCGGGACACGTCCTTCCACGGCGGCCTTTGCAAGGCAGAATCGGGCCGCGCGGAGGACTAAGTCGCCGAAGAGTTTAGAGCTCCGGCTGGCGGGTCGCAAGTAGATAATTTGTTGACTTTTGAGTCAGACCCATTCTTGGCCTGGATGATCAATTCCTGTATATACCTCGTTTTTCCTGCCCAGGGTTCCTCATCACACAGACACATACACACACAGAGTTGCGCGCAGTGTGATATAATTGGACGCCCTTTGCTCGCCACGTTTCGGCATCATGGTGTGTGGTGGTTGGCGTATCAGACAGGCAAATAATTGGTGCCTATAGGCAACAATTTCAGTGTGTGGCCCTTTGGTCAAGTGGTCGGGGTTCGAGCTTAGATATGAAATTGAATGAGTCGGCCTCGAGCCGTAGTACAGGCCAGCCGAGAAGGTGGTGCCACTGGTTGTGCCACCACCTTGGAGACCTTCGGGCTTTGCACACTCGAGATTGATCCGATGTGCGATTCCAGATGTGAAGACTGTCTCTGGAGCCGGGCGAGTAGGTACTGTTTGTAGCGTGGACGGCGCACGGGCGACTCAGTTCCAATTGGGGCCATCCCGAGTCGCCGTCCTCGACGGTGTTTTGCTCCCGTCTCAGTCCAAACAGCGTGCAGGCCCTGTAAGTCGGGGTGGCTAGCGACATTTCTGCACGGCTGCAGCCAATGCGACGCCGAGCTTGGCCGGAAGAGGAAGGCAGCGCAAGCCGGTGCCTGGATTCACCATTGGCCCCGGAAGTCCCCCATTATCGACACCCATGCTGTGAAGACAAGTGCTTACCTACATCAATTTCTTCGCTCCTCCAATGCAATTCAACATATTTCCCCCCTCTCATACCCCCTCCCCTCGGGCTGACCTCTGGATGGATAAGAAGGGCACGGCAGCTCGGACTTGAGGTGTGACGGTGGACTGACCGTCTGACATTTTCTCAATCACGTCTGCCAATTGCTCCCTTCTGTGGCTCGGATAAACGGCCACATGTGGCAACCTTCACGCTTTTACACCTTAGTTCAGAACATTCTTCGCCAGCATCCTGAGCCATGACCTGGAACGGGCGCTCGAACGGCTCAAGTGGCCATGGCGCAGATAACGTAGCCACAGAGCAGACACCGCTCCTCGCGACGGGTGATATCGCGCCAACGGCAGACCCAGCAGTGTCCGAAGCCACGACGCTGTGCGGTTCCGGCGCGGGCACCTTCCCAGAGAACACAATTAGAGAGCTGGAAGATGACGACGGCAAGCAATTTCCGAAATGGCAAGTCTTCTGGATATGCTTCGCCCGCCTGGTCGAGCCGATGGCCTTCTTCTCCATCATTACGTACGTCAATCAGATGGTGCAGGAGAATGGCAACCTGGACGCCGCCGACGTGGGTTTTTACAGCGGGCTCATAGAGTCGCTATTCTCGCTCACTCAGGCCGTCTTTATGATCTTCTGGGGCAAAGCCTCGGACAGGCTTGGGCGGAAGCCCGTGCTCGTCTTCAGTCTGGTCGGTGTCACGATCGCAACTTCCCTGTTCGGCTTCTCCAAGACGATCTGGGAGATGATCTTGTTCAGATGCGTGGCTGGTGTTTTCGGGGGAACCATCGTTACCATGCGGGCGATGCTGGCTGAGCATAGCAATCCTCGTACCCAAGCCGTCATCTTCAGCTGGTTCGCCTTCTCGGGGAACCTGGGCATCTTCTTTGGGCCTCTCCTGGGAGGCGCTCTGGCAGACCCGGCCCACCAGTACCCTGGAGTGTTCGGGCATATCAAGTCTCTTCACGAATACCCCTATGCCCTTTCCAGCCTGGTAATAGGTCTACTAGGCTTCGTGTCAATTTTTACGAGCGCCTTATTCATCGAGGAGACGCTGAAGAAGGAACCTGCCTCGGAGAATGGAATCGTCAAGCCCAAGGTGCAAGGTCAAGGCATTCTGGACATCGTCAAGGCTCCAGGTGTCGGCATGGTTCTTTACGTCTACGGCCACATTATGCTGCTGGCCCTCGCGTATACAGCCATTCTACCGGTCTTCTGGTTCACTCCGGTCCGGCTGGGCGGGTTCGGTTTCAGCTCGCTGCAGATCTCACTCATGCTGGCCGTCAACGGCGTCGCGCAGGCGTCCTGGCTCCTCCTGGTCTTCCCGCCCCTCCAGCTGCGCTGGGGCAGCAATAAGGTACTCCGCAGCTGTGCGATCTGCTACCCCTTCTTCTTCGCCATCTGCCCCCTGGGCAACGCCCTCCTGAGGGGCGGCCACGACATGACCTTCTGGATATCGGCGCCACCAATCCTCGCGCTCGGCAGCGGAGTCAGCATGAGCTTCACGGCGATCCAGCTCGCGCTCAACGACATCTCCCCCAGCCCCACGGTCCTGGGCACGCTCAACGCGCTTGCGCTGACGGGGACGTCGGCCATGCGCGCGTTCGCGCCGGCCGCGTTCACGAGCCTGTTTGCGCTGGGCGCCAATACGCAGTGGCTGCATGGCTACGCCATCTGGATCCTGATGATGGCCATCGCCCTGGGGTTCGCGGTTGCCGCCAGGTTCCTGCCTGAGCCTAACAATAAGCCAGCTTCTAGGCAGAGAGTGCGAGAAGGCGACGCAGAAGAGACAAATGGAGAGGGGGTACTCTCTCGTGGAATAAGCTCCACCGTGAACGAGGAGGGCACCTCAATGTTTGACTAGATGCTGGAAAATATAGACTATACTTGTGCCTCGGCTACGCTCGCATCAGATGAATGTCATGTTCAATATGTCCTGAAATTCACGGGAGGCGGAAAGAATCTGAATCACAACCTGGTTGCCATACTGAACGGATCCAGGGTCCTGCTCAAGGGCCTCGGGACGGTACTCATGCTCCAGGGGCGTGTTGTGACCTCGCAACAACAACACGATCTTCTCGGATCTTACAGTGTGCAAATAAGAAAATTAGGCAGAACCAAAAGCAAGACACGTAGCTGACTAGGCAACCGTTCTGATATTTGGACACTTGTGTGGTCTGCTCAAGCAACTAACATGAATGAGGTTCAGCGTGCACTGTCAGCCTCCGTGACCATCTCCACACCTACGGGACGTTGATGTTTGTTGGTCTCCTTGTGCATGTCTCTGGAGCATCTCCACCAGGAGACCGTCACCCCTGCAGCTACACCATAATTATGCTTGTGCTTGTTCGATCTCCAGGCCGGATTTTAGTTTCCCTGCGAAGCTTTTGGATACTAATCTATGAGCATATGCCTCACATCTGGCATGTCTCAAATGTGAATCTCCTCTTCCTGTCGACCAGATCAAGACAACATGGTAATAACTTGAAACATGGTGCTAATTGGATGCCCTACAAGGCTCTGCCTCGAGAGCTAAACTGACTTGAACTGACTCATGGCCTCTACTCCACGTCCCTTATTACACTTAACTAGGTAGGCAGTGGCCCCATAGCTTCAGAATAGAGGATGGCGTTGCCTCCAAGGGTAGGTACAGGACACAAATCCAATATATCCTCCACCTACTCCAGGCTCTCAGAAAAAGCTAGGCGAGGTTAAAATGGGCTCCCAGCCTTGGCAAATGACATAGGAACCCCGTCCTCGGCATCGTCTCATGCTCCGTACCTGCGTTATTACACGATGGTGGCATGCTCCCGCCCGGCCCCCCTGTCGTTGGTTGTTTAATGTAGATGCGCGCGCGCGGTCCGCAGTTGGACCATCAGAGCGTGCCCAGACGCCAAGCTCAGGGGCGCCTGCATGGCAGCAGGTCCGCCAAAGCTGCCAAACTAATCACCGACCAGAGGGATGAAGACTTCATTGCGAATATAAACTGCCCACAGCCGACGCCCAACAACAGGTTTTCCGCAATCACCAACATCTCCGCTCTTTCGAAACACGCAGCCAGTCTCCGCATCTCTTCACACATCAAAGTTGAATTCCTCAAGAATAGCTTACAAAATGCTCGCCCAATCAACAACTCTTTTCCTGGCTCTTGGCGCCGTCGCCTCCGCTCAGACTCTGGAGGGCTTCCCCTCCAGTATCACCTGCTTGAAGAATGACGGCACCAATGGCGATGTCTCACGAGCCCAGATCGAGTCTGCCATCGTCGGCCCTCAGGGAGACATAACAGAGGCATCCGCCTCCAACACTGCTTCGGGCCATTGCACTTCGCTTGATCTTCCTTTGTACTACGTAAGCTGCCCCTTCAACATTGCCGCCATCCTCTAGGTGCTGTGCAGGTATGCTAACTCGCTTCACCACCCGTTGAAGACCGTTGCTGGGGACATCGCAGGTGTCAGCTATGCCTACGACAAGGCCACGGACACGTACACATTCTGTCTCGCTCAGGGAGCTCCTGACCCGGAGATTGGTTACCCGAGCCAGTGTACTGAGAATTAGGCTGGAACAACAGAGTTGAAGAGAGCAGGCGATTAGATTTAAGCTTCGCCAGATCTGTATTTATTTGGGGCCCTGTATATGTAGCCCTTGTGTGTTCCTGCAAAGCCTTTGTACTGAGCGAAATCAAAAATTGGTCTCAAAATTGACAAGTTTCAATTGCACTCTGGCAACTAGTTCCACACTACAGTAATTTGAGACGATAGCAATATCAATGTGCCTATCAGAATATGGTAAGCAACGAGTTTTGGTATAATTCGACTTGCATGGCCAGTGGTCTTCCCCCACCACCCATACCATGGACCGCGCATCAGCGAGTGGTACACCCCCACCAACGTTTCACCAAGCCCACGCAAATCCCACAACTTCACTTACACCCAATCCAGTCAACCTGGGAGCTATTCACAATACAGTTAGACGTTTCTGTAGTATTTTAATAGGGTTCTATACCAATAGTAGTCAATCTCATTTTGCGGCACCGAAAGCGAAGTTGAAGCGGCCTGAAGCCCTGCTTCGGTCGAATCACAGGAATCGGAACACCACGAAGTCAAGACCAAGCTGATGTGTGGCAATTCTGGGGATGGAGCTTTGAAGTGAAGTTTATGCTCGCTCTGGCTATAGCATCTAACGCCCAACCCTGTACAACTACCAAGGGTCATTAGAATTATAGAATCATGCATTCGTGGTTTATTGAGCCTCAAAACTTGATGTTCTATTAAGCCGCGGGGTGGTCTGTGTGTTTTTCGTGTACTGCTGGTGGGTGGTCCATGGTATCACTGCAAAAAGCCGGGCGAAGACATGTTGCCCTGACCTCGCCCGTCTGTAGTGACCGGGGTGTCTCCACCGCCCCCACTACCAACAGGTCCCAGAAGCAGTTGCGTCGGACTGTTGGCGTGGCTTGGGTAGAGATTGTTTTCCTAAAGCGGTAGAGCGCCATCAGAAGTGAGGGATTGCATCCAAAAAACATGGGTTTACCGCGAGGACCGCACTGCTAAAATCTCACTTGGGATCATCAGAGACGTCAAAATAGCAAATCTAGCCGGTGCCACGGAACGTTCCTTGACCATGTTGTCCAGCGGGAGTCTCGTCACAATGAGAGATGTGTCGGGTATATAAAGAGGACATGCAGCTGCGAGGGCTATCGTTGGCCATTCGTCCCGGATGCCAACTTCCAACCTCTTCAGTTCCTTTTATGAAATATAGCTTGGTGAAACCAGAAGAAAAGGAAACTCCAAAATGTCTGCCGAACGACGTTTCAACCAGAGGCGCTTCCACCTGGAGGAGTCTGTCACGCAGAACGGCGGCGCGCGCACCGTGTTCATCGAGCACATGACGCCGGGCACCACCGTCCCGCCGCACTACCACACACGTCAGTATCACAGCCCCCTCATATGCCCGGACCCTTGTGGAAATATTCTTCCCAGGCAGCGAAGCCCGCCTACTAACGCACACAAACCACCAGGCTTCGCCGAGACCTTCGACCTCCTCGAGGGCTCCATCACGGTCCACTCGTCCGCGCAGGCCCCGACCGCAGCGGGGGACGAGGGTGCGGACCTGGACCTCCTGGAGCGGTCCGCACAGAAACTCGAGCCCGGCCGCGCGGTCGAGGACGCGCCGACGGTCCCGCCTGGGGTGTACCACAAGTACGTCGTCGGCGAGACGGACACGGTGCTCCGGGTGGTGGTCGCGCCGGGGGACGCGGACTTCGAGAGGCTGCTGATGATCTTGAACGGGCTTGCCGAGGATGGCGAGCTCGAGAGCATGGGTGATAGCGTGTTGCTGATGGCCGTGATCAGTGGGTGACCCTTCCCCTTCTTCTACTTGTTTGGTTACCTCTTCTGGTGCTTGCGTGCAGGAGGGTTCTTGCTAACGGGCTTGATGCAGTGGGCTTGGGCGATGCCCAGCTCCTTGGGCCGGCCAAGGCTATGCTGGATGGTGTCCATGCGAGCCAGGGCAAGGAGGTTGAGGACCTGAAGGCACGGCTACTAGCCAAATACGACAATGAGGAGAGCTTGAAGAAGCTGCTGGCGAAGGATTAGTCGTTGGAAAGCGACCCCGAGCACCGCCTTTTCGGCAGAGCTGACGGCTCGCCCAAGGGCCTGTGGGAGCTGCGTCCATCCTGTGGGAGGCTTTCCATCACATACACGGATCTTGGACATGAGTGAGCACTCGATAACATCCTGCGGCGTGAGCGAAGCAGTTCTTCTCGTGGGGCTGTCCCCATGGACCATAGTCACATTTCTCCAAGGATCAAAGGGATGGAGGAAAGTGAGAATGTAAATGTAAAAATTGTGTTGTAGAGCCTCAACATAAGCTAGGATATCATTGAAGTTATAAAATAAAAGGGCCAAACTGCTGCTCGAGAATTCCAAACACCGCGCTGTCATTCATTCTTGCCAAATTTGACGAAGACCCAGCCCAACTCGATCCAGTAGAGGAACCTCCCGAGAAAACTATATATACCAAGCTCAAGAATGCCCTTCACGTAGTTCAACTAAAAGGACATGAAAAGTCCTCACAAGTGAATAAGAACGAGGAAATCACTACTATCATAATGGCGCCAATAGGAATTCCTTTCAGCACCTGGAACGGGACGTCAAATGGAAGATCGCCCGGCCCCACCAGCGCTCGGTTGCACCGGTCACAGTCGATCAACGATAATGGTACTCCCTAGCCCTCCTTCGGTCCTCGATGTTGATAGTGATCTTCTCCCTATCCTCCTCGATCCTCCTCGGAGGCGACGGAGGCGCAGGGAGGTATCTCCTCTGCGGTGGGCCCTCGACGTATCGGTACGTCTCGTAGTCCCGCCTCACAGGGACAGGGACGAATCTATCCCGCTCGATGATGAGCTCCCTCTCCCGCTCGTCATAATAGCTCCGGCTGTGGCTCCGGCTCCGGCTCGTCTTCTTGGACGACTTGGAGGATGAGCTGGAGGACGAGGAGGAGGACCTCCTTGAAGACTTAGACTTCTCGGAGGGCTCGACGTCCACGGCGATCACGTCGATCTCGTCCCGGGCGGGGGGCGGTGGCGGTGGTGGCTGCAGGAAGACCGGCGGCGGGGGCCTCTCAAAGACTGGAGGGGGCGGTGGGGGAGGCGGAGGGAGAGCAAGCACAGGCGGCGGCGGCGGCGGCGGCTGAACGATGACTGGAGGCGGAGGCGGTGGAGCCGGCGCGGGTACGACTGTTGTGATCTTCCTCCGCAGTGTCACACTGCCCGGGGTTGGTGGCTCAAGGTAGACCACCTTCTTCTTGTACCTCTTCTCCTTCACAGGCACTGTATGGGAAGCTCAGTTAGCAATACTGTTCTACATGCATCGTTGAGTCGTAGCGGTTCAAGGGAGACATGTGTAAGTGTGCGTCGTTGGAAGAGGTCAATACCCATGACTGGTACGTAGAAGTACATGGCTGTAGGAACGTATACGAGCAGACGGAGTAGTGGAGGTTTAGAAAAGCAGACAGATGAGCAGAAGAGATGAGAAAAACGGGCGCACTGACTGGTAGGATGTAGCCCAGGAAACAGCCGCTGCCTGTGAATATAAGAATACCTAACGCTGTCGAGAGGCTATGCGGCGCGGCTGAGGGCGCTATCGTCTGAGCCGGGGGTGCGCAAGCGAACGTATGTGGTGTATTCTTAAATCAATGCAGCCGTGATATGCGGGTACTGGCTGCGGCCGTGAAACAAGCTGCTATTTATACGGTGGATTCTCGAGACCCAGGGAGAAAGCTTAATTGTGTCTAACGACGAGTCTGGGCCTGACGAGGGCGGTGCGATACGATGTGCTGGAGCCGGGTTCTGAAGAAATATTGGGGCGCAGGACAATCGCAAGACGTGAGGCGGCCGCAGATGTGGTGAGAGAGGTCGGGTGGGGGTCGAGGCGATGATGGATGGCGGGCCGAGAGAAATGGTCTGTCTCTGGGCAGCGGAAGAGGATGGGCTGAAAGGTTTGAAACTAAGAAAATGTAAAAACAAGACGCAAGGGCTCAGCCTGGAAGTCAAGTGGTCAAGGTTGGGTATATATCCGGCGCGGGAGAGTCATAAGGGCTTCATGCTGTATTATGCTGCATGGCGTAGTCCACGCGGGTCGACATCACCGCCTGCGGACAGCACATGCGAGCGTGTGTGTGCGTGCCTAGTCGGCGGAGGGACCGCCCTCGTAAAAATGACACAGCCCGTCTGGCAGCATGATCACTTGCCCAAACCTGCGCCTCGGAGCGACAAGAGTGACATCTGCCACCCTGGGGGCGCCAAGCTAAGCCCTTTCCCCTCAAGGCTCTTCCAAGGTTCGGCAAGTCTGCCCATTTCCGACAGGGAATCGTGGCCCATCACGGAAGCACAGAAGCATTCGAAGTCGTCCCGTCCGTGGTGTTGGGATCCCAGGTCGCATCTGCCTCGAGCTTCCCAGCACAGGCTGCGACAGAATCCCTGCTCCCCACCACCTCGACATGTGGGCAGAGGGAGAGGGCCGGCGGGAGCATCGTCCCGTGGGCTGCGGGCGGTGGTTGGGCAATGGGCCAGGCCTGGAATGAGGCGATGACGTTGGCCTGCAGACCCAGACGGCGGGCCAGAAAAGCAGGGAAGCTATTCCAGGGTCTTCCTCAGTTTCTCTGCGGGTTGGCAGGCCTGGCAGGCCTGGCAGGGCCCGGCATGGTGGTCTGGAATGGACCATGAGTGGCTGCAGCCATGCAGCCCCCTGCAGGCAGGTGTTTCCCTGGAAGAAACCAGAGCTGACAGCCGAGCAACTCATGGCCTCTGCAGTGCTGTGCTATGCAGTGCAGTGCTATAGCATGACGGCATCATCAATAGCCACAGAGTTGTCGCGGAAGAGATCCAGCAGGTTTCTAGTTGCATGGAGCATCAACCATGTTGATGGCTGATTTCACGGAGCCTTCCGAGAACACAACAGGTCGTCGCATCCATCAACAAGGTTGTGGTGTTTCCGGTCGCCCTGCGCGTTGCCGCTGGGGGAGCCATGCCCTTGGGACATGAAAGCAAGGCTGAGCCTGGCTGATAGGGTGATAGCGCATCGAGCTTGCTCAACTCGGAAAGACGTCCTTGGGCTTCTTGGGCCGCCAGGCGGACGGTCGATGCCCACGATTAGCCTGTAGGCATCAAGGGTCCTCCGAGGTGTAACCTGGTAGAGATGGCAACCATCGTGGGACGGCTCACTGCCTGGAGGTAGATGGTTTCGAAGAAGCAATTTCACCAAAGCCCAAGACCACGCCGTCGTCGCGGTCCGATCTGCTCTGCTGCGATGATGGGTCGATCGAACCTGAACGTCCGCCCGCACCCAGGGCGGCATCCAAAATCCCGCATGCAATTGGGCAGCGATGATTCTGGCGGCTAGTCAGGTTGGAATGCGTCGTCACATTTGAAGCCTGCTGCTTTTCACGAGAGGACAGGCACAGGCACAGGAACAGGACAGGGTCGAAATATCTCTGGCGCCAGAGCAGAGTGCCGAATGCCAGCGGGCCCCGGGCCCCGGGCCCCGGGCTCCGTGCCTTCCTTTCGTCGGTGCCCAAGCACGCCAGGGAAACTTGTGCCATGATACCTTCGCCTGCGCCCTTCACACAGCTGCGCGTGACCTTGAAACTTTCAGCCGAATGTTGTTACCCGATCTCAGGCGGCGCATCTATCTCACAATGTGGGCCCAACCGCTTGTCCGGATGAGAAAGAAATACCACATCCTCGACGGCGCGGGTATGCGAACCCAAGTGTTCATCATGTACCTGCCTTCGCATGCACCTGTGCAGCCGCCACTGGCTCCATGAAGAGAAAGAAGGGAAGTGGTTCTGTGTCTTGTACAACCCCAACTATAAGGTGCTTGATGATGTATGTCACGGGGCCTTGAGATTGGGATGTCCATCCTTGGTCTTCTGACCCATCTGGAAGAATGGAATGGTAACACATACTCGTTCATGCCGTCGCCAACTATTTTGACCTGAAGCCTTATGTACTGCCTGACACTCCTGCGAATATAACCCATGCATTGCATATACATGTTCCACATACCTATTATATGTCACCTTGGGCGATGTCGACCGCCCCGTCTCTCGCCATAGGATCGATAATCCGTTGTCTACTGCTGCTGATTTTTGCACCTGGACATTGGCCATTTATCACCCATACTTTGCAACAATATGACTCGGGGGGATGGAGGGATGAGAGTCATCCAAATAGGTGATACAAGGCCCATATTTCTGGTTTCTCTAATTAAGTGACAGTTGACTTATTGGAGAGTGATCACCGCCGGTGGCTGACTAGTCCAAACTTGAGGCTCACAGACATGGCATCACCTCAAGTGGGATGCCTGATAGCTGCCCACTTACTAAAGTGTGCAAGGCATATCACTCTTGATCTGATATATGAGAAAAATGATTAATGGCAGACGTTTATGCTGGAGGTGTGACTTAACGTACACCGCACGTCGAGTGACTGAGACTGTCAAACTATACGGATGCGAAATGCTCAAAGCCCCAGACTTTATCCCTTACCTTTCCACTGGATTATAGTCCTGTTTGTCGTCGGATTTGGCAAACAGTAGTATCAGGAGGCATGCGATGCCCGTACTCGTGAAATCCAGCAAGAAGAACCGGCCCGTCCTGCACACTCCGAGCCCGTGCTCAAGACATATCAGTATCACAGACACAGACCAACATAGAAGTGAAAACAACCACAGCCAAGCGCCAACAGAGATGTCCAACAACCCAAACGACCCAAACAGCCCCTCCTCAGCCCTCTCCAAGAAGGCCCGCCTGGCCCACTGGATCACAGGGGGCACCAACCGCAGCCCATCCACAATGTCCTCCTTCAGCCGCATGACAAAAGACCGCAACGACATAAAAAAGGCCACCAAGGCATGGAAGGTCGCTAGGGAGCGCGGCCTGGACGAGCATCAGGGCCAGTGGGGCAGATCCGGTGTCCTCGGGGCGTTGGACCAGGGTCGTGGGACGGCGACTATGCCGAGGGGGACGGCGCTGCTGCGGTGGTTTCGGGAGGGAGGGGTCAGCGGCGGTCGCGGCGGTCGCGGCGCTGTGGATGGGCGAGAGGCGGACACTGCGACAAGAGAGCCTGAGCAGCTGCAGCAAAATGGAGGAGGGCAGGAGCGGTCAGAGAAGGGCTTAGTGGAGGCTGACGCCGAGGACGACATATACGGGGCGGATGACGACGCCGTGGGGATGAGGGCTGTGGGAGGCGAGACTGGAGATGATGGCGCAATGGCAGGGAGAGCAAACGGGGACGACGTTGGGCAACAGCAGACACAACGATCACCATGAAGAAAACAGACGCCCGAGTTGTGATGCGGACCTCGGGGCCTAGCCATCAGGCCCTTCACATGAATCCGAGAACACGAGCAAGGCAAGTGGCAGAACATCAAATTTCATAACAATGATACCCTTTTGATTCCCGTCTACCGTAAAAACACAAGCTGGTAGTCCAACACCACATTGGTAGTATGTACAGTGCCAATGCATAATCTCCCTCGTCGCCTCCTCCTGGCCACTGCCACTATGGAAAAGAACCAAATCCCCTCAAATTGCTGCCGTATTCGTACTGATCATCCAACCATTAAGATGACTCTTGGTGTCGAGCCAAGCCAGAGAGCAATTGGGAAGAGTGCCTGCGTTGTTGGAGGACCAAGCAGTGCCAGGCAGCAATAGCAACTTGAGGATTGGTGGCGGGACAGACATCGTCCGATAAAAATAGAACAGAAAACAACACCGTTTGGGTACTCTCTTGCCTGAACACCCATTCCAGCGTCCCTGAGCAGACCAATAAACACCCGTACGCCGCCGCAATGACCGAGTAGCGAAATCCGAGAAAGGTATAATCATAACCTCTCTGCTTGGCGCGCAATGAATACAGATTGGCGCTGAAGAGTGCGATGTTGACATAAAGCTTCGTCTTTGGCCTATGGATTCATGCAGTGTTCGTAAACTTGAGTAGCTGTCCACATGCTTGAGCGATGAGGGCTATCGTAATCAGAGGCTCGAGGCTATGCCATAACACGACTGAAGACTAGTTGTATTATTGAATGACAGTCAATCATACAACAGCGCCTCACTCATCGAGGGGTATATCCAGGTTGTCAATTTCAAATGCAGCCGCGTTATTCTTGGCCCACTGACGCGTCAGGATGGAGGCCTTCAGGAACTTCTTGCTGGCGTACTTCTTGAAGAAGGCCTCGTGGCCGACGGGCCGGGCCAGGTAGTCAACCATAAGCTGGAGGACCGGCTCGATCTCCTCCTCGGTGTAGCCAGCATAGAATGCCAGCGTCGGGTCCCAGTCGCCTCTGCCCAGGATCAACCGTGCCAGGTACATAGCGGTGGCAGCGACATGTGATGGGCGGTATGCCATGAAACGGCGGTCGACGACGCTGATCTCCAGCAGGTACTTGGCGACAGTCCGGGTTTGGATATCGTAGTTGTCGGCCTTGGAGATGCGGCGGAGGAAGTTCATGGGGTTGGGGTAACTGAGATCATACTCGAGGGTCTGGAGGATGAATCGCTCGGCAGACAGGATCTCAGACTCGGAGAATCCGTTGTCAGCAACGTGCTTGAAGTTACTGACATGAGGCGACAGGACCTCTTCGTACTTGGACGCGATGAACATTGCAGTGATGCCCACCAACTGGACGCGGTCGAGTTGAACGACCTTCTCGGAGAGAAAGCGGTCGATGATGTTGATGGCCAAGAACAGGGTCTCGGGCAGGAGGTGGAACCGAGTGTGGACCTCGATGAGCCAGTCGACCAGGATGCTTCGTGTCTTCCACTCCAGCTCGTCCTGGTGATCCATGTAGTCGGGGTTAGGGAGTGAGTTGGGCTCGAGTGTGAGAAGATAGTCAAAGATCTCGTGGGCGTATTCGGCAACCATCAGGGGATCATCGTGGTCCTCCTGGTCAAGATCTAGGACGCCTTCAGGGTAGACGAAGCCCTCCTGCTGGGGAGAGGGGGCCTTGACGACAGGCTCAGCAACCTCGGCTACCTCCTTAGAGCGCCTGTTCTCCTTCTCTGCGGTGTGGACCTTCTTCCGAACGGGCTCACCCTCCTCGACCGGTGTCTTCTCCTTCTTCAAGGTCGGGGCAGCTGCGGGAGGGGCCTTCCTCTTGGAGCCGATCTCGCCGGGGCCTGAGGCCTTGGTGGTCTTCTTTGTTACATTAGCTTCCTTGGATGCAAGTGGAGCACGGGCGCGTGTTGTCGCAGCTTGTGTGCTCTTTTGGACTCGGTTCGCTTGTGTGGTCTTTGAGACAACGCCGGCCTTGGTGGCGGCGACCTTCTTTCCCTCGGTAATCTCGACCTTGGTGACGTTGGAAACATCACCAAGAGCAGCACGCTTTCTGGTAGCGCCAGCGACGTTGGTGTTGGCGGCGGCCTTCTTGGACTGCAGGGGCTTGGAAGGCTGGGACAGCTCGTCGACATTGAGGGCGGCGGCCTTGGCACGCGTGAGGCGAGTGGAGCTGCCGGTCATGCTGTTCTCGTCATTCTCGCTGGCAATGACGCGGGCGCGCGTGGTACGTCCCTACGAGCAATGTCAGAATGGGTGAGGTGCCACGGATTGCTCGAGATATCACGTCAAGCCAGCATGTGGGTGGTATCTTACACCTGCGGGAGGCATGTTGTATATTGACGTGTATTAAGATACCCAAACACTAAGGGGTTGCTGCAAGATACAGTCAGTATACAAAGACCGAGTCATGCACTGCAGCAGGAGGTCCGAGGACGAGCTGATGCGTGTAGTATAGGATGTGATTGCGGAGAGCTGGAGGAGACGGAGGTGCACATGGACGTGTGGAGCACAGGCGGCAGCCCGTCGCGTCTGGTGAAAAATATTGCAATGGGTGCAGGTGCAAAGACTGACATTGAATACTCGGCAACAAAATGCAGAGATGTTAAGTGTCTCTAGACGCGTGGATCAATGTCAATCAACAGAGCGGCCAGCCGGGATGAGATGGGTCTCGATGGGTATGGATGGATGCCCGAGGACAGAGCAGCGCGTGGTTGTGTGGGAAGGCTGATTGATGGCTGTGAGCTTTCAGAGCTGTGGGATGTGTGATTGCTGGCTCTCCGCTGCCTGAGGTGATGCTGCTGTTGTTGTCGTCCAGAGTTGCAGAGGTGGAATGGCTAAGGAATGACCTGCTCCTAGGAAGATCAAGACCGAAGGAGATGATGATGGGGGTGGAGGATGGTATGTGGTGGCAGACGGGCAGATCTGGATGGAGGTGTGTTTATGTGCAGTGGAGGCCGAGCGGACAGACCTTGTTTTTGAGGTTGACGGGCAGCAGAGAGTGGGAGTGGATCCCCCTGGTGCAGGTACTTGTGCTGGTGCAGGTGAGGTGCGAGTGTGAGTGCGCAATTGCAATTGCAGAGCTGTCAGGCCGCCCGGCTGCCCGCACGCTTGCACGGTGCCAGGTGTGGGAAGGAGCGTGTTGCAGACGGAGCGTGAGCGTGAGCGTGAGGCGGACGTGAGCGTGGACCCCTGCACTTGCAGCAACCCTGCGACGCAACAGACCGCGACTGGAAGGGCCTGGTGCTGGTCCACCCAGATCGAGCTCTGATAACCGACTGCACTGTACTCCGTACTGAGGTGCTCGGAACAGATTGCACGCGTCCAGCCTGCACTCTGGACTCCGGACTCTGGACTCCAGGCATGACAATGAAATTGCGCGACGGGCGGGCAGTGAAAAGGACGTAAGAGAACTGATGATAGCCACTTACCCGAGGTCAAAACTGTCTTAACCCCCTTCGTTTCTCGAAGTCAGGTCGCTGGCGGTAAATTGTATTTTGTTGACGAAGATTTGAGGTTACAAGGAGAGAATGTGGAAGGGGAAAAGTCCAAGTCAAGACAACCTTGGGGACTATTGCCAAAGGCTGAAGCTGACTGGGTTGTTGTATGGGTAGCTCAAACTGTGGGGTCGTGCCTGGAGTTGACGCGACGGAACATTGGTTTTTGTTTATATTTGGATGGTCCGTTCCCTACCGCAACCACGGCAACCGTCATTCAATTGCGCCGTTATTGGCCCGCAATCACCGTTGCTGCTCAACCCCCCAGCTCCCGAGCTTGATGGTAGCTCCCAATGCAGCAGCTTGCGTGCATCTCCATGGCACCAGGAGCTATGTTCTTCATCATTGACTCATAAATCTCTCACGCGTTGCTTTGCTCTCAGATCACATGCTATCAGACATCCAGTCTTTGTACGGATATGGTGGCAGCTGGCTGATATGCCGTGTGTCTGAAGCGTGGTCGATACGCAGGACGGTTTGAGCACCACACCAAAGTAGCTGAGAATTGATCAGGCGAATTATGGCCGGCCAGACACGAATGTATATCATGTTCTCATCATTTTGGAACGCAATTGGCTGTTGAACATTTGCAAGATGCGTCCCATTCACTCCCTGGGGGTGGGTGGCTACACAGGTGCATGACACGGAGTTCCAACGGTATGCGTCTACGCAGCTTAGACGCTTAGTCATCACCAGGCCCCTGCAACGGCCATCGGCGAACTTTCGAATTTTCGAGCTTGACACCATCATCACCAAGTCACCTGGAGGCCCATCAATTCGGCTGCCCGACGATTAGCGCAGGTCACCTCAGCCGAGCCGAGTCGATCGCCCTCGCTCCATCCACGTCCTCGTTCCCCAGGCACAGGCCTCTGCCTGCATTGATGGGTGCCTGGCTCAATTGAACCCACCACACCACAAGACACCCAGGAGCTCGACCTGGAGCATCCTAAACCGCGCACGCCCCGAAACATGCTCCAGCCACGGTTCAGGCCGCTGGCCTCGTCCATCAGGTCACTGCTTGCCTCCTCCAACTTCGCACGAGCATATGCCAGCAAGCCACCGACCGCGCCTGCACTGCGCGCCGAGGAATCCATCCCGCCCTCCCTGAGAAAGGACGAGGAACAGACCGTCATCCTGCGAACATACAAGCCCCGAACCCCAGGTGTGCGGCATCTCAAGCGGCCCATCAACGACCATCTATGGAAAGGGCGGCCTTATCGGGCGCTCACCTTCCCCAAGAAGGGCCAGGCAAGAGGTGGCAGAAACAACACGGGCAGGGTTACGGTGCGGCACCGTGGTGGTGGGCACAAGAGGCGTATCCGTACGGTCGACTTCGACAGGAGGGCTCCCGGCGCGCACCTTGTCGAGCGCATCGAGTACGACCCCAACCGTACTGCTCACATTGCCCTGATCTCGAGCAAGGCCGACGGAAAGAAGAGCTACATCATCGCAGCTGACGGCATGAGGGCCGGTGACGTCGTGCACAGCTACCGGGCTGGAATCCCCAAGGACCTGCTTGACAGTATGGGTGGTATCATCGATCCCGGTATCTTGGCCTCCAAGACAGCGCATCGCGGGAACTGCCTGCCCATGCACATGATCCCCGTGGGCACCATGATCTACTGTATTGGTTCGAGGAGAGACGGCCCGGCACGATTCTGTCGGAGCGCAGGAACCTATGGTGTCATTGCGTCCAAGGAAGAGGAGACGAAGGATGATGGAACTAAGATTGTGGTTGGAAAGCACGTCAACGTGAGGTTGCAGAGTGGTGAGGTCCGCAAGGTGGACAAGGACGCTATCGCAACAATCGGTGTTGCGAGCAACGTCCACTACAACTACACGTCGCTTGGAAAGGCTGGAAGGAGCCGGTGGCTGGGTATCAGGCCAACAGTGAGAGGATTGGCCATGAACACTGGTAAGCTACTATCTCCGAACCCCCATTACAACGCGTTGGCGGCCCGCATGTTGATTCTCTCGGCCAGTTGATCACCCGCACGGTGGTGGTCGTGGAAAGTCCAAGGGAAACCGGCACCCGGTAAGTCCTTGGGGCACGCCGGCCAAGGGTGGTTACAAGACGCGCAGGAAGCACAACATCAACAGGTTCATCGTTACGCCTCGCGTGCGCAACATGGGCAAGAGGAGAGACAAGGGTGGCTCTTAAGCGTGGCCACAGGAGCATCGTCTGTACATATTCAGATATATATGTGGGACTATTTGTACAACGTCACTCTTCAAGTGCCCGCGGTGGGCCTCTTTGCGCGGTCCTCATGACGGATTCCCAATCCAGATGATCCGGTTAGGGGCTTCTGAAACCATGCCTCGAGTCCTTTGCCGTGCCGTTTGCTTTGGTTTCGCCGCGAAACATGGCCTACTCGTGGCACAAGTGACCCAACAGCAAATTCTAGACAGTTCCGGCTTACACGCAAACGAAACCCCACAAATACAAGGCAGCAGCTACTACGATGAAAGTCATTTCCGCAGCAAGCATCAATCAGGCCCAAAGCCCCGTCAACCCAGCTGGGTCCGTTCCCAGGACAGGATCCCGTTTGGGCCTAGGCACCGACCATACCTCTTCGTACCGGCCCTCGTGCTCGCCACCAACGGCGAAGTCCCACTTCGCACCCGCGGGATACCCGCCGATCATAGTGAACCCCGAAAGCTCAACGCCTTCGAGGCCGGCCCGTGCGCTCCCGTCGCCGTCGCCGTCGCCGGCCCCGGGGATTTGGTGGCCGTCCCCTGGAGTCAGAAGCTTGAACGTGCTGTCGCTAGGGACTGGGTGGAAGGTCTTGTGGGCCAGGCCGGCGGGGAGGACGAAGACGTCGCCGGGACGCGCGCGGACCTCTATCCCCCCACTGCTGCTGCTGTCGCCGCCGGCACCGCCGCTGCCGGCGGGGTTGTCCTCGTCGTCAGCGACGCCGAAGCGGATGGTTGCCTCGCCGCTCAGTACGGCCATGCACTCGTGGGCGGCCGAGTGGTAGTGCGACTGCTGGGTCGGGCCGTACCTGAAGATCCACTGGACCTGCCAGCCGTTGGCGGCAAGGGCATCGTGCACAGCTGCTGGGGCGCGCGATGCCGGCGAGGAGAAGAAGTGCGGGTAGTGCAGCAGGGGGAAGGGAGAGTTAGGGATTTTGGAGGTCGGGGGCAGGTGGTATTTCTTGACCTCGACCATGTCCTTGAGATGCTTGATTTTTATCGAAACACCGCTATGGTATCGTATTATGTGCAAGAGAACCTACTGTGTATATGCGCAGGGCTCAAGGAAAATAGAGTTTGGTACCAAGATCAATGCCTGGCGATGCCGAAGCGGTAGATAGTGCACGTCTATAATTGAACTATCAACATGAAGTTGACGTGCCGATGCGACGTCGGGCAATCCATGCCCGGCTGCCCGCTCAGAGGCGTCATGTCAACCCCACACCCCTGCCTTAGACGGAGATTTTATCGAGATCTCAATTGGATCCGGCAGCGAGGCGTCCAATGGGCGGCGGCCTGACGTTGAGTGAAGGTCGTCCCGAGGAGGCAAAATATATATGCTTGAATCTGGGGCACGACTACTTTTCTGCAATTGGGCTGGACCGACCCCAGCGTCCCGAGCTCGGCTCCCACCGAGCGAGTACATACCTAGGTAGCCAAGTATATATGTACCTCGGGTGGAGTGCGCACTGCCAAAGGGGCTGAGCGCTGCGTTACAACGCAACGGCGGCCCCCTCGGATGACATTTGATGCTATTTGGGCTGCCGTGTTGGTCCTGATACATGCAGCAGCATGATGGCTGCTCCTATTCGGTCGCCAGCCAGGCAATAGTGGATCACGGGCGAGTGCCAAGGTCGCGGGACCCAAGAGTCTTGGTCTACCTCATCGCAATCAAACCGTGTTGCTGCGGGCGCTCGCTCGCAGTTGGCTGCCGGTGCCCAAGCCAAGCCATCCAGCAGGAGGGCCAGGAGGGCTGAAGGGGTCGATCATGACCAACGTCCCAGCACCTCGCAGCAATGCCCAGAGGATCGTCGTCTCGCCCATCCAGCCATCGCATGTCGCAGCCAGTGGCGGTGCCCGCCTGCCTCCTTTTCTCTCGGGCCTATTTCTCTGCTGTAGTACCTCTGAGCCTCTGAGCATCTCTGCCAGTCTGCCAGTCTGCCAGGCCGCTGATCAGGTCCTGGTCTTTATCCCATTTTAGAACTGCAGCTCTTCAAACTAAACCCCCCGGAACCCCCAAAAGCGCGCTCCCTTGCCTGGGCCACTCTGCAATCAGGAACGCCTTTGTACGGATTGTCCTGACAGACCAAGCCGCTATAATAAATCTTGGGAATCGCAAACACGCGATCCATTTCCTCCTTCGGGTCACGTATCCTGCGTTTCCCACACACCCTCCACGGCAGTTGGAGGACTGACGAATCCTCACACCCACATCTTCCGTCCAAAGAGCTAGCCAGTCAGCCACCGACGACATCACCAGAGAGCCTCTGTCTCTCTCTTTCTCTCTCTCTCACACACACGCACACACACACACACACACACACACACACACACACACACATACACAGTAAGCTCAGGATCAACACACGTGCAGCTCCAGGGGCATTGCTGCATCCACGCTCAACGGTTCCTACTCTGCCGCCCAGTCCTCCGTTTATTCGTTCATTTATCCAATTCATACTCTCATTCCCCGAAACAATTGGCCAAGAATCCCTGCGGCTAGGAGCTGACTCGGGACCACTGTACAAGGCCCTTCTCGTCTCACATCGGCGGGTATTGACACTTGATCGAATACGGGGAATTTGGAGTGCTGCGCCTAGTCGACGACTAGTCCTCTTAAACACATCCGGCCCGTTTGCCACCAGCACACCGTAGCTCCGTCCTTTGACCTTTTAGTCCCCCTCCCACACCCAAAACATGTCAAGTGGTGAGCCGAACAACGGCTCGGTGCCCCTCATCCCAATACAAAGCCGTCGCCAGTACTCTCGAGTGGACTATGACCTAGAGCACGACCCGGACGACCACGACGACCGCGACCGCGACCATCAATACAACTCGTACCACGACTCTGGCCCGCGCCACCAGGTCGACACCTCATACCCAGGCTCTTCGTACAACCCTCCAGATATCAACATGGCCCGCACACACATCGCCGCCCAGCTGCGGCCCCGGAAACGGTCTACCAAGTCTGTCATCCTTGTTGTGGCCTCATATGCCTTCGACTGGATCATTATACTCGTCGCCCTGGGCATCTCCTACTATATGGGACATCACACACCCAACAAGCGGCCCTTCTTCCTCGAAGACCCAAATATCTCGTAAGCTACAGCTCAAGACCCAGCTCCAAGTGCAGGCTGCCACAGGCCAGGCTGCTGGTACCCTTGTTCCCAGGCCAAAAGGTGCTAATGCTTCCCAGGTTCCCCTTCACTGAGCACGAGACCGTCCCACCATGGTTGCTCGTCACCTGCATGGGCGTCATCCCAATATTTGTCGTCCTGATTATCTCCCTGATCTTTGTGCCCGGGAACACGGTACCAAAGGGCACGCCCAAGTCTCTGATCTGGAAGCGCAAGTTGTGGGAGCTCCACGTCGGCTGGCTGGGGCTCGCCCTGTCCCTGTCGTCGGCCTGGTTCATCACCAACGGCATGAAGAACCTCTTTGGCAAGCCGCGCCCGGACCTGCTCTCGCGCTGCAACCCGGACATCGAGAACTACACGCAGTACATTGTCGGCGGCATGAATGTCGCCGACGGCTTCCAGCGGCTCGTCTCGGCCGACATCTGCCGCGGCATGACCGACAGGGCCGACGCGCAGGAGCTGCTGGACGACGGGTTCCGGTCCTACCCCTCGGGCCACTCGAGCTCCGCTGCCGCGGGGCTCATCTATCTCAGCCTATTCGTCGCCAGCAAGTTCGCCATCACCTTCCCCTTCCTCGCTCCTGCACCCGCGGGCCAGGCCAACCCGGCCGCCACCTTCTCCGCCTTCCCGTCTCGCCACCCGGTGGCCCGGCGGCTGCAGGCCACCCTCGAGCGCGAGGACATCCACTCGCACGACCGGGGTACCTCGGATCTCTTCGCCAAGCACAACAAAAGCCTGGCGTCGGCGCGGCAGCAGGCGGCGGCCCCGCCCCTGTACCTGCTCATCTTTGCGGCCGCGCCTTTCTTCGCGGCCATCTTCATCGCCAGCTCGCGGTGGTACGACTTCCGCCACCACGGCTTCGACATCCTCTTCGGCTTCATCATTGGGCTCATCTGTGCCTTCTTCGCCTTCCGCTGGTACCACCTGCCTGTCTCGCAGGGTGCGGGCTGGGCGTGGGGCCCCCGCTGCAGCGACAAGGCATTCTGGGCCGGCGTCGGCAGCTTCTCTTATGCCATGGACTGGGAGGATCTCAGCGAGGAGGCCGGCCCCATCGATGAGGAGGCTGGCATCGGCGACAAGGACCGTTCCATGGCCAGTACGGGTAGCGGTGGCCTGCGTGGCGGTGATGATGGCGAGGAGGCGGCGAGGCGGCGCGCCCAGTAGACGGGTGCTTGTCTCTAGTGTATCCAGAAGTTCGGAAGGGCCAACAAGGAAAAAATCATACACCGCACGGCGTTCTGCTTGGACTTTTGGGATAGCATAGGCTGGATCTGGATAGCATCCGTGCATTTGGGGCTCAGGGGATAAAACATGGAGCCCCCACGTTCACCATGAATATGTATACTGGCGCTCAGCCTCACGAGTTAATTGTAACCTAACAAAAATGGAGCGAGTTGGGCTACTCTACACCGATATGATCATCACTGTGAATAATTAAGAAGAGCTGAGGTTCACAGTAGGCCAAGTCACGGATCTCTCGGGAGGCAGCGGGGGCTGGTCGTCTGCAATTGTCAATCACTTGGGATTATCCTGCCTGAACAGGTATATCAATGAGGCAAAACCCATGGTGCCTAATGCAATGACCATAAACTGCACGCCCTGCCGATGCAACTGAGGTATTTCCATCGTGACCCATTATATCCCAGCCCGCCTGAACGCCGAAAATACAGACACGCGCGCGCGCACACACACGCACACACACCCGCCAACCCATCCAACATGCGACGACAGGTCAGTCCCGCTTCCTCTTTGGGCTTTTCTCCCTGATCTGGAGGTTCAACGGGCGTGAGATGTGAGGGTGAGAAGTCGGCAGCGTCGTCTAGCCTGCCACGCGTTGGACACCCTCCCCGGCGGCTTGCGTGGCACCAGCACCGCCACCTCCCTCCTGGAACTCGACCTCTTCATCCTCGTCCTCGTCCTCTTCATCGTCGTCATCATCGACGTCGCCGTCGTCCTTGAAGCCCGGCTCGACCTCCTGGCGCTTGAGGCGCCGGCGCATGGTGTCGCGCTGCTCATCCTGCCAGCGCTCGAGGGCGGCCGAGGCGTGGACCTTGAAGCCGTAGCAACGGGGCGTGTGGCGCTCGATGGACTTGGTGGGGGTCAGGGAGGGGTAGACCTGGAAGAGGATCTGGGCGAACGAGGTGCCGAAGTAGGCTCCGTCGATGGTGGCGTGGCGGCTCGACTTAGGATTGTAGAGGTCCTCGCAGCGGGCGCACCAGAGCTTGACGGGCTTCTGGTTGGGGACGTCGGTCAGGCCGACGGGCAGGAGGGGGTGCGAGTTGCAGTGGACGCGGGGGCATTTGCCAAAGTCAGCCTTTTTGTACTTCTCCAGCTGTTTCCCGAGTCGATGTCAGTACATGCCCGCCACACACACACACACACACTTCGTGTTGGGATGATTGGCGACGCGATTGTTTGTTGTGATGCTATGCGGTGCGGTGCGGTGCGATACCACGCAACGCAGTGTGCCATGTAATATGACGCGAAGTGACGTACCATCTTTGCCAGACCCCTAGTCGTGACAATATACCGAGCATGAACGAGGCCGTATAGGTGGCGGGCAGACTTCTCGATGGCCTCGCGCATGTCATCGTCGCAGTCGAGGTCGAAGACGTCGGTGATCAGGTCGAGCGCATACTGATAGTACTGGACTTCGGTGTTCAGGCCCGTGAGGTTGAACCTATCCGTGAGATACTCCTCGTCGATCTCGCAGAAGTACTCGTTGCCTCGGGAGGAGATGAACTGGTCGAGGTAGTAGCGCGTCAGCCCAGATGTTCTTGCCTTCTTGTCGGGCGGCATGGTGGAAACGAAGTAGCAGTATGAGCCGTCGGACGAAATGTTATCGCCCTCCAGAGGGGTTTGGAGGGGCTGCGACGTTGGGACGGCGAAGAGCAACAAAGCAGCAGAGTGTGGGGAGTGTGCCTTGTGCAGTGCGGTGGTTGCGGCCAGGCCCAGGCCAAAGACAGGTCGCAATGGGCACAAAAAAAACAGGACAAGCCGACCTTGTCTGCGATGGGGGAAGCAGCGGGTGGGAGCTACTGCTGTTGACTTACCCAGTCCCGCCAGTAGCTGGTGTAGTCGCTCTCACTCTCGGACACAAAGTCGTCCATCATGTCGGCACGTCTCTACCGGTGTCTGCTCGAGGGGTGATGCTGAAGTCCTGGACGGGTGTCCAGCCGGATCCGACACGACCTCCACGTCGCCAAAACCGCGCTCAAAGACAAGCTGCTGCGTCTCCTCGGCCTCGAATTTGGCCTGGTTGCGGTGTATGGCAGCAGCGTCACCGTCGCGTCTCGTCGTGGCTTGATCAAGTGAGTGGTTGTGCCCGGGGCGTCATCAAGGGGTGCAGGTGCAAGTGCAGGATCGAGGGGCGAGGTTGCGAAAGTAGGCGGTGATGGCGGGGAAGGTCCACGAAGGTGCGGCTCTGCCTGTGCGGCCCAAGATTTGGGAGCGAGCAAGTCCGGACATGCCAGCACGCCCTGCAGGGCCTAGAACAGGCGCTGCAGCTGTTCCAGGGTCCAAGTCCTAGGCTCAGGTCCAAGTGCTCTGCTGCAACCTGCCTCCTGCATCTTTCATCCGCTTAGATTCACGGCCTCTCCAGACTCAACATAACTGCATCTGACTGCTCTGCGTCTTGCCACTTTGACGCCGAAATATTATCAGTTTCTTTCCTGGCATGTGGCATTTTCCTGGTGCCTCTGGCCGACCGCTCGCACACGCTGCCCTCAAAGCGATCCTGACCGCACCATCCACCGTCAACAAACGTCTCATCGAGGACATATTGGTGGCCTCCTGAGACCAAGCAAATTTTCGTATGAGATAGGGCGTAACCTTATGTTCATGATGTGGGGATGGATAGTAGAAGATCCGGGCACGCAGATTTAATACTCATGCTGGAACCTAATCACCGCCACGCCAATCGCCCGAAACAAACTGTTTGGCAGAAAAGAAGTGTCATGGTGGGTTTCATTGGAATTATGCAGATTACTACTAATACAGGACTATAGTATATAAGTGTTCTCCTCAGCCCTAGGAGAAGAACACCGGCGGCTGGCACACTAGAAGTGGTGGTTATTTCGGCTGGCCAGCCGGCCACACAACTCCATTGCAAATTGTTGCACCCCCGAAGCCGAAGTCGGCCGAGGAATTGCCTAGGTGCCTCATACTCTTATTGAGTATACAAGATCTACTGCCTTGCACGGCGGCACTTCTGCAGGTCGACCGTCTTTGCAGTACCCTGGAGCGTGCCGGCATCGAATGACGCACGGCCGTCCAAGCCCGCGAACCCGGCCTGATCGAAGTTAAAGAAGCCTCCGGTCGAGTCTACCGTGACTCCATAGACCTTGCGCTTCTCGCCTGCCGCGTTGGTATAAGTGACCTCCACGCACTGGCCGCAAGCGCTCTTGTCGTCGGCAGCCCATGGCGTGGCGATGACGCTGTAGTAGTCCTCGAGGACGTCGACGAAGTACTCGTACTGTGGGGACCGCGTGTCAGCAGAATTCGTGGATCAAGCCTTGACGAGGTGGATGGACTCTTACGTTCTTCACGATGCTGCTGTTGGGTGCGGCAGAGCAGCCGAAGTCGGCGATCTTGAGGCTGATGTCGAGGTATGCAGTGGCATACGAAACTACGAATGATCAGTATCGTCACAACGTGGTCGACCTCAGAGACCTGGATGGTTCTCACCTGGCACGGTAGTGTCGCGGACCTCGACGTCCACAATGTCTCTGGGAAGTGTGGCCGCAGAGACGAGGGGAGCCGCAAGGGCAAGGATAGAGGTCAACAGTGCAGACTGCATTTTTGCTGAGAATAGTGATTTCCGAAGAAGTAATGAACGTGTTATTTAGTGAGCGACAGTTGTAAGGACAGACAGGAATTAGTACTAAGGAGCGTGGGAAGCCTTGCAGAGACGGGGACGTAGAAGGTCGTAGCAGAGGCAACTGCACTTTATACTTGGAGCGTACAATGCATCCTCACGAGGCGATGCTGCCAACCCGTGAGCCACCATCATCCTCGAACCTTCAGAGTCCGGTCCCGGCGTATCCGTTGCACACGTGTCGAGCGGGTAATAATTGTAGTCAAGCAATTTCATAGAGTTCGGTGGTTTGAAGACACGACTCGGGCGGCTGAAGCTTCTTTCACCTACTACACGCTTTTTGCCTAAGGGCAAACCATTCGGGAAATTGCAACCAAGGGCCTCATTTCGGGTCGTCATAAATTTTTGGTGCGAGCCTTTAGCTCCAGGTGTTTCTATTCTGGACGATAACCTTCTGAGAACACTTTGTCCTGCGAATAGAACATCCTTTCAGGTAAGTTTTTATTGTTCGAGCTTCTCTTGAACCATCTTCGGAGACTCTGTCAACAGCGTTTCACACAGTGCCAAGCGTCAAAAAGAATAACATAAGAAATTCCCCTAAAGTCTCGCTTAGTCTCACTCCGCCTCAGCCCGGTAAAACTTATCAGAGCTTCTAAATTGTTCGAGACTGGTGCGTGACCACATAACGAGTCAGATGTCAGAGTACCAGAGTAGACTTGACCACCCGGATGCAAAAAGCTGCTAAAAGCTCCCTGTGTGCCATACATCCGAATTGAGCTCGTCCGGTGAATTCATGATACCAGAGCGGCGTTATCTTAGTTTCGCTTCACCTTGTCAATGTGACATTTTCGAAATCGAGTCTGGCGTACTAAGGTCTTAGACTTTGGAACAGCGCCGCTGATGTTGGCCGGTGACCCAAGAAATTCTCCAGCAGACTCAGCTCATCCGTGCTGCCACCATACACGAGAATACCACACCGATACCTCTCCCAGGTGGCTTGGTCTCGAGGGTCTGTGGTAAATGTCGTTTGAAACGGCTCTGCCGCAGAGACATGCGTGCTATTGTGTCCACTCGTCAGCAAGCCAGAATTCCATGTGTGGATACAAATGAAAGAAGATAGATCGTTTGGACGAGTATAATGGGGCAAGCTTGTACCAGAGATAGGAGTAGTATCCGGCATCGTAACCAGACAGAAGGTGTCCAAACTGTGCGTATTGATAGCCCCTGTCTTGCATATCAGGGCACGATGTGAAGGTCAGGTCCTCCCAAATACTGGCCCATAATTTGATCAAATCCAAGCTTTCCAATGTATTTCTACTCGGAGGATTATGTATTGCCATGCCAAAGCAAGACATCGCACTTCAAAGTGTCAGCAGTCTTGCAAGAGACCTCGACGGGGGTGGTATTCCAGACTCACAGCTGGCGGAGGAACCACAAGCTCTTGTTGAATCCTCGATTCTGAACGAGGCTCTTCAGTAGACTATCAGGGATCTCCGGTAGAGGCACTTCTGTGGTCTTGTTCTGCCCCCAGCCAGTGGGCCAAGTGTTCCGGGCTCAGTGTGCTATAATGACAGCTCATTTGTTTCAGTTCCTGTTCCATCCAACACCAATTCTCAAGCATTATGCTAGGGACCTCGGCGAAGTCAGGCGGAGCACGATGCCCATGGAACTTGACGTAAGCCGTCCTTGATAGCAAGTCGTGGATTCCATGACCAAGCTCTAGTGCAGATAGACGAATTTAGTTGGTACCGGCGGCATGAAAAACCTATCATTATTTCCTTACCGTGAAACAAGGAAACGACTTGGTGATGCTTTAGCAACGGGGAACCCACAGCTGAGGCACAGGAGAAGTTGCACATCAGAATCATCGCGGGGCGTACCCGAGCACCATCCTCCTTGAGGTAGCCCTGCCACGAAATTGAATCAGTTTCCTCAGATATCAAGGAGATCGGCGATTTTATGCATCGAACTCACACAATGGAGATTCACATTCTATGACCCCTTGTATTTCCCGGGTCTTTCTATGATGTCAGCATAGAGATAACCAATAAATTCACACCGCTTATCCTCTCGAGCATCCCATACACTCCAAGCTTCAACACCATCGTGCCAAGTCGAATCCGCCAGAGCCTCAGCCGCCACCGGAATAAATTGCAGTTGAAGACATGAGGCAAAAACTTCAAGCATAGACATCAGAATCTTCTTCAACGGGAAATACTCTTCGATTTTCTCATGCCTGATGTTCATCTCCTCCTGGACAAGGTGGCTGTAGAACGGATAATCCCATGGTGGCATGCACCTTGGATATGGCTCGAGACTTTCGGGGTTAGCTTGCACACGTAGAGCTTTCCTCTCCAGTAGTATCTTCATCTCAGCCGCTCCTCATTTGAGCAAATTTGACTCGACGTCACTCAAAAACTCGTCGACCCATCTCACGGTTTTGGCTATGCGCCGTTCGAGCCTGAATGCGGCGTGACTTGAATACCCGAGGAGGCGGGCATTCTCATCTCTCTTCAGGAGGATGCTTTTGAGAAGGACAACATTATCCTCCAATCCGCTCCTTTCAGCCAGATACACTCTCATGCGGGTTTTTGAGTTCGTCGCATGCCGCACAATGATATCGGGTTCAGAACTTTGGGTGCGAACAAATAGCATCCCTGGGTTTGGGCCCTGCTTTCCTAGACGGAAGCGATCGAGTTCTGCTTATGGCAACCCGTCCAAATCATGCGGAGAAAGCATATTCCGTCCTGGCATTCTCGAATATTACGATTGAAGTCGCGCCGCAGACTATCAATCTCGTTCCTCCCATCAAGATACTCCCTGACCTGACCAGCATCAAGCCGGCCATGGCCACACCCCGTGGAATCCGTGTGAAGAACCTCCAAGTATTTGGAAGCCTCAGGCCCAAGGATCTCATGTCTATTCTTCACCGCCTTGACGATGCGATAGATATCGCTTTGGACATTGAGCTCCGATGAGCAGGTTGATATCAGCCCCACTGCCTCTTCTGAGGAGGCGCGGGCTGCAGGGTCAGGAGAGGCGTAGCGCAGCATAGCGACCACGCCGAGTGTGCCTTGGGTTCGATTTTCGACGTCAATCAGCGGCTGAACTACGTTCTCAAAACGAGCAGATGACGGGGTAACACTTTGCGCTACGAAGTCCCAGACTGCGCAGAGCTCGTTCAGAGCTGTTTTAGTCGCGAGAATAATGTCTTCTGCAGGGAGAATCTTAAGCAATAGTTGGAGTAGCCACCCAGGCTGAGGCACACTTTTAGGGAGACTTCCAATTGGCGCCATCCGAACCCTCAGTTATACAAGATGGTAAATGATTAGATGAATCGATTGTTCAATGTTTGTTACTGGGTTTCCCCTGGATTTCTTGAGTGGGCAGTAGAAGTGACAATGAGGAGGGGCTACCACTGCCATGGTAGCGCACATGCATGTGCCAGCCCGATTAGGGAGGTGGATATCAGGACTTACTGGGTTGCTGCGGACCTGTTTGGACGAATGAGGTGGTGAAGGATTTTAGCGTCATGACTTCCAGCCTGCAAGAATGAACTTGGCAGAGAATGCAAAACGTTTAAAACATCATAATGTTCCTAAATAGATTGAAGGATGCTATCAAAAGACATGAAGCAAGCGCCAGCACGCGACTCGGAGAGTTTTGATCTGAAAATAACTGGTCTCCAAATTACAATGGTATAAGTTATCAAGAATACTCACGCCCAGCGTTTCTTGAATTCCGAATGTAAATGGCGTAAAGTTGCAATAAGAACACCAACCATAGTGAACAAACTACGGTATATGACGAATGTAGACACAGCACTTACAGTGTCCCTAGGTGCATCGGGAAAGCATTTGAAGCGAGGTGAATATTCCACAAGCAGGGCATTTGAAATAGTCCATGAGCAGAATGAATCTCCCTAGGAACCCATAATCATTACGATGGGATTTGAGCGAGGTATGAGTCTCGCACAGCATGGCGGTTAGCTTCCTCAATACAGAGCTGGTGATTGTGAGTTCTGTGACCACGTCTCGGCCTGGTGGAAGGAGGGTTTAGGGGCATGTCTAGTCATTGACCCGGTATCAAAGCCATGTCGACTGGTATACCCAGGTATGCAGACGTAGGGCCATGCATAGTATGGGTTCATGGCCCTCAGAAACTGTGATGCAAAAGTGTACGTCACCCACACAACTTGGTAGTGAGGCTATATCCAGCTGCCAAAAAGGAAACATGTGGACAACTAAAGAGCAAAAAGAACATCCTCGGATACGGGGAATCGAACCCCGAGCTGGTGAGTGAGAGTCACCGATGTTAACCATTACACCATATCCGACTACGGTGTGAGGATCTGTTTGGATGAGATGCCGTGGTTGTGTGGGTATTATATTGCCGTGTGGCGTGGAGACCCGCTAAAAACTTTTGCTCGGCGCCAGCCCGAGGGAACCCTCAGGCCTGTAATTAGATCCGTCATGTAACACCTGAGAGGTACTGGCCAACTCATGGAACAAGGAAACCAAGTCAGCATTGATCATCTCTTTCAGTTGTTCATGCAACTCTGGGCGGGTAACCCTATATGCGTTAAGACCACTCGTAAATGAAGCAACTCAAGCAGGCGGTGCTACCCGTTGGCACAGCACCGTTTGGATAGTTAGGGATTGTGTCTCTGGATCGATGGTTCGAGGTGCAAGAACGAAACTTGCCGCCATTTTCAAGCTACCTAATTGCAAAATTCTGTTGGGTTGACGTCTGGCTCGACTTGGCACTGCCCCCTTCTCGACACTGGCCAGTGACTTCTGATGAAAGCTTACATTTTGAGATCAGCACAACAGCCATCTTACAAAAATTTAATTCTTCTTTTCTATTAAACTCTTTTCAGACCAGTGGCTTTCCGTGCGCAGAGTGCTCAAAAGTTATCATCAGCGCAAGAAGTTTGATCTGGTCATGATTTTCCCATGATCTAGAGGCAAGCTGCCCACAGCGCAGGTGGGATACACAAAGCGAACACCCACACAACATCCTGCTCAGGTCCAAACAGCGCCAGCAATTGCAACAAGACCCAACTTGCTATCGAAGCCACAATTTGCGGTACTGTTATTGCCATATTATGCACGGCAAGGAGTATGGGAGTATCGTCATGGGACTCCACGCTATCGAAGTCACCGCCCTCGCCATCCGTGGACAACATTGGGATGTCATCCTCATCTGTAGCGGCGACGCTTTCTGTGACTGCAAGAAGCCTTGAACGAGCCTGTGCCGAAGCCTCGCACGCAATTAGCGCATATGGCACCCAGTTTGATAGTGCAAACAGTATTCCATTGCCACCGAGCAACAAGGACACCATAGTCGCGTTGGTGGATGATATCGGCCTGGTGGAAATGAAGACAATCAGGCACATCCCGGTCAGCGAGGCCGCAAGGGCTGCCAGACTTGGTCTCCAAACCCAGCTCATGAGTTCGTTGCGCGTGTGGGCTAGTTTTATGGCGTGGCCATCAATTATACTCTCGTCAGTCTCCGCGTGGGCCTGTCTTGGATTTCCAGATCGCCGCCAGATTATGGAAACGGCCACAAGAGTCACAAGGGCGGCAGTATGGAAGAGCAAAGCGACGCGAGACATTGCACTTGATGATTGAGACTGTGCCGTTGATGATGCTCCACTCTTCATGTCGGAATCATCTTTCCCTTGATCTAAGGCACAGTCAGTGTTTTCACTTCAATGGGGAAAGAGGATACGAACAGACGAAAGAAGTGATTCTATTATTTCGATGCTTTGATCAGTACAGGAAATTCTTTCACGGGCGCTCGCCCAATGGTGTTCTACGGACGGGGATCAGTAACTTACGCGCTCGTGTAATGCAAGACCAGGAACCAAGCGAACCATGAGACAAGCTGTACGCGACACGTCTGTCTTGTCGTGGGTGGCAGATGGCGAGCCTTCTTCACAAGGACACACACGTGGTCATACAACGAGACGTGGCCAGTGGTCATGTCCTTCCTTGGGTTTGCGTACTGCTGTAGTCCGAGCCTTGCAGTGTTTGTCATGGCCACAACGCATAGAAGCAGGGCCAAAATTGTCGTGACCACAACACTCAAATCCCAGAAGGCTGGGCTGTATCCCAGCCCGACGAGAGCGACGAACACCGACCCCAGGGCCGAGAAGCGGCTTACCCACAGCATCGCAGAAGGCTGATGTTGCGGATGGAAGCAGTCAACCACTGAGGCACGAAGGCCAAGGGATAGGGGCTGAATGGAGAAATTCAGGGCGTATATGCTCAAGCCGGCAATTATGTGTGAGGTTGTCCTTGACCCTTCCGTGTATTTAGAGCCAAAGACTCTGCAGTCCAGACTAAGTGCCAGAGGCTCTGCGGCTGCCAGGACGAGAAAGGAGGCGATGGTCCCCAACCCGCCGATGAAAATGAATGGTTTCCTCCTCCCCCAAGATCCATTGCACGCGTTGCTGAGCGCTGCTACAATAGGCGGTCCGATGAGACCTGCCAGCGGGCCAGACAGCACAAATATGGGCATCTGAGTGTTAGGCACCCCGAGCGAGGACAAGTAAGGCTACCAGGCTGCCGTCAGCTCGTAGTATTTCAGGGTTGGCACAGTCTGGAGGGCAACTCACTATGCCATACACCTGCTGGACGGTCCAAGCAAGTTGGAGTCTATCAGCCGTTTCTGGTTAGAGGGCCCTCGGAGTTGGAGTGTGTACACTGGCACTTACCCAAAAAATGGAACGGTCAGGACGAAGAAGTTCCATCTTCTTGGGTCTCTGACCGCCACCGCATCCTCCGGAGAGTCCGAAGAGGAGTGCTTCCCCACGAGGGGAGCACTGTCCAGATCCGTCATGTCGTCGTGGTCCATCATGCGCCTGGTATTGTTGAGGACCGAATCGGGCTGGAGAGGGCGAAGTTCAAGCTGATGACAGCAACAGGGAGTGAAGTCGAGAGACTGCAGAGTGGCGTGCCACAGCAGGCTGAGGTGAGCACCAGGTGCAGTTTCACTGTCGTGCATTGCGAAACACGAGTCGTGCTGTGCAAAGTTCGGTCCGGACGTGCCAAGCTCTCGGTCCGAGCCTTGAACTTAGTTGCTGCGGCTTTCAGAATAAATGGCTTGGAACTGAACTGCCACCTCTTGACATCACTTCCCCGAACCAATATTATCGCACAAATGAGAAGAAACCGGATATTAGCACTTGCGGAAACAGGGGGCAAATGATATTTTATCCTCGCCACAGCTGCAATTGAACAGGTAGCATCATCCAGGCCTAGTTCATTTACATACACTAGTTATAACGCTTTCTTGACAAGAGGTGCAGTGGTACTTAATATTGAGCAATTCAGCCGAACGGGAAGGCAATCTATTTCACGACATTATAGGGATGGCAATAGTGCGAATCTGGGTTGAACCTAACCGAGAAGAGGGAACTGAAGGCGCCCTTTTCATAGTTATACCTCATCTTGGTCTATTTCGTTAATAATAAAAAGAAACCGGTGAAGGCAGGGGAAAAGTACCCTGGGCCAAAAAAAAGTTGAAGAGAGAGAGAAAGAGAGAAAGACTCCTTTGGGCCCAACCGTCATACGAGGACGCTGGTCAGCTCTAGCAAAAGGTCCGCTACTCCACCCAAGTCGTGTCCCATTTTGTCAACAATCTCAGTGATGTCTTCTCCTGGACTCCTGCTTGTGTGATAACCCTCGCCCTTAAGCAACGTGGTGTTGGCGCTGACCCTGACAAAGCGGTAGATTGGATACGTTGCATTCATGGTCACGTCAAAGCTGGCGTCTTGTGACACACGCAGGTCCGTTGCCTGACACAGGGCGCACAAATACGTAGCTGTCATGAGCTTGAGGATGTGGATAGACTCGCCTGTCTTCTGGGCGGCGACAAGCCCCATAGAGTTGACGTCCTGGTTGCCCTGCTCAGCGCTTTGGATATGCGATGTAACAGGTGCTGCGAGCCCTGGTCAAAGATACATTAGCGATGGAGCTCCAAATTCAGACCAAATCTCAGGATAAATAGAGCAGTCTTCTCACATTGCAGTTCCGCAGTGTAGGAAGCCATGGCAATCTCTGCGCCCTTCAGCCCGTAGTCGAGGCTAGGGTTGACCGTGTTTGCACTTAGGTTTTCAGGCAGACCGTTGTTAATCTGTCCGCATACAAGTTCCGAAAATTGAGCAAACATGAGTTTGCCTACTTGGGCAAGGGCAAGCCGCAAGTTGTCCATGGACACGCCGATCGGAGTGCCCTGGAAATTGCCTCCATGCAGTGCCCTGCCGCCCACAACATCTATCAGAGGGTTGTCCGTCACAGCGTTGAGTTCCCGCTCGATAGTCGCAGTGCAGGTGCGGACAACTTCAATCTGGGGGCCCAGCCACTGAGGCGCTGTGCGCAGGGCATATCGATCTTGCCGAGCCCCCTTGGGGACGCCATCTGCCCGCTGCTCCAAGTTGCGGACCTTTACCCGGGCCAAGAATTGACTGTCGTGCAGGAACTTCGCCATGATAGCAGCGGCCTCGATCTGGCCTGGGTGGTGGCGTAATTGGTGAATCAACGGGTCTGCAAATTCTGGGTCACCCAGCATCGCTTCGCAGAACATGGCCGACAGAACCACTTCGAGGAAAACCAGCAGGTTGGCTTCATAGCAGACGCGTGCCGCCACAGCCGCCCCGACAGCTGTCCCATTGCACAATGCCAGGCCTTCTTTGGGTTGCAACACAATGCGACCTGCCTCGACACCCACAGCACGCATCGCCTGAACACCCGAGATGTCGTTGCCCAGCCATGTCGAGACGCGGGCATTGGGCCTTCCTGCCAGCACAGCTGCAACGTACGATAGGGGTACCAAGTCACCACTGGCCGTAATGGTTCCACGCAAGGGCACTTTGGGCACGAGGTTGGCGTTCATCAATCTCGTCAGAACCTCGAGCACCTCCCAGCGGATGCCCGAGAACCCTTGCATCAGCGAGTTGATGCGCACCAACATGGCTGCTTTTGTCTCGCCCGCCGGCAGACAAGGACTCTGTGCTCCAATGTAGCCAGCATTCAAGAACCGTATCAGTTCATTCTGCAGAGCGGCTGATTCGTCCTCATCACGGGTGCGTACGTGCGATGTCGCACCAAATCCCGTTGTCACGCCGTAAATGTCGGCTCCACTCTGCACTTGGTCCAGGATCCAGTCTGCGCTTCGCGCTACTTGCTGATATGATTCTGAATCCAAATTGACGAGTGTCGAGGGCTGATAGGCCACAGCAGCCACTTCAGCCGAGGTGAGATTGCGGCCATTGAGCTGCACGCCTTTCGCGAAGCGGTTGTAGTCCTGGACAAGACGCTGCACTGTCTCTGTAAAGGTGCGAGAGATGGCTTCACCCGCCTTTTCCCAAGGGCTTGCCGAGAGAAGGGACGGCTTTACTGGGTCTCTATCATCATTGGGACGTGGCTTCACAGAGGGTTTCTTAACGTCACCATTCTCGTGCCCAATGTCTTTCGCCATGTCAAGGAGTGATTATTAAACTACTTGGGATACCGCGGTACATATTGTAGACACCCGCTCTAAAGAATACGAATGCATTCAAGTATGCTTTTATTACTTCCATATCCTTCTGTACTGGCAAACATCTCGCCTAATTGTATAGTAGAGTCTCACAGGGTGCCTGGATCCTGCAGGCCAACGTCAGCAAGCCCAACTTCCGCGGCCGACCCACCCATTGTGCTTGGAAGCTGAAACCACACCCACTCCTTTGTCCACTGACTCAGTGCCCTCCACTCGGCGCGGATATTTGTTAGCTTTCGCAGGTTCCGAGCTCTTGACCGGTCCCGGTAGTTGGCTAAAGGCTACAATATGCAAGCAAGTCAGGAGACTCAGGGGCACTGCAGACTTCGGCTCAGAGAGGGGTTTAGTCTACGGAGGGCTTCACAGCACCCACATGATTTTCAGTGGGAGGCTTAAAGGAGAAAATGACTTTCTTGGCCTGAAACATACTTAAAGTTAATTTCTATGGATCCCTCACCGGCCACCGCCAGTTTCTCCTGTCGGAGGTTGTCACGGACGGGTCCGAGGTAATACGGCGTGACCAACTTTTATAGATAAAGGATTATTAAGCGGGGGCGGAAGTGACCAATGTGGGTAAATCGTATAGACAGAAGACTATTCACCTAAAAAGTTATGTAGACAAGGGATATAGCCAGGGAACGGTTGTGGAATTAGACTGTAATACCAGATCCCGTGTGTTGAGGCCTGGGAGCAACGCAGTAGATTACGGCCCGGACAGATTAGAGACGACGCGCACCTATGAAATATTCTGAATCTCTTTCCGGAATTTCCTTCAATGCAAGACTCCGAGCAATATCGGTCTTAGACAACACTTTTGTGGTACAGGATGACGAACCAGGAAACTGCTCGTCTCCCAGAGACGCTTCCGGCTCACATCACCCTTGCTTTCCCCAGCGAACTGACAAGGGAACAAGCAGGCCACCTCAGGCACTTTCACAACCTGGCCACTCAGAAAGACGGCGGAACATGGCGCCATATGGAACCTGCAGAGTCCGGGCAAGAGACCCTGGAGGCCTTTCGCTACCAGCTTGCCACTATGGCCTACGCAGCAGGACTCTGTCATTTCCACCGGCTGCCTGCGCTGCGATCTGTCTTTGAATCTCTTCTTGAAAGTCTGATTGCTAAAATGCTGCGACGGGAAGTCTGGGCATATTGGTACCTTACCTCGCAGAGTGGCACGTTTGTAGACCCGGATCTTACAGAACTCCGGAGACCATGGGCAGACCCAGTCAAACGTGAAAATATCATGTTCTCGGGCCATTTGCTGCTGATGGTCAGTCTTTATGCCATGTTGATTGATTCAGACAAATACGACACACCGGGATCTTTAATGATGACATGGGATCCCATCTTCTTTGGTTTGGGTGCGTTCTTGTCGCCAATGCTACAAAACCCCCGGATTGAGTGAAAGCTGATTATCTTCCGAGGCATAACAAATAGGCACCGAGAAATTCTCGTACAATCGTTCATCCTTGCAGCAGGCCATCGTGGATGAAATATCCAAGAATAGCTGGATGGGAGCGTGCTGTGAGCCCAACTGCGTTTTTGTCGCCTGCAACCAGTTCCCCTTGATTGCACTGCGTTACAATGATGTGCGAGATGGGAACAACCTCACTTCAGATGCTCTGCAAAAGTACACTGAAGCCTGGCGCACTAAGACAGGCTCAGAGTTTGGTGTCACCTATTCATCCTCTGATGCCAAAACCAAAAGGCTGCTTTTCCCGTACTGGCGTGTCAAACAGGATGAACTCATACCAGGCTTGACGGGCGTCTCGGGCGGAGTGGGTATGGGCGCTTGGGCAGCAGCCTTCATGCATGCTTGGAACGCGGAGTACGTACAAGATACATACCCGAGTCTCCTGAAGGGTTTTTTGACTGTGGAAGCGGACGGGCGTGTCTCGGTCAACAATGGTCTCGTTGCTCAAGAGATAAGGCAGATGCAAGCCGAGTGCGATGCAGATGATGAGAACTCAATTGCGAGCGCGTACCAAACTAGAGATCAGGCTTCTCTGAGGGTATGGGAACAGCAGCAGCGCGATGGCATAAACAAGAACATACGTCACCACAAGGCCGCAACGCCGAGCCCCATGGGACTCAACAGTCACGCCCCATCCGTTGACTTTGGCTTCACCGTCCAACTGCTCTCAGAGATCCCAGAGATGCACGCTGGCCGGAACCTCCTGCAAGGCCTGTTACAGCATGCAGATAACCGTTTGAATCCCACCTGGGAAATCGGTGGCCTCTACTATCCGCGGAAAGACGCCTCTGGGCAAGTGGACGAGCTTGGGACACCATGCTTTGGGATGGACCCGTATACTGGAAATTCTGCAATTGGCTATGCGCGGCTCAATGTTCCAGATGGTCAAAAGAAGATGTGGGACGAGCCTTGGACCCGTCAAGGACACCATGCCACGTATCCCAAGGTAGATGGCATTGATCTTAGCTATGGAGTGGACTTTTTCAGGGGTGGGTGGTCTGAAAAGGTTGGTGCCCTGATGTTGACTATGGCAACATGGGATGGTAGCAAAAAAAGGTAAGTCCATCGATATGGTGAGACTGCATCTAATGGAGCGGTACTGACTTCTCACGACTGCACAGCGTTACTCTGAGACTGACTAATCTCCCGCCTGGGTTTTACGGTGTTTACAAAAGCGGCCGTCTCGATCATACACGCCTCGTAAAGGCTCGTGAGGATGTATTCGAGTTTACTGTTGAGGCGGGCAGCGACAAGTTGGATATTGTCGTGTGGAATACATCGAGCGTGGCACTCAACATGCAATAAGCTTAGCCTTGTGGTGATCGATGCTGATATGGCGAATGGTCAATTGACTTGGGTCAATTCTATTTGGTAGACACCAGTCTGCCATCATGTCATCAGCCAGACGTACTCTGCTGCCTTCCCTGTTTCGTTCCATCATTGAAAACAAGACCATGATTTACACATGAAGATCGTTACAGGCTTGCTCGGAATGTACTGGTATATTACACTTTCACAAGGCACTTAGATCCAACCTGTCGCCACCGAGCATAAATACCAATTCCTATTGATGCCAAAAGCATCGCCCCACACCAAATCACCATACCAGACCAATTCTGCCCCCTAGACGCTCACTCGTTCCCAAGATTGCCCCTGCAGCGGGTCCGCCGATTAAGACTCCTAATCCCATGCAAGCAAAGCCTACCCCCGATCGCACTCCCGCAACACTCTTGTCTGGTGTCAAGCTTAAGATAACCAGCGCAGGCATTGTAATCACAGGCGCAGACACGAAGCCGTACGCCACAGCAAACGCTATGATCCCCGCTGTACTCTTTACAGTGAGCATCGTGAACGCCAATATTCCGGTCAGAAGACCGAAAAAGAGCTGTACATTGAGTGGTCCAAGGCGGGGAGTGATGGCGTTGGGTATGAGGCGGCCGAAGAAGGAGCCGCCGTTAAGAATGGCTAGCAGGTAAAATGCCGTAGAGGTCGGGGTGTTCGTTACTTCGACGGCGTAGAGGTTGATGTAATAGTAAAATACATAAAGTCCCATGAAGCCCACAAACAGAGCGATACAGTAGAACAAGTATGGGGCATCCATCACCAAACCTGTACTGGCTGCTCGTCGTGTCAGAGAAGACGAGCTCCGTGCCACCTTTTCGTTGCCTTTGGAAATGAAACGTCTCTTAAAGAAAGCGCACGCAACAGCCTGTGTCACAAGGACCATGAGAGCAATACTACGTACCGCCCAGCCAAACCCAACCTCCTGGGACAGACGTTGAAGTGTGATGGGGTAAACAACGGCACCGATACTGGACCCAGTGGTAGCAATACCAAAGGCCAATGGGGACCTGTTGGGTGCAAACCACTGAGGGACGATGCTCGTGGCGGGCATGAAAACAAGGCCAAAGCCCACACCCGTGACGACGGCTTGGGAAAGAAAGAACTGGTAGTACACGCGACAGATGCTCACCATGGCGAGCCCAAACACCATGGTGAGGGTACCGACCAGGAGTAACAAGACATGGTGGCCGTTGTCGCACAATCGGCCGCCGAGGATGCATGTGAGGTAGCAGAGGAGATATTGGGTCGAACCGATCCATGAAATGCGCGAGGGTGTCTCCTGTGAGAGAACGGTCTGTTCGTAGAGTGTTTGGAACTGGCCATAGGTATTCAACAAGCCGAGGACATTGAAGTAGAGCAAAAAGGACGCGGCCACCTGCAACCAGGCAACCAGCCCACCGTTGGGTTTGGCATGATCCTTTTGAGTCTGAACGTTGTCGTCGGTGGGTACAGTATGAGCGTCACTGATACCGGATGGGGCTTTGGTTCTCATAATGGTGGGGTCGTCTCTTTTTCCGGCTCTGTTCTTTTCAAGAATTAATTAAGTGGGATTCTCAAATATGAGCTCTTCTTCGTGGGCTCCTCTCCGGTCGACAGTATGGTAGGACGGTAAGAATCAAAAGCAGACATATGAAACCTCAAGTGCTTGCTCATCTCCTTGCAACTGATGGGCGAGCAAGGAATTTGCGGTCTTGCAAGTCCCCTTCTTGCCGTTCATGAGAGCCATGTGGGGTATTAAGTGCTCCCTTAGCTGCATTTTCCTTTTAAGCAACTACTGAGGGTCGTCGGGGAAAGGAGCGTACGCGTCCATAGCCCTGGCTGAAGAGCCACGTCTGAAACCCTGTTCTCGCTCTGCTTGTTGACACGTCAGGGAACGACTCAGTTGAACTTTAACCATAACTGTTGGTAATCAGAAATATGGTAGCTCATACGCAGACATTTAGAACCGATTTACCATTGTTCAGCATATACCGCATGAGCCTATCGTTCTTGTAATATGGCACTAATCAACAGGAGCATAGGAAATGACGAGCATGTGCTACTTGAACTAACCAAGAGAGACCATATCATGACCAACTTCTTCAATGTTACAAGTTCACTTGAAATATATACACATATACATTGGCTTTTCACACTAGATACTGCCCATGTATCACCAATGATTCTATCATACTGGAAAAAAGAAAAAGTGATGACATGAGTTTGACATCGCAAGAGGAATGAATAGTGTGGCATGCTACTGGAGAGAGGGGGGGGGAGAGCGGGTGTGGAGTCTAGAGTGCCCACTCCACATTTGTATACCTTGTTCTCTTTCTTGACTATTCCGATGAACAAAGTTACGGAAAAAGGCTTTGGCACCTAGACTTTACTTGGCACCGTCAGCGGAAGCATGAGGTCCGAGTTCCGTAGTCTAGGTACCGAGCGTTGGTTAAAGGCGCTTCATGTATCCAGTTGTGATGAGACATCGGGGTCGCGGATCATTCGTACTCTGCGAGCTCATCCGATAGGAGAATTGTAAGGTGTCTGTGTTGTTTTAAGTCATTCTTTCCTGGAGGAGGCTGACAGTGGTACATGGGCACATCGTTCGTTCGTTCTGAAGCATGAGTACATTTTCTACCCGCTCTTCAAGATACCAGACTCCTGATAATTGCCACCACATATCAAACAATACAATTCACAGCTATGTTTGGGGTTTTCCAAGATCATGTGTACGAGTATCTCAATGTCAGATCCTCCCTCCTCTTTGCGGCCCTCTCTTTGGTGTTCTGGTACGTATATGGCTACTTTCAGAAGGGCCTTTACACAATTCCTGGCCCCTTCCTAGGGTGCCTCAGCGACTGGTACCGCATCTACCACGTGGTTGTGGGACGGCGGCAGGACGTCGTGCAATTACGCATGCACGCGCAGTATGGTGATGTCGTTCGCTATGGCCCCAATCTTGTCATGTTTGCAAACCCCGACGCCATCAAGGATGTTTATGGTATTGGTAAACCACTGTCCAAATCCCCCTTTTACCTTCCCATGCAGGCAATGTCTAACGGGCGCGCTTTCGCGTCGCTCTTCACTATATTGGAAAACAAGCCGCACGCAGAGTTGAAGCGCACGTTGGCCACAACCTTTAGCGGAAGCTCGGTGGTTGGGCTGCAGCCTATGGTAGACTCCGTCGTGACTAGCTGGATCGACCAGACGCGGAGAATCTATGTCAGCGGGCACAAAGTATGCGATGCTGGTTGGTGGCTACAGCTCTTTGCGTTTGACGCTGTCACCAGTCTTACGTATAGTAAGACCCACGGCATGGTTGAGCAACACAGCGACGTGGACGGCATCTGCGCGTGGCTGGAGGGCATGTTTGCCTATAGTGCCATTGCCGGGCAAATGCCTATCCTGGATCAGTTCTGGAACAAAAACCCCGTCAAGCGGTTTTTGGAATGGTCTGGTCTATGGACACCCAGTTTCGCCACTGTTGCCTTCGCCAGGAAACGCATCGCCGAGCGCTTGGCGGAGGGTAACAACATAGTCACCAAGGCCAAGAAACCAGATCTGCTCACACAGCTGATCGAGTCGGGCCAGAAGCATCCCCATGTACTCAATCAGAAAATGATCACGGCGCAGGCGACCAGTATTGCCTTTGCTGGATCTGACAATACGGCCATCACTTTGACGGCCATTCTTTACTACCTGCTCAAGAACCCAGACTGCTATCATCGGCTGGTAGCTGAGCTCGACGAAGCAGCGGCCATGGGAAATCTCGATGAAATACCCACCTGGGACCAGACACAACGCCTCACCTACTTCAATGCCTGCGTCAAAGAGGCCCAACGCCTCCACCCATCTGTGGGAGGCCTCCTCGAACGTGTCACGCCACCTGAGGGCTGCTATATTATGGGGCTGTGGTACCCAGGAAACACCCTCGTGGGCGTTAATGCGTGGATTCTTCACCATCGCCCCGATGTCTTTGGAGCAGACCATGACACCTTTCGTCCGGAACGGTGGTTGGAGCAGAAAAGTCCAGAGGCACTTGCGCGTATGAACAGTTGTTTTTTTGCCTTTGGAGCGGGGTCACGCATTTGTATTGGGCGCAGCATCAGTCTTCTCGAGATTGGAAAGCTTTTGCCGTGCATGCTGCGCAGTTTTGATGTCAGGTTGGCGGATCCGAAACAGGAGTGGACGCTGTATAACAACTTTTTGGTCAAGCAGCATGGTCTGCATGTGGTTTTCTCTGAGAGACAACATCCAGGTACTAAGCACGTTACTCAAAACAAGACAGTGGAGGCATGTAGATGCTAAATTTCGGATAGTTGGTGGCAAGAACAAGTCCCGTGATCCCATTGTAGTTTTTACCACAGGTGACCAGGAAGCTGTTGCCGAGTATATGGGCCATCATTCTTCTCCTCCAGCAGAAGCAATGAAGACCGCAAATAGTTTGTTGCTCTAAGACCTCCCCGCTCGGAATAAACATTACCGTTCTTTCTGCTTGATTTGCAGTAGCCATTACAGGCGGTCAATTTTGTCTAGTACCTCTCGTTTCCGTTCTACCTTTGCTTTTTTGTTCCTTCCAATCTTACTTTCTCGTGATAAAACTTCCTGTAAGGCGTAGAGCAGAACGTGGCTCTTATTGTACTTGAGTGGCTCGTTTATACCTAGGTAGGATAGGAGAGAAGAACTCATCATTATAATTAGCTAGAAATCATTATAGGCCTGAGCTTAAAACCAGGGATCTTAATCATAAAGATACATACCATGGTGATCAATAAATGTGGAAGCACTGAGGAAATCTTGCCGATTAGGGACCGTCATGTGAGACCGCCCATAATCTGATAGCACATTGATTATTGACGCAGACCTCGGGAGTTATGATTAACACAGATGGACACCTGGGCCGGAACCGCAGATATTGGTCAATAGTTTTTGACAGTTTCTTAGGTGATTGAAGCAGTGAAGATCCCTCTGCCCACCCACACCACAGCATGTTTTCAAATAACCAGGCAAGATGGCTTGGCTAACGAGGAGTAAAACTGCTCGCCAGCAAGCTGACCGCAAAATCAAGCTCCACTGCGGAAGCGCGGTCGTTATTGTTGCGCCTACACCCTTCTTGGTAAGTTTCAAACCATCAAGTCATGGGTGTATTGCCTCCCGATGCAACTACCCGAATTCGACCATTCGAGACCTAACATACCGCTACACTTTGGTCCGATAAAGCGACCATGTCTCTTCGCGCAAGGCGGCTGGCCACATCAGGCTAGTATGAGGAGGGCGTTTCAGACACCATGCTGCATCGACTAGAGATACCTTAGGCAGCAGCATAAGCTCTTCCCTATGCCAACCAGCGTAGGCGATAATCTTCCACTCTGTCAACTTCTTCCGTAAATCATTCATTGAATACTCCATTGTGTCCTCTATGAAACAATTATCGGGCCTCAGATTTCTCAACAGTTGTCGTGTCACACGTGCCGCCTCTAGTTACCGTGAAGTCCTTCGAGTCAAAACTCGCTCAGGCAACAACACTCAACAATAAAGAAGGGATTTTGGGTGCCATCGGCTTGGTGATTAATTCCAAAGATATAGTGCTCAGCACAAGTAGTGATACTTAGAGATTTGCAGCCGCTCGGACATACTCCAGGTGACGTGCTGTACCACCATGCGTCAGGCCGTCATTCCCTGGACCCTGATGCTTCGCCGCTCGACCCAGATAGCACGATTGTGCTCGCGTCCGCTGGGAAGTTCATAACTTACATAGCAGCCTTGCAACTTGTCGAGCGTGGGAAAATCACTCTTGATGAGCCCGTTTTCAATTGCCTTCCGGAGCTTAAGGATCTCCCACTGCTCGCCCGCGGCAGTGCTCTCGGTGATGAGTCGCTTTCACTTCGCAGAACGGCTCAACATATGACGCTGCGTCACCTGCTTCTTCACACGAGCGGAATTTCTGATCCGGAAATTCCCCTGGTCAGCGAGTATTTGCTTGGGATGTGATCCAAAGCCGAAAATGGCCGAGGACGCAGATAGTATTGTCAAGAATTTCTCAATCCCTCTTATCTTTGAACCAGGCGACGGCTTTGCATACGGAAACAGCATTCACTGGACTCAATTGCTGGTCAAACGGCTCTGTGACGGCAACAATTTTGTCAAACACATCCAGGAGCATATCTTCGGCCCGCTCGGCATGAACTCCTCAACCTACGCGCCGCGAGCTAACCCTGATATCTGGAGCAGACGCCTGGGGATGGTGGAACGAGATGGCGACAGGTTCATATCGGCAGACGATGTGTCGCAGGGTTTGACATGCAGCATGTCAGATATGGGCGCAGTTCTCAGCGATTTGGTCTCGCCGCTCCCAAAGCTGCTCGGGCAAAAACACCACATTGACCTTCTTTTTGTTGGGCAGCTCACGCCATCGAGTGCATCAATCAAGGATGTACGTGGAGACCACGAGAATCATGAATTCTGCGCGGGCACGCCCATAGCTGGGAGTGCAGCACCCTCGCTCAACTGGAGCGCAGCTGGTCTGGTTGTGGAGGACGAAGAGCTCCCACTATTGCGGATGCCCAGGGGCACGGTGACGTGGGAGGGGATGCCAAACGTTGTCTGGGCCATGAACCGGGAGAAGGGCTTGGGCATGTTCTTCGCAACGCAAGTGATACCGTTCGGCGACAAGAAGGCCAATGAGCTTGCTTTGGAGTTCATGAGCGATGCTTGGAGCAAATTTGGGTAGAGATATGCATGCAAACAATACCCATAGACCTAAGATGCTTCAGCTGGGAATTTTTGTTCCTGCTACGGGTGCGTTGCTCAACGGAACCTCAATACCTGGACAAGAGCTTGAAGTCCGCAATAGTAGAATCTGTCATGAGGCGAACTTCCCAAGCCTATCACTGAATGTAAGTGACTTATCACCTCAGGTAGATTGGGTGGTATCGTATAGCAAGCCACTTCTCAAATCGAAGATAGGGACACAAGCACCATGGATAATTGTGAGGTTCGATGAAGGGATGGACTGCACTCTGTGTGAAAGTAATAATTGCATGGAATACAAGGAAATGATGCTCCATCCCACTTACCCGCATTACGAGTTATGGCGCAGGACGTAAGTGAAACATAAACATCTGCTGTGTAGTATTCTGGGAGGATTGTATTTTTGGATAGCTCTTAGTTCAATGAAATTTGAAGGGACAATTATGAAACTTCAGACCATCCTCTCAAGGTTATACTCGTATTTATTCAACGAGCAAAGTAAGCGTCCCCTACATGGTAGATCATTTTTAAATCAGCGTTTACCTCCATGAGGATGTTCATGGTTAAGGACCCTATTACTAGTAGTGTAATACTTGAGCTTTCGCAGTCAGATAACACATAACCCTACATCTAATTTTAGCACAGATTAGACAGAAAGCTGTATGAAATGCCCCCAGCTGGATAAGAGCAAGATTACACGATTCCCTGTACTTCAGTACAATATTCCTTGTTATCAGCAATAATTTACTATGCATCTACAAATTATTCTCATGTGGCCATCACGCCTGTGCACGCCCGCGTACGAAGTCGTTGGTCTCTGTTCATGAGGTGCTAACAAGATTTTCAGAATCGTCGATCACTTGTATACCATCAATTTATTGCCCAGGAACCAGCTTACTCGTTATGCCAGCCTGACTCGCTTCAATGCATGGGCCAAATAATACCCACTCTTCAGGCGTCGTCGGAATGGATTGTATCTGGATGTTTCCGTCCCGCGGACCGCGTCGTGTTCGGAGCACTAGGCCGAAAAGAGATCCATGAGTGGAATCGAAAACCGGGTCTATGCCGGATTCATCGGCCGTGTTGTTGTGTTAGGTTTCCAAGATTTCCGTGCTGCGGTCTTGAACTGCCAGCCGCCAGATGATGCTGTTATAAACTCAACTGCAATAAATCCTCAAATTTTTGTAGCTAGAAGGAGAATATTGGCCATGGATATCGGCATTTAAGTTCAGCATACCGGCAGACCGGTTGATCCCTGGATGCCCGCATACAGCTAACCGAGATACTGACTTGCTCTTCCCAGCGCATATATATACTAGTTCCAACCCAAAATGGCCAGAGATGAAGTCATCGGAAAATCTGGACGAATAGGACTGGATACGTGACATGTTGGTATGGTACAGGAAGGGCTCGAGGAAGCGCCCGGGCTTCCGAGTTTCCGGGCTTGGGCCATCACATTATTGGAGGTTGAAGTTGATCCTGCAAAGATCGTGCAATTTGCAATGCATGGGACTCAAAAAGCGGGATTCTGTTTGCTGTCAACTCCTTTTTCGGGGCCACACCTTCCAGCAAACACCCACTGGTCTTGCGATGTCTCCTATTTCTTACCCAGTTTCACCCGCCTCGCTTACGATTACCCATGTTCGTTGGGCCCACACTGCTGCAAATGCGTCTATCTATGCACCGAAAAAAACAGTTTCCTAATCCAGTGCCTCCGAGCCGTCAATCAACAATGTACCAGATAGTGCTTCTTGGCCGTCGGCTGCAGGAAAATTACAAATGATAAAGACCCAGGTCGTGAGCACCTCCTAGCTGGCTCAAGTTTTCTGCTTCCTCAGTCGCTCCTCAGTGTTGGCTCCAAGTACACCTTGGGCTGTTCGTGTCGCCGTTAGTCGCGATGTCCGCCATGCCTTCTGCATTTCCGTCCCTCGGTTCTCTGTGCGCTTTTTCGCTTCTCACGCTCGCTCACGTAGCTCAAGCCGAGTCTGCAACGTGTAAAAACCTGACTTCGACATCTAATATTGAAATTTTCCGGTCTCCAGCGATAGAATACACCCGTGTTTCTAACGACTACTGGTAGGTGTACCCTTTCCCTTCATTGGAAGCACTAGGTGCTCACATATATGAAATCAGGTCGACAGGATGCAGTGCGCTCAAGCCAGCATGCATCTTAGCACCCAATTCTGCAGCCCAGCTGTCTCACATCATGCAGACGCTGGTCGCCAACAACGAATCCTTCGCAGTGAAGTCCGGAGGACACAATCCGAACAAATACTTCGCTAGTATCGCCGATGGGGCATTGATCTCAACGTCACAACTCAACGAAGTGGTCTATGAAGCGGCTAGCGGAACTGTAAGGGTCGGTCCAGGCAACAAGTGGGAGGACATTCATGAAGTGCTCGATCCACTCGGTGTGACTGTTGTTGGAGGAAGAATCGGAAACGTCGGTGTAGGAGGCTATCTTCTCGGGGCCGGCCTCAGCTTCCTCAGCACTCAATACGGATGGGCTGCTAACAACCTGGTTTCTGCCGAGATGGTCCTCCCCAACGGCACAATTATTACCGCGTCTAACACATCAAACACTGACGTGTTCGAGGCCATCAAGGGGGGTGGGAGCAATTTCGGAATCGTGTCATCCTATGTCCTGAAGACTCACCCGATAGGGCAGATATGGGGAGGCAATCTCGCATTCCTCGGCGCGCAGAAGACAGACGGAATCCTCTCAGCGGTGCGAAACTTCACGGAGCATTATGACGACCCCAAGGCAGGAATCATTGCAACATCTGAGCTTACGCTCGGGAACTCGACAGACCTGTGGATCCTTTTCCTCTTCTACGACGGTCCTGAGCCTCCAGCGGGCGTTTTCGATGAGTTCCTTGCCCTCAAGCCGGACGTGAACTCCTGCAAAACCAGATCTTATAGCGATCTACTCAAGTCTAATAACGCCTTTGTCCTGAAGGGTAGCGTCTACACGATCGGCACTGAAACAACTCCATTACCGCCAGCAGAACGACCAGATATTATGCGGGCATATTATGACCACTGGCACAATACTTCAGCTAAACACTCTGGTATTTTCGGAATGGTATGTAATTTGAACAGCACACGCTTTCATGTTGTTAGGTCCATTGAGGCACTCTTTTTTGTAAAGAGACTGGGACTCCGTTGCTGACAATAGATCATAGATTGCCTCGTTGGCCCTGCAGCCACTGCCAAAGTCACTCGCTTCAGTGGCCAAACAGAACGGCGGGGATATGCTGGATTTCGACGATGACATCGACAGGATCATCTTTGAACTCGATTACTCGTACGTGTTCGAGGACCTCGATGCTGACACGGTTGATGGGACCATGGTTGAGGCGTACTCGGGGCTGCAGAGCCTCGTCAACGATGTGAGTTACCGAATTTCTTTTTAATCTCGGACGACCTGCGGATCGATTGTTTTCGGAAATCCTGGAGTGAGATCCTCTGGATTTTCCTCGCATTAATATCCGTAACACCTCTTGAACGCGGCCCCCATTCTGATGGTGCGTCCCTGATAATGATAATCCGGAATTGCTGACAACTCTTAGTATATCGCGGATGGGTCACTCCCAGACGCGTACCTGCCTCTTTTCATGAATGACTGTTACTTCAGGCAGGATTATTGGGGGCGGTTGAAGCCTGAGAAAAGGGAACTTGCAAAGAATGCTCAAGCACAAGCCGACCCAGATGGTATCATCACGGCGCTAAGCCAAGGTTTCCACTTGTAAATAGGGACCATGTAGAAAAATACAAGCTGAGCCTCCGCCCATGATCCGGCACAACCTGATTAAGACCCAATGAGGAACACTGAGATCGTAATTCTGAGTCATCACTTTGGGTGCGTATTTCAAGGCTGGTCGAGCCGAGGTTTCAATCACTTTTGGTGGAAGACGCTGACAACTGCCATGCCGATATTCGGCCACACGTTAACAGTTAAACTGATGTCATTCCAGGTGCAGCGAGCCCATATTTTAATAATCCTTCTCACCGGAGATGTCTGCACACGTGCAAGCTTGTCCACAACCTGATAAATCGCCAGTGTAGCTTTAGACTGGATTGCCACAACCAGAATTGTGTAAAATTCGGAGAGTTTCAATTCACAAGGAGGTGACTGTGTTTTGGAATGAATATCTGTATGAGTTGGTACTGTCTTGGAACGCAGACATGGTGCAGTTCAAGTAACGAAACATAGGCAGTGGTCGAAGTGAGCTATTGATAAGTCACACGACTAGTCATAATTTTGATAGGACCAAATGAATTGAATATTAATAGGTATTTTACTGGAAAGTGGTACTGACACATTGGACGAACCGTCATGCCCTGGGCCGGAAGCGCCTCGCGGATGACGGTCGATTGACGATCGCAAAGACCCGAGAGTAACCAGAAGTTCCCGATCCTCCTACGTTCGCCTGTGAGTACCCCAGAAAGGATATTGGTATTCTAGACACCATCTGTGTGTGAAAGGGTTCTAGTCAGATTGAGCTCAGAAGCCAATGATTGCTTCAGATGGTAAGTCTGCTCAGATCCGCTGCCTCAATGATAGGAAAATTATGGTCTGTTGAAAATTCGAGAGCCTTATGGGGCTTCACTCCCGTGCGAAGCCATTAATTTATCATACGGTGTAGTAGGTTCAGTGCTGAATACGGAAGTGGAGCTGACCAGAGCCATCCATATCACTTGCAGAGTACACCTCCAGAATCTGAGGAAATGTATTGCTGACAGAGGTTTACGAATTCATTTGATACCAAATTTATCTGTGTGACCACACTGTAATCGAAATCCCACGCATCATCTACAACTGCGGCGTATCAGCAAAGGCGCCTGCAATGCCAGCTGGCAGTCGTCCGCCAGCGGCTCCACCCATCGACTGGATTTTGGCCCTGATTTGAGTCTCATCCTCGACCCTGATTTTGACCTTGAGGGCACCAAGATTTTGTCCCAAGTACTTCAAGTTTTTCGTGCCAGGGATAGGGAAGAACTCTGGGCCCTGTACAAGAATCCACGCGAGAACCACCTGCGCTGATGTAGCACCTCTCTTGATGCAAGGTCGTCGAATATCTTTAGAAGCTCGAGATTCTTTGGAAAGTTCTCCGCGTTGAAACGCGGGAGAAACCGACGGGCATCGTTCACTTCAAAATCATCCAGTAATTTGTACCTGAGGCGAAGGAACCGTCAGTTAATATCTCGATACCTAAGCACAGTAGTGTACGGCCAACCTTCCGGTGAAGAATCCACGTCCAAGGGGGCTTGAGGTCACTACGGCGACACCCAGTTCACGGCAGGTCGCCAGCAGATGCGTGCCCACTTCGCCCTCAACATCGAGCGTTCATGGGTTGTATTCAATCTGAGCTGCTGTGATAGACCCTAAGGCCATCCCACGACGAAGGGTCTCGGAGGAACATTCGCAGAACCCGATATGCTTGACTTTTCCTTGTCTACATGATGAAGCCGAATTAGAGGAGGATTGGAGAACGGGAACCAATTCAATTTGAAGAAAAAAAAACGGTCAATTACTTCTTCAGGTCCAGCAAGGCCTCCAACGTCTCCTCCACTGGAGTTCTTCCATCGAAACGGTGAACATAGAAGAGGTCGATGTAATCCACTCCGAGCTTCTGGAGCGCCTCTTCGCAGGTCTTGCGGCAGTTCTTAGGCCCGCTGTCTAGAAATATCTCGGCCTTACCATTGTTAACTTTCCAGGAAAGCCCGAACTTGGTGGCCAGGAAAATGTCCTGGCGCCGCTCAGGATGCTTCTCGAGCCACTTGCCGATGAAGACCTCGCTATCTCCGTATTCTTGGGCGGTATCCCAAAAGGTAGCGCCCATATCCCAAGCCGAATCCAAGGTCCTGAATCGCTCCTCATCAGGTCTGTGCATTTCTTTAGTGGCCGTAGATGTCACACATGCAATCCAAACTGGCACCACTCACGGCACCGTCCCATACGAAGTACTGAGGCCCATCAGCCCGAAGCCGAGCCTCGGCACCTCCGGCCCATTCTTGCCAAATTGCGCTTTGGGTAGCTGATTTGGAGACGGCATTAGGAAATATTGCTCAAATTGTCTGGTATTCTTGTATTTGTGGAGATTAAGCAGTTGCCTGCACAGATATCCGGCTACTACTTACAATGAATCCAGTTACCTTATATACAGCGAACCGGCGTCTACTCTTTAATTCCATCCCGATTCTCGGAGTGAAATAAGAATCCAGGAGTCCGCCGGTACGTCTTGTCCGAAAGCACTGGTATGATGGTGTTCATTTGTCTGTTCATGTGTTCTGAAGCATGCGCTGATGAATTGGTTACACTGATTCGAGAGATCTTTTGCTGCAAAGACGCCGGCATTGAGAAAACATAAATGTAAACTCCGGTAAATCCAGCATCTTGCATTTAGAATACTCTGCGGCACAGCACCCACTACACTCGTAGCTTGTGATCTATCGCACCGGGCATTGCTCGGGTTCTTTCTAAGGCCCGACGCAGACTACTGTGTTGCCATGCCGAGCACAATGAATTCCCATTCGAAGCAACCGAGGCCGATCAGTACGAAGGTCCAAACTAGATATAGTACAGGTTTCGGGGAGGGTATGAGGAACTTCAGAGTGTTATGTCTGCGCGTATACTCGCATAATCCAGGATCTTCTATTGGCAGTAGATTCACGATTCCGGCAACGCCTAATGGATTCAAGGTTGAGTCTACCGTAGCTTTATGATCCAAACTTTGTTACCCGTAATTATTCCATTTGCCCGTTTCTATCCTACGCACGAGCACATGATGTTTCACAATTACATTCGAAGTAGGGGGTGGGGTTGGACAAATCGAAGTTTTGGGACAAGCTGATGTAGGGGTTCAAATTCTTCCCATTGCCAATTCTGCAGACGTACCGTTGAGATTTTGGCCCCGGCGTCTGGTATGAATGTATGTGTAGACGCTCCTGTACTCCAGATACACCACAAATTACTATCTTGATTTGGGGTCCTTGGAGGGTGACTGGCTGGGTGCGATACATAAAGCAGCTTGGACCACAAGAGCCATTTGAATAGTGGTTATGGAAACACCAGCAAACCCGGAGCCAACGCCCCAAACTGCTCAAGTGTCTCTTCGTTCCTAGCAACATTCAGCGGATTACACGGCCTCATATGAACCAACTTTTTCTCGAAATAGACTTCATATACCTTACCTTACTCGCTTCTTTCACCCAGATTTTCTTTTGAAGTGCAAGTCCTGATCGGGTTATTCCAGGAAATTAATCAGCCAAAAGACTATGGGCCTTGGAATGATTCTTTTTTCCGAAAACAAAAATATGAAACATGCGTCGGTGCTGGATAGTATGCTCGCTCTGGCGCATGACTTTAGTAGCTAGTTTTTGACCGGACACCATCAAGATGCACACTATCTGTTGAGGCCGCTTTACGATAAAAAACATATGTTGCCATGCAGTCTACTCGCCTGAACCAAGACTTGCCAAGCCTTTGCTTTAGCAGCCGTAATGCGGCAGGCATATTGCTGTCCTCAGACATGAGCTCGGCTGCCGATCACACCGATGCCACCTGACAAGGACAGCTTACTAAAGGAGAATCTTGCTCCATTCGGTCGAGTCAATGCTTTCCAGGCACCCCAGAGCCACATGTCTCTGGAGGTACCCTTCAACTGTCTAAGAGGATGTGCCTGACTCGACTGCTACATCCTATGTTAGTAGTCGCCAAGTCCTTGAGGCTGATCATGAAAGACCAAGTCCAAAAGGGTAACACACAGTGCCCATACATTTGAACAATTATTAACTTGGACAGCAATCACACTTAGATCGGGCGGCTCTACGGGCCCCTGGTCTGAGGCTGTTGGGATGCTGTGTGACAACTGACAGATATCGGAGAATTCAAGCTAAGAAATGTATTGGAGGTATACTACATGGCCTTTTCCGTGTACTGTTTCCCTCAATTTTTCTTGGTGGTGTCTACTTTGCAGGGCTAGATTCCGTAGTCTCCGGATGAACACTGTAGGGCGACCACTTGAAACGGACGGCGAGTTAACCGGGGTCCTGGCCCACAATATACGGTCCTGTCAATAATACCGAGCGCAAACATTTACATGCCGAAACTGCTGTGTTCACACGCAATACTGTGTGCCTGGGCAGTCAGTGACTTAAGTGATGTGCCTTTAGAAGCATGAAGTGAAGAGGAATAGGCATGTGGCCTGTCGTATAGACGCTGTTGATATTCCTGACCTGGCCAGCTGCCCGTCGGCGGCATGTTGCCGAGGGTGCTCGAGGGTGAAAGGAGCTCCAGAGTACAGAGTTGCCAGAGGCACACACAGGCCCCACGGCCCACGGCCCATGGCCCACGGCCCACAGCCCAAGAAACCCCACCTACCTGGACTAGGTGCAGTGCCAGAAGAGGTACAGATCGCTAGTGGTCTTGCGGGTGGGCCCACGTGTCCGACTAACTGAGGGCCCTGGTGGCCTAGTCCCTGGCGGCCCGCCATCCCAAGCTAAGCTCCGGCTTTGAATTGGAAAGGACAAGGTGTCGTTAATCCACAGCTTCCCACTGACCCTCGCCTCGGACTTCAATACTTACTTACTTTTTGCCTTCTCCGCCTCGACAGCTCACCACTCACCACCATCGCCGGAGACAGCCTGACAGCCTGACAGCCTCTCTCTGTGTCCTTCTGTCTCTCTTGCCGCCAGGACTCGAGGACTGACCACTTGCCTTCATTGATACACTGCATCCTTTTAATCCTCTGCCTCCAGCATCGCAGCCCAGGCTGGGTCTTGTCTGTGGTCCACACGTCATTCGGCTTTCCTTCGCGAGCTTCGGGTCTGCTGTGGCGCCTCTCGTTTTGGCCCGTACCACGCACGTCCTCGACCCTCCGTTTCACCAGCAGGTCTGCACGTGGAATCAACCTCTTCCCTCTTCTCTACCGTAACAAGAGAAGGATCTCGGAAGCTCCATCGAGATGGCCACAATGCGAGGAAATGCAGGGGGCTACGGCATGGGAGCACCAAGCTATGGCGGCATCAACAACAGCCCCTCTGAGGGCGGGAACGCTCTGGACGCCATCAGGCAACAGACCAGCAAGATCGAGGATTTTCTCGATACCGCTGCCGAGCCAGTGAAGCCGTACGTCGACTCTGCCTCGCCCCGACTATTGCCAAGTCGACCCGCCGCATGCCAGCGAGCTGTGAAGCCGTGGACAAGATGCTGACACGCCGCCACAGGTACATGCCCGCAATCGGCCGATTCCTCATCGTCGTGACGTTCCTCGAGGATGCACTGCGCATAATAACACAATGGAGCGACCAGATTCTCTACCTGCACGACTATCGCCACAGTATGCATACCCCCACTCCTGCATAGGCCTGTGGTTTCTATATTTGGCAACAGTGTAGCTGACTTGGTGTGCGCGACAGTCCCCAATGGTCTCACCCATATCTTCCTCATCGTCAACGTCCTGGCAATGGTTGCTTGCTCCGTCCTCGTCATCGCCCGCCGTCACTCCGAATATGCCGTTGCCGGTCTGATCGGCGTCGTCGTTACACAGGCCCTCGGCTACGGCCTGATCTTCGACCTCAACTTTTTCCTGCGCAACCTTTCTGTGATGGGCGGTCTCCTGATGGTCCTGTCCGACTCGTGGGTGCGGAAGACCAAGGCCTTCGCCGGCCTGCCCCAGATCGAGGAGAAGGACCGCAAGATGTACTTCCAGTTCGCTGGTCGCGTGCTTCTTATCTTCCTCTTCATCGGCTTCGTGTTCAGTGGACAGTGGTCCGTCTGGAGGGTGGCCGTCTCCGTCATCGGCCTGGTCGCATGTGTCATGGTTGTGGTGGGATTCAAGGCGAAGTGGAGCGCCACGCTGCTGGTTTTCATCCTAAGCGTCTTCAACGTACTGGTGAACAACTTCTGGACTGTAAGTTTCTGCGCCCTGAAATGGTGTTATGTGGCCCCAAGAAAGCAATGGTGTGCTGACAGTAATCACATAGCTTCACGAGCACCACCCCCACAAGGATTTCGCCAAGTACGACTTCTTCCAGATCCTCTCTATTGTCGGCGGTCTTCTGCTCCTGGTCAACAGTGGCCCAGGCCAGTTCAGCATTGATGAGAAGAAGAAGGTGTACTAGGCCCGTCATGGCTTTGAGTAGTTACGACTGGACTCAATCACCGGTAGAGGAAGAGAGTTATGGATAAATAGTTCGGGAATGCTGGGATCTGGAGTTATGATCCAGTGTGTAGCAGTTCGTGTTCTCCGAGCACGGCAAATTGGCGGGAAATCACCCCCAAAAGGGCGTTCTATGGCTTGAGTTGGGCAAAATCAATATTTCCGCGCGTAGTTGTCAAGACCAAATCTACGCTGAGGTGTGAGTCTGTCACTGCTGCGTGGAAGCGCTGCTAGTGGCTTCACCTCTGGCGCTCTCCCGTTGCGATGCCTCGACTCAAGTTCGTTGCTAGAGGCCCCGCTTCACGCAATGCAAAGGTGAAATTGTTCCCGTTTAGGTCGAGAGCATGCGGGCAAAAGCAGGCGGCGGTCGGGTTCCTCGCGGTGCAGATCAGCATGGAAATGAGCGAGGCTCACAAGATGGTGTAGTTGTATAAATTACTCAAGTTCTGCACTAGTTTTGGAACATGTGCGCATCCAACACGTCATCTTCGTACCGTTTCTTGAAGCGTTGTATACATAATGTTTACATAGGTGCGTCCATGTGGGCATGTACATACTTGAACTTTGATCGTATGTCAACCTCGGACCGAACACAAGCTAGCATTCGACTCGGGCCGTGCCGCCGGCCATCACGACACATCTGCGGCACCGGGCTCGATGATCTGCGATTGTGGGAGGCGCACGTTACCACATGCGACGTGGAAAACTCGGGTGACTCCCGTGCTTGAAAGATATTGAGTTGTGAGCGAGCTTACCACAGCTAGGTCGTTGTCAGCCTGCTTCAGCAACCGGTCTCGCGACGGGGCTAAAGTTCGATAGCCTTCTCATTCCGCCTGCCCCACAGATAACCCAGAAGCGCAGCATGTGCATGGCCCGCGAGACTACGCCAACGGTCCCCTCCGCGGCTGGGCCGGACCTCGACGCCTCGACGATCACGATGGTGCATACCCAGTCGTCGGTGTCTTCTGCCTGTCAGCCAATGCGGCTGGCAAGACCGATCTCCTCGAGTCGCGAGTGGACAGCGACGCCCTGAGGCCTGGTCGCGAGCCTGTATCCGGCACATCCAATCGCAAAATCTGGCCCGATCTCATTTTGAAATATATCTCAAATGGCCCATAACTCTCACGGGATATCCAAGGAGGCTATCGCGTCCTTCGCGATCTTGATAATCCTCCTGCAGTGCGGCTCCTCGCCGCGCAGCGAGTGCTGCGCCCTCACGCCCGGGGGCCCAATCGGCCCAGGCAGCCCTGCCTCAAGCAGGGCGTCGACCTCTGCGTGGCGCAAATTGCTCCTCTCCTCGAGTAGCGTGACGATATCCTTGAGGCCCATCTGCGAGAATCGCAGCGCCTTGCTCCCGGGGCCTTCGGGCCCGCAGTTCATACCGTAGACGTCGACCTTGAGCAGGGCGCGCACGGTGAGCCGCCACATGGCCGGCTCGAGGGCCGCGTTTTCGTACTGCGTGGCGGCGTTGCAGACGTTCTCGTCTGACCCAAAGTCGCCCCATATGCCACCGAGCCCGGGCAGTGAGAAGCGGATCTGGCGGCGCTCGCAGATGGCGCGGGTGGTCTCGATCTCGATCATGTCGACGATCCGGGTGTATGCGTCGACGACGGATGGAAAGAGCGCGCCGAGGATCATCGTGTTCTGGAAGGACGAGATGCTAAGCTTCATGGTCTCTGTCAGCGGCGGGCAGCAGACGCGGCACTGGGTGCTCTCGTGGGCTGCTTTGGTTGCGCTGCGGGCTGCCCGGATTGCGGGTTCGACCTCGGTAGGGAGATTAGTGAGAGCGTCGAGGGCAAGATACAGGCTTGCAAGGCAGCCGCAGCCGCCTGGTGCGGGTGTTTTGGATGTGTTCAGGTTCTCAGGAGTTGTTGCACCCTGTGATGAGAGGCTAGGTGTGCTGAAGCTCATGGACGGCAGCATTTGAGCGCCTGTGTCGTTGTTTCCCGCCTGGGGTGCCGGGGGGTGTGAGTTGTCAAAATCGATATCAAAACTCCAAATGTCCCTTTCTAGTGGGTTTATTTTGGGCGGCCACTCTTGGGCATGGAAGGGCTGGGTCGAGACGAAATCCGGGCCAAGTAGGTCCAACAAGCCCGGATCGGAAGTGTCGGCCAAGCACGGATCTACGAACGAGGACGGGTCGAGATCCATTAACACGTCCGGTGCGACCATCGGGGGTGCCTCTGGAGTAGGCACGGAGGAACTCTGCCTGTCTGGGGCGGTTATTGGAACCGAAGCTGGCGGTTGGGCACTCGCGCCATCGGTATTAGGCTTCTTCCTCGGCCTACCCATCTGCTTCTGGGCCGAGTAGTAGCAAGCAATGCCTTCTCTTTTGCACCGCGAACATCCTTCGGGTTCCTTTGTGCATGCGAGTTTACGAGAGCCTAGTATGGTGTCAGAAGAAGGGTTCGCGGGGCGTGAGAATGCACGCGGAGTGAAGACGAACGGCACTCATCACAGGCTCTGTGCTTGGTTTGGTTCGAGGCGGAGTGTGCCCCATTCTGGGCTTTCGACTGGTCCGGTACGGTACTCATGGTGCAGCTCCAGGTGCCCGCCCTGACGAGCAGTACCCGCGGTCGAGTGTACAGTATGTGGTGAGATAATATACAATAAATCTTCAGACATTGAGTGTCCGCACGCATAGATGACTGTGAATGAGTCGAGTGTGACAGATAAGTCCCCAGCTCCAGGCTCCATCAGGTATATGTAAGCTGCGAGGGGGGTGTCTCTTGGCGGCAGGGATAAAGGGGCATCAGATGGCCCGTGCATTAGCCGTCGTCTTGCATGTGTACGCACTCCGTGTCTACCTAGTCTACTCCCTACATTTTTTAAATGATGGTATGAACCTCAATGTAAATATGAGACGGTAGCTGGACATTTGAGTGCCTGTAGGCGACTGCCCCTTCAGCTGGCCCAGGTTGAGCTTAATCTTTCTACTTGCATTGATTGTGTTTTCTGGAACCGGGAGATCTAGCCCCGGTTTTCCCTCGATGTAGACGGGGGGACATAGGTCTACGTGTACAGCATGAAAGGTAGGAAAGCTGCACACTGATCAGTCCAGTGTCTCGAAACAAGACGTAAAGCCATTGGAATGGCTGGGCTAGAGTTGCATGCACTTCATTTGGCCGATGACACGAGTTTAGGAAGCAATCATCAGCCATCTACTGTGTAAGTGAGGACCCCTGCAGCCAGACTAGCCTAATCAGCACACCGCCCAACTGCCAAGTCAAGGTACCGACCCTGGCAGAAAAGGAAAAAAAGTTCCCAACTCCCTCTTCTATAAGGTTTCGTGCAGCGAAGATTACCACCAACGGATTTCAGGTACCCCAAGGCAATCTGCTCCCACCTTGCGAATGAACGGCAACACGATGAGGCTGAGGTCTGGGATCAAGACCCCATCGGCAGATGGCGTGATTCCCCAGCCTGAAATCGTGGAAACTCCGCGCAAGGCCTCGACCCCGAAGTCCAACGCTTCCTCAGCCAAGACGACAGCTTCTTCGTCGAAGAGCACCTCCTCTCCCGCAAAACGAGGTCGGCCGCCTAAGAACCGCGATCCCTCGCCACTCAAGCGGAAGGCAGAGTCACCTGTGGAGGAAGCCAAGGAGAGAACTGACAAGCAAGCCGAAGACGCTGAGTCTGACGAAGATGGGTTTGGAGACGCCCAGCTTGAGGGCGCGCTGTCCGCAAGCGAAGATGACTCGGACTCCGAGAATACTGGCAATGAGAATGGCTTTGATGGCGAAGATGACGATAAAGAAGGCTCTGAGGACCCTGACGAAGACGATGCACTTCACAGCGACGACATACCCTCAGACGATGATGGTTCCTCGCTGAAAGTTCCACCATTGGAGCCTGGTCAGGAACCTGGTTTCGACCCGCCCAACGCAAATCAAGAGGATGATGACCTTCACAACTACCGTATCGAGACGGATGCCAATGGAAACGAGAAGTACGTGTACGATGAAATAGACCCAGTCTATGATTCAGACGACACCGACGCGAACGAGCCAGCCAACACGATCGGCGACATTGACCTCAAGTTCTACGATTCCTATCCCCACATCGGTTACGACATCAATGGCAAGAAGATTATGCGCCCGGCCGCTGGTGAAGCCCTGGATGCCCTCCTCGATAGCATCGAGGTTCCTAAGGGATGGACTGGCCTCACGGATCCTGCCACTGGAAAGCCTTTGAACCTCAGCCGGGATGAGCTGGAGCTCATCAAGAAGATTCAAACTAACGAGCTTCCGGACGGCTACGACCCTTACCCAGTACGTGCCGTCAACATGCGGAAATGATGAGATCGACGCTAATGTTTCATAGGACACCGTCGAATGGTTCACCAGCCACGAGGAGATCATGCCCTTGAGCGCCGCTCCGGAGCCTAAGCGCCGGTTCCTTCCCTCCAAGAACGAACAAAAGAGGATCATGAAGTTGGTCCGTGCTATTCGAGAGGGCAGAATATTGCCGTACAAGCCACCGGAGGAGCGTGAAGAAGAGGAAGAGGAGGAAGTGCACTTCGATCTGTGGAAGGACGAGCAACCTAGAGATCCCCATGTCATGCATCTTCCTGCACCAAAACTTGCGCCACCTGGATACGACCTCAGCTACAACCCACCGCCCGAGTACCTTCCGACGGAGGAGGAGAGGAAAGCCTGGGAGGAACAGGACCCAGAGGACCGTGAGAAAGAATACCTTCCCAGCAAGTACGACTCGCTACGGAAGGTTCCTGGTTACGAGATGTTTGTCAACGAGCGATTCGAGCGGTCCCTGGACCTGTACCTGGCGCCTCGTGTGCGGAAGAACAAGCTCAACATCGACCCGAACTCGCTTCTTCCCAAGCTTCCAAGGCCGGAAGATCTCAAACCTTTCCCCACTGTCTGCCAAACGATCTTCCGGGGCCACGACGGCCGCGTGCGCACGCTTGCTGTGGACCCCAGCGGGTGCTGGCTGGCGACTGGTGGTGACGATGGCACAGTGAGAGTCTGGGAAATTTTGACAGGACGACAGGTCTGGAGTGCCAGGCTCAGCAGTGACGAGCCTGTCAATGTGGTCAAATGGCGGCCTAACAAGGACTCCTTCGTCCTAGCTGCGGCCGCTGAAGAGGATATTTATTTGATCGTACCCCCTGTGATCGACCCTCAACTCGAGCAGGCGAGTCGGAGCGTTCTGGATGCCGGGTTTGGCTATGCGGCCAGTGGCAAGGCCTCCAACCCGGCGATCGACAAGACCAAGGAGCCAGCTGCGAAATGGGCTCGACCAGGCTCGAAGCTTGAGGACGAGGGCGTTCTTGTGAGGGTCACTGTTCGCTCAACTGTAAAGGGAATGGACTGGCACAGGCGTGGCGACCACTTCTGTAGCGTCTCACCGACAGGCCAGAGAAGCTCTGTGGCTATCCACACTTTGTCCAAACACCTGACCCAGATACCCTTCCGAAAACTCGCAGGCCTGGCGCAAGCAGCACATTTCCACCCTTCGCGACCTCTCTTCTTTGTCGCCACACAGCGCATGATTCGCTGCTACGACCTACAGAAGCTTGAGCTCATCAAGACTGTCCAGCCCGGCGCACGGTGGATCTCCTCATTCGACATTCACTCGGGCGGTGACAACTTGATCGTTGGTTCATACGACCGCAGGCTACTGTGGCACGACCTGGAGCTCTCGATGCGGCCGCACAAGACCATGCGTTTCCATCCCAAGGCCATCCGTGCGGTCAAGTATCACAGAGACCTGCCTCTGTTCGCTGATGCTTCGGACGACGGCACGCTACAAATATTCCACGGGAAGGTTGTCACGGATTTGATGGAGAATGCAACTATCGTGCCACTCAAGACGCTGAGCGGGCACAAGGTCGTCAGTTCGCTGGGTGTGATGGATGTGGATTGGCATCCGAGGGAGCCTTGGCTCTTCTCGGCTGGAAGTGATGGGACTGCCAGGCTTTGGATGTAGATTTTAGTTAGAGGATCGTGAAAAGAGACCAGGAGAGAGCAACCTGTGAAGTAGAGGGAACGGAATGCTTGCTGACTGGGAGGATGATGTATGCATGCATGTGCGTGGCGTTTACAAGAGGGCTAGGCCAAGAATACCAACGAAACAAGACTAATCGTCAGCTACTGGCGAAGGAAGTCTTATTTCCCCGTGATACGATCTTGTCCGTTGAGCAGATCATTGGGCCACTTGTTGGCAAGCTAAACATGCATGTCGTGTTGAGAGCCAATAAGTACGAGACAGTAAGAGGCTACATGCAGCTGAAGGTCCACCCGTGTTGCCTCGAGTTCCTTGATTATGCGTGATAGTCTATTTGGGCTATATTATTCGAAGCCTGACTCTTACATGGTTAGAATCTAGCCCAGCTTACCTATTGCCTTTGTCTTTCCTCATCTTCTCCCCGTTCTATGCCCATTGGCACAAATATGCCACATCACGCTGACCACCAGCCCTAAGCCTCCTCATCGACACCATCCTTGAACTTCTCAAACAGGCTCAGGTCTACCGCTTGGGCCATGGCCACATACCCAGCCGGGTTAAGGTGCAGATAATCACCACTGTCGTACAGCGGGCTCAGCATCGTCCCGTTCGCAGGGTCCCTCACAGCAGCATCAAAGTCCACCACAGCATCGAACTGGCCCGAGGTCCTAATCCACTCGTTCACCCTCTGCCGCGTCACCTCCCTCGTCGGGTCGCTGTACGCCTGCACCGAGCTGTTGCCCCCGAACGGCGTGATGGTCGCACCAAAGACAGCCAGCCCTTTGGCGTGCGCCAGCCCGATTATCTGCGAGTACGCGGCGACCAGCCTGTCGCCGACGGCAGCCTGCGCCGCGGCTGTCGCGGCTGCGGTGCCGATGTCGTTGACGCCTTCGAAGAGCAGCACGTAGCGCACCCCCGAGTGCGCGAGCACGTCCCTGTCGATCCGACCCAGCGCATTCGGCCCCAGCCCGTCGGCGAGCACGCGGTTTCCGCCCGCGGCCTGGTTGATGACCGAGAGGCCGCGCTGCAGCGCCGTGGCGTTGGGGGCCTGAAGACGCCGCACGAGGTTGTCGGGCCAGCGGTCGTTGCGGTCCGTCGTGCTTCCGCGGCCATCGGTGATGCTGTCGCCTACGATGGCGAGGGCACCCGAGCTGCTGGAGGTGGGGAGGTAGCCCTCAACCGCGGAGATGAAGTACCAGTGCGCGCTGCTCTGGGTTGACGGGTCGGATGAGAGGTCCGCCGTGCCTGTCTGGTTTCCCTTCGTGTAGAAAGAGGTTGTCCGGCTGCCCGGGTGGCCCGTGATGCTGTTGGTCGTCTGACCCGCCGACAGGTACAGGGAGATGGCCAGGATCTGCTGAGCCGTTACTGGGTAGTCGATGGGGTCCGAAATGATCCGCGCGCCGTTGGGGATGGTGAAGTTGGGCAGACCGCCGGAGAAGGTGAGCGGCACAAGAGTGTCCGGTTTGATCGCGGCGGTCCCGGCCGAGCTATTTAGAGGCACTGCAAAAGTGGCTGCTGTGATGGGCAGGTCTGAGCCGCCAAAGGCGTTCGAGATGACGAGACGGATTTTGGGGGCCGACTGCGTGAGAAAGATTGTCTGGCGGACTGTTGCATCTTGGAAGACCACACCAGTAGCGTTCTGTTGGATCCGGTCAGCTTGAGTTACGGCTGGAAACAAGGGGCGGAAATGTCGATTCGCCGATGCAGAAAATACTTGCATATGGTGCAGGAGGCAGATTGCCCGGCTCGACGAGCTGGGGCATTGTTCCCCAGATGTCAACCCATTGGTTCTCTCTCTGCCGCTTAACATACGCGACCGTCCATGATTGGAACAAAAGGAGGGCCGCAACGGCTACCTTGAACACAGAGCCAGCCATTGGGAATCTATACGTCAACACAACAATGTCGGACTCGTATAGAAGAGGGCGTGCCCGCGAGACATCATTGGGACCGATGGACGAAGCCCGGGGCTCCGGTTGAGTTATACATATGACGAAGCTTAAAGGCACTATGGAAACAAAATGTCATCTCGCGTAAGACATTAGGCTAAATTGCTCCAGGGCTAAGAACTGACATACCCCTGAGAAGCTAAAACGGGGATCGTGGGCCAGTGGACGACGGTGGACAGGGGACGCTTTGGGCGAACGGCATGGATCAGACCTGGCTTTCGCCCGAGCACCCATGCTTCCCTGCAGCCGGAGCTAAAGAGTAAAGCAAGCCTCACCATCAGAGAGAGTTTGTGTCCTCCCTCGGTACCGGTAATGAATAGCTGATGATAGGGATGTATCTGTTGTAGGGTCAGTGTCAATAGTTTGGAGAAAATTGGAAAGGACTTCATCCCACTCCATTACTGGTACTGTCAACTTGCCCACCACATGACACAAGTTCGCATTGCTCAAACAGACTTCTGTGAATATCCAGACATCAGATGCGAGCTTTCTCTGTCTTGAACGTACTGAATTCGTTGTTGAGCGTGCAAAGTATGCCTGCCTGCCTGCAGATTCTTTTGTTCACAACCTCATCATATTCTCTTATGCGCCATAGCAACTTCTGTCAGTCGCCTCCACATTCATCATGAGCTGGATGGTTTAGCCAGATAGAGCCATTTGAGAGACATGGTAAAAATGTATGCAGAAGAGTATGAGACATATTTGAAGATAATAATGGAGTCAGGAGAAGCTGAATTATCTGTGACTATGCTGAATGGACTGGGGGAATGAATGCAGGGAATCTCAACTAGGAGCCAGGTAGAGAAATGCCAGTAGGCGGTGTGCTTTCGACAATTAAGTGAAAGTTAGGGCTTCTGCTGGCAACCTGTGTCGATCTCCTTGTTTCCATTATACTCCAGAATTAACTTGAACTGATCCATGGATCAGGATAATTGTTTTTGTTACCTCTTCGTAAAGGAACTCAAAGGTAACAAATAGTCTATATTAATTTGAAGTGAATACTGAGTGACTGCAAACATCATTCTCAGGTTTATACCTACCCGGACCTCCACTCCTCGGACTTGATGGTCTCGAGGCGGGCTCAAACCCGGGCCCAGCTTCAGCTCGATGACGGTAGCAATACCAAAGTACTAGGAGAGGAGTATGGGATAAGAGCTATTATTGACTGGGAACATACCATTGCTCTGCCAGATGTAAGTGGCTTGCAGTTCCTCCCCACCCGACCTGTAAGCTGAGTTTCGATGCCTAACTTCGCATGTTGTAGTACCTCACCCACCCCGTCAAGATACCGCCCCACTCCGTGAAATCCCGCCCTACTGCCGAGTTCCCTGACTACCACCAGCCAAGAGACATCGTGAAGTGCATCGGCGGCGGAGGTGCGCGCAGTCCATGGGAACCCACCTACTCCGTGCCGGAGGACTTCGTGCCTTGGCGCAGTGGAGACGACAGAAAGGAGGACCCTACTGCTGCCAGTGGCTCAAAGGCCAGTGGCAGTGGCAGTGGTAGCAGCGACATCAATGCGGCACGAATGGGTGGTCCTGACGTGACCACGCGCAGCTTGATGGCCCCGCCGAGGCAACTTACCAATGCCGAGGTGTTTCTTCATATTGTATTATACAATTTGGGCTCTTCAGTCGGGAGTTATCAGTGGAATGGGTCAACCCGCCTGTGGAGTGGATCAAGGCTCACGGCGCGGACGCGGGAGAAAGGTGACCGACGGGAATCTCGCGTGCTGGGGAGAGTGACTAGATATTCGTCATATGATCATTTTGTGAAGAGGAAATTCTTAAGCGCACGCTGGTATAGGGATGTCTTCCCAGGTGACAAGCACACATGCCATTAATGCCTGGTCATCTCCTCTCCGAGTCTGCGGTCGACATTCAGCACCGATGCAATTCGACATTGCTCAGGTTGTGGTGTGAGCTGCATTTCGCGAGGACAACATATAGTCCCGTTGCATGATCACTTACCTAGGTATGTCAAGGTAGTGAAGGTGGAAGTAGTTTGAGCGTGCTTGGCTCAAGGCGTCAGAAGACTCGGGGGAAAGATCTCACCCGCTATAGCTGCAAGGGACTTGTCAGACGCCAACTGCCGACAGCACATGAGAACCAACTGTGCTTCCACCTCATTCATGCGTCTTAACTTTACTATGAAATCAATCCTGGATATCTTACACTTTCAGAAAACGAAAATGTTTTGAAAAAGATATCCTCCCTTTTGAAATATCACCACGCCACACATGTATCAGCAAACCCCACTGCTGGGTAGGGCTGACGACGAGCCTATATCTAATTGCCATTATCACAGGGAACCAAAGAAACCGCCCAATCAACTCGTGGACGTCAAAGCCAGAGAAATTTCTGACCCGTCATAAGATATGCTCTGATGATGTGGGGAAATTGAAGAGCGGCAGCCCTTGATTGCTGGAAGCTCAAATAGCCCGCCCAGCCAGAAAGTCTTGAGACAGCAAGCCTCCCAAATACGCGTATATACTTAGAAATTGGGCAGGAATAAGGCCAAGACGTGAGAGAAATGTGCAGAGAAATGAGAGCCAGGGCGTCTGTCGGGAGTGGGGGGGGGCGGCCAATGGTGTGCGGCGGGTACAGTGAAGGGTGGGAGTGGCAGGCCGATGTTGGCACGCAGTAAGCAAGCCTTACAGCAAGCACAGCCAAGGGCCTTGCAGCGTACTCGCTGGAATTTCGCCGAGAAGTCTCAAGCTTCGTCAAGCTCAATCCTCGGGCTGTAAGTCTGAGAATGGGGAAGATACCCAAACACTGCCCCGACCTCTAGCGCATCACGCTCGAAGCTCGAAGGCTGCGCCGGGATAAAGACGAATTCGAGGCTGCCGTTGTTGCTACGGCAGGTGGTGCCTATTCCGAACGGCACGTCGCTGGCCTGGTCGCCGTGCGCGGCATCCCGCAACCAGGTGAGTTCACCGTTGACCCATGCCTGGATGTCCCCGCGCAGTCTGGCCATGTTGTAACGCCCAAGGTTGGCCCGGGTCAGGGGTGAAAGCTGGATGTTGTCCTCGGCGGGTGTTGGTGGTTGGGGGTCGCTGCTGACGTCCCCAGCCGCGCTGAATGTCAGGCCAGTTGCTGTCGATTCGGGGGGAAACTCCACCCTTGGGTCGGGAGTGGGGTTGGGATCCGGAGCCCTGGCGCTGCGTAACACACCATCGACGGTGGGGGACCAGCATTTTGTGTGTATAGGCTTGGAGCCCAAGTCCGAAAGGACTTCATCATAAATGATGCCAGTAGACTTTTGGCTTGGCGAGACGTCGTGTCCATTGACCTGTGGCCTTCTCTTCCCGCAGCACATCCCCTCCCCAACCAAAACCCAGGAATCATCTTGTTCCTCCACGGTGGAGCTCATGTTGCAGAGTTGAGCGACCATCTTGACAACTTCCGCTGGGTGTTTTACCCAACCCTTTTCGGGCGGGTGAGTTGTGCGACCAGGACAGACTGCTCAACGTCAGCAACTGGGCGGCTTGTCGGTGACATGACATTGGGACCTCACTGGTATTTGTTGGTCTGAAGTGCACCCCAGTGGGGGGTGAGAAGAAGTCGAATGACGAGAGCAGGACAACACGATGATTGTGTATGAGGTGAGTGAGTGGTGAGTCAAGGAAGCACTGCGTAATATCAAATCGGGGGACCTGACTGTCTTGAACGCCGGGATGCCTCACGTAAGTGTCACTCTGAGATGGTGAAGGAGGCGTAGAGGTATGAATGAAGAGAAGGTAATTGAGAAAATCAAAATCAAAACAGCCGCCTAAATGGTCTCAATTATTTGGTCTAGTCGTGTTGAAAACTGCGAGTGGAACGAGTTTGGGAAGCAGAGAGGTGTAATGCGCGGCGGTAAAGCATGGCGCCAGTGGACGGGTGGCCCGAGATATTTGAGTGCTCGGATGGGACAGCGTCCTGGGAGCTGACCAATCTCCCTGGGTACCAGAATGCGACGCAGAGGGGGGGGGGGGAGGTCGCACAGCACCGCCCACATGCAGATAGGGCCTGGCCTTTGACAAACTCCTTGGGAACAATGCTTTGTACCTACATTGAATGCGCCGGAGGCTCCCAGGAAGGCGATGGCTTGGGCCCCGATGCCTGGCGAGCGGTCCACTTTGGTCCCTGTCCATGTCTGCTCGCGGCGACACTTGGTGTACGGCATGACAGCCGTCCCATCCACACCTCTGACCGGTGAGAATATCAAGAGACCAGCAATGGAAAAGCACAGGGATTTGACCTGTTCGCCTCCGCCATTCGGGAATGAAAGTGGATGAGCAGAGATCGCGCGGTGGCTTAGTTGGTTTCCCAGCGTACACCTTGGCCAGCCGTCGTGGATAGCGCGGTACACAGGTGGGAGACCCATTGGGGTGGCCGTGTCTGTAGATTGCATCCTTGTGTGCTGGGCGAGCCGGCGAGCGACTCTAAGAGCAAGCTTGTTCCCGAATCCTTGCCAACGGCTGCGAGCCTGGGGTCCATCGATTGTTGGGAGCATGCAATGGGACGTCTGTCCCTGAACCATGCCGGGGAGTAAGTGAGACCCAACTCATCCATTGCCACTCGGAGAGGCGGTGATTCGATTCAACCGTCGCTCGCCTCGCCGTTTGGTCTCGCACAGGCAAATGCAATTCCACCCCTGCTCCTGGCCATGATCACGTCGATAGAATGTGTTCTCCTTCCCAGGCACAAGACCAGGCTGAGCCGTTGCCGTTCCCCCCTCCCTCGACCGCTTTCGCGAGGGCCGACCTGTCTGGTAGTGGGGTGGGTTCAGCTGGAGAGTACTTGGGTAGGGTTGTATCGGTACCACTGTGTGGTGGAGACACTGCACGCAAGCCATTGCAGTAGCTTGGTATCTGCAACCCTGTCTCCCTGAACGCAGCCTGTAGGGCTGTTGAAGATGGGTCTGGCAGAGTCTTGTTGGCAGAGGCGGCGCCATGTCATGCAGGCATGGTGTGGGCTGGCCTTGTCAGTCCTGGGTGCACTCCATCCTGTCTTGAACCTTCCCCTGGCACCCGAGCATCGACAGGGCTCATCGAGGCTGGCAGCACGACAGGACGACGGCGGATACCAAGCCGAGAAGACAATAAGCGCTTGCGCTGCGCGATGGTCCTTTCCGCTCAAGAGTGCCCAGGGCAATGCGAGCTTGGGTCGTTAGCAGACTGTCAAGATTCTGATGCGATCTGTCTTGCCGGTTGGCGAACGGAGACCGTTGTCGCTGGTAAGCCACAATAGAAGTGGGTTTGTGGAGACAGTGCCACCAGGGAAAAGTAAAGTAGTGTTTCTCGATGCAAACCATTGATAGCAGCCTGCGGCAAAGTCGGCAGGCACCGGGGTTCTTGGGCTAGGGCCAAGGGTGGGTCCAATGAGCTTAATTACAGTCGGGTCTCAGTCCACGTACCATGACGGCACGGTACGGAGCTGTGGTACGGAGCGATACGGTAGTGCGCGTTACGGCACACAGAGGTACGGTGAGACGCCGAAGAGCACACGGCTGCTCAATTGCATACGAGGACACTATTCCAGATAAGACTCGCCTATACAAAGGAAATAATACGGAATCCTTCCATGCAAGTCGTCTATCTGCATTGCTGTCTCTTAGGGACAGGAGTAACGCCCCGGACTGGACAGGTGGCGGCAATGAGCCTCGAGCAACGCATGGAATACAGAGACTCCAGAAAGATGGGGTCAGCTGCCATGGGTAATTGGCGCACAAGAAGGATCCAGTGGTCGCACTGGAGATGACATATTATGGCCACTCTCGATCGTTGGTCCTTGCGTGGGCGGAAGGGGGGAGAGCACGGATGCGGTGCTCTTCTGCAGACATGTTTTCCCACCTGAGTGGCCATGGCTGCCACGGCTGCCACGTAGGAATCGCGAGGCGCCCTCGACTAAATTGCCCTTCCGCTAACCGTGGTAACCCAGCTGCGTGCGTGCGTGCGTGCGTGCGTGCGTGCGTGCGACATTTCTTGGTGCCAAATTTGGGGGCGGGGAGTGGTGATCAGCCTGGTGGGCCCGGGCGATGGTGTGCATGTGTTTTCTGATCGGGGTGGGGACGCGAGTCTCGGAATACAGTCTCGGAAGACGTGAAAGAAGAAAAAATTTACCAGCATTTCATGATGCTCTCTGTCTGGTCTGTCAGTCAGTCAGTCAGTCTGTTCTGTCTGTCTGCCGGTCAGCAACAAGGACGGGCTGGCTCCGGTTGGCTTCTGGCTGGCTTAACAGCCGGGCAAGCATGATTGATGAGTGATGTGGTCTCAGCCGGCCGCCACGGGGATGATGACGATCAGCGCGTCCCTCGCATTCCAGAAGGACGCTAGAAGGACGCTAGAAGCAATGCCAGGCTGCGCTCTGCACATCCTGACCCAGAGTTCCGTCATTCGGCTGTGCCCTAGCCCGGGCGTTTGCCAGTTGTCAGTGTTTGCCGGTCATGCGCAGTCCGCAGTGCGCGGTCCGCAGCCCGTCTCTGCACTAGCCGGGGCAGCCCAGGGCTAGAGGCCAGAGTCCAGAGGCACAAGCAAGCGGTGTGACGAAGTGACGAGGTGATGGGATCTGCGTAGACGTGCCTCTTGGCCGCACGGCGTCTGCCAATCTTGATGTGGGATCTCGTATTTCCAGGTTTTTGTCCAGTTCCGGCGACGTGTTGACTGGCCCAAGTCTCGTGCGCAGAGCCTCACGGCCTCCTCCTGTTGGTACAGGCATACAGGCGGGCGCCGTTTCAGACTGAGTCTGCTGAGAACAAAATTGGCTCACCTGACACAGCCTATCAGCCCGGGGAGCGAAAATCCTCTCAAATTGACCAATGCCGCTGGGCCTTGGGTCGTAGGCTCGTATCTGATGAGGCATTGGACCACACAAATCTGGGGAACGTGCATGGCGCCCGAGTAGTATGCATGATGCAGGCTGCGAGTGCAGGTGGACGGGCTGGATAGGAAACAATTGCCTGGGACGCCGGACCGCGGGAGCCATCGGACGGGGGAGTTCCTTGTACGACACCTGGCCGAGCCCTTCCGATCGTCCACCTGCACCCGCACCTCGCTTGCTCCCGGTGGCAGTGGGCCATCGCCGCATGGGTATCCCATGCAAAGCTGGCAGTTGGAAATCAGCCCTGCTGATAATACCGTTGTATAATGCCATTGTGTCTCTGCCTAGGTAGTTTACGCTACTTACTTGTGGCAACTTGAATGGAAACAAATGCAGCCTGGAGAGCATGTTTCACAATGCCCTGGAGACCGTACACCTCGAACCCCTTCCACTAATGCCTGAGATCCAAACACAGCGCCCATACACATGGAACTCGCTGCCAGAGGATATCATGGGTCTGTATATACTCATAAGGGGCATATTGTATCTTGGGGGGTTGTTTGGACATCATTTGATGGTAGAAAAAACCGAGGCATCATCAATAACCCTCTCAACCAAGGTTAGCAATGACTTCGAGTATCACAGCTAGTAAATCTAAGCACTCCGGGACAAGGACTGTCTACCTATATTAGCAATTACCTGAGAATCACTGATAAAGATGCGTTTGGCTTTGCCAATCGTCATTTACTGGCAAAAGTCTTGTTCGTGACGCGTTCTACTGTCCATTTAGAAGTGTGCCTACAACAACACACCAACATCTCCTCAACCCATCAACGTTGACCCATGACCAGAGCTAATTGCCTAGTCATTATGATCCAGACACAAATATACAAGTGAATCCAATCATACAAGACCCGCGTGACTCAAGAAGTGGTATCAGCATTGTAGGAAACTCTAGGGGAATACGAGGTAGGTTCATGTCTAGTTTCATAGAAACGGCATCAAGAGGCTAGGTACACTGAGGCATCGAATTGTCTATTTTTGCGGCACACTCGGGCAAACGATATGTATGTTTCCAGTTTGCAGGACTTCATGTGGATACCATCGAAAGTCTCTCAATACCGATAGTGCCAGCAGCCTGTCGTCTCGTCTCCCAGACATCCCTTTGGGGGATCTTAGAGGCGAAGGGACGAAAGGTATTCCACCACACCTCAAATCACGACTCTCAGGCTTGCGTTGACATAGCCTCCTTATCTTGAGAGTATTGCATCGTTGTAAATGAGATGCGGCGTCCCGAAGATCTGGGCGTCTCCAGACTAAGGTATCAGTATGAATTCTACATTGCATTGACATGTGCCACTTGACCGAGTGGCCACTGTCACACTATTATCCACAATATTGAGTCTCGATCCTGTGAGAAAGGCCAAAACGGGGTGAGCAGGGAGGCGATCGAAATTGTCACGCAAGAAACGGCGGGGAACAATATGCTAGAACCTCTTTCATTTATAGAATCTTAAAAAGTGCCCCGTCCTCCTCATATGTAACATATAAAAAAGAGGTGACGAACTAGAGTATATCTCCAGGTAGAATAGAAATGTCGCGAATTCATTGTAAAAGCGCCAAACAACCAGCTGGGTGACGGAAATCATTCGACCTCCTAGGCGGCATCAACCTTGAAGCCACCGGGCATCAACTCAGTGTAAACCTTGTTGGGGTCATACTTGGCCCTGATCTCCTTCAACCTATCCACGTTCTCCTTGCCGTAAGACCCAAACACATCCTGGCCGGCATCCGCATCGTTGAGGTAAAGGTACCGGTTCGTCCCGTTGATCTTGGCCAGCTGCTCCTCCATCGCCGCGTCCGCGCTGACCAGCCACTCCTCGATCGCGGCGTCGTCGGCGGCGTCAGACCACGAGACGGACTGCTCGACCCAAAAGGCTGCCTCCTGTGGGATGTTTTGGGGCAGGCCGGCGGACTCGCGCGCCATAGTGGGCGTCACGGCGTTGAATGCGAGGCCCGTGAAGAAGCCCGGGGCGCGGTTTGCAAGGCCGTTGGCGGCGAGGGAGTCGAAGAAGTTGTCGTGCACGATGCGGGCGGCTTCCTTGGTCGCCTTGATTGGCACCACGCGGAACTTCTGCCTGAAGCCGTGTCCTGGGCCGCCAGCCTCGAAAGCCGGCCGCAGTAGTCTGGCTGTTTCCGCGAGGGTGGTCGGCTGGAGGCTTGAAGAGTCGTTGACTGCTTTCAGCGCGGCTCTGGAGTAGAAGTCGGCGAAGGGCCCGGAGGTTGGCGCGGTGGTCCCGTTGAAGAAGAGGGTTGCTTCGTACGAAGGAGCTGTGGAGTTGGGACCCCAGCGAGCAACTGGGGTGACAGCAGCGCCGGTGTCTTGGTCGCCGTTGTTGGCGAAGTTTACTAGGGCATCGATGTACGCGTCTCGGGTCTCGTTGGTATCACCATACACGGCGTTCGCTACGAGCGGCGTGGGAGCGTAGAACGTCTGAAGGTCGAAGCGTGTGATCAAGGCGAAGGAGTTTCCGCCGCCACCGAGGGCCCAGTGAAGATCAGAGTACTCATTATCGGCCGTGACAGTGACGATGCTACCATCTGCTAGAACGGCCTGAACTTGATGTCAGTAGGTGATGCTAAGATGCGCACGTGGGGATATTACCTCGTATGCCTTGATCTTTCCATTGGAGGCTCCAAGACCGAGATTATAGCTGTAATAGCTTATTCCTCCTCCTAGAAGTAGACCCGGAACACCAACAGGCGCCAGGCGCCCACCGACGATGGTCACATTCGAACCGTCCATGTACTCAAAAACGTCACCCCAGCGCGGGCCAGGACCAATAGACATGGTTTCCTTATCTTCGGATAGCTGAAGTGTTTTCAGGTTGGTACTGGAGATGAGAACACCGGTCGAATTGATGTTGGCAGCATCTGCGATGGGCATATGTCCACCTCCGCGCACTGCAACGTTGGGAGTCAGCTTTCAAAGAACGACGGGACGAGTTTCATGCGAATACAGGGTGGAACAGGCCACACTTTGGTCATTGCTTTTGATACATAGGCATCAGGAAGGGAATTGTTATTCCCAAGCGGGTCATAAATGTCTCCGGAAGCTGCTTACTGGAGAAGGGAGTGGATGTCTTCACAAGGGTTTTGATGATCGAGGAGAGGTCCTCAGCACCTGTTGGCACGACGACACAAGCAGGGCTGAGCCAGGCAGCGGAAGACCACGATGCTATTTACAATCAGCTGTGAGGATAGTTGGGATTGTGTATTCGTGGGGACGTACCCTCGTTTTCATTTTTGTAGCTCTCGTCCTCAGGGAGCAAGGTGGTGTTCGGGAAGTTTTGCTTCAGGACGGCGCATGCCTGGGAGGGACCCTTACGCTGGTGGCAGGTATTCGCCGTCGCGAAGTGCGCGGCAGACGCAGAGAGAAGAAGGTTGCGAAACACACCCATGATTAATAGCACTTGAGAGCGAATGCTGTACGGAGATCTGATGATGGGTGAGTGGGCCAACGAAATAAGACCTCACGAAGCAACGGTCAAGGCTATATATACCTGCAGCATATTGCTTCCGGGTCACAATGGCATATCACAATAAGGACAGTACCCGGGTTCTAACTATTCTAATCCCGTCCACAACGACCTCGCAGGTGACGTGCATATTGGCCACTAGCCCATCCACATTTCGAGATACACGAGGGCAACAAGGCTGAGATGCACGGTGGATTACGCAGTCGACGCATTACAAGCTAGTCCTTTCCAAGCTGAATGAAAGCGGTGCCTTGTCCATAATGCGACCCGCAATATACCTGTTCCTGCAACGGAAGTGGGATATCGCACCCGTGTGGATGCCGTTGGTGTGCTGTGCCTCTAGCTGCGGACTAGTCACGCCCTTGCAATTCGATCTGTTTCATCCACTACGGCCGTCGCCTACATAATCGTTTTCGGATCTACAATCTCCTCGCTAGGGGTTAAGCATAATTCCTGGCCTATACCGCCAACTCCGCCCCACTTTTTGGTGCGGATCGACATCGCTCTCGCACTCGTATTTGAACGTAGAGCGATCGCCCTCGCTCCACCCGACTATGACCACAATCACATACCACATCTAGAGTCCCAAATAAAACCTCGAAATGGGGAAAACATTGCAACCGCCCACTAGTCAAGGCAGTGTGGTCTAGACCGAGTAGCTATGGCAATGACTCCGCCTATAGGGCTTTGCTAAGTCGGTCCGCGACGATAAATATAGACCGTACGCGGGCAAACGCCTAGTACGAGAGCGAATAAATGACTACCGATCAGCGGTTTTCATGTTGACGCCGCTCATGCTCACAACCACTACATCCCCCAAAATTGGGAGCATCGCCATTCCCGGGCGAGCAGCCTCGCGGTACGACCAGTGTTCAGCTCAGTTCAACATTGTCGGCCCCGTTGGCACTCCCGAAAGTGGGCCCGGAGCGCCCAGGTTGAAAGTGGCTGACTGAATTCGAAGTCCGACGGTGTTCGCTGCGTTGGTCATGCGTGGCCCGTCTTTCATCATGATTCCTTGTTCTGCCGCCGGGCCTTACGACGCCCCGCGAAACAGGATAGTGGCCGAAGCCCCCGAAGTGTTCATATGGCATAGGCATGACTGTAATTAAGACCAGTATATTAAGTGAGGCTAGATTTCCTTCTGTGCAGCGGCGTTTATCGTCTCTCAACCCCCCCCCCCCCGGTTTCTTCAGAGGATAGATATATAGTCTGGGGACGGTCCTCGCGGTTAGCTGGGTCAGTGGACAAAATGCAGTGAAAGGATACTAGTGACTTTGCCCCTATTTATCTGACTTCCACTCACTCCATTCGGTCTGACAGTTTCCCAGATACTTCTAAATTCTAGACACCGCGTAAAATGAGTGGGGATGTCATCCGGCAGCCCGACGGCTCTTAGCTGTCCAGCTCACCTTGCCCGTGTAATGACTCGGCCACCGCTTTCTTTCATATAGACGGTGCCAGCCAAACCAATTCCTCCCTTGCTGGTATCGTTCCAATTTTCAAATCGGATTTGGGGCCCCCTTTGGGCGACTGATCCGCTGGGCTTCCCTATCCCTTGAAATCCAAATATTGATTTTCGGCCCCTAGTTCTTGATCCCACCCTACCCTCAAACAGGGTAGAAGATATGCAAGGGTAAGTACCCGAGTTCACCCTGAGGCCAGTTCACAGTACAACTATTGAACTCCGCCCATTCCGCATGGCCTGCAGTAGAATGGCTTTTAATCTTCCACGTCATTACATTTGGGTTGTTCTTTGAAGGGCATCCTATGGTAGATATGGTCCGGCACATAGGAAGTCCACACAATTTGGCGGTTGCGTTTCTTTATGAGATAGTTCGAGGTGTCACATGCGAGCTGACCTTAAATCCAAATGAGACTTTTATGTATTGTAAACACGCTACGTATGCAAGAGAACACGCCGAAATCTCTGTCATCTCCTTTCTGTGGGGTCCAGGGTAGGGTCATAAGCAGGCATGTCCCAATTCTTTTCAATTATCACTCTTCGGCTCAGGGATGGCATTACTCAGGATGGAAAGAATTGTCTTCAATTTCACAAACGTCATTCAGAGTTCATGGGAAGACAAGTTGGAACGCACGTTCATGGTTTTGAAAGACTTAATGTATCAAGTAGTGTATTAAAGGAATGTCTCCAAAGATTTCTATATGCTCGTCTCCCAGCTCTACCTCTTTTATCTAGTCTCTCATCTAGAGCATGATTGTCGTAACGTCTAAAGTCACAGATTGGATAGCCTCCAAGCAGGCAACATGAGATCTTAAGAAAATAAGTGTCCCACCAGAATCGAATGTGCCAGTTTCATTCCGCACCAGCTATACCAAAAAGCGATTGGTCGTTTACAGGTACTTGCAGGTGGCATAGGCCTGCTCCTGGGGGGGTCCGATGGGGACATCAGAGGCGCTACCGTACAGCACGGTGTCAGATTCGTCAACGCCGTAGCTGTGGCAAACGGTGTTGCCGGGGGAGTAGGCGGAGATGGAGGTGAAGGAGAGGTCGCTGGAGATGTAGGTCGATGACCCGTCGAGGGGCACGTCGACGGTAAAAGTGTTGTCGGCGGCGGCCCAGTAGACGAGCCGCACGGTGCTGGTGCGGGCTTCCTTGGCGGATGGGGCGGCAGCGACGAGGCCTGCGAAGAGGGTTGCGGCGGCAGTGATGAATTTCATTTTGGATTTTGTTTTTGAGTTGTTTGTAGCTTGATGAGTGAGAGTTGTTGGAAGAGTTGCGATAAGATAGTGGTTATTGAGCACTGCAAATGTGTTGTGATGGATGATCTCTCAAGTTATACTTCCAGGTGAAGAGCTACCACCCTTTTTGTATCTTGTTCAGAAATGCTTATTACTGTGACGAAAATTTTAATTATGAGGCTTCTGTACTCTGGGTCCAGCCTCCGTGTTGTCGGCCGCTCGGGCTCACGCGGCCGGGCTGTGACCACCTTCGTGGCACGCTTTGTGAGCCTTGAAGGTCTTGGAAGATGCCCAACAGCCAATAGTAGCTGGAGAGGCTGAGTTTCCTGGTGTGAGAATTCGTGGGCTAACAGCAAGCCCGAAAAAGACAAGGTGGCGTAGAATCAGCCCCGATGAGTGGTGTGATTTAGACACGATGATCAGCATTGACAACTCAGAGCGTTAGGATACGAGCAGAAACCTGTGACCTCAGATCATCCAGGCTTAGTAGTAGCAGTGACCAGTGACATTGATGGACAGGCTGAATATGAAGGCAGAGAGATGCACCCGGCCGTGGTTGAGGAGATATTTGCTTGCGTTCTTGAAGGCCGTCTTCGCAGAAATGCTCGTCCTAGATCTTCTTTCCATCCTGTACGGAAACCGCCCGTCGTGAGTTTGGAAGGCATTTGCCAAGAGAGTGTACAATGGGGCTCCCGTGGCAGATGTCGGCAGTGAACGAGCCGGATAAGCTTATTTTTGCGGCTGTTGATCCACTCGGCTGGGTCGGGTGTCTTCGGTGCGTCTGAAGGATACGGAGAGGGGAAAGTAAGCGCTGGCAATCACCTGATTCGAAGAAGATGCAGGCAGAGGCCGAGCGTAGTGCCGGCCGTGGCTGATGCTGGAGTGGCCGCTGCTGCTGACGATGTCAGACTTTATGCTGTGCTGGTACAAGGATTTAGGGTTGAGGTTGTTTGTCTGTTTGGTGGAGCAGAGCACAGCAGAAGAGGCGCTGCTGCCGGCCTTTACCCCAGGTGGTTCCACATTTAGATTGGTATAAGATGATTGGGCGAGGAGGGGGTGGCTGCCCACAAGAGCGGATTGCCAAGGACATCTGCCGCTGCTGGCCCAGGCAGCCCAGGGCACTTCCAGCTTCCCCAGCTCCCCCGCGCAGGAGCCAGCCAGCCAGCACAAGAGTGTGGCTGCTCGAAGGGCTGGGTGGGCCCTTACGTTTTTGTGCAGCTGCAGCTCCCACCTAACCTAACCCAAACTTAGTTTGCTGCTGGCAATGCAAACGTCAACGTCAACCCACGGTTGCCTGCTATTTGGTTCGGGACATACCACCCGACCTATATCCCACCTGCCTGACTGCCTCTGCCTGTTCGGCCTGGGTGTAAGCACCAGCTTTCCTTCTCAACACCGAATGAAGGCTGAGCTTTCAGCTGCATCTCACCTCAGATCGGGCCTACCACAACTATCAGGTGCTTTGACGTCCAGTTCATCACTCTCAGCCTCACCAACATGGCCCAAGGCCAAGGAAAATGCTGGACCATCCTGGGTAAGCCCGCTAGCCCATTGTACAGCAGGCGTCACGTACCGTCGGTTTCCGATATCCAGCCCCTTCTCTGACCCACTCGCGCAGAGAACAACCCCGAGGTCATGAACGCCCTGAAGACCAAGCTCGGCCTCTCGGGCGAGCTGCAGTTCTACGACGTCTACTCGCTCGACGAGTCTGACCTCCTCTCCCACATCCCCAGGCCCGCCCACGCCCTCCTCGTCATCATCCCCCTCACCAAGCCCTGGGACGAAGAGCGCAAGGCCGAGGACGCCACCAAGGATGAATACGCCGGCTTCGGCGACAAGGAGCCCGTCGTGTGGTTCAAGCAGACCATCGGCAACGCCTGTGGCTCCATCGGCCTCCTGCACTCGGTCATCAACGGCCCCGCCAAAGACCACATCCTCCCAGGCAGCGACTTCGAGAGGCTCAGGCGCGACGCCATCCCGCTGAAGATGGAGGACCGCGCCCAGATGCTCTACGACAGCGAGCCCTTTGAGGCAGCCCACAAGTCCGTCGTCGAGATCGGCGACACCTCTGCTCCCCCGGCTGATGACACCCGTCATGCCGGCCAGCACTTTGTCACGTTCGTGAAGGAGGCCGGCCACCTCTGGGAGCTGGAGGGTTCGAGGAAGGGCCCCATTGATAGGGGTGTGCTGGGAGAGGACGAGGACGTGCTGAGCCCAAGGGCCCTCGAGCTCGGTCTCAAGAGGGTCATCAACCTGGTGCAGGCTGCGGGTGTCGAGGACCTTCGCTTCAGCTGCACGGTTCTCGCGCCTAGCTCTTGAGTGATTGTCAGCCTCGGTAGGCTCTTCCTCTACATTTAGTATGGTACATTCGATGTCAGTACTAGTGCTGTAGCCACAGACGTTGTGCCGGACTACAGCTATGCAGCTGCCAACAACCAAATTAGCACGCGCACTGCTGAGCAGTTAAGTTCTCTCACTGTAAAATCGTCCGCAACAATGTCAAGAAGCCGTGCGATCTCAATTCCGTATTTTCATGCATTCACAACACACAGAGTACTATTCATTCAACGCCGTCTGAAGACTCTTCCCTGCCGGCAGTTTGGTTTCATGCCTTATTCTTATCCATTGCATTCACAATTCACATCTTTTGATTCAGAAATATCTCTTCTTGGATTAACTACATTTTTTATTCACTTTCTAAGTCAATTGCCATACCCTTGGTGACCCTCAACTTACCTCTTGACAACAAACGAAACATGGGCGTTTACCGACATCCGTGGTTACTTACTGCAAATATACTGAAAATGAACGCGCAGAAGGAGATGGAGAGCTGCCGTGAGGTCTGCAACAGCACGCGGGGCTGCTGACATCCCGCCGCCGTGAATGCGGATCGGACTGAGCGCCACGCTCGGCGCAGGTACCAGACCCACGTCGCTGCTCCTCCGCACACCGCGACCCCTCTGGTCGGGTGGAGGGGCGCCGTAAGTAACGAATTGCCTTATCGGTGGCCCGGCCGCGAGGGTCGCAGCTGCCGCAATATGAAGTGTGCCGATCGAGTCTGCAACTAGACTCCTGCGGATGCTCTGGGGCTGCTCTACACCTTCTTCGCCGACAGGTCTGGCAACCTCGACGTAGCCATCTTCGATGGAAATCCTGCTCTCTATGGGAGATGCGACCGCGGCGGAGCTTTCCGGTGAGAAAACTTCCTGCCTGAGAGGGCTTGAGGTTGGGTTAGCTTCTTGTCTAAGAGGGGTTGACAGTGAGTTACCTTCTCCGCCCGGCCTTTTGCCGGAGCGGGCATATGGATTCCGAATGAAATCCTCAGAGTCATCAGAGACAGCAGAGTCATTGGTGCTGGTGTGTATGTTGACCGTCTGGCTCGTCATTGTGCGCTCGCGCACCGGCCTGCTTGCCTCGATCACCTGCTGAAGCGCGACTGTAGCTCCCAGGTCGTCAATATCCTCGCTTAGAGCCATTATCTCTTCTTGGCCGCGTGTTTGTGGCGCAATAACTGTGAATCGAATTGCCTGATTTTCCCTACCTTGCTGTCTCATGCGCCGAAAAAAGTCCCACATAGGTGTTCTCGACTGCTTGAGGAGAAAGACTCACCTACCGTCCTCACTACCAGTCTGATCACTCGGAAGACTTGCGAGGCTCCGAGCAGTGAGGATATTTGAATTGCAGCTGAGGTGGCCCAATGTATGTTGATTCTTGAATGATACGATGACTCATGTGCTAAGGACCAACTTGTTCGTTTTTATATCCGCAACTGCTCGAACCATAGCCGAGGAGTTGTGTTATTTCTCAGCAAAGTGCATGTTTCTCACACGGAAAGCTGATGAAAGGACCTACAAGTGGAGTCTGGGCCCTCCTTGAGGCTCATGAACAAGAGCATTGTCAAATGTTCTGGCGTTCGAGAACAACAGGGTCAAAGAAACCGAGCCGCGCGGGACGGCCTGTCTATTATAGCCATCTCGTCCTTTTGTGCTAAAAGTATTCAACCTCTCGCCTTCGAGAAAATGGCATAAATACTGAAAGCCCAGTCTTAGTACTTCTCCCTTAGTCCTTCGAATTCTGCAGAGCCGGCACTCAACCACCAAAAATCTGATTCTCAGTCTTCACCATGTGCTTTACAGAGAAGAAGTCAAGAGGGCACTATGAAGAGATTACGATACCTTCCAGGCCAGTGGCCCCCATGATGAGAGGTGACATATGGGAGCACCCCAGGATAGCACCGCTCGTCCCTCCTAACGCGCAGGCTCGCAAGAGGTCCGAGATACGCGTCAAACACACACTCCGCGAAGCAAAAAAGGTCAATTCTAACCGCCAGGACAAGCTGTTCGCCACCAGCGACAGAAAAACGGACAAGATCCGCGAGAGGGCGCTCGCGAAGGCTGGGGAGGACAGGGCCCGGGCTTCAGCTCCTCGTCCCCCTCCTCCGGCTGCTGCTTGGCCGGCGCACCAGGTCTACGAGGACAACAGGAGCGCTTTCCCTGCACCCCTGACTATCCGGAAGAGGACAGACGGGCCGCCTCCGCCCCCGCCGAAGTATGAGCAGCAGCCCGTGAGGCGTGCGGAGTTGGGTAACACGCTCCCGGCGCTCAAAAACGCGGCGAGGAAGGTAGATCAGAGCCACATCCACCCTGTCTTCAGGACCGTTCGCTCGCAGATTGCGGACCAGGGCCAGAACCGAGCCCTGAGGACCACCGCGTGGCCTTCGGCTGCCGAGGTCCATCCCGCGCTGAGGAACGTGCCGCCGACCCCGAGGGGTCCTGCTCGTCCTCGGCGCGTGTCGGATCTGTCGCAGTCCTCTCTGGAGAGGGATATTCACTCCTATCTTGGGAACCTACTAAATCATGCGGACTCGCCGTGCGAGTCCAAGGTCTCGGCATTCGAAGTAACGCACAAGATCCCGTATTCTGCCTCCTCTCGCAAGAGAATGTAAACCGGGGGGAGAAGATTCTCCGCTAATGGTTGTCTACCGTAACATTTCCTTTCCCACTTGTCCGGCGGGACTGTGGCTGGAAGTCTTCTGCGAAGCCGAAGGTCCCGCATTCTCATTTCCGTTCCTGCTTTCATGCGGTATCTTGTGGATACTTCCTTTCCTTCATTACATCTGCTAACTAATTTGACTCTTTTGTTGCATCCACCTGTACCCGTTTCCCTTATGTCTATGTTTGCTCTGAGGTGACATTTTATTTTCTGTATGCCCTTGATAGATAGGTGTGCCTCCCCAATAATCTTCGAATTCCTATTGCGAAGAAGAGTCTTATTTTGCTGAGGGAAACTTGAAGCCTCTGAGAAGTATTTCATCCGGCAGTCACACCCCTTATTAAAGGGTTGGTGCCACCATCACTGCAATGGTGCAGACCGTTTAATGGGGCGTACATATGTATCAACTTGGATATTACTAATCTATAGCGTCTCATTCCGCGAGAGAATTATGAACAAGGAGCAGGCAGCGAGCTGAAAGGCAAGTCAAACAGAATCCAACACTGTGCACAACAAACGCTTATAAGTGCGTTCTGGAAATGTGTTCCCATCCCAGCTGCCCCAGGCTTTCTGGTGTTTTGCATGTCACAGCGACCTCAATTCAGTACAAGCCATATAGGAGATCCTGGGCGTGAGCCATGTTCAGTGCCCTTGGGGAATCGGATATCGAGTGACAGAACTGAGCTTTGACAGATTTCTCCTGTGAGTCCAGCAAACACTGACCACATTGTTGTAGAGGGGGGGGGGGGGCAAATGAGCCCGGGCCGCGACGTAGAATGGAGAGCTTCGGCGGTATTGACGCCTGGCTTCGACGGTCAGGGGTGGGTGAAGTGGAGCGCTGCCTTTCACACTCGCCTCTGAACGGTCAGAGAAAGCTAGTTTTCTCCCACCTGGGGTCTGCAAAACCTGACAGACCCCCAATGACAGCTTTATATGGAGTATATCTTCGAACAATGGCTCATAGAACTGTCTGGTGAGGAGGGGGGAGACGTCGGACCATACCACATTCCGGATAGTGGTTCATCGGTATCCTGCTGAAATTGATTCGAATTCGGTCTCGCATTCACCCTCCACTGATACGTGCAATGGGGTATAGTGGTCTGTCGTGGGGCCGTGCCGTGCCGAACAGCACAACAATAAAGTATATAACTTTCCGTGGTTGTAAGATTGTCTTCGACCCTTGGCGCAAATAGTGCTTATTGTGCCTTGCCGTTCTTGCCGGCCCGCTCGGCTCTGAACTTTGCGATGTTCTTCTCCACCTGTTTGTCCACGCGGTCCTTGAGCTCCTTCCGGTAGCCAAAGTAGAATAGCAGCTCCAGCCAGACAAAGAGCGGCGCCAAGAGTAGCGCCTGCATCAGGTTGTCGAGCAGGGCGGGCGCGCGTCCCTCGAACTTGCCGTGACCCACAAACTGCAGTATCCAAGCCACGGCGAATATGCTACCCGCCACGGTGGTGGCCGTCTTCGCGTCGACCGAGTATAGATAGTTGTCCACTGCGGCCATTCCCAGGCAGATGGCGCAGAGCAGGCTGCCGGCGACGGGCTCCATGAGGACGTAGAATCCGCCCCAGATGATACTCCCTATCGTGCACACGTTCAGAGGGAGGTATTCGAACGTGAGGTACGGCGGTAGTGTGATGAGGACGCCTGAGTTCGCAGCCTGTTGATTACACCCACTGGATGTCAGCATGATCACGCCAGAGGGGAGAGGGTTGTCGTATTAGGAGGGTCGGTCATACTAGCAGGAAGCTTGTCATCAGAATGATTGGCACGCAGACCATGTGTATTCCAATATTAACGACATTGTTGTGGTAGGAGCCGTACTGCGAGGGTACGTTAGCTCGTACTCGACGGTGTTGCGGTGTTGCGGAGTCGGTTGCTGCTCACAAAGACCAAGTGGCGTTCCAGGTCGAGAGACATGTTGGGCGTCGGGTTCGTCGGCAAGTACAGTGTTTGGAGCAAGACACGACGGTAATTCGGGGAGATGAGCGATGATTGTGGCAGGAGGGAGAGGTTGCGGCAGGACCCGGGGACGGAAACAGGAACGCCAGGCGTCGAGGCTGGGAGGAATGGTGAACACCTCTTTCTTATACGGGGTAGTGATGATTCCTGGTTGGATTTGTTGAGTGAGCAAACTGTGGAGGGTTCACATCTCCTGGGCAGTAATGGGCTGACGTCTCCTGATGTGACGAGTTGGGCTGTTGGTGTGGTGCCTCGGGATGGGGGCCTTCCACCGGGCGGACGTTGCGGGAGGGGGAGGTCCACAGGCGTGGTTTTCCTCTAGGAGGTCCGCGGGCCCCTCGTCCCCTTCGTCAGCTCTCCCGTGGATCATCAGTGGGTCCCCCCTTGTCGTGTTTGCACCCAGCTGTGCAGCCTTTCCAAGCTTGTTTGATGGGGACCTCGGGTATCTCTCCAGGCAGGTGAAACCTTTTAATAATTTACTCTCGTCTTGAGGGTTTGACTTTGGCCAGTTTGCCAAGTCTCGCAACTCGGGATGCTACCCAAGACATCACTTCTAACCCGGGTCTTCATTGAGCAATTACTTGTGCACATACTGAGTAGAGAGACACAACGTGAATCAAACCACGGCACAAGGAGAACTTCACTTGTCGTTGCACTGCAGACTAGGCCTTGGACTGCAGTTGGGGCCTGTCTACTGGCATGTCCTTTTTTTGTATATGATCAAACAGTCCCCTGACATACCGGTGCATGATGGGTCTTGGAGAGAAATACAGGGCAACTTTTGTGCCAGATTTCATCTTTCACCTAGCTCATAAACAAAGCCTTTTCTCAGCACCTTGTATCATACTTGGTATAGTGATCATCCCCATTGGTCTTTTCGTTTGACTTTGAACCGGGTCTGCCAAGGATAGAGCTCTTTGAGCCTCAATATGCGGGGTCTGAAAGACCCTAACGCGGTCTGTTAATGATCTGGGTGGAGGCTAGCGTAATCCTCTATATCAACCAGGTAGTGTCGTGATTGTTCACGCCTGCGGCACTGTTGAACTGGCTCGTGCTCGAGCTTGCCGCTCCGGAAGTGGACCCTGCACCCCTGCTTTCGCTGGCACTCTACAAGCTCGGACGGCTTTTGAAGTTGGACGTCAAGTCCTTCGAATCGCATATTGCTGGTCTCCAGTCTGCATCTGCTTTTCTCCCCATATCCCGTCGTCCTCTCCTTCTTCCAGAGCCGCCCAGTCTCCCTTCACAGACGAGTCACTGCTGAAAGGTAGCTTCCTCATAAGGATACAGGCTTGAGGGAACCATCATTCTTTATCTTGTCTCGTCGGTCTTGTCCAACACGGTCTTGCTGTGTTCCGCCCGTCCAGCTTGCATCCAACGTTTCCGGGCGCAAACTTCACCAGCCCCCAAGTTCCATCAATTCACAATACTTATTCAAATTAGAGCCTTTCCCCGACGCCCTTTATCGATTGCCCTTTCTCTCGGCCCGACGCGACAGTCACCTCATAACTGCGACCGGTCCCTGCCAGCTGGCACCTCCAGGCGACTTTACGATCTCGAGACACCGCGTCGCATCAAGTCAAGCCGTTCCACCCTGACCCGATCAACGCTCAGTGACAAAACAAAAACTTGAGACACCATGTTCTTCCTGCATAACCTCACTCGTCATGTCACGCTGCACCCCTCCTACTTTGGCCGAAACATGCACGAGCTGGTCACCACCAAGCTACTGAAGGATGTTGAGGGCACATGCGCGGGAAACTACTTCATCATCACCATCATGGACACATTCGACATCTCCGAGGGCCGCATACTGCCGGGAAGTGGGCTGGCAGAGTTCACGGTCGGCTATCGTGCCGTCGTGTGGGCTCCCTTCAGAGGCGAGACGGTAGGGTAAAACCGCTGCGCATGGCTACGATCATGTGCTAATGAAGCTCAAGGTTGATGCTGTTGTGTTCTCCGTCAATCCTCACGGCTTCTTTTGCCAGGCTGGCCCGCTGCAGCTCTTCGTGTCCAACTTCGTACGTGCCGCGAGAGCCTGACGGCACAACTCTCCTGTTCGGGCTTGCCACCTTTGGCTGACACGTATGTAGTTGATGCCCAAGACATGCAAGTACGATGCGAACGCGACACCGCCCCAGTTCACCGATCATGAAGGCTTGACTATCGAGAGCGGCTCCCATGTTCGCGTCAAGATCGCCGGTATCAGGAACGAGGTCGGCGAGATCAGGGCCATTGGCAGCATCAATGAGGATTACCTTGGGTACGACAGTGGCAATGCGTGCTTTACCTTTGGGTCTCCGCTAATGATGACTACAGACCTCTGCAAGACTAAGACTCTGCAAACTCAACGTTTGGGGAAGATCATGCGGGTGGGTATGCGCGGAGGTACAGAACTGGGCAAGAAGCCCAGAGCCATGTCTGTGGCACTCGCCATGGACGGTGTCTGCTTACAGATGAGCTAAGCGACTGCGCTGCACCTGGGCAGTGTCCGCCCTGGGCTCGCGATCTCAGAAGTGAATTAAGTTCCCCAAGCAAGTGTGTGCCCGTTGTCTAGGCCATACTCGTTCTGGTCTTTTGCATGGTTCTAATTTAGAGCCGATGCGCCAGCGGTCGCAGAATCCAAGGACCGGACCGGGGGATCGGGTGGTGGTGATCGCAAAGAAGGTACCGAGACTTACAAAAGCACAGCAAAGAAGGTTGGGCCAGGGCGGCGGGGACATGGCCAATGCAGCCATTTGAAGGTTCATGGAGCAGCAGCCTCTCATCTTATACCATGTGTCCCTTCGGTGGCCCACTAGAGGAAACCCCTCTCCGGGCATCAACGCTCACCAGAGCGACCGTCAAGGGCGGTATGAAAGTGCACTCAATGCCTGGGCGAGCGAGATCTGGCACGTATCTGCTCAAAATGATATATAGTGGGAATGCCGGAGACTAGAAGTGGCACGGACTGTATGATTATGTACCATCCCAAACTGGTTACTTGCTCCATTAAGAACGACGCCTCCAGTGTTAGTTTGCCGAGGTCACGCGAGGCTAACGGCCATCAGCTACTACAAGGTTTCGCCTGTCTTGTGGCCAGAAGGCACTATCATGGTAGCTTGGTGTTACCTGAGGCACCTTGGGAGCGTGCCTCTAATTGTGAGCTCGACATGATGTCGAAATGAAGGCTCTGATGTCCACGCGTCAGGTACGGTGCCGTCTAGTGACCCATCCGGTCCTTCTTTCCCAAGCACAGTCTGGTAATCGCATGCCTCCGCAACCTCGTTCTATACCGGTAAGCCATTGGCATCTTTTCTTTTTTCTCCGTCAGTCGGGTGAGTCAGTAGGGCTTTGTCGACCAGCACTCATTTAACTCACTTAGCTATTCCATCTGTACTTTCCATCGCTTGTTTCTTCATTCGCTTCACCCGGCTATTGGCATACATTAGATTGGTCTCCAGCCATTGAAGCCAGAAACCGCGACCGGATTCGCTCTGTCACTGGCGCGCTGAGGCAACACTCGGTCGTTGGATAAGCCACCACGTACATAGCGGCATTCTGGGCCAGCTCAACGCTCCTGTCCCAATTGTTGCGACCTTCTTCGTACGCAGCACCATGGCCGAGGAGTTTCGGTGGCTCTGGGATGTCCTTATGCGACACCGACGTGCCCGGCCAGCCTTGTACAGAGTCCCCTGCTGGCATGGCAAATTTGACTTCATGGGGCGAATCGACGAGATCATCGAGGTACCAGACGAGAACGACTTGTTTGGTGAGCCCCAAATATTTGACGAGTCGGATGCGGAGGACAGGTGGATGTTCCAAGTCGCTCAGCATCACGAGCGTCGCCGCGCGCGCGAGGGACCCCGGTACCGGGCTTGGAACTTTGGGAAAAATATCGCAACGAGCCAGTACCAGCCACTGTCAGATTACCTCGCGCATGGAACCCCTCCTGACGCCTTCGACCCCGAATCCGATGTCGATGAAACGAGCTGTCGAGTTGATGGTCAAAGTAGCGAAACAGTACGGTCTGGGGACTCGTCATTCTCACCAGGATCAGCTGGCCGTTTGCCGCGGGTTACAGCCGGATCATCAAGAGCCAAAATGAAATCATTCTTTTCGCGAAATACCCATGAACGCCAGAGCGGAACGAATGGTAGAAACAAGGAGAACGAAAAGGGGCCGCAAGCTTTCCCCAACGCAACCGGGTCGGGTGCTTTCGAGTCCGACAGCAGTGACGACGAAGATATGGGGGCTGACGCTGATTCTGACGACGCAGGACAGGAGCAGATCTTTCAGCTATTCCAGGACTTCCCGACGTGCATCCAAAATGCGCGGCGTCTCCCCGCTATAGACAGCGACGAACATGGCATCATGGCCATCAGCAACCCGGAATCTGGCTGGAGCCACATCGAGCCGTCAAAGCTTCCGCCAAGGATCAGAAAGTACGTGGGAGACTTCACACTTCGCGAGGCTGCGGCCTTCCCTGATGGTGTCTACCCGAAGCTGGCACTCAATGGGAGCGATGCTCACCGCTGGCTACTAACCATGGCGCGCAAGGAGTTTATCTGCGACATTTCGACGCAAGACGTATGGTACAGGTTCCTTGACCACACGCATCAGCCCAAACCACAACAGCCGCTCTAGGAGCTGGCGGCACATTATCCACCGAGAAAGAGGAGGCTCGTCCAGAATTCAAGGGATCTTCAAGATCGTCACGGCCCTCAAGCTCTAAGAAACTTTCGGGCTGGGCCGGTCCGCCGCAGGCCGGGCAGGGGGCCGCACAGAGTTTTGCCAAGATGCAGCTGGAAATTCTGGGACGAACCAGACGACACGAATCACGGGCCCCAGATCGTCGTCACTCAGCCGAGTGGCTCTTCCCATTATCTCGTCGATCTTGATACCTTCCACCTCAAGGTCAGACAGCGCCATGAATACCACTCCAACCAGGCGACTTCCTATGTCGCGAAGAGCAAGATGGCGGACCGGATGGATGCGATGGCCAGTTTCAGCGCAGGTGAGATGGATTTGTACGACGACGACGAGGAATCCGCGCTTCCTTCCTACACGCCGGAACACAGCACGAGGTGGTGGCTGCGATGGGGAAGGATGTTCTTCAGGCCAGGGTCGCAGCCTCGAACTCTCCTTCCACTGTACCACGAAGACTCGCGCTTTAACCCCGAGAAAGCGGAGCTGCTTGGATACGATGGCGCCCAGGATGGGAGAGCTCATGGGGAGGGAGAGGGAATGACTCACTCCATGGGGGTCGTCAATGCTTTGCGGAACCTGGCATGTTGCTGTTCAAAGTCCTGATGGGGATTGACCATCCTAGCGATGGGTTATGTCGAACTGACGAGATCCAAAAGCGATACCAATGAAATAGACGCATAGTTCCGAGTACGGTTGAATCCGATTATCACATGCAATCACTCTGGATCATTTGACAAACTGTATGCCCCTCTTGAACTGAGCGTAAGCGTGAGATTTAGAGTCCCACGGCTCTTTGACTAATTCGGAGTTGATCAATAATAGGCGATGTCGCTATCGTACTCGTCATGGTCGTACAAAAGGCGTGGGACTTCACGAAGTCCCCTTAGGGCCTCGCATATTAGGCGAGAATGTCGGCACAATTCCCGAAGAGGAACAGTTTACTTTTCAAGCCGCGGCTAGTTGCCGATGCAGGCCCGATTACTCAACACCCGAGATGGATTGCCAACGCGCTATTCGCCCGCGGATCACTTCGACATGCTGAGCCCTTCTCGGCTGTGTGCTAGGCGAGGGGGTGGGTCATTACTGCTCTGCGCTCGGTTGATTCCAGGCACACAGCATCAGCCCCATTGTGCTTTTACGGCAGGGAATTGTTTCGTCCGTGTGTCTGGTCGTCAAATGGACCTCGCAGTTCGAAGCGCCAAAGGCGTG